>OY998179.1:36974112-38394112 GCA_963921935.1 Galeruca laticollis | reverse complement strand
CCTTTGATAGCATTAAGAAATAGTGATGGTCAGTTTTTTATGCAGGAATATAGGGAAATGTTGTTAGATGAAAAGAAATTTTTCAATTTTTTTAGGATGAGTGAGCTTTAATAATTTGGTTAAAATCTTAGAACCACATGTAAAGAAGCAGTATACCAAATTTCAGGAACCCTTTAGAACCAATTGAAATGATTGGTATTACATTGAGGTAAGAAATTTCAAATATAATAATATTCATGTTCATCAGTTATTCATTTATTATCTTTATAATCAGTTCAATATAAGAATTACTACTAAGTCAACAAAGCAAAGTTATATTCTTCTTCTTGACTATCATCAGTAAAACTAATAACTGTAGTGTTGGCTGAGAAGGTAGGGTCGAATTCATCTGTTCGATACCCCGATGGCAATGGTGACTAGGCATGTTGTGCAGTTTGATATCCATACTGATACTGTTGTCCAGTTTGATATCCGCGTGACTGCAACGGTGTTGATTGAGTCTGTTCCCCGAGCCGCATTTCGGTAATGATATTTATAACTTTGCTTTGGTATGTCAAAGTCTGTAATTTCGTAAAGCCGTCCAAAGGAGGCAAAATTCCTTTAAAAAATCATAAGTGGCGGTTTTCTTTCTCATGCAACGCTGCTAACGTTTGCGCCTCGAAATCATCTATTGCTTGGTTTGATCTCTTGCGGCTTGCAGGCACGTAGCGAGAAAGTCCTGAGGGTAACGAGGACATTTCTTTTGCATGAGATGGAGGAGATGATGTGTTTTTGCTTCGTTCTATTTCTTCAGGCACCATTTCAAGGCTACTGTTTTATTTTGGGCAATTTTCAACAAAAACTGCAACTGATTGTCATAATGATATTTTTTAAATTGTTATGCCCCTGATCCAGACGAACTGTTTTCTTTTAATTTTCTTACATATAGAATAAAGTTGTCCTTCACGCTTCTCCATTTTTTCACGACCTCGTTACCTGCAAAGAAAGAAAAAAAATGAATATTAATCTATGATTGCAGATCTAAATGAGCCACCCTGTTTAATTTTTGTGTTCCTATTTCAGGTATTTGGGCAGTGGAAATTCGATAAACGACTTGCATTTTAAATTTGAACGTGGAAGAGCAACAATTTGAAGAATTATTTCGTCAGTTTGTCAAGCTTTATGGAAATATCTTCGACCACAGTACATAGAAGAGATCAGATTAGAAAAACTACAAAATATTGCATTAGATTTTGATCTCAAAGCCAACTTTCCTCATTGCTTTGGGGCAATTGATAGGAAACATATACGTTTAATAAAACCGGACAAAAGTGGCTCACTGTTTTATAATTACAAAAATTATTTTTCAATTGTTTTGCTAGCGGTTGTTGTCTCAAATTATGAGTTTGTTTTTGTCGACGTAGGAGCATATGGAAAGGAAAGTGATTCTACTATTTTTAGAAATGCGACGCTTCACAAGATTTTAATGAGAAATGAATTACTATAGCATGTTTCTCAACCATTTGGAAATGATCGTAATAACGAGGCACCAATCCCATACGTACTCGTCGGTGATGAAGCTTTTGGTTCAAGTAAGCATGTTATGCGCCCATACGGCGGACAAAATCTCAACGTGAAACAAAGGGTTCATAATTATCGCCTTAGCAGAGCTCGTAGATACGTGAAATGTGCATTTGGGATCATGGCAAATAAATGGCGCATTTTACATAGGCCAATTGATACAGCTTATGATTTAACTATTAATATCGTGAAAGCATGTTGTGTTTCACACAATTTTGTTACAGAATATGATGGTTCACGACAACAAGACAAAATGGCAATAAGTATGTTCCCACAATTGAGACCCCACGTCAATGAAGAATCATTAGCCGTAAATTTTATCAGAGATCAATTTGCTAATTACTTCATTAGTACGGAAGGGGCCCTACCGTGGCAGTTGAAAAAGATATAAAATTAACTTATAGAAGATATAAAATAACTTATTAATCATAATAAATAACAACTCACCAATCTTGTTATTTTTTTGGTCCACAAATTCCTCGTAATCCTGAAATATTATTTTACATACAGCTGCCCATTCATTCGCTTTACGAAATTTATCACTGTAGTGTTCGTGTGATTTATCCCATAAGGTAATTGGGGGGAAGACGCGTAACATTTTTTTAAAAATAAAAAAAAATTATTAACTTTATTCAAAACTTACAAAAAGTGTGTATTCTATTACAAATACAATAAACAAATTATTAAACACAAAAAAGTTTTTATTTTCTTAAAAATAAACGAAAAAGTTGGATAAACATTGACAGCTGTCATTTCGGCAACTTACCCCAACTACGGGGTAAGATGCCGACAGACTTGGGGTGAGATGAGAAATTTGGGGGTGTGATGCCATAGACAGAAAACATTGTATTGGCCATCATACTTCAGCTAAAGTGCCATCTTACACCAAGTCTCAAGTTTTGAATGTTTTATTTAGTGACTTTTGCGCAGGGATCGCACATATTCGGCTCCGAAGCACAGGTTTCGTGTAGCCACTTGTTGCATACCACACAGCAAATCCAGTCAACTTTGGGACCCTTTTTGTCAAAGTAAAAGCCATCGCAAATTGCACAGAAGTCGTCCTTGTCACAGTCAGGTTCATCAGAGCTATGGTCTGAGACAATATTTTCATCTCCACTGACTTCTTCACTACTGCTATCGTGTGCTACATTCTTCTTTTTTTTGTTACCTTTTTTACCTAGTTTCTTCTCTAACTTAGCTGCCTTCCCTTGTTGCTCCTTCTGTTTTTCTTAAATTTTTTTGCGTTTCTTTTGGCGGTAGACAGGAGAAGTAAGGACTTCTGCATGTTGTTTTCTAACGTTTGGCCTACTAGGACCAGCTACGGATGGAATTGATGCAATATCATCAAAATTTACTACAGCTACGTCGCCGCTATGTTCGTCAGAGTTTTCTGCATCGACATGTTCCACTTCTTCCTGTGAATTTCCAGTTTGGTGCTCAGCTAAAGCATATGCATGGTCGGGAATTGCATCTTTGGAGCATGGATAAATTCCACAAGCCCGAAATCCAGAAACACCATTCTGAACCGTTGCGACTTGAGACCACGCTTGGTTTAATAGTTTCCCAAACATACCAAGTGAACGAGCAATTGAACGACCTTGAGCTACTCTCATAGTTAGGGTTGGGTGCCGTTTTAAAAAAAGTTTAAACCAATCGTAGTCTGCTAATTCTTTTTTTTGGTTAAATCTACATTTTACCCCATTCCTTTGCGATAAGGTAAAAGCAAGGTGTCCTACGTCTCTTGAAGTTGGAGCATAGCCAATTTTTTCTAACTGTTTTATATAAGACACCAGTGTAAGTTCATTTTCAATATCTGAGGACGCGGTTGGCCCAAGACTGCCCTTTTCAAGATTGTTATTCTTTACACGTCTCATCAAGGTTCGTAGAGGGATTCTATATTCTTTAGCAATCGCATTTGCACTCAGGGTTGGCTGCTGACGTAAAGCATTTGCAGCTGCTCTAATGTCTTCCTCAGTCCATTCGCCTCTAGTTGATTTTCTGACGTACGTTCTTGGCATTTTACCTAAAACAAACAAGATAAATTGTGAAACTATTCAATTAGACGTACTGAAAGGAAACCACTAACCAAAATAGACGCAAACCTGAGAAAAAACCAGAGTTACAAAGTTTACAGTGCAATTAAGATAAGGCATCTTACCCCACACGGATCTTGGCGTTTTACCCCAACCCTTAGGTATAAGATGCCAAACCCAGAAATCAAAATAATAAAACCCTTCTTCTCATTCAAAATAGGACAGGAGTATTGTAATGAATGCCAAAACCCTACATAAATTATATTAGTACAAACAAAAAACATTTAACACTGTATATCACATAATTAATTTCTATCGTAAACAACTTACCGGCATAGAAAAACACATCACCTCAAGGAACAGTTGCATGCACTCAAGCGCTTCGAAAACTATGATGTTCTCTAATAATAAACACAATAACAACGTAGCCGTGTATGTGGCGCGATCTATTGAGTATTGTCCAAAATACTTAGATTAGGTATCTTCCCCCCAATTACCTTATAATGGGTCTTTCTTGGACCAAGGATATGACAAAATCTATATCAATCTCCCGCTCACTCATGATGTTAAAAAATGTCGTTACGCTCGTCTAGCTTCCTCCTCCAGCAGTGGAACACTGTCCGTCGTCGCAGCGGAGCTCCGACAACGCAGCGCATCACCCTTCCTCTCGCTTCGTCTCTCGTCCGTCGATCCGTTGAATTGTCGCTACGGTCTAATGGGTCATGTCGTAAAAAATATATAGAAAACGACTCAGCAACGACGCAACGCAGCGCAACGCACTAATGGGGCCTCTCCCTAAGACGAAGCGCGCAAAGTAAAAACGGTAGCTGTGATTCTATTTTTGTTTAACACCTCTTTACAATCTGGAGTAATTGTTTATAACTTCGACATTCCACATCAACTATAGCATCAGTCTTTCTTTGCTACCGGCCTTAAATGCCGCAAAACGTAACACTTTGATATTGGGGCTTCTTTGTAAACAGAACCATTTTTTCTAATTTCATATAGACAATTTATTTAAAGAAATCTGAAGAAAGGGGTTGGGTCGAAAATAAAGAAGACCAAAAATTTGAACTTGTTTAAAAAACGCAGTAGTTTTCATGTTGAAATAGGTTTTTGCCGTATACAGGGTGCAGCAGATAAACGGTTAATTAGAAATGTCTCGAGAACTAAAGGTATATGAATTATGAAAAGTTGAATAATGAGCTATTTAATGAGAATACTGCTGTCCCTATTCTACTTCCGATTATAGCGGAAGTTGCACATAACTTTGTAATTTTTAATGAAAGACCCTGTATATTTTTCAATTTTAGAAATATTTGCGTAATTCTGAACATTTATTGTCAATACTTCCCTATACCTATTTTGTACCGTTTTTGAGTTGTAATGTTGTTTACCAATAAAAATGGCTCTCGGCCATATTTTGGGAACCGTTTATAATACAGCTTCGGGAAAAAAAATTTGACAAAAGTGACCTGGAGAAAAATCTGGAAATTATTTACAGAGTTGTAGGTCCACCGCCAGAGGGCGTAATTAAAAACCAAAAATTATAAAATGAAAAATTTACACATATTGCCTTATTAAGATGTATTTAAACTATGATTGTCGTATTCTTCAAGAACTTCAGCGTATATTTGATTTTACAAGTTTTAGTCTATCTCTTCAAATAAGAGGGTGGGGGGGAAGCGGGAACTTTATTATGGAAAAACGCCTGTAATTCCAGTTCTACTTAACCTATCTATGCAAACTTAGTCTTTTTGAAGAGAGCTCCTTCCTACCAATGTGAGAGTTATAATTTCGAAACAACCTAATGAGTAACGTATACGCTAGAGGGCGCTATTTATTTATTTTTTCAAATCTAGCTATCCTTGAAAAATGTTGAATAGAAACATGCAGTTTTGATTGAGGAATATAAAAGTAAACACAGTTAGCAACAGAATAGCGAGAACCGCATGTCGATATCTTTTTCGTGTTACGAGATATCCTAAGAAATGTGTGAATTTTAAGCATTTTTTTATACATAAATTACTCCGGTTTGACAGAACGGATTTCAACATTTTTTGACTTTTCAAAATTGTCTTTCTTTGTTGTATTATTATTAGTTCCAATTATTATGTCAATATTACTTATGCTGTCACCGGGAAACTGCGTTATGGAAGTTAAAATGAAAATATATAAAAACAAGTAGTGGGCCATGAAAGACACAAAACAAAAAGATATGTCTTGTGTCAAATTAATAAACCTAGTAATTTGTTCATTTACGTGTCATTGCGATTTGTGTGCATTAAATTCGATATCAAATTTACTTAAAAGTTATATCTAAGATTATTCTTACAAACGAAGACGCATTTGATATGATAGGCATTTACGTTGAATGTATGAGAAATGCAATTGTTGCGGCTAGGGAATATGCCATACAATATCCCCAAAGACGTCATCCCGGTAGCAGAGTTTTTCGTCGACTCATACACCGTTTAAGAACGACTGGAAATGTGAATCTTCCTGTATTTAGAAGACGCGGCAGACGTCGTTCAGAGCAAAACACAATAAATGTTTTGGCATATGTGCAATTTAATCCGCATTTAAGTAATAGAGCAATAAGTAGAGACTTGAGAATAAGCAGAACCACCGTTCAACGTATTTTGACAGGACACAGGTAAACTATGATGTAAAAAGATATGTTTCTTAAAAAAAATATATCCGCATAATATTATTTGTGAGCATGGTTATATGTTAACATAATAATTTATTTATCATTCCGGAAAGATATTTAATAGGACGTTATATTTCTTTTAGATTCCATCCGTATCATATAGTACCGCATCAACAATTGGTTGATCATGAATACGACAGAAGGTTGGATTATTGCAACTGGTTACTACATATGGTATATGACGACCCTCAATTACTGTCACGTATTTTGTGGTCAGACGAAGCTACATTTAGTAGTGATGGTACGGTTAACCGGCATAATATGCACTATGGCTCACAGAATAATCCACGCTGGATGGAAGAAGTTCAGTATCAGGGGCGATGGTCAGATAATTGGACCTTTTATTTTTGACAACGCAATTAACGGGGAACGCTACCTAAATTATATAAGGGATGAATTACCACTTCTTCTAGAAGATATATCACTAGCAACTCGTAGGTCTATGTTGTTTCGGCACGATGGGTGTCCGGCGCATTTCTCCAGACAAGTTAGAGAATTTTTAGATAATGCTTACCCTGATAGGTGGATAGGACGTGAGAGCAAATTTTTTGGCCAGCCAGGTCACCAGACTTAACCGTCTTAGATTTCTATCTCTGGGGCCGGATTAAAGACCTTTTTGCGCAATTAGACCCACTACTAGAGTTAACATGATCGAAAGAATACGAAACGCCATTCAGAGTATTTCGAGAGCAGAAATTGAGACTGCTGTTCAATCTACTCTAATCTACTAATGTTAAAATCCATTCAGTCAAACCGGAGTAATTTATGTTTAAAGGTAAATGCTTAAAATTTACACATTTCTTATGGTATCTCGTAATACGAAAAAGATATCAACATGCGGTTTTCGCTATTCTGTTGCTTATTTGGTCTACTTTCATACTCCTCAATTAAAACTGCATGTTTCCCTTCAACATTTTACAAGGATAGCTAGATTTAAAAAAATAAATTAATAGCGCCCTCTAGCGTATATGTTATTCATTAGGTTGTTTCGAAATTATAACTCCTACATTGGTAGAAAGAAGCTATCTTCAAAAAGACTGAGTTTGCATAGCTAGGTCAAGTAGAACTGGAATTACAGGCGTTTTTTCGTAATAAAGTTCCCGCTTCCCCCCACCTCTTATTTCAAGAGATAGACTAAAACTTGTTAAATCAAATATACGCTGAATTTATTGAAGAAAACGATAATAATAGTTTAAATGCATCTTAATAAGTCCAAATTTTTAAATTATTCATTTTATAATTTTTGGTATTTAATTACGCCCTCTGGCGGTGGACCTACAAATCTGTAAATAATTTCCAGGTTTTTCTAGAGGTCACTTTTGTTATAAATTTTATTCTCCCGAAGCTGTACTATAAACGGTTCCCGAGATATGGCCGAGAGCCATTCTTATTGGGACAACCGGTACATAAAATTCAATATCCTCTAATGTAGTTTGAATAAAAGTTTAAATTTCTTAAGAACTATCCACCACATACCGCATTATCGTTTACACTATGAAGTAACCTTTTTATTATACAAGGCTCTGTCAAAATTGGAGTGAAAACGGAATACACAATCTTCGCGTAATTCCTTCTTTTCAAATGGGACACCCTGTATGTGATTATTTATTTTAGAATAATACGTCGCCCACTATCGATATCTATTACTATTCCCTATACCTATCTCCTGCAAATAATTTATCAAGTCGCCTATGGATTATTTCCGACAAATGTCAGTTATTGTAAATGTTTAGTAGTCGCCTTGTTGTATGCCGTTGTGTGAAAGGTATAATAATAGTTTGCCTTCAATTTTCCTGACAAAATAATAATTGCATATTTAGGATATACTTGTACAAATCATAATTTTTTTAGTTTAATTATGATTCACGGTGAGTATAACAGAATAGTATCCAGAACTTGCCGTGTGTTTGCTAAGAGATATCCTGAAAAGTCTCGATCAAATCATAAAACTGTAAAACGTTTGCTGCACAACTGTTCCCAGTTTGGTCAGTTTAAAAGTAGAAGAAATAAGTCCAAGCAATACCCATGTCGATAATGAGAATTTACAAATAGACATCCTGGGATATTTTGCAGCTCATCCAAATTTATCCTTGAGGGAATGTGAGAAACTGTTAGAGCTGTCGACTAGAATAATTCACAGAATTTAAAAAAAAAAACATCATTGGACCCCTTATTCGTATACACTAGCTCAGCATTTACATCCTGGAGATTATGTAAGACGTGTATGAATCGAAGTTTACTAAAAATGGTTTGTTGAACCGCCATAACAGTCACTTCTGGAGTGACGAAAATCCTCAAGTCACATGTAAATTTCAAGTGTCCTTTTCGTTTAATGTTTTTTGTGCTGTGAAAAATAATGAAATATCCGCTCTCATGATTTATGACGCAAATTTAAACGGAGAGCGTTACTGCAACATCTTACGGCAAGTAATTATACCAGCAATGCACGCTTTACCTAATAATGAGGCTAACGAAGCTTGGTTTCAACAAGATGGTGCACCGGCTCACAATCTTCGAGGAGTAGGCACGGTTCTCTGGCCGCCAAGATCCCCATAATTGTCACCATTACATTACTATATTTTGCGGATATGTTAAAAATAAGGTATTCTCTGAACCTGTCACTACTAAGGAAAATATGATGAAGAAAGTCCTTGACGTTTTTAACGAAATAGATGGAGAATCACTATAAAGAGCTACTAATGAAAATCTGATTAAAAGAGTCCATAAATGCTTGGAAGTTGATGGGCAACATTTTGAACATTTGTTGCCTCATTGTCTTTGATAGTATCTGCACATTTGTTCAATGTATAACTTAATAAATTAATACCACATAGCCTATAAAAAAATTAATTTTTTGTGACAAAAAAGTATAAAGCTGATTTATTTGAAAACTGCAGGTATAGGGAATAGTAATACATATCGATAGCGAGCAACGTATTCTTCTAAAATATATGATCACATACAGGGTGTCTCATTTGGAAGAAAGGAATTACGCGATGATTGTGGATTCCGTTTTTATTCCAATTTTGACAGCACCCTGTATAATAAAAAAGGTAACTTCACAGTGTGAACGATAAAGCGGTATGTGGTAAATAGTTCCTAAGAAATTTAAACTTTTATTCAAAGAACATTATAGGATATAGAATTTTATGTACATGGTAAAAATGCGTAATTTTTATATAAAAAACATTACATCTCAAAAACGGTTGAAAATAGGTATAGGGAAGTATCAACAAAAAATGTTCAGAATAACGTAAATATTTCTTTCATTAAAAATTACAAAATTATGTGCAACTTCCGGTATAACCGAAAGTAGAATGGTGAAGGCAATATTTTCATCAAATACCTCATTATTCAAAATCCCTTCATGCCAATTTTGATAATTCAGATAATTTTAGTTCTCGAGATAATTCTAATTGACCGTTTATCTGCCGCACCCTGTATATTTTTTTTCAAATAGTTTCCTATTTTTTCAAGGGAATGTTGTTAAGCTCCCATAACAGTTAGATCTTAGATATATTGTGTGGCGAAAGAATTTCGTTCAATCAGATGCCGCGAGGTATTTCTCTAGGAAAGTAACTCCGAAATGGGTTGGGCCTTTTGTCGTTCGGAAAAAGGAATCGCCTTGGACTTATAGACTTGTGGACCAAGATGGGAGAGACCAAGGTGTTTGGAATATTAGGAATTTGAAACCGGCTAGCGCCAGTGAACATTTATGTGGATACATTTTCTTGTAGTTAGGGAGGAGGGTGTGTAACGGGCCAAAAATAACGTTACGAATTTTCGTATGTCTATAAAAATTAATTAATTAGAAATAATTTTTCAAAGCATTACAAGTGTCGTTTTCCATTGAATTGGCTTGCCATGTTCCCAAATCACCCTTTTTTATTCTCGCTAGTTATTGTCGTCTATAACTCTACTTTTTTCGCTAAATTTCAGGTTAATTAAGGTTTCTAAGAAGTTGATTTTATCCTTCAGGATTTTAAATTTAAGATGAGAGTCTCTGTACCATATTCTTAGGTGTTTTATTGTGTTTTGGATTTTTCCCACGGAAACGCCATCTAGGTGAACCCAGTAGGAAATGTTAGGACCACAATTGTAAAACTTGTTTCCGCTGAATCGTGAAAGGTACTCTTTTTCCAGTAGTTTCTAGGCATTCGGCACTTGACCTTTGTGCATTGTAGTGTGACCTTCAATTTTAATCGTGTTTTTTTTTGAAAAAAAGATCATCCTTCGTGGGCTTTATTTTGAAAGTCGATATTATATTTTGGGATTAGAATTTGTTTTGTTGCCAATACAATATTTGGTATTTTTGGTGACTTCTCAAAGTTATTGCTTGAAACAAAGGATTCATACACGACACTTGCAAAGTATCTTCTAGGAGCTGCATTTTACACCGACAGGGAGAATACAAATACAATTTTTTGCTAATAGCGCCAAACTCTATCCCACCATACTTGAACCCAAAAGCACTTTAGCCAGGGTTTTTATTTTGGATATTGAATTGGTGCTAAATTCCTTCAGTACGATCGTTCTCCTTGCTGGATTTTTCTTCATCATATGCGACTGTTAGTCTGCAGTGGCTAAATCTATGCTCCCTGAAGTAATATACCGAGCGAACTAATCGTCTGCTTTTGCTACTCTAAAAATAGGACTCCTGGAGCAGTGCGCCCGTGCTTCTGCCAACGAAAGAGTCTATAAACTACCGCTGGAAACAAGCGTTTCTTTCTTTTTTTGATCAATTCTTCATTTTCGAATTTTTATTTAATAATTTGCACGGTATTTGTTCAGGAAATTAATAACAATTAGTAATTCACTAGAATTTCGGCTTAATGACGTAAGTTTATAGAAATTTTGCTTAACTAGTTACCTATTTTCTTTTGTTTCACAGTAACTCATATTATGTGAGTGGGATACTAAGGTAATCGGAAATTATTACTATATATATATATATTATTATTATTATTACAGTTATTTTCTGCATAAGGGTTTTTGTCTGAGCTCAAGCAACGCCACAGTTTTATATATATTACTTGCTTACGTTTGCCACTTCCTCTCTTACTACCGAGGGATTATTGTTTCATCAGTAGTAGGGTTAAATCCTTCGAGTTCGGCATGGTAAACCTTTACTTAAATGTTTGGCATTATTATCTTATTATTAGTCTTTGCTTTAATGCTTCCCTGTTACGATTTTTTTTCTAAAACTTTATATTGATAAGAATATATTCTACTCACTGTATTGAGTAATCTAACGCAATTTTTGAAGTGTAATAAAATTAACTTTAAGTAAAGCGAGACTTTGTTTTTTTTTGTCTTAACAGGACTTTTTGCTGACCTTCTATTAAATTGGTGGTCGTACGACTACGGTTAGGTGCCTGGTGTCAATTTAACTGGCACCCATTTAAACATCAGAATAATTTTATCTTTATTCGAGAACGGACCACTCCCGTCTCCACTTGAGTCTAGACGCGAGCCTTAAAATTTTGGACACGAGTGTCGCTTTACATCTAATGCTAGAGTATGTGTTTCCAACATATACAAACAATCAATTAACTTATCCTTGATTAGTTTTCCTTTGAAAAATGTATGATACTGTAATCCATAGTTACATATTGAACTAGGTTCACTTTATCATCGAGTTAAACCTCCATTGAACCACCGGCCATAAGTTGTTCGTTGAAATACATATAGATGTCATCATTTGAACGAACATTTTCAATTGCACATTTTTTTATATATACCTGGAATATACGGGAACATCATTACTCCTATTATTTTCGAGAACGGCTATTATTATTATATTCCGTTTCATCATTTAATACTCAAATGTGTTCCTATGATTCAGTACCTATTGGAATACTTGACATTGGCTGGAAATCCGCAACTGCAGCTATATAAGTAACTCACAGTTCGTAGCAAAATAAATTCTCTCTCCTAAAATTGTGTTTTGACACTGAGCATTTGACCTTTAAATTCCAGCCGTTTCTGTCGAATTTTATCTGGGCTCTCCTCAAATTCAAGTAATCCATTCAATCTTGATAGATTTCATCAGGCAGTAAAATAAATCGGAAGAATTTTTGGTTAATTATTTTTCAAAAATTACAACTTGACATTGAATCTACTTCTTCTGTCAAACTCGGAACAAGAGAACTTACCAACTAGACTAAATATCAATCCAACATTGTTGCCAATACATAATAATAATTTACCATTGCTAGTACCAAATCTCAACATCCCCCCTCAATAGTAAATTCAAACGAAAAATATTACAAATTACATTTACTACCAAAATTCTTAAATACATTTACAGATAACGGTTTTGTGAATGTCTGGAATTTGACAACATGTTGGAATATATTTTAAACTCACATATGTATCATTTACTTTATCTCGTATAAAGTGGTAGCGAATATCTACATGTTTCAGTTTTTTATGACCTTCAGGGTTTTTGCAAACTTTAATAGCAGATTGATTATATTTCAGTCCGTATTGCTCCTGTCCATTCTATCATCATAACTTATAACCTTACTATCTTCATCACTAATTCATGAAAACAATCTGTCCAAATTCATTGCATAGTCCTCATATCTAGAATTATTCTTTCTTTCTCTTCTCGAATCATATCTGTTGTTTCCTATTCATTCATCAGACTCAAAACCATTATCCTCGGTGTCTTGGTACACACTACTGTTTCCATTTCCAATTTCACTTCGTCCAGGTTTTCACCGTTGTCTGAAGAGTTTTCCCTAGAATTTTCACTATTTGGCATATATTTTTCATTATCGTCTTCTGTAGTTTTATTCTTTCATATACTGTTTCAGTCATTTTTCTTAATTCAAACGAGAAAAGGGAGTATGAAACTGACAACGGGTATTATACAGTATTAAATGAACTTTGATAAGTCCTTAATAAAACTTGAGATTAATGAGAACTATGAAAAATTTAGGAAAATTTAGGACCTTTTCAAACCTCTCTAATAGATCTGTAAATCAACTAATACTCAGATATCTTTCCTTCTGTACAAATAATGAGAAAAAATTCAACGTTATAACTGAAATATTGAAATAGTTAGAACAGCAAAACAACGGACATCAACACGCGCAAGTTGGCTATTTGTTCTCTCGAGTGTATGGAATTTCAATCAATACTGGGAAAAGATGCAAATTCCTGTTTGGCAAGTCTCTTGTTAAACTGCAGTATATTTGTTGCTTTGGGCTCTGTTTAAGCACTTCTCGAATCCGTAAAACCCCCTTTAATTAATGCTGGCAGTTTAGTTCTCAAACCTCAATATCTATCGCGACTTATTTGTTTCTCCAATACAACATAAAAGCATTTTAATGACAACAAGGAAATTCAGTGAGAAGATTTGCTTAGTAATGAAGTTTGATGCGATTTTTGAAAACTATCGTAATAACGAACTATTTCTGCTGTGATACAAACAAAATGCAGGCGAATCATTTAGAAGCATATGAACGTTCATATGAAATAAAACTCACAAATGAAACTGTACGTTGAGCAGAAACGAAAGATTCTTAATGGTGTATTAGCTCGTGAAAAAGCTAATTGTAGTTTATCATTACCACAAAATACCTACAGTTTTGAAAAGGATCATTTAGAAATTCGTAACACTATTCAAGATTTGAGCAAGGCAATTGATAATTTCGATGGATATAAACGTGAACCTGTTATTACCAGAATAAATTCTAGGTTAACTCATTCAACTAATAGAATCAATAGATTAAATGTTGACCCAGATGATGAAGAACAAGTTCAAGTTAAAAATTCTTTGAATAGGTAAGTACATCTACTTGAATCTGATTTCGGTAAAGAGATTACTGCATTTTTTTCAGTTGATAGTGAAGAGTCACATAATAATCATGTTTCCTCTTCCTTCGTCTTCTTCATCTTCTCCATCAGCTCCACAGTCTCGTCATGATCCATTATACAAATGGAATATTTCATTATCTGGATAGAATCAATGATTCCATTTCTTTTAAAGAAAGTAAAATTACTTAGAGTTTCTAGAGGTACTTCTGGTACTGTATTATTTTTACAGTCTTGTGAATTGTTTCGAGGTAATGATTTTACATGGTATCTTAACAATCGTAGTGAATTCAGTTCTTGGTCTGATATTGTTGCTACATCATAATCTGATTTTCTTCCTTACAGTTATGGAAAAGATTTAGAGTTAGATATTATAAATCGAAATATGGGCGGGAATGAGCCAGTTGCTATTCATATTTCTTCGCTGACAGGTCTTTTTAATCGCTTAATAAGTCTTGTAGATGAAAAATCTCGTGATGTAAAGTTTCTTAGAAAATCTCTAAGTTTTTTGTTTTGGCTTTGGCATTGCACAGTCCCAATACTGTTGATGAACTTACTGAGCTTTGTAAAAGAGTTGACGAATCCAGGGGTTGCCCTGATCGTTATCGACCACCTTCTTCAAAGAATCGTCGTTTTCTCGAACTTGATCTGACATATCTTCATGTTTCAACTAATTAATTTTCGAATAGTAAAAGTTCTGTTCAGTTTTCCTTTTTATCTTCTAGTGTATGTTGGAATTGTGGACGAACTGGTCAAATTTTTACGAAATATCGTTCTCCTAAGTCTATTTTTTGTTTTCTTTGTCGTGCTAAAAACATTACAAAACCAAATTGTAGTTCTTGAAATCCAAAAAAACGAGTTTCGGACTGGTCCTGTTAATCTGACGACAGTATCCAGTCAAACACAATCCACTTCGGAAATAAAGATCAAAACGCAAATCAAGCCAACCGTCAACAAGTCAAAATTAAGTTCAAATGCTTCTCTCCCGGATACTGAATTGGAAGCTTATCTTAGTTTAGTCAAAGATTTCTAATCTTCCTCATAAAATCGTTCTGTAAATCCTAGCATACCTGTACAGGTATTCGCGTACGAGTGCTTGAACGAGTAACATCGTCTGTATTTTGCTCTTTTATTCTCGTGATAAATAAGTGACTTTATTTTTTGCTTTGGTGCTATTAATTACATGTGTATGTTCTATCAATAGTAGACTTTTTGATCAAGTTTCTTATCAAGCTTTTTTTTACCGAACAATTTATTTACATTGTTAATCACCTGGCTCTAGCCTTCTCATAAAACAGAGGCGTAGGTAAGCAGATTTTTCGTTATGGATAATATATTATCCAACGAGTTCACATAAACCCACAATAAATATTATATACTGCTTATGAGTACAAGGGCAGGGCATTTTACCAAAATGTCACTCCACAATTCAGTTCAAACATCTTACGTATCAGCAGTTAAGACAGCACCTGAACAATACTTTCCAAAAAAAGATCAAGCTATTGTGATGCATGCAGAAGACAATTTAAAATTATTCGACTACGTGCAAGAAATAGGTGATGTTATTGGTCCAAAAAATATCTCGTTTGCCTCCAGAATTTCAAATCAAATTTCTATATATCTTGCTAACTCCGAACTTGTAGATAACCTCCTCAAATCACACCCTACAATAACAGTGAATAACACTACCATAAACATTCGTAGACTCGTCTCTCCTACTAAAAGAATCATCATATCTAATATTTCCCCCTACATTCCTCATGAACAGGTCGAAAATGTAATAAAAAATCTTGGGCTACAACTGGCATCTCCGATCTCTTTTCTGAAGGCTGGAATACCAGGCGACGAATATGCTCATATTCTCAGTTTCAGAAGTCAAGCTTACGTTTTCCCCTCTTTTGACAACTTTGAACTCCAAACTTCCCTAGTCATTTTATTTGATGGTAACTATAACAGAATTTTTCTATCAACCGATAATATGAATTGTTTTATCTGCAAGCAATCCGGACACATCGCCTCAAATTGCCCAAATCCACCACTCGACGTTATATCAAGGCCTACATAGTCTACACCCGAAACTACCAATACATCTACAGGAACAAGTGATTCTCCACTCCCATAAACCAGTTTCTCACCAATGAGCGAAGTTCTCTCGAACAAAGATACAACCCAATCCAACCCTGCTTCACTTATTACTGAAAAACGTTGCCGTTTCGAAATCTCAAGTGACAAAGCCAGTTCTCCTGATGCTGACGATCAATCCAATGAAATGCTCCCCCCCCCTAAACCTCTCCCGATATTCAGAAGGAAATAAATAAGAGAGCAAGGTTAAGCTCCTCTGAAGAATAGTGTTTTAAATGAAACTCACGGTTCCTAGTTAATTCCACAATATAATAAAAGTTATTGAAAATTCTAAAAATTGACAATTGTTTCGATAAATCAATATCATCGTCAGAATGACAGAAGTTACATTTCATTTGATGCCTACCTGATGTTAGTAGTTATTTTTGGCTAGACCAAGAAGTGACCTAACTTGTGATTGACTTGATATATGTTTATAGAAAAAAGAAGAAGATGTGATATTACAAATATTGAAGCTTAGATATTATTGGCCCTATGGTGATATCCTGGATATCATTTTTCCAATTGAGTATAACTGTGCAATGATATAGAAAACCAGGAAAACTATATCTGCTGATCTTCACAATTATCACTCAAGAAGACAGTTTATTAGTGGAGAACTCCCTAGATTTAACTGTTCATTGACAACTTCATATTGTGGGTTTCTTAAGTGTCTTCTAATTCCCAATTCTTCAAGGAAAACCAGTTCTTGTTTCTTTTCACAAATATGCAGCACTTCTAGTTTTGTGTTAGGTGTCAATGAATGGTTGGTATCAAGTAGATGTTTTGCGAAGTGGGATTTATCATTGCACAGTTATACTGATATTAATTGGAAAAATGATATCCAGGATAGCACCATAGGGCTAATAATATCTAAGCTCCAATATTTCTAATATCACATCTACTTCTTTTTTCTATAAACATATATTAAGTCAATGACAAGTTAGGTCAGTTCTTGGTCTAGCCAAAAATAACTACTAACATCAGGTAGACATCAAATGAAATGTAACTTCTGTCATTCTGACGATGATATTGATTTATCGAAACAATTGTCAATTTTTAGAATTTTCAATAACTTTTATTACATTGTGAAATTAACTAGAAACCGTGAGTTTAATTTCAAACATTATTATGAGCAGATTCAACGAAGTGAGGGTCGAGACAGATAATTTCCTCTGAAGAAACTAATTTAACAGAGATATTCCAGAGACCTATATCCTTCCAATGGACAATCTTGAAGCATACTTGGAAAACAGCTTTGGAAGTCGCAATCCTTACCAGGAAGCA
The DNA here is from genome assembly GCA_963921935.1 of Galeruca laticollis. Taxonomy (NCBI): domain Eukaryota; kingdom Metazoa; phylum Arthropoda; class Insecta; order Coleoptera; family Chrysomelidae; genus Galeruca; species Galeruca laticollis. The sequence goes on along the minus strand of OY998179.1, from coordinate 38,376,574 downwards.
TTAAAGTATACTAATGACATAAAGTCTCTTATCTCTAACCTAAATCTACTTTATCCAACTCTCACAGAGAGATCAATTAAAAACAGAATAACCCGTATAACAAGGAAATTAAAAGATCAGCTTCGATTGGATTACAAGGAACATGAAAGTGAATCAAACGAGGAGGATTACAGTTCTGACGGTTCACATCAATCACAACACTCAGCAGACTCGCAAAATTCCACAGTATCTCCGGTATCCCAAACATCGCAAAATCCTCTTATTAATCACATAACTCCTAATATTTCATTTTCACCCTAATTCAAGTGAATTGTAACGGGTTTTACCCCCGTTTAGAATCTCTAGAACAACTCATTAGTGATTACTCTCCTGACCTTATCTGTTCACAAGAAACGAATTTCCGAAATTCTCATAATCCGTATCTCAAAAGTTACACTGGTCACCATTTTATCAGACCTAACCTCTCACGCGACAGTGGTGGAACCTCAGTTTTCATTTCTAACGATATATTTCATCAAGAATAGCACCTGATCACTGAATTGTAAGCTTATGCTGTAACTGTTTGGTGCCCCTACAGAATTGTCATATGTAGCTTATACATTCCTCCCAATTACGCTTTGAAAGAATCTGAGCTCAGCAATATAATTAATCAACTTCCTTTTCCTTTTATATTAGTCGGTGACTTCAATGCTCATAACCAGATGTGGGGCTCCGAAAGAACCTTTCGACGAGGTAAATCTGTTGAAAATGCTAACATTCTCAATAACGACAGTAACACATATTTTCATGTCCAATCTGGCTCCTCCTCATCTATTGATTTGATTATTTGCGACCTCGGGCTAGCTTCTTCGCTAACATGGAACACTATTGACAGTTTATATAACAGCAACCACTTTCCCATCTTAATTTCCAACAACGAACAGAAAACCACAACCTTAAACTGCAAATGGAAAATAAAGAATGCAAATTGGGATCTCTTCGAGGAAACTGTCAAGGACTAATTGGATGATCTTACCCACCATGATAACATATATGAAGCTGTCAAGCCGTTCACTTTTGGAATGCTTTCCTCCGCTGAAAGATGTATAGGCAAATTCTTAATCAACCCCTCGAAGAAAACAGTTCCTTGGTGGAACGACTCCTGTTACCAAGCTGTGAAATATTGCAACAGATCTCTTAACAAGTACCGCAGAACTAGGAACGAACTGGATGGAATTAACTTCAAAAAAGCCAAAGCTCAAGCTAGGAGAATACTTAAGTCAAGTAAAAAAGACTCGTGGAACAAATTTACCAGTACAATAACCACAGACACATCCCCAGCTCAAGTTTGTTCTAAGATACGACGAATGAAAGGCCAAAACAGTAGTAAAAATAAAGTACCTGCTCTACCACACCAAGGAAATGTTGTCACAAACGACCAGCAAATAGCGGACATTCTTGCCCAACATTTCGAAAACAAAACTTAAATTAACAAACCCCCCTCTAACCGAATAAAGATAGCTGAAAATTCCGATAATACCATCCCTAACCTTCATCCAATCAACAGTCAGTTTACCTGATGAAATAAATACCTCTTTAAAAAATACTGCTGCAGGGCCTGACAACATCCCATCAATTTTCCTCAAACATTTACATCCTACGTCAAAGACCAAACTACTCGAACTTTATAATCGAATATGGTGTAGTCAGCAATTTCCTAATGCATGGCGGGAATCGATCATAATTCCGATCAAAAAGAATAACTCAAACACGGCAAATTCTTTTAGCCCAATATCGTTAACATGCATACTATGCAAGGTACTAGAAAAAATGGTCAACAAACGTTTACTTTTGTTTCTCGAAAAAAATAATATACTTAACCCTATGCAGCCAGGCTTTAGAACAAATAGATCAACCATGGATAATTTAATTATGCTTCAAACAGAAATTTATCAATCCTTTAGTGATAGAAGTGACGTTGTAGCAGTTACCCTGGACATTGACAGTGCATTCGACACTGTTGGCAAACCTCAATCCTTCAAAAACTAATAGACTCAAAGCTTCATGGTGATATTTTCTCCTTTATACAAAATTTCTCATCAAACAGATCCTCCAAGGTAACAGCAAGTGGGCAAACATCTCCTTCTTATTTTCCACATAATGGTGTCCCACAAGGCGCGATACTTAGCCCCACCCTATTTATTCTTAGCATTAACGATATAACTGATTCCATAATTGCCCCAGTTAAATACACGCTCTCGCGGATGACCTCATAATTTTTTATCAGGGTAAAGTAACAACAAGTACATGCTGTCTACTTTAAAACGCTCTAAATTCCATCCATGATTGGTCTATAAATCTCGGCCTCCAGTTCTCGGCTTCAAAATCAAAAGTTATCCGTTTCAGCAGGAGATCTTTCCACTTTTATACTTAAACGACGCTCCGCTTGAACTTGTTAACCACCAAAAATGCTTAGGTGTAACATTTGACAAAAGATTGTCATGGAAACAGCAAATTATGGACTTAAAATGAGCTTGCCTGAATATCTTAAAATCACTCGCTCATCATCAATGGGGAGCTGAAGGAAAATCACTCTTACGGATCTATAGAGCCCTCATTCGCTCTTAATTGGATTATGGAAGCATTTTATACATGAACGCTTGTACTTCATACATTAAATCTCTTAACACAATTCAGAACACTGCTCTACTTATTTGTATTGGTGCCTTCAGGTCTAGTCCTTCCGAACGCATTTTCGTTGAGTCATTCGAACCACCTCTCTTCATACGTCGACAGCGTCTACTACTATCATACTTTTGTGAAATCGCAGCCTGTCCTAACAACCCTGTCATTAACCTTATCAATTCTGCACGCACCCTCAAAGGACATCCCGAAACAATTACAACAGCTGTGTCATCACTAAAATCACTATTGGTAACAATCAATCTTGCAATCATGACCCCTATTAAGTCTTCCAATATAGCGCCATGGACCATTAACCTACCTTTTCTTGATACTACTCTGAGTCGCTAACACAAATTGGACACCTCCAACGCAGTACTTGAGCAAGAAGAAAGGAAATTTTCACTTTCTCATCAGTTTGATAAAGTTTTGTTTATCGATGCATCAAAAAACGCAGAGGGTGTCGGTTGTGCTGTAACCGATGAAGATTCTTAAGTTGCAAGATATAGATTTCCCGACACTACCAGCGTATATACAGCAGAGTTATTTGGAATACTGAAATCTTTGAACACTCCAACAGATAACAACAGCACTATAGCAGTATACACAGATTCTCTCTCATCGATACACTCAATGACAAACATTTATTTACTGCATCCAATAGTCCAACAAATTCACAATACCTACCAACATCTCTATTCCAATGGTATTTTGGTTCACATCATCTGGATACCATCACACGTGGGAATAACCGGAAATGAAATCGCAGACCAAGCAGCAAAACAAGCATGTTCCTACGACTTAAAAATAGAAAAAGTTTACCTCACTCAAGACATGAAACCCATCGTCAAGCAACTCACACTTCAAAACTGGCAAAATCACTGGAACCAACTAGATACTAAAGTTCATCCAATACAACCCACCGTTTTCACACCTACATTCCACCCAATGACTAGTAAAAACAAAATTATAGTTCACAGACTGCGAATAGGGCATTCCCGCCTCACCCACGGATATCTTATGGCCTCAGAAGATCCTCCTAAATGCAAATTATGTACTGATACTCGACTTACTATTGAACATATTCTATTAAAGTGCCACCAATACCAAATAGAGCTCGAAGACATCATAATATTAATGGAACACTTGGAAATATTATTGGCTCAACCAACAGATTTACTGACGTGATTCGTTTTCTTAATGACTGCCGCCTTCTCAACTCAATATAAATCTAATTTTTTAATATTGTAACACTGTTGTGATTTACGTTGTTATTTAATCTGTACTGTACCTTATATTGTTCCCATGTCAATGACCTTTAGATGTCAAGACACGTAAATTTCAATAAAAAAAATACCTGTACAGTTTCACTTGTCAATACTGTGTCTGATGTTCAATTATCTAAGGATGTTTTTAATATTGATTCGATTTAGATGTGCCTGATTTGTCTGTGTTACCTATGTTACCCACCCAGTGGATCATTCTTTGTCTGAAAATTATATCAATTCTGTTACCACCGATATTTGTCCTTGGTTTCTTAAGAAACCAAATGATAATCGTCCTCAAAATTATTGTGAAGGTTTTAGATACTGATGCTGCTGCAATGGTTCATTCCAGATGCAATTCTAGTATTCTTGGAAACACAGGGTTTTCGCTTATTAATTCTCTTCATGTACCTATTAAATACGATGCATCAATAAGTATAACTACTGCTGATGGTGTACCACAGAATTTTATGGGTTTCATAATTGTAAATATTGTCAAAAAACAATTAAAATTCTGATTATACCTTCGATTAATTGTCCTCTAATTTTGGGCATTGGTTTTTTAGTCTTTTTAAAAAAGACGTTAATTTCCATAATTTTTTTGTCTTCTACTTGTACTAAAAACACAATTCAGTCAGTTTCTAGTTAAACTTCACTTGACAAAGATGAATTAGACAAAGTTATTAATTTATTTTCTACACTTGCACCTTCAGACAGAATTGTTCGAACTAATTTCATTGAGCATGTTTTTGACCCTGGCGATGCAAAGCCAATTGCACAACGTCAATATCCTTTGTCTCCGGTCTTGCAGAAACTTCTTATAAAAGATGTTTATTCTCAAAGTTATTGAGCATTTCCACTCTCCTTGAAGTTCAACTCTCTAGTTTGTCCTTAAGGAGTCCGGAGATTTTTGTGTTTTGTTTTGATGGTCTCCATTTCTAATTCATAGCCCATGGCGTAAGTCTTTATTATTCTCAGTAAACTCATAGATGCAAAATTTCTGACAACTATTGATATTAAAAAAGAGTTTCCACAAATTCCTCTGTCTAAATCTTCGCGTCCGAAAACAGCATTCGCTGTGAACGGTGTAGGACTTTTCGAATTTGTTACAATTCCTTATGGTTAAGTTAATGCCCCTAAAACTATGTCTTGTCTAATGGATATAGTTCTAGATCCTTCTCTTAGGTCCGATTATCTTTGTTATTCAGATGACATTATTATCGCTATCCGTACCTTCGAGCTTCATATGGAAACTCTCAATACATTTGACAATTGTTTCGATATCAAACATCATCGAAACAATTGTCAAATTTATTAGAATTTCTAACTTCTTATTCAATATATTGTGGAATTATTTAGAAACAGTAAGTTTCATTTAAAAACTGTAATATTCATATTACTTATTCCAAATCCGTATTAAATCATTATACATTTTATCACAGACATTTTTTTTTATTTACGAATCCGCATCAGCCTCAAGGGCTATTAGCGGTCTGTAGCTATATATAATGTTTGTTTAACATTATGAATAGATATTGTCATGTCACAGGTTTTGTTTAAAGAACATTTTTAATTTTATGGTGAAAGTTTGCCATTTGCAGATATTTATTAAGGTTTTTCACAGTACTGCTGTTGTTTAAAGTATTTTCCAGAGATTCACTTATGTTGCATGCTAGTCTGTTGGTATGATATAGCGGACACTCAACCAAAAAATGTTTCCTTGTTAACGGCTGTTCCCATATAACACATTCTGGTCTTGGTGTTCGGGAAAGTAAGTACTAATGAGTAGCTCGAGTATGACCTAGACGTAACCTTCTGATGATGATTTGATGTCTTCGATTTTCGGTAAAAGTTAACCAGGGAGTTATGTAGGGTTTGATTTCTCTTAGTATTGCGTGTGAGCTTCTCCATGTGTCATTCCATTTTTGTTTTGCTTTATTGCGAATAAATGTTTTTAGATCGGTGTATAAGGGCTTAATGATTGGTATGGTATTAAATAGTGCTGCTTTTTTGCTGAGTTAATCGGCCATCTCATTACCTTTTATGCCTATGTGTGCAGGAACCCACAGGAAATGTATGTTTTTTCCTATCGATTGAAGATGATGAATTTCTTGTTTGATCATCAGTACGAGGAAATTTTTCGAATGGGTGCTTCTCAATAATTTCAAGGAGTTTAAATAGTCTGTAAGTATAACTGTCTTTTCGTAGTTCGATGTTGTTACGTACTTTATTGCTTCTATTATTGCATAAAGTTCTCCTGTTAGAATGGTTGCATATTTTGAAAGTTTGAATTGTACATTATTTGTAGGAGTTACAATGGTTGCGCCTAGTCCGTCATTTTGTTTGGATGCGTCAGTATATATTTCGGTATAATTGGGATATTTTTGCATAGTTTCGTTAAAATGTTGGATGAGGCTTTGTATACTAGTGCTTTGTTTGGAAAAACATGAAAGATGAGTGTTTATATGGGCTGGCTTAATTTGCCAGGGTGGAGTGAAGTCATATTTTCGATTTTTAGAGAAGAGATGTTGGATATATTGAGACTGTTTTTATAGTGCTGGATTCTTACGTACAATGGCTCTGTTTGAATATTAGGTGAGACTGGATTTACGTTTTTGTTAAATGTGCGATAGTGGGTTAAAATAAGAGGATTAGCTGTTATTTTTGAGGCATATGATAGACTTAGGTTTTGTCTTCTAAGTTCTAGTGGGGCTTCTCCGGGTTCACAATATAGGCTGTCTACTGGCGTGGTTCTGTAGACTCCTAGGATAATGCGTAGTGATGTATTGTGTAATACGTCTAATTGTTTGAGTATTGTAACTTTTGCTGATGCATAAGCAATACAGCCATAATCAATTTTTGATCTGACAGATCTGATAGATGTTTAAGAGTAATCTGCCATCGGCTCCCCAATGTTTGTTTGATTGACATTTCAATAAATTAAGTCCTTTTTGACAGTCTTCAATTAGTTGTGTTATATGGTCATCCAATTTAGTTTCTCATCGAATATAAGTCCTAGGTATTTTATCATATTGGTGTACTTGAGAGTAGTATTGTAGATTTCCATATGAGGTTTGTGGTTAATTGGTTGTTTCGAGAATATAATGCACCGTGACTTGCTGGGCGAGAAATGAAAACCTGTCGCTCTTGACCATTTTTCCATCGTTATGAGTTGTTTTTGAAGTATCGTTGAACATGCAGATAATGTCCTGCTTTTTACAAAAATGATCACGTCATCCGCATAAATTCGGATCTGTCTTGGTTTTTCTATATTTCTAGTTCTATCGTTCATGGCTAGGAGAAATAAAGTTGGACTAATAATTGATTCTTGGGGTAAAAAACAATTGTCAATTTTTTAGAATTTTCAATAACTTGTATTATATTGTGGAATTAACTAGAGACCTTGAGTTTCATCTAAAAACACTGATTCTTGGGGTGTTCCATTTTCTTGTTTTTGGATAGAAGAAGTTGTCCCATTGACTCTAACCTGAAATGTTCTGTCACATAAAAAGTTCTGTATGAAAGCTAGAATGTTACCTTGATATCCTAGGTTGCTTAGCTTTGATAGTATGTTGTGTTTCCAAGTTGTTTCGAAAACTTTATTTACATCAAAATAGATGGCCATGCAGTGTTCTTTATTTGAGAATGCTTCTTTAATATGAGTTTCTAAATCAATTATGTTGTCTAATGTGGATCTATTTGGTCTAAATCCTGATTGCTCCGGAGTCAGATGTCCGTTGCTTTCTAGGTCCCAAAGAAGTCTTTTATTTATCAATTTTTCGAGCAGTTTGCATAGGGCGCTAGTTAACGAAATGGGTCTATAAGAATCTGCTAGAAGAGGTGATTTAGAAGGTTTCAAGATGGGGATTGTGATTGCCTTTCTCCATGTGTTAGGGTATAGATGTTGGCTCCAGACACTGTTGTATATTTGCAAGAGGTGATGTTTCGCAGATGAAGGCAGGTTTTCTAAAAATTTGGGCGGGATATCATCGGGTCCAAGAGATGTGTCCTTTAGTTCGTGGAGTGCATCGTTAAATTCGTGTAGGCTAATAGGCGTGTTAATAGGGTCTCCGTTTTCATGTATCATAATGGTGTTCTTTTCTTGCTTCTGCTTAAATGCTAGGAAGTGTGGGTCGTAGTTATCATTTTTAGAATGGAGAAAATAAGCGTTTGCGAGTTCTTCAGCTATCTTATTGTTATCTATTATCATACTGAAATCGTTTTTTTGTAAGGCTGCAATTTCCATATGTGAGCTTTTACTGCTATGCTCTCTATTTTTTTCCAGACATTTGTTATTGGTGTTGAAGTATTGATTTTCTGAACGTATTGATGCCAAGATTTTCTTTTATTGTGTTTGATGGTTAGTCTAGCAAACGCTCGCTTCTTTTTGTATTCTATACAGTTCTCAGGAGTCTTATATCTTTCATATTTATTTAAGGATTGTTCACTTGCTTTCATTGCTGACTCACATTCTTCGTTCCACCATGGTACTGCATTGTACTTTTTTATATGCGCTGTCTTACCAATAGCGTGGTATGCTGCATCTATTATTATTGTGTTAAAGTCTTCTACTGTAGCCGTAATATCATCTTGCAGTTTTGCCAGATGAATATTGTCGTCAATGTGTTGTGAGAAATCAGTCCAATTTGCTTTATTTAGTCTCCAACGTTGTAAGGGTATTGTATCGTGAGAACGTTTAGTGAAATTGTTAATTGTTATTGGGAAGTGATCGCTGTCATATAAGTCTTCATTAATTCGCCAAGAGAGTTGGGATAGAAGATTAGGTGTGCATAGACTGAGATCAATTGCTGAAGAAATGCCCGCTGTTATGTTGACAATTGGCAACAACGTGACCCGATAGTTTGCAATTAAAACATTTCTGACTATCTAGAGATCTAGAGATTCGGCTAAAGTAGGAGATTCTAGAGGGGTAATGTGAACTTGGCGTCTGAAACTCATTATATGGCTATATGCAGGATATGTAGCACCTATTCGTAGAAATGTAATTGGGGATAATAATTTTAAACCCAATCCTTCTAGCGTAGTTTCAAGTGTGTCGTGTGGTATAGTCGAACTAACATTAGAATTGACTAGCCTGTCTGAAGGGGTTACTAAATGTCGCGGTTTTAATTTTTGTCCCAAAATTACGATTTCTCCCCCATTTTCTATAAATTGATCAACTGCAGCTTTGGTCGATAAATAGATACACACTCTATTATTAGATATCCTCGAGCAGAAAATGATGTTGGGTGGTTGAACTATTGGGCCTAAACTCAGGAGATAGTCTTGAATTTTTGCATCATTGATTGCGCTAAAGATGATTCCCTAGGCTTTTGCTGAATATATTGGTTGAGTTGGTTGTTTGAGCATTTGAGAGTAAGATTGTATTGGAGTAGTTGATGGTGTATTAGGTGATGTAGGGGTTATATTCATGTTGTTGTTATCCATCTTTTGTTTTAAATGGTTTTCGGAGCATTATTTTATGAGTACGGCACTGGCGGTTGATTCGAGTCAATTAGCAGGTTGTTTTTGCTGCTTGGAATTTACTTGACAAGTAAAATTTGTAGCATTTGCCAGTATATAAGGTATTGAATAAATGATATCACTCAAACCACCGTAGGTCATGTTTTGTACTCACTCGGCTATGGTGTCATAGATTGGTCTTAATGCTATCACTAACTTTACACTGTATTATTTTGCCTAAAAACTTGTTATTTGATTAAATTCACGCACTCGACTCAAAAACTGTTTATTGTCTCGTTATCACAGACATTAAATTTCAAATACAATCAATTACATTCAATTGCTATAAAACAGAGTATACAGTAGTTGTGTGAATGGCCAAATGCAATTACTGGAACTTTGTTCTGTTTATATAAGGACGTGCTTAACACTGTTTCGGTCTGCCGCACATTTCTCATGACCTTATTAGATCCAGGATTAAGGTGGACAGCTACATTCCACATTCCCGTATTGTTTTACTGCACAAAAGTAGTAAAAACGTTGTTTCAATTTGTTTTCTTATAATTTTTTCTGAAACCTACATCTTTATTGGACTACAGGAGCAGAATAAGAATATACAAAATTCTGTAGTAATATTTTTGAAGAACGATGTGTAGGAGTATGGGTATATTTTTGTTTCACTATTTCACTATTATCAACTAGTTTCCATATGTTTTGCAGCCATGATATGTTCCTATTAATGTTGAAATGCGCAAATAAATTTTTAGGTGAACTAATATTTATATACAGAGCGAGGAAAGTTCTTAGGTTATGCGGAAGTTTAATATGGGCCAAAAGTGATAATATGTTAGAAATATACAAGTATAAATTCAGCGTATCACCTAATTTCTTTAAGAGGATATCATAAACATTCGGAAGAAGTGAAATCAATTTTAATTCTTGTTGAATTTTAAATAGTGGCAGTTATGCAGCTAGTTTTCACTTTTGGTAATCCCTTCGTATGTTTGACGTGTCATCCTCCCCGTAGAGGTGTATGAAATGTACGGAATGGTTTCCGCGGTTAGAGTTATCAAGAAATGAACTAGGTTCGCGGGTTGAACCGCGTTGGAAATTTGTAATTTATCGACGTTTCGGCTTTAACTTTGAAGCCATTATCAGTAGGGGGGTAAGGTTATTCGTTCATTAATCTAGGAAGTGGTCCGATTCCGTAGGCTTCGGCTAATTCCAAGGCCTCAGTCTGCCTACTTCTTGGAATTTCACCGAAAAAGGACATAATAAAATAAATGAAGCGAAATAGAAATATTTAAAAATTGCTTACCAGTTATAACACCGTAAAACACTAACACTCACTACTGGCTTGAAGCCGACTGACCGACAAGTTGTCTGAACCGTGTATTTATGGGGGACCTATTGACGGGTATGGTCTTTTTGGCGCGCGCGGTGCGTGTGCTGCTGGCGGGTGTGGTAATAGATATGGGATGTTCGTTATCCCGTGATGTTTTAGGAGAGGAATTGTTAGTTTTGGCGCAGGCCATGGTGGAAGGTGGTGAGGTGGTATCGGAGTTGAGCGGGTGAAGAAGATATTTCCAGGTTGATGGCAATCTCTGACAGTTTGGACGTTTCTCTATTTCGATGGCTTCTCTAATTATTATGGACTTGCGAGTTGGGGCGATAGTTATTGTTTTATCGAAATTGATTGTATGTCCCGTTTGGACACGATGTTAGGCGAAGGTGGACGAAAGATCGGAATTTCTGACAGACAATGAGTGTTCTTTAGCTCTAACGGATATACGTCCGTTGGTGTGACCTATTGAAACAGTCAGAGTCTGACCCTGCTTTATATCACAATTGTAATAGTTTGAAATCATTTCTGTCAGCCCAGAGTTTTAGGGATAACTCTGCCAACATCCTTCGGGCGAAGTGGTGCAGGCAGTAACCAAACCTGTCTTCATATCATGACTTTAATTTATTATTTGTCGCTAGGTAAGTGTGAAGAGTGTAACGTTTTGTTATCGCATGAAACAAAATGAGCGCCTACATTTTTAAAAGTCCAGTAACCAGTTTTCTTGTCAGTTTTTGTTGTTGTATATTTCATGGGTGTTAAGGGTTTATTTTCTCTGTCTTGCGGTTTTTATTGTAGATATAAGTGACCGTGGGACTACTGATTTTTGCTTTGGTTACATCATATTTGGGTGTTAGCCTCAGTATTCCGAAAACTGCCCGCTTTAGCTGATAAGTGCTATAACTTATCAGGGTTCGATTGTAGTCGACTCCTTGACGTTGTCTGAAACATTTTACTAGTGTTGGGTTAAAACATATTTGCTGATTAGTTTGTACATACTTGTCTCTCGCGATAGTTGTATATTTGATGATCATTTATATATCATGTCATGGCTTCAGTGAGTATTTCCATATCGTTCAGAAACTTCTGTTTAAGACTTGGTTGTCATTAGAATATATTGTAAACATTTACCCATAAGACGTTAACTGCTTGATTGCTTCTGATTTGTATGATAATTCCGGGTATTTTGGCTTTGTACATCAACATCTGCGGGGGTACTACGGTACTACGATTGTTTAAAATCATTTAAATAATTTCTAATATTCAAGGATCACTGTAGTTGTTATCTGTTCAGAAGTATGGTTATGTTAGAATTGACAATTTGCTAGATGACAGATACGTCTTGGATAGCTGCGTTCGTTTGTCGTTTCGCACTGGGAGTAGTCGAGATATCTGTCTAGCATTTGTGGTTTGACTTTACGAGTCATAGATGCTTACAGATTTCCTCTCCGATGGGCTCATAGATGACTTGCGAATTTTTATTATTAATACTTTTGGGTTTACTCGACTTTTTGTTCGATGCCTTAAGCGGTTTGTGGTTCTATGATCTGTGGTTAAGACGAATTTCTGCCAGCTGAATTGCTATTGGTTGGAAAACTTACTCGAGTTGCGTTGTAGGGAGAAATTAAGTCACATGTGTTATTGGCGCATCCATGACTTTCTTTTCTAATCCGAACTTCGAGATGGCTACATGAATTTCAGTAAGATCTTGATTCATTTATGTTATATGAAACCATCCCAGTTGGGGATAATAATCAGGACGGTGTAGATTGATTCAGGAAGCTGTTGGTGGCTGTATTTTTTGAAGATTTGGTGGATATTGGCCGTTTTGGAAACCACGCTGCCTGACCTTTTTTGAAAGGATTATGACTGGAATCATAACGTAGTTGGGATTTGATTAGCTTATTTTCTTCCTCGTTTTTGATGAAACTATTGAAGGAGTTTCGAGGAAGCTTAGGCCCTCAATTAGAGGTATGTAAAAGAGATCTTATATATATATATATATATATATATATTACAAATTACATTTTTCACTATTTTTGTATTAAAGAAAAAAATTTAAATTTGTAACTATTATTATATGCCAATTCATTGTAAAGTAGTATATATTTTTGTACAGTTCAGGGGTATATTGTCGTTTTGAACCACAAACAAAATATCTATGTATTTTTATAGCTACTTCTCCTAACTGTTCTATTTATGATTGTATATTTGATATTCTTCACATGAGTTTAATTCTCAAAGTTTAGGTATAGATGTCAATTAGTTTTTATATTGGTTGATCGAGTGATTAGCATATTACTTATAGGATATCGGCACATGTACTTGCAATATTCTTAGTTGAATAGTTGAAATGTATCATTGTTTCATATCTCTACGTACTGCAGTAAGGTGTGATCACATTACAGATAATTATTGGCTTATTAATGTAATTTTTCATTTTGTCAATCAGTTGCTATGCATAAGATAAATTTCTTACTTATCGCTAAGATTTTGTATATATTTTATTCATATAGTAGTCATTCAGGGTTTGTAAGTCAAACTTTAACTCGATCAGTAGAACACTAGGGGAGAAGTATTTTCTGGTTCCATATGTGAATAAAATTTTTCCATGCCACAGAGGCAATACTTCTGTATATTAGATAATAACTCTTTGAGGGAAATCTTCAATTTCAGTTTAGCTATTATTTTTATTTTATTTTAACAACTCATCTGGTGTTGATAATAATATAGTTTTGACGCATATGCTTAAGCTAGTTCTGTCAATTAATAGTTTCATCGTTGATGATAACATTTTAGTAATTCTATGTTATCTGTATATTTAAGGGTTTTCCTGGAGGGATACCTTTCTTTTTGGATACTTACCTTTTCCTGGAGGGATACCTTTCTTTTTGGATACTTACCTTTTCCTGGAGGGATACCTTTCTTTCTGGATACTTACCTTTTCCTGGAGAGATACCTTTTTCTCTTGGATACTTACCTTTTCCTGGAGGAGTACTTTTCTGGGGTACTTCACCATTTGGTTCCGCCTGGACCGGGGTGATGAGGTGATCACCGTTTTTCCGGACGAGAAGATGATGAGGGGATAACATGGGGTAGATTCATTTGTTATATATATATATATATATATATATATATATATATATATATATATATTAATACAGATCCTCTATTTGAAATTTAAAAGAAAAATAGAACAAAAGGAAATTCATTTATATTTGGCTGTCATACTTTTGATACACACTGTGTTATACGTAAATTCACTAATTTTGAAAGATTCAGTAGAAATATCAAATTTGACATTTCCAATTTTGATGACATTTATGTAGAATATATCTAATGATAGATAGAACATATTATGATTTGGAGAAAATATTTGTAATTTTAAAATATAGAGGTCTCTGCTTGCAACATTACAAGTGTAATAAAAGAATTCAAATCTCACTTGGTTATTGAAAATCATAGATTAGTAATTTTTTTAAAAACAAGAAAATTCAGTGAGCAACGGAAAGGAGATTTCTTTATTTTGCAAAAGTTTAGTTAGTTGTGTTTGAATCCCCGAAGAGGCAACATCATAATTAGAGTTGTCTCAATTTTGTGGTAGATAGTTGACGTTGTATATCTATACAATCAGATTCAAAAGCCATTTCATTATAAAGCCAGTGCGTGCATAATTCGAATAAGAATTGCATCGTGTGTAGTGAATGTGGTATGAGATTTCTAAATAAAATTTAGAAGGTATCCTGAATTCTAAGGTCATTTAGAATTGTACGAGTTGTCCAGTCATTAGTTGGTGAGTCCGATCCAGTTTTTTTACAATAATTTCTCGAGAAATAATAAGGCCTATTTTAAATAAAATTTGACATAGATGCCTCTATTGGATTTTTGATTGCGAACAAAATTATAAATCATATAAGGAAATTCACATAAGAGAAGAAAAAATTTGAGATAGACAAATTTGAGTGAAGTTTGTTTTTGACATTTACCCACATCAAGATTTAGATCAACGATTGGAACTTTTATTAAACGTTTTTCATTAGATTAATTTATAGCATATAGGTTGTTTCGCTCGTAATAATTTTGGGGAATATTAATTTGTTAATTTGTATCTGGTAGTATAATATAGAATTTGTTATTCCTACTCAATATAGTCTCTTTATAACATAATTTCAGAAAATTAAACATTTTTCATTAAATAAAACTGTCGATCACATCAGTGACAGTTGATAATTTTCAGTGACAGAAATATTGGAAACGTCATCAGATATTTGAAGTGCCTTTTATAATATTAAACATACAGTTACTATAGGTTCTGAAAAGTAGTGAAACAGATAATTTGGAGATACATAAAAATTTAAATAAATTTTGAATAATTAAATGTTTTAACAGTTTGATCCCACCCTGAGAGGAGAGTATTAGGTCGATTATACATATAAATTAATTTTTAGGAAAACTAAATTAATATTTATTAGAGCCGGGCATATTTTTGACAAATACTGTGAAAGTTGAAATTTTTTACATAAATTTTTAAGTCGTATGTACAAGAATTGTCGCTGCGACAATATACAATTACAATTATATAAAATTCAATTGGAATATAACAATTTGTCACCACAACTTGGGCAAATATAAATTAAGGAATATTAAATATATTACAATATATATATATATATTTATATTTATATATATATATATATATATATATATATATATATATATATATATATTTCACATCATTATTTGGTTATGCCGTGTTGATGAGGCAAAATGAGCCAGAAACATGCATGTCCACGGTTATCACTCTATTTCAGTAGCCCTTTACTTTGCGTGAATTACCCATGATTCTCTTTGTTGTTGTTGTTAACATATCACGCGATATTCCTACATCTTCTTTTTTATATATATATATATATATATATATATATATTCTTTTATGTAACATATTTTTTTTTAACTTATCATGTTGAATAACATCCAACCTGAGTTACAGTATATCGCCTTGGTACCAAAGCTATCCCCTGAATTAAGATCTGTATTATTATTATTTTTTGGCGTTGATGACGTGTGTTATATCCTAGCTAAGTGTAAGCACATGTATAACTAATAATCGGTGTTTTGTATAGCCCAGTTATATTTCATTTTGCGTTTTTTTATTAGTTCACATGTATAACTGATCACTGGTGTTTTGCATAGCCCAGTTATATTTCATTTTGCGTTTATTTTTCATTAGTTCACATGTTTTAATGATAATTCGGTGCTCTGTGTAAACCAGTTATTTTTCAACTAGTTTTCTTTCCTTAGTAGCTAACTCAATGACTTGACAGACATTTTAGACCAGTCATTTTTCATCTTTTATACGCATCTTTAAAAATTGACACGAAAATTCCAGTATCTGTCTTTAAAAAACTTTTTGTTTGTTAATAGACACGTTGGTAAGTTTAGATACCTGTTTTCTTTATTCTTTCCTATTCATTTGCTAGGTTTAGGATAGGACGAACATTTTGGCCGAGCAGAAACCTGGCTGGCGCTCATTTTATTTTTATAACATCCCGGATAACTGAAATACCTCACTCCCACTCACCGACTAAGTGAGCTGAAGGCCCGAAAGGTTGTCACCGGGGACAGCTGGACTTGCCTGTAGCCCATAGGGTTCATACTAGCGGAGCTAGTGACCAATTTGGGTGCTTACACTATGTAGGTGAGAGGACAATCTAAGAAAGGGATTTCACATACTCCATGCTGTTTATTGGGAATTATATCCTTGACAGATCTGATTAAGTGGGAAATTTTCTGTTGGGGTTTTAAGGTTGTTCGAATACCATGTGGTTTGAAGATTTTTTAGATTCTGTCAGTCACTCCTTTAATGTAAGGAAGGGATACTTTTAATCGACTGTCTAAGTCGATGGAGGAAGGTGATGGAGTGGGAGTTGAAAATAACTGAATGCTCCTGTTGATTTGGGATTCTTTGTAACCATTTAGAATTGGAGTTTGTTTCAGAAAATTGATTTCTGATGGTCGATTCGTCAGACAGAGAGATGGATCGAGATACGAGTTGACGACTGAGTTTGCGATAGATGGAGTTTGAGAAACCATGTGGTGAAGGTTTTATAATCATGACATCAAGAAATGGTAGATATGAGTTATCTGCCACTTCCATCGTGAATTGGATACAGGGATGTACGCTGTTCAGATGGAGTGAGAAGGAATTCAAAGTATCTCTTCCATGGGGCCAAATGACGAAGGTGTCATTAACATATCGTAACCAACAGTTTGGTGGAATGGGAGAGAAATAAAGTGCTGAATTTTCGAAATGTAACATGAAGATGTTGGCCATAACCGGAGAGATAGGGAATCTCTTACCAAATCCTATAGCACACTCCTACTTCGGAAATATCGCCTTTTCTGTGACCTTACATTCCTTGAAGCGTGTCGCGACCATTACGTCATACCCAAATCCCTACAACTTAAACATCGCACGAAATCATCATCAATATCTCGTATCCTTTGTAAAGACAGCTTCACTTTTCTCATAAATTCCATACATACAACCAGGCAACAACTTCACACCATCAATCTCCGTCTTCTCAATACTTTTCGTCATATCCTTTCCTTCTGAGTTCCTCCATTACTATGGGATCCTCCGACCGCCTATCTAACCAAAAAGCCCTATACATATCTGATCAAAATACCCAAACCCAAAAAAACTAGCTATCTCAAATTATCTCACTTCATCAAAATCTTCCACAAACCCTTGACAGTGACACACTTGTCCACAATTACTCCAATAGAAACGATCATTTGCCAAACTGAGGAAACAAACTCTCACCTCCCTTCCAATCGAGCGGAAATTATTAGACAAGATGTTGCCCAGGTCCTCCGAACATCAAAACCTCCTCCTCCTAACCTCACCTTCAAAGAAAGACACTACAACCCAAATATTGTGGTCCTCCCAGCCGATAAGAACTCAAACACATGGAGCGGTTTCTGGCGAGTCGGCGCCGACTCGGCAGAGAAGCGGCTCAAAACACACGAGGCGTCACCGCAGCTTACGACCGACACGTTTTTATCGAGACATCTTTCGCAGTTGTCTAGTTGTGTCTGAGTGGTTTGCAGTATGACTTCTTCTGACAGTGATGATGATTTGCTTTTTCTAATAACTACAAGCTCATTATATAACAAAATTAAGAAAGAAAGAAACGCAAATATTGGATACATCCCATAATAAATGAGAGGAAAAATAGAGGATTTTTTTACACACTGTATGACGAACTTAACGGAGATCCAGATAAATTCTTTAATTTCACCAGAATGTCAAGAGAAACATTCCAAGAATTGTTGTCAATAATTAAATATTCATGTTCAAAAAGAAATACTACCATGAGGGAAAGCATACCAGTAGAAGAAAAGCTTCTTATAACTTTAAGGTAAGATAAATAAATAAAATCTAAAAAAAAAATTATTCTTAAAAAAGTATTATATTATCATGTTTATTAGCAAAATAGCATTTGAAAAAATTGGGTTATATCCGTATCTTGGGAATACGAGCTTCCATGCGACATCAAAGGGGATTCCGTATTCTGCCGCTGAATCCCAGAAGGCCCAGGTTGGGGCTCTTGTTGTGAAGGACTTTGGTTAAAGTCTGTAAGTCCGGAAGGTCTAGCATGTGTATTTGAATATTGCCATTGATGTAGTATTCCAGATTGGTGGCTTGGAGCCTGGGTGGGAATTTGGTTATACGATAATTGTGTTGAGTATACAGAGGAGGCTGGTGACTGTATGGGATTATATTTATTCATGCTTTGCATAATGTCCATTCTCGCAGCAAATTTAAAGTGTGGGGGAATGGATTTCATAAAAGGCACTAATAATAACAAAAATAATCTATCGTCGTCTTCTTCAGAATTTACTGTTTGTGCTTTTTGTTTTTGACGAATACTATGATTATCAAGGGCCTCCACAAGTTTTTTTTCCAGTGTGTTTCCTTTTCTTTTTTTGGCGACATGAACAGTAGGAGAGTCATCATGTATTGTAGCAGGACTTTCTGGCGCAGATTCATTCTGACTGTTTGGTGATAGAGGTGCCCCATCATCCATAGATGTATCTGTGGGGCGACGTTGGATTACATCTGACAAAAAGCCCAATTGGTTGGCGTACATATAGGAACTTTTGACTTCTCGTCCTGACTTTCCTTTATTTTCTTCAAGTTCTCTAGCGTACCTATCTCTTATGTTTTTCCATTTTTTTTGAGTAAAATGCCTGAAAAAGAGCTTTATTTAATAAGTACCCTTTTATTTCAGGTACCTAGCTACTGGCAATTCATTTGTCGATTTGCACTATGTTTTTAGAATTGGAAAATCCACAGCAAGCGTAATCATCCAAGAAGTTTGTAAAGCTATATGGACACTTGCTAGACATATAACTTTTCCGTCGCTAACTACTGAGAAATGGCTCGAAATAGCCGAAGGATTTAAGAAAAATGCAAATTTTCCACATTGCATAGGAGCCATCGATGAAAAACATATAAGGATGATAAAACCTGCTAATAGCGGCTCTATGTTCTACAACTATAAAAATTAATTTTCAATGGTACTTTTTGCAATGTGTGATAGCAATTATTTATCTACATACGTAGACGTTGGCTCCTATAGAAAATCTAGTGATTCTGGAATTTTCAAAAATTCCACACTATATGAAAAAATGATAAATTATACACTGGAAATTCCTCCAGTAGATTCCATCGAAGGAGATGTAATTGATTATCCATTTGTAATAATAGGAGATGGAGCCTTTCCACTCTCAAAAAATTTACTTAGGCCCTATGGAGGATCAAATTTATCTTTTGAAAAAAAATTTTCAACTACAGATTGTCAAGAGCTCGAAGATACATTGAATGTACATTTGGTATTCTGGCTAATAAGTGGCAAATTTTCCACAGACCGCTTAACGTATCTGTTGATTTCGCCCAAGATATAATCAAAGCGTGCTGCGTACTCCATAATTTGGTCAGATTAAGAGATGGACACCGTGATGATGACATTAGATCAGCAAATGGCTTGGCAAATTTAGCCACTGATTCATTGAGCAGGGGAAATCCAAGAGCTCTTGACTGCAGAGAAAAATTTACTAACTATTATGTTAATATTAATCCGCTGGAATGGCAAAACGCACAAATATGAAAATTATTATCAAGTTAATACATGGCGTTTCAGTTTTTTCGTTCATAACTTCTGTAAACGATAGAACATATTAGAATAATATGAGTCTTTTCTGTAACATTTTTCTATAAAACGCTTCATTTTCAAGATACAGGGCGTTAAACTTCAAAAAAAGTACTACTATTTATTCCTAGACCTAGACGAATTTAAAATTCTCTTAGAAAACTTACGTATCGGATTCGATTGTATTGTCTTATCAGAAACATGGGCAATGGGAAATTCGGACCTATATAATTTAGAGGGATACAACAAATTATATAACGAGGGAGATTTCAATCAAAACGATGGAGTTGTTGTATACATAAAATCAGATACATACCCAATCATACCTTTGAATGAAAGCAAAATGTTGCAAATTAAAATCATTCTCAATGACAAGAACAACTTTCTTATCAATGCTATATAAAGATCCCCAAAAAGCAATCTCGATCAATTCGTTATCAATCTTCAACATTACTTTGAGAGTTCAGCATTCCAGCCAGAAAGTTATAACATTTTCATTGGTGATTTGAATATCGACCTACTAGAGGATAATGAATATAATACAGACTATAACAACACACTTAACGAATTCGGTTACATTTCCACGATTAATGATCCAACAAGAATACAGGGTGGACGTAGTTCATGCATTGACCATATATTTTTAAAATCCAGACTCAACGTACTCGATCAACTACTGCCCCTAGTATTACAAACCCACATTACTGATCATTTCTCAACAATACTACAGATAGTACTGGAAAAGACCAAATGCCCCAAGGAACGAGAAATAGTGAAATACATAGATGAAATAAAACTTAAAAATATAATCAGACAAAAATCTTTGGATTTCTTATGCAACGAATACTTTCATTGAAACACTTCAAAAATATATAGACGGCTGTACATATACAATAAAACGTAAAAGAAAAAACACGAAGATCGCTCCTTGGATGACAAATGCTTTACTTACCTCAACTACCACAAAAAATAAAATGGCTCAACTTTTGAGAAGAAACCCAAATGACAACGAACTAAAACTACAATACAAAAAATATAGAAACAAATTGTCGACTCTAATTGAAAAAACTAAGTTCAAATACTATAAAAACAAAATCGAACTCAAAAAATCAATCACAAAAGCTTCATGGAATGTGGTTCAAGAAGTAAGTAACACCAAAAAATCGAAGATCTCTATTGATAATATTGAAAATGAAATATGAGAGTTATTACCAAATCCTAAGGACATCGCAAACGAATTCAATACCTCATTCAATGGCACTGAGAAAAGACTTGCTCAAAATATAAACCCAGATCCTAACTACAAAATCAATAGACCCCCCCTTCCAAACTCAATTACACTCCTACCCACAAACACACTTGAAGTAAACAGCATTATTCAAGAGTTGAAAAACCACAAAGCCGTGGGATCAGACGAAATCAAAACGGAAACGCTCAAAGTTATCGCGTCATTAATAACTGAACCTAGAGCATTTAAACATTCAGTTATCATTCCAATATATAAAAAAGGTAACAAAAAACTGACAGAAAATTATAGACCCATTTCATTAATCACCCACTTATCAAAAATATTTGAGAAACTTCTAAAAAACAGACTACAAAATTTTGTGAATAAATATAACATACTTTACGAAAGACAATATGGTTTTCGAGAAAAAACGTCCACTCAAGATGCTATTCTGACCCTTACTGAAAAAATATACAACTCTATAAACAACAACAAACCCTGTCTATGTGTTTTCATTGATTTATCGAAAGCATTTAATACGGTTAGCCACGAGTTGCTCTTTCAGTCGCTGGAGGACATCGGTATCAGAAATACTTGCTTAGATCTATTCAAAAGTTATATTACGAATAGATATCAGACAGTCCGAATAAACGGTGTCGACAGTAAATCGTTAGTCGTACAATGTGGAGTGCCTCAAGGTACGGTCCTCGGACCCCTACTTTTCAACATCTACATGAATGGACTGCTTTCTGTGAAAAGCAGAGGTAATATTATCGGTTTCGCAGACGATACCACGATTTTCTACGAGGCCGATACCTGGACAGAACTAAAAGAAATAGTAGAAACAGACTTTATTATCATTAAAAAATGGCTTGCAAGCAGGTTGCTAACTATGAACTTTCAAAAAACCAACTTCCTACCTTTCAGTTGTAATAAATTAAATCTTCCTCACTTTACTCAGCTCAACATCCTCGATGGTAAAAACAATCTTACAATTACAGCCGAAAGTAACATAAAGTACTTAGGAGTCATAATAGACTGGCACATGAAATGGGACTTACACATCAACTACGTAGCCAAAAAACTACAATGTATCCTATATAAATCAAGATACATGGAAAAAATCCTTCCTGTTCATCATTTGCTCACACTATATCATGCACTCGTTGAAAGTCATTTTCGATATGGTTTATTAGCATGGGGAGGTGCACTAAAATCCCACATCCGACCCCTTGAAGTTCTACAACGACGATTCCTGAAAATTATTCTAAATAAAAACTCAAGATATCCAAGTGATCTACTATTTCAAGAATCAGAGGTACTCGACCTTAAACAACTCTATTATTACAATGTCAGCATGAAGTACTATACAATAAAACACTCGTCAAACTTACCAAAACATGCCTATAACACTAGACAAAGAAATAACTATGTAATACCACAAATAACAAAATCACTGCTGAGAACTAGTTTTTCTTAACGCTCCAGGAATGTTCAATACTTTACCTGAAACAATTCGCGCTATACCCAACTCATTCCAATTCAAAAAACAGCTGAAAATGTTCATGAAGAGATCTAAAGTTCGAGTATTTTGAAAATGATTATTTTAACCAATCGATATTGACCAAGAAACTTCCTCGTTATATTTCGTATACATTTTTATCTCTATCCCATTTGCATGTGTGTTAAATATGAATACGCCTCAAAAAAAATTATTGTTATTTTATTGTATTTTTACATTTTATATATATTTTATCATTCACACTTTTACCCATATTAAAATCGTTGTTGTAACCTACTAACATTTTAATTTATCTGTAGTGTTATGTGTCCTAAAATGATGAATAAATATTATTTTTATGACATTTTATTTTGTGATACCTAGTACTGTAGTTCGTTCATGTTGTTTGTAGTATATAACATTTTTGTATTGACTTCACTCCAATGGATTATATGCATAGTTCTACTGTATTTAGGCCTAATTATAATTTAAAATTCTATGTGTCGTTGATTCAATTTTATACATATAATTCATAGTGTTTTTATTTATATTGAATTCAATAACTAGTATTGTTGTATGTGACCATTGTATATGACTAAATTGTATTTTTTGCGAAACAAGTGTAATAACACTTATCGCCAACCTACTTTATTCACTCCAAGTAATGTTCTTGTAAGACCATATTTTTTTTTTGAATAGAGTTGTTATTATTATTATTATTATTGAATTCAAAAAGTTTATAACTAGTATTGTTGTATGTGACCATATATGACTAAATTGTATTTTTATTTTTTTGCGAAACAAGTGTAATAACACTTATCGCCAACCTACTTTATTCACTTCATGTAATGTTCTTATAAAACCATATTTTTGAATAAAGTTATTATTATTATTAATATTATTATTATTATTATTATTATTATTATTATTATTATTATTATTTATTCGTTATCTCCCAAACAAATAAGAATTTTTTATTCAAACTTTGTACACTTAGTCATAATATAATTTAGACAGAACCCCATAACTACGCCACTGCTTTTCCAAAGAAAATTTTCGGAACATCAAAATATTGGTCTTTTATTATGACTAAAGTGTACAAAATTTAAAGAAAAAATCTGTACTTATTTGGGAGATAATAAATAAATATTAATATTCTTTAAAAGTTTAACAGCCTGTATTTTGAAATATTGATGATTTTTTATTATTAAATAAATTTAGTTTTCATTCAATTACCCATTTGTCTTTTCTCCTCCACCGCAGCACCCTCATCAACAAAGGCGTTGGTTACCTCTTCCCAAGAACGTTTCTTTTTTATACTGTTGGAATAATCCTCTGAACGCATATCCCAAATCGCTGGTCGAATATGAATCTCATTGATTAATTTCTCAACGTTCAAAGTTTCCATACTGGTCTGACAACGCCGAGGTCACTATTTAATAACAAAAACCGTCTCAACACCGCTTACGTGTGTTTAGTCCCATAAGCAAACATGTACTGATGTTCCGACTACAGTCGTAAACCCGCGCGCGGTGCATGATGGCCAGGCCACCGCCATCACGAACCGCGCGTTGACGCACCGTCTGTTTCATTCAATAGAACTGCCATAAAGGATGCACCGCTTCGGTGGCCGAGTCGGCTGCCGACTCGCCAGAAACCGCTCCGTGTGTTTTAGTTCTAAAGGCAACGCTACGGTCGTCCTTAATACCTCTTATTATCTGAATAAACACTTCCGATTATAAAATCGTCCCTAATGACCCTACAACATATCTGGCAAGGACAACAAAAACTTGCATCAATGTCTCAACTTCCTTCTGACATAAAAGCTAAGCTCATCCCACGAGAAAAATAATCCCGTACTCTTCGAATATAGGGTCTTCCAAAAATCCACAAACCCGATATCCCACTATGACCCATTGTCAGTGCATTTAACTGCACCACCCAACTCTTGGCTAAATATTTAGCTGAAACTCTTCAACCAATTGCTGAGCGTTCCTAATCCAATGTTAGAAATGTTCGCCATTTCATTGGCCTACTGAAAGGATTTGATATTTCCTCCACAGATATCCTTGTCAGTTTTGGCATTGTCTACTTATTTACCAACATTCCTATCGATGAAACTTTGTCTCTCTTAGACACTAAACCCCACATCACCTCAGATAGTCTTTCCTTAATCAAACACTGTTTGTCCAACACCTACTTCATATTCCAAGGTAACTTCTACAGACAACTGAAATATGCCCTCTAAATTAAATTAAATTAAATTTCTCAGTCGGTTCGTGGTATCAAGACCGTCTGTCCTTCATACGCTCTTGATAGAATGATTTCCTAGAGAATAGTAATGCTTCTATTTTTAATTAACCCCTCTCTTCATTTTCAATCTAAATGTTAATAACGCTATTGTCCACAATTTATTCCTCATTTCAACTACCAAATTTTGATCCTCATTTAATTCTAACTTGAAACGGTAATCGCCTCATAGTCAACGGAAAAATAAATAAGGCACACGGTGTCAGTGTGTTAGAGAGGGGCAAGGAGACAAAGACAATCTGAAGTCTGTAACGGGTCAAAAATAACGTTACGAATTTTCCCATCTCTATTAATAATAATTAATATGAAACAATTTTTCAAAGCTTCAATGTGTATCGTTCTCCATCGAATTGACTTGCCATGTTGCCAAATGACCCTTTTTAATTCTTGTTAGTTATTATTGTCAATTATTTATTTTTTTGCTAAATTTCAGCGCAATTTAGGTTTATAAGAAGCTGATTAAATTCTTTAGGATTTTAAATTCTAGATGACAGTCTCTACCATATTCTAAGTTGTTTTATCGCGTTTTGGATATTTTCCAAGGAAATGCCATCTAGGTGTACCCAGTAGGAATTGTTAATACCACAATTGTAAAACTTGTTTTCGCTGAAGCGTGAAAGGTACTTTATTCCAGTAGATTCTGGGCATTCTGCGTTTGACCTTTGTACATCGTGGTAAGACTTTCAATTTTAATCGTGATTTTTTTTGAAAAAAAAATCATCCTTCATGGGCTTTATTTTGAAAGTCGATATAATATTTTGGGATTAGTAATTGTTTTGTGGCCAATAGAATATTTGGTAATTTTTGTTATTTCCCAAAGGTATTGCTAGAAACAAAGGATTTTTACACGACACGTGCAAAGTGTCTTCTAGGCGCTGCGTTTCACACCGACAGGTATGTACTTTACGATTATTTCTTATTGTTACTCCACGTTCCCCATAAATATATTGCGAAATAATAAGTTATTAATAGATTTACATTCTTTTTTATGAGTAACGGCTGTTTCATATTGTAAATATAGTTATTCTCACACAACTGTTATATTGTAACGTATCCTATTTGGAAATTCTTCGTTCTAGGAAGAATACAGATGAATACTTTTTGCTAATAGCGCCAAACTTGATCCCACCAGTCGATACATCAACCCAAAAGCCCCTTGGCAGGGGTAAGTAATTTAAAATTGTTTTTTTTAATATCTTTCGTTTTATTGTACACGATTTTTCTGAAAAGGTATTCCCACCTCTAGTTTTTTTGGCAGGCTTAATTTTGGTCACAATAGCTGCCAAACCTGATAAATATCTTCGAAGTTGAATATATTATTAGTGGCATTTATTATTTATTTTAAACAAATATTGATAGGATTAGTTCTGCGTCAATTGAATTTTGTTCTCTTTAATAAATTATTACTATTGTTAAACATGTTATTTTGTAGAGTCATTTAAATAGAAATAACAATTTGTTATACTTCTGTTACAGAAATAATGTTATTTATATTAATAGGGTTTTTATTTTGGATATTGAATTGGTGCTAAATTCCTTCAGTTCGTACGTTCTCCTTGGTGGTTTCCTACTTCACCATATGCAGCTGTTCGTCTGTATTTGCTTAATCTATGATCCCTGAAGAGGTACACCGACCGAACTGATCGTCTGCTTTAGCTGCTCTAAAGATGGAACTCCTGAAGTAGTACACCAGTGCTTCTGCCAACGGAAAAGTCTATCAATCACCGCTGGGAACACGCAAGTTTTTGTACTTTTTTTGTTGAATTCTTCATTTTCGGACTTTTATTTGCATTGTATTTGCTCCGGTATTTAATGACATTTAGTAATTCAGAAGAATTTCGGCTTACTTGACGTAAGTTTATAGTAGAATTTCTTAGTTTTGCTTAAATAGATATCTATTATTTTTTTGTTACACAGTAACTTATATTATGTGAGCGGGATACTAGGGTATCGGATTTTAATACTTTATATATTATGATTATAATTATTATTTTCTGCATAAGGGTTTTTGCCTGAGCTTAAGCAACGCCACAGTTATAAATATATTACCTACCTACGTTTGCCCCTTACTGTCTTAATGTAGAGAGATTATTGTTGCATCAGTAGTAGAGTTAAACCCTCAGAGTTCCGCATGGTAAACATTCACTCAAATGTGTGATTTGTAATTTGGTATTATTTTCTTATTATTAGTGTTTGCTTTTTCGCATCCCATTTACGTTTTTTTTTTACTGTATATTGGTAAAAAAAATCTACTCACTGTAATCAATAATTTTACGCAAATTTTGGAATGAAATTAAATCAACTTTAAGATAAGTGAGACTTTTTTTTGTCTGATATGACTTTTTGCTGGTCTTTTGTTAAATTGGTGGTCAGTACGACTACGGTTGGGTGCTTGGGGTCAATTTAACTGGCGCCCATTTAAACATCAAAATAATTTTAGCTTAATTCGAGAACGGACCACGCCCGTCTCCACTTGAGTCTAGCCGCGAGCCCTAAAATTTTAGACATCGATTGTCGCGTTACAAGTCTTATCGTAGCTAAGATAAAACACAGCAACTAGAATAAGATACTTCTTTCACATGTTTTGATATCCTGTTAAAGAAAAGAGGTGATACGTTGATAATACTTGTTTTTGTCTAACACTCTTTCGGTTATGGTCCATGTTAAACTTCCATGTGACATAAGAACATTCCTCCAGTCGTTTTTTTCTATTTTTGGATACAGTTTTGTGTAACGTCTTCACCCATTCATTATTTCCGGTTAAAATCCACTGCATTATGATTCTGGTCAACCATGTTTATTTATCTGTGAATGAAGTTGTTAGTAACTCTCTTTCCCTAGAAGTTTCATGTTTTTCTTTCAATTCACATTATATGGCATTGCCTAACATTTTGAAGCAACTCGACCGAACGTTTTGTGCAAATGAAGAGAAAATTTCAATGCACAAATTCCTAAAATCAACTAGACCGTAATTAAGTCTTTGGATCCATAATCATTAACAGAAAAATTAATATTTTTGTTCTCTGGAGTACAGTTTTAATTTGGTTCTTTGTTTGTAAATATCCATATTTTCAGGTAATATCTTTTGTTGGTAGGAGCAATAAAAATTTTTCATGTTTTATCCTTTCAGAGTTTTATTAAAAACATTTCAGCTTGTTTTTCATATATACGAAACTTGCACCCGCGGTTTTTTTATAAAAATGCATCAAAACTCAATTTTCAATTACGTTCTTCTCTAAAAATACCTACACAAACCCGGTGTGCCTCACCGCACCGGGATCGGGATATATCCTACTGCCGCGCCATTCCATCAGGATATAGAAGATCAGATTTCGTGACCCTCGGCGCTCAATTTGACGATTTGCCAAAGAAAAGACTCTGGGAAAATGATGGATAGCACAAATCATAAGGGATGCGGTCGGAATATAATAACCCACTTGTAACGGAGGGGTCTAACAGTAATCTCATCAGTTGTAGATATGTACGGGGTGGTTCTTAAGTTATAAGATATTTGCAGCGGTACATTTTTCAAGCTATAAAGTAAATGTACGAGTCCTTGACCTCTTGTGCTAGTGCTTGCCCTATTACGACAATCGTCCAACTTTAAATTGATTTGAAATATCTATAATGAGTATGAATAGTATTTTTTTCAGACTAATGTATTGCTTGATTATTTGATATTTAATATATAGGGGATACCATAATAAAAGCTATGTGAACCATGTTAATTACGACAATATAACAAATTACTGCAGTGTATCAGTAATTGACCTAAATAAAAATAGTCGAAACTAGTGTTTGACCTAAAGAAGCCCTAGTGAATGACTTATCTGTAAAATAAATATACTCAAGACCTACCTACACTTATTGTTTTGTAAGCTGTTAAATGCGTATATACAACAAGTAAATATTTAAGAAATTATTTAAAAAACGCATCACTTGAAACAAAAGTTCAATTTCTTTATAATAACTAGGCAATAAAACAAACAAAAACTAAAAAATTCGAATAACAGAAATTGGAGTAATTAACAAATATTTTTAAATAAAAAAAATTCTCTATCTCTGGAAAGTGGAGTATGCCTCTTTTATTGACAGCCTCTGGCTTTTGAATTATTTCAAGGACATCTTCTTCGAAGTACCAAAAAGTATTCTCCTTATCTGGCCATTTCCAGTATTTGCCAGTTTTTGTCATAGCTTTCACAAAATATTCCCGTTTTCCGTCTTTCTCTTTTTTTTGTAGCATAATACCTGGATATACAGAGTCTTCATAACAGACAATAATAAAATAATTTTTGAGTATATTCAGTCGCGTATTCGATACAGAACTTATTTCGAATCTTGTTGATTTGGTTTTCTTTATATTTGTTTTTCTCGTTAATTTTCAACACTGTGTTACGTCTTTTTTCTTAATCACGTTTCTTTTCCTCCATCTTCTTCTCTCTCTTCATTTTCCGTTCTAATTTTGTTTTTTCTTTACGTTTCTTATCATATTCCTCCGATGACATTACTGCAGGAATCTTCTCTTTTTTATTTTTGGTTTGTTTTTTTTCACTACTTTTTTCAGAGGGCCAAAACAAGTGTTTTTTAAATGAGGTCGGCAAATTCTCATTTGCTGGTCTCTCGACAAATTTATTGGTTTTTATTGTAATATATTAATATCAGTTTTACTTAAAACAGATATTGAGTTTGAATCGGCTTCCGGAATTTCTTCTGAAACAATTTGGATGGAATCAAAACTATTTGTTTTAAGTTCAGTTCTCTGTTGCACAGCTGCGACAAAGTGAGTTGGAGTTTTTGTTACTTTTTTATCAGCTTTATAGGATTTTTGGGTCTGATGGGATATTATAGACGTTTTATGAAAAACTTTGGCCACTTGTCGAAACCACTGACAAAATGCCTAAAAAAGGGAGCGACAGTCGAACACAATGACGAATTCTTATCATGCTTCGAAACATGCAAAAACATTCTGACCCATGACCCAATTCTCCAGTATCCCGACTTCACGAAACCTTTCGATTTCACCACAGTCGCCAGTAATGTAGCGCTCGGTACAGTGCTTTCCCAAGGTCTGATCGGAAAAGATCTTCCAATCGCTTACGAATCTCGAACCCTTAACAATTCTGAACGCTATTACGATACCACAGAAAAAGAAATTTTTGCTATTGTATGGGCCAACAAATATTTCCAACCTTATTTATATGGCAATAAATTTACTATTGTTTGTGACCACTAATCACTCCAATGGCTTCTTTCTCTAAAAGACCCAAATTCTAAACTCATTAGATGGCGAATTAAATTAGATGAATTTGATTATGAAATTGTATATAAACGTGGAAGCCTTAATACTAATGCGGATGAATTATCTAGAATAGAAATAAATAGTGAAGAAACAAACGAAATTCTCAATGATCAAATTTTTTGGGAAAATGTGGTCGATGTTTTGAGCCGCGATATAAATTTTAGCAATGAACCAATTCCGTCCCAATCACAACAAAGTATTAATACACCTTCGCCATTAACAGTTGAAATCAACTAAAAATTCCGACAACAGAAGTAACTCAAGACGATAACCCTGACCTAGACCCTATATCCTTGATATTAAATCCCGACATTGACCTAGACAATGAAAATTTGTCGACAACAAACTCAAATGACAACAATCCTGACTCTGCATTACAGCAGATAACACCTGACCGTCAAAATGAACCCAACGACGATAGAATCAACGTAAACGAAAACGAGTCTTAGCCCAGTCATATTAGGTAAAAAAAGGGGTCAACCTCGGAATGAAAGATAATAAGCTGCAAATTGGTATGAACCTTTGTTTTGTCATTCTAAATGTTGTCTCAAAAGTCACAATCGTTATCGTGTCCGCGTCTTAAGATATTCAAGGTCAAAGGTCACAAAAATCGGTTTTTCGCGAATATCTGGCTTCCTATCGGTTGAATGAGATTTGCATTTATTATAAAAGTTGTAGGCTATAAAATTCCCTACAACTTTTGTTTAAACTTTTTTTTCATACGACCAACCGTTTTGAAGGTAGAGCGCGAAGTGCACATCGTACAGTCATATACGGCCTAATGCAAGGTCAAGCGTGAGTTATGGTTATCAGTACGTTATAAAGTCAATTATTTACTTGGAAATTATAATTATTAAACAATGCCTATTATTTATGTACTAACTATTAATTATTTATATTTAATTAAAGTAAGTAACTTGATTATTTATATATAATTATTCATATTTAACTATTTAAGTATAAAATATTATTAATTCTGGATTATATATTTTAGTTTTATTTTAAGTTAACACGACATTATATATCTTTTCTTTAAAACGCGTAAATTTCTCAATACTTATATACCTGGAAATACTTGTCCCTACCCTATGCCCTTTTCTATTCATTGCCGGGACAGATGTTCTATAGTATTCAAGGCCACTCTCTCCACTTTGTATGAGTCAAGATTATTCGTTAGTTTGAAATTGTACCGTTGCAACTACGGACGTACGGTTTTAAGAGCTATGGCTGATTTGTGTTTTATATGTGATAAGAAACTTTCAGAAGGTGTTTCTGTGAATGTCGTACGTGGTTTACAAACTTTAAAAACTGCAAGTATTGAAAGAAATGATGGACATATAGACTATTTAAATACTTTAAGTTCTGTAAATGTGCATTCCGAGTGTCGAAAAGTGTACACGAGTAAAAATGTTATTATTGCATCAAAACGACGCACAGATGAGAGTGAACCTTCAACGTCAAGTGCACCTCGTAAAAAACGAAATGAAGTCTTTGATTTTGGAAAGTTATGCTTATTTTGTGGCCAAGAAGCTGATGAAATAGCAGAAAAGAAAAAAAAATTAAAGTATAGACGGACAATAAGTAATGTAAGTACTCTTGCATTCAAAGACAACGTAATTAAGAGAGCAGAAGAACGAAACGATTCCTTAGGAGAATTAGTAAAGGAACGTATATATTACGAGTATGATTTGATCGCTGCTGAAGCAAAGTATCATACTATTTGCTATACCAACTTTTTAACCCGAGTACCATCTGCAGATAAAAAGCCTCGCCAAGATGATCAAGTCACTCAAGCAATGAAGGAGATTTTTTATTATATAGAAAATAATGAAGATTCTCAATTTACTTTGAAAGAACTTAAAGATGCCCCTACGGAATACATACCTGACGATAAGACAATTATTACAAAATTACAACAAAAGTATTTAACTGATATAATAATCACAAAAAAAATTGGATCATTTACAATTATATCTTTCCGTGATACACAGCTTAACGTATTATCAAAAGCTTGGTACGAAAATAAAAAAAGTACTCCTGTAGAAGAACGTCTACGGATTGTAGAAGCTGCTGCGGCTATTATTAGGGAAGACATCAGATCATCTGTAGTTGAAACAAAAACGTATCCACCTCCGAATAAAATGCTAGATTGTATTAATGAAGAAATACCAAAAACATTATCACATTTTTTGGAAGAAATGATATTAAAAAATAGAAAAGGACAAGTAGATCATTTAAAAACGAAATGCACATCTATTAGCCACGCAATAATGGCTTCGATACGAGAACGTTCATTTTCATCACAGCTACTGTTGGGCCTTTCCGTATTTCTTCACAGAAGATATGGGTCTAAAAAATTGTTGGATGTTTTATCATCTTTAGGATTTGCTGCATCATATAGTAATACCATACAGTATGAAGTTTCATCAGTTTACCATCCACAACCTCGTATTTTACCATCAGAGTCTGGTGCGTTGGTACAATATGTTGGAGACAATGCAGATATTAATGTCAGTACTCTTGACGGTAATAATACTCTTCACGTTATGGGAATGATAAAAATAATTACTCCGAAAGATGCTGTAATTTATGATGATCGCATAAAAAAATGTACAACTAAACCGAGTGCAAAAGAGTTAGCAGCAATATCACATGTATCTCTTTTAGCATATGAAAAGCCAGTTGTACCTGGGTACAGCAAGATTCAAGTCCAAAATCTACATGATGATCAAGTACTGATTGAAAAAAAATTGAATGCAGTTGATTTGTTGTGGTTATACGGAAAATGGAAGAATCTTTCACCGTTGCCAGGGTGGAATGGCTATCTTCAACAACTTACGAAAAATAATCAAAATTTTTCAACTTCTCAGGTTATATTTCTACCTTTCATTGATCATCCTGCCAGTAATTTAGACACAATTTATACAACTTTACATAGTGCTATAAATATTGCCAAGTCACATCAACAAAAAACGTGCATAATTACATTTGATCAGCCCCTGTACTCAAAAGCACGTGAAATGGTTGCTGCGTCAGATGCAAACTCAGACTTGTCTAAAACAGTTGTCAAACTTGGAGGATTTCATATGCTCATGTCTTTTCTTGGATGCATAGGACATGTAATGGACGGTAGTGGTCTCAAGGAAGCTTTAAGTAAAATATATGCTACAAATTCGGTCGACAAAATGTTGAATGGTCACGCTTATGCAAGAAGTATCAGAGGCCATATATTATTACGACTTGCATTATCAATAAAGATTTTTGAAGAGATGAAAATTGAAAATTGTGTGTTAGATGAGTTAATTGAACAGATAACTAGTCGCGATGTTTCCTACGAAGATGTTGAAGGATGTACGAGCAGCTCCAACTCGTTAATTGATCAATTTCAGGATAAACTAAAAGAATTAAAAGCTCGAGGTCCCACGGCACAGTTATGGGTGCAATATTTTGAAATGGTATCAATAGCCCTAGATTTCATTCGCGCTGAAAGGCTGGGACTTTTTCAAGAACATTTGGATGCAGTGCGAAAAATGCTGCCCTATTTTCATGCTGGTGGTCATTTCCTATATGCGAAATCAGCTCATTTGTATCTTCAAGATATGTTAAAACTTGAGGAGACAATGGATCAACAGGCTTTTGAGAACTTTAAAAACGGATTCTTTACTGTAAAACGAACAGAAAAATTCAATTCTGGTACATGGACAGACATGGTAATCGAGCAAAGTCTGATGAAATCTATGAAGACAGAAGGAGGAGTATCTCGAGGCCGAAGTACACAAGAAAGTGTTCTATGTAAGTGGGTATATGCTATGTATGCCACGAATACAATTTGTGAAGAAATTGAACGGTTTTGTAACATTCCTTTAGATTCTGTGGACCAACATGTTGATGCTAGAGATTCACGAATAAAAAGGGATGATACTGATGTAAATGAACTGGTTGGTTGGTTTACGCTTCATAATCCCTTTCCAAATACGAATCAGTTGGTATCCTTAGCTTCAGGAATCGTTGGAAATGACCAAATTAATTGTCACCGAGCCCATGAAATCGGATTGCAATCTATGGTAAAGATAACTGGTTTGAACTTCAACGAAATAAAGTTAAAACGCGTCGATAAGGTTTTACCACTTTCAGCCATTAACAAATCTGTCAAAATTAATGATTGTAAAGTTTCTATAGATCCAATGTTACTTTTCCAGAGAATAACTGTAAGCAAAAAATTTGAAAGTAATTTACAAGAATATCTTCAGTATGAACTAAGCCCGTATCCGACATCTTTATTTGATAGTAATGGCATGAGAAAAACCACGAAAGCAACATTATATGACAATATGATGCCTGTCGTTATCGATCTTGATGAAAATAATGTAACATACATCATCGATGGTGGATTTCTTCTGCATCGCGTCGTATGGAGCAAAGACGATACTTTCTCTATTATTTTAAATAAGTACATTAAATATTTACAAACACATTATGGCTCAGCAATTGTTGTTGTATTTGACGAATATTCGGACTATAGTAAAAATATTAAAGCACTGGAACAACGAAGAAGAACTGCTGCACTTTCAAAATCATATGAAGTTTGTTTTGACGAAACAATGGTTGTGCCAATCAGTCAAGAAAAATTTTTATCAAATCGGTCTAATAAAAAAAAATTTATCGACATGCTTGTTGAAAAATTTAAAACTGTTAATATCACAACAAAACAAGCCAGAGATGATGCTGATGTTCTCATCATTGACACAGCTATTGCCTTATCAGAACATCAAAAGACTGCTGTCATCATAGGAGAAGATATCGATTTGCTCGTTATTTTAATTGGACGTACTCAGTCACATCATCAGGAAATTTTTTTGAAAAAAGTTGGCAAAGGCAATGTCAAAACACAAATATATTCTACTAAAAGTTTTGACCAATATCCTCGTACTAAAAAGCACATTTTATTTTTACACGCATTCAGTGGCTGTGACACGACTTCTGCGCTATTTAAAAAAGGAAAAAAAAAACTGTTACTAGAGCATTGGAAAAAATTCCTGATTTAGATAAACTGGTGGAAGTATTTCAACAAGAAAACTGCCCAAAACAAACATTATTAGAAAATGGAGTGCGCATCTTGTTGGCATTATATAATGCTCCAAAATCTGAGGACAACATTGATCATTTCCGCTACACGCAATTCATCAAATTTACAAAACTAAATAAACCTGTACAACTGTCAACACTTCCACCAACAAGTGTAGCAGCTCATCAACACATAAAACGTGTCTACTACCAGATTCAAACGTGGTTAGGGAAGGACTTAGAACCTCAAGAATGGGGCTGGATGCTTGAAAATGAAATCCTGGAGCCCATACGAACGTTATTACCTCCAGCACCAGCCGAACTACTAAACGTAATATTTTGCAATTGCAAAAATGGTTGTGGTTCCCGCTGTGGATGCAGAAAATCAGGGCTACAATGTTCTTTAGCTTGCGGCCAGTGCAACGGACAAGCTTGCCTCAACGCTTCACTGTATCCAAGTAATCCCGATGAAGAAAATACATATGATCCCGAT
Source organism: Galeruca laticollis (assembly GCA_963921935.1). Lineage (NCBI taxonomy): Eukaryota > Metazoa > Arthropoda > Insecta > Coleoptera > Chrysomelidae > Galeruca > Galeruca laticollis. The sequence continues at coordinate 38,340,730 of OY998179.1, read as the reverse complement.
ATTCTGGAAGGTTTGGAGATGAACATGACAGATAATGAGGATGATGACAATGAATCGAACATTTTTGAGCGACAAGAAGAAGAAGAAGACGAAGAAGAAGAAGATAATTAGCTTCCATTTCCAATTTCATTACAATTAAAATCAACAAAGATACTTTTGATATTTGAACTCACATTTTGATAAATGTATATTATGCCGTATTTAATAATAAATAAAAATATGTGTAAAATATATACTCTTACTATCATTTTAACTTAAAATAAAACTAAAATATATAATCCAGAATTAATAATATTTTATACTTAAATAGTTAAATATGAATAATTATATATAAATAATCAAGTTACTTACTTTAATTAAATATAAATAATTAATAGTTAGTACATAAATAATAGGCATTGTTTAATAATTATAATTTCCAAGTAAATAATTGACTTTATAACGTACTGATAACCATAACTCACGCTTGACCTTGCATTAGGCCGTATATGACTGTACGATGTGCACTTCGCGCTCTACCTTCAAAACGGTTGGTCGTATGAAAAAAAAGTTTAAACAAAAGTTGTAGGGAATTTTATAGCCTACAACTTTTATAATAAATGCAAATCTCATTTAACCGATAGGAAGCCAGATATTCGCGAAAAACCGATTTTTGTGACCTTTGACCTTGAATATCTTGAGACGCGGACACGATAACGATTGTGACTTCTGAGACAACATTTAGAATGACAAAACAAAGGTTCATACCAATTTGCAGCTTATTATCTTTCATTCCGAGGTGAAAGCCCTAATATGACTGGGCTATCTCTTACGATTCATTCTAATGCTGAAGAAAATCCGGTAATAGGTATCCCTATCGTAGAATGCGCAGTTAACGTCGGACAAAATCAAATTATGATTAGTTCCGTTTTACATTCTTCAGCAAAACCTAAAGTTAGAATATTATTTGAGAAAAAAAAACAAATAACCGTGCAAATATCAAAAAATAACCTGGAACAAGACGTTATCAATTTTATTAAAGAATTTATTCCACCAAATATTCAATATCACGTTTATTTGGAGATCCCCGAATTGTACAAACCATTTTCGACTATATTTCAGATCAAATTCAATTATGGGTGAAACTTATTTAAGATTAAAAGAAAAATAGTATTGGCCTAACCTTGAAGAATCCGTACAAACATTTATAAACCAATGTCAAATTTGCCATCAACGGAAATATGAGCGAAATCCAGTACATATGCAATTAAATATCACCCCAACCGCCTCGAATCCTTTCGAAATTATTCATTTAGATTCTTTCACGATCGAACAAACAAAATTTTTAACATATACGACTCCGTAATACTAAAGGTTTCTCAAAAACCCCAGTTAAAATGAAAACGTTATATGCTATACTTGCTTACAATCGTTCGATTCATTCTAGTACAAAAATGACACCTATAGATATAGTCAACGGACATATTAATAATAATTATGTTTATGACATTGACATGAATAAAATACTCTTAAATGATTACATCAACAATCACAAAGAGAAATAATATATTATTATATATGGAGGAAAAGTGATATAGAGCAAGTCATGAAAAGTAACTTTTCCCCCAAATAAAATATGCTGTTTTTTCTTCAAAAGTCGGCAAATTAATGCTAAAACGTCCCTTTTTGATAGTAATAATTTTGAAACATAATTGGGTTCTCAAGCTGGTTTAGACCGGTGTCGGTGAGTAGGCACAGGTTGTTGCTATAGTAATGTAACATAAGCAGTTTTATCGAGTAAGTTCACTTAAATAACAACCAATTAGTTACCAAATTAGTTTTGTTTTCAGTTGAATTAATCTTGAGTTGTTGACGCTTGTTTTCTTGTTTCTATCTATGTTGCTATGATAACACTTTTCCCTCCACTGGCGGGAAAGTGAAAACTAAAGCTCCGGCGGAGGAAAAATGAAACTTAACGATCGCCTACACAGTCGAAAAATGACAGATTTACAGACGTTTGAAGAAAAACAAAATTATTATACTCAAAAAGTAATTTCGACTCAAAAAATCGGAAATAAAAAATTACTTCTAAACTAAATACAAATCGAGACAAACCTCAAATATTTGAACCTAATCAAAAAGTATATGTAAGAAAATACATACGACAAAAATACGCTAACCTAACCTTGCAACCTTGCACATAAAACATATCAAACCGAAAATCGAGACAAGGTACATATGGACAATTTAAAACGTTCCCGGAAAAACCTGAAAAATAGAAACTTATGTACGATACTTTTACACAACTTTCAAACGTAATATTGAGACGATAATTTAGAATGTAGAATTTTGCTTTATTTCAGATTTTCTGGAACTATGGAACTCCAGGATAAAATATCAGTTATAAATCTAGTTAATAATCCCGGGTTTGCTACCCTTTAAGTTAGGAACCATAAAAATTGAAATGTACAGTTATAAACATATACACTATTATGATTTGAACCCAATTATTATAGAAATAACTAAATTCAAGCCGCAAAAATTATGGCCTATGCTGATCAAAACATCCAATACGCTAATGATCTCCCAAATTATTGCAAATTCCTTGGCTTCACAGAAACTAAGATTAACGCTAAGCTAGCAGAAATACTACCCTATCCTTTAAGAACAAAAACCTTATAAAACGGGATAGGATCAATTCACTGGAAATTTAGATTCTAACGATGGAGAAAGATTCGAAACTCTCATCAAAGAATTACAAAATAACCAAAATAATTTAGCTAGCTGGGATGATAAATCAAAATTCATTATCAGTCTCACTCATTGATAAATGTAATAGAACCATTGAACAAATAACCAATAACGAACAAATTTTGGAAACAAAAATTAAATTTATCCATAATTTAATCAACAGACAAGCAAATTCTGAATATTATGCACATATTAAGATGGCCATTAGCTTGATCATAAATCTGTATGAATTGATTATTCCGGTTTTGAAAGATATCAAAGATTCGATTACATTTGCTAAACTTCAAGTGATGCATCCAAGCATTATTAAACTTCTAATTTATTTAAACCATTGAAGAATTTGAAAAGAAATATTTACAAAAAACGAATTGCCCCTAGAAATTGAATTCAATAAAATTTCACTTTATGAAAAATCAATTAAAATTGATTGCTATTCATAGAATAATAAAATTACATATGTTTTTTATATTCCTATAACATCTCTCAAAGTTTTTGATTACTACTATTTATTTTCGGCTCCAATACTGGAAGGGAGTCAGTTTAAAGTGATAATACCTGAGAATACATTTTTAATTACGAATGGTGCCAACTTCCTGTCAAGAAATTTTCCATCAGCAGTATGTCTGCCCAAGAATAGACCTGCAGGAAATTCAAGATGAAAGGCTTGTGAAATAAACTTACTTGAAATGAAACGCACTTCCACCTGCGAGTTCCGAGGATAAACATAACACCTTGCTTTGTAGAATATGTTTTGTACAAGAGTATATTCCTGTTTATTATATGTTTTTTTTCTTACATATGCCCTCCATTGCTTAAACTTTCCAGGCAGCTCAAGTTACTGTTTTAAGGGATACTCAGTATACTGCTGAACAGCGTGTCTATTACTATAATTGTCGAAAAACTAATTAGGTTTTTTTGGCAAATCAAACAATTAGTCGTATCTGGATATTTGATTTAGCTAACGGGGATTTTACGATTATTCTCGGCTTTGAATTCATCGTTTCCTCTTCACGAAGATGTATAATGAATGGATAAATGAAACTTGTTCTTAAATTCCAAAAGTTTTAGTTTGTTCTCCGATTTTCATTGTATTTATCTTGGTATATTATTATTATAACAGTTAAGACGGATGTAACCTGCTACATAAAAGTGATTATCTTTGTCTTAAATTCGAATAAAAATTAAATAATAGTCGCAGATTCATTGTGTATTGATATAAATGTCAAATAACTTTTGTTTCTGGATAGATTTCAAAATCGAATTAAATGTTTTATGGTATAATTAGGATTTGTAGTCATTGCTTTTCATGGAATGAATTATTTTATAACAAGCATTGGGGGATACTAGTTTTTAGTATTCACTTCATTCAAAACGATTGTTAGAACTGGAGTGAATTTCGAAATATTGAAATATCCCAATAGAAGTTGAAATATAGGTACATTGATGACAATTTGTTGGTATATGCCTCTTTCAAAATTGACACGAAAACATTGATACATAAATATTATTACGAACTACATAAATATCAAACCAGTTGCAGTTACTTATACTAAAAGTTTTTGTATTTGATGGAGTTACTGATTGAATTTTCAATTATCAGATAGGTCAGCAGTTGAAACTTTGGACTATTGATAAGATACGTACATGAAATACAATAATATATTTTGCTCAAATAGTTCTGTTCTTTATCGATAATGGCTTACTCATTTCTATCTATACCGACCCTTTCTCAAAATTCTCTCCTTTTTATTCAATTCCATTGTTTTATTTTTATAATCGAATGCATGTTTTTTTCTTTTATTTTATTATTGGTTGATAACGCTCAATTTTTTTATCGTATTGATGGCTTTTCAATCCATTTTTCAAATATTATGATGTTTGTCCTATGTAAACATCCTCACAATTATCACAAGGTTACATCACATAGTTAATGTTAGTTCTGTTTTTTGGAATATGTTATTACTAAAATAGTTCGATAGTGTGTTATATGATTATTGATTTATTCCAATCTTATTTTATGTAAAATAATTCAATAATTGGTGGAATAGTCCCAGTTTTATCGTAGGATAGAAGTCTTATATTTTGATATCGAAGTACTCTTCAATTTCACTAAAATTGGGTGAGATGTACAAATATATCACAATCATATGCAGTAAGAAGTTTTTTTCCACTTCTACCGAAATGATAGAGCTATTTTGAAATTTTCATTGGCTTGTTGATGAACTAAAAAACTCTGAGATAAAAGCTTACATGCCACTAAAAATCAATGAACATCAGACAAAACTAATGGATAATACAGAGCAAACAATAAGTTAACTGTTCGAAAACGTTGATGCCCACAGCACCAAACACAGCAACAGGTATCCTAGGTTACCCCAAGCAGAAGAATAAATGGATAACATATGAAATTTTAACATTGATGGAAGAAGGCCGTAAACATAAGGGTGAAGATGACAATGAATATAAAAGGGTGAATGTTCACATCAGGGAATCTGAGATAAGAAAATCAAAACGGAAGTGGTTGGAAACAGAATGTGACTCAATTGAGTGATTACAAGAGATTCACGATACAAATGGAGATCATAAAAAAACTGGAAAATGCGGCAAGACAGTAGAGATCATCCAGACAGACTTAGATCTGGGTCTTCCTTGCCATTTCCTACCACCTGGATCCCACTGTATCATTGAGCAAACGATTGCGCGCTCTTCTTCTCTCCATACATGGCCGAGCCATTTTATTCTTTGCCTCTTTATTCTCTTTACTATATCTTCCCCGTTTAATTCTCTCAATATTTCGTGGTTCATACGCTGCCTATTGGCCTTAGAATTGTTCTCATTATTTTTCGTTCTACTATCCACAACTCCTCTCTTCATCTGTTTTTGTCATTGTCCTCGCTTTTGCTCCATACATTAATTATTATTGTGTTATAAATGCTAAATTTCGTGGGTCTTTTTAACAGTTTGCTTTTCAATAATTTCTTATGGGCATAGTATGCCCTATTAACTGCCATTATTTTTTCGTTGATTTCTAATCTTCGTTCCCCATTACTGCTGATCGTGACTCTCAGATATTCGGATTTTTTCACTTCCTCAAATTCATATTCCCCTATTTTTATCATTCTGTTTTCACAATGTTTGCGAACTCTCATTATTCAGGTTTTGTTGCTATTTATTTTGAATCCCATTTTTTCGCACTCTTTTGATAATTCTAGTAGCATTTGATTGAGAATATTCCTTTTTTTCGTTACTCTCACTATGTCATCTGCATATACGACTACCTGGCTCCCGCTCGTTATTAAATTTCCCTTGTTCACGTTTCTCATAACATGCTCCAGAGCCCGATTAAACAGTGTTATTGATAGGCCATCACCCTGTCTTACACATTGCGATTAATCTTCTTAACTCACTTTCAATCCCCTGTTCTTCCAGTCCCCCCATCAGTTTACTGCGTTTTACTAAGTCAAATGCTTGTTGAGAGTCTATAAATAGCATTTCTATTACCATTTTGTGTTCATGGGCCTTTTCTATTATCTGCTTGATAGTGTGAGTAGCGTCAATTGTTGACTTTCCTTGTGTGGAATCGCATTGGTATTGACCTATTATTGCTTTCGCTTTTCCAGCTAAGCGACTTAAAATTCACGATTATCAGCAGAAACAATCATAAATTCAACTATTTCACTCACCTGCGAAATGAACCAATCAGAAGCTCTAGTCAAGTTCGGCTTACCGATAATACCAAACTTGACTCTTGATTCTGATTGGCCTATCAAGTTCGGTGTTTTCAGATTTGTTTACAGTGCATGTGACAGTTAAACGTCAAATATAAGTGATTACGCTGTGCACGCATTCAAAAATGAGTAGATTTGGGATGAATTCTATCGAATCAATCAACGAAAAAATCGATGGAAATGTACCAAAAAATACGAGGAAATCGAAGGAGTACATTTGTTCATTGAAATTCATTGTTTTCTCAGGTCAACTTTTTTGCCAATTTCCTCTAATCCTGCCGAATTTCAGATTTTTTATCTTTCACTCTGTTTGTGAAATAGTCTAATAAAATTCCACTCGTGATTGAATTTATCTCATAAGTCTGTCTTTCATTTATGATCTCAACTGAATTGATTCGAGAAAACACCACTCGTCCTGCGGACTCGTGGTGTTTTCTCGGAACAATTCAGTTTCGTTCAAAAATGAATCGACAGACTTATCGCGAAAATTCAATCACTTGTGGTATTACTACTGATAACACTTCCCTCGTTATCCAAAATCAACAATTTGATATAGTGGCACTATGCAGATACTTAGGATGTGTGGCTGCACTGAGATTCGAACACTGATAAAGAAGGTCGAAGCAAAAAACCGATGCGCCGCAATGTTTGTATAATATACGAAAAACGTCTCAAATGTATAGATCTAGATATAACACTACCCATGAGATATAGTTGGTGTTAAGTGTGGTCGATTGTCGAGGCTTAGACTTTAAAGGTGAAGACTATCAATAGGTTAGAAGCTTTTCAAATGTGGACATAACTTCTAAAAGTTCCATAGACTGACAAATATGTATTACAAATAATGCACAAGGAAAGGGAATTACTCACTACAATAAAAAGTAGAAAGGTTACGTTTTTAACTGTTTTAAATGGAACTCAATGTTTCTAGCTAATTCCACAATATGATGAAAAATGTTGAAAATTCTAAAAAATTGACAATTGTTTCGATAACTGAATATCATCGTCAGAATGACAGAAGTTACATTTCATTTGATGCCTACATGATGTTTAGTAGTTATTTTTGGCTAGACCAAGAAGTGAACCTACCTTATGATTGACTTAATATATGTTAATAGAAAAAAGAAGATAATGTGATATCACAAATATTGAAGATTAGATATTATTAGCCCTATGGTGATATCCTGGATATCATTTTTCCAATTAAGATCAGTATAACTGTGCAATGATATAAAAAACCAGGAAAACTATATCTGCTGATCTTTACAATGATCACTTAAGAAGACAGTTTAATAGTGAAGAACTTCCTAGATATATTTGTTCATTGATGAATTCATATTGTGGGTTTCTTAAGTGTCTTCTAATTCCCAACTCTTCAAGGAAATCCAGTTCTTGTTTCTTATCACAAATATGTAGTACTTCTAGTTCTGTGTTAGATGTCAATGGATGATTGGTGTCAAGTAGATGTTTTGCGTAATGGGACTTATCTGGTTGTTTTAATATGTATGTTCGTAAGTGTTCACTGTATCGGATTTCAAAATTTCTAAGGGTCTGACCCAAATAGACAGCATTACATTCTGGACATTTGAGTTTATATATACCTGATTTCTTCAATGTTGGTATTTTTGTTTTTACATTTATCAATTTTGTACTTACGTTACTTTCTGTTTTAAAAGAAATTGTTGCATTCGTTGCTAAAGATATTATCTTTGAAATATTATTAGAAATATTTCCTGCATATGTGATGGTTCTATAAGTTCTTATTTCTTCAGTTTGTATTTGAAATATTAGTTGTAATGCCACTTTTTCCGCTTTTTTATTAAAAATAATATTTGAAAAATGTTTTATTTTGGTATATATATGTAGATGACATAATAGCTTCTTTTATAGGCAGTGAACGTCAATCACCCCATGTCACATAAACTAGCGGCATATAATTCAATGATACATAGAGGATTTTCAGTCCCTATGAACAAATGTAATTTCGATAGAGAGATTATTACAATTAGACAAATAGCAACATTCAATGTTTATCCATTACATAATATCATAAATAAGCTAATTGATCTTTTCCAAACAAACTGAAGAAATAAAAACTTATATAAAACCATCACATATGCAGGAAATATTTCTAATAATATTTCAAAGATAATATCTTTAGCAACGAATACAACAATTTCTTTTGAAACAGAAAGTAACGTAAGTACAAAATTGTTACACACGAGTTTGAGAATATGCTTTTCCCACGAATTATACATACTATTCTTTCTTCGATCGTTGATTTACATTTAAAAAATTAATTAAAAAATATTTAATTCAAGAGGTAATCAAGTAAGTTTAGATAGGTTTTTCTATGTTCATACTGAAATATAGAATTGGTAACCATGAAAATTACTTTGTTATGACAAAAGTGAAATAATTTTTAAGCTGGTTTTGTTTGACTCGTGTTTTATAAGGTATTAAAAAAGAATTAGTAAACATGAACACTGATACACCTATTTAAATGTTTTTAGAAAGTACGTATCATTTAGGCCCAATGATTTTGGAAATCCTAGATTTTTTTCCAAATTCAACAAGGGAAAAGGATGGAAGAGAGTCATTGTAATGAATCAATTTGGAAAACTGCCGCAAATTATTGCAAGTTATTTACAGTTGCCAAATCCGACAGAATATACAGGACATTGTTTCCGAAGATCATCGGCAACACAGTCGGTAGATGCTGGAGCTGATATTATTTCTTTAAAGCGTCACGGAGGATGGAAATCTTCTACTGTGGGGGAAGAATATATTGACGAATCACTTAATAATAAAGTAGAAGTGGCTAATAAAATATTCAACACCCCTGCCTCGACTTCAAATGAAAATGATCGAAACGAGATGAACCAAACAATTAGCCATGCAGCTTTAACGTCTATAAATTCTCGTTGCCCTCCAGTCCAATTTACAAATTGTTCAAATTGTACAATAAATGTAACTATTAACAACAATTAATATGTGTTCAAGAATATCGTTATAAATTAGATGCTTCTTTCAATTATTTTATAACAACTTTATCAATACCTATAAAAATTAAAACCATACTTTGTTTCATTTTATTGTAATAATTCATTTGTACCATTACCGCACGCCACAGCAGTGCGGTAGGAATATTACCGCACTGTTATTTTCTAACTACTTAGCAACTGCCCACTGTTCTGGAATGTTGAGATTTGCGCATAGAAAACAAGTCAAAATAGTGTCACTTTTCCCACGATCGTAGAAAAATATATTTTACCTAAGACCACCACTGTAAGTAGTCAAAAACACACAGTCGGCAATCAATGTAAGACGTCTATTACGCACGGTAAAACAAAACGCACGGCTGTAAAGTAAATCGCACGGCTTCCATAGCAACTGTCAATAGACGTAGCCATTTTATTCAAATTGTATTATTTAGATATTGGACGTTGAATTTCATTCTATATATAAATGGTAGATAACATTTATTAGATATGAGATTGCATTTAATACTAAGAGTTACTTGGAATTATATGATAATTGGTTCCGTTTCATTCAATTCGCATCTTTAAGCTGTCTGAATGTATTTCATATCAGTAAACAATAGTGAAGTGGCCCATTTAATCCCGCGGGTGGTGTTTGATTCCTGAGGGAAGTAATCCACCTAAGGGATTAATTTCAGTTTAGTCGAGAGGTGTATACGCTATTTTATGCAATTCCGGTAATTCTACAAACATTTTTAATAAAAATAGACACTACTTAGGACCGACTTCTACGAAACTCAGCTGGGCATCGAGGGTGAACTTCTAAGGTGCTTGGCTGGGCATCGAGGAGCGACTTTTATAAAACTTGGCTGGGCATCGAGGATGTACGTTGTTACTTGTACTTTAAATACCTTAATAAGATTATAAACACAAGTAGAAGTGGGTCGTAGGTAAAGTATAGTACGTAACTCATATTGTAACGCATTCTACGCACTCACGGAATTACGCACTCGCCGCTACGCGGCTTCGTGCGTAACTTTCCGTCCGTGCGTAAAATGCTTCTTACAACACACGTTATGTAATATACCATTATTTTACCTTCCAAACTATAATGATATTATTAGAGAAATCCTGATGTATGTTACCCTTAAGTAGTGTATTTTAGGGTTGAGACCACAGTAACAAAAACTGTTTTAGTCTGTGTTTGAAACTAACATTAAAATATAAACTGCTTATGTGTGACTTACATCGGGATTTGTCTAGCATCAGTTATATTAATATCCACGGCAGTGTAATATTCTAATTATTCAAATTTCCTTCTCTTTTTCATTACTTAAATGTCCCGCCATGTACAGTATCGCGTGCAGCGGACGGCCCTAGTACTACTAAATTGGTTGTGTTGATCAGTACAGGAGTTAACCTGCTAGGTGGGGTATGCTGTGGTTATATGATCTGTGACAGTCAACAACAAACCGACTCAGCTTTGCGAAAAGCGAAAAGGCGAATCATCGCTGAGCGGGTGGGGATGACTGACGTTTATGTGAAATTGGGTTGATTACGAGATGCGGACAAGCGTTATATAACAGAAAAATACGGTTGTAATCTCACAAAGGTAAAGCCGACGGCAAATGTCTAAAATTTAGATATATATAAACCACAAATCACCTACTCTATAGATGTTTCACGCAGATGGATCAAGGTCAAGCTATTTTATTAGTATGTGTTTCAGACAAGCAAATGGAAGCACCATTGAATTTTAGTAGTATTGTAACATTTTCTGTTTTATCCACTCACCGCTGCCAAAAGTCAATAATTTTGATAACCACAAATCAAGGTGATTTGTGTATAAAGTCAGTTTGAGTGATAAATTTCAATTTTTAAATAATAGTGTGTGTCAGGTTTTATGACGCCACGTTATATGAAATGCTGTGTGCCTAATTGCACACCAACATCTAATATTAGACATATATTTCCAAATCCAAATAGAGACTCCCAAAAATTCAAGGCAATGCAATAAACTGTGATGAATTGAAGACAATGGAGCCGTTAGCTGTATATCAAGCAAAGAGAATATGCCATGAAGATTTTGAAGTGAATTACACTACAGCTTGGTCCAATAGATTGTATTCAACTGCTAATCCATCCTTATTTTCACCTGGTAAGAGAAAAATGTAGTGAACAAATATTAATAAAGATGTGATTTCTTGAAAAAATTTCAGACCTACATTATATATCACTGGTAAATTATTTTTTTTAAGCTGCAATTATGTCACTTGAAAATACACACACTTATGAGCCTTTGTTATTGCCTTACATTTGTATGTATTCCTATTATATAATTAAAACAAAAAGCAGTAAGTTTATATTATAAACTTTATAACTTTGTAACATGGCTACACAATCAGCAATTTATTTTATGTTTTATATCTACTAATCGCATCAACGCCTGCGAACTGTTGGGAAAGTGGTGCGACAGGACGGATCGGGATGCGGTTTTCTGCATTCTCTTCCAAAAACGATTATCACGGAATGTGGGGCAGTAGATTTTCCCTCCCACCGAAAATTGCATTGCTGCAGGCCAATGTGCACGCGAAAAATGCAGTATCTGGGAGGCCTTTTGGAATATTTTCAAATTTGATAAATAAGGGACAGAACTGGCCCAGATCGGGTACTCGGGGGTTTTCGAGGCCGCTGATCACGAATATAATGTTCAAATTGACCTCCGAACACCTGGTGCACCAGAACCTGACACTAAACGTCACCTCCATCGGTTTTCCTGACACAATCAAAGAAGGTCAACCAAAAATCATTTTGGGGGGTTTTTTGGCCCGCTGAATCCAAATATGACATCGGCGAGTACCCCACTGGCACCAGGTGCACCGAAACTCGGGCTAGAACGTGATCTCCGAGAGGTTTCTTGAGAAGAGTGCCAAAAACCACCCGAAAATCATAAGAGGACAGTTGCGTGGGGCGGTGGTCCCGAATTTCACGTCCAAAACAACCCCCCCAACACCTGGTGCATCACAACATGACCGTAAACGTCATCTCCGGGGGTTTTCCTGACACAATCAAAGAAGGTCAACCAAAAATCATTTTGGGGTTTTTTTTGGCCCGCTTAATCCAAATCTGGCATCGGCGAGCACCCCACCGGCACCTGGTGCACCGAAACGTGGGCTTGAACGTCATCTCCGAGAGTTGTACCAAAACCTTCTTCGATTGTGTCAGGAAAACCCCCCGAAGATGACGTTTAGGGTCAGGATGTGGTGCACCGTGTGTTCGGGGGGTTGTTTCCGACGTGAAATTCGGGACCACCGCCCCACAAAACTGCCCTCTTATGATTTTCGGGTGGTTTTTGGCACTCTTCTCAAGAAAACTCTCGGAGATGAGGTTCCAGCCCTTGTTGCGGTGCACCAGGTGCTAGTGGAGTGTTCGCCGATGCCAGATTTGGATTGAGCGGGCCAAAAAACCCCCCAAAATGATTTTTGGTTGACCTCCTTTGATTGTGTCAGGAAAACCCCCGGAGATGACGTTTAGGGTCAGGTTCTGGTTCACCAGGTGTTCGGGGGGTTGTTTCCGACGTGAAATTCGGGACTACCGCCCCACACAACTGCCCTCTTATGATTTCCGGGTGGTTTTTGGCACTCTTCTGAAGAAAACTCTCGGAGATGACGTTCTAGCCCGGGTTTCGGTGCACCAGGTGTCAGTGGGGTGCTCGCCGATGCCAGATTTGGATTCAGCGGGCCAAAAAAAAACCTAAAATAATTTTTGGTTGACCTTTTTCGATTGTGTCAGGAAAACCCCCGGAGATAACGTTTAGGGTCAGGTTCTGGTGCACCAGGTGTTCGGAGGTCAGTTCGAACATTATATTCGTGATCAGCGGCCTCGAAAACCCCCGAGTACCCGATCCGGACCAGTTCTGACCCTTATTTATCAAATTTGAAAAACTTCCAAAAGGCATCCCAGATAATGCATTTTTCGCCTGCACTTTGGCCTGCAGCAATGCAATTTTCGGTGGGAGGGAAAATCTACCGCCCCACATTCCGTGATAACCGTTTTTGGAAGAGAATGCAGAAAACCGCATCCCGATCCGTCCTGTCGCACCACTTTCCCAGGTTCATCCCTATTTCCGCAGGCGTTGACGCGACTACTACAGTTTACAATATTCTTGTTTCATGATATGTCTCTGATTTATTTTAATGCAATTGTAGCTTGTTGCAGTAACAATAGTAGCTAAATTTTCATCATTTCATTGTTGAAAATATTTTGTTGTATCTACATGTACTTTGTACATTATCCCTATTCTGTGAATATACTTTTTTCAATAGATGGTTTAATAACATATGTTTCTTATTCTGGTCCTTCTGTAAACAGTCAATTGCCAAAAAACTGTTAATTTCTCCAAATATTGCTCAGTAAATGACTTGATTTTTTAAAAAGTCTAATATATTTATCTACAATGATAAATTGTTTGGCAATTATATTAGAATTTACAAGATATTAGCGACGTTAATGATTGGCAAACAATTGAGTGTGCACAATATAGTAGACTTTTTAGTAAAACCTATCATTTACTTACAATAAACAAGGATCTTCAAACCAACAGTAAAGATAATCGCAATTTAAATTTAGCGCCCATTTTTCTTTCCCTAGTAGCGACTTATGGAACAATTTACCCACTACTTAATTGTGTTTCAGTTCTATAGGTGGCGCTAGTTTTTGTCATTTCAAGAAAGCATTGTCGTGAACTATCTATAGAGTAGGTGATTTGTGATATAAACTACGCTCATATTTATACATGTATTTTTCAAAATTCTGTAATATGGAATGAAAAAATCAAACAGAGAAAAGATAGAACTTTTGCTTTTTGTACCCAACAGGGAAAAGCGATTTCGAGATTTTTTTAATATAAAAATCAAATTTATATTTTGTTATTTTAAGCATTCTAATCGAGTTTGTTTGTTGGTTTAGGAAAGTTCTGAATTTTTTCTCTAAAATATTGAATAGAATGTATTTTGAATATTTATTTTGGAGACAATATACAAATTGTCAATAGTAATATGAAATATTGTTACAAGACAACAATATATATTAATACATCGTAAATAAAAACCATCTCCTCGCAGTTATATTTTCATTCTCAAAGGATGAGCTTAGAAAGCTGAAGAAATAGGTCAAAGATAACCATATTTTTAGGTCCAGTGCGGACCAAAATCGGATTTGATCTCGCATGGACGAGTCTCGAACGCGGCTGTAATAAGCTCTCTTTTGAAAACAACCCCCTCGTGTCTCCTCCCTATCAGTTCAATAGACTGTTCAACTTATAGATATAATCCATCATATACACGGTGTCCCTACTCTTCATCTGTCACCAGTTATTTAGTATACGTTTTACGCGTTTATCCTTTAATTTGAACAATCAATATTGAAATGCTGAAGTAAAAAATAAAATGAAGTTTCATTGCTTAAGACATTAATTTATACAAAACTTTCAATTACTTTATAGACTCCACGTGATACGGACAATCTGAAAACGCTTTTATTCTCTTTTCTGAAGAAGATAGTAGTGAATCAAAACCAGGGAATACAAAAGATGATTGAAAGAGTAAATATGAGGAAAAATGGTGTATTTTAAAAAAATGAAGAAATAGTTTTATAATGACGATTAATAAAAAGACGAGGTTTTGACAATAAGCTTCAACGAAGAAAAACGTCTCCCTGGCACCAGAGTACCCAGTAATACTTCAAGGTTTATGTACAGACCAATAGGGAAAATATGTATCAATTCCATATTTGAAAATATTGCAGGTAACTTTGATTAAAGTCATCTCCTCAACTCTTCCAAGATACAAACTGTTCAAGAATCGGATAGAATTTGAGTTACATAAAGCCATTGTGAACGAATAAGAGCTTTTGACCATTGCTGGCGACAAAATATCATGAACACTCTCCCAGCATAGAATATCACAGGAACTGTTTCAAAATTCATAGAGGGTTTTAATACCGTAAAGCGGAATTACTTTGCCTCTTGAGGGTGGACTTTGCCCAATATGAGAAAATAGTTTAATTGGCTTCTATCTCTTAACTCTTGATATATGTGACCGAATCAACACTGCTGTATTCAATGTTGCCTATAAGCTTGTAACTGATAGTGCCCGGTCGTCATTTCTGTGTTTATTTACATTCTTAAGCTCAACGTGAAGATAGGCAAGATAATTGGCGCGTTTTTTTACCTTGAAAATTTGGTGAGTGCAATGTTATTAGTGCTGATTTCTAGGTAAGTTTTTGTGTACGAGTTGATTATTATCCGTTTGTTGTTATGCATTATTTGTTTCTTATATTAAACTATTAAACTATTAGAAACAAGAATGTTTTTTTTTCTTGTCCTAACCTGCAAACATAAGTTATTTTGTGTAGACTTTGCTTCAAGACCAAAGAATGTCCATTTTCCATTTTGAGATCACTTTGCGCCGGGGCAAAGTATAATTTCAATCTGATTATTTTTTTTTGTTGTAGTTATGCCTAGAAAATACGTAAGAAAACCGGAAATGCGAAGATACGCTGACTATACAAAAGAACAATTACAAGAATGTTTGAACAAAATAAAAAAAGGAACCATTTCGTTCCGAAAAGCTCAATTAAAATACAAAATTCCTATACGAACGATCCTTAATAAATTGAAAGGTCAATACACTAGAGAACCAGGCCACCAACACATTTTTATTTCCGATGAAGAAGGAAAAATTTCCCAGTGCAGTATATCTTTAGATTACATTAGATTTTAACGGGGCTACAATACACTGAAACCTAAGGTCTATTGTGCCCCCCACTATCAGAGCTGTTCTCGCTACTACTACAGCTCGCCTTTCAGTTCCAGGGTTCTAATGAACTCTAGTATTTGGAACGGCTTCAACAAGGTTATATCCTCACTCTTACACGTTTCTTGTCCGAAGCATTTCTTGCGTTGGCTTGCAATGGCGAGGCAATCCAGAACTAGGTGATTCGGAGTTTCATCCTCCTCCCCACAGAATCTACACTCGTCAGTTTCTGCTACACCTATTCTCATTAGATGCTTCCTAAGGCGGCAGTGCCCTTTCTTCCGAAACTCTTTCTTATAGGAGCATTTTCCTACACCACAGAAAGGCTCCGGGTCAATAGAGGGCGTTTGTGCTCCTTTCCTAGCAAGTGTATTTGCCTCTTCAGTTCCTGTGATTCCCGAGTGGCTAGGAACCCAGACTAAAGAGACCTTGTTATTCCTGCCTAATTCATCAAGTTTCCTTCGGCACTCCCATGCCAACTTTGAGTCAATGACATGTGAGCTCAATGCTTTGATAGCTGCTTGACAAGATTGTCGGGAAGGAGCCTAACGATAATGAATATCTAGTGCCAGGCCCAAATACTCCAGCGTCTACTGCAGTGGTGGTTTATGAACCATCCGTATACCATCTAATGGTGTTTTCATTGTGAGTTTGGGTGGTGTATTTCCTTTCCCAGTCTCTCTTCGTATTTAGCATAGTAGTGAAAATCTTTCCGATACTCACTTTCTTGATCATTTCGTCCCTGGGAAGATTCGCTGATAAGATGTGTTTTGTTAGAGAGGACCAGACTCCCTGATTTTTAATACTCCCATTGCCTGAACCTTTCTTATGTAACGCGAAAAATTCGCCGAGCTGTCGTAAACTTTACAAATGGCAAGTTTGTTGGCGGAGAGAATCCAAAGCACTGTATGCGCGAAGTGGTCAGTCCTCCATTTGCCGTCAACGTGCAAACATACACTTCCAAACGTAAAATTTTTGCATGTGCTCTGGGAGCCATAAGTATTTTGCTAGAAACCCGACGATTCCTACGTAGGGGAAGAACATACGGCTGAAACCAACAGCTGGCAGCTCTGATCCGTTAGGCTTCTGGTCCAGAAACGGCCGATGACTGAGGATACCAGTAGAAATTAGTGGAATTGTATAAATCGTGGTAAATTTCCGTAGACGGCGTTGGTTAGAAGGACTCATTATAAAGGGGAGTTTTTTCATGTGGATATTAGATCACGGATTGGAGCTTAATAAGTCAGTGAGACCAGTTCCAGGACAGCTGGAATATTCTGGCGCGACTTCAGTTCCTGTTCTCGGTCCGTAAAAAGGATAAGTGAACAGTTTTCCTTTTTATTCTTCTTTCTCATTTGTAAATTCACCTTTATGCGTCATATTTCACAGTTTTTTATGTAAAGTTCTATTTCTCTTTTTGCGGCAATTACTATAATTTCGCTTTACACTTTATACTTTGTATTTAAAATTTCTAATCTTTGCTTATAGTTTAAAATATTGGGCTGTTGGCTTTTAACGCTAGGATACTACGGTACGTACCTGGGTACTGCGTTATTAAGTGGATTTTTCAAACTCTGACAATTTTATGTATATAATTTTGCGCCGTACATAATTTCGAATTATATTTTCTTTAGCAACGCTAAGCTCGTTTGCTATTTAGATTTTATGGTCATGCAATTATTTATATTTATATTGATATTGGTATAAATTGCGGAAGTGTGAACCCTTGTAACTGTACATTGTTAATTTTTGATATATATTATCGTTGTATTTTTGAGATATTTTACATGAACCATTTGGTTGTTTCTCTATAATTAAAGAATTGAGACACCGGTGTAGTTTGGGGCCCTCAGCTCTTCTGCACCTTGAGTTTGAGGCCTTCAGCTCTGCTCAGAGTTTATAGAACCTGCTTGACAGTCATTTACTTAAGCTGTAACTGATAAATTAGTTAGCAATTGTTGGATTTATGTAGATTTCGGCTTTCAGCCTATCTACATTCTGAGTCTACAGCTGAATTCAGACATAATTTGGAACATTATTGTAGTAATATTGTGATAAATATTTTGAAATGAGACCTTTGGTCCAAAGAGACTAATTAAAACTTCAATCAGGGGATACTTGCTGACTTTTATTTTTCTTATGATAACTTATCTATCAGTTTAACCTTTGGAGTGTGTAGTGAGTGTTGTTAACCCACTGAGGAGTTGTGGGCTAATTAAAGAAGTCTTGGGTGCTTGCCAAAACTTCTCTGGCCCTCTGCCCTTTTTGTAAACTTAATAATTTTTTGAAGAATCCACCCCTTCTTCGACTCGAAGCTAGTCGACTGGCGAGCACGAGTTGTACCACGTGAGACAACTCGCATATCTATAACGAGCACTGAGAGGGTTGGTAGGTTTTCTCGTTATACTTAGATATTCTAAGAATTGCCTCTTGGGCAGATCTTTCTATCACCAGGTGTAAAGGTGTGAGATCTGTAATGATCTCAAGTGCCCTAGTTGGAGAAGTTCTCATAGCTCCAGTGATGCACACACAGGGCAAGACTTTGAACTTAGTCGGGGGTCTTCCTCGTGTTGTACTGACTTGATTTTGTATGCCAAACTATTGCCCCATACGTAATTGCTGGTCTCATAATCATGGCCTACATCCATCGCAGTATTTTTGAATTACAGCCCCACCTCTTACCAGCTAGATTTCTGCACGCCATCTTATTGCTCTACTAGCAGTTATTTCAACATGCTTATCCAATATAAGCTTACTGTCTAGAGTTATCCCTAGATATTTAACTTCCGATTTCCATTCTACGATTTCCCCGTTTAAGGATATGTGTTTCATGACTGGGAGTGTTCTTTTCTGGGTAAATGGAATTACTATGATCTTGTTTGGGTTAATGTTAAGCCCCACTGACAAGCACCGTTGCTCAATGATTCTGAGGCCCTGTTGTAATAAATCACACAACATGCTCTCGAACTTGCCCCTTACTATTAGAACTATGTTATCAGCATAGCCCATACATTCGAAGCCAAGCTCCGTTAGCCTGTAGAGCGACTCATCTACTACGAGGATCCATAGAAGGGGAGATGTCACTCCCCCTTGTGGTGTCCTCCGAGTGGCTTTAACTGAGGTGGTTTGATTCCCCACCTGTGTCTCAGCAATCCTCGTCGTCAACAACTGATACATCCATTTCACAATGGTTTCATTTACACCTCGACTTTTTAGTGCTTCTTCGACAGACATATGAGTTGTGTTGTCAAAGGCCCCAGATATATCCAGAAATGCGCACGTTGCGATTTCTTTGTTGATCAGAGTTCTCTGGATGATTTCAGTCAGCTGATACAGAGCCGTTTCAGTTGATCGACCCGTTCTGTAGGCATTCTGACATTTATGAAATGGTATATTCTCCAGATTCTCTGTTCTTATGTAGTCGCACTTTTTCAATTCCGCTTTTAGTCTCGTCACTTTTAGGTCACTTAGTCTCTTAGCCATTTTTTTCGTAACTATTTGTTTATATTACCCCACACCTGAAAACAATGTAATGTTTTTCTTATTTATTTAAATTCAAAACGGGTGGGATAAATTCATACACACCGTAGATCTACTTACGTAATTCATTCGACAATCGACCTTCTTGGAAATCTATAAAATCGTACACAAGAAAAATTGTAGATAGTCCTTCTAAGAAATAGGTGTGCATTCGCCAAAATTTTGACTTTCATATACAGTAATAGACAGAGTCGAAATCAGGCACTAAAACAATGTGCAATTTCGTAACAATATTAACTTTATTTACTTGTTTCATTTGTGAATGCCCATGACAGAATAGAAAGGAGCCAAGTGGCAGTATTTTTGGGCCTACTTGATCTATATACCGGCGCAATGCGCCACCGGCAGATGCTTACCCGGTCCGATTGGGACCTAGCTACGTACGTCACGCCAAGCGTCGACTCTAGGTCGACAAGTGTGGTACCAGTTTATTTAACAAGTAACACTCCAGAAACCTCAGACATATATAAAAATAGTTGGACCAAATTTCGAAGGGGTGTGAAACTCCATGACAGAGCATGGAGAGCTCATGTGGGTGTTTTTCCGGTGTTAGTTTGTTAACAGAATGACTAATGCTGGTTACGAAAAGGAACGTTTTTTTCGGAGAACGTGAAAACTCCAGTGTAGCTGTTCCTACTCACTTTTTACGCGGAGGAATGAGTTGTATGGTGAGAGCTAGAGAGAGTAAAAGTATTGTGTGGAGGGTTGAGAGAGCGAGTGAGAGTACGGGTTCGAATATTGTGAGTACGAGTACGAGTACGAGTACAATTCAGACTGCAAATGCATGTAAGAGTGAGAGAGAGGGCGCCAGTAAGTTTCCAAGTGTAAGAGTATGCGTATACGAGTGAGTGTAAATATAATAGTGTACGGGTTTGAGTAAGAATATGATTACAAGTGGGAGTAAGTGCGACTACAAGTGCGAGTTGAGTACTAGTGGGCGTATAAGTAATTGTGCGAGTGAATGTATCTAGTACAATTGAGAGTGAGGATGCATATGCGAGTGTAAGAGAGAGAGTGCCCGTGAAACTTCAAGTGCAAGTAAGTGTGCGAATTATGTCACCCCTTGTATACTCGTAGAAGAAGATATGAAGATGCTGACACACTGTATAATTTTGCTGATCCGTTTTAGTTTACTTTATTATATAAATTCATTTCAGACAGCAGTCAATAGTTAACTTTAAAGTAAATTAGACGTAAAATTATTGTCGGTGATATTCTAAGTGTATCAGTAATAAATAAATATTTTTTAAAAATATATTTTCACCTCCGGTGATTTATTTGGCGCAGTCAGTAGGATATTTCGGGTCGAATATATTGTATGTGCGATTTCGTTTTAACGATTTACCGAAATAAATCGAACAATAAACTATATTGTTGAAGTTTGTGGAGGACATTCGTGCAGAGAGATACCATATCTTTGGACTACTCTTCCGTCTACCCAGGACCTGTTCGAGCCACTACCAAACATTCAACGAGATCTGCGACCCACATTGCTTAAAATCTGCGAGGATCCAGCCGTGAATTTCCATAGCTAATTAGGCATGTTTAAACGCATCCTTTACGTTTTGTAAGTATAATTTATGAATCCTGAAGTAACTGTTAATGATCTAACTCGTGCATTCAATAATTTATTGTTAGAAACCACTACTGACTGAAACTGAAATGGGAGTATTCATATTGCATCCCCGATTTTGATGAGAATCCAAACGATCTAAATAGATTTATTTCTGTTATCGAATCACTCATAAATAATTTTATTGATAGGGCAAATCCAAATAATTTTCAAAAATTCATATGTTGAATTCTATAATTGTTAAAATAAGGGGTAGAGCAAAAACAGTCATTAATTTCCAGACATGTAACACATGGAACGAATTAAAAGACGTATTGATGAGAAACTTCTCGGATCAACGAGATGAAGTATGTCTAAATAGGTATCTGGTAATGCTAAGACAGAACTCTAATGAAAGTCCACAATCATTTTATGATAGGTGTTTGCACATACTGAACTTTGTTGTTATGTAAATTTAAACGAAACAACAGAAGATGGTAAACTTTTGAAACGACAATTATATTGAAATTTAACATTGAGAACTTTTCTTTCTGGGTTAAAAGAACCTATTGGAGTTACAATTCGTTGTATGAATCCGAGATCATTAAGTGAACGAATGCAATTTGTTTTACAAGAGGAAAATGGACATTATTCACAAAATTCATCAAAAAATAATCATAGAACAACACATCCTGTAGTAGTAACACCCATAACACCCCGAGACCACGGAAGTGTTACCGAGAACACAGTAGCGAATCTGAATCCAAGGAGATGCGGCTCATGACTCCAAGATAAGTAAAAATGTTTTAAGTAGTCACAAAATTAGAGTCTCTCTTCAAATAAAGTGAAGGTTGATAGTCAGTTTATTTGATAAAGCGAATAGACAAAATTTGTCGATTTTAACTTTTGTAATAATTAACAAAATATATCAACATTAACTTTGTAAGAATTAACGAAGGTTGTCGACTTCAACTTTTGTTATAATTAATTTTGTAATTTTCTTTTCTTAGCTTGTTAGTATTGTCAAGCTAATCTAAAATCAAAACTTTGTAAACCAAATCATTGGAAGGAGAAAGAAAAATAGGAAATAGAAGCTGTGATACTTTTGCGTCTTGCGTTATTATTTTTTACAACCTCTATTCGATAGGCATCGAGTTTGGATAGGTGGCGCCCATTGTTTGGAATTTTAATTTTGGTTTCAGCTCGAATTAATACGGCTAATTTTGGATAATAAACCGGGAGGACAGCGACGCAACAGCTGCACTCTTCCTATCTGAACTCTTTGTCAGACCTGTTCAAGGGTACGACACTCACCCCCTGAGCAATACCTGGTCATTTTCCTAACAGTAGTGTTACAATTTATAAATTCTCTATTCACGATTATCAGTCAAAATTTCACGAAATTTTTTATGTATGGTTTTCTTTCTATTTCTTTGTGGTAATTAGTTTTTATTATATTTTTAGAGTATGAAATTGTGAAATATTCCTTTTAAATATCAAATTGTTGGCTCTGAACTTTGACTTTGACAATTTTTTTATGCAACTAATTTCGCACTTTACATAATTTCAATTTTTTGTTAACATTGTTAAGCTCGCTTGCTTATCTAATTTTATGCTTATGCACTTATATATATTTATACTCATATAGATTGCGGAAGTGTGAACCCATGTAACTAATGCAATTGTACTTTTGGTGTTAGATTTTCATTGTATTTGAGAAATTGTACATGAACCATTCGTTCGTTTCCTGTAATTGTTTTGTAATTTGAGAAATCTGTGTAAATTGGGGTCCTCAGCTCTTCTGCACCCTGAGTTAGTAGCCTTCAGCTCTACTCAGGAATTATAGGACCTACTTGTCAATTATCCTGAGAGTAACTTATAGTTTCGCTTGTAACTGGTAAATTAGTTTGCGATTTAAGTTTTAATGCAGATTTTGGCCTTCAGACTAATTGTATACTAGATCTACAGCATTCAGCTGTATTCAAGTGTTAATAATGTCATTCTTTTTTGGTTCTAAGCTTGTAATATTCACATTGCGAAAAGAGACATATGGTCCAACGAGATTAATAAACTTCAATCGGGGGATATTTGCTGACTTTTATTTTTAATGATAACTCTCCTATCAGTTTAACTTTCCGGAGTGTATATTTAGTGCTGTTAGCCCACTGAGGAGTTGTGGGCTAATTTAAGAAGTCTTGGGTGCTTGCCAAAACTTCTCTGGCGCCCTTTTTAGTAAACTGTTAAATTTTGAAGAACCCACCCTTTCTCCTATTCGAAGCTAGTCGACAGGCGAGCACGGGTTGTACTATGGGAGACAATTTGCACATCTAAAATATGTACAAATTAGTCAATTAATTTTGAAAAATATCTAGCAATTAATCAAAGTTTAAAAAAAACCAATTGTATGGTTGACCATTGGCGGCAGTAAAAAGTCAATAAGGCTAAAATCGTGAATCGGATAAGAAACCTGTAATTGTAGGGTTGGTCGACTATAAGATTTCATTTTTGGTATGCCGGTGGTCGACCACAACAAAATAATACTTCAGAATAGCTATTATTGGGTTTTAAAGATTTGGTTCTTTCAATAAATACATACGAGTCAGTAATGTCACGATATGTTAAGATATTACGTAATCTTTTAGGATATAGGATTATTCTCTAATCTGGTGATGGAGATTTGAAGACAAAACTGAAATTTTACTTATCTTATTACATCCCTAAAACTCTTCTTTCATCATCCATGTTATGCAAATATTATTTTTATATTACGTTCGGCGATTTTACTTAACCCTTAACTGGCGTTGTGGGGTCTACCGGACCCTCAGCACTATTCAAGCCTCTCTGAAATATGCCTATTTAACATTTAGATGTCGCCACGTCATCTACCTTCAAGCTAGGATACCAATAGGTAACTGCTATCAATATTACGATGCGATAATATTTGTTTTTACTACTTGTAGGCATCTAGAATTCTTGTTAACTGTTGAATGATGGATCAGCTATACTAAAGGACCTTGAAGAATATTGTGTGATTGACAGGAAGTGTGCCCTGCTGCTCCAGCGCTATAGACCAAAATATTCGACTGATATACGGTTACGAAGTACCATAAACACTTTCTTTTTGTGTTTGGAGTTAATTGTATGTTTCTAATGATGTAATACGTTGATATATGGGTGTAGTTGTAATTAATTCGTCAGAACTTTTCACTAATTTATTTAACTTTTAAGTGGATTTGTTCATTGTACTGCAATTACGAACTCCACTTAATCAATTTAGAAGGTGTATTATTTTTATTTCAAATGATATCCGGCATTCTGAGTACTATATGTTTTTAGGGCATTGCCTTCAATTGCTGGAGAGGATACAAAATTCTGCACTTTGAGTTGAGAAGAATATGGATCGAATTGTGGTTTGCGTCTTATTTATATGTGAATAGTATGGAAGAGGAAGGGGGTAGGTAGTTTAGAAGAATCTAGAACGAATACTACGTGACAGGGTACTTCAGGGTTGCCAGGTTAATAATATATTCGAATGGGAGGTTGCATAATTAGTAGTGGGCTGTTGATGTAAATATAATTAATTGAACTAATCAGATCGGTTTTTTTTCAAATCCCAACATGCCCTTCTCCCATTATAATTCTAATACTGTATACTATACTATTTCCATTATCATTATTTCTATTACTTACATTGAATCCATTTACAATTAACGGGCAGTTCTTTATTCAATTTGGAACGAGAATCAATTGAAGTTTACAAATTGCATTTAAAAATAATTCATGTCTCATAGATATGAGAATGAATATGATTAATCTAGACGCTAATAATCCTCAGGTTTGATACGACTAACTGATAACAAAAAAATTATTTTATTCCTAACGATTCCGTATTAATATTACTTTGTATGTAACGATCATTGTACCGGTCTCATTGTGAAACGTTATAAACGAATAACAAGCTAGTAATAGAATTTTAAATTTGAGATATAGTTACTTGAAATTCGAAAGGAAAAATATTCATGAAAATGCTTTCAATATTTACAAGTTGCATCTGTGCAAACATATTTGACGCTCCAAATCGCATACTTATATTTTATTTATGTGACAAACTACATTTTCACTAAAGAATAGCAAGAGAAATTCTTCTTCTTTGCTAATATGAGAGTCGTGTCTACTACTTTTCACCCTCGACGATAAAAATGGGATTTAATTTCCATTCAAAATTTAAACTCTATCGATTGTGTTTATTTTTGATATCTCTATGAACATAACAACAAAGATTCTTCATCTAGTAATTCAGTTTTAGTTGATTACATGAAACTACTTAAAACGTTCATTGGTTTTCATAAATGCAACTAATGTTTTGAAACAGTTCGAAGAAACGGTTATAGATTTCGATAGCTTGAGGCGAAAACGGTGAAACGAATAATTTCACTTTGTTAACCTCATCGAAAATACGAACACTACTCACAAAAATTGAAGGATCTAAGTGATGAGTATTAATTAGAAGTATGTGCGTAACAAAACTGTTAAACTTACTTACATAATCCTTATATTTTATACTCTGCGCCCTTATAGGTGTGGGTTGTTTAGTGAAGCTGAATATTTTGGTATTCTTCTACAGCTCTTTCTCTCTCTCTCTCTCTCTACATGCATTTCTGTCCTGCGTTAGCCTTTTCAACTCTCCCATTTTAAGTTTCTCTTACTTGATGCCGCCTTCACATACTCTAACCATGCTCTTCGTGATCTTCCTCTGGACTTCTTCTTGTATGTTATAGCTTCAAATACCTGTTGTACTACTCGTTGTTATCTTGCTCCCATTTTTCTTCTAATGGTCTAAATTTCAGATTTTGTCTATTTGTTGGATTTATAACATCACTATCGACATCTTACGAATTTTAGGGGCGTTCAGTTACTCTCACCTCTAATTCAAATTTATTCATTTCGATATTTTAAAATCGCGTCGAATGACCGTTTTTACATTAGCAATGAATTGGACATTTTCATTGTTAGACTGATTTTTATTCGTATTGTATTGTGAATACATGCCCACTAAACAAGAAACATAACAAGTCTTTTTTGTGATGTTATTTTTAGAGACTTTTCGTGATGCTTGTTTGAAACGTTGATAAGATATCTCCTAAATGTATTTATTCCATTACCAACTCTATTAACATCCATGTCATGTAAATAAAACATAATTTTGATACACACAATAATACTTGAATTCGCAGTTACATACACATCCTATGAACTTGTTTTTAGCAACTTCCTATAGGAAACATTCATACGATGTTAATTTGTATACTTCTTACTAATATCACACACAGAACGTTACTGTAATCTTACAAATTAACATGTTTCTAAGATGATTACATGTTGCAGTTACTTTCACATCTTTCGAAATAATTTTTAGTAAGTTCGTGTGATTACGTATTTGAGATGTCTTTAAGAAGAAGAGGAACTGACGAACAAACATTATCTGTGAGAACAAATGACAAGCGTGAAATGGCGGATGCTTTTCAGTTTTGTGTTATATTTTATTTGCAGGAAGCACATTTTTTCAAAGTACTTGAATAAAGTGGTCTTCGATTTCGTTAGTTCCTACTTAGCTACAGTTTCTATGCTTAGTTATAATTCGTGTTATATGGACGAACAACAGCTGTTATCGGTAAGTACCTATTCCAAAATCATAATTATTAAAACTTGATACTCATTCAAGACTTTAATCGGCTATTGTACATTGAAATTCCAGGTGGCGGAATTGTACACTAACATTATATCAAAAGAGTTTAAAAAATAAGGATTTTTTCGATTTTTAAAATATTTTAGTTAGTAAGTATGTTTTAGAAACGATTCATAATATTTTACATCCTAGATATGCATTATACCCGATAAAAAACTTAATATTGCAATAGGGTAGATATTATTATTAATAATAAATTATGCTCATATGTTGGCAGAGATTTGAATCTAGAAGAAAATATTTTCAATTTTCAACATGTTTCAGAAGCTACTTACATAAATAAAATAAAAAACAATTAGTTGGTAATTATGTAAAAAACGGGGAATAACTATTTCAGATAGTCTGGTACACACATTGTATTAAACAGTACAAAAAATATTTTATCGAGTATCTCTAGTTCTAGTTTTTGTAGTAGCAGTCATAGCCATCAATATAGTATTGCAGGTTTAGAAAATTTTAACAATAATACTAACAATTCTTGTGAACAATTAGAGACTGTTTAAGACTTTGAAAACAGAAATTTCCGTTAAAAAGCTCATTTCCATTTGAAAATAAATTGAATACAATAAAAAAGCTGTACAATGGTACCTTTATTAATCTAGTTGAAGAATATGTAACTCATGGCACTGAATGCTCCAGTCAACAGACAGGATTCAATTATTTATTATTGTAGAAACACAGATATTGGATACTCAATTGGATACAATTAATTATAAACTCATTTAACTTGATAATTTGTTCATATCTCTTCTTCATAAGTAGTTTTTTTTGTATAAAGTGTATTAATAATGCTTAGTTTTCATTTAGTGATGTTAATATACAATTTGTTCCAGGATGAAAATAACAAGATGAGAATAGTATATTATTTTATACAGAAAAGAAGTATGGATTTTCATGGCACACCTGAATTTACCTGCGAAACGGAGTGAGGCATGTAATAGAAGGTAAATCATGAAAAATTACTTCTCGAAATAAAATATGTTGTTATTCCTTTGAAGAGCCCCGCATGTATCTTGTGGAAAATGGGTCCCAGTCAATTGGCTGAAAATCAAGTTTGATGTAGTTTGTAATGATCGATCAAAGGTCTCCATGGTCACAATTTGATCCAAAGTAATTGTTTTATTAGCTGCTGTTTAGAACACCTTTAAATGTTTCACAGATACGGATTTTGAAGTGTACGTTATGGAATGGTTGAGGCACTCGAAACAACGACTCTTGCGTAAGAAAAAGTAATCATAAGCAAACGATAGAATTTTCTTTAATCAGATTGGATTTCTGTTGATTTAACGTAATGTATCATAAAATCTTTATGGTGTAAAATTTTTATTAGTTTTAATATCATTAAAAAACTATTCTACTAACTTTTCTGTAAACTAGCTGTAATGTATGTGTATCCGTTAAACTTTATTAATTCAGTTTCAAAGTATGTTACATTATGCTTTCACTGAATGCGTTCAATAGTTTCCACTTTCCACACTTGTTATGTAATATGCTCACACAATTTTATTTTTTTTAGGTTGGATTCCTGGACAAGACATTTTTTTTCTAATTTTGTACCTGTTTTTTCAAATTTACTGTACTGTTCATTAAACGTGAATAAACGTTTCAATCCTTTATTGCTTTTTTTGCTATTTAATATTAAATGTACAGGGTGAACAAATAAGAACGACTGTGGGCCACATCTCAGAAAAGAATCATGGTACAACTTTCAAAAAAATTACCTTTAGAGTGATACTGAAAAATTGCTGGAAAATATTGGGCAGTCTCTAAAATATCCGCTAGGGGTGGAATGAACACTCGAAAACAATAAACCGAAAAACATACTAAAGGTGTCCTAAAAATACAATTTTTGAAATCTTGAAGAGATTATGAAAAAATTTAATTAATGAGATTTTTTGCCATTATTCTTCAAATAATGGGTGGGGAAGGTTCAAACTTATCAATAAATGTATAACTTTTTCGTTTTTTAACCGATATTAATGATTTTAGCTGCATTTAAAAGAGTTTCTGTTTAATAAGATGAATAACAAAATTAGATAATTTTGTATTCACTCGGAAATTTCAAATGTAAATTGAAGCATTTTTTTAATTTTTATATCTGATAACGTAAATCCCTTTTCATCAGAATTTAGAAAATGCCTCATTTCATTTGAAATTTCCGAGAAAATGGGAAAATTGTCGACTTTTTCACATAGCGTTGACAAAACTGTTCAATTTTGTTATTTTTGTTAAGCATATATCTTATTAAAGAGGAAAAACTCTTAAATCCCTAACTAGATTATTTCATAATCTTATCAATATATCAAAAATTGTATTTCTAGGAAACCTTTAGTATGTCTTTTTTGGAGGTAATCACAGTATTATGTTTTCAAGTGATCATTCCACCCCAAAGCAGATATTTTAGAAACTCAAAAATATTTTCCAGCGATTTTCGTGGTCATTTTCCTGAAGGTATTTTTTTAAAGTTGTATCATGATTATTTTTTGAAATATGGCAGACAGCCGGTGTTCTTAGTTGTTCACCCTGTATTTGCTGATTAGGCACAGAAACATCTATAGGATGTCATCTAGAATGTTTGAGGTATGTTATTTAGAGGTTCAATGGAATGTCCATCCATACAACATCTAAGAGAATACACTGTATTGTTTTTGATATGTCGCATTTAGATCATTGATAAGATGTTATTTTTTAGACATTGCATTAACATTGACGAAAAGTTAAAAAGCATTTCAGAATGTAACAGAAATGTTGTTTTTAGTTCGTTATAAAGACTTCCTTTTAAGGAGGTTCTAGTAACATCACAGTAATGTAAAAAGGCAGCGCTTTAACTTTGCTGAGAAGTTAAGTTGAAACATCACAAAAGTTAACAGTCACAAGCTGGGCATAAGCGGTTGTATAGATGTGCATGTGATGAAAACAAGAGGAAAAAAAGAAAGAACATTATCACAATGTGATGTTGAATTAACACAACTGTAATATTTATTTGCATAGTGGGTGGTTTATCGATGGTGTCAATACAATACCTCGTATCTCCACAATTTTTAGAAATTAAGGTTTCTGTGGCGTTTGGTTAAACCATAGCTATTGAATCGACAGCTTGCGCCAAAATGACCATAATATAGAAATAGGTCCGTGATCTGTCAAAGGAAAGATGCAATACCTCGTATCTCCACCAAAATATAGAGGATGTGAGTGACTTGTGAAATGTGATGTTTTAATTGTCTGTTTTCCTGTTATTATATCGAATTTATTCCAGTAAAATAATGTCGGTTATATTATTTCATCTTTGTTCATCAAATTTACATAATTGTTTATATATATTCGTACTGTTTTAATGAGAAAATTCGGAAAATAATGAGACCTTTGGTGATACATGTCATTGAATATTACATTTTTTATAGCATTATGGTTGATACGTGTTTACGTTTTTTTACCGAAATCGTTATAATAATTAAATTTTCCCAAAATGTTGTTTCTAATGATATAAAATTTATCTGTGTCTCTGTTGGGTATAAAAATTGGCTTTTGCAATAAGGCATATAATTATTGAATGTCAACTGTGCGATAATCTTTTTCCATAAACTTTGATGCGAGTTTTCTTCTTTCAGATAAGACGTTAAAACTTGAACATGTCCGGCAGATTTCAAATATTTTTTATCTATATGCAATACCAAGCTAGAAGCCCAAAGTTGTTCCAAGCCAAAAAATGAAAGCTGTGATAGTAGAAAATGTTAATGGGGAGCTTTTGACACCTATGACAATTGAAAATTTTGAAGATGTCTTAGAAAATTCCGAGTTTGTTTTTCTAGATGTTCTAGGAAATTAAAATGTCTTTCCCAAAATTTTAAATATCAGCATCAATGCAAATAATAATATACATCCTGATCTTGACATAATTTGCTCTTCAAATGATGTTGAAACGGAATTATTACCGACTGTGACAACCAATACCAATAGATGTAGGTTAAGAATTAGTTCACCAGCAAGAAATTGAATGCCTTGAAGTATTTGAAGGAGAAAATAACCAAGCAAAAACAGATGACGACGAAATTGATAGAGGAATTGAGGAACAACATTATAGATCAGAGTTAGTGGACATTTACCAACCAGAAAGTGATGAGGAAAATAGTAGTGTTGATAGTGAAGAATCCAATCTACGTGAAGAGAATAACAATGGAATTAGCGAAGAAGATAACAATTTAACCAGCGAAGAACCGGAACAACAATCTGATGGTGGCCGAGGAACAAACCGGAAGTCGCATCAAAAGCGGCGACTTTTAGGAGAAACCTATTTAGGCTACCGAAGGCCTAAAAACCTAAAACTAACATTTCTCGATACGGAAAGAAATGCGAGAGTAATGGGACCTACGTGCCTATTTTGTCAGAACTTGAGTGAAATACAGAGGCAGTAGATTTTTAAAAATTTCTGTAGAAAATTAAATAGTTGGGAGCAAAAAAGTGTTGATGTCTTAAATTTAGTTAACAGGAGAGAAACTGAGAGAAAAAGGATACCCAAAGAATCTTCGAGGAGATCCAGTTCACTGTTTTATAAATTAAACATAGAAAGCAAACAACATGTTCTTGTTTGCGAAAAAATGTTTTTAAGCACCCTGGGCCTTAAAGAGTGATGGTGGCATATAGTAATACATGCAAGTTCTTATAGACTATTGATTGAATCTATATAGCCTCTATCGACTATCACAATATCGCCTTCTTGAAACCATGCTCTCATTACATTCAAATCATTTCGTAATTCGTGATTTATAACACTCATAATGATGCGAGAAGAGAATAAAAATGGATTTCCACTGTTTGTATAATTATTCGAATGTATTAATGACTGATATGAAACAAGAGTTCCCATTCTGCCATCGACAGAAAGTATGTAAGTATGCAATGAAGTGGAGAAGTTT
Source organism: Galeruca laticollis (assembly GCA_963921935.1). Classification (NCBI taxonomy): domain Eukaryota; kingdom Metazoa; phylum Arthropoda; class Insecta; order Coleoptera; family Chrysomelidae; genus Galeruca; species Galeruca laticollis. The sequence continues at coordinate 38,308,725 of OY998179.1, read as the reverse complement.
GATGATTTTAATTTCTCACTTGATGTGAGTATTTATTTGAATACTGTAGATAAAACCAAGAGATGTTATGAATGGTCTCAAACTTGAGTGGGTTCGTTTTAGTTACATTGCAATAGTATATTCTTCTCTACAGGAATGAGAACTAATAATGAAAAATCTGGAGGATCTGCTGAAACTCCTTCTATAGTAAAGCTTCCGATTCTGATTCTCACATATACGGAATTATAGATTTTTGATATCTGTATTACATATGATCCATGCATATTACCTCATAACACTAGTATCCTACGACATACATCCATACTGACATCCATTCCTTATATCATAACATTCAACGGATATTTATAGGACACATTACATCCCCTGCCTAGTATATATGATGAGACTCCCGCATTATACATGACGGGCATCTTTATTTATAGTCATGGGATATATGAATTAAAATAAATACAAGGAATGCAGTTTAATCTTGATGTGAACTTTTTATTCAGTAAATTAACATAACTGTTCGCTTTTGACTGACAAGTTAGAAAAATTAAAATTAAAATCAAATCATTTATTTGTAGTCAAGGTAACGACTACCGACTGTCTTTTAGAACAATTAACATATAAAGTACAATTTTACTTTAACACTTTCCCTTGTTAATTGTTGTAATAATAATGAAATAAACAAACAAAACATCTTAGTACCCACTATGTTACTTTAAACCCAATTTATCGCGTCATATTTGTAATCGTATTGCACCCAAAGGCTTCGTCATAATATCTGCCAGTTGATTCTCAGAAGATATTTGTTGAACTGCTAATTCGCCTTCGGTTACCCTCTCTCGAATAAAGAAGTGCTTGATGGCTATATGTTTTGTTCGTCGATGAAACTCTGGATTTTCGCTTAAACGCACTGCTGCTGTATTGTCGACCTCAATTATTGGAACTTGCTTTAAAGTTACAATATTTTTAAACAATCTTGAGAGCCAAATAATTTCTTCAGCTGCTTCACTTGCTGCAATAATTTCAGCTTCGGTAGTGGAAGTGGCTACCGTAGGTTGTCTTTGACTCATCCATGAAATAGCCCCTCCTGCATACTTAACTACGACACCAGAAGTAGAGCGACCAGTTTTCGTGCATCCTCCAAAATCAGCGTCACTGAAAGTCTCAAGAATACCCCTTTTTACCTTACGAGTATAGGTTATTCCTTTCGTCAATGTGCCTGCTACATAGCGGAAAACTCTTTTAACGCGAGCTGCATCTTCCAAAGATGGATTTTCCAGTGATCTTGATAAAAATCCAACGCTGTATGCTAAGTCAGGTCGAGTTCCTAGCATCAAATACATGAGAGCTCCGACCGCCTGTCTGTAAGGGAAATTATGTGCTTTGCAATTTTCTTTCCCTGATTGAGAAATCTCAGAAGCTTTCAACATTGGCGTAGAGACTGGTTTGCAATCTGAAAAATTGAAACGTTCTAGAATCTTTTTAGCAAAAGCTTGTTGATTAATTGTAATGTAATCATCTGTTTGTTCAATTTCTAGCCCTAAAAAGTATGAAGCTTTCTGTGAAGTGATCTTGAATTCTTTGCTTAAATCTTGTAAGAAAATCTTCAAATCTTGAGGATCTGTTGCGGCAACTAATCCATCATCTACGTACAGAGCCATGATAATACTTTTGTCATTTTCTTTTCGCATGAACAAACATGGATCTGCATCACTAACTTTGAAGCCGAGACTGATAAGATACTTGCCAAAACGTTTGAACCAGCATCTTGGAGCCTGTTTCAAACCATACAAACTTTTTTGAAGTTGACATACCTGATCAGTACCGTTTTTGTAGCCTTCTGGTTGCTGCATGTAAATAACCTCTTCAAGTTCGCCGTATAAAAATGCTGTAGATACGTCAAACTGTGCTAGATGCATCTGCTCACTTGCAGCTATGCTTAAAATCGACCGAATAGTTGCCATTCTTGCTACTGGGCTGAAGGTCTGGCTATAGTCAATGCCGTAGCGTTGACTGAAACCTTTTATAACTAGTCTTGCCTTGTATCGATTGACCGAACCATCTGGATTGGTTTTAATTCTGTAGGTCCATTTACATGGGATCGCTTTTGCTCCTTGTGGCAAAGTTGACAGCTTCCACGTGTGATTTTCATTGAGCGATTTCATCTCATCATCCATGGCTCGTTTCCACTGTAAACTTTCCCTACCTGAAACAGCTTCTTGGAATGATTGAGGAGTTACATACGTGTCAATATAATCAGTGTTTTCAGCAATGTGTGCATATTCTTGTAGGTAACTTGGCTTTCTCAACTTCGAGCGATCTCTCAAAGTTCTTGCAGGTACTGGCGAGGGCGTCGCTGGCTCTTCCTCGTCATCGGTTGCCGATTCAGGTTCCGTGCTTTCCGACTCGTACTCAAGTGGTTCATCTTGTTGAACTGGTATCTCGGGGTACTCCAAAGGCTCTTCTAGTTCGACTGGAACCTCAGGATTTTCCTCGGTGTTATCTTTCTGTAAATGAGAATCTTTGAGTGGTAACTGAACCTCATGATCGCAATCTCTCGGTAATTCGCGAAATTGAACGTCTCTTGAGACAATTACTTTGTGCTCTTCCTTGACATAAATTCTGTATCTTTCATCGTTATCGTAACCTATCAAATAACCCTTGATTGCTTTCTCGTCCATTTTTCTTCTCTTTTCTTTAGGTATATGAACGTAGCAAGTTGATGCAATGATGCGTAAGTGCTTAATTCTCGGCTTACTTCCAATCCACAGCTCGTAAGGACTCATACCGTCTACTGATGATTTGCCTGTTCTGTTCAATACGTACGTAGCTGTAGTGACTAATTCTGCCCAAATGGCTTCAGGAAATTTCACGTCGGGATTGGAGTACTTGAATGTTCTAGCCATTTCAACGATTGTGCGATTTTCTCGTTCAACGCAACCATTTTGCTGTGGTGTATACGGAGCTGTCAATCTGTGCGTAATTCCATTTTTCTCTAGAATAGCCTTGACCTCCACATTGTCGAACTCGCCGCCGTTGTCACTCAGCAGCGCCTTAATTGAATGACCTTGCTGTTTTGCGTGAGCAATCATTGACTGTAAAGCTGCTGTGACGTCAGACTTCTCTGCAATTATGTAGCAATATCGAAATTTAGTGAACATATCTTTGAATATGGCCATATACCTCTTCTTGCTAAATGATACATCAAAAGGACCACATAAATCTGTAGCAATCAGTTCTCCAGGTTGGCTTGCTTTTCTTCTAGTACCGAAAGCTAAACGATGGGCCTTACCGTAAACGCACGGTTCACAAATTTCTCTGTCTAACTTGACGTTAATACCCAATTCTTTTTGTAACAAGTTTTTCACGTGCTGCTTGTCCTGATGTCCCCACCTCTCGTGATACAGCTCTAATTGAGAACTATCAGTAACAGCAACATTGAAACTTACATTACCAGCGGGAAAAATCGGTTTGATAGCTGCTTTGAATAGTGTTCCGTGAACATTTCGGACTCCACTTAGCAGTATCTCGTTATTCACTTTGAGCGAGCACCACGTAGCTGTTGATTCAAACATACTGTTTAGGTTTCTGTCTTGAGCTGCTAGAACAGAAAACAAATTCTTCGATATGTCGGGAACGTACCAAACATCGTGCAAGGTTAGGATGTATCGCTCGTCGTTCACTGTTGATACAACTTTTACGATGCCTTTCCCTACTGCTTGCAAAAGCTCTTTTCCTGCAGCCTTTATGCCACATGGATTCTTGAATTTTTCAAAATCTACAAAGAAATCGAAATTATTCGTTGCGTGCCTTGTAGCACCGTTGTCGATCCACCAGTCTGTAGTGTTGATCTCAGTATTGAAAATCTCTGAAAATGACAACACAAGACCTTCCTTAACCTCAACAGCATTGCTCTGAAATTTGTTTTGGTTATTTTTGTGGTTAGCTTGGTTTTGAGAGTCATTAACGGACTTATTTTTGGATGGTCGTCCATCTGCGATCCACTTTCTGCATTCACTGACCCAATGGTTTTTCTTACCACAATAATTACAGGTTGTACCTGCTCTCGACTTCTTTTTCGCGTCTTGTTTTTGCGTCTCGCCTTTTGCCACTAGAGCTTCTTGAGAAAATTTGTCGTTGTTGGTGCTTTTCTTGAAATTTCTTTCGAACATACACAACTGTGTAGTCAGCTCGTCAAAGGTTTTCTCTGTGTCTTTGGTGAGCAGCATCCAACTAGACCTAAATGTCTCAAATGCAGCAGGTAAAATATTGAGCGTTTTACACACAAGCATTAAGTCTGGTAACTTGTTTTCATTTCGAGCAGTGAGACCGTTGTTGAGATCACTCCAAAGACTTCTCAACTTAGCTAAATGTGTAGACACGTCCTCACCTAACATCCAACTAAAAGCGAAAAATGAATCACAAATTTGAAAAACTTGATCCTTGGATGTCGCTTCAAACTGCTCTTTAAGGGCCTCGAAAGCATCACGCGCGGTTTCTTTATCGATGATTTTCTCATACACCGCATCTGTAACTGAGCTAGCAATCATAGACTTTGCGTAGCTATTTGCCTTTCGAAAGAAATCATACTTCTCTTTGAATTCTTTTTGTTTAGCCGCACTAGCGCCGTCAGCTAGAGGTTCTGGTTTTTTAATCTTGTTATCGATAACGTCTAATGCACCTTCATGATAATCGAGCAGATCACGAATCTTCCGCTTCCAGATCGGCCAGTCTGCCTCACCGGCCAAGGGTTTGATGTGCTTCGCCAAATCCATCTGTGGCTATTCAACGATACTTCACAATCCAACCGTTTCTTATACGAATTTATTCTTTCTTGAATAAAAACGATTCTAGTACACAATTAAGCGTTCTGGGCCCATAACCAATTAAAATAAATACAAGGAATGCAGTTTAATCTTGATGTGAACTTTTTATTCAGTAAATTAACATAACTGTTCGCTTTTGACTGACAAGTTAGAAAAATTAAAATTAAAATCAAATCATTTATTTGTAGTCAAGGTAACGACTACCGACTGTCTTTTAGAACAATTAACATATAAAGTACAATTTTACTTTAACAATATGTGTGCCATCTGTCGAGGCCGTTCAAGTTGTTATTGGTTACTTATCCATATTTCTAGTGTAGTAGGCCTCATGGGGACACAGTAGCGCCAGTCCATCGCCTGGGGAAGGTGATACAGCAAGAGTAGGTCACTGATCCAAACCGATTCACCGCGACTTCGCCAGGACCGTCGACGGCTCCATCGAAGAAACCCCTCCAAACCACATATTCTGCCAAACATTTCAGTTCGACAGTTCAGTAAACACACTAGGAAGTGTAGTCAATTGTTTCCATCGAAACATTTTCTATTTATGAAAGTTAAAATCGTGTTAACATGTTTTATTTTAGATCAACAAAAAACAAGCCACATCAACCAACACCAGGAAGGACATTCAGCACTTAGGTAATATAAAAATCCCTGGAAGCTAATAAGTCAGGAAACCTTTAACTAGGGAGGCAACTCCCTTCGGCAGTGAGTCCGCTGTCGGTGTTAGCTTTCCTTTCACCCACCATCCTATGTTTGCAGGGGGGTGTGTTCTTATTAGCACATTGTGTAGATTGTTCACAAAGGGGAGTGTCATTTTCACCCCATTGGGTATCCTGTTTACGCGGCGATACGTCGAGGTGCGTCTCATTTAGATCTGAGACCTCGGCGTATGATGATGCGCTTAAATTGTCCGCGATTGGAAATTCATCGCTAAAAGACATATTGTTAAGTTTGTCTTAGAGCTATGATGAATTTCTAGAAAAAATCACTTTCCGCACTTCTTAGCTACCGAGCTACACTTCCCTGACTTTTTCTACAAAAAAATCTTTATTCCTATTTATTTATGATTTATTAACATGTAGTTTTGTTTACTATGTTAAAATTCTTGTTCTCGCTATTTAGCAACACTTAGTGCTATTTAATTTATTTAATGGTGGAGGCGCTTTGGCGAAGGCGCTAAATTCAGCTCGTGAATTTATTATCCTTCCTGCGATTATCAATTAGAAGCACTTAGTCATTTAATTAATTTAATGGTGGATGCGCTTTGGCGAAGGCGATCAATTTATTTCACTCATTAAAATTTGTTAAATAAATTACTCCTATTCACTTCACTATTTATCCTCACTAAGTTTCGTTTAGATATCCGTATTATTGCCTATCCTTATCAAATTGATTATTTAAATCCTCACTTATATTTTTTTTGTTTAAGAAATTCGTGTTAATTGATTTCTGTTCCTTCACTTATTTATGTTTAAGAAATGCTTGTTAATTGATTTCTGTTCCTTCACTTATTTTTGTTTAAGAAATACGTGTAAAAATGATTTCTGTTCCTTCACTTATTTATGATCACTTAGTTTTGTTTAAGAAATGCTTGTTAATTGATTTCTGTTCCTTCACTTATTTTTGATCACTTAGTTTTGTTTAAAAACTATTCACTTCACAAATTAATCCTCACAAAGTTTGTTTAAAAATATGCGTATTATTGCCTATCCTAACTTCCCGATTTATCCTCACTAGATTTGTTTAAAATTGCGTTTATTCGATTCCTGTCCTTTTTCACTTAGTTTGATTCAAACTATTATTTATTCACTTAGTGTTTGTTAAATAACTATATTGTTCCTATTCCTGAAATTGGCGAAGTAGGTTCTTTTAATAAAAGGCACTTTCAAGATTTATTATTAAAAGAACAGGCGAGTTTCGATTTCTACGTGTTTCAGAGCTACCAGTCGAGGCGTGGCTTCTAGTAATGTAGAAGAGGTCTGTGGAGAAGTGATACTTCGTTCAGGGAGCAAGCTTTGATCTGAGTTGAATTCGTTGCTAGTACCAGCTATCAGCCTAGTCGGCGGGTTACGGGCCCTGTGACTGTGTGGTGATAATTGCTGTACCGTATGTCTGGTCAACTTATAAGATCAGCTTACTGAGCCTTCACTACTGATCACTGTTCACCACTTTCCACTATTCACTGCTTGGCTCCATAACTTCTGGTTTTCGATGACTTCGAGTAGAGTCCCAATTATCGACTGACTATGAACTGAATCGTTCTACTATTTATATTAAAATATTAATTGCCACTGCGTAATTTATTGTTTCTCGAATCTTCTAGATTGTTTTTCCAATTACTGCGTAATTTAATTTATTTTTCGAGATTTCTAGAATGTTTTCGGTGACGACACGCCCTCGGACTGGTGATACCTACACCATATATCCTCCAGACACCGCCGCAGCAACAAAGCCACCAAACCTCATCTTCCACTCCCTCTGTATGAAAGACAAGTAAACCTTTGTCACTCCGTCAACTCTCACCACCCTTTATTCGATTTTAACTCACAAATTGCGGTGGTCCTCACCCCGTCTTCCACCCTCGCTGCCCTCACATGCTAATAATACCCAAAACCCCACAAGAGACCGCCCCCGTTTCACTTGAAAAACCACCTGTTCCCTTCGAACTCTTTACCGACACCAAAATCCTAATCGAAGTAATCACAGTCATTCTCATGAACGCCATCCCCAACTCAAGGGATATCATAGCTGACACACTTCGTCACGTGATTCCTTCCATCTATCGACACAACTGTTCTATAACAAATATAGGCAGGCGTGCTCACTTTACTTTCACTCCCATCTGGAGCCTAACCGATTCATCTTGATCCGCGAGCCCCATCCACTTCGTGAGTGCTACAGGGTTTTCATGTTTCACCCGTAATATAGTGAATTTATTCCCTAGCCAAATGGGCCGACGTACGACGAGTTTTTTGGATTTAAGGTTATTATTCACTCAATCAACATTCTAACTAGTCACTCAAAAATTATATTTCAACAAATAACTTACGAAATTTCACTCCAGCATTTTAACAAGAATTTACAAAATTTTATATTTCAACATTCAAACCACCTCACCACAGATATTATACACCCAACTACCTAAATTCCTCACCTAGAATTCAAAAAAGCCAGTCGCCCCCACCCGACATCTTCCACACATCTTTCAATGTCTCCTAGTCACTTTATCAACAAATTCGAAATAAATCTCAAAATCCTTAAATCATTTCTAATTCTTCTTATTAACTCTCATGACATAGGAGACACCTAATCTCAAAAACATTTTCTAATTTCCAACAATTTCAATCACCCAACTCGTCTTCTCTTAACTATCCGCAACGTAACGTGGTCCGTCTTATTCATATTCGACCTTTACTAGACACTTCTAAATTCCCCATCCTACACACTTATGAAACCACGTTCTCACATAAATCACCCAATTTCGCTACTGATTGTTCCTGCCTCTCTCTCCAGTTGATTTCTAGCAACTGCCACTAGCCCACAAAACCAAACAAAACTTCAAATATTCTATACTCTTTTTCTCAACTTTCCATACACTTTTCTAAAACTGAATTTTCAGTATTACCCCTAAACTCAAGCCAAGTTAATACGCGCACATAAACCACCCACAAACACACCTCCAACCAGCTCTGCAGAGGAAATATATCCTATATCAGGGCCAAATTTCAACACAAAAAAAACCAAAATTAAATCATTCACTAACCTCAACTTAAAAAATCTACGAATTTCTCTCTTTCTCTCTCATGGGGACACCACTATAGAAGAAACCTCTTGGGTGTAGTGGGAATGATTTGAAATAATGTTGATTTCATTTCACTGAATTCCTTATTTTTTCGGTTTGAATAAATATGTAACATAAGTATCTTCTCAGTCACATCAGGAGACTTTGGATTGGTTTGTCTATTCATGTAAGATCCACACCTACAATCCAGTGAAGTCAATTGGTAATTTATTAGCGAGAAATAGTGAAAATATATGGACTTTCACACGAGTTGTTCGTCTTGTATATGAAAATTACGTCATAGGATTCCGTTGAAAATGTTGTATGATATGAATGAAAGTATTTCGAACTCTGTATACGATGAAACACATCATTTAACATGCTTCACGAGAATTTTGTTATTTTCGGTGAGTTTATTACTACAAGGTGTTCGAAAAACCAAAATTCGTTATTTTCCGATATTCGTGAATCTCCTTATATGAATTGTATCAACTGTGATGAAAGATGAAATGAATTTATAATACTACGTGATAATTCAACCTTTTTTCGCATTTTCTCTTTATAAAACAACAACATTATGAAAGTGTGAAAAAAGCATTTTTATTAGATGAAGTCGCTCTGTAATACGAAATGATTTGGAAATTAATTTCTCATGAATTTGTCATACAAGGATGCGGTCATAATACCACCAAAGATAAATCAGAACTAAATCATAACTTGGGAGATACGGAGTGATGAAAAGTGATTATTTCTTATATTCAACACCATGTATCTCGAAAACTAGTCTTAATGCTTCAATTATTAAATTTTTTTATAAATTTCCTTAATTATAATTTTTATGCGCCGGAATTAATTTTAAAAAAAATTTTAAAACATAAGGATTATAATGTTTGTTGTATTTATTATACTACCAAAACTGCTATCTACGGATATCAGTAAAACTTTGCGCCATGTACACGTCTCAAGTGACTCTAGAAAGGATAAAATTCCATTTAGTAAACAATTCGAATACCTAATTAAATTAAAATCACAAAAATTTTAGTAATCACGTAAAATACCATGTCGTATATTAAATTTATCCACCTTTTTCTATTTTCAATTGATACTTACAAAGAAACATTCTTCCAAATAATTCTCAATTTATTGACTGAAATTTATTCAGATAAAATTTTTATATATACATAGGTATTTTCCAACTAATTTTAAGCTGATCTAAAAAATCATTTGGCAAGAAAAAAAATTTATAAGACTTGGCCCTATGTTTGGTATAAGGCTGCAAAAATTGGGCCAAGTCTTATAATTTTTTTTCTTGCCAAATGGTTTTTTAGATCAGCTTAAAATTAGTTGGAAAATAACTATGTATATATAGAAATTTTATCTGAATAAATTTCAGTCAATAAATTGAGAATTATTTGGAAGAATGTTTCTTTGTAAGTATCAATTGAAAATAGAAAAAGGTGGATAAATTTAATGTACGACATGGTATTCTACGTGATTTAAAAATTTTTTGTGATTTTAATTTAATTAGGTATTTGAATTGTTTATTAAATGGAATTTTATTCTTTCTAGAGTCACTTGAGACGTGTCATGGCGCAAAGTTTTACTGATATCCGTAGATAGCAGTTTTGGTAGTATTTCAATTATTTCTGTAGTTTAATCTTTTGATTCGTTCTATTGTTCATTTAGTTTCATTTCTTGAACGTGTGACAAGATTATAGTTTTTAATCGAAAATATTTTTTTTCTAAGACTAGACTATCTACAAAATATTTTCTTCACTTGTTTAAATATTGTTTAATCAAACTATATAAAGTGTGGCCAGCCTAAAATGGAAAACCTTCTCATCAATGTTGAAAAGACTATTAAGATTTCTATTTTTGAGGTATGATTATTAAACTATACATCAAAAAAAAATTAAAATACTGAAAGTTGAAATTCGAGACCGACAACTCAGAAATTGAATATTTCACACTTAAAAACCCCAAACTTGTTATAATTGTTACAAAAAATTTTATGAACAACCAAATATACGTTATTTAATAATGTAAACAGTTATCGAAGAATTACTTGAAGAAAAAGATGAATAATGGTAATAAAAGAACCTTCCGAAGACTTCATAATAGAATTATTTATTGATTTCAACTAGAAAACTACAACTAAAACGGAAAATCTTCTCTTCAATTTTGAAAAGACTATTCAGATTTACGTTTTTGAAATATAATTATTAAACTATACATAAAAAAAAATTAAAATACTGAAAGATGAAATTCAAGACTGACAAACCAGAAATTTGAATATTTCACATTCAGAAACCCCAAACTTGCTTATTGTTAGAAAAAATTCTATAAACAACAAAATATACGTTATTCAATAATGTAAACAGTTATCGAACAATTACTTGAACGATAAGTATCAATAATGGTAATAAAAGAACTTTTCGAAGACTTCATAATACAATTAATTATTGATTTCACCTAGAAAACCACAACTAAAATGGAAAACCTTCTTTTCAGTTTTGAAAGAAACTATTCAGATTTCTATTTTAGAAATATTACTACCAAACTATACATCAAAAAAAATTTCTGAAAGATGAAATTTGATACCGACAACCCAGAAATTTAAATATTCTACATTTAAAAACCCCAAACTTGCTAATACTGTTACAAAATATTTTATAAACAACAAAACATACGTTATTTAATAATGCAAACAGTTATCGAACCATTACTTGGAGAATAAGGATCAATAATGGTAATAAAATAACTTACCGAAGACTTCATAATACAATTATTTATTGATCTCACCTAGAAAACCACAACTAAAACGGAAAACCTTCTCTTCAATTTTGAAAAGACTATTCAGATTAACGTTTTCGAAATATAATTATTAAACTATACATAAAAAAATTTAAATACTGAAAGATGAAATTAGAGACCAACAACCCAGAAAATAAAATATTTCACATTAGAAATCCCAAACTTGCTAATATTGTTACAAAAAATTCTATAAACAACAAAATATACGTTTTTTAATAATGTAAATAGTTATCGAACAATTACTTGAAGAATAAGGTTGAATAATGGTAATAAAAGAACTTTCCGAAGACTTCATAATACAATTATTTATTAATTTCACCTAGAAAACCACAACTAAAACGGAAAACCTTCTCTTCAATTTTGAAAAGACTATTCAGATTTACGTTTTTGAAATATAATTATTAAACTATACATAAAGAAAATTTAAATACTGAAAGATGAAATTCGAGACCAAAAACCCAGAAAATAAAATATTTCACATTTAGAAACCCCAAACTTGCTAATATTGTTACAAAAAAAATCTATAAACAACAAAATATACGTTATTTAATATAGTAAACAGTTATCGAACCATTACTTGGAGGATAAGGATCAATAATGGTAATAAAAGAACTTTCCGAAGACTTCATAATACAATTATTAATTGATTTCATCTAGAAAACCAAAACTAAAGTGGAAAACCTTTTCTTCAATTTTGAAAAAACTATTCAGATTTCTACTTTAGAAATATTTATATCAAACTATACATAAATCAAAATTAAAATAATGAAAGATGAAATTCAAGACCGACAACCCTGAAATTTAAATATTTCACATTTAGAAACACCAAACTACCTAATATTGTTACAAAAAATGCTAAAAACAACACAATATACGTTATTTGATATAGTAAACAGTTATCGAACAATTACTTGAAGAATAAGGATCAATAATGGTAATAAAAGAACTTTCCGAAGACTTCATAATACAATTATTAATTGATTTCATCTAGAAAACCAAAACTAAAGTGGAAAACCTTTTCTTCAATTTTGAAAAAACTATTCAGATTTCTACTTTAGAAATATTTATATCAAACTATACATAAATCAAAATTAAAATAATGAAAGATGAAATTCAAGACCGACAACCCTGAAATTTAAATATTTCACATTTAGAAACACCAAACTACCTAATATTGTTACAAAAAATGCTAAAAACAACACAATATACGTTATTTGATATAGTAAACAGTTATCGAACAATTACTTGAAGAATAAGGATCAATAATGGTAATAAAAGAACTTTCCGAAGACTTCATAATATAATTATTTATTGATTTCATCTACATAACCAAAACTAAAGTGGAAAACCTTTTCTTCAATTTCGAAAAAACTATTCAGATTTCTGCTTTAGAATTATTTCTATCAAACTATACATAAAAAAAATTAAAATACTGAAAGATGAAATTCAAGAGCGACAACCCAGTAATTTAAATATTTCACATTTAGAAACCCCAAACATGCTAATATTGTTACAAAAAATTCTATAGACAACAAAATATACGTTATTCAATAATGTAAACAGTTATCGAACAATTACTTGAAGAATAAGTATCAATAATGGTAATAAAAGAGGTTTTCGAAGACTTCATAATACAATTATTTATTGATTTCACCTAGAAACCCACAACTAAAATGGAAAACCTTCTCTTCAATTTTGAAAAAAACTATTCAGATTTCTATTTTAGACACATTACTATCAAACTATACATCAAAAAAAATTTAAAATACTGAAAGATGAAATTTCATACCGACAATCCAGAAATTTAAATATTTCACATTTAAAAACCCCAAACTTGCTAATATTGTTACAAAAAATTCTATAAACAACAAAATACACGTTATCCAATAATGTAAATAGTTATCGAAAATTACTTGAAGAATAAGGTTGGATAATGGTAATAAAAGAACTTTACGAAGACTTAATAATAGAATTATTTATTGATTTCACCTAGAAAATCATAACTAAAGTGGAAAACCCTCTGTTCAATTTTGAAAAAACTATTCAGATTTCTATTTTTTAAATATGATTATTAAACTATACATGAAGATGAAATTCGAGACCAACAACCCAGAAATTAAAATTTTTTACATTTAGAAACACCAAACTTGTTAATATTGTTAAAATTCTATTAACAACAAAATATACGTTATTTATTAAATAATTATAACAAAGCAACAATTTTGGATTCTGTGTTATTCAATCTTTGTATAAATGAATTGTTTTCAGTGAGCAGTACTGGATATATACAATTAGAGTCGCAGACGATACAGCCATTATTTATGAAATAGATAATTGGTATGATTTGAAATAGTTGAAAATGATCTAAGATTAATTAAGGATTGGTTTCATCATAAATTTTAATAAAACGTAACTTGTCATTTCTCAATTCTAGAGACCATAAGAATAGCTTCACATATTTTTTATTGAAAAAAACTAGAGATTGTGCTTTATAACTTTAAGTGTTTAAAAAAGTTTATGTATAATATGCCAATACTTGCAGATATTGTACTACGGTCTAGTGGAAAGCCATCTCAGGTATGGCATCCAGAACATTTATAGATTATACAAAGAAGTTTTATTTAGATTATTATGTCTAGTTCCTGCATGTGCCGTAGTGACGCACTGTATAATATAAACAAAATATTTGACTTAAAGAAATTATGTTTCCTGTGTGCATCTGTAAAATATCATACTATGAGAAATAAAATTAAGTTACCTACACATACATATGAATCCAAAAATAATAATATGAAGCTCCTATGATGACAAAATCTTTATGTCAAATTTTTCCTATTAACACAACCAAATGTTTTGTGAAATTAACGTCTGAAATATCTCTTCATTCTCTGCAATGTCCACTTCATAGATTTTATGTATAATTAGGTATAGTGTTTTCTTATTCACCAAAACATATGTTGAGGTAAATTCGTTCATCTCTGGCATATATTTTTTAGTATTTATAATTAACAAATTGGCTTTCATAAGTTGTTCGGGATACTAATGTTCAATTTGGGTTTAATACTACTGATTAACTGATTGTGGAATTCATTTTTATAGGAGAATTTGATAACATATTTGAAAAACTTATGTAAATTTGACGTTATAAAATGGCAAATGACATTTGTGTTGTGACGTCAACTGACGCAGTTGTGAGGACGATACAATTCGATGATTTTAGGAACGGCGCTCGAGAATATCAATTTTAGGAACTATTCGCAAATAGAGCAATCACAGGCTTGCGTATGCATGACGTTGGGAACGACGTCAAGAATAACGCCCTGATTCCAGATTCAGGGCATCAGTGCGGATGAAACTCAATCATCGACCATCACACCTGCAAGAAATGAATCACCGGTAGCGACATTGATTTTTTTAGCGAAATATCGAAACCACACATGAGAAACCTTAAACTTTAGAAATATTTTTACAAAAGTTACAACTTTTATTTTTTAGAACTGAATATCTTTTTAATAAATACATGGAAAATTATCATTGATGCTGCAAATAGAAAATCATATATGAATTATATGGCAAATGTATGCATACTTTGCCCGTAGATAATATACTTTCCAACTAATTAAAAAAAATAGAATTGCGGGGAGAGGAGAAAGACGAAATTTCCGGTATAAGAGTGTCTGTCGTCTAGCGCAAAAATATATAAAAGAGGGCGGAGTCGAGACGTGACATTGCACGAGTGACGAGCAGTCACTCTTGATTATGCAAATATTGTGAACAAATGAAAAATAGAAAATTAAAGCAATTACATTATGTTGAAAATAATCGTAAGTCAAAAATCAATTATTTAATCTTGGTCCGACTCATCTGAAGTAGCAATGCAATCATCGAGATCTCGGTGATAGCACGGCGAATTTTCTCCACCATCATCATCTGAGTTTTTTGCTACATTTTCGTTATCATCATCATTATTTTTGCAGGTATCTTGTGAAATATCATCAATTTGGAGCGGTGTTGCGTCTCCAACAAACCATCGAGGTTTCAAGTGATTTTCCTTAAACCAACCACACTCCTCCGGATTAAGATTAATGCAGTCCGCATCAGTCGCATTTAACCACATGGAGTTAACAAATATCATTCGCAAAATTTTTTGTTTTAGCGACTTCCAGCATGGTAGTATTAGCGTCGAATCAAAACTTTTAATTTTCCTTAAAAATTGATTATCACTCTTAACAGCCGCATAAGCTTTTTGAAAAACTCTATATCGAGCATCATTAACAGTGATACAGTCCTTTACTCCATACATTAAACACGTAAATTCTTGAACAGCTTCCATTTTTTTTCTTAAAAAAGATCTGCATCATCCGTTAACGACGCGAATACTTTCTGAAACTTATTATTTTTTGAAAAAATCTTGAAAGGCTTAACTTTTCCTTTGTAGTAAAAAGCTGCAGTATATTCACAACCTGTGTAGGCATGAAATGCAGGCAGTGAAAGACACAATTGAGGATCTAAGGTTGACGCCAACTCAGAACAGCTATTGCAATTAAATTCTCTGTTATTTTGTTTTTCAGACGATGAGCCAGCTAACCAAATTTTTTTGTCCGGAACTTTACGTATATTCCCCAGAATAATTATCAATATATCGGTATCCGTAGCCTTCACTAATATTTTCGAGTTTTTTGGTGCTTCATAAATATGAAACATAATGCGGGTGTCAGCTTCTTCATGGTGACAAAGTAAATCGACCTCTTCTGATTTGATTACGTGATTATTACTAACACAGAAGGAAAAACATTTTTCTTCAACTGTTATAAAAACTTTTTTGTTTCCTTAAGCCGTGATCAGAGAATCATTCTCCCAATACTCTGACAGAAACTTGACGATAGCATTTTTGAAGTGGTAATTTTTCATGTGTGCCAAAAAATCGTTCGGCCTGGGCTAAATTGGACCTTTAATTGAATGAGGGGTGTCAAATTCTTTACGGTTTTCGCGTTCACAGCTTTTGATAGAATATGTTAAGTACCTATCCAATATAATATCAATTTCGGAAGCACTTGTTGAGCAAAGCTTCATGAGAATCTATTGTGCCACTTTATCAAATGTTTTCGGCAAACTTGTTCCAATTAGATATAGAAAGTAGAATCCATCAATTATTTCAATATCTACGCTTGAAGGTAGTGTCTGTTGGACGTTTTGTTTCAAAATTTTTGCTTAATTCGATTTCTCTGTCTCAAACATTTCACCAGTGCAAGAAAAGAGGGCTGGTGGTAGTGGTGCTAAAGGAAATTTAAAGCAGCGTTCAATATCTATTTTTTTTCCAAGCGATAAGGCTAATAATCTACCAAAAATGTCACGCTCCATCTTCAAAATGACTTTTTTGCTTTTATCTCTATTTTGTGATTTAGAGACACATAAAGCCTCAAAATTCAAAATTTTATTCTTCTTTATACTCTGTTCAAATCGATCGGGATTAGACGCACACTCAGACACAAAATTTTATTTTTGTTCGCTGCCCATAGCTTTTAAATTTAGCAAAAAGTTTGCAACCTCAGGAGAAGCAGCTCGGCCACTGGTTACATTGAAGAGAATTTATTTATCTAGTGTAGCGTCAAAGGGGTTGAGTGTATTTTTTATTCCTTCAATAATAGCATCAAGGGTTTTTCTGTCTTTGGCAATACGAGATTTTTGTAAGCTATGAGAACAATCGTCAGTATAAGACAGATTAACATTATTTTTGACAAATGATGAAAATTTTGTTCGCATGCAGTGACTCAAGGCCCACTTTTGACGAGCTGCTATTGAGTTCACCGAATAATTCCTAGTCAGCTGATTCACGGTTTCTTCTAATGTTAGATCTACCGGTGATCTTGCTAAAGGAGCCTTGGTTCGCCTAATACCAAATGCTTCACGACGAAATTCTTGAACAAGTGGTGAATTCTGTATTTGCAGGTTTACCAGATTACTCAAGTACTTGACAGCCCATCTAGCATAAATAAGTTGATGAAAGCTGAAGAAAAAATCGGACATTTCATAAATTGAATCCAAATATAATTCAAAATTATTACTCCGTATGCTTCGTGAAAATCGTAGGAACAGGTTGATAAACTCGCAGTATTGTAAATAAAATTGAGCAGTCTTCCCATGTTTCCCATTTAACGTATCTTGATAATTATTCTTGTAACCTTGAAGAACTTTATCAATTAAATCAGGTAATTCCATAGCATCGTTTAAACCATAAAGTGTCTCATCTGAAGTATTTAGATTTTCACAATGTTGGAACAACATTTCCGGACTAACGTTGCTTTCAGCTAAATATTGTTCCAAATAAATAATTTGCAATGCTGCCGATGTAAGGGGATGAATCCTTTTGCACCGATTGAAATGCTTGCTGTCCAAAAAACTATTCATCGAAACTGCAGCTAACACTCCTGCCTAAACGAGAATATCAACTAAACCACATGATTCAATGTATTTTCCGATGGCTTTAAAATAAGCCATTTGCAAATGAAATGCTCCCAAATTAACAAAAATGTTATGGAATTCCGGGCTTCTGTTCTCCTGAATTTGCATAGCCATTGCCAAATCATAAGTTACAATAATGTACTCTTGGTTACTTTCCTCCGCAATATTTTTTGCCAACTCCAAAGTTTGGAGAACCACAGATTTGTAAGTTGGGGAGTCATTTATTGGAGGTAAATATTATACTGTTTGGAGTTCACTATTATCTTCAAAAATAGTGCAATTAAACCCTAACCACATTGGTGTTGAATGAAGATTAGCTTATGATAGTATCCACAGAAGATCCTTACTTTTCGATATTTCAACTGCCCCTTTGCACACATGAATGTGATTTTGGATAATCTCCGGAGAGAGCATATTCAAGCATAAATCTGGTGTATCAAAGAATTGTTTGTGAACTAAGTGAACTTCTTCTAGTTTTCGTCTTTTTCGGCTAGCTGGCTTGTTACTTAACTCTTCGTCAAGCGGATCATTGACCTCTGACACCTTTTCTGTGAACTCTGCTTCATCATTATCAAGTTGACAGAATTGGTAAATGATTCCTACCGTATCATGCATGGTATATTTAAAATATTAAACAAATTAATAAAATAAGTGTTGAAATGTTTATTATATTTTGAGTAATAATACTAAATATATCAATTTATAATCTGCAATATATATAAATAATTGTTAATCTAGCAGACCAATTAATGACTTGAAATTAAAAATGAGTAAAAAATAATTTAAAAATTTCAAAGTGAGGTCCGTTTTTTTATTTTTCAATAAATATTTTTTTTATTATTCAAATAAATTAATAGCTGTCAAATTTATAGTCGTGATTTAGGAGAAAACATACTTTATTAGTAGAAGCCGTTGATGGAGCGGGGGTCACCAGAAAATATAACAAAATTTGGTATCTGTAACAAATTATTTTATTGAATTTTGACTCAAAAATAAAAGTCCTTTAATTATAAGCAATTACTTTTTTACATACCTCTTGTGATATAAAAAATTCTTCAAATGCATCTTTATATTTTCCTTTTACAACTGTAATTTATTTTATACAATCACGGTGATATCCAAATTAATGGGCAATTTTAACATCGAATTTTAAATCATCGTATTTAAACTTTTTTTCTTTACGAAATAAAAGTTTCAAATAACAATCCTCAAATTTTTGCTCATCAAAGTCACACACATCTCCATATCCACTGCACATGAAACACAGCTTCATTTATAATTGTTATGGTGATAATATATTCAAAATGTTAGTGTTTTTGAATGAAACTCACGGTCTCTAGTTAATTCCACAATATAATAAAAGTTATTGAAAATTCTAAAAAATTGACAATTGTTTCGATAAATCAATATCATCGTCAGAATGACAGAAGTTACATTTCATTTTATGCCTACCTGATGTTTAGTAATTATTTTTGGCTAGACCAAGAAGTAACCTAATTTGTGATTGGCTCAATATATGTTTATAGAAAAAAGAAGATGTGATATTACAAATATTGAAGCTTAGATATTATTAGCCCTATGGTGATATCCTGGATATCATTTTTCCAATTAAGATCAGTATAACTGTGCAATGTTATAGAAAACCAGGGAAACTATATCTGCTGATCTTTACAATTATCACTTAAGAAGACAGTTTATTAGTGGAGAACTCCCTAGATTTAATTGTTCATTGACAACTTCATATTGTGGGTTTCTTAAATGTCTTCTAATTTCCAGTTATTCAAGGAACTCCCTAGATTTAACTAATAATATCTAAGCTTCAATATTTGTAATATCACATCTTCTTTTTGTTTCTATAAACATATATAAAGCCAATCACAAGTTAAGTTACTTCTTGTTCTAGCCAAAAATAACTACTAAACATTAGGTAGGCATAAAATGAAATGTAACTTCTGTCATTCTGGCGATGATATTGATTTATCGAAACAATTGTAAATTTTTTAGAATTTTCAATAACTTTTATTATATTGTGGAATTAACTAGAGACCGTGAGTTTCATTTAAAAACACTAATATGAGCATATTCCACGAAGTAAGGGTCAGTTAATTTCATTATAAAAAATTGTTTAATCTAAATAACAGATGAGGGTACATTTTTCTAATCCCGGATCTTAGACTAATAACTGATGAGGAAAAGTGAATATTTCCCTTATTCAACACCCTGTATCTCGAAAACTAGTCACAGGATCGTGTTGCGCCCATTGAAATATTTCACCAGAATGATCAATTCTACAACATATCAAAAATTCAAGAAATTTGACAAAGACCCATTTTCCCATATAAGATGTGCGAGGTCTTTTTAGTGTTTATTTCAACCATTACTAACATCATAAATCTAAAAAAAATTAGTATGTTTCGATAGGTATTGTAAGTACCTTTCAAGCTAGAGAAGCTCACAATAATTCATTTTCACGCTCCAATTTTCATCAGTCTAAGTATCACCGTTCAAAAGAAAAGAGTAGGGAGGAGACTTTTGAGAACCACTACATATAAAAATATGGTTTTTGTATACAAAACAGAACCGCTAAGCAAATGTTTCTTAAGTGTGAACAAAATCTGGAATGCGGAATTTATAAGAAAAATATGAATGTTACTATTACTCACAGAAAAATTCTTTAATACCGATGGAGAAAAATATCAATAACTGTGATAGATTAATGTAAAGGATTTATCAAATTTATCTCTTCATTGTTTGCCCAATCCTGTATCCAAAAACGCTGTATAATAGAAAATATTTATGAAATGTATTCAAATATGTATTTGTGGAATTTCTATATTATCCCTCATTGGTATCTACCTACGTATGAACCAACCAACCAAATGAAATTAAAAACGTTCCTCTGAGTTATGTAAACAGTAATTGAATTTAGCTTTGCCAGAATTCGACTCGACGCCAGTCAATTATCTTCCTAGCTTCCATATTATTATTCACAGTTATGATTTAGTCTTAGCAATATTGAATTAATATGATACATATGATATATGATACGAGCCCACTACTTTACCTCATTCGAAATAATACTTAAAGGTAAATACCAACTATTCTATTCCTAAACTTGGTTGAAATATCGTTATTCGATAACATACACTGGGCGGTTTGAAACGAATATCATATTTCCAAAGGTGTTCAAAATTCTGGAGGATACTTATAATTATGAAAATTAGCACACTAAAGCATTTACTTATATTTTACATTAGGTACCTACAATATTCGAAGGACTGAACGATATCTTTTTTTTTTATTTACAAGCAAGTCGCATCTACCACTGGGGTAATAAGCGACACAAATATGGGTTGTTTATAGTTTAGTTAATATGTTAATGTCACTTAGATATTTAAAAAGGTTCTGTGTATTACAGTTTTCGCCAAGAACTTGGTCTAAATTGTTGCTGAGGTTGTTATCTTGTCTTGATAATTGGAATTTTGGGCAATCGGTTATTAAATGTTTGACAGTAAGCTAGATCTTGCATAATTCACATTTTGGGGTTCACTTTTAGGAATTGAGTAACTATGACTAAGTTTGGTGTGGCCTATTCGTAACCTAGTCAGTTTAACTTGAAGCGATCTTTTGTTTATTAGCTGCGCTCGAGGTTTCACTTCCTGTTTCACGTCGCGTAGTTTCGATTGGGACGATTGCCACTCGGTTTGCCACAATTTTAGCACTTTTGATTTAAGTAGCGGTTTTATGTCGTTATACACTACCGTTTGCACTTCACTCACGGTTTCACTAATTGCTGCTTGTCGTGATTTGCGGTCGGCTTCTTCGTTTCTTTGAAGGCCAGTATAAGAAGGAACCCAAAGTATTTCCACAAAGTTATTGGAATGTTGCAACTGCGATAATTCGACTTTAATTTGGAGGGCTATTGGATGTGTGGGATAAAGTTGATTGATAATATGGATTGAGTTGAGAGAGTCTGTTATTATGAGGGATCTTGAAGTATTTTTTGTTTTTATGTGAGTAAGTGCTTGAAGAATGGCGTATAGTTCTCCAGTGCAGACGCTGCTTATTTCGGGTAACTTGAATTGTAGTATACTGTTTTGCATGATCACTGCCGCGCCTACACCATCAGAGGTTTTGGATGCGTCTGTATGTGCGAGGTGGAATTGTGGATATTTGTCAAGTATGGAGGCAAATGTTTTCCTAATTAGGGTATGGGGGTTTTCTAATTTGTTAAATTTGCACAGTGAAGTGTCGCTGGGAGTGATATTGATCGACCATGGAGGTTTTAATTTTGTTGAAAAGGAAGCGAGGACGTTTGATTTGGAATTCTGTGAGAATTTTACTATCTCTTGGATAGAATGGTGGGTCTGTTTTGATATTTGCCGAATGTAAAGTTTTGTAGTGCTTGGTCAGTATGTTAATGTAGACTGGATTCTGCTGGTTTGTACTGATGGATAGTGCGTATGAAGCGGCAAGGTATTTACTCCGGAGTTGTAGAGAAGGTTCCCCGGTTTCGTACTGTAGGCTTTTCATTGGACTTGAACAGAATGCTCCTGTTGCTATTCTTAGTGCTGTGTTTTGAATGGTTTCGAGTTGGTTTAGAGTAGTTTTTTTAGCTGTCGCGTATACTATAGAGCCGTAGTCTATCTTTGAGCGAATGAGTGTTTTATATATGTGCATTAGACAGGTATAGTCAGATCCCCAGGATTTGCTTGAGAGTGTTTTTATAAGGTTTATACCGTTTTGGCATGATTTTTTAATATGTAGTATGTGTTTCTTCCAGCTGAGTTTTTTGTCAACAATCACTTCAAGAAATCTGATGTTATCGACATAGTTTAGGGAAATGTTGTTAAGTTTGAGTTCAGGAGACACAGGATTGTGTTTTCTAGAAAATAATATGCATTTGGTCTTCTCTGTTGAAAATTGCAGTCCCGTGAGTTTAGACCAGTTTTGAAGTTGGTTTAATGTTTCTTGGATGTGTTTCTAAATTGAGTCGATGTTCTTACCTTTGGAGAATATTACCAAATCGTCAGCATATAACCTGCCTTTGACTAGTTTGGAATGATGGTTAAATATGTCGTTGATCGCGATCAGGAAAAGTGTTGAACTAATGACTGATCCTTAGGGAGTCCCGTTAGTTTGTTGTTTTAGAGTTGAAGTTGTGTTATTGGTACGAACACGAAAGAAACGGTTATTAAGAAAATTTTGTATGAATTTAGGGATGTTTCCTCTGATGCCCCATGAATGAAGAGTTTTGATAATGCCATTGCGCCACGCTGTATCGAAGGCTTTTGTGATATCGATGAAAACTGCAAGGCAATCTTGTTTATTCGCGAAAAATTCGTGGATTTCGGATTCCAAATCAATGAGATTGTCTAATGTTGACCTGTTTTGACGGAAACCGCTTTGTTCTTGTATTAAAAGGTTTCTGTCTTCTAATGTCCACAATAGTCTTTTGTTTATGATTTTTCCCATTATTTTGCTTAGTGCGTTGGTGAGAGATATTGGTCGGTATGAAGTTAACTCAGTTCTTGGGTAGTTTGCCTTTGGTATGGGTATGACGATTGCCTGTGACCACGTGGATGGGAAAATATTTTTTGTCCAGATTAGGTTGAATATTTGGAGAAGGTATGACTTGGCAATATGAGGGAGTTTTTGAAGAAAGATTAATGGAATATTATCAGGTCCTGGGGCAGAATTTTTGGTTGTGTCTAAGGAAAAATTAAGTTCGTCTATAGTTAACGGGATATTAAGTATGTTGTTGTCATGGTCATCGTAATCTAAGAATTCGGCTTCTTTAGTAGTTTTAAATTCCAGAAATTCTTGTGAGTAGTTTGAGTTGCTCGAGTTGTGCTCAAAATACAAAACGATTGAAACCGTATCATAAGTTTGAAATCAATTTTAATCAACTCAGCATGCGTTAATTTTTATTATTAATATAAGATAAAGATTAATCCTTTTTGAGTGTTTTATAAATATTTCCTTATTTCAAATGTTGTGATGATACTAATAATGGTTTCTTGTGTGTTTCATAAATATTTTAATACAATTTTCAGTTTTTTTCTTCCCATTTTGTCCTGTCTCATAGTGGCCCAAGCAAAGGGCCGCTATGAGACGGGCACTGAAAAAATGAATGTCACATAACTTTAAGATCTAGTCAAATATAAATAGTTTATATCCATTTTTTACATTAATGTAACATAACTTATGCATCGACGACATATATGTGTCGTATTTACAATAAATCAACCGACAATTTAAACCAGACTTTTCCCGTCTCATGGTTCTATTGTTCATTTAGTTCCGTTTTTCCAGCACGTGACAAGATTATACTTTTGAATCGAAAATATTTTTTTCTAAGCCTAGACTCTCTACAAACTATTTTCTTCATTTGATTAAGCAAACTAGATAAAGTGTGACCAGCCTTTTTCGCTAGCAAATTTTAAGTGTATTTTTCAGATTTTTGTATGAACATTTTAGTGTGGCCTTCTCCACCCCAGTCCTCACAACCGATTTTTAGTTTGCTAACATGGACTCATTATTTCTGGCTGCCATCCTCTTTCTTTTATTCACATGAATCTACGTCATCTGCTAAAACTCAGTTATTGATATTCTAGCAAGTATCCACTTTTTTTTACTTCTGTATATCGATTCTTCATGAATGATAATTTCAAGATAAATCAATGTGTCAATAAATGTACAATATAATGAATTTTGGATAAAATAGTAATTATGCGCCGATGTAGAAAAGTCCCAGACACATTCTTAAACGTTTTCAGAATATATTGAAGAATATTCTTACCAGCTCAATAGAATGTTTCCAGAATAGTTCCCTCACATCCTAGGCACATTCCTCAACCGTTTCCCGAACATTCTGAAGGATTTTCTAAGAATATTATCAAAATATTCTCAGTAGGATGGTAGAATTTTTCCACAAAATTTATTGCATATCCTAGGAACATTCTATGAGCATCCAATGAACGTTCACTAAATATCATGAAAATTTTCTGGAAACCACCATTGGGAAATGTGATACTCCAAATTGCTCCGTGATATATTTTTTGGTTGATTCTCTAGTTATATTATAGCTACTGGTTATTCAAAAAAAAATACTCAAAGGGATAATATCAAAAATTCCAACATGATATGCACCTTTGTGTGTATTTTTGTATACCTTTGTGCAGTGAAAATAAAGGAATTATCGATATCCTCCTTCTCAATTGTGAACTGGATATAAGGATCATAACTATTGAATGTATTCAGAACTTCACTCAACCCTTCTCTAGATAAAGCTAATATGATATCCTCAACATTGTAACGAAGTGTTTTTTTTTCGGTACTAATCATTTTAAGTTTCCGAATTTACTTTTATTTAATATTATTTATAACCCGTTATATATGTAGAAACTACTTCGATATGAAATATTCATTCCAGATGTAACGAAGTTTCTTTCTAGTTGTTAATGATTTTAAGTTTCCGAATTTACTTTTATTTAATATTATTTATAACCCGTAATATATGTAGAAATCACATTGTTATAAAATATTCATTCCGGATTTTTATTTAAAAATTTCAAATTTTGACTGCGATCCGATGGTAGAATTTATGTTTACCCCTACCGCGGAATACAGAGTAAGGAGCGCGCTGGTCGAACTAGCGGAGAGAGGGAGAAAGCTGTTTGAAACCTGGTAGGTGCTAGCGTGGACAGTCGAGAGAAGAGTTGTATCGAGTCCCGAGTTCCGACCGCCAGCATTAGAACAACGCTCCGACTGTAAGCATTCAATCAATTTGTTAACCGTTTCTTGTAGTTGTTTTTAAGTAGTTTTTTGAGTTTCAACAAAAGTTGAAGCGATAACTGTGAAGGTAAGAATATTTGAAATTATAACAGGATTAGTCTTTTCAATAGATATTTGAATTTATTCGAATATTAGATATTTCACTTTACTATAAGCATTAGTGGTTTTGTGATACAGCAGAAATCGAACTGTTATCTGTTTCTTTCGAATGTTTTGAGTAGTTTTTTTTCCCGTTTTTTTTAAACATAAAAGGTTGAAGCGATAACTGTGAAGGTAAGAATATTTGAAAATTATAATAAAAGTGGTCTTTTCAATAGGTATTTGAATTTCTATTTTGAATTTATTTGAATATTAGACATTTCATTTTTTATGCGAGCGTTAGTGGTTTTGTGATATATCAAAAATATAACGAGAAACAGTACATTTAAAATCTCGAAAATATTTTATTGAGTGTTAACCCGATTCCCTAATTTGCGTTTTTGACACTTCCAGGTGTCTAGCCAGGGCTCTTCTGGTATTTTAATTAGAAGGCGTAAACTCCGTTGGAATTTGAATCTTGAGAACTTCCAGGTGTCTAGCCAGGGCTCCTTGATATTTAAATTCCCGGATTTCAACCGTCAGTATCCCGTCGCGATTCCCTGATTTGCGTTTCGGTTGAAATATCGAAGACTTCCAGGTGTCTAGCCAGGGCTCTTCTGGTATTTTAATTAGAAGGCGTAAATTCCGTTCGAATTGAAATCTTGAGGACTTCCAGGTGTCTAGCCAGGGCTCCTTGATATTTTAATTCTCGGATTTCAACCATCAGTATCCCGTCCCGATTCCCTGATTTGCGTTTCGGTTGAAATATCGAATACTTCCAGGTGTCTAGCCAGGGGTCTTCTGATATTTTAATCAGAAGACGTATATTCCGTTCAAATTGAAATCGTGAGGACTTCCAAGTGTCTAGCAAGGGCTCCTTGATATTTTAATTCCCGGATTTCAACCGCCAGTATCCCGTCCCGATTCCCTGATTTGCGTTTCGGTTGAAATATCGAATACTTCCAGGTGTCTAGCCAGGGGTCTTTTGATATTTTAATTAGAAGGCGTATATTCCGTTCAAATTGAAATCTTAAGGACTTCCAGGTGTCTAGCTCCTTGATATTTTAATTCCGGATCTCAAGCGTTAGTATCTAGTCCCGATTCACCAAAATTCCCGAATGTGGTCCTACCACTTGGCCCGAGCTTTCGACAGTTTTATTCAAGAACCGAACCCCTTTCCGTATTTCCTTTCCCGATCTCTAGAAGCATCGTGTACTCAATACTCACATTTATTCTACATACCGGGTGTATCGAAAGTGATTGGACACTTTGCTAGCATCAATGTAGACTCCGTTTTATTAATTTTAAATTTATTAACCTGTATATTGAGTCCCGAGAAATAGGAGCTTGCTTTTCACGCTTTCATATTAAACATTGCTTTTGCTGATAAAACCTCTCTCGCTTATGTCCTGCCCGCTTCGTCTCTAATGACCGCATGTTAAATGTATATAGTTCGCTAACATTTCTCTGCTTTTCTGGGGATACCAGAGTATGGGTTACTCTTATGTATGATAAGCTTTTTTATATAGATAACGATTTAAGTAGCTACAGAGCCCGTAACTATTATTAAATAAAGACATTGTTGTAATATAACCTAACCGAACCTCTGTGTTTTACTGACCTACTATAGACTAAAAAAAACCTATGGTAGAGTATTTATTTAGTTGCACGAATTCAGATTCTCCGTAGTGTCGGCCAGGAGAATAACTTTCAGTTTAGGAGCAGTGAGGAAGTTTCTGGATACAATCCTGCCGGATGAGATACAATTAGACCCCTGGAACCGTCCGTATCTCCATCTGAGGCTACCTGGAATTCCTGACGAGTGAAATCAGGGGGCCGTGGAGATGACCACGATAAAAATCTGGCGCCCGAGCACTAATTCCGAACGTGTTGCATCGAGGGTGTCCAAAGTGACGTGCTGAGGTGGCAAGAGCCGCGTAAGGAGCCAAAGGCAAAAAGACCGTCACAACATACTTCTTAACAAAAAAAGGAATGACAGTATCCAGCACATCGTCCATGACGTAGGTCGCTGGGATAGGTGAAATTGATGCACCTATACGTGTACCAAAAGTTTGTTTATAAATTTTATTATCAAAAGAAAAATATGTACTATCAAACAGGAAAGATATTAAATGTAAAAAAGTCTCCTTATGAATGGAACAGTGGTTGCTGATACGGTCCCAATTCTTATCAATTGCTCTCAAACAAGCGTCTAAATACACATTACTAAACCGTGAGACAACATCAAGACTTGCAAGTACAAAATTATCAGGAATTCTGAGGTTATTGAATTTCTCAGATACTTCAAATGCATCTTTAATGAAATATTCGTTATCAACATCATATGCATCTGTTAGTATTCTCGTCAGAAACTGTGCTAAATTTTCAGTGGGTGCTCCTATTGAAGCGACAATCGGTTTTACTGCTAAAACAGGTTTATGTACTTTGGGGAGCGCATGGAATTTTGGTGAAAAACCGTTATAACTCATGAGTTTCTTTTTATCGTTAAATCGATTTGTTTTGTGTCAAAAAGAGATTTAATTAGAGAATGTCCCTTTCTTTGAACTGAAGAGGTAGGATCTCTTGGAAATTCAACATATGGAGAGTTGTTAAGAGTAATATCATTTGAAAGGTCAAGGTACTGTTCCCTATCCAAGATACCTGTTACATTACCCTTATCCGATTGGGTGAGAATTAAGTTAGGGTTGTCTTTAAGAAACTTTTTCGATTTCGATAGAAGATCGCGAAAAACAGAATTTTGGTGTGGTTTATGTATACAGGGTGTCCCGGGACTAATGGGAAAAAAGTCAGTAGCGTATAATCTGAGCCAAAACAATGTTAGTACTTCATATAAACTTTTTTTATGTAGGCCCTCGTTTTCGAGTTATATGCCTCCAAAGTTTTAATTTTGAATTTGGTTCCTACTTTTATTTTATGTACTAATTATTTGATCTTTATAAAATTTACGGCTAAGCTATAATGTACATATATGTTTATTTTGGAAAGGTAAACAGATTTACAGTGGTGCCTTGAAGTCAGGGACGGACTACTCGCAATGGTTAGTGATCTAAAAAAATTGTAGGGATGGCACACCCTGTATGAAATTATCGAAATTGACTTTCTCACACATTAAGCTAACGAAAAGGTACTCTCGCTGGAATTCGATAAAATGAGCCGTTCGGCTAATATTTACAGGTTTATTAATGCGCTGCGTAGAAATTTACCTAACTAACTTATTAATACGATGTCCAAGATTTACCTACAGTACTACAAAAAAATAATTTGATGATAGCAGATGATAAAAACATTGAGAACTTATTTAATGGGATTGAATAGGTACGCAAACAACGTAATAAGTTGCTTTTAATCAAAATTACGAACACAACATTATTAAACCATTAAGAATACCTCAAAAAACACAAGTTATAAAACATTGGACTGAAACTAATCGCTAAACAACAACAAAAACTAATTTTATTCTGATAAATGTTCAATATGAGCTCCTTCCACTTTCACGCACATTCTAAGTCTGCGAGGTTGTTTCTTTGCACTTGGAAGATCAATCCCACATTATTTCTAATAACATTGCAGTGTAACAAAATTATGTCTATTGAATCTTGCCTTGTTTGCACAGGTGTTGCATATACCTTACTTCTGAGATAACTCTAGCGAAAGAGATCCATAGGATTAACGTCTCCTGATCGCGGTGGCCATTGAAAAGTGCATCCACGACCAATCCATCTATTAGGAAATCGTGTGTGTAAATGCTGTCGTACATCTAAACTGAAATGAGGAGGGGCCCCATCATGCATGAACCATAAATTCCTACGAGTTTGTAGTAGCACATCATCAAACAGGTTCCATAACTCATTTTGCAAAAACTCCATATATCTCTGACCGGTCAAAGTACCGTCAATAAAGTATGACCCTATCAAAGGATTGCCAACTATTCCTACCCAAACATTAACCATGAATCTATGCTGGCTCCTAGTTTGGATAATGCCATGTGGATTCACATCATCCCATGAATGCATATTATGAGAATTTATGACTCCATCTTTGGTGAAACCGGATTCATTCGTAAAGAGAACGTTACTAATAAATGTATTGTCTGCTTGTTGTTGTCGCAGAAACTACTGGCTATACTCAAGTCGTGAAGGATAATCAGCCACTGCCATACTGTGTACTTTTTTCATGTGAAAAGGATATAACAGCTGTTCTTCCAGGACGCGATGAACAACTGATTTCGAGACGTTATGTTCTCTTGATAATTTTCGTAAACTCGTTGATGGTTCATTATCAACTGCATTTAACAAGTCTTGTTCAACTGCCACAGTACGTACGCTTCGTACTGGACCTTCTCCACCTTTTTTGGCAAAAAACTTGCTAATATTTGTAATTTTGTTTTATATACATGGAAAATTACATTTACTTATTCATACATGTTTCTCGTAACCTGAGATCAATACGTTCAAACATTCGTCTGTCTGGCAATGCTCTGTTCGCAAAATGTTCTGCATAAAGTCTCCTGGCCTCTAAACAGTTTCGAGAAACCAGTCCACACATTAAATGCATATCTGCGTACTAAATAAAAGTGAATTCTGCCATTGTAACTGTTAAATTAAGGACTTATGAATTATTGACAAGTACTGACTACGAACTATTCTACACAGTGTTTGACAACTAATCTCATGGTTACTTGATAAACGGTAAAAACACTTTTTTCTACTTTCGCTACTAAAACTGCAGTTTGAACACGGGTTTGACATGCACAAAACGACTCTTTAAACACTAGTGTTTAAAATGCGAAAAGTCACATCTCGTTTATTTTTTGTTTTTTAAACGTCAAATCAAGTGTATCTTTTGTATGTTAAATTTCATATTCCGTGATAATTTTGTTATTCTGCGCCATTTGATTTGTCAGTCAGCTGTCAGCCATCGTCCGTCATGTAATAAATATAATTCAAATATAATATAATTTTTTCCATCCCGCGGGCGAAGAAAAAGTATAGTAAGCACCTCGTGTTAAAAACGTCTTTAGTCACTCGTTTCACAAGAAACTCGTTCCGCTTCGCTCCACTCGTGACTAAAGTACTTGGTACTTAATATACTATTTTTGTAGTACTGTAGGTAAATCTTAGACATCGTATTAATAAGTTAGTTTTACCTTGTTGTGTACTTATAAAAATGGTGAATGCGTAAATTGGTACGTAGTGCATTAATAAAACTGTAAATATGAGCCAAACGGCTTATTTTATCGGATTCCAATAAGAGTATCTTTTCGTTAGCTTAATGTGTGGGGAAGTGAATTTCGATAATTTCATACAGAGGTGCCATCCCTGCAAAATTTTTGGATCACTAACCATTGCGAGTAGTTCGTCCCTGGCTTCAAGGCACTACTGTAAATCTGTTAACCTTCCCAAAATGAACATACACGTACATTATAGTTTTGCCGTAAATTTCATGGAGATCAAATAACTAGTACAAAAAATAAAAATAAAAACCAAATTCAAAATTAAAACTTTGGAGGCCTATAACTCGAAAACGAGGGCCTGAATAGAAAAAGTTTATATGAAGTACTAACATTATTTTGGCTCAGATTATACGCTCCTGACTTTTTTCACATTAGTCGCGGGACACCCTGTATAATTAGTAATAATGTTAGTAGCTATAGCTATAGTGATGTTTCTCTGTGATAAATCAGTGATAGCGGACGTAAGGAATTCAACATCTGCCAATACTTTTTTAATAGAAACATCCTTCAAAATATTCGGTTCTATACTGAATTTAGTGCCAAGTGCCAAAAATTGAGGCACATTCTCAGGGATGGTCGTATTTGAAATATTTTTTATCCAATTGCTATTAGATTTTAACAAAAACTTTACTTGAACTTCCTCTAAGTTGTTGATCTTTGAAATGTTTTTAATTTTATTTTTGTTGAGAAGTACGTTGATGATATCATATTAGCTTTTTACCTAGAAAAGGGTTGAGTGAAGTTCTAAATACATGCAATAGTTATGTTCCTTATATCCAGTTCACAATTGAAAAGGAGGACATGGATAATTCCGTACCATGACATCGATAAGTCCGTGCCATTTCTCGATACTTAGTTTATTCGTACGACGGATAATACGATAGCCATAGATTGGTATAGGAAACCATGCAGTTCAGGAAGATTTTTGAATTTTCTCTCATATCATAAACACTCCATAAAGGTGAATCTGGTCAAACAGATGAAAAATAGAGTACTTAGAATATCATAATCAGACTTTCATAACAAAAATTCACATATCTTACAAATTCTTGGATAATTCTTATCCCAGACCGTTACTCAAAAAGTTATTATTTAGCACTTCGGCTACCATTGATGTACGAACTACCGATAGCCATCCTAATATCACTCCAATGGAAAGAGTTTCTGCTGAGGACCCAATTCACCCAATTTTCATTACTCCACCTTATATAAGAGACATTACACCTAGACTCTACAGGTTATTTATGGATCTTAACAATTTCAAAATTGCAAATAAAATTATATTGACAATTAGATCAACTTATTCAAAGGTCAAAGACAAAAATCCTCTTACATCTTGTACAAATGTTATTTATTGTATTCCTTATCGTGATTGTGATAAACACTATATCGGCCAGACTATGAGATCGCTTTCCAACCGTATAGTCTCACATAGGAGTGATTGCAGGTTACACCCTGAAAGGTGCGCCCTTGCAGAACATATTAACACTTTAGACCATCGAATGGACTTTGAATCAATGACAGTGTTGGCTGCTGAGTCACATAAAGCCAAGTGAACCTTCTAGAAATGGCCTTCATCTCACAGTTTTACTGTCATTGGATAACAATCACAGACTACATAACATGAACACTTCCCAAGCTACACAAAATAACACCTCACTACCAACATTCAATTAATTATCAGGGTGATGGTATGGTCAATTCCACCGTTTTTCAATGTATATTTTATTATTGTTATTATTAATGTTAATATTATTATTGTTGTTACCTCAATAATGCCTTTTTGCAATCAATATGTATACGATAATACATCAACCATCCATTTGTTTACATCTTAGCTGTCATTCAATTAATCTTTTCTAGAGGTGAGTGATATTTCACGAACTGCTATTTTTTAACTGATATTTTAAAATCACATATAACGATCGTTTCTACTTTCATTCACAACGCGTGAATTGATATCTGTTTTTTTAACGCAGTTATACATGTTCATAGATCGCAACTTAGCATTCGTTATCACGAATCACTACGAAAGCCGGGTAGCATTTTCATATTTAATGTAGCGTATCGCAGTGTAGTTCTAACGAAATACATTTTGTAAACCACGTTCATGGTCATGGATAATGATGATAGTTTATCAATTTGGGAATACTTTGACAAGGATATAACACAAATTAGGCTTAAAAGTACAGCATTGTCTACAGCTATAAAATAAATGCAGCGATATTTAGAGACCGACTTTGCACCACGACAATCAAATCCATTGGAATGGTGGAACGAAAATGAATTTATGTTCAAATATTTGCCAATTCTAGTTCAACAAAAATTTTGTAATTTAGCTACTTCAGTGCCGTGTGCGTGCCAATTTTCTAAGGCAGGCCAAGTAATTTCTGAACGAAGAAGTCGTTTAAGCAGTAAGATAGCAAAAATGATTCTATTTAATAATAAGTATTATAATTTTTTATATTGAATTAAATAACAAACGAAAAAACAGGATACAGTTCTCAGAATCTTATTAAGCAGAAAAGAAAATAAATGACATTAATATAAGTAAACTGTAACCTAACCAATCTAAACATACACAAAACGAGCAGTATCACGACGTCTCAAACGCGACATACGTTACGCGTACTCAAAACTGTGATCACATCACGTTTAAAAATCACTGATATCAAAAAATCACAATAAGAAATATCAGTGTGATTGAAAAATCACGATATCGTTCATCTCTAATATAATATAATACGGCCTGAACCCTCCCCCCTAACCAGTTCTATTAGTGTTGGTAGATAGAACCAGCGCTGCGCTCTCACGTTTCGAGAAATTGCTTAATGACGACTACCGTGAACTGTTGGTATCAGTGGATGTCAGTTAACCGGTTCCATTTTCGTCTTGGAGGGAAGAATTCCTGACTTTCAGCGTCTTTTTCGGTTGTGTTTGTTTGAAAATGATTTCACGACATTAATCTCGTGCAAGTTTTGTGTTTTAATTGTTTTTATTATTATATTATCTTATGACAGCCTCAATGTTGTTAATATTACTGCTAATTTGAATGTCAATTTTCTCTAACTGATGCCATGTGATGAGTTCTTCAATCTTATGCTTTACATAAAGGGAAATAATTTCACATTGGATGTAAGTACACTATTTTCTCTTTATTGATGGAGTTGAGAATAATCCCATTTTTTCCTTTATTCGTAGCGTCCCTGATGATGAAAACGAACGTTTTCGAAAGCTTGGATAAAAACCAATAAAGAATTCTCTTTTCCCTGTTGCTGCATCCCCCAATATTTGTAAGTTTTATTCCTAACTGGTCAGAAAAGACTAGCAGTTTTTCACGTTTTTTATGTTAGATGTAACATGATTTCTAGCTATTGAGAGAGAACCTTTTGAACGTCACATAATATATATTGTAACAATCTATTTCTCACATAGTAAGAGTCAAAACATTATGATTTGTTTCAAAATATACTAATTAGATATTGGAAGAAACTCTCTGATAACATTAGAAAATTATTTTAGAATATGTCAGGAAATAGAGTCAAAATAATAATAATAACATTAAGGTTATAAACGTATGACGTTTGTGAAATGAATTGTCATTCTGAATAGAGCAAATTAAAGAAGATATGTTTGTAAGTTTTAAATATTTTGGAAAATATATAAAAGGAAGTAATATATCAAATTTGATTATTCAAAAATATTAAACGGAATGTCCTAGAAGGATAAATAAACAATTTGAAACTTGAAATGAGATTTACCAACCAAAATTTTTATAACCAATTTGATTGGTGAGTTAGAATTGAAATGTTTTGATCAGCGGCAAGCGATTGAAAATTAAAAAATTTAATGGGAAAGTTTGTTGATAATGGACACTATTAACTAGGTAGAATTTTTTTTTGTAAAAATGAATGGGGTGAAAAGTAAAATCTTTGGAAGATAATTTAAAACCAACTAAAAAAGTAGCACCATTTGAATGGTAAATATAAAAGAAATACATTATTATTTAATATAACTCAATAAAAATTAAAAATCAAACTGATAAATAGAAATATAACAAAAAACTGGTAAAAATTGCAGCATACTAACCTTAAATATTTATCTGTATGAGCAAGTAAAGTTTTGTATCGTGGAAATGGCATCTCCACGATACATTTCAGAAAGAACTGGACTATGGAATCCCATCTAAAATATATTGATGTAGATGAAATATAACATCAGTTTTGGTCATTATCCAAACACGAAAGACTGTACAGTGTCCCTAGAAGTAATCTAAAAAAGAATCAACGAGGTGAATTGAAGAAAAAGTGAACAGGTATTTAAAACTATTTCATCTAAAAAAAAGGTTAAATAAACTCACTTGTGTTGTGTACATAGTTGAACTTTGATATTTCATAAACATTGTCCATTGCCATATCCGCCATCTGATGTCTTAGAGTATTTTTTTTAACATCACCCGATGTTCAATGTGTATAATATGTTGCATAATTGTACTTATATATAATAGTAATCCATTGGAGTGAATGTGTTTTGAATGAATGATCATCATAGATAAGTTGTTCCTTTTTGAAGATTTTGTAATTGAATAATGTATTTGTTTTCTTTAATTTCGTATTAAATAACGTTTTTCATTTGAAAGACTTAAATGTATTGTTGGAAAATTTCATTTCTCGACGATTGTTTCATTTACTATTTGACAGTTGGCATTATTGATCAGACGGTTCTCAATTAGAGATGGGTTTTGAAACTGAATATACAGGACCGTTCTATAGGATTCTATAAAAAAATAAAAGCAAGTATTTTTTAATTGAATTTTTCTTCTATAAATACAAAAGACTTTATTTTTGGCGCTTTTAATATAAATTAAAATAATTTCATCTTATCATATGAACCCAAAATCCTCAGATTATTGAGTTTTCATGTAAATAACAAAAACTAGGATTTTAAAGTACAAAGAAGGAGAGTATAATTATTTCAGAACATATTTCAAAAAATTTTAATATACCGGGCAAATCAAAACTTATAATTCATATTAACTAAACTATAATACAAATAATAACGGTACCACAGGAGTACTAAACCACAATAATTTGTTGGCTCAACGTAGGGCGAATAGAGAAAGTCTATGGATGAGAAAATTTCAAAATATTAAAATTCCACACCAAATAAATCACAATAATTTGTCACCACAACGTGGGGCAAATATAAAATAAAATTAAACCACAATAATATTTATATATATATATATATATATATATATATATATATATATAAATATATATATATATATAAATATATATATATATATATATATATATAAATATATATATATATATATATATATATATAATTTTTATATTAATTATTCTTGGAATAAAAGGTCTCCATCACTTCAATTATAATTTTATTGACGTTTCGACATGAAACGTGTCATCTTCTGAACAATGTTGCTAAAGTTACACCAATATCTACAATCTTTACATTATTGAACAGGTGATAAAATACTTACATGAAATCTGCGACTCTATACAACTCAGAACATATTAAAAATCATTTTAAAATTTGTATCTAAAATAAATGATCTAGTATCAACTTAACGGATGTTATGTTTTTTTACAGTTTTTTTAATTAAACAATTTTTAATGGTTTATACTGTATGAAGATATATTAATTCATTTCAGGTATTATACAGATTAGACACATTTGTCAAGATGGAACTTTGGCAAAAAATATAAAAACTGAAAAATTGCACTTTAAAATTAATCAGCGTCTTTCTCATGTCTTTCCTTGATCTTCACCAGCCACTGTTTAGTAGATCCTTCCACTTCTGCTGCATGGGATGTTACATGAACAGTCATGAGAGCATCTACAAAAAATATCTCGTTTATTGTCAGCTTTCATAATGAAACAAAAAATATAACAGACTTGATTTGTCTCAGAGGTGTGAATAAAGTCCAACAGCATATTTGTTTCAACACAATTCTTATTTTGCTTCTTTTGCGATAATGTTTTTTAATTGCTACTGCATATTTCAGAAGGCACACCTAATGAACTCTTTTTATCAAATTCAACAATCACAAATCTGCAAAAATTTTATGTATTGCGTTCTAACTTTATCGAAATCAGAAATTCTCAAATCCATAAAAAAGGAAACCTTATCTATTAAATCTTTTGCTGTAAGCAGTATTGAAAAAAAAATGTCTTAATCCAACCCAACTATTTGCCATTCCAAGTTTACAGCTCAAAATTTTTTCCATTATTCTTTTAACCATAATTTTGGTGTTGTTTCCTCCAATTCTTGATAATTCCAGTTGCTGGAAAACAAAAACAAATCGAATTTTCTTAAATGTATTCATGTCTCTAATTTTGGAATTCAAAGACAAGGAAGTGTTCAATGAAATTTAAAACTCACTACTTGCTTGTAACTATTTTTATCTGCTAAGATATCTTCAAAGGTCTGAAGATCTTCCTCAGTTTAAAGAGGAGAAATGAATTTCGAAAATATCGAAGGAGAGGTGGGTACTTCGGGTGTTTTTAAGTTAATCTGTGCTATTTCTCCAGCCGACTGATCCATTTTGAAATGTAGAATGGTCAGGTTACTGAGGACTTGACGTTTGAACTGTTTATCTAATAAAGAAATATTGCATGAACGTTCTCATCACCACAAATACACGGAAGAAATAGATATACCTTTCATGTCATTGTTTGAACACACCATTTCATCATGAGTCTCTTTGGTTAGTTTGATTCCATTAGCCGGTAAAATATTCTTGGTTGTGTTAGTTCCCAAACAGCTTATTTTATCTACAATTGCAAAATTTTTACATACACATATATACAGGGAGTTTCCTAAATAATCTAAAATATTGTACTGGGCGCTTCGTCACTCAATTTTAAGACGAAAACTTCTTATAAACATGTGGGATAAGTCTTGTCGTTAATGAGATACAGGTTGTTGAATTGTTTGTAATAAATGAGCTCTGACTGTAATTGAAATTTATTTCTCCTGGTGACGTTATTGGTCTATAATACGAATGAACATGCTTATTTTAAGTGACATTTGACATAATATTGTCAAATACTGTGTTAAACCTGTAAACCAACGCAAAAAACGAATAAGAAATTTTTATCATACGGATTTTTTGTGTTAATTTAACAATGATGGCGTTTGATACAGTATTTGACAATATTATTTCAAAAGCCACTTAAAATAAGCATGTTCTTTTGTACTACTTCTATAGACCAGTAGCGTCACCAGCAATAATAAATTTTACTTACAGTAAGAGCTCATTTATTACAAACAATCCGAGTCAGAATCCATCAGATATTTCTTGTTCAATAGAATTTTTCTGTCCTAATCCTAATAGAACTCTGCCTGGGGTAGTTGCTGGGTGGATCGAGTAGCTCAGCAACTGCAACAGCCGGTCCCAAGCCCGAATAAAAGAGGAGGGTTGAGGAAGGGCAGCAGCGATCCTCAATACCAAGATGAGGCGCACAAGGAATTACCTTTGACCGACTCATTATTGGATTTCCACAGGCTAAACTGGAGCAGTGTACAGGTTGTGGAACTGCGATGCGGAAGGCAAGTGGGAAACCACCGCATTATTTTCCCCAGGACATCCGTCCATACCCTATCATGATGGAAGAACTATTACAAATGGCCCCTAGTCCCGGGCAGACCTTTAATGGTCAAGGGGTGCGAAGAATCTCCCGGTTCCAACTTGATAGGAAAATCAAAGTCGCAACATGGAATGTAAGAACTTTGTTTGCCGCGGGCAAACTACAAAATCTAATTCAAGAGATGGAGAGAATGAAGATCAGTATCCTTGGAGTAAGCGAAGCTAGATGGCCAGATTCTGGAATGATTCGTTCGAATGGAAAAGCGTTTTACTATTCTGGGAGCACAGCGGCCGTACGAAATCACAGAAATGGTGTGGGTTTCCTGATAGATGAGAGTCTCTGTAAATCGGCTAATTGCTTTCTACCCATTTCGGAAAGAGTCATGCTTGTCCAACTGGCGGGAAGACCGATCAACATTAATATTATTCAAGTCTATGCTCCTACCACTGACAAAACCGAAGAAGATATAGAGAGATTTTATAAACATCTAGACGAAGCACTTAAGTTAACAAAGAAACATGAAATAAATATAGTATTGGGGGACTTCAATGCAAAGATCGGCAAAGGTCGTGTCGAAAACATAGTGGGTGAGCACGGCCTTGGTATAAGAAATGAAAGTGGGGAGCGGTTAATAGAATACTGCGAAGAAAAAGATCTTGTGGTCACAAATACATGGTATAAACTACCCCCTCGACGACTATATACATGGAAGTCACCACAAGACAACGACAACCATATATTTCGCAATCAAATAGATTATATATTAATAAACCGGAGATTCAGAAATACGATAACGAAAACCACCACACTACCCGGAGCCGACATAGAATCAGATCATAATCCGTTATGCGCTAACGTCAAACTGCGATTGTCAAAAGGCAAGAAAAGGAAAGTCACCAAAAGAATCGACCCAAAATTACTTAAGGATGCTGATACGAAATTCAGCTTTGAGCAGCATTTAAATCACCAACTGATTAATTCCTCAAACTCAGAAGACGTTGAAGAAATGTGGTCGAGCATCAAAAAATCATTCGAAACAGCAAATAATACATTTCTTCTGCAACCAAGAGTCACAGCAAAGAAGGAATGGATGACGGAGAGTATCTTACAACTAATGGAGAGTCGCAGGAAATGCAAAGTCAATAAGGACCATGATGGTTATACTTCTTATCAAAGAAGAATTCGAAACGAGATAAGATTGGCAAGAGAGAAATGGCTAACGGAGCGTTGCGAGGAGGCTGAAAACTTGGTTCGTATGGGAGACAGTTTTCAACTACACAAAAAAGTAGAAGAAGTTGCTGGCATCTACAACAAAAGACCTACAACCACTCTTAGAAATGATCAAAACGAACCGATCATAGACCCAGACGAGTTAAAGGAAACCTGGAAATCATACGTGGCCAGCCTTTTCAATGACGACAGAGCGCAGAATACACCCGAAGTTATTAACAGTGCACCGGAGGGGCCGAGCATACTGGAAAGTGAGGTAAGATATGCCATAAAACTAATGAAGAACAACAAAGCTCCCGGACCAGACGATATGTATGCAGAGACCATACACATGCTAAACGCAAATAACATGAAAAAATTAGTAAAGTTTTTCAACATCATATATGACACCGGACAACTCCCTAAAGACTGGCTGAGATCCACGTTCATCACTCTTCCAAAGACGGCCAATGCAAAATTGTGTAAGGACTACCGACTGATAAGCCTCATGAGCCATTTTTTAAAACTCTTTTCACGCATCCTACATACTAGGCTATATAAAAAATGTGAAGCAGCCAGTGGGTCCAGTCAGTTTGGATTTAAGAGTGGGTTTGGCACGAGAGAAGCTATATTTAGTTTACAAACACTGGTTCAGAACTGCCTCGACCAGAGAGAGGATGTATTCATGGTGTTCATTGACTACGAGAAAGCGTTCGACAATGTGAAACACGACCTGTTGATACGATACTTACATGAATTAGGACTAGACAATAAGGATATCAGAATAATAGCTAGCTTGTACTGGAACCAATCTGCCGAAGTAAGGTTTCAAAATTTTAGAACCACCGAAGACATTGTAATAAAGAAAGGGGTAAGGCAAGGATGTATTCTCTCACCTATGCTATTTAACCTGTACGTAGAAATAGCGTTTGCCGAGGTGATGTCAATGTGTACAATTGGTATAAAAGTAAATGGCATCCCAATTAATAATATTAGATACGCGGACAACACAGTAATCTTAGCGGACAACGTAAACGACCTTCAAGCACTTCTGCATATGGTTCAAGAGAAAAGTGAGCACCTGGGCCTAAAAATTAACATATATAAAACCAAGTTTATGGTGGTTAGCAAAAATAACATCCCCGCCACCCCTCTATACATAAACGGCATTCTAATAGAGGAAGTCACTAAATTTAAATACCTGGGCTACCTCGTTACCAACAAATGGGATCCAGAAGTCGAGATCAGAAGTAGAATTGAACAAGCCCGATCAACTTTCCTCAAACTTAAAAAATTCCTAACAAATAATGATCTCAGCTTTCAACTCAGATACAGAATGGTTAAGTGCTATGTCTGGTCCGTCCTGTTGTATGGTGTCGAAGCCTGGACTCTTAAAGCAACTTCGATAAACAGATTGGAGGCATTTGAAATGTGGACTCTTAGAAGAATGTTTAGGATCCCTTGGACAGATCTGGTGAGAAATGAAGAAGTCCTTAGAAGAGCCGGTCTGACCAGCCGTGAACTATTCGACGCCATTAAGAAGAGAAAGACTTCCTATCTGGGTCACATCCTGCGTGGTCCTCGTTACGAATTCCAACGTCTTATCCTCCAAGGAAAAATCGAAGGAAGAAGGGGAATAGGAAGAAAAAAATTTCATGGCTCAGGAACATTCGACAATGGACAGGAATACACAACTTTATGTCTCTCCAAAATGCTGCTCTAAATAGAGAAATCTGACAGGATATAAATAGACGGTCGCCTACGCAGGAATCTGCTTGGCACTTTAAGAAGAAGAAGAATCCTAATAAGTCTGTATCAGAATTTGAATCAGCAGAGTTCTCAGCTTCAACAGCCTTTGTTCGAGCAACATTCTTCTGAAATATATGAAACATTTCATGCTCAATTCAAAAACTACTGACAGTCGGTTTGGGACTTAGTTTACTAACCATATATTTCTCTAATTGTTCGGGCTTCACGTACATCCCAATCTGAAGCCGGTGGCATGCATTTACTAATGGCTGTTTTAAGCTTCAACCCACTGAATTGAGGCCATTTATCCATCACTGTGTTTTCATCCAGAAAAGTGATCATTATCCATTCAGACATTGCGAATTTGACATGTGATCAACTGAATGCAATAATGAAATTAGATACACAACCTTCATAAAAAAATTAAACAAAATACATTTTCAGTCACCAAATATGTATTTCCAATACAAAAGTCAAATACGTATATTACTCTGCCAAGAAACCTAAGGAAAAATCTCATCTTATTATCTAGATTTGATTATTTCTAGTTCAACATTGTATTGTATTCGCAGCTATCACTGAATTAACCAAAGTTAGGGAACTTGGACCTTCAATCTCCTTAAGATGAAATGCCTCTATAAATAACGACACCAGACGATAAGGAGACCAAACTCAATTATCATCTTGAACAGAACGTTGTTCTGTACAAATACGTAATCTTGTATTTTAAAAAATTTATTATCCGTTCAAATTGTTTAATTTCAATAATTTCCACCTAACAATGAGCTTACCATTTAGTGGGTTGAAATTTTTATATTATACCTCAAACAGCATCTACAAATTAATTGTGAAATAATCTGAATTCTAAATAACACTATATATGCAGTCAAAAATGATTTAATGACCGAACATCTGGTGACTACTCAAAGGAATGAGAATATTCCGAGACTACAAGTAGCAGAGGCAAGCGAAGTATACTCATGTAAAGCAAAAGAGCCAATATATTTTCATACCGAGCATTTTTATGTTGCCATAAAGTCTGTTTACATACAAGGCTATGTCATGGAATGTTACCATGTTTCCATGTTAGGATAACAGCTTTTTTCAGTGTACATATTTTCTTTTATTTATAATGCAACGTATACTTATAGTCGCAAAATGTTGATATTACAATTGTATCTCAAGTTATGACATTTTTTTAGTTGAATGATGCATTATGCTAAACACGTCTAGTTTTAAGATGCGTAGAAATTGGTAGTAAAACAATTTTATGAGAGCATAGTTGTATGATATTTTCAATCTCATTGTTACTAACTTTCGAAATACGTATCAATTATATAAAATGATTAACTGGGAAACAAGAATAGATAAGACGATAAGGGATATTCTATTTGATAGGTATTTCATCCTTTGAGGATAAAATATCGATTTTGTTCAGTTTTAAAATCAGTTATATATTGCTAAACAATCAATGTACTTTTTGTGTCCATTATTATGATGATTGACATCTTATTTCAGACCCAGTCTCATTAAAAGTGAAAAGAACAGGAGAACAATTGCAGGAATAAAATTGTCATCTAATCCTAGAGATGCCGCAATACTGGTACACTGGCCTAGTCATACTCGTATATAAAAATAAAACAAGAAAAATTATAGACCGATAACATTGTTACATGTATTATACAAGATACTTGCCAATTTAATTAATGAATGAATTTTACTGTTCCGACCCTTACTGTGGGGAATCAATTCATATTACTCTGTTAATTGAAACTGTTTCTAAATAATGTCACAATATAATGGAAAATGATAAAAAATTTGAAAAATTGACAATTATTCCGATATTACCGAATATCTATCTTCAATATATGTCGGTGAAATACCAGACTCATGGAAAAATGCAAACGTTCTTATACTGTACAAAAAAGGCGATAATAAGGACAGGAAATTACAGACCAATATCATTGTTGTCATCTCTAGAAGCTGTTAATAAAAATACTGAACAACAGAATCGCTAACAAACTAGATGATTTTCAACCAATCTGGATTTCGCAGGGGGTCCAGTACGATAGACCACTTGCATACATTGCGACAAGTGATTGAAAAATCACAAGAATACAATAGACATATACAGTGTTAGGAATATTCCGGGGCAACATACGTTTTATCGTCAATGTGTTAGAAAGAGACAAAATACATATAAATTCAGTGTATTATTCTTTTTCGCTTACAGGATATCTTAAAGTGGAAAACGTGCATTCAGGCTATTACTAGTCAGTTCACAGCAAAATGTTGTATAAACCACAACTCATTATGTAAAAGATCGCAATGAAAGAAGTTAAGGTGAAAAATACAGATGTGTAATGTGGACAGTTTAGTTTATCATTTGAGAAATAGAGTGTCCTAAACTGATAGCCTAATGC
The DNA here is from genome assembly GCA_963921935.1 of Galeruca laticollis. NCBI lineage: Eukaryota > Metazoa > Arthropoda > Insecta > Coleoptera > Chrysomelidae > Galeruca > Galeruca laticollis. The sequence goes on along the minus strand of OY998179.1, from coordinate 38,264,721 downwards.
AAAGAACAATAAAAAATAGTATTTTATACACCAAGGTGGTGAAGACTATTATTATCAACCGAGCACCAAAATTATTTCGCGAGGGGCTTTGCCCCGAGCGGAATAGGGTGCGAGGTTTATAAATGTCTTCACCACCGTGGTGTATATACATTTTTCCCACTACTAGCCAAACTTAAGACAAAAATCAAAAATAAATAAATGTCTTATAAAAATCATGAAGGTATAATTTAATCACACAGCAATAGAATACCATTATTCCCATAGTTCATAATCACCAATATTAAGTGCAACGAATTAACGAAACCAATTATACAATCACATCCAAAAATTTCACAAAACGCGGTTTATGTTTTACTTTGAACTTTGAACAATTACAGCGGTAGTGCGTTCACTTGGGTACAAAGTGAGCGTTCATAAAACATTTAACATATGCTTCACCATAGAGAAAGTAATATATTATTTGTCTCTGTGGGTCAAGGTTAGCTACCAGTTTCTATCAACAAAAGATTTTCAAATTCCACTGGTGATACTGTTGGAGGTAAAAACAATCCTCGATCCTCGTTTTTCTAAAATTAACGGAAAATAAACAACACATTTCAATGTCAAATTTTGATAGTGTCGAGCTACAAATCGTTCAAACTGATTTCTCCCTAGGCGTTTACTCCGTCGTCTGACTGACACTGACACTGCTTCCGCTCCTCACCTCACCCATATATTATGAACGCACTCCTTATGTCATCAGAAATTTCTGGTTGAGCGCGAATTTAAGACTAATGACAGTTTTATTGAAATAATTTTATTTTGTTAGGTAGTTTCAAGCAGTAAATATGTTAACCACAATCTCCTAGATATACAAAATTATGTGGCCCTAGTTTTAGTTAAGCTATTATCCCTGAATTCTCAAAACATTTGAATTTGTCCATTATTGACCTAGGTTAACAATAGAAAAACTTATTAACCACTAATAGAGAAATTCAACTTCTCAGTTGGCTAGATGACACAATAAATCTCAACTTCACAGCTAGTAGTGGAAAAACAATATTACTTTCGTTTATCCCTTCATTATAACAAACAGATTAATTTACAAAGAAATAATTCAGTAGTGATAACCTAATTCACTATATTTGTTCGCTTAGTATACGCTAATATGATTTGAAAAATAAATTAAAACCTACCTTGTAAGTATTAGAAATAAGTGTATATATATTATGAAAAAAAATGCTTCCCCAACTACCAGAGTTTGGGAAATTCACATATGAACATTATCAAATAATGGCAATAAGCATCAATAATCCATGGAATTATACTGGATGATATAATATGCCACTAAAAAATCATTGGAGGATAGCGTTGATTGATAACTTATATCAATCAACGGCAAAAAGCTAAAAAAATTACATTCGTCGATATTGAGAGTACAATTAGTGAATATAAGAATAATAATTTCCAATAACATCATAAGGAATATTCCATAGCAACAATACAGAGTCCAAAAGCGACAATATGTTGTAATGAAGCAAGTAGTATTCAGTGTATCACCATTTACTTTAATAGGGTATCATAACATGCGAAATGAGTCGTATTTTAAATTGTATTGTAATAATATGTGTATCTCAATATAAACCGCCTGTAATTCCTACGCTCCTTATAAAACGATTTCGTTTACAGCCGTAATTCTTCTATTTTTATTTATCTGCTCTTTTCATTTTTAATCTACACATTGGAAGTGTGAGAGTCACGGTCACATGGCATTACCAGTGTGTTAGAGAAAGACAATAGTGAGACAGGCAATCAAAAGTTAGTGTAGATTACTGTACCAGACGAATACGAATCACGCGTGCGCCTATTGATGATGTTCAACTATACATCTGGGTACTTCACTAAACGTTTGTTTGCGAATGAGTAACGATCTTTTGTAAAACTTATGAAATGAGTATGCAGATACACCATAAAGTGCAAATTGTAAAATGGTACTATCAGGGTAATTCATATCGAGAAATAGCAGAACATTTGTCTATTGTGGCATTCGAAAATGCCCAACCAATTAGCAAGAAACAAGTGAGAACGGTTATAAAAATTTTTGAAGAGCATGGACGTGCCAATCCTACAAAACATGGACCGCGTACATAAAATCGTCAAACTCAACCCGAAAAAGAAGAGAAAGATATTTTGATTTGTGCAAGTGTGGAAAATAATCCTCTACAATCGTCCACTCATTTAGCAAAGAATTGTGAAGTTGGTCCGAAATCGATTCGGACTGTATTAAAAAAAATGGTTATCGTAGTTTTAAACTGAAAAAGAGCCATGAAATTTTTCCAGACGATCAATTTCGTAGGATGGAATTTTGTGAAGTAGGTATGGAAAGAATACAATTGGACGCAAACTTTTCGAAAAATATTTTGTCCACAGATGAATCGACTTTTACCATACTCGGTACACATAATCCACCCGTTATTCGATATTGGTCCAGGACAAATCTACAGAAACTCTCCAATAGTAGAACTCAATATCCCCAAAAGTTAAATGTTTGGGCTGAAATATTAGGTGAATATTTAATTGTATCATTTTTTATTGACGGCAATTTAGCCGGACAAAAATATTTGGACATGCTGGAAAATCAAATTACTCCTGACCTTATACAATTAGGTGTCAACTTCGATGATATTTGAACTACATGACGGTTGTGCAAGACACATTTTTAAATACACAATTATCCAATCGGATGATCTCCACGAATGCTAACATTAGATGGCCTGCTAAATCTCCAGATTTGGCACCAAACGATTTATTTTTCTGGGGTTATGTGAAATCGAGAATTTATGGAATCCAAGAAAACAGAGCCACTTCTCTGAATGAACTTAGGGAACAAATTTTACAAGTTTGTATGGAAATAACACCTCAGGCTCATACATGTTCGTCAAGAATGTTATCACCTGCTCGGTTACTGTTTAGCTCAAAACGGGGGTTTATTCGAACAATTGATTCAAGTTCATTGAAGAATTGAGAAGTTTTATTTTTTAATTTATCACCTATCAGAATATTACTTTTATTTAAAAATAGTATGTACTTTCATTAGAATTTGATGTTTAAGTTTATTATCATAGCGTTTTTCAATTTGCACTGTGTGTGTTTACACAGAGAATTCGTTTCTCATTTGCAAACAAACGAAAAAAATACTAATTTTTTTTTACTAATACATTTAAACCAGATGCTCGGGGACAAATTTCACGTTGCCAAATCTGGAAAAAAACCGCTTCCAAACTGAAAACTAGAACAATTTCCAGTATTTCAATAAAATGTTCAACGAATAGATGGGATTAATTATATATTGATCTGTTACAATCTCTTGAATTATCATAATTAAAAGCTTCCTATAACCTGTTCTCATGTTAGAACAATGCATTTTACAATTAATATAAATATACAATGAAAATTTACAAAACTGTTTCTGTTATCTGGTTCGTATGTAAACAGAATTTGCAACACATTGAGGCTCTCGAGAGCGGTTCCTATCCCCACTTCATGATATCCTATTAGCGAAAAAGAATAATACACTGAATTTATATGTATTTGTCTCTTTCTAACACATTGACGATAAAACGTATGTTCCCTCGGAATATTCCTTATACTGTATATCTTGCCTTCATAGACTTCGAAAAGGCTTTTGATACTAATGAAAAATGGGCCTTTTTAAACGCTCTAAAACGATGCCGTATAGATACATACAGCTTGTCAAAGCCCTCTATGATAACGCCACCATGACAGTTCAGGTATACCACGGTACCGATCCCATACTCGTAAACCGGGGTGTGTGACAAGGCGATACGATCTCCCCGAAACTATTTACTACGGCTCTAGAGGATATATTAAAACGCTCGATTGGGAAAAGGCGGCCATTAACATCAATGGTGAACATTTGAGTAACCTACGCTTTGCAGACGACATCGTATTCCTCGCAAATAAAATGGAAGGCCTCCAGAATATGCTTTCAGCCCTAAACAATGCCGAAAAAATACGATTCACAGATCATTGCGAGTAAAACAAAAATAATGTCAAATTCAGCCGATACTACGATGGTCGAATTAGGTGACGACAGTGTGGTGCAAATCCTCAAAGAATACATATGTCTTGGACAGAAAGTATCCTTCGATAAGAACATACAGCTGGCAGGAATAAACAAAAGGATACAACTCGGATGGGCAGCATATGCAAGACTCAATAACGTATTGAGGACTAAATTTCCACAATACCTCAAAACCCAAGTCTTCAACCTATGTCTGCTACCAACATTAACCTCTAACGCAGTAACTTGGATACTTAACGGCAACTTAATGGACACACTTCGCACAAAAAAAGATGGAACGAAATATGCTGGGAATACGACTGCGAGATTGAAAGGCCATCGAATGGATCCGCCAGAAAACAAAGGTAACTGATATTCCTGAACACATAGCAAAATTAAAATGGAAATGGACAGGACATCTCACGAGGACGGAGGACAAGAGATGGACAAGGAAAATAACCAAGAGGAAGCAGTAGAAATCCAGGAAGACCAATGACTAGGTGGAAGGACGATATCCAGAAAGTAGCGGGAGTGCAATGGATGAGCAGAACAGCTGACAGAACCAGATGAAGACAACTTGGAGAGGCGTGTGTCCAAAGATGGACCGAAACACACTGAGAATGATGATGATGATGATGATGGAATATCATCGTCAGAATGGCAGAAGTTACATTTCATATGATGTTTAATAATTTTTTTTGGCTAGACCAAGAAGTGACCTACCTTGATATTATTAGCTCTATAGGGATATACTGGATATCTTTTTCCCATTTAAGATCAGTAGAACTGTGCAATGTTATAGGAAACCAGGAAAAGTATAGGTTTGTTCCAATACATCAAAAACCGTACTTGGAACGGTGACGAGCATGTGCAATAGCAAAAACGCATTCCAACCACGAGAGAACCGTTAAGCGAACGATACATTGTTTTGTTCCAATCCGATTTGGTAGCGTTATGGAATCGGTTCAAGAACGATGATTTCGATACTTGATTAAAAACTGGCATGAAGGGAACCGACTTGCGCAGTACATATTATATCCATATCTAGTTTAAGGTTAGTTGGCTTGATTTTTTGTTTTGTTTATGTATTAGTTGAATTTTGTGGCAGCGATCTTACTTATATTTGTTTGTGCTATTTGTTGATATTTTCCAATATGAGTGATAACAAGGAGGAGGACATTTTTTAATCGTTTCAGTGATTTAAGATTCGAGTCAGTAACCAAACCGTTCCAACCACGATCAATTTTGGAACAGTTATTAGAACGGTAAACACGGCGCATGCGTAACAAATCCTTAAGAACGATTTTGATAGCGATTTCTGAACGATTAAAATTTGTGTGTTCAGACAAATGCTGATCATTACAATTTTTATTTGAGAAGACCGTCTAAAAGTGGAGAAATCCCTCGATATATATGTAAAATTTCTAAGGGTTTCACTCAATGACATAGAAAAAAATAGACCTAGCATTTCATTTATAATGTCGGGAATATTTTGAAGCTGTAATTAAATTCTCTAGCAATGTGCTAGAGAAGGACAACAATACATTAAATTTCCTGTGTTGGCAACGCTGTATACATGGAGTCATATAATTTCCAATGGCGTACTGCTCTGGTTATTTTTTGAGGATATCCTCAACTGGAAATAGATGCGTAGTAGAAATGCTGTAGAATTTACATATCGTAAAGAGTGTGTTGAATTTAGGTGAAATACTGAATTGCAAAGAAACTTTAAATTCAGTTAATTCAATCAATATCTGCAAAAATGAATATATGAGGATATTGAGAAATAATTAAAACTTCGGAAAAGTTTTATTCAATTTTGAAATAATTACAGAATAACAATAAATAAGAATTAGTGTTTTTAAATGAAACTCAAGGTCTCTAGTTAATTCCACAATATAATACATATATTAAGCCAATCACAAGTTAGGTTACTTCTTGGTCTACCCAAAAATATAACTACTAAACATCAGGTAGGCATAAAATGAAATGTAACTTCTGTCATTCTGACGATGATATTGATTTATCGAAACAATTGTCAATTTTTTAGAATTTTCAATAACTTGTATTATATTGTGGAATTAACTGGAGACCTTGAAACTAGAGACCTTGAGTTTCATTTAAAAACACTAATATGAGCATATTCCACGAAGTAAGGGTCGAGACAGTCAATTCAATAAATAAGAAACTAATTGAATTATTGTACAACTATGAATTTTTATAAACGATATTAAATTATATAGGAATAATTGCGTAAAATGTTTCCTATTAAATAATAAACACTTTATTTTAGAACACAACTACTGATTATCAGTAGTATTACCTAGTGATTTATTGAAATAAACAACCTTTATATACAAACATCAAATCAATAATACAATACATAAAAATGAAAACATATACAATTACTTCACTAAAATTAAAATTTAAAATATATTCCAGTAGCAAATACTTCAAAATTCTCAAGTTCCGTGATTGTCTTACAGCTATTGGTAGCTCATTGAATTCATTCAGGTCTTCAAAAAATAAAGAATTCATGCAGTTTTTTTGAATTGTTTTCTCATCAATCAATACAATTTATTAAAATATTGTGTTTAACCATCTCTAGTTCATATAGTCCCAAAAAAGAGCTCTAGATGACCTTATCAACATTTATAAGTCAAAAAATATTTTATCTTGTTTTATCTTGAACTAAATTTTTATAAATATGGTTCAAACTTTCGATCAAAATGTGGAAACCCAGAAACCCTGCTTGTCTTCCAGATTTCATAATTGGAATACTAATCCGAGTGAGTGTAATCTTTTGTGGAATCAAAAAATTTGAATATTAATGAAGATGTAGTTGATGAGAGTGGCCTTTTGAAAAGGTATTTCTTGAATTGAATATATCAAATAGGTTATTGAGTTCGAGAATAAAGTCAGATTTTGCCTTTGAGTTTCTGAATTGAATCCAAAGAGCTATCGGCCAGTTGCACTGTTGAGATCAGTCTATAAACTACCGGAAAGACTTCTTTACAACCGCATTGCTACCAAAATAATGGCAGCGGTTCATATAGAACAGGCTGGATTCCGCACCGGGCGCAACTGTACAGATCAGGTTATGTCACTAACAACCTCCATAGAGGCTGGCTTTTGAAAAAAATAAAGATATCAGCTGTATTTATAGATCTTTTTGCTGTATACGATACTGTCTTGAGACATGGCCTGCTTTACAAGTTCATCCGAGTGATTCTTTGACAGGGGATTACCCGACTCGTTGACAGCATGCTGGCCGATAGAACATTCCTGGTGATAGCAGGGGAACATGAAGTGCCTGAAGAGTCTTAAATAATGGCTTACCACAAGGCCCTGTGTTGGCTCCGCTATTGTTCAGCTTATATATCGCCGACATGCCAGATACTACTTCCAAAAGGTTCGGATATGCGGATGACTGGGTCCTGGCAACACAACATAAGACGTTCGAAGTAATGGAAACAACTTTGTCATCTGATTTAACGTCCCTGAGCACATATTGTCGTAAGTGGAGATTACAACCGAACCACACAAAAACAGAAACCACCTGCTTCCATCTCTGCAACAAATCCGCAAACAGAAGAATGAACTTCTATTTTGAGGAAATCCATCTTCGACACAATCCGTGTCCAAAATATTTGGGAGTTACTTTGGATATAACGCTCACCTACGAACAACATTTGGAAAACACTGCAGCTAAATTAAACACGAGTAATAATATTCTCCATAAATTGTGCGGTACCACACGGGGTTCTTGGGCTGACACGTTACGCACTACAGCACTTGGACTGGTCTACTCGACAGCGGAATAATGCGCCCCGGTATGGTTGAAAAGTGTTCACACATATAAAATCGATGTACAGCTCAACAACACTATGCGAATTATTAGCGGAACCATTCGCCCAACTCCAGCACACTGGCTCCCTGTTTTGAGCCACATAAGGAATGCTCTTCTTCTGGAATACAAGAAACTGATTGAGAACCCAGAGTTACACATACATAGCGACATACCTGACCTGGAGAACGGCAGACTTGCAGACACCCAGTAGTAGTAACAGCCAAGGAAATGCAACGAACAGGATTTAACATCATAGAATCTTGGAGAGAACAATAGCAGATAGTGGGCTCCGGGCATTGTCAAACCCTCCCCTGCATCACGGAGAAACTACCTGGGAATGAACTGCCTCGCCATATATGGTCACCCCTAAATCGTATTCGCACCAACCATGGTATTTGTGCAGATTCCCTCCATAAAAGAAGTAAAATACCGAATCTCGGCTGTGACTGCGAAGCAGAACGCCAAACCGTTCACCACATAGTGTCCGAATACGAAACAGGGGCTTATGCTGGGAACTTCTCAGATTTTTTGATAGAAACCGACGCCGCAAAAGACTATATATGTAATGTTAATGTTCGTTTTTGATTTTATTTGATATGTTCGCTCTTTGTCATTTACACTCCTGTTTGTATTTTTGTATATACTCTAATTTCAATTTTTTTTATTGGCCCTGTTGCATCATGTGCCATACGCTAAATAAAATTCTGAATTGTTAACAATTCAAATTTTTTCTTAAGAAACTTAACGCATCACTAATAGTCTTGCTCAAAGTTTGTGTTGGCAAACGAACCTACATTTTTTCTCTTGTCCACTAAATATGCACTTTGTAGCAGCATGCAATCCTTCAACATACTGCCTCTTAAGTAATTCAGAAATATATTCCCATTTTATATTTTCGCCTCTTGCATTTCTCATGTCAGTTGTGGAAGCTAAGCAGTGTTCAACCAATTTGATCATATGACATGCATCAGGTAAGATATATATATAGGTTTCTTAGTGATTGGACGGACAAAATGAGTTCTTAGATTCTTAGAATTATTAAAGTCTTCCCCAAATTTTTCTACCATTGAAAAATTTACTGGCGCGCCATCGAAAGCTAGAAATGTTTTTGTTATTTCAATCTGATATGAAAAGTCAAGGCATTTTCTCACAATTTCCGCTCGTTCTGCAGCTATTAGTCCATCTATCAAGAAATATCCCAGTGGAACATTCCAATGTCCATTAATTCATATCACCATGAATACTAAAGCTTTGCGTGTTTCTGGAACCTTATCAGAGTAAAATTTTGTCTCAATGTCAACAAGGCCACACACTTTTTTCCATCCAGTCCACTAGGAGTCGTGTGATGATTAGTGGTTAGCGTGCCACATACTAAACCATTTATATTCCAAACCATTAGGGAAACACTTACCTCCAATCTGTGGGAACGAAATAATCCAGTAATTTCATAACATTAACCTAATCCCTGACCAGTTTCATCAGGAAGATTCATTTCGCAGATTAAAGAATTGACGTGAAATAACAAATTAAAATTTAATAGCCAAAGTAATCCATCAAAATATATTTCACTTCCGTACATTCCCGATATAAATAAACCATTACAAAAATACCTAACACCATTTAACATTAAAATTGCTGATTGACCAAATAACATTAGAGGAAATACATTTTTTTCTATACTCAAACCAGATAATAAACTCAATATATAAAATAAATTGTTCTGATTGCAATGGTACTTACATTGGTCAAACTAGCCAATATTTAGATAAGATGATTCAACAACACAAGCAATCAGTTCGAAATAACAATGAATGTACTGCACTATCAAAACATTCACTTGATGAAAATCACTCTTTAAATTTCAACAACGTAGAAATATTAACTACAGAAAAAAATTATAGTAAAAGATTAATAAAAGAAATCATAAATATTAAAAAGAATTCTGACTCAGTCAATTTCAGAACTGACATAGACAACTTAAGTTGTATATATACGAACTTACTATTATAAACTAATATCTACACCTTACCTAGTTATTAAAAATTAAAAAATAGGTCTCTAATTCTAATTTTAACTTAATTAGGACACTCTGTAAATAGTAAATACATTATAATCATTTTTAACATAGTTCATTGCTGTATGATTTGTTTTTATATACATTAATTGCCTTTTTTTAATTTAAGAAATACTACTGTACAGTAGTAGACATACGGAGGCATAATCAAAAAGTAAGTTTCAAAGAAACATCTTTCAACTATATGTATTTAAATAAATGTATTGTTTTCAAAACCTTTTTAGAAAGGTTTGAAAATGGTTTAAATAAAATAGACCGAAACGTTACCACTATAAGCAAGTGATTTTATTTCTGACCGAAACCCATGAAAATGTAAGAAATTGAGAATTAACGGACATTGAAAATATATATGTTTAGTCAAAGTGTTTAGAGCTGGGGCTTTTAAGTGGTATTGTCGTGCCTTCTATTTCCGGTTTAATAAAGTCACAAAAAATGAATGTTTTATCAATATCCTTGATCTTGTTTTGCGAGTATTTAAAACATTCGACGTAATCCCCCAAGTCACAGTCTGGAGGTATATAAACACCTACAACCTGACACTAAAACTTGCACTTAAGTTTCAGGTCTAACACTAGAATCTCACATTTTGAACAAAGTTTTTGAAATGCAAATATTTTTTCTACATGCCATAAAAACTCCACCTCCCGGGACTTGCCCGTTGCCTCTAAATTTCTATCTGCCCTATAAACAGTATGTAAATCGACATTCACCATCACCACACGTCTTTTAACCTTCCGTTGGTCGCGCCTGGTCTCAGGGACCGGGGCATAATAAACTAATGCCTATTTTTCTAAATATCGGAGTGAGAGATAGCGGGGATCGTCTACCTTCCTAACGCAGCTTTCTTTTAGCGGCAGTACGTAAGTGAGCGCCGTGGGAGTAAGGTGGTATGTGTTAGGGCGTTTCCCGGAATCTCAGACCGGCGCGACTATTAGTGATACATTATTTATGTGTACTCTGAAAGCGAATTTTCAAAAGAATGGCGAGTTATGAGCAAGAAGAAGCCCGTCTTAGGCAGTTGATGGAAGAAGCGTTTGACGAGGAAAGTGTGGCAGATGTTTGCGATGACCAATCCGATTGTGATGAATCTGATCACGAGCAGCAATCAGATCATGACACGGATACCGAACAAGAAATTAGCGACACGGAAGAAGCAGAGTATAGTGAACCTTTGCCATATTATAAGGGTATTAATTTTAAAATATATTCTTAGTTAAGTTTCTACTATATTTTGTTTTTAGGAAAGGATGGATCGGCATGGAAGAAACATCCACCAAGTCGTAAAACTGTGAGAACAAGAAAAGAGAACATAATAAGAAGATTACCCGGATGTACTTCAGTAACTAAACCTCTAAAAGAAATTTTTGATATATTTAACTACACTGGGGTTCTAGACTAACTAACACTAAAGGTAAGGAGCTACTAACAGCAATAAACCAAATTAAATGTGAAGCAATCTCGACAGGAAAACCAACTTATTGGCCTGCTGACCCTAACAAAATTCCAGACCTCATAGACTTCTTTGTGGCCAGGAATATCTCGACAAACTACATGCAAATAGAAGAAGCATGGGATATGAGTTCTGACCATTCCCCCATCCTTCTCACACTTAGTGAGACTATAATACAAAGAGAAAACTTACCAAGACTAGTCAACAACAAGACTGACTGGAAAAGTTTCCAGATTGAATTAGAAAACAACATTAACCTCTTAGTCCCGCTAAAAACCAAAGAACAGCTAGATGAAGAAGTAGAAAAACTCAACAAGGTTATTCAGAAAACTGCATGGAATAATACCCCGAGCATTACATCGAGAACAAAGGGAAATAATTACCCAAGAGAAATTAAAGAATTAATAACAGAAAAAAGAAAACTAAGACGGAAATGGCAACAATCTAGAGCACCAGTAGACAAAACTAGATTAAACAATGCCGCACAGAATTTAAAAAGAGAAATACAAAAAATCAAACATGAATCAATTAGTACTTACCTCAGTGAACTAACAAATGACAGCAGTACAGATTATTCCTTGTGGAAGGCTACTAAACGATTAAAGAGACCAATCCTGCATAGTCCTCCAATCAGAAATGAAGATGGAAGCTGGGCCAGAGATAACAATCAAAAAGCCAAAAGATTCGCTGATCACCTAGAAAATACCTTTCAACCTAACGAAGGAGAAGAATTATCAAGAATGGACTATGACCAAGAAGAATTAGAGATAAGACCTGTTACACCAAAAGAGGTAACTGCAGAGATAAAAGAAAACATTAACCCGAAAAAAGCCCCAGGATTTGACCTGATTACAGGAGAAATCCTAAAGCAGCTGCCCAAAAAAGCTATAATAAAACTGACACACCTGATAAATGCAGCTTTCAGGTTGAAATATGTCCCCAGAATGTGGAAAGTTGCAGAGGTGATTATGATACCCAAACCAGGCAAAAAACCTGAAGAAGTATCATCATACCGGCCAATATCATTACTACCAGTAGTTTCTAAATTATTTGAAAAACTTCTGATAAAGAGACTAAAACCAATAATAGAAGAAAGAAAATTGATACCTGATCACCAGTTTGGATTTCGCGAGAGCCATTCAACGATAGACCAGGTGCATAGAATAACAAATATTATAGAAAACGCATTGGAAGAAAGTAAAGTCTGTTCTGCAATCTTCCTAGATGTAGCACAGGCCTTTGATAAAGTATGGCATGAGGGGCTCAAACACAAACTCAGATGTCACCTACCTAAACAATACTCAGACCTTCTGGATTCATATATATCAGAAAGAGTATTCAGAATAAAACAAGAAGAAGCATACTCTGAACTGAGAGAAATAAATGCTGGAGTACCACAAGGAAGTGTACTAGGACCAGTCCTCTACCTACTGTACACTAGTGACATTCCAAACCTAGAACATAATACCACAGCCACATTTGCAGACGACTCAGCTATCTTAGCTGTAGGCAAAAACCATGAAGAAGCAGCAAATAAACTGCAGAATAACATAGATCAGATTTATGAATGGACCAGAAGATGGAGGATCAGATTAAATGAAACAAAGTCAGTGCACATTAACTTCACCAACAAACGAAATCAACATGTACCAATTAGACTAAATAATGCTCAGATACCTTACGCCAATACAGCAAAATATCTGGGTATTACATTAGATGCGGGGTTACGCTGGAAGCCACATATCAAAAAGAAAAGAGAAGAATTAGGACTCAAATTTAGAAACATGCATTGGATATTGGGACGCAACTCCACTCTGTCTGTATACAATAAATTGCTATTATACAAGCAAACTCTGAAACCAGTTTGGACCTACGGCATCCAACTTTGGGGCTGTACCAGAGAAAGTAACATCCAGATCATACAACGATTCCAGAACAAAGTATTAAGGAACATCGTCAATGCGCCTTGGTACTCCCGAAACAGTGACCTCCACAGGGACCTGGAGATGGACACTGTCAGCCAGACAATCACTAAGTTTGCCAAAAGCCACGAACAACGGCTTTTAGACCATGTGAATGTAGAGGCCATCCAGCTCCTCGACAACACCAACCAGAAGAGAAGACTCAAGAGGACAAAGCCCTTTGAGTTAGTTAACTAGTGACAGTGTAAAGCAGAGCATAGTGCGGTAATTGCACGCTAGTGATAGTGTTTGTTTGTATTAGAGCCTAAGGAACTACTAATGAGTAAGACCTTTAGTTATAAGGTAGAAATTAGTAAATTAAGTTAGATTAAAATTGCTTATTGATCGTATTAATGATCAGATTGTAATTTCAAGAAAAGCCTATTAAGGTTTTTTTTAAATAAAAAAAAAAAAAATATTTAACTACTTCATAAATGAGGAAATGGTTCAATTAATTGTAGATTCAACAAACACGTTCATTGAGTCGATCAGATCAAACTATGCCAGAGATAGAGATGCGCTTCCCACCAATTCCGTAGAAATACGAGCCTTATTTGGCTTAGTATACTTGGCTGGAATTACAGGCTCAAACAAGACAAATACCGCCGATTTGCGGGACAGGAATGGTTATGGCGTGGAAATGTTACATCTTGGAATGTCACTGCAAAGGTTTCGATTTTTACTAAGGTGCCTCAGATTCGACGATAAAAATACACGTGAAGAACGGCGAAAAACTGACAAACTAGCTCCGATCCGTAGTCTGTTTGATATGTTTGTAGAAAACTGTCAAGACGGATATCACTTGTCTGAGTATGTTACGATTGATGAAATGTTGCCTGGTTTTAGAGGGCGATGTAGCTTTAGGCAATACATACCATCAAAGCCCGATAAATATGGCATAAAGTTATTCGCCTTATGTGATGCTAAGATGTTTTATACATCAAAACTCGAAGTTTATGTTGGAAAGCAGCCAGAAGGGCCATATGAAATGTCTAATAAGCCAGAAGATATAGTACTTAGAACTTGTCAACACCTTTCGGGCTCCAATCGAAACATAACCATGGACAACTGGTTCACTTCGGTCCCTTTAGCTCGAAAATTACTTACAGACTATAAACTGACTTCCAATGGAACCCTTAGAAAAAACAAAAGGGAATTACCCGATGAATTGTCAAAGCCTGCAAAAAGGCCCGAACACACTAGCATGTTTGGTTTTACTGCAGACTGTACCATCGTCTCATATATACCTAAAAAAAAGAAGAATGTCATTATGCTCTCTACTATGCATCACCACGATGATATAGATGAAAGTACAGGAGACCATCAGAAACCGCTTATTATCACTACGTATAACTCAACAAAAGGAGGTGTGGACGTCGTGGACAAACTCATCGCGACTTATAATTGTTCAAGAACTACGCGGAGATGGCCAATGGTTTTACTCTATCTGATTCTAAATGTCACTGGGATTAACTCGCAAGTAATTTACTTCTCCAATCATCCAGATACCAAATATGCCAGAAGATTTTCTTTGAAAATGTTGTCCGAAGAACTTATTCGCCCCCATTTGAAAGTCCGTGCTCTCCAGACTAATCTTCCGCGAAGTTTAAGGGCCCGTTTGCTAGATTTTTCCGACCCACCAGCCGACGTACCAGTAGAAAATGTTAGAACAGGTAGATGCGCTTATTGCGATTGGAGAAAAAACCGAAAAACCAAGTATTGTTGTTTTAAATGCAGTACTTATATGTGTTTAGAGTACATTGTCGCTATTTGTCAAACTTGCCGCGACAATGTAGTTTAGTTGTTTTTGTACCATGTATTCAACATTTATTTATATAAAATGGAAAGTTCATATTATTTTTGTACTAATTAAGGTCCATGTAGTTTATTTTATGTTACGTTACTTAAATATGTAATACCTGCAATGTTTCTTTGTAACAACATAATACTTTTATTTGATTTATATTAAAAAATCTAAATATAGCATGTTTTTCTATAGCTCACATGAAAAACCACATTTATTTTCACTAATTCCCAATTTAACTAAACTCGGTCTAGGAGACCGGCGCGACGATTTGACTCATAAATTAAGGCGCGACCAACGGAAGGTTAAACATGATTCTACTACCGTCAGAACATCGTATTCACATTCTGAACTGTGTCTATAAAATTCCGCCGTCTTTGTATTCAGACCTCTGCAATTTTGAAAATTTACAAGAAGTGTATTCATGTCACTAGAATTCGAGTACACGTACTGGAGAGCACATCCGAAATTTACTAAAATCTAAATAATATCATCTGAAAACCTCTAAATATATAAGAAACCTTCGATAAATGAAGTAAGATATAAATTACCAACTATAAAATTGAATTTGCATACTATTAATAGCCACTCATTCAAGTTAATTAATACATGTTCCACATATTTGTTTCTCTCATATCTCCACACCCATCTCTATTTAGGAACAATTCTTATAATAAAGTTTAAATAAATAATAACATTTGTTTAGTATGTATCAATCAGTTTTCATACTTATTGAAGTAAAAAAGTAATGTCTCATTAATAGCTTTATTTATTTGTTAAAGCGGCACACACACACCGATGTTATTGATTTTTATATAGACATTTCCAGCCCAACCAGACGTCACTCTTCCCGTATTTCCGTTTGGCTTGAAGTAATACGTTGTAACTGTTTTTTGTAAGGTCCTCGTTCAATATTATATCAGTTTGCTTTAGTTGTCCTCTGGCTATTATAATGTCCATTTTTTTTCAGGTATGATACGAATTCTACTATTAGTGTTGCGGGCTTCTGGAAATTTGAATTAGGTACGTTTTCTTATCCGGTATATGAAGCTAATGTCACCTGAAGTGCATTTCACGTTCATCTGGTTGTTAACTATGATAGTCACAATAGATATTAAACTTTCGTTTTCTCTTTCCGTTATTCGATCGAACCGAATATTTCTCCTCCTTTGATACGTTTCTAAGTCGTCGTTTTTATTACGTAACTCATCAATTTCAGTTTCTTGGGTTCTAATAGATTTGTTTATTTCACTAATGTTTTTAGATATCTCCCCTATTTTTGAATATATTTTATCTCGTTTGCTGTCTATTTTTTCATAAATTTTCATTATAAATGTTTGTCATACCTTCATAATCATCGGTTCAATAGCGGATTTATCCAATTGTATCGAAATTTAACTGGCGTTTCTGGTTTTGATCATAATATGGGGGGTTCAGAAGTGAAGTGGATCAAGTCCTAAAAGCTAATTATGGAGAAAATGAAGGTTTAACTTTTTTAGAGTTTATTAATTAAAAAACAACACATTTGGGAAAAAAAATAAATAAAATGCTTTATTACACTTTATTTTGTACATCTGTACACTAAAACAACTTAAGAAACCACTACGGTAATTTTTAAAACAGATTGTTTGTAATTTTTTGGACTTGAACCATTTGATAACTGAAATTATTTTAAATCTTTAACATAAACAATTTCATCGGTAGATTCTACTTCGTCATCAAGGGATTGGTTGCCTGCGTTTTGTCTCGTGCCTTCAACTGGTAAATTTTTGTAAAAATTGTGATGCATTGGCGGAATAAAACGTAGAAGATCTTTCATGTGTTGCTTTTTAGATTCGGTTACGTTACGTCTTGATGGATACAAAGGCTCCTGTTGGATGGTAGTCAATGATGATATTTTTCTTCCTGGTCTAGTTTTATTCAAATCAACTGTTTCAAACGCAATGTCTTCATCGAGAGTTTCTTTAAACTTCAAGGATATTGGCGATACCCTTTAAAAACGCAACCACCTGATTTTTAACCATGAAAAATTATGGCCCGTAAGAGTTTTCTTTCTATTTTGTATTGCTGCTTCCAAAGATTTGGTTGATTTAAATTCTTCCCTTTCCATTTCAATAACTCTAAATCTTGGTTGTGCTTTCTTTGCTTCTTGTGCTATTTTCATCCAGTCTTGCGCGGAAAAAATATAGGGGCATTTGCGACTACTCTTTTCAATAACTCCGAAGTCGGCATCATTCGGCAAAAACGAATGACCCGACACTAAAAACTTAAGGTCGATAATGTCCACAGCCATATTTGGATCTTGTACTAATTTAAGCAGGGAGAGAGACATCTTTATATTTCTATTCTGCCCTGTGCATGAGTCTGAATATAGTATAATGTGTTTATGAGTTGCTGCAAATTCTTTTAAATGTTTTACTACACATGTTGAGACATATTGAGATCCGCGGCCTCCTACTGTCTCATCATACATGTACATAAATCCAGTACCTATATTAAATGAATGTACGCCAACGTTGTAAACATATAAATTTTTTTTGTAATATGCTACAGATGTGGATAGTTTAGGAAATGGTAGGGCTTTCTGAAGGTCGAAAGTTAATACATAGTTGATGTCTGAGGCCTGATTTTGGTCATTTTTCAAAGCATTACGAGCTTGTTCAGCTCTGGCAAGATGTATTTCTTTATCCAGTTTAAGTTTATTTTTTGTTTCTGCATTATCTTCAAAGTCAATTTTTATTTTAAGGTCGTCGCATAGGGAACAAGTATCTTTAGAAGGTGGTTTAAAGCTCAAATTAAACTTTGTATTAAACACATGGTAATAAAACTTTTTTTTGCAAGGAAGACAATTCTCTGAGATACATTTTTCTTTGTATAACTCATACATTTTGCTGATAGTTAATTCTTCGTTCAAATATTTCCTGCCAGGATTATCTTTTCTAGTATAATGACTTTGGTAGGCGGGAAAAGAATTGATATGTTCAATAATTTTAGAATCATCTACTTTCTTTCTTGGATTCATTCCCCGTGAATCTAATACTGCACATACTTCATTTTTTGAAATACAGCGGTACAATCTACCAACACTAATTTGTAATGTATCTATAAAATATTTCTTACATACCAACACGGTGTGATTTTCCACCCGAAAGCTGTATTTAAAAGACGTTTGCTTTGCTGCACCGACACCATTTCTTATTCGTTTTCTTGCAACTTTTTGCGCTGCTACCAAGCCTCGTATAAAAATATTTTGACGGGAATAGTCGCCTAGTTTCCAAAAAGTTTCAAAAATAATCTTGCGCTGATCTTCTTGAATTTTACCGAAGCAATTCTTTTTGCACCTGCATTCTATGTTCTGGAATGTTTTTGGAGGTATGGTTTTTCCCGATGAAGAAATATATTCTTTACCACAATTTCGTTTGCTTTTCTTCACATTAGCCTTCCAAAGACTTTTATTTACACTTCGCTTTCTGGATTTAGAAATTCCAGACATAGTTATGGTGTCTGAAATAGCTGCCAAAGGTCTAGCAACATTGCTCTGTGTGGATACACCTTCACCGCCTATAAAAAAATACAAGTAGATACTTACAAGTTCTGATCAAACCCCGTATACGCCGTTCAGAACAACGCATCACTATACTTAAACATTTGCAACGAAAACATAACCTAACTTTAGAAAGTAATGCTTAAAATAATAATAAAATATTAATAATTAAACCATACCTTCTGACTCGCTATAATTAGACCTTTCTGAAGGCTGGTAATCTGATTCACTTGGTGAAAATGGTTCAGACTCTGTTCCTCTATCATCCATTTTAACAATATCAACAAAACACGTATTTTTAACTCTTAACTACTGATGCAGTGAGAATAATTACTACGAGGCTTATTCACAAAATCGCGCAATGGTAAATTTTATGGACTTGATCCATTTCACTTCTGAAACAAACGAACAAAGTTTTCAGAAACCAAACGATAAGCGAGTCTAGCTGCTTAATACGGGAAGTGTGACTTGATTCACTTCTACACCGAAATAAACAATATTTTTTGTGCCTTTAAAGACTATAATATGAAAATGGTAGAAAATTGGACTTGATCCATTTCAATTCTGAACACTCCATATGTGTGTGGACCACCTTAGTTATAAATGTTACACAATGTTTGCAATTGCGGCTGAGCAACTTATTCATAGCCCTTCGCTCCAGCAAAGGCCAACTAACTTGTATATTTCACTACTTGCAGTACAAAAGAACAGCAATAATATATAATATAGATTAATACAGTTCTATTATTCCAAATTTTAAAGAATCTGATTTATGCAATTCTTCTGGAAAACCCTATATTGTCTATAAAATCAATATTGTTGAAAAACCCTGTAATGTAAGATTTGACAGATTATTTCATTTCTGATGACATTTACATGTCACAGTAGAAAAAGATATCGAAAGTTAAAGAACACAGAGGTCATTATTAAGTATTTAGTACTAAAAGTATTCCAAATCTTCTATAAAAATAATAAGTTTAGCTTTTTTTTCAAAAAAGAGGAAAGTTTGTAACCACGGTAGAATGTGGTTATTTATTTGAAAAAAATCAGCAGTTGAATTTGAGAATCCGAACGGGGGACATCTCATGTGAGATCTCTCCAAAAATTTTGTATAATCAGAAGTTGATCAGTGTAATTAATTAGTATGAGGCATTATACGGTATATTTAAAGTAAATGCAGTGCGTGTATTTTCGAAAAATCATTTGTAATTAGAAGAAAGGTGAAGGATCTTGAATCCTGAATTAGTGTATGCAATTGTACGAGTTTGCAGTTTTTTCTTCTCCACATCCAGACTTCTGGTAAGTTCGCTCCAGAATAATTATTATATCATTGAACATCAGGACTTGAAACAAACTTAAAATTAGATGCATGTAAGTATTGAGATTGAATATTGGATTCAATCAACAACGAAATTTATGTATACTTATCGAACAATTAAATAGTTAAAGAAATTATTAAAAAATATCGGGTATTTGACATTTACCGAGGAGCTGAGTGACAATTCCAAATTTGAAATTTTTGAAAACAAATTAGAAACTTTTGAAATTAGATTAGGAGGTTATTTAGTTTGTTCCCATGTTAATCTAGTCGTAAAAGATACTATATCATTATTTGTATCAAGAAGGAAAGTTAAATTTGGAATTTGTCGATTTGAGTAATTATATATAATTGTTAAACGTATTTTCATTGGAGATTATTCAAATCATTTTAGACACGTTGGTAGAAATTGAACATATTTAATTGAATAGGAATTTTATTTGGACAGTGAAATTTATTGGGTCATTGGTGACAGACAAGTCATTCATTGATAGTAAGTGTCAGTAAGCAATTAGGTGATATTTTCAATCCTAAATATACGTTCACAGGAGAGAATATAGAACAAAATCAATAATCCAAATATTTAATTCAGAAATTAAATTAAAAATAATAAAAAACTGTTATATTAGAACAAACTGAACCCACCTGAGAATAGAGTAGAATAATAAAAGGTAAAATAAACTCATCTTTCGATATTTTAAAACAATTTTTGTTATTCTGCTAGCTGGGAATTTTGACAACAACTGTCAACTTTGAAATAGATAACATACGGTGCTTAAGCCGTGTGTACAATATTGTCGCTGCAACCTGAGATTGTACAATTTTGTTTCAACAACGTGGACAAATGAAATTTAAATTGTAAAATTCATTCGATAGAAAACGTGTGGTATATCAGACTGCACAATTTATATATATATATATATATATATTTATATATATATATATATATATATATCTTATATCTTGAAGCACATCAGCTGATTGATAATGTTTAGTTTAGTATTTAAAATAAATTGAAACTATATTAATGAAAGAACACATTAAAACACCACAATCAGAATTAAAATTCATATAAAGTCATATTATAAAATCAGTTGTTTAATATATGATTAAAAGATTAAAAATAAATATAGAGAAACTATCTTAATAATTGTCTTAAAATATGAAAACGCCTAACAAGTATTGAAGAAAACATTAAATCTGCCTAATATGGATATTTGTTTGTCACTAAGGAATCAGCTGTTTATCTGAAAATAAACAAGCTTTAGTTATCTAGTTCAATATAACTATCAGTTTATTAGTAATAATAAAAATAATATTCATATTTGTTATAAAGAATTAGTCCCGTTAAAAATATAAATACAAGATGACATAAATCTAATGATATGTCAAAATTTGGTATCAACTTTATAGAATAACAAAAAAGGAAATTCATCATAAGATGGTGATAGATATATGTATATATTTGGAACTATAAAATTTGGACAGTATTAAATAACGAAATCAAGATATATATATATATATATATATATATATATATATATATATAAATATATATCAGATAAAAATATTTATGTTATAAACTTAAATGTTATTTCAAAGTTTTCACATGTAGGGAAAACAAGAATTTACATTGCAATATTAACCATGAATTTCACCAATTATTAAAAGACTAATTGTATGGAAATTAGTTTATATTAAAGAAAAAACAGACTTCTTTAAGTGAAATTCACAATCTTATGTTTTTTCAAAACTTTTATAAAATGCAATAAAAGTGAATAGCTCAAGAATATGACAGGACAATTTTGTTAAATTATAAGGAAACATAGCTTTGTTTGGAACAGTGAGCTGGGAAACAATAGTTTATTTATTAAAAAAAATGACGATCGAGGGGAAGCGTTGGTAGATTGGGCTTGGCGTCGTAGGAGAGGAGATGAGGATGCAAGTTTTGCAACAAATTCAAGCTAAATCGCAACAAATATTAATTTAAGTTAAAAATTCATAAGTTATATTATACAAAAAACACTTACGTATATGGATATCCAGTTACTCCTGAGAATACCCAAGTTTCTTCCAGAAAATATGCAGCGTAGACTTCAATAGGCGTATTCCTGTTACCAGATCTGGTAAAATACAGACTTCAGGTCAGTGTTTTTTAATATTATTGGCCAATAATAACAAACTAATTTAAATTCAGTGAGTATTTCCATTTGTAAATAATTCTTGCGTCTATATGATCAATCAAACTAAAAGAAAAAGACTTTTATGTAGTTATTCATTAGATATAAATTTGAGATTAATAATAAAACCACATGAAAGTTCTTAATTTTGTAATTAAATAATGGTGGTACTTACTTGATGAATAATAGTATAACAAATTTGCATTTTATGTAGAGATATGATATTTCCAAAGGTATATGTAGTTGGTATATAATTTCTTCTGAACATTTAACAATCTGTATGTATAATTTCACACATAAATTCTTTTATGATATTTCCCATCACCATTCTTATTACAAAGAAAACGATTCTATTACATATATAATTTTCATACAATTGTTAAGCGTCTCTAAGAAACGTTCGGTTTCATTCGCATCATTTCGTTTTTATTGGAGCATGCGCATAGAATGTTAGATGGTATAATTTATGACTGTGGTTTAATAATGCCATAGGCGTATCTATTATATAAATTGAAATAAAATTTTTCTTTAAAAAAAATTAAATTATTCAGAATTAATGTGTTTCTTTTCATTTAATTAAACAGGATATCTCAATCTAAGCCTGAACTCAAAGAGTAGAACGAGTCTCATGCTCCCGAATAATAAACAATTACCTGAGCTAGCCACATAAAAAAATACAAATATAAATAAATAAAGTATTTAATCTATGAATATTATAATAAATGATAATTTAATAATATTAAACTTCGTTTATTACATATATATATATATATATATATATATATATATATATATATATATATATATATATATATATATGTATATATATATCACAAAATTAGTATTAAAAACATAAAAATTCATGTTAAAAATTTTTTTGGCAATTTAGGGGACATTCGGTATATTAGAAAGGTTCAATCGGGGTAACTATATTCACTGGATCATTTCATAAACAAATCTTGAAGTACCAATGTCTGTATTTAGTTATAACAGTTCCAAGTAACTGTGAACGTATCCTATCAGAGGTGAATTCTAAAATTGTCATTTATCCAGTCAATAAAAGGAATTTGAAACAATGTCACATTGAAATAAAATAATAATAAAATGTTTAACAAATCATATTTTGCAATAGAACAGCTATTAAATAACAATGGATATTTGAATAAAATAAGACATTATGAAAGATGAATTGGTTGGATAAGTGACAAGTCGAGACTAAATCAAACATTTTTGACAATTGAAATATTTTGAAGGTGACAATTATAAAAGAGCAGATTGATCTCCAGAGCGGATTACAACGGTTGATCTGATTGGAGATGATCGTAACGTGAAGGGAAAAAAGAAAATTATTAGGGAAAGTCAGTGTCAGATATTTTTTGGGAAAAATATCGAATTGTAATTTGAATTTAATATTATTGATAATTATGCAGAAGTAAATAGAAGACGACGATAGAACTTTCCTGTAGCAATACATTTTATAAAGTGTTTCTCGTGTGAGAAATTTTGTATCCCGGAGGCAGCTAATTTGTATCCCGTTCAAAGCGAGAAGAGGCTTCTTTAGAGTCAGCTAAGTACACCGAGGAGAAGATTGATTGGTAACAAAATTTCAAATATTATATCGATATAAAAGAGTTCAAGAGAAAACAAATTCAATTGAAAATTAACCAAAAAGCATGCTTATTTGAACATAAATTTTTTGATCATTCAGGAACTAAATTAAAATCCAATTAGTGCGTGTAAACTCCAAAACCTTTTCGATACTCGTACTTTTTTCATAATTTCCACTCTATTCTGGGACTATAGTTAAGATTTAGTTATAAGTTGCATAGTTATTAGTTATATTTAAATAATTAACTCTAATGGGAAGACCTTCATAATTTTGAATTTGTTATTAGAATATTAACAGATTAGTTATTTTCTTTTGATTTAAATAAGAATTTCACTCATTAAATTTAAAATAATAATAAAATTGGCACCCGACAGAACTCACCTGTGATAGGATCTCAGGCCGTGGCAAATATAAATTATATTATAAAGTATATTAAGTGATTCACATCAAATATACATCTCAATTGGCGCCCAACGTGGGGCTTGGTAAAATAAATTTTAATAAACCGAAATATATAGGGGCAGACAAAACTTAAGTTGATAAAATAAGGTGTAGATTGATTGGGGCAAATATAAATTTAAAATATCCATTTTAATACAAAAATAATCATTTAAATCTAATTTATTCAAAATGGCAAATAGAATGACTCTTAGAGACGGAAAAGAATTAGCAGGAACGGGTGAGAGGCAGGAAAGGCAGGTAGAGGATACTGGAACAGAGGATACTGGAGTACAGGCGGACGAAGAGCAGAGATTTGGATCAGGGGAATTTGTGGTTCAATATTTAGAGCAAGGGAGACAAAATTCAGAGGAAAAATTGGCAGGAGATGAACAGGAACAGACATTTGTAGATATTGAGGGAGATTCTGAAGAAGAAAGAAGACCATGTGGAGGAAGTAATTTGCATGGGGAAAAGAAATAGTGCAAACACCAGAGACAGTCGATTTAATGAACATAATGCATCAAATGATGATAAAGTTAGATAAAAATGCAGAGAATCTTAAAAATGAAATTAAAAATGAAATTATTCAGAAATTGGATAGAAATAGAGAATATATGAATAAAAAATTAGATGAAAATCGGGAAGAAAGTCAAAAAATGTACAGAAAAATAAACAAGAGTTTGGAAGAAATAGGAACAATTAAAAAGGAACAAGAATAGCAGAAGGAAGAAATCAAAGGTATTAAAGAAAACATAAGAGAACAAGAGAAGAATTTAAGAGCAGAAATTCAAGAAAATGGAATTAAAATCCGAACGGAAATAGAGACAAATGTTAAGGATAGCGTATATGAATTAAGAAAACTAATAGATGAGAATTAGCCAGAAGAGATTAATACTCATGTAATAAAACAAATGGAAGGAATCCGGGAAGAAATAGGACAAATTAGATTAGACGGGAAACGGAATGAGAACATTTTAGAAAATTTTAAATTAGATGTAGATAAAGAATGTGAAAGATTGAGTAATGAGGTGGATCAACAGAAAAGATTATACACAAAGGGTCATGGGAAAAATGAGCAGCAGATGAGAGAAAATATGTATGAACTGTTTAGAGAGGTTCAAATGGCACAGGATGATGTAATAAAAATGGAAGAAAATATGAGACAGAACATGGTTATAGGAAGTCCGACTATGATACCTAGTTTTCAAGATGGAGGTATTCGATTTGATGGAAACATAAATCATCTCCATCCTAATGTTTTCATTTCTATTGTAAAAAGCAGGATAAGAGGAATTAGGGACATAATCGAACAAAAACTGGTTATAAGGAATATGTTGGTAGGTCATCCGTTATTGTGGTTTTGCAGCAAAGAAGGGGAAATTAATAATATTAAGGAATTTGAGGAACAGTTTCTAAATTACTTTTGGGGAGAAATCCCTCAATCTGTATTTAGAGAGAAGTTATACTTTGGAAGATTCGATTATAATAAAAATAAAAACTATAATAATTATGCCATGCAATTATATAATATTGCTCAGTACTTAGAACCAGGAATGCGACAGGAGGAAATAGTACTCTACATAGCGAGACACTATAGACAAGAAACAGTAGAGACCATCGCGTTACATAACATAAAGAGTATGGAGAATTTATCTTCTTATCTGATAAGATTAGAACGAAGTGTAACACAAAGTAATAGGAATGGACAAATAAGTCGAAATAATCAGGAAGGAAATTACGGACAAATGGGAAGAAATAATCAAGAAGAATATTTTAGAGGAAACTGGAGACAACAAAGAAATATGAGAGGAGATTATGGAAATAATAACTATCAAGATAGAAACCAACAATCAAATTACAATCAAGAAAATACAAGAGGATTTGAAAGAAGAAATGATGGATATTATAGGAATCAAGGAAACAGGAATGATAATTGGAATAGAAACAACCAAAATAGAGGAAGAGATCTCGACAGAGGAAATGGAAGAAGAGGAAATAGAGAAGAGTATCAAGAAAACAGACGAGATAGATCAGGAGAAAATTAAAGACAAGTAAATGTAATTGGTAATTCAGACAAGAATCGTAACTCTCGTTCTGAACAAAATAATTCGGATTTTGATTAGATAGTTTCCACTAGCATAACATTCTCTATTCATCAAAATACGAACATACAAGAGAATATATTAAATTTGGAGAAGAATAGGAATTAAAAGGAATAATGGGAATAATAAAAATTAAAGGGAAATTAATGGGAAGCAAATCAAATATTTATAGGTACAGGTTCGAAAGCGTGTATAATAAAAACAAAATTAATAGATGAAAATATGGAAAATTATGAAAATAAAGTAATGAAGAAACCGACATGGTTATAGGAGTGGTAGAATTAACAAAATATAAGGCAAGAATTGATTTTGAGAAGATGGAGATGGAGAAAATTAAATGGTAATAGAATTGAATTTAAGGAGGAAAATATGGAAGTATTGGCAATTCAAGAGGATAATAAGAAGTTATGGAATATAGAAAGAAGTGGAATTATGGAAGGATAGGAATTAGTGTGTGGAAATAATGAATATGAAGAGAAAGTGAAGAATTTGGTGATGAAATAAGAAGGATTGATTGGAAAAAGATAATGAAAATGCACAAAGTACCTATCGATTAGTAGATCCTGTAACTAAACAATTAAGGGGAATTTTCCATATAGAAAGCATATTTAAATATAATAAAAGCGAAAATGAGGAAGAACAAGGGTAGAAAATGTTATGACGAAAGAAATGTATTTAAATGATATATTCTAAACTAGATGAATTAAAAATACATATAACTTAATTATAATGAAGCAATTTATAGGGTAGGAGTAGTGTAGATTAGAGAATTATATTTGTCGAGTTGAATTAGAATAGGATTGTACATAGATAAAATAAAAATTAGAATAGTTGGAAATTGATAATGTAATTGTTAGTATTGAGAGATCATTAATTATTTTTATTAAAAAGAAATCTGCAGACAAATATAAATGTTAGAATGGAAGAATGATTTCAGACGTGTTTAGAAGAAAATATAATTTGTTAAAATTTTATTAGGGGCATTTGAAAACATTTATCTCATTACAAAATTAGTATTAAAAACATGAAAATTCATGTTAAAAATTTTTTTGGCAATTTAGGGGACATTCGGTATATTAGAAAGGTTCAATCTGGGTAACTATATTCACTGGATCATCTCATAAACAAATCTTGAAGTACCAATGTCTGTATTTAGTTATAACAGTTCCACGTAACTGTGAACGTATCCTATCAGAGGTGAATTCTAAAATTGTGATTTATCCAGTCAATAAAAGGAATTTGAAACAATGTCACATTGAAATGAAATAATAATAAAATGTTTAACAAATCATATTTTGCAATAGAACAGCTATTAAATAACAATGGATATTTGAATAAAATAAGACATTATGAAAGATGAATTGGTTGGATAAGTGACAAGTCGAAACTAAATCGAACATTTTTTACAATTGAAATATTTTGAAGGTGACAATTATAAAAAAGCAGATTGATCTCCAGAGCGGATTACAACGGTTGATCTGATTGGAGATGATCGTAACGTGAAGGGAAAAAAGAAAATTATTAGGGGAAGTCAGTGTCAGATATTTTTTGGGAAAAATATCGAATTGTAATTTGAATTTAGTATTATTGATAATTATGCAAAAGTAAATAGAAGACGACGATAAAACTTTCCTGTAGCAATACATTTTATAAAGTGTTTCTCGTGTGAGAAATTTTGTATCCCGGAGGCAGCTAATTTGTATCCCGTTTAAAGCGAGAAGAGGTTTCTTTAGAGTCAGCTAAGTACACCGAGGAGAAGATTGATTGGTAACAAAATTTCAAATATTATATCGATATGAAAGAGTTTAAAAGAAAACAAATTCAATTGAAAATTTACCAAAAAGCATGCTTATTTGAACATAAATTTTTTGATCATTCAGGAACTAAATTAAAATCCAATTAGTGCGTGTAAACTCCAAAACCTTTTCGATACTTGTATTTTTTTCATAATTTCCACTTTATTCCGGGACTATAGTTAAGATTTAGTTATAAGTTGCATAGTTATTAGTTATATTTAAATAATTATCTCTAATGGGAAGACCTTTATAATTTTGAATTTGTTATTAGAATATTAACAGATTAGTTATTTTCTTTTGATTTAAATAAGAATTTCACTCATTAAATTTAAAATAATAATAAAATCGGCACCCGACAGAACTCACCTGTGATAGGATCTCAGGCCGTGGCAAATATAAATTATATTATAAAGTATATTAAGTGATTCACATCAAATATACATCTCAATATATATACATATATATAACGTCAGGGAAAAACCAGGAATGTTTTCAACGTTTTTTGTTTGTTTTCATAGGGTACATAGGTTCAACTTCATTACAGTAGGACATAAAAACATTCCACTGAAACGAGAAAAAGTTAATTGCATGATTGGGAAATAGCTGCAATTACTCATTTGATTTTAAAAAGTCTGTAACAAATCCAACAAATATTTCCATATAAAATCCAAACGGACTGAACGTCTGTTTGAATTCCAGAGATATGCTGAGTAAATATGGATATTACTAAAGTTTTTTTGTTTTACGAATTTCAAGCAGTTGAAGAATTTAATGCAAGTATATTGGGCTTAGATTTTTACAATAACAAACAATCATGAAACGTTTTTGGTATTACAGTTATCAAAATATTTGTCGAGTAATTCAAAATACATACATACCCGTTGAATGAAATTGTTTAGAAAAATGTTGGCTATTTTTGTCAATAGGTAAACAAGTCAATAGATATTAACATTGAATAATTCCAATCCTCGTCAAATAGAAAATTGCTACAAAATATTTGAACAGATTTCATTAAAAACATGTTAAATTCCTGTCATTTTGAATTCTAAGAACTTTTTGATAATAATTTTTCTTAATAAAACTCAAAATCAATGTCACAGCATTTTCAATCATTGACAACAGTGCAGGTACTAGTTTCGGCCTACATACGGGCCCATCTTCAGGCTACAAATTATTATTTTGTTATAATTAAATGAAACAATTACAAAAGTTTCCAACCTTACTTGATCTAAATACTAAAAAATTACTTACGTGCTTAATACACGTCGATCATCATAAGTGTTAGAGTAAAAAGTTGGAAGATTAAAATTTTTGAAATTTGAAAAACTTGATAAGATCTTTCTCTCGTCATGAATTTAAATGTCATATCTTATGAAAAGGATGTGACAAATGAAAAAATTGGTTATTAGTTGGAATTGGAATGGAGTGATAGAGTTGAGCTCAAAGGGAGCAATCAACCATGAAAAAATATCTTATGGGGGGTAAAAGTCAAACTGCTTAAATACGTGTGTAAGAGAAATCTTGTATATATCTTCAATCTTCAATTCTCAGAGGGAAGAGAGCAACAAGTTTAGGATCAATTCCTAGAAGAAAGAGTCTGGGCAAGTCAACCTCAATTCCCATAGGGGAGAGTCCATACTAGCCATATAGTTGGAGGTAGTAAATTAAACGTGATAACCTCTGGAACAAAAATACTTCTTTATGCAGGAAATTTTTATAAACGAAAATAGAAAATGAGCACAATGTTGTGAACAGGAAACTGAAGAACAAGTGATCCATAATATACTAGACCAGACGGAAACGCACTTCACTCACAACATGTGACTTGTAATAATAGAGAACAACATGCAAGCATATCATAACGGAAGCTGTCAATGGCAGAAATGTCATACTTCGAAATGACAAGAGAAAGAATTGAAGTGTAATCGAATTAGAAGAAAATGAATTTTCTCCTTGTAAGTGGTTAATGACAAACTTTGAAAATTAATTGAATTAATAAATTGGTCGTGAAACCAATAAATAGCCATGAGAAGTACATGTGACGCCCACGAACAATAAATAAATAGTACATGAACAACATTAATGCAAATTCACTGAAAAAATAAACGGTTGTAAAGATTAAAATTAACTTTTCCGCATTTGTGGCCCTGAACAATATTATATCATAAAATTGTTACTTGTATACACTTCGGGGGATGTATCCTGCTAACAAACCGAAATTTCTCGAAAAATAACAAAAAATTCAGTATATCTGGATTCATTGAACCCGCTGTACTCGCTCTATTCAACTGAAAATCAAAAGGGTACATCTGTGAGATACCTTGAACAATATTCAATCATAAAATTGATCAATCGTATACTCTCTGGAGGCTGTATCGTGCTAACAAACTGAAAATTCTCCAAAAATTACAAAAATTTGGTACTTCAAGTACTATAGCATCCGTTGTACTGGCTTTAGAGAGAGAATATTAATAGAGATCATCTTTGAGACGGTCTGAATAATATTCAATCATGAAATTGGTCACTACTCCGGAGGCTGTATCGTGCTAACAAACTGAAACTTCTCCAAAAACGACAAAAATATTGTACTCAAAGTACTGTAGCAACTGTTGTATTGGCTCTTATGAGCTGAAGATCAATAGTCTTCATTAGTGAGATGTTCTGAATAATATTCAATCATAAAATTGATGACTTGTTAAACTCCGGAGGCTATATCGTGCTAACAAACTGAAATTTCTCAAAAAACTACAAAATGTCGTACTTCAAGTACCATAGCACCCGTTGTTCTACCTCTGTTGAGCTGAAAGTTGATAGGGTTCATCTGTGACATATCCCTAACAATATTCCATCATAAAATTGGTGAATTATTGCACTTCGGAGGCTATATCGTGCTAACAAGACATGTAAGGAAAAGTGGCCGATGACAACGACGACGACATACACACATGATTTTTTTCTAAAATCGTTTTTTCGTGTTGTTGTTGATGGAAAAAGGAAAAATAACTCAAATAAAATTCAAAATTCCAGCTTCTTCTGGGTTAAACCAATACTTTTCTCGCGTATTAGATATGTTGGGCGGAAAAGTAATATAATCAAACCAGTACTTTGAAATTATTAAACATTAAACTTTAAAGGTTATAAGCAGTTATACATATCAGAATAAGCGCATAACAATCATAGATAAAAGTATGGCGGTAAATATCAATATTAGTACAAATCCTCTTAAAAAAGTAGAAGAGTTGATAGATTAACATGTCAGAAACTGAAAACAATTGATAACAATAAACTGATACTTAGTAGTAATTAAATAATGCAAAGATACGAGTAACAAGTCCATGGTTAGCACTAATGGGGAGTTACATATATATAATACAAAAAATAAAATGTAAACATTAAAAGTTAAGAGGAAATAAAGTTTACCGACCCTGAAAAGGGAAATTGAGGAACATGTATGGCTCAGAATGTACCAATTGTTTATTAACACAAAGAACATTGGCTTCAGAAATAGTCTGGTTAATCTCAAACATCTCAAGGGTCAAGGGTCCTAGGACCCTTTAAACGTTTATTTAGTATACGAGCATCAGACAATAAAAAATTATGGTTCTCTGAAATAATGTGATTTGCAAAAGCTGAAGGGGAAGCGGGAGGGTCAGTATTGCGATACCTTTCGATACAACTAAGATGTTCTTTTATCCTGGTGTCTAACAAACGTCCAGACTGGCACACATAGATAGCGTCACAGTCCTGACAACAAAGTTTGTAAACGCCAGGGGAATGGAGATATGGCATGCAGTCTCTAGTGTGAACCATTAATGATCTCAAATTGTTATTAGTTATAAAATCAAAGTTAATGTTATGTTTTTTTAAAAATAATACCAAATTTATAGGATATAGGACCGAAATACTGTAGATAACCATCATAATGAGGTTTGTCACTGTCAGAAACCACATTAAGAGAGTTAATAGTAGGAAAACTCAATCTGAATTTATTGAAAAACTTTATGTATAATTTGTTGAATAAAGAGATTGGGAAATTATTGTTGAGAGCGATTTGTTTAATGATATTAATCTCAACATAAAAGGCCTCTCGTCACAGAGGTAAAGAAAAGTCTCTATATAGTAGGCTATTGAAGGAAGAAACATTATGTGATTGGGAAAAATCCATGATAGTTTCCGTCGTTGTGGGTTTTCGGTAAATCTTGAATTCCAGTCTCATGTTGACGACATTTCTAACGATTAACAAGTCCAAAAAGGGGATACGATTATGAACTTCTAACTCCAAAGTGAATTTAAATCTGGGGTTTAGTGTGTTAATGAACTGAAGAAAAGAAATGGCCTGTTGATGTGTACTGCCGAAAAGAACAATGCAATCATCCACATAACAATGTGACTTTTAAAGGAGGGATCATTTAAATAGGATTGTTATAATTTGTTCATAAAAATGTCGGCCAGTAAAGGACTAACATTAGATCCCATAGCTGAACCTGTTGTTCGTTCATAATATTTGTTATTAAATTGGAAGAAATTTTGTTCTAAAGACAATTGGAGTAAGCGAAGAATGTCAGAAATGTTGTTGGGGTTCAAATTATTAGAATATAGCAAAGCTTTAACCAAGTCTGTACATTCCAACGAAGGTATGCTAGGGAAGAGATTAGAAACATCAAGTGAAAGCAAAAATGAACTAGAGTTGGGAACTGTTATTTTAGTTATCTTCTTACACAAGTCTAAAGAATTTTTAATGGAAAAATTATTATTCAAATTAGTGATGTCTTTGAGTAAATTATTAAGAAAGGAAGAGAGTTTGGATGAATTTGAAAAGGAAACAACTCGTCTAATTGGTATATTTTCTTTATGAATTTTTAAAGTCCATAAATAAGGGGTTGATAGGTGCCATCTGTATCAATTGATCGAATTTAGTGATGAAGCTGTCTAATGTATCAGCGTAAGTTTTTAACCTATTCCTAAAATACGTATGAATCTTCAAGGTAGGATCTGAACTTAAGGAAGAAAAAGAAGTGTCCGAATTAATGAAAGACTCTACGTTATCAACATAATCGTAGCTATCCAAAACTACCAAACGGTTACCTTTATCTGCCTGTTACTACTAAATCTTGTGAATAAATTTTATGTTTTAGATCTTTAAGTGATGAGATTGGAAATTGGTGTTGATTCGTAAATGGAAAGAGGTTGGATTGTATATTTCTGTTAAAAATCTTGTGAATCAACTAAGAAATGTCAGCCCTTATGGCTGTTCTATTAGTCAAATCCAAATTGCCCAAAATTGATTCAGAATCTTTTGCTAGAGATCTTAAGTTATGTTTAACATTAGGAGTTGGGGAATTAAATTTTAATCCCAAGTTAAGCAAGTCAAGTTGTTGTTTATTGAATACAAAATTACTGAGGTTAAGGACTCTAGGGTGAAACTTGAGACTAGAAAATTTCTTATTGCTTACATGTGAATTTGAAGATCATAGTTTAATGTTTTTACCTATCAGCCAGTAGAGTATATCAGACAACCTCACATGATTATCAATACCTGCATCCTCAACCATATTCCTCACATCTATATCTAAAATATCAAATTCTTCAAAAATCAGAAAATTATGAAGACTCTTGATCTTCTAAAAGATCTACGTCCTCTTAGCCTTCTCAACAGTGTACTGTGAAGTTCTGGAACGTACTTTTGTATGAATGGAAATAGAGGGAGCGTAAACTACATGGAACTTGCATCTCTGCAAAATCCGAATAAGTTGAAGAGTTAGAAGAATCTCCAACTTATTTGAGGGATATGCTAAAAGTGGATGCTTATACATTAGACAGCTTCAACACTAAATTCTATCAATTGATACAGATGTCACCTATCACCCCCCTACTTTATGGACATCCAAAATTCATAAAGTAAATATACCAATTAGACCAGTTGTTTCCTTTTAAAATTCACCAGGCTCCAAACTCTCTTCCTCCATTAATAATTCACTCAAAGATATCACTAGTTTCAATAATAATTATTCTATTAAAAATTTTCCAGACTTATGTAAAAAGATATCTAACATAACAGTTTCCAACTCTAGTGCATTTTTGTTTTCACTTGATGTTTCTAATTTCTTCCCTAGCATACCTCCTTTGAAATGTATAGACTTGGTTGAAGCTTTGCTCTATTCTAATAATTTGAACACCAACATAATTTCTGATATTCTTGGCTTACTCCAACTATATTAAGATAGAACATTTTTTTTTCCAATTTAATAACAAATATTATGAACAAGCAACAGTTTTAGCTATGGGATGTAATCTTTGTCATTCACTGGCCGAAATTTTTTTGAACAAATTAGAACAAACCTATTTAAATGATACTTCCTTTAAAAATCACATGGTTTCTTATTTTCGTTATGTGGATGACTGTTTTGTTCTTTTCGACGGTACACATCAACAGGCCTTTTCTTCTCTTTAATTCATTAACACACTATACACCCCAGAATTAAATTCACTTTGGAGTTAGATGTCACTAATCGTATCCCCTTTTTGGACTTGTTATTCGTTAGGAATGTCGTCAGCATGAGACTTGAATTTGAAATTTACCGAACACCCACAACGACGGACGCTATCATCGATTTTAATTCTAAACACCCCCAATCATATAAGGTTTCTTCCTTTAATAGCCTACTATTCAGAGCCTTTTCTTTACCTCTATTACAAGAGGCCTTTTGTAGTGACATTATTATCATTGAACAAATCGCTGTCAACAATAATTTCCCAATCTCTTCATTCAACAAATTATACATAAAATTGTTGAATAAATTCAGATTGAGTTTTCCTACTATTAACTCTCTTATTGTGGTTTCTGACAGTGACAAACCTCATTATGCTGGTTATCTACATTACTTTGGTCCTATATCCTATAAATTTGGTAATATTTTTAAAAAACATAACATCAGCTTTGGCTTTAGAACTTATAACAATTTGAGATCATTACTGGTTAACACTAAAGACTTCATGCCATATCTCCATTCTCCTGGCGTTTACAAACTTTGTTGTCGGGACTGGGACGCTGTCTATGTGGGCCAGTCTGGACGTTTGTTGGACACCAGGATAAAAGAACATCTTAGTTGTTTCAAGAGTTATCGTAATACTAACCCTCCTGCTTTCCCTTCAGCTTTTGCAAATCACATTATTTCAGAGAACCATAATTTTTCATTGTCTGATGCTCGTATACTACATAAATGTTTTACTTGAGATGTTTGAGATTAACCAGAATAGTTCTGATGCCAATGTTGCTAATGAACAATTGGTACCTTCTGACCCATACATGTTCCTCAATATTCCTTTTCAGGGTCGTTAAACTTCATTTTCTCTCTACCTTTGATGTTTACATTTTATTTTTTGTAGTATATCTATGTAACTCCCCATTAATGCTATCCATGGTCTTGTTATCTTTGCATTATTTAATTACTACTCAATATCAGTTTATTGTTATTAATTGTTTTTAGTTTTAGAAATGTTAACTTATCAACAACTCTTTTCCTCTATCAAGAGGATTTGTACTAATATTGACATATATTTTCCTTTTTATTTATAATTTCACTATTTGTAGAATTAGATTTTAGACCTAATTTTGAGATTTACTATCAACTAAATTATGTTTGTAGATGATTATGAAGTTATAACAAAATTTATTGAAGTAGTATAGTCGTGTTACATCGGAAGCACCTTACTTTGGAGGCGGTGAAATAAATTTGGATGCATAATGCAAATACAAATTTCCTCCCCTCTATTGAAATTTATTTCGAAATATCATTATATTATCTCACGAATTTCTAGGTATTTCTATGTGAAACATTTTGTCATGCCTCCAAGGCTACGAAAATGAAATCTAATGAACTAGAAAGATGAGGAGCATATTTTGCTATGAAGTTCTCGTGAATATGATTTTGAAATCCTTTCGTGAAAGTGATTATTAAGTATTTTTTGATGAAAAATGGTTAAGGCCAATACAAATATGAAAAAGGAAAAGTTAAAATGCCAGGGCAGTTTATTTTGATAATAATGTTATTTTGAGCCTTTCACAATTTTATTGTTTTATAGAGTGAACATTCGAAATAAGGAACTTCTGCGAATGTAACAAGTATAATATGACTTCTGAGAAACATTAAGCATGAAAAAATAACTTCTCTATTGAATCGCCTTCTAGACGCCCGCTGCAAATGTTAATTCGAGTCGTGGCTTTTTCTCGAGGGATACGGTACGCTATGATACGGTATTATTACTGATCTATACAAGTCCGCCGAAAACGAGCATAGCGTTTTTCACAAATTGTTCGTATTGTATATGAAAATCATGTCATAGGATTCCGTTAAAAATTTTGTACGATATGAATGAAAGTATTTCGAGTTCTTTAGTGAAAAACTATCGAAACCTTTTCGTATTCCCTTATGAGATATAGGGTGATGAAAAAAATAAAGTTTTTTATTTATTAAAGTATACATAATTTTTCAAATTTACATAATTCGACTCTGTTTATGATGAAACACATCATTAACCATCTTTCACGAGAATTTTGTTATTCTGGGTTGGTTTATTACTATAAGGTGTACCAAAATTCGTTATTTTTCTATATTTGTCAATCACCTTGTATGAATTGTATCAACTGTGATGAAAGATGAAACGAATTTATAATATTATGTGATAATTCAACCTTTTTTCGCATTTTCTCTTTATAAAATAACAAAATTATGAAAGTCTCAAAATAGCATTATTATCATGTGAAATCACCCTGTAATACGAAATAATTTGGAAATGAATTTCTCATACAAGGATGTTATGATAATGCCACCAAAGATAAACCAGAACTAAATCATAACTTGGAGGCACGCCGTCATGAAAAGTGAATATCCCTCATATCCAACACCCCTGTATCTCGAAAACTAGTCATAGGATCGTGTTGCGCCCCATTCAAACATTTCATCAGATTGATCAATACTACAACATATCAAACATTTGAAGGAGAGCCATTCTCCCACGTAAGGTGTGCGGGGTATTTTCCAAAAAACATGTGATATCCTTAAAAACATTATATTAAATGAAGCATAAAATTCATGTGGAGTAGCAGTAATTAATTGAAGCAGGGAATAATTTAAATGGTGGAACGAAGAAATGAAAAGAGAAGTGAAAAATGTATGCGTCAGTCCAAAACTAACAGCGTCAAAAGTGAAACTTTTCATGTAATTCAAAAACTGTCAATGAGTGTACAAAAAAATACATTGCAGCAAAGAAAAATTGACTGGAAATTATAATAAAAATGATTTATAATAAAAATCAAGAAAAATCTACAGACTATCCCGAATTAATTACTACGGAAGTTTCACTTGTACGTACTATTATTTACATATACATAAAACTATATCAAAGACACGTACAACAGATAGAACAATCAACGAATAAAAGAAATTGTACTAAAAGAGAAAAGGAAAAGAGCTGGGAAGAATTCGGCCGTTAGCTAGATATACGAACAAATCAAAAACTGTTTTATAAGATTTTGAAAAACCTAAGAAAGGAAAAACAATGACTAATGGCAGATTACTAACGAAAGGTGCACAAATCATGGTTAGATGGAGAGAACTCTTTCATGAACTATTGATCACTGAAATACCAACAACTCAGAATAAACAATCACCCACAACGAAGACCTGGGACAACCTATTCAAAAAGATGAAGTTATAGATGCAATAACACACAGGAAAATAGGGAAGTCAGCAGAATGTGATAAAATAACTTCAGAGATGTTAAGAAATTTAGGATATAATGGATTAGAACTTCTGACTAAAATATTCAATAAACTGTGGCAGGAAACCAAGAGGAGTATTACGCTACTGAGTGTCGTATTAAAAACGTTTGATTATAAACTACTAAAAATGCTACAAACGTTATAGAAGAACAACTATTATATACACAAAGTGGACTTAGGAAGGGAAGTCAATATTACTTTTCCGCCATCCCTATCTATGATGAGACAAAAGTATTGGTTTACCCCAAAAAACGAATTGTAGATTTTGTTTTTGAGTTATTTTTACGTTTCTTAGTGAGAAAAACACGAAATAATCCTGTGTGTATGTTGTCGTCGGCCACTTTTTGTCATTATGTCTTGTTAGCAGGATATAGTTTCCGGAGTGCATAAAGTCACCAATTTTATGATTGGGTGCTGTTCAGAGCATCTCTCAGGCAAACCCTATTGATTTTCAGCTCACTGGAGCCAGTACAACGGGTGCTACGGTATCTGACGTACCAAATTTATGGAGAAATTTCGATTTGTTAACAAGATACAGCCTCAAAAGTGTATACAATTGACGAATTTTATGATTGAATATTGTTAAGGGCGTCTAATAATTGAACCCTATTGATTTTCAGCTCCCCAGAGCCAGTACAACTGGACCAATAAATCCATATATAACACATTTTTGCAGAAATTTCGGTTTGTTAGCACGATAAGCCTCCAGAGAATATATTAGTAAACTATTAGTGTTTTAAATGAAACTCACGGTTTCTAGTTCATTCCACAATATAATAAAAGTTATTTTGGAATTAACTTGGAACCGTGAGTTTCATTTAAAACACTAATATGAGCAGTTTCCACGAAGTAAGGGTCGAGACAGTTAATTTCATATAAGTAAACAATTTTTATTATGGGATATTGTTCAGGGCGTCCCACATATGAGCCCTATTGATTTTATATCTATCAGAGCCAGTACAAGGGGTTCCATAAATCCAGATAATCTACATTTTTGGTTAATTTTTGGAGAAATTTCGGTTTGTTAGTACGATACAGCCTCTGGAGAGTACGGAAAATCTAGTTTTAACATTTAAAACCGTTTATTTTTACGCTGAAACAGCTAATAGAAAAGACCAGAAAAAAATATTTCCATATACTTACTTAGTATTCGTAGACATGGAGCGTTCGACAGTTTACCACAAAAAGCCATAAGGAGGAGTTTACGACAAATAAATATAATAGAGATATTGATAAGGGAAACAAAGTGTATACGAAAAAATTAGTGCTGTGTAGGGAAAAACCATATACAGTCAGACACTTTTGATATAAACGAAGAACCAAATCAAAGTAGTTTGATGATACCAACATTATTTATATTGGCTATAGACGTTAATATCAAAACAGTAGAAAGGAAGATCCGAAAAACTCATATAGGGTACAAAAAATGAATCCCACTTTACTTCTCTGAATGTGCATTTGCCGACGATATCATGATTAGCCTTTACGAATTTCTCATCAAATTCGTACAATAGTCGATCCGCCCCTGGTATAATATATTGAGTGCAAACATTAGCCAGTTGTTGGACTAG
This sequence comes from Galeruca laticollis, assembly GCA_963921935.1. NCBI lineage: Eukaryota > Metazoa > Arthropoda > Insecta > Coleoptera > Chrysomelidae > Galeruca > Galeruca laticollis. Next base: position 38,225,177 of record OY998179.1, on the reverse strand, counting down.
CTTCACTTTTAACGCTAAAAATTCACTTGTCTATATACAATGTCATAGAACGGACGTCTGTTCCTTGTGTTTCTAAAAAATGAAGTGTTTTTCCTCTATGAAATGGGGATAGCACCGCTTAATTATTAATAGTTGATAAGTATAGTGTAATCTAATATTGGAACTGATGTAAGTACTTTTATCATTAATAAAATGATAAAATATCAAGTGAATATCCGCCGACTTACATCGATTTATTACGTTACTATTTTATGGAAATTGCTGAACATATATTCTCATAGAACTAACACGTGATTGATTAAGCTAAGTGCGGGTTTATCTCTAACATTAAATATTGTAAATTTGTATCGGTTAGTGTATACTTTTCAGACTTTTCAAACGACCATTGACTATATTCGTACTGGCGGTGATCTTAATAGTGTAACGTTGTGTCGTACATTAATGTAACGTGTTTACTCATTTAGCAACGTGTCTGTTCATATTTCATATCTAGCTGCAAGTTCACTCATATTTAGCAGCATGTTCAATAATTTTTAGCGGATTGTTTTTTTATCCAACCTCTGGATATTTCACTCTTCTAGTTCTCTCTGTAAATAATCTCATTTTTTACATAGTAAAGTAAAGAATCTATTGTAACAACTGACTTCCATTTATTTTCATGTATCTTCATGTATAGGTTATCCCTCTTCCTCTGGTACGGATAACAAGCTACTGCAGCGCAATGCAGGCGGTCCTTCGTTTTTTCTCGAAGCTGCTAAAAGCTATTATGTGATGAACATTTTCACATTCTTTGGTTTCCTGAACCTGCGACCTGACATTCTTTTTTCTCTTCTGCTCAAACATAGCCCACCAACAGAAAGGGACCTTCAAGCTAATCTGACAATACAGGAAGAAGAACCTCGATATTAATATTAATCAATCAAAAGTGATGGTAATTGTGAATGAAAATAAACTAATTACAATAACTCTGCGGCACGAAGAAACCCAAGAAGGTGATAACTACAAGTACCTAGGAACAGTATTGTAATGATATGATAACATGAAGCAATAAGAATTGATTAACAATGCCTGAAAAGAGTATCATAGTTCGCACATGTCTCATGTAACCAGAAGAACCGAAATCACAGTGTACAAAACGATATTCAGGCCAACTCTAACTCATGGGACACCCTGTATATAAAAATAGTTTCATATATTAAGAATAATCATCCGTTTTAGTAGTTTTTATTGCAGTTTTATTGAAAAATTTACTAATCAAAGTATTTGTGAGTAAAACTAATGGGGTCATATCTGTACCAGATAATTGTCGTTGTTTCAATCCGTTCTGTTATCGTGCATTTTATTTAGTTCTTTTATTTGGAATACGTTCTATACTTGGAACTGGACACGATCTTCTGAATAATTCGATTTGGAAAGATTCGAGCTTTGGGGTTTCTTCTTTTCTGTTCCTGTACCATATAGTGTTATCGGTCCTACTGTGCTATTATAAAATAGTCTTTTTAGTTCGAGTTCAATTTTTGGGGACCACAATATACCATTCAGTTGTTGTATTACGGTCTTTCCATACCTTATTCAGCTTTCATAGTCTTGATCACATTTACCGCTTCTTATAATTAAACTTATTAAATATTCATATTCTGCAACACATTTTATTTTTAGGTCTTCTATTTTTTTATTGGTGCCACGTTTCCCTACACGAAGGTATTCAGTTTTATCAACATTCACTTGTAGGCTCTATTTTTTCAATTCTTCCAATAGTTTTCTCACCATGCAATTCATTTGCTATCAACCTTATCGTTAACGATTAGAGAGTATTAAGTATTGTCCGTCGGTAAAAAACAGTTCGATTCATCTCTTTTCACATTCGTGATAACTTTCTCCGTCATTCAATAATAATTACTTGCAAATACATCTTAAAATAGGTTTGGTGACATGCTTCAAAAATATATTTATTATACAGAGAATAATATAAGTTTACGATTCGGATGCTAAGCAAAAAGTGACGTTAGATGAATCGATAAATGGTTTTTATTATAACATAACTGCAGACCATACATCCTTGAATGTTACCATGTTACCTTTTTATGTGAAGATTTTAGACATGTAAATTTGTATTTGTTTTGTTTTGTACATAAGTCCTGCAATGATATGATCATTAACTAGTATTCCGGATGAGGAATTCCATATTTCCGGTTCCCTTGCATGATTGAAAGGAAACGGTAATTGTACCGATGAGGATAAAGCTGTAGCAATAATTGAATTAGTATAGCTAAAATTTGCGTAACGCCCAAAGGTTGATCCAACTCTGACAAATTCGGTGTGCTTTGATCAATGTTCGTTACTCGAGTCTCTTGTTTACCTTCGTCATCAAGTGTAACCCTGTTCAATTCCTGCAAAATAATTTAAGCTATATACGAGTACATATTGTTATTTGACAGTGTAAGCTAATTTATTGAATTTTGATTGCCTTGTATTATATTCTATATTGAAGCTAATGGTATCTTGAAATTTCTGAATATCACTTGTCTATGTGAGATTGTATGAAATATAGTTGAGACGATATTCCAGAATCCAGAATATGTAATAAGCGCGTCATTCTCTTGAAATTAACTATATGAGACAATGAAATTGAAATGACAGACAAATGTAATAATAATACATACCTACATACAAACACAAGAAAATAATGTGATCTTTGTTAAAAATATGAAATTTACCTCCAATACTTATTATGAGAAAGGATATAGATCATTATCATCAAATTTGCCCATTGAATCACTCCTACAATTTGGATGATTTGAAAATATATTTATAAAAGTTTTAATATGATAATGATAATATGAATTCGTTATTGTCACAAGTACATTGTTGACAAGCACTGAGGAACAAAGATCAATCAACCAAATAATATAAATGAATACCGTTTTTTATTACTTTTGGGGCTACAGTACTGTGTACAGTACTGTAGCCCAGCGTTCACGTTACCGGTCTCAAGCCCAGATAAAGGAGGAAGGTTCTCGGGTGAGGCTAGTAACCTACCCGGGGTAAAATGAAAAACATACTCACAGACCCGGAGAAGTGCCTCGGAACAGGAATGATTTGAAAATGACGAACCATGCAAGGAAAAGGTATATGAGCTGGAAGAAAAAAATATGATCAGAGTCGCAACGTGGAATATAAAATCAGTGAAAAATAGAGAACAAGAGATCGCTGAAGGACTACGACACGGAAAAATCGACCTGTGTATTCAAGATATTTGTATGATTCCTTTCTTCATTGTATATATTTAAGGCGTAAATTCATTTTAGTTAATAGCGTTGTAAAAGTATGTTTCAGAATTGATAAGATCATTTATATTGTTGTAAATTCAAAGGATAGTTTCATTTTATTTCCAACTTTTGTTAAATACCTTTAAAATATCACGTTTTGCAACAATAATTGTAAATAGTTTTGTTTGGGCATTGAAATAGCACATTTTTGAAGGTCGACATCTTGTCGCATTGTCCTATAGTTAAGAAGTTAGGAAAAGGTCACGTTTCACCCTATTATATATTGTATTGTAAAAACCCTAAATTTAGTGTCACTTCTGCATGAATTTTGAGGCCGACGGTCGGAAGATATGAAAGACATTTTTGAATAACCTTTCTGAGTAGAAAGGTTACAATTGCTATTGGAGTATTCAATAGAAATTTAACTATCTACTTGCGGCACCCATAGTTGATTCTTGTCCAGGAACCCGACAATTCAAATGATACTGGCCAATAGGAAATATTTATTTTCGTTTGGTCGACCCAATCCACGTGTAAACACGCCCCTCGCAGGTTTCTATTTAACACATCTCACAACGTGAAGAAATCACTTTCTCACTCATCAGTTCTACACTTATCGACGCGATTTTTACACTCATCGAATCGAGCTCAACGCTCAACAACAAAGTTACTTTTTTACACTCATCGAAGCGAGTTCAATACTCTCGATAACAATGTTTTACACTCATCGACGCGATTTTTACACATTCATCGAATCAATCTCAACGCTCAATAACAACGTTAGTTTTAATATTCGTCAAATCGAAACATGTGTCTTCCGATCTGAAACCACCGAAGTTCACCATTCACAATTTTGTACCATTTTGTAAATTTGTATATAATAAATCATTAATTTCGACATTAATTTTGTCAAATTGAGATTATTTATCTAGTTGAATATTCACGCCAGTTGACGAAGTTCAGCTAAAAATATAATCAAAAACACTATGTGTACTCCAGGCGACAAAGAAGAAGGGAAAGGGACAGAAACAATACAATTATTACACTCTAATATACGAGTGGCCCAAAAGTCTGCAAACGGCCAATTATCTCGTAAACGGCTAGTCCTTATTGTACAAAATTTGGGGTACACCTATTTTGCGATACGGAGATTCCAGATTTAGTATTTGCAATGTTGCCAGATTTCCCGTTTCTCTTATATTATTAGTTACTTTGGTTTTTCAAATGCATCACCCTGTATATTCAATCATTTTTGGAATCTCCTATTCAATACGAGTTCAATCATATGTAACACTTATGATTTTATGTAGTCTGGAAGGTCCTTAATAAATAAAACACAAGTCTGGCAACGCCTAATTGTCTCATTAAATGTTTTAATACAAACTATTTTCAACTACATTAAACCGTAACAATTGAAATATTGCAACATTTTTAACTCAATGGTTACTTCATCAAGTGTTCAAAATGTGCTCCATTTGTGAGTTGACAGTACCCTAATCGATGGTAGAATGCATCTACCACATTTCTCCATGATTGTCTAGAAATTAATCGAGATTCATCGATAATTCGTTGCCTTATATCTGCAAGACTTGCTGGTTTATTTTTGTAAACTGAATTTTTCAAGTATCCCCAATAAAAATAATCTTTAGGATTGAAATCAGGTGAACGTGGAGGCCATTCAATTCTACCTCGTCTACCAATCCATCGTCCGGGAAATATCCCATCTAAATAACGCCAGACATTTACACCAAAATGAGCTGGAGCTCCATCTTGCTGAAACCATATATTAATAAAATTGGCTCCAAACAAGTTTCTCAGTGTAGGTACAATTTCATTTCTAAGTAGAAGTTCATATTCATCTGACGTTAAATTTCCTTCGATAAAAAATGGCCCAATTAACTGAGTACCTACTATACCTGACCATACATTAAATTTTTGTGGTCTTTGAGTATGGTTCTCACACATCCAGTGGGGATTTACGTCACTCTAGTACCTTAAATTGTGTCGATTTACACTGCCACAAAGTGTTAAGGTTGCTTCATCGGAAAAACATATTCTGTTAACAAAATTTTCATCATTTTCAATTTTATCCATCATTACCTCAGTAAACTCTAATCTACGATCGAAGTCATCTTCACTTAATTCTTGCAATAACTGAATTTTTTATGGTTTAAATTTAGTCTTATGTAGTATACGTAAGACTGAAGAACGACCTACATCATGTACTTGTGCAACCCTGCGTGAGGATGTATGTGGATCTTCAACAAAACTCTGCATTATATCTAAAGTTTTGTTGTCATTCATAACTGTTTTCGGTCTACCTGATCGGTATCTGTCTTTTACTCCTCCAGATTCCTCAAATCGCTTTACAGTTTTTTGTACCGTCGCCTTATGAATAGGAGAACGGTTTGGGAAAGTATCGTTGAACAAGTTGGCTACTTCACAATAAGATCTTTTTCTGTCGCCGTACCCTCTCATCATTAGAATAGTAATTCGTTCTTTTTCGTTAAGAGCCATTTTAGAGAAGCAATTTACCTTGCAGAACTTTTCAAAACACATCAAACTACTGTCAGTTTTAGTTAATAATGTAAATGGTGGACAAATGTCAAAATCACAGCATTCTACATTTAAATTACTTCAAATCTACATATTTTTTACTGTTTTATGTATTTAAGACCTTCCAGACTACAGAAAATCATAAGTGTTACATATGGTTGAACTCGTATTGAATAGGAGGTTCCAAAAACGACTGAATATACAGGGTGATGCTTTGAAAAACCAAAGTTACTAATAATATAAGAGAAACAGGAAATCTGGCAACATTGCAAATATCAAATCTGGAATCTACGTATCGCAAAATAGGTGTACCCCAAATTTTGTACAATTAGGACTAGCAGTTTACGAGATAATTGGCCGTTTCCAGACTTTTGGGCCACTCTGTATAGTGGTGTCCATAGAGAAGAAGGAACTAAAGCAGGAGTGGGTATACTCATCCATAAAAAAATCAAAGACAGCATAGACGATTGCCATTACGTCTCAGAAATAATACTACACGTGAAACTTACAGCAGAAGATAAAGATCTACATATAGTATGTGTATACAGTCCCGAAGACTGTAAGCCAAAGGCAGAAACATTGGCCGTTTATAAGGAAATGCAAAAAACCCTAGATAATATCCCAAAAAACAATACTCTTTTATTGATGGGAGATTTTAATTCACGAATCAGGAAGAACATACCAGGCATTAGACAGAGATAAAATGAAGACGTGCTAAATGATAATGGGGAGTCAATGATCGATTTCTGCACATACAATGAACTACACCTCAATGACACCTACTTCCCACACAAGACACAACATAAATATACATTTCACAATACGAGGGGTCAGAAATCAACAATCGATTACATAACAACAAATAAGAACATACACCCTTCTCAAATATTAGATGTGACAACCCTGAATTCTGCGAACGTGGGAAGTGACCATAGTCTGCTTATCTGCAAAATAAGAATGAAAGTCTGACGGAAAACAAGAATATCGCAAAGAGTCGAGAAAACACAAAGAATAAACATCGAAAGTATGTGGCAACCATCAATCAGATATCTATATTAGAAAAGATTAACTTCCAAAATAGAAGCAAATAGAATATTGGAGGAAGATAACATAGAGATAGTATGGGAAAAACTGGAAAATAATCTGAACTGGGCGGCATGTGGAGCATTAGGAACAAGAACAGTAAATATAAACCTGACGAAGCCTAACAAAACGCCCTGCTTCCGACAAGAAGAAATCAAAACAAAGTGTAAAGAATAACGAGAAGCCCACTTAAAGTACAGATCACAACAAAAACCAGAAGATTACAACAACTACAACTGTTTAAGACAAGCGAAGACCAGACCCTACCAGAAACTCCCGATATAACAACCGAAAACATAATCGTCACAACGGAGGATATTACTTAAGCCTTAGAAAAACTAAAAAACCGTAAATCTCCAGGCCCGGACAGAATTTTAAACGAAATGCTGAAATACGGTGGAAACACACTAACTAAACAACTAATGATACTTGTACAGAAAGTTATCTCGGGGCATACAATACCAAATAGCTGGCGCACTAACACAACTATCTTGATGTTTAAAAAGGATGACAGAACTGTACCCGAGAACTACAGAGGAATAAACCTTCTCAGCACCGCTCTGAAACTGACCACAAGAGTCATTCCCACCAAAATCTTCAACGAAATAGATCCAGCAGATGAACAACAAGGCTTCAGATCAGGACGATGCTATAACGATGCAGTTTTTGTCGTCAGGAAAGTCATGGAAAAGCCACTGGAATACAACGTCCCGGCCTTCTGCTCCTTCATAGGCCTACAGAAGACATTCGATCGGGTAGAGCTAAACGACGTAATTCACCTGTTATATAAACGAAACATTCTATCAGATACCTCAAGACTATCGGAAACTTATATAGCAGAAATAACATACAGTTCAGAATTAATAACAAACCAACACAGCCGATACCAGCGGAAAAAGGAATACGCCAAGGAGACTCATTGAGCCCGCTGCTCCTTAACCTTATCATAGATTAAATTATCTATAAAGTCAAAAATCTGAATAGAGGGTACAGAATGGGCTAAGAAACTACTCGTATCTCTAAAGGATGCTATGCAGATTATGTCGTACTAAATGCGGAGAGTGAAGATGATCTTTAGAGACTTCTACATTAATTTAATATAACAGCAAGAGAGTTCAGCATGATAATATCACGGATAAAACAATGAGTATGGTTATATCTATAGAGCCAATAAAGTGCAAGCTGGAAGTGGAAAGATAATCCAGCTAGAAAAAGCATCAAATACCTGGAAATACTAATGCACAGTTATAGAGATACAGAAGCGGAAGTTGCCCAACAAATGAACAAAGGACACAGAATAGCAGGATCTCTTTAACACACTTGGTGAAACAAACATTTACGGTCAGAAACAAAGGCCAGTATTTATAAGACAGTAGTGAGGCCAATTATGACCTACACTGCGGAAACAAGACCTGATACAACAAGGACAAAATGACTGATGGAAACATGTTAAATGAAAATAGTCCGTGATATCATAGGAAAAACACTATGGGACAGATAACGTAGCGCAGACCTCAGGCAAAACTGTAATATAGAGCACATGAATGAATGGACACTGAAAAGGAAAAAGGAATGGTATAGCCATATAAGCAAAATGGGAGAAAAAAGACTGGTAAAGATTGCACGAGACAGATCCCCAAACGGCCGAATGAGTATTGGAAGGCCAAGGAAGAGATGGAGTGATAATCTGGATATATATTGAGGAGGCATCCGAAGATGGAACAGGCGCGAGCCTATTAAGGAAGCAGGAAGAAGAAGACTATGTACAGAATGCAAAAACTTCTCTAATGTTTTCTTTTCAATCTTCATCACTATGTACTACTTTTACTCTCTCATTTAAAAGTTGCAGAGTTAAAAACAAGTTTTCATTGTCAAATTACGCTGAAACTCCCTAGTGGAGGCGTTTTTCTACTGGGTATTTTCTAGACATAATTAGTACTTAGAGGTTTTGGGGTCGATGAGTATGAATACTAAAATGAAAACTAACCTATCGATTTCCAATATGGCAAATTCAAACTTCAAGTTTATGAATACCAAGACAAAATTGATCAAAACCACCTTAGATAATCTAATGTTTTTCTTATCTATTTAAATAGTTTATATGAGAACGAGTGGGAAAAATTTATTCTGACGATATCTACCTACTTAAGTTATTTATACACTTAACTAATGACTTATAATTAATTCATGTATACACTCCTAAATCATGTTAACTATATGTATCACTATTTAACTAACTTATATTAAATATAGTTCGATTATTGCCTGTTCTGCTGGGCTCGCTATGAAATCTAACTGTAAACTGACCTGCGGTTCGTATGTAGTCTCTTATATATTGAAAGGTTTTTCTGGATCATTTGGATTCCTGAATTTTTCAGATTGCCACTCCCAACAGACAATCCAAATTCTTTGAGATACCTCTATTAAAACAATCACAAAAAAACACCGTTCCAAGAAATCAGTGTGCGCAACAAAAATTTCAGCTTCAAGGTATCTCATTAGGAAGGGTCCGCACCAGTGTGCGATTTCGTAACATTACACCTTCTTTAAAAGGAAGTACCCGCTGGAACTTTTGTGTAGCCGGGGCTGGAAGATTTAATCAGAAACTCGACCCATTTCTACACTTTCCGGTCGTATGGGCATAACAGGACACCGTCTTCATCGGGTAACTTATAACGAAGGATATAGGTGCAAATGAATACGTGGACACCGGTATCTTGGAAGATTACCCCTATCATGTTCCTGATGACTCGCCAATCCAACTGGTTGTATGTGGATCGATCTTGAAATTCGTTTTTGGTTAACAGGCAGAAGTGCCGCGAATTTTGTTCGAGTTTCAGTGTCTTGCCAGGGGCTGGAAGTTTTTCTAATTGCCGAAACATCTTTTGAAAGACGGTTGCCAACACTAGTGCAAGTTCACCCTTTCCTCTAGGCCATGGTCTCCTTCGAATGACGTTTGTTGGTTTTGGTGCACTACTTTCGGTTTTCCATTGGAGATCTTGCTTATGCGATAGATGATTAAAACCTGACCTTCCCAAGAATTTTGTAACATTGTAAAAAAGCATTTTCTCCTCGTCGGTTCTGGGCAATCATACTTTGTCCCCTTCTTTGAAACTGCCTTCTGTGGCCTGCGTGATGTAACGGTTTTTCATTCTGTCGCTAGCAACTTGAAGATTCGGTCGAACCTATTGGTACACAGCATCCACCCGTCAACTGGATCATATAATCTTCTGCTGCTAGATCGTCGCCAGGCTAATAGCAATATTCTTCCAGGTTGTTTTCTTCTAAAATTATTAATAAAAAAGTTTACCATATGTCAACTTAGGGGGACATATTGTATATTTTAGACGGAGGAGCAAATTAGGATCCATTCAGTTCATACTACCAAAAATATATGATAACACTGTATAGAAAATGTTTCATCCAATCAATGCATCCAAAATATAATATAACGAAAGGCCCATCCGAATTATCGGTACTATCATAACACATAACAAAGAAAGGATCCCATCTGAATTACACTATCAAACCACATGACAAATGAATTGACCCATCCGATTTACACTGTTAAAACACATTAGAAAGAAAGGGCCCCATCCGAATTACACAACAAAACCGCATTACAAAGAAAGGCCGCATCTATTTCGCTTGAGTTGTCGGAACTACAAAGCAAACAAAAAGGTTTTTTATCTGTACTGAAATAGGACTGGCTGAAAACCAAAATACATTAAAACGATAATGGGAATAACCAAAACAAACACTAACATTATTTAAAGACGGCTGAACGCAAGTATATCAATAATTTGAAACTTCCAAATTAATAAGGAATAAAGTATGAATATGTAGCCATAGCTCAACTTTATTTTGAAAGGATTCTAAGTAGATATAGTACTTCGTCAAGAGATTTTTGAACTGATATATTATACGAAAATCCAGCAGCAGCTGTAGATCTCAATAAATCAGCAAATACATTTAATATTAAACGCATTGGACAAGTACATATTATCTCTTCTAAAGTCTTAACAACAGTGCTGGAATACTCTTCCAAAAAATTAAACTGAGAAGGTTTAAACATTTACGGAGGATATGTAAACTATCTTCTGCTCGCCGATGATAATTACGGATAATATAAGAGATGTCCGATAGATGGTTACCAATCTTAAAAGAGTATTACTTGATGTTGGTCTACAAATGAATCTTGAAAAAACCAAATTTATGACAAACTTGCTAACAAATGATAACATGAATATCGATGAAGGCGAGTTAGGCTAAATACATGAATGTAAATATCTAATTTATCAGGTGATACTAGGAAGAGATAACCAAACGTACTAGTAGAGTACAACTAGGATTAGGGAGCCTGTAGTAAGATGACTAATACCTTGTTGTGTTGTACCAGTCTTGACATTTGGGGCAGAGACGTTTACCCTGTCAAAACGGATGGCGGAAAAGATGAGTGGCGCCACTTCGTTTATGAGAGGGTAATAAGATGCCACTTCATGGGTGGGTAATAAAGGAAATTGTGTGTCGTGATTTGTTTTGAGAGAATTTGAGATGTTTTATATGGAAAAAACAGTGGTTTGGATCTAAAAGATGCAAATCTATGGGGAAAGTGGAGTAAGATGACGAATCGGGTAAGAGGACGAGTTCCCTATATTTCCTGAATGTACGAGCTTGGTAACACTGGCTCCAGTCAGGATAGATAACGTGGTTCTATTCGTCCCGCGTGTGAGTCCAAGGGCAATACAGCCAGAGTTCAGCAAGATACAAGCGTTGGCACCGATCGGATGTTGTTGCAACGAATATTTGTGCTTCCGAAAAAACAGTTTCTACGATTTTTTGTAAGTATTTGTTAACTGGTAATTTTTTTTTCGATACTAATATCTTTTGCGAATAACTTAATCACAAAAAAGAGTTGTCTCAGATAATAAATTAGACTCTATTATTTTTAGAAATAAAAATGGCACTCGCGGGTTAGATAACGGGTTGTTCGTCATCTTACCCGACGTAACTAAAAACTACTACGTTTTCAATATTTTCAATTCCAGGTTTAAATAAATATGGGCAAAAGATACAATTTAAAAACTAACAGGCAATCATGGTCGAAAGATAACATGAAAAGGGCACTGACTGAAGTAAAAAAACAACAGTTGAATGATAATGCAACATCAAAAGCATTTAATATTCCAGAAGCTACTTTAGGAAGATATGCTAAAAAGTATCCTGATGAGGTAAACATATATATATATATATATATATATATATATATATATATATATATATATATATATATATTAATACATATACTCTATCTAAATTCTAAAGAAAACATTGAAATAAAGAAAAATGTACATATTTGGATGTAATACTAATGATATACAATGTATTATAAATAATTTAAAAGATTCAATATGCAAATAAAATTTGACATTACAATTTCGAATGACAATAATGCAGAAGATACTTAATGATACATAGATTTTATAAAGATTTTAAAAAAAGAATACAGATGTCGCTGGTAGCAAAATTACAATTAGAATTAAAGAATGAAAATCTCTTTGTTATATGAAAACATAAATTTGTATTTTTTTTTTAAAAAAAGGAATTCTTTGGTAACTAAAGGAGAAGAGAATTATTTATGGAAAAAGTTTAGTTAGTTGATTTTGAACCCCTCTCGAGAGAACATCTAATATGAGTTCTCTCAAATTTGCTGAATAATATAATAGTAATTGATATATTAAAATAGCATCAGATTATAATAATTAGCATGATAAGATCAGTGCGTGAATAATTCCTTAAATAATTATATTGAAATAGTGTTAGTGATTTTTCCGGGTTCTAAATCATAAATTTAGAAAAGTCGTTCCGGCGATTCTAAGAGAGGTGCTTAGAATCAGAACGAGTGATCCTGATACCTAGTTGGTGAGTCCAGTCCAGATTTTATAAATTATTTTTCAAGAATTAACAAGCCTTTAAATAAAATTAAGATAGATGCATCTATATCACATTTTTGAATACTGACAAAATTAACGTTAACGATATATAAAATTTCACCTGAAGAGAAGAGAAAATTTTTTTGAATAGACAATTTTATCGCATATAGTTATTTGACATTTATACACGTCAAGTGTAATTTTCGACGATTTGAACGTTTAGAATAAGTAGTTAATTAGGTTGTTCTTCTAGTATATAGGTTGTTTTTTTTTAATTTTAAGGTTCGTAGAAAGTACGATTATTGTTCTTTATTATATTTTGGGAATAATAATTCATTTTCACTTGTTATCTGATGGTATATAATATATAATTTTTGATTCCAACTCACTTTGGTATTAATTCAACTCCTATTTCATTGAATTTGAAAAATTTTGGATCCTATAAAACTTTTGATATAATCAGTGACATTTAGTTAATTTTCAGTGACAGAAAAATTGTAGATGTCATTAGATAATTTAATGGTCATAGAATATATTGAACAAGCCGTCACTATAGATTTGCAATAGTATAATTGACAATTTTGGAATATTCTTTGGAAATTTATAAATTTAAAATTTTAAATTATTAATGTTTTTTAATCTTTGAACCCTCCCTGAGGTAAGAGCGAGTAAGTCGATTTTGTAGTAATTTATCTTTCAGAATATAAAATTTCATATTCATCTGAGCCGGGCATAATAATTTGACAATTCCTGTCAAAATTTCAAATAGGTTATATTCAGTGATAAAGGTGTTTTCACATTAGTGTAGTTACTACCACGATTGTAACAACATCATCTAATAATCAAATTTCAAATAAAATCATATAATACATAATTATAAAAACAGTAGAACATTAAAAATATTATAATTTGGCGCCCAACGTGGGGCAAATTAAGAATTTTTCTTGATAATTAGGTTGACGTTAACATTATAATAATTGTCACCCAAAACGTGGGGTGATTAAAACTGTGCATATAATTATAAAAATATTAAAAATTTATTGACATTATTATAAAAAAAAAATTTAAATATTTACGATGGAACGAAGAATGACGTTAAGAGATGGTAAACAGGTAGGAGTTGAAAGTGGATCCGATGAAGAAAGGGAAGAACAGGAGGATAGTAGACAGGAACCCCTAGGAGGAACAAATAGCAATGATCATTGGATGCAACAATTTCTTTTGAAAATGAATGAGAATATGAATAGGAAATTTGAAGAAAATAGGGCAGATATGAATAGTATGGAAAAGAATATGCGAGGAGATATGTATACAATGAGGGAGGAGATTAAGGGGGATATTAACAATATCACAGGAAACATGGACAGGCTGGAAAAGAAAATAGAAGAAGGAAAAATTGAAAATTTAAAGGAGATTAAGAAAATTAGGGAAGAAAATAATGAATTTAGAAAGAAAATTGAAAAGGTGAAAGAGGATATGAAGGGCCAGAAGGAAAATTTGCGCATGGAAATTCAAGAAATTGGCATTAAAATCAGGGAAGATACAAACAAGCAGGTGGTAGAAGAAGTTCAAGAACTAGGAAGATGCCTAGAAGAAAATTTATCTGGAGTAATTCAAGTAGAAGTGAAGAAACAAAATGAGAATTCAATTGAAGAGATACAGTCCATTAAAGTACAAGGACAAACAAATAAAGAAGTGATGCAAATTTATGAAAAAAATATTTATTGGAAAATAAAAGACTTAGATGGTAATACCGAAAAACAAATCATGATATATGATAAAAGAAATAATAATTATGATAGGGGGAAACAATTTAACGAAGAATTGGAGGAAATGAATAAAATATTACAAGAAAATGTAAAAGAAATAGAAGAAACTACAAAACAAAATGCCGGACGAATAATTTATACAGAAAATATCGAAAAAGAGTGAAATGTGACAGAAATATGAAAATAATTGATCAAAAAGTTTTTATTAATATAATTGGAAATGAAATAATAGGAATTGAGATTATGGTGGATAAGAAAATAATAAAAAATAATTTCAATGATATAGAAGAATTTGAGATACAAATTGTAATGCATTTCTGGGAAGAAAATACAGAAACGAGAATATATGATGAAGATAATGAGATATGGGGCAATGAATTTAAAAAGAACATAGTGGAAAAGTTAAAGAAATCTAGTAAACGAATATGGCAAAACGATTTTAAACAGAACATCATGAAAAATTTGAACATATTTAGGAAACTCATAGAGAATCAAACAATAAGAGAAGAGAATAAGACGAAGTTTAGGAAAAGAAAAGAAAATTGAATTATATGACAGGATTATGGGAACGAAATCTGGAAAATGAAAAGGAATTGTACATGCGAAACAATGGATATAAAAACGATGTGTACATAAAAGGTTTATGATTAACAAGTAATATTTAAAAACATATTTAAATAGAAATTATATAAACATGGATTGATAATAGAAGAAATGATAGACATGTTGATATGAATTATGGAAATGAAAATAGAAGTTACAGAAATAAAAACGAATATATGGAAATGGAGAAAAAATTTATGACAACAAGTATTGTGAGAATAGAAGAAACTTTGATAGAAGATATGATAATGAAAATAGAAATGAAACTAAGCAACAAAACAGATGGACAGGATGAAATAATTACATTTGTAGGAACAAACGGACGGAAGTTATATGAACTAGGCAAATATATGATACAAAAGATTGAATTAAAGGATGAAAAAGAAGTTGATATGTAAGCAGAGTCGATGAAGGAGTTAGAAACAGACATAGTTATTGATGAATTGATGAAATATAAGGAAATAATTGATTTTGAATAGATAGATAGAATTAAATGGTAAAATAATTGAATTTGAGGAGGTAAATATGGAAGTATTGGCAATTGAAGAGGATAATAGGAAGTTATGGAATATAAAGAGGATTGGAATTATGGTAGAATTGGAGTTAGTGAGTGGAAATAAGGAATATGAAGAGAAAGTGAAGAGTTTGATGATGAAATATGAAGGATTGATTGAAAAAGAAACTAGACTGGCTAACCATTATGAGTGTGAGATAGAATAAATAGAAGATGTGAAAAGTAATGGTAATTGGACAGATTGTAATGAAGAATATTATGAAGTTATAAATGAATTATTAAAGACGTATAACAAAAGAATTTCGAAGGAACTAAGGGTTGCTTACTGAAAATATCGATGTAATAAAGGAGAAGAATACTGAGAAATGTTGAAGTAAAATCATATCCAGTTCCATGTGAGTTGTTTAGGCAGAGTAGAATGAAAGAGAGTTGAAATATTACAGATCATAGAAGAAATTGATCAACATGTATATAGGGAATTTTAGAATAACAAATAACAGTACATTACGTGAAATTTCAATAGATATAGTAGATTTAGGAAGTTTTATAGGAATTAGGAATAATAGTTTAATTTGATTGAAGATAAATTTAAGAGATAATTATTTGAAAGATATAACTATGTTACTAAGATATTAGTATGATATTTGGCAATTTTGAAAGATAAATTATAATTATATGCAAGAATCGATTTATCATTCTTTTATTAGGGGGATTTAATACATATACTCTATCTAAATTCTGAAGAAAACATTGAAATAAAGAAAAATGTACATATTTGGATGTAATACTAATGATATACAATGTATTATAAATAATTTAAAAGATTCAATATGCAAATAAAATTTGACATTACAATTTCGAATGACAATAATGCAGAAGATACTTAATGATACATAGATTTTATAAAGATTTTAAAAAAAGAATACAGATGTCGCTGGTAGCAAAATAACAATTAGAATTGAAAAATGAAAATTTCTTTGTTATATGAAAATATAAATTTGTATTTTTTTTTAAAAAAAGGAATTCTTTGGTAACTAAAGGAGAAGAGAATTATTTATGGAAAAAGTTTAGTTAGTTGATTTTGAACCCCTCTCGAGAGAACATCAAATATGAGTTCTCTCAAATTTGCTGAATAATATAATAGTAATTGATATATTAAAATAGCATCAGATTATAATAATTAGCATGATAAGATCAGTGCGTGGATAATTCCTTAAATAATTATATTGAAATAGTGTTAGTGATTTTTCCGGGTTCTAAATTATAAATTTAGAAAAGTGGTTCCGGCGATTCTAAAAGACGTGCTTAGAATCAGAACGAGTGATCCTGATACCTAGTTGGTGAGTCCAGTCCAGATTTTATAAATTATTTTTCAAGAATTAACAGGCCTTTAAATAAAATTAAGATAGATGCATCTATATCACATTTTTGAATACTGACAAAATTAACGTTAAAGATATATAAAATTTCACCTGAAGAGAAGAGAAAATTTTTTTGAATAGACAATTTTATCGCATATAGTTATTTGACATTTATACACGTCAAGTGTAATTTTCGACGATTTGAACGTTTAGAATAAGTAGTTAATTAGGTTGTTCTTCTAGTATATAGGTTGTTTTTTTTAATTTTAAGGTTCGTAGAAAGTACGATTATTGTTCTTTATTATATTTTGGGAATAATAATTCATTTTCACTTGTTATCTGATGGTATATAATATATAATTTTTGATTCCAACTCACTTTGGTATTAATTCAACTCCTATTTCATTGAATTTGAAAAATTTTGGATCCTATAAAACTTTTGATATAATCAGTGACATTTAGTTAATTTTCAGTGACAGAAAAATTGTAGATGTCATTAGATAATTTAATGGTCTTAGAATATATTGAACAAGCAGTCACTATAGATTTGCAATAGTATAATTGACAATTTTGGAATATTCTTTGGAAATTTATAAATTTAAAATTTTGAATTATTAATTTTTTTTAATCTTTGAACCCTCCCTGAGGTAAGAGCGAGTAAGTCGATTTTGTAGTAATTTATCTTTCAGAATATAAAATTTCATATTCATCTGAGCCGGGCATAATAATTTGACAATTCCTGTCAAAATTTCAAATAGGTTATATTCAGTGATAAAGGTGTTTTCACATTAGTGTAGTTACTACCACGATTGTAACAACATCATCTAATAATCAAATTTCAAATAAAATCATATAATACATAATTATAAAAACAGTAGAACATTAAAAATATTATTATATATATATATATATATATATATATATATATATATATATATATATATATATATATTCCAGTATTTTACTGAACGTCTTCTTTTGTATTACAGAATTTTTTCTGAAAATGCTGGTCGTTTTATACCAACACTTTCGGATGAACAATTGAAGACTCGAAGTAAATAATGGGCAAAGTGCCAAAACTAAACTTTTGAGTAAATCAACTTTTTGTAAATAATGTTGCTGTTTTTACAATATAGAATTAATAAAAAAACGTTGATAATTTACAGATAAAGGTAAGGCTAATTACTGATTAAAATTTGTAATACGGAATACAGAACTTAAAAAAAAATTGATTCTATGAAAAGGGTTAAGTGCCACAACAAATAGCGTACAAATGGGATATGTCAGACATAAAAGATTTTATTCTTAATATTTTTTCATTCAACACTACAAAAAATTAGATAGAAAATAATTGTTAAACTAACAAATTTTGGAAAATTGATTTATTTTCTTCTTCAATGTATGGCAGCACCGATCTTAAATTCGTTTTTTTTTCTTGGCTTATTCTGCTGGTGCACTCTAAAGGTTCTAAATTAATACTTTGAGTGTTGATGTTCTTTTTGAAACTTTAGTAACCTTCCAGGCATCTAATTCGTTAAGAGTTTCTAGTATCTTTACTTGTCCAGGATCATCTTTGCTTATTCTTATCCATTGTGCTTTAGAAATTTTCAACTATGTGGTGTTTAATGTTTTTCAGCTGCAGATTTGAAATTGAAATAATCTTCTTGTTGCATCAAAGCTACCATGAATGGGTTGTTTGGTGTAGCAGTTGCCATGAGCCGGACCAAATCCATAGGCACTTGACATGCCTCCCGTCGTCTTCTTTTTTCGATCTGTGCAAAATTTCTGTCACAGTCAAGAAAAGAGTGTCCAGATTATTAGATATTCATGATCAGTTTCATCGAAGCAACCCCGAGCAACCAAGTAGATCCATAGAAACAAGAGCATTTTGTTCTTGTTCTGCCCAGCGCAGTTATCACTCCAAACTGTGAACCGTTTTTTGTATGTCACTTTACTGGTTACTGCTTTCAATATACACGAGGCAATTTCATTTCCTCCTCGTCCAGTTATTCCTTCATGCCATGAACACATAAAACCTTTGTTATTGTCTCCTACATGCACACACAAGTTGTAACACGAAAGTTGCCGTAAATAGTACATCTGACAATGTGTTAAAGCAGGAAGAGACAGAACTTGTTGGAGATCAACCGAAATCGTACACATAGAGCTTGAAGGAAGTTGGGAATTCTCATGATCATGTCTCATCTCTGTCATAGCCTTTTGAGATTTACGATGGCGGAGTTCAAGTTTTTGCTTTGCATCCCGATTGCTAGGAACATTCTTCATTTGCATGGTTATCAAATCGCAAGTATCGCAGGTGTCAGTACGAGGATGATGAAAACTTAGGTTGGGAAATTTCTTTTTGAACGTAGTATAATAATAACGGTACGATATCTGCATCTGGGGAAATTTTTCATTAAATGCCATATACAATCTGTTCATGTTAAGGTCTTGATTTGAATATTCTTTTTGGGTTTTCAATCTACTGTAATGACTTTGCTCTTTCGGAAATGACTGAATGTGCTCAATAACTAGATTTTCGTCTTGTTCTGTAAATTTTCGCATTTTTTCTTGTTTCCTCGTTTCTCAGTGTAAACTACATCTCCTGACTTCTAAGCTTTGACAAGAGTTTCAATCCATCTTTTGGTTACACCGTACACTTCTAGAAAAGTTTCTTCACAGTCCTGGACTATGTTGCCTTTGCCATCTGGTAAAGTAAAATACACGCTTGTCTGTCTCCCACTATTTTCCGGATTTTCGTATTGGCCGTGCCTTCTCCGTTTCACACCAGAAATTGAGAGTAATCCCATCAAGTATGCAAATAAAAATAATATTAATAAAAACCGTAACCACTTACCTCGCCTTTAGGTTCCTTTTTCTCTCTTACAAGGATATTACTTTTGTTAATATACGATTTTCCCTCACATCTTTTGATTTGTCTTTCTTCTTGTGCTCTTCATTTCCCTTTACTTCTCCTTGTCGTATTATCTTGTATTATATTTTCCATATTTATATGGAATTTATATATGCACCCGTAGATATACGCACGACGTGACGGTCGTGACAAGTGGCACATAGCCCGTTATTTACAAAAACCAGAAGTGCAAATTACACAGACTTTATCTTGCGGAGACTTTTGAACTATAAAATAAACTCTTTCCACTTAGCCCGTTATACAGGTTACTGGCGCTGGCTCTTAGCACGCATTTTAGTAAAAATCCTAATTTATATTTTTATGGCACTTAGCCCATTATTTACTTCAAGTGTTCAATTTAACCAACTGAAAAAATACGTCTTGGATGTAGAGGCAGTTTAGAAAAATTCCATTCGATATTGCTGTTCACTGTGGAGTTGCCGATCTATTCAACACTACTAATAAAATGGTTGGAAAAGAATTTACAGAAGAATTTATGAAGAAATTTAATCTATCACTTCGTAGACCACAAGCAACTTCTGCTACTAGATTAATGGCTTTTAACAAAGTTAACGTGGAAGCCTACTTCAAATTGTACAAAGAACTTCATCAAAAATATGCATTTCCTGCTACCCGGAATATAGATGATACCGGGTTTTCCTCAATACCTACCAAGGATCCCAAAGTATGAACTCCAAGAGGCAATCGTCGAGTGGTGAAGATTTCTTCGTTCGAGATGAGATATGGTATTGCTATAGTAGGTGCAAGGAGTAGGCTCAACCTGAATGTACTGGTATGGATAACCGAGAAGCAAAGGTAAAACAAT
The DNA here is from genome assembly GCA_963921935.1 of Galeruca laticollis. Lineage (NCBI taxonomy): Eukaryota > Metazoa > Arthropoda > Insecta > Coleoptera > Chrysomelidae > Galeruca > Galeruca laticollis. Next base: position 38,204,349 of record OY998179.1, on the reverse strand, counting down.
GGACTTGTGATTGATGCATGTAAATTATATGTTCTAAGTGTTGCATTCTTTTCAAAATGAACGTATTGTACTTTTATTTGTTCACTTTCTGCTATAACTACCTTTTTTCTTCTGAATAGGTACCTCGTCATTTCACCCTCCACATTTCGGCATCTTACCCTCCATGCAGAATAAGATGAAGAATATGACGTAGATAGATATGTTTCAAAATTATCAGTCCAAATATTAACCCTCAACTAATCTCAATTTAATTTGTAAAATACTAATATTAGCCTTGTAATTGACTGTATTTCGTTAGACGTAAAATAACAGTTTTATGATTTTTTTCAGCTTACCATCGTCATCTTACCCTCCTTTCCCTACTTATTTCGATTTACCACGTAGTAAATGTTTTTTTTTTGAAAAATGGCTATTTCTCCACAATAAATAACTTCTGAAATCATTTATTCGAAATTGTATATGAGTGTAACTGGCATATTGTATTATTAGAAATCAATGGAATTATGAACAAATACAACGGCATCCACTAATTTCAATATATGTCAATGTTCGTAATTTTAATTAACAAATGCCTTCAATGTAAATAATGTACAATTTGACATAGTTAAATGCATCATTAACATGTACCATGAATATTGTCGACACTAGTGGACGTTATTTTAATCGTTTGATTGTTTCATAAAATTATTGCTTGGTGTCGAATTGGTAGGAACATAATTCCGTTTAATTGTGGTTTTCAAAATTAGTAATTCGCGCATTAATGTTGTGGTTTTAGTGTTATACTACGGAAAATAAATTGGAATCTAGTTGGAACTGTATAATTAGAATCAATAGATACTGAATTATAAATACTAACTAATGATTATGTGATTCATAGAAAAATTGGTATTATAAACGAGTTAAAATATTTATTAAATAACTATTCAACACTATACATTCACAATTAAATGAATTAGCGATTAAAATCCTAAACGAAAAAAGAGAATAGAAACAATAGTTTATAATGAAGCGTTAAATAACTTTGCCGTGGCGCTGGGTCTACGTCGGCTGAAATGAGTTTGCTTCCTTCTACTTGTATATCTACTATCGCCGGAGGGTATAGGGTCCAGTCATATCTGTGTTCAGTGTAGTCTTCGTACGCCATCTACGAACGGGGCTCCGAAGTATTCTCCACGTAATGCTGGTTGCTAACTAGATTGGGGTATAGGGCGTTGCGTATATGTAAGACCGCTACAATATTTAAAATCACAAATGATTCAGTTCGGAAGTAATTTTCACTGCCTATTTTGATAGATGATCAGTTAAGACCAATAAAATTGGTTTGCAAATAGAATAATGGATGATGCTCTGATGAATGATCGCGAAATCAAGTCAGTCTTATGATTAATATTCAGTAAATTCTCAAGAATACTTTCACGGAGAGACAAAAGACCTGAACTAATGTATATAACTACATTTTTTTTGGATGGATGTGAGTCAGCTACATGAATAAAATCTTTTCAAATGCCTATTCTAAATGAAATCAATAAAAATAAATACCAAATTTCTCAAAGTTTTGTGTCTGTCAGAGAAATAGATGCGTCAATAAGTGCGCCGACAAAATTTTCTAAAGAGAAGCTTTGGTGTCCAACGATGGAAAAATAAGAACAAGATAGACCATATCCTGGCAAACACTAGACATTAAAAAATATGTTAAATGTAAGGAGCGAAATGGGAGTAGATGCAGCATGAGACCATTCCTTGATGAGAGTAAAAGTACGTACAAAGATAAAAAATAATACAAGGAAACGATATAAAACGGAAACGAAAAGATGGAATACCGAGGTCCTAAATTGGGAAGAAACCTACAAACAAAAATTCCAAGCAAAATTGAACGCACAACTAAATCAAACCTCTATACACAGTGTAGATGGAAAATAAAGAGAGAATGAGAGTAGAAGAATATCGAGTGAAGACAAAATTACAAATATGAGGCAGTGGTGTGACAGGAAATGCCTAATAGCTCCAGACAATGAAAACCAGGCCAGATTGAAGATGCTACAGTACCCAAACGACGATAGCATACAACTGTTAGTTATATTCAGAGCGGAAACAAAAAACTTATGAGAAGAGAGAAGAGAGAAGAGAGAAGTGAATAATATAATCACATAAAAAAGTGGAAGCAGAATAAATCAAAAACAATAGTTGTATAAAAAAATCAGAAACACCAAGAAAGGCTACACGTCATGGACAAGCATATGGAAAAGAGAGATCCTGAAATCATGTGATCAGTATTTCAACACCTTATTGAATATAAATGTTAAAATAAGCAGAACAGATAAAACACCAGAGAGCAGATGAAGAGGGAGGAGTACCATCACCAGCAGAGATTTAAAAATCAATTGATCAACTAAAGAATAACGAAGCTCCAGAAAGTACTTGACGAACTTGACAGAAAGGTAGAGGGAGAGAGAGATAGAGAGAGGGAGACAGAGAGAATAAGTCCGTCAAAACTTTTTATTTTTAAACACGTGCTGTTCTAAACATTTTGTTTCCTAGTAGTTTCTATTTCTTCTTGCGAATCAATAGTAACTGTCCGAAAAGGAACTTTTTGAAAAGACGTTTATTGAAACAGTAAACTCACTATTCATTAACTTACTCCGATGTGACTAAATCAACATATCCACTAAAATATATGCAATTCTGAAAAACCATAATATATGCATTAGCAGTCCAAAGTACAAAATCATGCCTGAAACGGGGCAGTCAACTGTAACTTCCGATATATCTCTCCTCCTGCGCACAAGTTGGCTGTACGCAGCTTTTATTTTTAGTGGAAATAAAGTAGTTCATTGAATATTAGCAGAATCGTAAGATTCACACCATTTCACATCCAATTGAACTCAATGAAAATATTGTCAAAACATTGGATGCATTTTATTTTGATTTAAACATCTCAGAGGAAATTTTCCGGAATCAGTGTGATAGATAAAAAGGAAGATAGAAGAAAGAGTATTTGCTGGTCCCTAAATTCAAACGCTACTCGAAAAAAATGTACCCGTGATGCTTTCAAAGAAGAAAACTGTGGAGACATCGTATATTATGTAATAGAAGCCCACAATTAACTCCAGTGATTTTTTCTCAAACATTGGAGACGTTAGTAATGACATTGGAGAGCGCATCACATATTTTATAGAGCCATGGATTCCGCTCACTATTGTTGGTGTAGTGATCCCTAAAAGACATTAAAGATAAAAGGACACTACCTTAGAAATAATAATAATATTTAATCTAATATTAATTATAGTATTTAAGGAGCATCGGCCGACCATACTCAATGTCATTTACCAAGGAAAGATTGTTTCTGTTATTTTATAAACAGACATGTATAGTTTACATACCGAGGTCGGCTGTGCAGAAAAACACAACTTTGTTTCCTATATAATGGATGTGAACAAACCAGGATGGGATTATTATTATTGTTATTAATACTTTGAATAAGTCGTTTGATATTTATAGTAGTGTATTTTTAAATGTATTAAACTTGAACCCAGTGATTTTATAAATGTTTCATTGTTTATTCTGTTCCCGAACACAGGTTGCGAGGTAAGTGGTTTCCTCCATAATAATATGCCTTCATGGTAAACGTCGAGTATACGAGGGACCCTTACTAAGTAACCACCACATGGCGATCCTGCGGAACTAATGGTAAAATTAATGGTAAAATATACATCGCCACTACATGGCGATCCTGCAAACTAAATGGTAACGATTGGTAAAATGGAAATGGTATTGGTAATTGTATAATGGAAATGGTACAATTAATTGTATAATGGTTATCGCCACCACATGGAGATCCTACAAATTTAATGGTTATTGTAAAATGGTTATGGTAAAATCAATAGTATAATGGTAATCGGCACTACATGGAGATCCTGCAAACTAAATGGAAATGGTAATTGTATAATGGAAATTTATGGTAAAATTAAATGGTAAATCTACATCGCCACTACATGGTTATGGTAAAATTAAAAGTATAATAATTATCCTGTAAGTAAATGATAAGTTATGGTACAATTGATGTTATAAGGATAGAATTATATGGTTTTCTACTTAAATTTGGGACCTTGGAGAAAAGAAACAGGAATTGTCAATAACACTTTCATGGTACAGCAAGATAATGTCGCGATGCACATCATGGTATTACTATACATTATAACAATAGCTTTTATCTGCAAGTTCGTTTGGTCAGTATGGAAAACACACCGAAGAGCGTTGAAAAGAGATATCAACAGAAGCAATGCAATAAAGCAGGCAACAGGAACTCTCACCGTATAAATAATTTGTAAGTACACATGCATTCTATTCTTATGAACAAAGTTTTTTTTAAATGTCAGTAACGTGGGAAGATTTTGAGAATTAATTACGATTGATTGTAGAAGAAGTTAATAAACATGGGAAAAGGGTTTTGAAGAAAGAAACTCCTAAAAATCCTGATATACATATAGAAGTAATTAGTAGCATAGTAGGTCTTTACAATAATTTTACTAAGTTAATAGCCAAAAATTGGAAAAATTTAAGTTCAATACAACAAGAGACTTGTAAAAGTTATTCAAATAGGATTAGGGATGAAGCTGAAAGGGCATTTCAAGCGTTAAATTGTATATAGACATACCTACCTCTATATTTGAGGAAATTAATACGGTTGTATTACGAACAATAAGCAAACAGTTGAAAATGGCGACAAGTATGAACGATTTTTTTAATTTTGCGAGTAAAGTTTTATTGAATGAGTTTAACGGCGAAGCAAGTAAATTACAGTCATTCTTAGACTGATTGGATTTACTACAGACAAACACGAATGGTAATGAGGAAAATGCTATCCTATTGATAAAAACGAGATTAACAGGAAAAGCTAGAAGTTTAATCTTAACGGAAAACTCCATTGCAGACATCAAAGATAAACTTAAAGCAGGGATAAGAGGAGACAATCCAAGCCTTCTCCTAGCGAAACTTGGTAAAATAAGACAGAACGGATAGGATGTAACACAGTATGCAACAGAAACAGAGAAACTGGCGGAAAGATTACAGGCAGCATACATATCGAAAGGGATGCCTGAACGACTAGCTGAGCAATATACGAAAGAAGCAACGATTAAGGCAGTAACTATGAATGCCGCAACGGATGCAAGCAAAACGATAATTGCAGCAGGAAGTTTTGAAACAACACAAGAAGTATTATCAAAATTGGTTTCAGTAGAAGGTATAGTAGGACAACAACACGTCTTACATATGAAAGATAACAGGAATTTCTTCAGGAAATCAAACTTTGACTTTAGGAATAACCATCGGAGAGGAATCAACAGAGGATGTTATAATGGTAATCATTCAAGAGGAACATTTAGACAGTATAATCAAGGAAACAACTACGGCAGATACGAAAATTTTAATAAATATAGGAAATACAATAATAATGGAAATTACAATAATCGAGTCGACAATAACGTGAGAATATGCAAGATAGAAGAGAAAATTGAAGAAATGAGCAGACAAATAGCACAATTGAAGAAGGAAAACTACGATTTAAGGATGGAAAATAAGGAACTAAAAGAAAAAACAGAATTTTTGCAAGGAAACATGACAGATACTCAAAAAAATTTTAGAGAGAAGAATTTAATAATACATGGTATAGAAGAAGAAAACGAAGAAGATGAGGAACAACTAGAAAACAAATTAGAAGATGTAATGAACAAGGTTAATAACACAGTAGATGTTAAAACAGATATTTTGAAATGTAAAAGATTTGGAAACAAAACCAGTAACAAAAATAGGCCAGTATTAATAATGATGAAAGATGTGAATAAGAAAGTAGAGACTTTGAACGGAACGAATAAACTAAAAGGAATGAAAATATACATTGATGAAGATTATCCAAAAAAGATATTGGAACAGAGAAAACAGTTAATAAGATACATGAAACAGGCGAGAGAAAGTGGAGCTAAAGCTAAAATAATTGATAATACATTAATGATTAACGACAACGTGTACAGTTTAAAAGAATTAGAAGAAAGGAAGAATCAGTTTGAAATACATACAGGAAGGAATAAATCAACATTAAAGGAAAATAACGAAACTAATCCGAAAATGTTGGTTAAAATTTTCAGCGATAAAAGTTTTGATCAATTAAGAGGTAAATACATAGTCTAGGAAAAATTTAAAATGAGAATCGATTTGGAAGAATACGATTTTGAAATACAGTATGTAAAAGGTATAGAAAATTACGCGGAGAGTATATCGAGAATATCCATTGAAGAACTTAAGGATATATACATAAATAATTCACATGTCTTGGCAATCACAAGAGCACAAACGCAAAAAGAAAACGTACAAACAGCAAAGGATCAAAGGAATAAAGTGGAAACAAAAGAAGTAAGAATACAAAAACCAGCAGTAGTGAAAGTTTTAAATAACCTTGAGGCACATAAATTACCAATTTTACACTTTGAAAATAACCGTATCTCGCTTAGGATGAGCATTCGGATCAAAAACAAATTGAAATTTAGTGAAGCCTTAAATACCGGTTTACACAACTTCGACCTAGGACGAACGTTGGAAAAGCTTGAAGAGCTATCGGTAAGAAATGAAGTAAAAAGAATGAAAATATATACAAATGATGATATATTTAAAAAGTGCACAGTAGAAGAATTTATAGAAATAGGAAATCAAAGGTTAAAAAAAATTCGAGTATGTATATGCGACGTACCAAAAACGGTACAGCAGAAAGAAGAGATCCAAAAAATATTAGAAAGATACCACAATGATCCAACGTTTGGGGGACATGTAGGAAATAATAGGTTATTAAAGAAACTAAGAGCAAATTTCGAGTGGAAAAACATGGAGAAAGACGTAAGGAAATACGTAAAAAATTGTCGTAAATGTCAAGTGAATAAGGCAAAGCCCAGTCACAAAGAAAAATTTGTTATAACAGATACATCTATAAAACCGTTTGATATTATTTACATAGACACAATAGGCCCGTTTGTAGAGAGTAACAACTTAAATCGTTATTGCATTACGATATTATGCGAATTAACTAAGTACGCAGTTATGATACCAGTTCAGAATAAAGAAGCACACACAATAGCAAGAGCAATTTTCGACAACTTTATACCAAATTACGGATTGATGAAAGAAATAAGACCAGATCAAGGGACGGAATATAAGAACGAAATAATGAAGAATTTTGCAGAACTATGGAATATAAAACATAATTTTTCAACAGCATACTACCACGAAACAATAGGCAGTTGCGAAAGATTACATCGGACATTTAACGAATATATAAGAAATTTTATCAAAGATTCTAGGGATAATTGGTGTGAGTTTGTAAGAATGTTCGCATATTGTTATAATACAACACCAAATACGTATCACGGATACACTCCTTTTGAGTTATTATATGGGAGAAAACCCAATTTGCCAGAATTTTTAAACGCAAAAATTGAACCGTGCTACAATTTTGAAAAATATGATAATGAATTGAGATATAAATTACAATACGCTAATGAAAGGGCCAGGCAGTTTCTAATAAATAATAAATTAAGTAGAGTTAATAATAGCGAAAATGTTTCTTCACCCGTAAATTTTAAAATAGGGGAATTAGTTATTCTAAAAAATGAAGAAGGAAACAAATTTGATTCACATTATCTAGGTCCGTTTAAAATAACGGGAGTCAAGGGGGTAAATTGTGAGATTACATCTCCAGACAAAAAACAACAGACCGTTCATAAGAATCGATTGTTTGTATACAATGAGCGGAAACAATTGTAAATAAGTGAAGTGTGTTGATAAACGAATAAGTAGTGTTTACTAAGCAAAGACAAAACAAAAAACATTCATTAAAACAGTTTTAGATATAAGTGTTATCCAAAAATTAAAATGATAATTTTTCTCTTCCAAGAGGGGATGATGTAGTGATCCCTAAAAGACATTGAAGACAAAAGGACACTACCTTAGAAATAATAATAATATTTAATCGAATATTAATTATAGTATTTAAGGAGCATCGACCGACCATACTCAATGTCATTTACCAAGGAAAGATTGTTTTTGTTATTTTATAAACAGACATGTATAGTTTTTATACCGAGGTCGGCTGTGCAGAAAAACACAACTATGTTTCCTATATAATGGATGTGAACGAACCAGGATGGGATTATTATTATTGTTATTAATACTTTGAATAAGTCGTTTGATATTTATAGTAGTGTATTTTTAAATGTATTAAACTTGAACCCAGTGATTTTATAAATGTGTCATTGTTTATTCTGTTCCCGAACACAGGTTGCGAGGTAAGTGGTTTCCTTCATAATAATATGCCTTTATGGTAAACGTCGAGTATACGAGGGACCCTTACTAAGTAACCACCACATTGGACCTGTCAACGAGATGTGCTTAATTCATAGTATAGAACGAAGTCAATTAAAGCGATATTTTAGGAAATTCAATATATCTGTCTTCCTGAAGATACAACAGATCTTCGACCAAGTCTGGCACAAGGATATCCTCTACAAATTAAAACTGCATATGCCCAGCAACTTGTACCTTATCTTAAAAGGTCAACTTCCGGAACGCATTTTTTTCCGGAACTCAATTTTCAAATAAAAATAAAAATTTCACTGTTCGAATACCATTGCATTAGGTCCGGAGCTCCTCAATATAGTGTCCTTGGATCCTTCCTCTACCTTCCCTTTTTCGATATTCCTACTAATGAATACATCATAATAGCTATATTCGCAGTCGATACAATATTATCAGTAGACTCTGATCCTAACAGAAGTTCACAAAAATTGCAGTACCAAAATACTCAACTATAGAACTGGCTAGAGTGCTAGAAGATCAAAGTAAACTGTGCAAAATACACCCAGCTCATGTTGGCAGCAATTCCATCGAGTTGCCCACAAGTTAGTTTCAGCAACAACCCCATAGCAATATAAAATAAAGTCAAATAACTTGGACTACACCTGGGCAAAAAGCTCACTTGGAAACACCACATTAAAAATAAACTAGTTCAATTAATTCTGAATGTAGCACAACTTTAATAGTTGATTGGTAGAACATTCCAACGTTCATTAGACCATAAACTCTCAATCTATTAGACTATACTAAAACAATCTAAATACGGAATTGAACTCTGGGGACGTAGCAAACCTTCCAACACAAAAATCCTACAGTGCATCCCGTATATTCATGAGGATTTGTTGATTTCAAAAACATAGCCACGTCTTTTGGAGCGTTTTAAATTTTATGTATACCCATTACCACACGGTGACATTTACCGTTTTGATATTTAACCCTAGACCGGTATCGTAAGAAAAATGTACGCACTCAAATTAGAAATTTATTAGCACTGCAGTTATTCGCGTGCGCTTTATCCCCTCCTTCCAGCTATGCTAGCTCCAATCTGGTATTCATCGATTCAATACATAGCCAGTACGTATTTGTCAGTGATGTAGTGACCACACATTGTTTTCCAGAACACTGCACGTAAATTTTACGCATCGATACCAATAGGTGCATTTTACACCACGATTTTTTCACGTATCAATACCAGGAAGGGTCTTCAATGTCAAGGCGTGGTTTATCATTGGAAGAGCTGGAGAGAGCACTGTTAGAAAGTAGTGACCGTGAAACTGAAAATGTTGTTACTAGAGCCGAATCTGAAACGGAAAGCGAGTCTGGGGATAACGATGTGGATCCAGAATGTTTGACACATGAGGAAATGGAATCTCAGATATTGGGTAATTTGTCAAAAATTTGGAAAAAACAGGATTTGGAAATCGAAAAGTCAAATATTCCAAAACGTTCGAAACTCAATATGAAAAGAACAGAAGGAAGGAAAACTTTGTCAGGACCCGGAAATAGATCAGAAGATGATACAACTTTACAAGAAATAAGAAGTGTTCAGGTAAGTTATATTATATACGTGTGAGGTATAAGTATTTTTATTGCCTTATTATTTTTCAGACTGATCCTGCCAATGAAGAACCTAGCTTTGTGGTTACCCCAGCTAAAGACAAGTTGTATGGAAAAAATGGCTACCAGTGGTTTTCCAAATCAACCGGTACGGAGAAACGCAAGACCTCTTCGAAAAATATTATATATAAAACCAGGACCTTCGCCGGAATTACGAAATAAACTTGATCCAGTACGCGCATTTCAAATATTTTTCTCGGATGATACGTTGAATATAATAGTGGAGTACACTAATCAAAAGATTCGCTCAGCAAGTCAAAATTACGATAAGGAGCTAGCGTTTATTTCCGAAACAAGTTTGGAAGAACTAAAAGCATTACTTGGATTATATATTTTGGCTGGAGTTTTGAAAGATAATCACTTGGCGACCGACACCATGTTCAATACCACCTTTTGTGGTACTCGATATAAAGCAACAATGACTCAAAAGCGTTTTGAGTTTTTGACAGCCTGCTTACGTTTTGATGACGCTAATACACGCAAGGAAAGAAGACAAGAATTCAGATTTGCACCAATAGAAGACATTTGGAATAAGTTTACAGAGACATGTAGAAGTTCGTACAAACCAGGTTCATATGTAACTATCGACGAACAGCTAGTAGGATTTCGGGGTCACTGTGCGTTTCGTATGTACATACCAAACAAACCAGCTAAATGTGGCCTGAAACTTGTTCTGATATGTGATGTATCTACGAAATATCTAGTAGATGAATCTCCTTATGTTGGAAAATCCACAAAAACGAATGGATTGCCATTGGCAGATTATTATGTTGAAGCATTGACCAAATCAATCCACGGAACAAACAGGAATGTTACCATGGATAATTGGTTTACCAATATTCCTTTGTCTGAAAAGTTATTGACTAATCCTTATAAACTAACTGTAGTTGGCACTCTAAGGAAAAACAAAAAAGAGGTTGCAAAGGAATTTATAGAAATAGATAAAGATAGAAGGGTACATACTTCCTTATTCGCATACAATGAAAAAGCGACTCTAGTATCATATAAGCCCAAAGCTAACACACAAACATGTGCTCTTACTGTCAACCATGCATGAAACGGGAACTGTAAATAAAACAACAAACCAGAAATGATACATACATACAATTCCACGAAGGGTGCTGTTGACACATTTGACCAAATGTGTCAAAACATGAACTGTAATCGTAAAACCAAAAGATGGCCAATTTATATTTTTTACAATTTACTGAATATGGCGTGCATCAATTCGTTGTTGATTTACAATCATAACGTTATTTCGCATGGCGTCAACCCCATAGCAAGAGACAAGTATATGCAGAATTTGCACATCAGGTTGACTCAACCTTGGCAATCTTCACGTTTGGCTCAAAATCCAAGATTTAGCATCCCTTTGCGCACTATTATAGAAGAGGTACTAGGAGAAAGGCAGCAACCTGCGTTACAGGAACGTCCAGATTCTCAAAAAGGACGTCGAACTTACTGTCACATGTGTCCATCAGCAAAGAGAAGCATGACCACGACCTACTGTTTGAAGTGCAATAAACCCATATGCGGTGCGCATCAAAATAGAATCTTAGTGTTTTAAATGAAACTCACGGTTTCTAGTTAATTCCACAATATAATAAAAGTTATTGAAAATTGTAAAAAATTGACATTTGTTTCGATAAATCAATATCATCGTAAGGGTCGAGACAGTTAATTTCATTAAAAGAAAACTGTTCAAAATGTAGTTAAAGTTTCATTTGTATTTTTTATTTGTTTGCTTAGAGCATTTTTCAGTTACCATTGTTTCCGTTAGGAAAATATAAGAGGTTTCTGATTGTTTTCTGAATATATTTATAGTTACCATTAATGTTAACATATATTATTCTCTTTAAAATAAATGTTTTTTCAATGACCAATTAGATACTCAAATGTCATAAAAAATATTTTACGTAAAAATTACGTATCGATACCGGTAACATATGAATAAATATCGATACCGGTCTAGGGTCAATCAAAAACCGCTGCAGATTCATATCATCCGGACGAAGTACCGTATACTGTGTGACCAAGTTCAAATAAAAATCGCCAAGTATAGTAAACGACCGTTGTTTTCTGTGTTTGTGATATTTACTAAAATAAACTTCCTATATCTTCAAATGAACGAGTTCAACAAATGTTGAAATAAGTAAAAAAAGAATCGGCCGGCGCTGAGAATCGAACTGCAGACCTCCGAGACGGAACACAAAAGCTCTACCGCTGAGCTATCGTAGTACAAACGTTTTAATTTCGAAATACGTTACTTGTTGTCAATTTAAATATTAATATTGTAAAGGATATTATTGTCAACGATTTACTGAATGTTATTATAATAAAAAATCAATTGTTTTGAAGATTAAAACTTTTTCCGCATCTGTGGCCCTGAGCAATATTCTATCACAAAATTTTACTTGTATACACTTTGGGGGATGTATCGTGCTAACAAACCTAAATTTCTACAAAAATAACCAAAAATGTAGTATATTTGAATCTTTGGGACCCGCTGTACTCGCTAGTCAACTGAAAATCAATAGGGTACATCTGTGAAACACCTTGAACAATATTCGATCATAAAATGGATCCATCGTATACTCTCTGGAGGCTGTACTGTGCTAACAAACTGGAAATTCTCCAAAATTTACAAAAATTTGGTATTTCAAGTAATATAGCACCCGTTGTACTGGCTTTAGAGAGAGAATATAAATAGGGTTATTCTTTGAGACGCTCTGAATAATATCCAATCATAAAATTGGTCACTTGTATATACTCCGGAGGCTGTATCGTGCTAATAAACTGAAACTTCTCCAAAAACGACAAAAATATCGTACTGTAGCACCTGTTGTATTGGCTCTGGTGATCTGAAAATAAATAGGGTTCATCAGTGAGATGTCCTGAATAATATTCAATCATAAAATTGGTGTCTTGTTGAACTCCGGAGGCTGTATCGTGGCAACAAACTAAAATTTCCCAAAAAATGACAAAATGTTGTACTTCAATTACCATAGCACCCGTTGTACTGGCTCTGGTAAGCTCAAAATCAATACGGTTCATCTGTGACATGTACTTAACAACATTCAAGCATAAACTTGGTGACTTATTGCACTCCGGAGGCTGTATCGTGCTAACAATACATATAAGGTAAAGTGGCCGACGACAACGACGACGACGACGACATACACACAGGATTTTTTTTCTAACAACCGTTTTTTCGTGTTGTTGTTGATGGAAAACGTAAAAATAGCTCAAGAAAAATTTCAAAATTCCAACTTTTTTTGGGGTAAACCAATACTTTTCTCGCAAATAGATAGGTTGGGCAGAATAGTAATAAGAAAATACCTACCTTTGCTTCTAAATAAACATTATTCGGTGCATCCTGAAGAAATTTATTGACTTGGACTTTAGTTAATACTCTTGATTCTTTTGAGGTATAATTTTCTCCTTGTCGCTTTAAAAATGCAGCTAATTTTTTACATTATGTTTGATGTCTAATTGAGTTCTAATCATAGGATATTGTGCCCATAGTGTCGAACTTTTAAATTTTCCTGACAAATACGTAAAATGAGCAAGCAGAACATTCCCTGTGTATCTCCGTACTATTTTAAAAATCTTTCATAATCAAAATCATACACTTTTCGTGACTTCGTCGGAATTAGTGTTTCAATAGTGAAATCAGCTATTTCGACTAATTCCGGAGGTGTACATTGAAATTCTTCTTTTTGAGACATTTTTACAATACACTTTTCAAAACTGACAAACATCAAATTAAATAAAAATCAAATGATACTTCCTACCTACTTGGTTACAACGCCCATAATAAGACGTTGCTATCGTTTCTTATTATTTTGTTACTAGTACAATAACGAGCATTCATTATTTTACTCCTAAAAGAATATATTTTTTCTACGATCTGTGTTGCTGAAAATAATATAGATATTATTATACGCTTGAAGAAAAAATATGTTTTTTAATAATATAAATGATTTGATTACCTTCATTATACTCATCATTGTTTTCTTCGAAGTAAGGATCATTTAATTTCAAACATATATCATGTATACAAAACATGTGTTCACAATGTTGCGAGTTGTGACTGGGTCATAATGGAGCACACGATGTTTAAATAAACAGCGGAACCTCACTTTGAGAACCCCATTGCACCTTTCTATAGTGGACCTAATTGTTTTGTGGGCTGCATTGTAATGGAATTCTGCACTACTTGGATTGGGTTCTGGTATTATATGGGTTAATAACCAGCTCCTTGAAGCATATCCAGAATCATCTTAGAATATGAGTAAAATAAAGATTCACTTATAGCGATTGTTTCAATTCTAATTTTGAACAATATTTTCATGTTTAATCAAATCAATTATAACTTAATGCATATAGGAAAATGGTTTCATCGAATAAGAAGGTATACAACGTTGTTTATTCTATTGACAAGAACTTATGGAAACAACATTTTAAATTGGTTAAATATATATCGGCAAATTTTATTATCTAAATCATTTTACTTGCCTAATAAAAAGTAGTCTGTATGTCCAGCTCCGTGCAAATTTTGTACAACATTTAATAAATTGCAATTGTTCCAAATGTTGGGATCATGATTACGAGTACTCCCAGGATATTTGCACATACATTCAAAATTTCCAGCTTATGATCGCATACCTAAACATAAATGTGAAAAGTAGCAATTTACAAGAATTAACATGAATGACTCACCAACTGCACATTTATATAATGATACCCCTTCCTATCAAGATATAGATCATTTATTTTTGGAGGAAATAGAGCAACATGAGTGCAGTCAATGCATTCAATTATTCCTGGTACATTATATTTTAAAAAGTACCTGAATCATTTCAAATTTATATTCAACTGATAATAAATCGCAAGTAATTTTTCCCCAAAATTTCATATATAGTAGCTACATATTTGTAATCAGTTTATATAAATGAAACGTAAAACAGTTCTTACTTCTAGTTCGGGATTCAAGTCTGTAGTTTTTACAGGTTCGTCCAGATATATTCTTATTGTATCCACGACATATATTTAGTTAACAGAAATGTTTTTTGAATTGGTCATCACTGAGTTATAGGGTCTCTTAAAACAACTTTATGGGCTCTGTAACAGTTTCTTCAGGTTCTTCTAGTTCTTCCAGAAGTCCAATACACAGAAGATCATCCATCACTACAATTCCTTATATATGACTACAATTATGAATGATGTATATACAATTATGATTCTCAAAACACTGTTCCAATAAAAATTATAGATTAGAATTGTCTACTTACAAGCGAATGCGAGTGAAATAAAACACTCCTCTTTAGCGGGAGCTATACAATTGCGAGGAGATGCCATGAGAATCTAGACAGCAATGAATTTCGATCCGCTCGCATTCAACGACATCGATATCGCTCCAAGCGAGGACCTGAGAATACCGTCCCAGGGTGCCTTGGTTATCAAGCGGAGTGTTTTCGATTGTAAGCACTGTAGGATTTTTGTGTTAGAAGATTAGCTGCATCCCCAGATTTCAATACCGTACATTCAGATGGTTTTAGTTCAGTCTTATAGATTAGGAGTTTATTATCTAATGATAGTTGGAAAGTTCTACCAATCAACTATTGAATTTGTGCTACTTTCGGAAATAATTGGGCGCGTTTAGTTTTAATGTGGTATTTCCAACTTAGCTCTTTGTCTAGGTGTAGTCCAAGGTAATTGACTTCATTTATTATTGATATTGGGTAAACTAACTTGTGGACAACTCGATGAACTTGTTGCAAACATGATCTAAGTCTATTTTTCAGAGTTTACTTTAATCGTTCAGCACTCTATCCAGTTCTATAGTTGAGCAAGGTGGTACTGCAATTTTTGTGATGTTCTTTTAGAATCAGAGTCTACTGATGATATTGCACAGTTAGTTTAATTTGAAACAGCAACATACATTGTTGTTCAAAATCGTTGTTGAACCGAAAATATTAGAGTGTTGTTGTTGAGAATAATCAAATTATCATATTACTCGACTTCTACTTCTTCTTTTTGTAGACAATGGTATTTATGTGAACTTTTTCCCAAATTCTTCATAAACATCAAATATTACCGTCATATTTAGCGAATCATCCATAATTTGGATTTTCTATACACTATTCTTTGTAAGTTCTTAGACATGATAATCCTCGTGAATTTATGACCAATGATTTGCATTATTTATTTTTCCCGGCTTGTATACGATATATGAAAACCTTTTTTTAGAACCTTTTTTTATACCCACCAATGAGTGTTTTTGTTTGCTTTGTTTCCTTTGTGCTTCAATTCTCTTTTCATATCTTTTTTCATACATCTCCCGATATGATTTCGTAGGCCAAGGAACCAGACATTTAGGAGAGCATTTCTTTTATTTATTCTGTAATAAAATTTCGCGTAAATTTTTAATTCGTATATATTTCATGTAAATAGTGTTTCCGTTGCCGTTCCAACGAATTCCAAGAGGGCTTTATGGAGAAACGTGTGCTTTGAAAATTTATAAATATGTGTAACTTTTTTGAGATCTTTTCAAACAATCAACATATTTTGTAAGGCTTTCCACAAGGGAAAATAATCAAAATGTTCATTCGAAGAAAATGAGATAATGTGAGTTTGTTTTGTATTAATGAATTCTCCAACAAATTTGAGGTTAGTTCTAAATGTAAATGGTTTCTTAGAGAAGAAAAATAACGAGCCTTCTGTTTACTATTCAGTTTTGTGAAATTCCTCACTACATTTTCAATACTTGGGAGCATTGGGAATACTCTTCTTCATTCTATTCCTCATCCGTTTGTGTTTCAATTCAACAGATTTGAAATTGTAATAATGTAATTGATTTGATATTGTTGGAATAACTTTTTGCCTATTTTATATTGGTAAATGTTCATTAAAAGTAACTTAAAAAATATTATTCACATACAAGCAGTAATTCAAACGAATATTACTAATCATTCTTCTGTCGCAAATGTATTAAACATACCTACAAACAAAGATAACAACCCACTATAAAGTAACACCTTTTGACGGCTTATTACTCGAGAATGGAAGAAGATATCGACGTGCAGTTTTCGCTAAACTCCTCATATTTCCTTCCAATTTTTATTGACATAATTGTCAAATGTATATTTTTTACCGAAAGTGCCGGGAAAAATGACCATTTTTGAAAGGAAATTACCGATTTATTCTAAATACAACACCCTATATTTTTTACTACCATCTGAAAGTCCCTTTATTCCCCTTTAAAAAATGTATACATTATCGGCATATACTCAAGTTTTTAGGGAAAGATTCAATTTCGTCATGTCGATAACTTCCAAACGTAAATTATCACATTTTAACAGCATGGAAAAGTTATTAACTCGAAAATAAGACAAGGGATTAATGAGCGGCTTTCACTGAAATTCTTAGAAATGTCTAAATTTTTTATGACACCGTTTGCAAGTCTCAAAAGTCGTCTAAAATTTTCGTAAGAAATTAACTTTTGTTAATTAATAAAAGTGACCAGGATAAGATTCTGAGCCATTTTTGACATAAATACGCCTATACACGAAAATCGATATTAACTTGGGTACAACAATGTACAAAATCGGGAAAATTGGAAAGAAAGAAAACATTTAAAACAAACATTTTTATTTACATATGAGAACAAAGAACCAAACATTACTTCATAAAACACATCAAAACAAAAAAATAGCTATTTGTGTATTAAGAGCGGAATGCTCGAATTGCACACATGATTTTTTCTACGATCACCTTATTTTTAGACAAATATTTAAAAAAAAAACAAGAAAAAGCTTTTTACTTCATCCCAAAGCTCTTCGTGTTCTAAATAAATCTGTACCGCAAATTTCCACGTACCATAGTTCTCGTGCCCTTTTAGATGCTCGATCAGCGGAAGCTGGCTCACGATATCACTTATTAACACAAAAATTCAACAAATTACAAACTCCAGAAGCTTCAATGGTGTCTCACTCGTGTCCTGTGTCCATAACCTCTTGCAATTTGATGTTATGAGTCAAGGTTTCGAGAAGAAACATAACTTAATCTATCAAAAACGGCGTAAACGCAACTACTGGCAATTTAAAACTTACAAAAGCCGTAAACGACATTAAGATGACGTTTACAAGGTTAAACAAATTGAGGTTCGAAAAATATTGGGAGTAATTAGTTATACACTTTGTATATTTTTAAATATTAACTACAACTATATCATAGGTGTTTTGGATGGGTTTATAAGATAGAAAATAATAATTAAAATGACGTCTGAATCGGTCTAATCTGTAAGGTCTTATAACACTGCGTCGTCGTGCTCGAACAATCGCGCGTGTTTGAAAGACCAGTTATCCACGAATACTTTACGCTATTTTTTTATTGGCGCACTCTGATTTACAACAAAAAAATGGAAGTCCGTCCTCGATGCCCAATCAAGTTTCATTTCATAAAAGTGCATCCTCGATGCCCTGCCAAGTTTTGTAAAAGTCCATCCTAAGTAGTATTTATTTTTATCAAAAATGTATATGGATTGATTCCCTCGGGGATTAAATGGGTCCCAACCGCGGGATTAAATGGGTCACTTTAGTCGCTTAGTGTATAATGTACTATGAATATACCTATCATTTACTAACTTTCTTTAGTTTCTTGTAAATGAAAACATGTGAGCGGAAAAGTACGCTCTAGAGCGGGAATAATGTCAAATTATGACAGGTCACGGAAAACATCAACTTTGCGGTTAGACTTGAGTGTGCAAAAGCCTACTTAGGGTAGTGATCGTAGGAAAAATATATGTAATAAATAAGTTGTTTTATGTGATCTCCAGCATCTGCATCTCTACATAATCCGAATCTCATCTAAAAATTACTGAACGCATTTTGCAGTATTTCTGGTGTTATGGTATTAAAAATATTTACTATGTCATTTCTTAACTCCTGAAGGTTTGTAGGGATTGGTTTATAGCATCTCTCCTTTACATAACCTCATATGAAGAAGCCTGGTATGGTTAAGTCCGGAGAATATGAGGCCCACTCGATGGGACCAGCTCGACCTATCCATCTGTTGCCAAAATGATGTGATAATGAATTTCGAGCAACTAAGGAGTAATGTGGAAAATATACAGTGTTTATAATTTCATTTTGTTGTAATTGGGGATACAAAAACTCCTCCAACATGTCGGTGTAAGTGTCTCCGTTAACTGTTACTTCATGAAAAAAAAGGGGCCGTAGATTTTAGATTTAGATACACCACACCAGACATTTACTCTAGGTGCATCCCTTTCAAATCCGTTGAACGCTCTTGGATTTTCATCTCCCCAAATCCTGCTGTTATGCTTATTAACTCTTCCATTAATATGAAATGTGGCTTCCTCTGACATTATTAGGTTCAAATTACGCTAAAGTCTTACCAGATCCAACAATGTTCCTGACATGAAATATCTTTGTTCAAATGAATGATTCCCTATTTTTTGGAAAGTTTGTGTGCTCTAAATTTAATAATTTTTAGGAGCCGGTGAACCTTACGCAAGTGACCATCTATGTCGCTGTGATATAGTATTTAAAGATAGAAAAGGGAGTATTACTATATAGTGCTTTCTATGACTCGGCTACGTTTCTAAGACAAAATATGTTCCTTATTTATTGCAAACGTATAGATACTATGTAAATACTTCGCAGCAGTTACGTATTAATTCTACATAACATCGAAGTAGATTTTTTACCTTATGGCGATAATTCTTATTGAGTGCGAATAGAGAGTCTTATTATGTGGTTTAGATTTATAGTTGTTACGTTTCGTATACAGAGACCAGTTCCAAATTTGATCACTTACTAGCAAAAGAAAAAAAAATTCGAGGTTATGTCAGCAACGCAATGCTAGCGTGGAACAATGATGAGATTTCTGTTTTTTGTGTGTTTATAAAAGTAAAAAGATAGCTGCTAAATAGTGGATTAAATCTCATTTTTTGTGTAAGTATGAAAATAAAAAAGAAACAAATCAGATAACAGATAAGTATATATTCAAGTTATGATCTAAAAGACATCGGCATAGTGATACGTCTACAAAATATCGGAACTGATTATTCCATGTGCAATGAATTATCTGCTCCTATTGCAACAGGTAATTTTTTGTTTATGAATTACTTGATCCACCTATGTTAGCAAAAATTTTGATCTCTTGGCATTCAGCCACTCCTTCATGTCTTCACATTTCTAAATGCCTCATTTGTTAGATTCACAGAATAGAAAAACAGTAAATAATTTACACTTTGCACACAATTTATACTGTTCGTTTCCTGATTAGATTATCAAGAACATGGCAACATGGCAAGATCTATTGAAAGTGACTATTTTTAATTTCTTTCTCGTCAATTTTCTTATAATAAAACATTTTGGGAACTGAAATAGGTATACAGAATAATCCATGTACAAATTAATATGTTTATGTCACACCGTGAATACAGTAGGTATAAAAAAATTGAAAACATTTTTTTGTAGGAGAATTTGTCAAGACAAATAGAATTTTGGATGAAATCCTTCTAGAAATGCAATCATCTAATCCTAACAATGCCAAAGGCAATACTAATTTAAATCTTCGACGTGAACATTCCCAAAACATACTTTTAAAATTTCTCATTTAGAACATGGATGCCTTAAATGAGGTTGATGCATGGCAGGATATATAGGGACCTGTAGGCCTATAGTAAGTAAGTGAAGTAGCGAGTAGCTATGAAAAATAGATATAAACGATTCAAACTGTATTGTTATCATTGTTTTATTGTATTTGTTAGATATTAATCTAATTAATTACAAAATGTTTATGCTTATATTCAAGACTTGTTCAGAATATTTCAATTTTAGTTGGTTGAGCATACAGTGCTGCTTTACAATAGTCGTTATTACTAATGCATGGGCTTGTTGTAAAAAGTGTAAATTTGACTGCACTATCTCAACAATTTTAATTACTGTGAGTTATTATTTATTTCTTCATTTTAGGTCCTATATTTCAAAAGCCTAACCCTTAAAGGAAAAAATAGTGGCCATCTTTTAGTTTTGTCAAAAAAATTACACTTTCAAAATCACGTTTATAGCTTTTAAGTACATAGTACTTATGTAGCTTTCGGACTAAAATTACTAATAATGAAATTACTTTACTTATCACATTCACTATCTTCCAATTGCAGGCAATAGACTGCTATGACATGTCTGTACATAGAGGGTGTTTCTAAATTCATACGAAAAATTTGAATATTATGAGGGTTTTTTTTGTAAAAAAACCTCAATCATACTGAATTATTGATGAATATATTCTTTTAAATGTCTTAAACAATGGTCTCACATATTCGGAGAAGGAATTCGAAAAAGTTTCCGCAGATTGGATCCGTCAATGGGAGCAGCGAGAGCAATAGGAGGAAAACCACGAACAAAGGAAAAATATTTTTTTTATTATTATATTTTTATATAAAAATACATTTATAAATACAGTAATTTGAAGTTTAAGAAGCAATTTTATTGTTAATATGTTTTTTAGTGTAGCGTGACCGTAAAAGTTTTGCCCTCTAGAGACGCAGTTGACACAAAACTGAAACATCTCTGAAAGGTAGTTGACACAAAACTGAAACATTTCTGAGATGTAGTTGACACATAAGTAAATCATCTCTGATACATAACTGCGACAAATAAGGGACATCATTTGGCGCTTGAGAAAAGAGTTTGGCTCCCTTTTTAGGTAGGACATAGGAGCATCACAGATATATCCCTGTTACGTTTAAGCGCTTTCCTCGTGATGTCTGTGTGATAGAACAAGTAACACCTGTGATTTATCTGGAACGTAGTTGCTCTGTAAAATGGTCAATTGGGTACTTTTCGGAAATCGTGTGATTTGGGATATTTTTCTAACAGATATTCTATTATTATTAAGTGCAGGGGTTCTCGTTTTCCTTTCTAGTTTTCTGGATTCTGTAAATTGTTGTAACCAAGTTAATATCGATTTTCGTGTAGGCAAATGTCTGTCAAAAATGGCTCTGAATCTCCTTGTAATGATTGTAATTGATTACATATTATAGGTTCTTCCGAGGTTAGGCCATTGAGGAAATATAATTTAAAAAAAGCCAGTTAACTCTAAAAACGATTTTTTAGAATACCTCGCAATATGTATATTCTAATTGCATTCCGGCACATGGTGCTCACACTGCAACCTGCTGCAAAAATACGATATTCAGCATAGACATATTCATACACACACATGACACAATTATATACAAATAATATTTCCTAATATAAACATGAGCCACATGGTACTCAGGTCGCTTACCTCACAAATACATTCTATTGAAATATAAAATCTATCATTATAAATGAAATATAAATTTTTAATACTATATCATCACATCCTTCTGGTCACTGTTATTGATTTTGTCTCGGCATATAATACGACGCATCGCGCTTCTTCTATCAAAGTATAAATTTTGGATTATTAAATTTGACTGTGTTCGTTGCTATACTTCATACTACATAAATAACCTTTTGACGTTTGTTAATGTCAGTTATATGTATTTGTTTCAGAGCCACCTTTCCGTGAAAAATTAACAATAGTAATGAAATTAACTGTCTCGACACTTACTTCGTGGAATATGCTCATATTAGTGTTTTTAAATGAAACTCACGGTTTCTAGTTAACTCCACAATATAATAAAAGTTATTGAAAATTCTGAATAATTGACAATTGTTTCGATAAATCAATATCATCGTCAGAATGACAGAAGTTACATTTCATTTTATGCCTACCTGATGTTAAGTAAATATTTTTGGCTAGACCAAGAAGTGACCTAATTTGTGATTGACTTAATATATGTTAATAGAAAAAATAAGAAGATGTGATATTTAAGATACTGAAGCTTAGATATTATTAGCCTTATGGGGGTATCCTGGATCTCATTTTTCCAATTAAGATCAGTATAGCTGTGCAATGATATAGGGAACCAGGAAAACTATATCTGCTGATCTTTACAATTATCATTTAAGAAGACAGTTTATTAGTGGAGAACTCCCTAGATTTAACTGTTCATTGACAACTTCATATTATGGGTTTCTTAAATGTCTTCTAATTTCCAGTTCTTCATGGAAATCCATACATAGAACTTTTTCAGTTCCTATGAACAAATGTAATTTTGATAGAGAGATTAATACAATTAGACAGATAGCAACATCTAACAGTTATCCATTAGCTATGATAAATGAGCTGATTAGTAAAAAAGAAGTGGCATTTAAACTAATATATCCTAAACAAGCTGATGAAATTGAAACTTATAAAACCATCACATATGCAGGAAATATTTCTAATAATATTCCAAAGATAATATCTTCAGCAACGAATACAACAATTTCTTTTAAAACAGAGAGTAACGTTAAATGTAAAAACAAAAATACCACTATTGAAGAAGTCAGGTATATATAAACTCAAATGTCCAGAATGTAATGCTGTCTATTTGGGTCAGACCCTTAGGAATTTTGAAATACGATACAGTGAGCACTTACGAGCATACAGATTAAAACAACCAGATAAATCCCACTACGCAAAACATCATTCATTGACACCTAACACAGAACTAGAAGTGCTGCATATTTGTGAAAAGAAACAAGAACTGGATTTCCTTGAAGAGCTGGAAATTAGAAGACATTCAAGAAACCCACAATATGAAGTTGTCAATGAACAATTAAATCTAGGGAGTTCTCCACTAATAAACTGTCTTCTCAAGTGATAATTGTAAAGATCAGCAGATATAGTTTTTCTGGTTTTCTATATCATTGCACAGTTATACTGATCTTAATTGGAAAAATGATATCCAGGATATCACCATAGGGCTAATAATATGTAAGCTTCAATATTTGTAATATCACATCTTCTTCTTTTCTCTATAAACATATATTAAGCCAATCACAAGTTAGGTTACTTCTTGGTCTAGCCAAAAATAACTACTAAACATCAGGTAGGCATAAAATGAAATGTAACTTCTGTCATTCTGACGATGATATTGATTTATCGAAACAATTGTCATTTTTTTAGAATTTTCAATAACTTTTATTATATTGTGGAATTAACTAGAAACCGTGAGTTTCTTTTAAAAACATTAACAAAAGTAAATTCCTCACGATCATTTTAGACGACTTTTGAGACTTGAAAACGATGTCATAAAAAATTTTAACATTTCTAAGAATTTCAGGGAAAGCCGCTTATTATCCCTTGTCTTATTTTCGAGTTATCACGTTTCCGAGCTGTTAAAATGTGATAATATACGTTTGGAAGTTATTGACATGATTTAATAAAAAATTAAATCTTTCCCTAAAAACTTTAGTACATGCCGATAATGTATACATTTTTGAAAAAAAGAAGAAAGGGACTTTCAGATGGTATTAAAAAATGTAGGGTGTTGTATTTAAAATAAACCGATAATTTCGTTTCAAAAATGGTCATTTGTTTTCGGCGCTTTCGGAAAAAATATACATTTGGCAACTATGTCCATAAAAATTTGAAACAAATATAAGAAGTTTAGTGAAAACTGCGCGTCGATATATTTTTCCAATGTCGGGTAATAAGCCATCAAAATGTGTTATTTTATAGTGGGACACCCGGTATTAAACAAAAAAGAATTGGAAGAAAAATTGAAGGTGAAAGCTGAAAATACATCTATATTTCGAATAAAAGTAATGCGTGTCTTTATTAGTTACACTAAAATATCACATAGATAGGCTGTACACGGGGAATTAAAATTTAAAATAAAGAAAAAAAAATGTGGATGACTTGTTTCATCCAAATAAAAAAATAGATAGGTTTGAAAATCACTTTTTTAATTTATATTAACGTGTCTCGACAACTGAGATCATTGACACATCCTACAATATTAACTACAAAAACTGAACATTAACAAAGTGTTTAGATAATGTTCAAGATTGGGAATTCTGGATTTGTATATATTACGGTATTTGTTATCATTGGTAAATTGTTATTTTTTAAACATTGCATCCATAGGTAGAACAACACAAACTAAGTTTAAATATATTGCCTGGTTCAGCATATTATATGGAAAGAAATTACAATTGTTTAAAAAAATGCTGTTCGTTCTGACATATTATTTTTCACTATCAAATGCTAAAGCTCCATCTGCGCGTTTTGTTGTTATAAACTCAAGTGAAATTGTATACGAATTTCACCAATTATAATGTCGCAATTATGTTGGATTGATACCTATGATATATACAGGGTGTTCATTTCAGGACCTCCCACCCTAATTTTGTCGAAATGTGTGTATTTAAAAAAAATCCTGAGACACGTCAACAAATATATCGAAGGGGACAACTTTTTATCATAAAGGAAACGCGAACCCTTTTACCCCCCGCCAAAGGGAGTTGCCAACTTCAAAATCTTAAATGGGAAGGGGTATCGAGTTATACCTCATTTTGAAGGTCTTTTTAATCTCTACACGTCGGCTTTTGTTTTTTTTAATTGATGGATTCATTGTCGAAATATTTAGGAAAATCTGTTTGCTGCTTTGTACCATTAAAATAAAAACTGCAATTGTTTGTTTTATTATTCCTTTCAAATTTATTGTATAAAAAAATCCAAAAAAATGTTTTTGATAGAGAAAATAGAAGACATGATACCTATGGAATTGTTTACCATACTTACCAGTTGTGTGAAAAAGCAATTTATTAAAAATGGTATACACTTTAGCTGAAAAAGTTGAAATAGTGTTAATTTACGGCGCCGGAAACCAATGTGCTCGACGAACTGCTGCAATATTTAACGAAAGGCATCCAGATAAGAACACCTCACATAGGTATGTCCTAAATCTAATCGCCAAATTTATTCAAACAGGATTTTTCAAAAGATATCTGCTTCACTGATGAGTGTACTTTTTATTCAAATGGTTTTGTCAACAAACATAATTGCAGATATTGGAGCAATGAAAATGATCATGTATTTGTCGAAGGGCATACCCAGCATCCCCAAAAAATTAATATATGGGCCGGTATACTAGGAAATCAAGTAATTGGTCCATTGTTCATAAATGGAAATCTAAATGGTGAGATGTACTTGAATATGCTAGAAAATACGATCAATCCGTTAATTACCCAAGCAATTGAAAATCACCTGGATAGAGATGGCAACAACTTTCTTGACGAAAATGAGTTATATTTTCAGCAAGATGGAGCTCCCCCCCCTTATGTGCTTCCGGTCCGTCAATGGTTAAACAATGTATTTCCCGGTAAATGGATAAGGCGAAGAGGACTTATAGAGTGGCCAGCTAGGTCCCCAGATCTAGCACCATGTGATTTTTTTCTATGGGAACATTTAAAATCAGTTGTTTACACATCCCCGCCACAACATATAGGAGACCTTTGACAGAGGATTACTGCAGAATATCGAGCAATTCGAACCGAAGTGTTTGAAGAGAATGTGCGTCACGAATTTGAACAGCAGTTATACCATTGTTTGGCCAAAAATGGGCATTATTTTCAGCAATTAATGAATTGAAAATCTGTGTACAATATAGTAATTTAGTTTTGATAAAAG
This sequence comes from Galeruca laticollis, assembly GCA_963921935.1. Taxonomy (NCBI): domain Eukaryota; kingdom Metazoa; phylum Arthropoda; class Insecta; order Coleoptera; family Chrysomelidae; genus Galeruca; species Galeruca laticollis. The sequence goes on along the minus strand of OY998179.1, from coordinate 38,177,751 downwards.
GAATGAGAATAAACAGTTGCAATTTTTATTTTAATGGTAGGAAGCAGTAAATAGATCTTCCTAAATATCTCGACAACGAATAGATCAATTTGAAAAAAAAACAAAAATCGACGTGTAGAGATTAAAAAGACCTTCAAAATGAGGTATAACTCGGTACCCCTTCCTATTTAAGATTTTGAAGTTGGCAACTCCCCCTGGCCGGGGGTGAAAGGGGGCGCGTTACCTTTATGATAAAAAGTTGTCCCTTTCGATATATTTGTTGACGTGTCCCAGGATTTTTTTTTGAAATACAAACATTTCGAGAAAATTAGGGTGGGAAGTCCTGAAATGAACACCCTGTATGTATATACTTACCGTAAATATATTCTATAATTAAAATGCTTGCAATCATCAATTTGTTTATTTTCATTTCACATTCCGACGATAAAAATAATAGTTTGAATACCTAATTTGATGAGATTGACAAAATTTTGATATAAATTGCAAATTGATTGCATAATTTTTAAATTAATTTAGTCGTGGCTTAATAATAATAAAATATCTTGAGCTATCAAAGTTATAATAATAGTCTGGGCAATAACAAAATAAAACTATTTGATAAATAAATAAATAAGATATTATTAATTACAAAATATTTCTAGATATCAATAACCAAGACAATAACCATATGACGAACAAATTAAGTTTTCTCTAGAACATTCAATAATAAAATGAACAAGAAATTTACAGATAGTATGTCGTAATAGACTACAAAAATATAATAATACAGATTCAATTTCATTTTGTTCAGACTATCAAAAGTATAAAGTCTAGAAGTAAAATTCCTTTTGAAAATACTAAGTTGATCTTTAAGCTTAACGTTTAATGAGATATTTTGACTAGATCACAAACGTTAATTCAGTAAATTGGGAATGTAAAAATTGTTTGTCAGACACATATAAATCAAAAGAGCAGTCGACAATTACATCCACTAGAGGAAACATTGTTCTTTTTAATACAAAATTATAAAAATGTCCTGTGAAGTTTATTAAAAAATGGAATGAAATGACATACCTGAAGTCTGAAGTGACGTTATAGTGCTCCTAGCCATAATATTGTAACACAAAATGCTTTATCACAAACTTTAATTTAGAAGAAATCTGAATTAAACGGAAGTTTGTAATAATAGTTATTACCCCCCCTAGGTAGCTCAAGAAAAATGATATGTGTTTTCGGTAGAGTAGGGGTGGGTAAATGTAAAGATGCAATAATGCTTTGCAGTGTAAAAGTAATACATTAATATAACCAACTAACTCTTATGATGTGATTAACATAAATAAATCAGTTACCCCAAATGGTACCAGTTGGTTCCCAACGAGTAGGTATAAGCAAACTCATGTGATATATTATTATTTTTAAATGTGAATGTCAAGTTTGTGCAGTCCTCAAGGCCAATAATTATTTGGAAAGATCTTACGTGATTGTCTAGTGCTTCTCGAATTCAGGGTGGAATTGCTGCCAAACAATATCAGCGTATTGCCTGTGTGATTCAGTGCTGTAGAGATAGCTGACTGGTGGATAGGGATGCAGTTACGGAGTACAGATAATGTAATGATGAAAGTGAGAAGAAGGTGAGAACTTAAAGGCCTAAAACAACAAAATCCTATGTCACCTACCGTGAATCAGTTAGTCAGTTACAGTGTTTACTCATCGATGATGTTGTGTGGCCTAGATAGATGATTTTATTAGTTGTTTAAATTTTCAAATCCTCTAAAGAGAGTGTTTTCATCAGCGAAATACAATTTAAAACAACTAAAAGTTTTTATTTTCCTTTAAGTGCTAATCCTAGAAATCCTAGAATGTTAAGCGCTTGCTTAAAATCAGAAACCCAAAAGAAAGGATGTAAGGAAAAAAACCCAAAGAAAAAGTTGAAATGTTGGAAGTTGAAATTCCACACTAAGGAATTTCAAACATATCACCTGACCTTGAAACGTACCTAATCATATGTGACATAGAACCAGATTAGATTTTCAGAATTAATGAACACAATTATAAGTTTCATGAAAATTTTAAGTCAATTACTACCTATAACCTGTACTCATAAACAATATAAACATGAAGAACATTAAAAGAGTATACTTCAAATAATCCATATCTTTCTTAATCACAACCAGTTTATGTTTTAAACATAATTTTTTTTCCCAAATTCATTTATTAAGCCATTCAATCTTCTAAATCTGATTTAATTCTATTTATTTTTTCATTCTGGCATGATCTGGTGAGTAATTTAACAAATCAATTTAAGGACTGTTCCTTTTAATTCGTAACACAGTCACATAAGTAATCTAACAAATCACAATTTGGGAACGTAAACAAACTAATTCTAATTTTCTTGGCATGGTAGTGGGCTTCAAAAATAACCTTTGGTGAAGGTATATCTAAAAAAAATATTAGAATAGTTAGTCAGCAGTAGTATCTTTTAACTTTTGATGACCTAAAATTTTACTCCCTTTATTTAAAGGAAACGTTTCTGAAGTTTCCTTTAGTGTGTTTCTGTGTATAGTGACAATATAAATAGTTTTAATGAGAATATAATACTTTGTACATTGAAAAAATATGTAATCGCATTATATATGTTGTTTATTTTAAAAGACAAATGACGATCAACATAGAATCCAATACACAGAAATACACTATTCATAAAATATTCTTATTTGATGTATGCAACTGATTTTTTCTTATGTCTATGTTTGGAATATCTTCCATATTTATTTAATAGATGATCTTGTTATTGCTTTGTTTCTCAAAATGTTTTATCTCATTTAAAATAAAATTATAATTCCTAATGAAAATAAACTTGGAGTTATGCAACCAAAATAACTTAGAAGATTATAAGTTTATCTAATTTCCGTTTTGAAACTAATCGCCCTGGGATAAGATTTTTATGTGTTAGGGGTAAGAAAATATATTGATTCATTAATGTGAGCAAATCATCTCAAACAATAAAATATGATTATTAAATATGAAAATAAATTGGTGCTTAAAACAATAAGGAAAATAACAATTAAATAAAAAGTTTCAGTAGCAAATAAATAAAGAAAACTTAATTATATTATAAATAGAAATGTGAAAACTAACTAAAATAAATCAGTATATCAAATAAAATGAATTATTATAAAAATTGGCGCTTCCAACATAGGGCAAATAATAATCATAATAATATAGTCTCATTACTTCATGGAATAAAGTGTTTTCAAAAACAAATTTGCATTTTCTTTCACTTTCGTCATGTCAGTCTTCTCTTACCGTCGTCCTTGAGCAGGTAACATGAAAAGAGCGTTTTCCACGTATATCGCGGAGGTGAAGACGTAGCCTGAGGAATAATGTATTAGGAGTTAGCTTTGAGTGAGGGCGTTGTTACACACGACTTATTAACACAGAGATTTCACAGTAATTATAACAGAAAACGTGTTAGGCGGCTGATGTTAACTTTCAAAACTTGACAGCTCTTTTCTTCGATGAATATTTTATTCCATTTTAGAAAAGGTAGAGCGTATGTATAAACCTACTTTTACTTTTAGGCTTATTTCAGAATGAAATAGGGCTATTGTAGAGAGTAGCATGACGCAACAAATTACAATTTAGTTTTTTGTTTTGGTGTTCCCTGATGACAAAATCACCCCCCGTTCCAAATGTTATATATATATATATATATATATATATATATATATATATATATATATATATATATTTCCTTTATTTTTCTTGACCATCCGGTATATATAATTGTATGGAAATTTCTTGGATTAAGGTCATTAAACAAACTTTGCACGTTTCTTTTAATACATTTTTTTATTGATTACAGACGTTTCGACATAATCCTGTCATTATCAAATCACCTACAATAAAATTAAAATATATCATTACAAACAGAAACTACACTATAATTAAAAAGTAAAAACAGTGAAACATTTTAACTCTTAAGATAATCAAATTTGTTCAATTGACAATGAAATAAATTACCTGTTTGATGGGACATCACATGGTAAAAGATCTTAAAACTAATTACAAATTGCTTTTTTAAAAATATAAGTTTCCATGTCAAACATCCTCCTTCTCTTATCACAGCTTAATTAGTTTTAAATAGTATTTGCAAAACATGCATTATTGGTTTTTTAACTCGTACATAGTGCACTTTGAAATTTTTATTTGATAGTACAAGCGATACTTCACAATTTTTAGTACATATTCAATAGTAAGGTACAAAAAGTTTCAGAGGTGGTACTCAAATACTTATCCGTGTTATTATTTTTTTAATATGCCGTCATAAAAAATACTTAGATTTTTGATGTCATTTCTGGAATTGATACTGTTGGAATTTTGTTTAATATGGATCATTTCTAAAACCGTTCTAACCTTATCGATTTTTTCTTTTGCAAGAATTTTAGTTTGGTCATAGTTAAAAGAGTGTTATGTTTGTTGTTTATGATGTGAGAGTGCCGTAACATCTGTTTTAGAGTATTTGTGAGCTTGTTGTCTTTTTTGCAAATATTGTTTAGTCTGACCAATGTATGTACTGGGACAGTCTTGGCAAGGAGTTTGATATACTGTATGTGTTTGTTTGTTTTTATTTATTTTTGAGAAAAATATCTTGTTGGTATCATTAAGTTTGTGGGAAATAGATATTTTTTCCTTTTGCGTTATTTTGTTTATTTTTTCAGACAGACCATTTACGTAGGGAAGCAAAATATAAGTATTGGATTTTTTATTGGTTTGGGAGTTGTTGTATATGGAGTGAATTCGTTTATTGATAATTTTGTTAGTGAAATGTAGTGGGTAGTTGTTTTCTGCTAGAGTGGTTTTAATTTTTTTTAAGTTAGCTTCTCTAAATTTAGGATGTGAGAGTTTGATAGCTCTATCAGTTAGATTATTTATAACACTCTTCTTATGACATAGTGGCGCATTTGAAAAAAAGTTTGTGAATCTATGAGATGCATCTGGTTTTGTATACCAGTTTGTTGTAATATTCCCGTTTTTGTCGTATGAGATGGTGGTGTCTAAAAAATTGATTGTTTTGTTATTGTCTGTTTCGATTGTGAACTTTAGTCTCTCATTAAAATTATTAAATTCATTCAAAATTTCATCAATTTTATCATTAGGTACACAAGTCAAAATGTCATCAACATACCTTTTAATGAAAACTGGTTGAAAACTTAAGGAATTTAAAACTTGTTTTTCAACATATTCCATGACCAGGTTAGCTATAGTTGCTGCAAGAGGAGATACCATTGCAATTCCAAAAATTTGAGAAAAAAATGTATCTTAAAATTGAAAATAAGTAGATGAGAGACAAAATTGTGCGCCGTTAAGAAATTCTTCCAAATTCAATGATGTGTGATATTTGATTTCATCCCATTTCTCTTCCAAGATACGTAAAGCAAGCTTTGTGTCAATGTTAGTATATAAAGATGTTACCTATTAGAATATGGTTCTGTGACACCTTTTGTGTTCTTATAAATTTCACAAATTCCCAGGAATCTTTTGTAAAGAAATCATTTCTACCAATTATATTAGATAAAATATTGGACAAATATTTTGACAAGTTATATGTGGCTGTTTGGGTATTACTTACTATAGGCCGAAGTGGTATTCCTTTTTTATGTAGTTTGGGTAACCCATAAATAGCTGGAGGTTGTGCATTGTGTACCCATAATTGATTTTTTGTCTTTTTGTCTATTAGTTGTAATTGAAACCATTTATTGATAACTTTGTTTACATTAGTTTGAATTTTTTCAGTGGGGTTGTTCCGTTCTTTTTTATATGTTCTTATATCTTTAATTAAGTTAAACATTTTTTCCTTATATTCTGTTTTGTTCATAATAACGGTTTTATTTGTTTAATCTGCATAAGTTATGAGAATGTGGCAATTTTGCTTAAGCAATTGGTTAGCTTTTTTAAAAAGATGATTAAAAAATCGTGTGTTATTTGTAATAGATTTTTTTATATTTTTCTTGAAGTTTCCAATAACATTATTTACTTTATATCTAATGTCATTTTGAATTTCGTTCGTGAAATTACTTATGCCTGCTTCTAGATTTGCAATAATTTGTTCAGTTGGTAAATTGTTTGATTAATAGTTAAACTTTTGACCAAGACTAAGAGTATATAGAAATTCTTCTGGTATATTATCATTAGTTAAATTTGTGATCCAATTTTTATTTAGTTTAGTACATAGATCGGGTTGTTGTTTATTTTTAAGATTATCTATTTTATTTTTTTGTTTATTTCTCGTTTTTTGGAAAATATTTTCAGACGATTGTTTTTGGTACTTAAAAAAGTTTTCTAAAATGTTGTGTGGTATATTTTGTTCCATTTTAGTTTTAAAAATAGCCATAGTTAGAACGGTTTTAGAAATGATCCATATTAAACAAAATTCCAACAGTATCAATTCCAGAAATGACATTGAAAATCTAAGTAATATTTATGACGGCATATTAAAAAAATAATAACACAGATAAATATTTGAGTACCACCTCTGAAACTTTTTGTACCTTACTATTGAATATGTACTAAAAATTGTGAAATATCGCTTGTACTATCAAATAAAAATTTCAAAGTGCAGTATGTACGAGTTAAAAAACCAATAATGCATGTTTTGCAAATACTATTTAAAACTAATTAAGCTGTGATAAGAGAAGGAGGATGTTTGACATGGAAACTTATATTTATAAAAAAGCAATTTCAAATTAGTTTTAACATCTTTTAACCATGTGATGTCGCATCAAACAGGTAATTTATTTCATTGTCAATTGAACAAATTTGATTATTTTAAGAGTTGAAATTTTTTACTGTTTTTACTTTTTAATTATAGTGTAGTTTCTGTTTCTAATGATATATTTCAATTTTATTGTAGGTGATTTGATAATGAGAGGATTATGTCGAAACGTACGTAATCAATAAAAAAATGTATTAAAAGAAACGTGCAAAGTTTGTTTAATGACCTTAATCCAAGAAATTTACATACAAATATATATATATATATATATATATATATGTATATATATATATATATATATATATATATATATATATATATATATATATATATATATATATGTATATATATATATATATATATATATATATATATAGTTTCGCTTTTTTTTGGTTCTTGGTCTTTTTTATTTAATTATATATTGTTTATTTTGTATTCTTGGGATTGAAGACCATTTTTACAGACATTTCACTAGTAGTTAATACATTTTTATTTAACGTTTCGGTCGTTCCATGACCTTCATCAGAAATAAAATTTTTGTTAAAACTATAAGAAATGGTACAAGTTACAAAACGATCTTAAAAGCAAAACAAATAAATCTTACCTTCGACAGAACGTTCATTTGATTATTCAATATGTTTTATAAATGTTTAGGACGTATCACATAACAGAATATAACTCACACACAAACAAAACGAGCATTTCAAAAATATGACAGTCATTGATGGAAATTTGTATTGGAATATACGAGTATTTGTTCTATACAATGAAAGCAGGCGTAACGAGATTTTAATGTGTCGTTTTTGTGTTGACTGGTATTGGAAAGGATTTTATATTTATATAGGGAGTGGTAATAAATTTATTATATTTGGAATGTGCCACGTGTTTCTCTATATTTCTAAGTTTTTATAATGATATTATAAATTTTACTATGATTTTTTGTGTCAGTCTTCAAATTTACGGAACTGGTTTTTCTTTGTATTTCTATCATATCTAGAGCTTCGCGTTTTTTTGTGTGGTTTTCACTTCGAAGAATTTTTGTATTTTCGAAATCAAATTCGTGTTGGTTCTAAACATGGATAGTGAGTGCCGTTTTGTTCCGTTTGTCATATTGTGACTATTTATTCAGTTTTTCAAATACTGACTTGTTTGTCCGATGTAGACCCCTTCACAGTTTTTACATGGTATTTCATAGACTATATTGCTCTTTTTTTCTTTTGAGATTGAACTTTTTAGAGAGGTGTAATTGGTTTTCAGTAGGTTGTGCCCTTCATGAGCAACATGTATGTTGTGGTGCGAAAATGTCTTTTTTAGGTTTTCTGATAAATTTGGTATATATGGCAAAGTGAGGAATTGGTTTGTTTTATTGTCTATTTTAATTTTTGTATTATTATGGTTATAAAATATATGTAAACGTTTTTTAAATATCTCATTTATCAAATTAGTGGGATAGTTGTTGAGTATAGGGGCATCTTTAGCTTTAATTATTGCATTCTCTCTGAATTCGGGGTCGGACAGATTTATTGATCGATCTGCGAGTCCTATAATAACAGATTTTTTTGTGTTAGAGGGTGTTGTGATTTAAAGTTTAAATATCGGGAAGACCAGGTATCTTTTGTGTGCCATTCCGTTTTTATGGTGTCAGTTGTATGATGGAGGGTAATGTCCAAAAAGCTAATTCGATTATTTTTTTCTAGTTCAATGGTAAACTGTAGTCTGTCATTGTAACTGTTGAAATCTTGTAAGACCAAATTTTCTGTATTTTTTGGAATTGCTAATATGCAGTCGTCAACTTACCTGTAAAAAAATAATGTTTGAATTGAGTTTTTGGTCAGTATTCTTTCTTCAAGATCTTCCATAACTAATTGGGCGATGACGCTAGAAATTGAGGTCCCCATGGCACATCCTTCAATTTGTTGGTAGAATGTCTCTTCATACAAAAAATAGGTGGGACTCAGAGTGAGTACTATAGCTTCTAAGAAGTCACTCATAGGTATATCAGTGTATGTTTTAATTATTATATTTTTTGCTAAATTTATAGGAATACTCGTATATAATGATTTAACAACTAGGGATGCTAGTATATAATTTTCTGGCATGGTGATGTTTTTAACTTCATTTTTGAAATCCATCGAGTCTTTTATGTAGTAATTATTCTGGTAAACAATGTTTTCGAGAATTTTTTCAAGATATTTGGATAGTTTTTTGAAAGGCGATTGGGTACATGAAACAATCGGTCGAAGTGTTATTCCTTCTTTGTGCAGTTTTGGTAGACCATAGATTCTAGGTGGCAGCGAATTTTGTATTTTCAAATTTTATGCTGTGTTTGGAGACATATATGTTTTATTTTCCAAATTTGTTACTAATGCATTGTTTTTCTTCTGGTATATATTTGTAGGATCTTTCTTAAGTTGTTTGTAAGTAGTATAATTTTTTATTTTGTCTATTTTGAATGTTAGACTTTTTCTTAATATTATTTTCATGATTTGTTATGATGTTGCAACATCGGGACCGCAAATTATCCTTAGTATCCGAATTAAGATTTATGAGGGAAGTCTCGATGTTGCTTATTATTACTGGGATAGGTATATCGTCCGCATTTTCCAAAGGAGCAGCAAAATTTGGCCCTAGACTAAGAATTTCGTGTACATATTCTGGAATATCTATATCAGTGAGATTTCCCAACCACGATTCATTATAATTGTGTTTGGTATGAGTTCTATTCTTCAAATTTTCGGCCTTTCCATGACCTTCATCAGAAATAAAATTTTTGTTAAAATTAAAACAAATGGTACAAGTTACAAAAAGATCTTAAATGCAAAAAAAATGAATCTTACCTTCGACAGAACGTTCATTTGATTATTCAATATATTTTATAGATGTTTAGGACGTATCACATAACAGAATATAACTCACACACAAACAAAACGAACATTGTGTGGTACGGTACAACCAAGAAAAGATGTGAAACATGGGAGTAAAGGTGTTGAATGAAACATGAGAAAATATAACAGAATTCAGCAGGATAGTCAAACACAATATTTGTGTCAGTAATATTAGAAGATCTCGAACATTCGAGACAACAATCAACATAGACGAGAGTGTTATATGCTCCTCCGTCTCTATGTTGGTTGTTGTCTCGAATATACGAGATCTTGTAATATTACTGACACAAATATTGTGTTTGACTATCCTGTTGAGTTCTGTTATATTTTCTCTCGTTTCATTCAACACTTTTGCTCCGATGTTTCACATCTTTTCTTGGTTGTACCATACCGAGGACGCCTAATGAGCCAGAAACATGCATTTCTGCGGTTACCACTCTTTCCAGTAGACCCATCTTCTATTTGCGTGGAATATCCACTAATTCCTTCGTTACTTATTGTTCATATGTCACGCACTATTCGTACATCTTTTCATAGAAAAATATGAAACATAATCGTTTTTAATTATTTCAAACAACCTAGGAACCCAAGAAAATGAACTTTTCAATATTATAAATAAATGGTTGAAGAAATTAAATGAATTATATATATATATATATATATATATATATATATATATATATATATATATAACAAAGAGAGTCACGGGTAATTCACGCAAAATAAAGGACTACTGAAATAGAGTGGTAACCGTGGACATGCATGTTTCTGGCTCATTTTGCCTCATCAGCACGGCATAACCAAATAAGGATGTGAAATTTGGGAGCAAAGATGTTAATAGAAACATGGGAAAACACAAAATAACGGATTTCAGCAGGGAAATCAAACGTTCATTTGTGTCTTCAATTGGAAGATCCCGAGTTTTCAGGACATCAACCAACATCGACACGCATATAGCCCCCCCGCCATGAACCCTCCGACCTATAGTAAATAACAATGAAGATGTAGGAATATCGGGTGATATGTTAACAAGAACAACAAAGAGATTCATGGGTAATTCACGCAAAATAAAGGGCTAGTAATTAAAACAACTAGTATAAAAAATGGAATAGTTTATTTTTATAAATGTAGACTATAGTGTACAGTGCGACACAAAATTGTCCATATCCAATCGATTTTTCTTCAAAAATGTAGAATTCATCTGTGGCATTCAGAAATGATAAAAACCAAATATGAAAATTCATTGAATCCACACCCATTAAACTTATTCTGTGTGTGTTTATGAACGGTTAAATTTCGATTCATTTTCAATGATTATAAATAAAAAGCAGTTTCTAATATTTAACTTTGAATGCTTATAGTTCATGAAGGACTGGAGTATGGCACACATTTTATATAACATACTAAATATCATTATATTTAGTAGCTCTTACCATATTTCTGAAGTTTTTGGTACAAACACCTGGGACACCCAGTATCTTTCTGCAAACAAATATGGAAACATCTCCAGGTATTCTACTAATTATGTTTACCCCCTTAATTGACTCATCGATAATACTATTCACATCTATGTTATTAAGCAGGTCTTGGTTGATTGACAAAATTGCCAAAGATTAAAATTTTCCCAAAGAAATATAACTAATAGTAAATGTTTATTTTTTATGTTGCAATTTTAGAATTTTTCGTACAAACGTAAAAAAATTTACCGCCTGGTGTTAGTGTACTCAAACACCTATATTAAATTGACACCGTAACTAGTTACCCCATTAATGATCAATTTATCAATCAATAGAGAAGAAAAAGAGCGAACACTACCTTATTTATATGTCAATTTTCAACGTTTTAATAGTAGACCAGTGCAGATAACCCAAAATGAAATCAAAAAGGGACAAAATTAATAACAGAAAACGAATGATGAGGACTGGAAGAAACAGCCATCAGGAATACAGAAACCAAAAATCCAACGTCTTAAAATGTAAGGGGGCTGCAGAGCGTGCGTTTTAGCGGCCAAACGAGGTTTTTCGTAATTTCCGGTGAAAGTTGACATCCAATCGAAAAATGTTGTAGAACAATGTTGTAGGTATTAAAAAGATCTGAAACTTTTTGAACATAATTTTTCTTATAACCTCAAAGATTCTGAGAAAAATTGAAACAACCGTGTTTTTGGTTTTAAACTTTTTTCTCGCGCAAGAAATTTTTTTTTCGTGATATTTACAGGAAATTTACCTTTCTATGTCCCAAATAAGTTGTAATTTTTTCGAATAAAAAAAATTGATCTTCTAAGGTAATATTAAGAAAGAAGCCAAAAATTACCCATAACTAAAACCAAAAATTAATGTAAAAATTCCCGATAATCAAAATTAACGGAATAGAGTTTTCGTCGTTGAAACGTCTATTTTCTGATGGAGTATGGATCTATATACATTGTTTTTCAAAAAAATGCAAAAACGCGGAAATCTTAAAAAACTCCATTTTAGAAATTCGTGTTTTCAACGTTTTTCAACTATTACATTAGTTAGTGTGACATTAGATTTCTTTTTTATAGATGATTTCAACTGTACATTTCCATATAAAATTGCCTATATTCATTAAGTGCCGAAAACACGAATTTCGAAAATGGAGTTTTTAAGCTTTTCGCGTTTTTTTGGCACTTTTTTGAAAAACAATGTATACATATCTATACACCATCTGAAAGTAGACGTTTCAACGAAGAAGAGCCTATACTGTAAATTTCGAATATCGGGAAGATTTACATTAACTTTTTTAGGTTGAGGAAACTATAATTTTATTAGTGTTTTTAAATGAAACTCAAGGTCTCTAGTTAATTCCACAATATAATACAAGTTATTGAAAATTCTAAAAAATTGACAATAACTTGTATTATATTGTGGAATTAACTAGAGACCTTGAGTTTCATTTAAAAACACTAATATGAGCATATTCCACGAAGTAAGGGTCGAGACAGTCAATTTTTTATAATTTTATAATATATTCATGAAATAAAAATATTAAACTAATGCCAATATATGACAAATCTGAATTACTTCCAAGATTTAACAACTTGAAGATTATGATTTCAATTTTAGACTAATTTTCTCTAGTGAGATTCACTGTTAATTAAAAAAAACTATCTGTATTATAATACCTTCTGAACATAAGACTATTACATTACGATATATTGAATACATTAGCTCACATAATCACAGTTTAATTTCTATTTTTAAATATGTAGGTATTACTTCTCGCACTTGACAATTTTTCCCAGTAAAGTCCAGAAACTGTAAAAAATTGTGTCCAGTTGAGATCTGAAGAGGAAACAATGAAAATAAAAAAAGAAGTTAAGACAAAAATTTATTTTTTTAACTTTAACTCACTTTTTTATTTAGGGGAAATTGATTCCCCTCTTTTGAAAATCGGATTCTAGAAGTTCCCCTCAACAAAAAACACGTTTTATATCTTCATTAAACCCACGGGACAGCGACAATATTGTACACACGGCTTAAGCACCATTTGTTATCTATTTCAAAAGTTGACAGTTGTTGTCATATTTCCCAGCTATCAGAATCGAAAAACATATCGAAAGATGAGTTTATTTCACCTTGGAATATTTAACTCTATTCTCAGGTGGGTTCAGTTCGTTCTAAACATCGAGGACGGACTTCCATTTTCTTGTAGTAATAATATAATAATAATATTTTATGATTTCAAAGTGCACCAATGAAAAAAATAGCGTAAAGTATTCGTCTATTTCGAGCACTCCGGCTGCGCCGTCGTGCTCGAAAAATCGCGCGTGTTTGAAAGACCTCTTTATCCACTTATACTTTAATATACTATTATAAATTTTCAATTCAATATTTAGATGAATAATTTTGTTCTATATTCTCTCGCGTGAACGTATATTTAAGATCGGAAATATCACTCAATTGCTTTCTGACACTTACTATCAATGAATGACTTGTCTGTTACCAATGATCCACTAAATTTCACTGTCCAAATAAAAATTCCTATTCAATCAAATATGTTTAATTTCTAACAACGTGTCTAAAATGATTTAAACAATTTCCAATGAAAACAAGTTTACCGATTATATACCGGGTGGCCCACCACATTCGCCTCGATATTTCTACGAGAAATGAAGAGAGTTAGGGGAAAACATTCAGCACCCTCATATGTGGGTCCATGAGGAGCATATTCCAAAATTATTTTGGAATATATACGGTGATCCCCAAAAAAATAACATACCAAAGTTATATTTTTTCTTATGGAACACCTCATATTTTTTATATTTTTAGATACTATAGACAAAGTCAAGGTGGAATACTATTATATTTCCCATACTTAAAACTGACCGTTTCTGAGAAATTTAAAATTACAGACCATAATTTGAAAATTGTCTCAATTACCTCAAAATTTGGACTCACATTTAATTAAATACTTCTTAAAGTTGAATGGAACACTCCGTTTTTAGTGGCGTAATTTGCCGCAGAATTAAATTCCCTTCAAAACTACACCTATCTCTTCCGCTTTTTACAAAAAAAGCGTTTTTATACTTTACTTTATGTATTTTATTTGGCTTAAAAATTAAACACACTGTATTGTAATGAAAAGCAAAAAAACATTTTTGAAGTCATTTTATCGAAAAATCAAGAATCTTAAATAGTTTATTATTTTAATAAATGCTCAGAATGGTGTCCATTATTCTCGATGCACTCTTTCTTGAAATGAGTGCTGAACTCTGGATAACATATTGTGCGGTATGAAATGGAACGCACTTCTTATTCATAGTTTCATATCTTGAGGTGTCGTTGGGCGGTGTATCGTGAACAATATTTTTGATATATCCCCATAAAAAAAATTGGGACTTGTAAGGACCGGAGACCTGGCTGGCCAGTTCTGTGGACCTTCTCGTCCTATCCATATATTTGGATATTGTCGATCTAACTCGTTTCTAATACGTCTATCAAAGTGTGCAGGAGCACCGTCTAGCTGAATCCACATCCATTGTCGAATAATAATAGGTATACTTTCCAACAGCACAGGCAAATTATCCCTAATAACTCTGCGAAACATTTCGCCGTTTAAGTGACCATCAAAAAAGTAAGTACCTACTACTTGCGTTCCAATTATTCCACCCCACACATTAACAGAACATCTGTGCTGGTGATCAAGGGTTTTAAAAATATTAGGGTTTTCGTCACTGTAATAGTGAAAGTTATGTCTGTTAACTAATCCGTTGTTATGAAAAGTTGACTCATCGGAAAAAAGCACATAATCAAAAAATGTCCTTCATCACCAGACTTTTATAAAACGCATAAACAAAAATTCAGTCGTCATTCATAATCTTCAAAAAGCTGTTGATGTAGTTCAATGCGATACGGGTGGAATTTGTATTTTTTTATTATTCTTTGGATACTCTGTCTGCTTATTCCAGTTGTTTCACATATTTTTCGCTGACTTGTGTGAGGGTGTTCAACTAGAGATAACATCACTAAATATTCATTTTTCTCATTTCCAGTAACCGGTTTTTACCGTTTTTGCATATTATAAGATACACTGCCTGTTATTCGTAAAATAGCAACAACTTTTCCAATGAACGATTGTTGGGATGACTCCTGTTAGGATACCTTTGGGCATATACTCTTGACGCTAATAAACAATTTTCTTCACAGTCACCGATTATCAAATCATATCAATTCTTCCTGGGGATTAGTTCTCATTTTACAATATTTCAAAAAGACAATAATTTTAAACTAGTTAAAAAAATGATAATGGTTTGATTAACAAGTTGTGTCTCTGTCAAATACTTTTTGTTTCATAATAATAATTACCGTTATCTAGGCCAGAGCCTACTGTTATTGAAAAAATCGTATATTAAGTTTCATAGGAAATTGTGAATGTATGTTTTTATTGACTTCAAATTGTAATTTTGGTATTTATTTGAATATGAAGCGAATTTAACATATTTCGCCTCAATAATTAGAACGCGTGCATCTTCCTATTTTGAAGAAAGCTTCAATATTTCAGAAATGGTAATAAATTGGAGTTTTTACATTTGCCTGCATTTTACTTTGGATACACCGTATTACCAAAAATTTAAACTTGTCCTTCTAGCGAATCTACGTATTCCTTAATAAAAAGGTTTTTAAAACGCTATTTAAGCTTTTCGTTTTAAGATAAAAAAATTACTCATGAGTAAAATATAAAAACGTATTTTTTGTAAAAAGCGAGAGAGATAGGTATAGGGAACCCCAATATAGTTTTGAAGGGAATCTAATTCTGCGTCAAATTGCACAACAATTTTAAGAAGTTATTTGATTTTATGTGTGTCCAAATTTTGAGGCAATTTTTTTGGCCACGCTGTATAAATAATATTGCATAAAAATTTCATGTAGTAGTTAACTTTAACCTTTGAGCTAAGCAGTACATTTAATCACGAGCAGTTCGTTATACGTTACAGGGTGAAAACCATTTTCCAATTATGGTCTGTATTATCAAATTTCTCAAAATTTCTCAGAAACGGTCAGTTTTAAGTATACGAAATATAATAGTATTTCACCTTTATTTTGTCTATAGTATCTAAAAATATTCAAAAATATAGGGTGTTCCATAAGAAAAAATATAACTTTGGTATGTTTTTTTGGGGATCACCATATATATTTCAAAATAATTTTGGAATATGCTCCTCATGCACCCACATATGACTGTGCTAAATGTTTTCCCCTAACTCTCTTCATTTCTCATAGAAATACCGAGGCGAGTGTGGTGGACCACCCTGTATACTTTCCCAAATCAACAAATATCAAATTTAGCTTTCCTTCTTAATACAAATAATGAAATCGTATCTTTCACGGCTAGATTAAAATTAGAACAACCTATAAACTAAAGAGTTTCTAATTTTTTTAAAAAAATTTCAAAATTTGAATTGTCACTCAACTCCTCGGTAAATGTCAAGTACCCGATTTTTTCAATAATTTCCTCCTCTAGTTTAACTGTTCGATGAGTATACTTGTATTTCATTGTTATTTGAATTCAATATTTAATTTCAATTCTTAGATGCATCTAATTTTACTTTCGTTTCAAGGCCTGATGTTCAATGATATAATAATCTATTTAAATAATTCTGCAGCGAACTCACCAGAAGTCTGGATGTAGAGAAGAAAAAACTGCAAACTCGTACAACTGCAAACACTAATTTAGGATTCAGCATCCTTCACCTTTCTTTGAATTACGAATTATTTTTCGAAAATACACGCACTGAATTTACTCTGCATATACCGATTAACGCCTTATACTAAATAATTACACTGTTCAACTAGTGATTATATAAAAATTTTGTAGAGATCTCACATGAGATGTTCCCCGTTCGGATTCTCAAATTCAACTGCTGATTTTTATCAAATACATAACCACATTCTACTGTGGTTACAAACTTTCCTTTTTTTTTGTAAATAAAGCTAAACTTCTTATTTTCTTATAACAAATATTTGGAATAATTTTATTACTAAATACTTTATAATGACTTCTGTTTTCTTTAACCCTCAATATCTTTTTCAACTGTGACATGTCAATGTCATCAGAAATTGAATAATCTGCCAAATCTTACATATACAAGGTTTTACAACCATATTGATTTTATAGACAATACAGGGTTTGGCAGAAGTATTGCATAAATGAAATTCTTTAAAATTTGGAATAATAGAACTGCTTTAAAATATATATAAATATATACATACATATATATATATATATATATATATATATATATATATATATATATAACTTTTAAATATTATGGGGTACAGCCAAAATGTATGGGTGGTTAAGAAAATTCGATTTTCACTATACCAAGCTTTCGATAATTTTATTATTATCTTTTTCAAGGCTAAAATACAATTTTGTTAAACTAAAAAACAAGGTTTATGTTTTATATAAGTAAAACTTACTAGTAAATTGAATAAATTCTTGAAGGATATCAAAATTGATAACATTATTATGATTTCAGTTTCATATAATTACAAAACACTGATATCAATTGCTGAGAACGTTGTCTGTAGTATCAAGGAATAAAATTTTTTTTTGAAATGATTGATCAGTCATAGTTTTTTTGACTTTTTTTGATAACAGTGACGACTGACAACGTTAAGGTTAAATACCTTAACTTACACTAACTTTTTTATCTAGTGTGAAATTACATCTTGTCATTCATATATTAATGACAAATGTAAATTTAAAGGTTAAAGGTTAAAGGTTGAATATCCTGATTAACACTAACATGTAGATTTAGTATAAATTTTCATTATATGATTTGAAATTCATTTAATTTCATTTAAATTTGAAAATTACCAATAAAAAAACTGTCTAGGAAAGGTATACCTTTCCTAGACAGTTTATTGATACGTAATCCAAAAAATATAGTTATATTAGATTGGTATAGGAAACCCACAAATTCAGGAAGATACTTGAATTACAACTCTTACCATTCCGAAAAAATAAAAATAAATCTAGTTCTATCCATGAAAAATAGAATAGCACGAATTTGTCATCCCACCCTTTTGAACAAAAATTTAAAAGTTCTTTTCGATATTTTCAATAACAATAGTTATCCTAGAACCTTATTAAAAAAATTGATTTTTAATACAACTATTGATACAAACCTCAATCATACACATACAAGCAACGAAAATGTACCCTTAGATAATAATGAAACAGTGAATACTAAATATGGGTCATTACCTTATGTTAAGAACCTTTCAGACAAAATCAATATAATATTTAAAAATGAAAACATTAAAATTGCTAACAGGAATATTTTAAAGGTAGGAGACGTTTTTTCAAAAGTTAAACAGAAAGATGAAAAAGTAATGAAAACTAACGTAATATATAACATTCCATGTATACATTGTAACTTAACTTACACTGGCCAGACCTCACGTACCCTAAAGCAACGTATAACCCAACATCAAAGTGATTGCAATCTAAATAAAAAAACTTGTGCACTCACAG
Organism: Galeruca laticollis; assembly: GCA_963921935.1. Taxonomy (NCBI): domain Eukaryota; kingdom Metazoa; phylum Arthropoda; class Insecta; order Coleoptera; family Chrysomelidae; genus Galeruca; species Galeruca laticollis. Next base: position 38,159,109 of record OY998179.1, on the reverse strand, counting down.
AACATGTTTTAGAAACTAAACATAGAATGAATTATAAAGAAACTAAAATTTTGAGTATAGAATCTAATAAAACTAAAAGAGAATTCATAGAATTAGTAAACATAAAATTAAATCAACCATCCATGAATAAGAGGTCAGATATCAACAATGTCAGTGCAATATATACTCAACTTATTTACCTACAAAATAAACCAACAACCTTTAACAATGACACGGATTTCCTACACATAACATCAGATGATGAATATTAAATAAAATGCATGATTTTATGATAACTAACATAGTTATTATAAAGTTTCAATTTCTTTCATATCCTTTTTTTTTAAATAAATTTAACTTGTCATTACAAAAAAAAAAAATTTTTTATTGGTAATTTTCAAATTTAAATGAAATTAAATGAATTTCAAATCATATAATGAAAATTTATACTAAATCTACATGTTAGTGTTAATCAGGATATTCAACCTTTAACCTTTAACCTTTAAATTTACATTTGTCATTAATATATGAATGACAAGACGTAATTTCACACTAGATAAAAAAGTTAGTGTAAGTTAAGGTATTTAACCTTAAACCTTAACGTTGTCAGTCGTCACTGTTATCAAAAAAAGTCAAAAAAACTATGACTGATCAATCATTTCAAAAAAAAAATTTATTCCTTGATACTACAGACAACGTTCTCAGCAATTGATATCAGTGTTTTGTAATTATATGAAACTGAAATCATAATAATGTTATCAATTTTGATATCCTTCAAGAATTTATTCAATTTACTAGTAAGTTTTACTTATATAAAACATAAACCTTGTTTTTTAGTTTAACAAAATTGTATTTTAGCCTTGGAAAAAGATAATAATAAAATTATCGAAAGCTTGGTATAGTGAAAATCGAATTTTCTTAACCACCCATACATTTTGGCTGTACCCCATAATATTTAAAAGTTAGTTTTTCAACTATTCAGCCGTGACTACCCTTCTACTTTATTATATATATATATATATATATATATATATATATATATATTCATCAAATATTTCTTGACCATTTTATATATATATATATATATATATATATTTATATATATATATATATATATATATATATATATTTATGCGTGGAATTTCTTGGATTAAGGTCATAATTAAACTTTGGGAGTTTCTTTCAAAACATTTTTTCTTTATTAATAATTACGGACGTTTCGACAATAATTCTGTCATTATCAAATTATCTAAAAAAATTTTTAAATATAAAACACATTTTTACAACGATAAGTATGTTACAATTAAAAAGTAAAAAACGGTAAAATTTATTATTGGTACAAACATTTAAAACTGATACTTTACAAAGAAATAAATTACCTGCATGTTGAGAAATTACGTGGTTGAAAGATTTTAACGATTTTTAAAATGCTTTTTAAAAGTATATGTTTCCATGTCTAAACACCATTCTCTCATTATCAACAGTTTAATTCGTTTTGAAAATAGTATTTGTAAAATGTACATTAATGTTCTTTTTTTATAACAACATATCAACTACACATTGAATTTTCGTTTTATAGTACCAGCGATATTTTACAAATGTTAGAGTATATTCAATAGTAAGGTACAAAAGTTGTCAAAGGTGGTACTCAGATACTTGTTTATGTTATTATTTTTTTCAAAAACCGTCGTAAATTATCCTTAAGTTTTTTATGTCGTTTCTGGAGTTAATGCTATTGGAATCCTGTTTAATATGTATCATCTCCAAAACAGTTCTAACCCTATCATTTTTTTCCCTTTCGAGAATTTTAGTTTGGTCAAAGTTAAAAGAGTGACCAGTTTTTGGTTTTCTCAAAAATGAAACCAAAAATAAATTAAAACAAACAAACACATACAGTATATCAAATTCCTTGCCAAGATTGCCCCAGTACATACATTGGTCAGAGTAAACAATATTTACAAAAGAGACTACAGGCTCATAAATACTCCAAAACGGATGTAACAGCACTCTCAAATCATAGAAAACAAACTGGTCACTCTTTTAACTTTGACCAAACCAAAATTCTCGAAAGGGAAAAAAATGATAGGGTTAGAACTGTTTTGGAGATGATACGTATTAAACAGGATTCCAATAGCATTAACTCCAGAAACGACATAAAAAACTTAAGTATAATTTAGGACGGTATTTTAAAAAAATAATAACATAAACAAGTATCTGAGTACCACCTTTGACAACTTTTGTACCTTACTATTGAATATACTCTAACAGTTGTAAAATATCGCTGGTACTATAAAACAAAAATTCAATGTGTAGCTGATATGTTGTTATAAAAAAAGAACATTAATGTACATTTTACCAATACTATTTTCAAAACGAATTAAACTGTTGATAATGAGGGAATGGTGTTTAGACATGGAAACATATACTTTTAAAAAGCATTTTAAAAATCTTTCAACCACGTAATTTCTCAACATGCAGGTAATTTATTTCTTTGTAAAGTATCAGTTTTAAATGTGTGTACCAATAATAAATTTTACCGTTTTTTACTTTTTAATTGTAACATACTTATCGTTGTAAAAATGTGTTTTATATTTTTAAATTTTTTTTAGATAATTTGATAATTACAAAATTATTGTCGAAACGTACGTAATTATTAATAAAGAAAAAATGTTTTGAAAGAAACTCCCAAAGTTTAATTAAGAACTTAATCCAAGAATTTCCACGCATAAATATATATATTTATATATACAGGGTGTCCCGGGACTAATGGGAAAAAAGTCAGGAGCGTATAATCTGAGCCAAAATAATGTTAGTACTTCATATAAACTTTTTCTATGCAGGCCCTCGTTTTCGAGTTATAGGCATCCAAAGTTTTAATTTTGAATTTGGTTTTTATTTTTATTCTTTGTACTAGTTATTTGATCTTTATAAAATTTACGGCAAAGCTATAATGTACGTGTATGTTTATTTTGGAAAAGTAAACAGATTTATAGTAGTGCCTTGAAGCCAGAGACGGACTACTCGCAATGGTTAGTGGTCCAAAAATTTTGCAGGGATGGCACACCCTGTATGAAATTATCAAAATTCACTTCCCCACATATTAAGCTAACGAAAAGGTACTCTTGCTGGAATTCGATAAAATAAGCCGTTTGGCTAATATTTACTGTTTTATTAATGCACTACGTACAAATTTACTTAACTAACTTATTAATATGATGACGAATATTTACCTACAGTACTACAAAAAAATAATTTGATGATAGCAGGTTATAAAAACATTAGGAACTTATTTAATGGGAATTTAATAGGTACGCAAACAACGTAATTAGTTGCTTTTAATCAAAATTACGAACTCAGCATCATTAAATCATTAAGAAAACCTAAAAAACACAAGTTATAAAACATTGGACTAAAACTAATTCCTAAACAACAACAAAAACTAACGTTATTCTAATAAATGTTCAATATGAGCTCCTCCTACTTCCACGCACATTCTAAGTCTACGAAGGTTGTTTCTTTGCACTTGAAAGAGCAATCCCACATTATTTCTAATAACATTGCAGTGTAACACAATTCTGTCTATTAAATCTTGCCTTGTTTGCACAGGTGTTGCGTATACCTTAGTTTTGAGATAACCCTAGAGGAAGAAATCCATAGGATTAACGTCTGATCGCGGTGGCCATTGAAAAGGGCCTTCACGACCAATCCATCTATTAGGAAACCTTGTGTGTAAATGCTGTCGTACATCTACACTGAAATGAGGAGGGTCCCCAACATGCATGAACCATAAATTCCTACGAGTTTGCAGTAGCACATCATCAAACAGGTTCCATAACTCATTTTGGAAAAACTCCAAATATCTCTGGCCGGTCAAAGTACCGTCAATAAAGTATGGCCCTATCAAATGATTGCCAACTATTCCTGCCCAAACTTTAACCATGAATCTATGCTGGCTCCTAGTTTGAATTTATGACTCCATCTCTGGTGAAACCGGATTCGTTCGTAAAGAGAACGTTACTAATAAATGTATTGTCTGCTTGTTGTGGTCGCAGAAACCACTGGCTATACTCAAGTCGTGAAGGATAATCAGCCACTGTCATACTGTGTACTTTTTTCATGTAAAAAGGATATAACAGCTGTTCTTTTAGGATGCGATGAACAACTGATTTCGAGACGTTATGTTCTCTTGATAATTTTCGTAAACTCGTTGATGGTTCATTATCAACTGCATTTAACAAAAGTTTTTACCAACTTTTCAATAAATAAGTCGTTAATGTGTTTTATTTTCTGCTATCGTTAAATTATTTTTTTGTAGTACCGTAAGTACATCTTGGACATCGTATTAATAAGTTAGTTTTACCTCGTGTACTTATAAAAATGGTGAATGCGTAAATTGGTACGTAGTGCATTAGTAAAACTGTAAATATTAGCCAAACGGATTATTTTATCGAATTCCAGCAGGAGTACCTTTCGTTAGACTAATGTGTGGGGAAGTGAATTTCGATAATTTCATACAGGGTGTGCCATCCCTGCAAAATTTTTGGATCACTAACCATTGCGAGTAGTCCGTCCCTGGCTTCAAGGCACTACTGTAAATCTGTTTACCTTACCAAAATAAACATACACGTATATTATAGCTTTGCCGTAAATTATATATATATATATATATATATATATATATATATATATATATATATATATATATATGTATATGTGTGTGTGTGTTATAACGGAATTTGTAAGCACGATAACGGGCGTATTTTTTGACGGATCGAAACCAAACTCGCTACAACTCGCTACAAAAATCGGCTAGGCCAAAATATTGGACGGGTTCGTTGATGAGCCAATTCGGCCTAGTAAAAACAAAATGGCGGCCTGTCAAAGTTTAAAAAAATCGTTTTTCCTTCGTTTTTCATTTGACGCAAAGAAGTTACTGAGCTTCTTCATAGACCTTAATACGTTCTAGAACTTTTGTATTTAACATTTTTCTCTAAATCGTACATTAAAACATTTATTTAAGAGAATTCACAAATTTACCAGAAATTTTGTTTCGTTTTTGATTTGATGCCAAAATGTTACTTTGGTTTTTTGTACATCTCAAAACATTCCATTACTTTTTTATCTAATTTTTTATTTTGGGTTTTATGCAAAAATGTTACTGAAATAAGCCTGTACAATTGTTCCGATATTACTATCATCGCCAGAAAGACATGAGTTACATTCCACGCGATGTCTGCCTGATGATTCGTAATAATTTTTGGCTAGAACCAAGACGTCACCTATTTTGTGATTGACCCAATATATATGAATAGGAAAAAGAAGAAGTTATGGTAATACAAGTAAGAAAGCTTAGACATTATTAGTCCTGTGGGGATATCCTGGATGTCTTCTAATTTCTAACTCTTCAAGGAAATTCAGTCATTGTTTCTTATCACAAATGTGTAGTACATCTAGTTCTGTGTTAGGTGTCAATAAATGATTGGTTTTGCGTAGTGGGATTTCTCTGGTAGTTTAAATATGTATGCTTATATGTGTTCCCTCTATCTAGTTACCAAATTTCTTAGGGTTTGGCTCAAATAGACAGCATTACATTCTGAACATTGATTTCATATATACCAGACTCCTTTATTGGAGATTTTTTTTGTCATTTAACAATTTCGTACTTACATAACTTCCTGTTTCAAAGGAAATTGTTGTATTTGTAGCTAAAGATATTTTCTTTAAAATGTTATTAGAAATACTACATGTTTAGTAATTATTTATTTCTTTAGTTTGTTCAGGAGATACTAGTTGTAATGCCACTGTTTCATCTTTCTTAAAAAGTAATTTATTAATTATATGTAATGGATAACCGTTAGATGTTGCTATTTGTTTAATTGTATCAATTTCTCTATCAAAATTATATTTGTTCATAAGGACTGAAAATACTCGATGATCATTTAATTAAATTCTGCTAATTCATGTGACATGGGATAATTGGAATTATATGAAATAGTCACATCAGTATGTATTGGCTTTCAGTAAATTGCATTATTGAGTATATCAATAATTCCTAGAACTTTTAAATCAAGAAAATTGATTGATTTATTTTCTGCAACTGCTAATGTAAAAGTAATTTTTGGGTATGAATTATTAATATAAATGAGAAATACATCTAATTGACGTTCACTACCTATGAAACAAGCTCATATCTACTGTTTGTTTCAATCTCGCTTACTATATTTGCTGAGCTTCGCTGTTCCACTGACCGATTTACCTAAGTATCGCTTCCTCTAAACTGTCTGATCATTTCCACATAACATCATTCATCTGTAGTTAAATAGTAGATAGTAAATGAAGCTAGTAACCCAGCACGGTATAAATTTGATGCATGCCAAGCTATTCATATAATTAGATCTGAAACCTAGATCCAGATCAAGTCATCATACAAGTAAGAACTTTCCAATTTATCTTTACACTTACCATTTACAAAGGGTTGTTATCTGAAGGACAAGCAACTGAACCTGAAATTTTAACACATTTACGACAATTCATGCATTACTAAATAACCTCTACTTCAAACACTATTATCTATAGTTAAAACTTCCCTGCAAACACCAAGAGGTACCACTCGGTCGTACAAATATCCTATGCGTGATTTGCAAATTAAAATTTCAATGATTTCAATTTAAAAATGTTTAATTTACGAATCCATCCCTACTCTACCGTTGAATGATATTTTCGATTAATTTGAGCTAGCTCGAATCAAGGTTCTTCTCCATTAGTGAAATACCTTTAGATAAAAAGGTAAAACCAGGCTATGTATGGGTCATGGTTTGGCTTATTAGGAAAGAATCAAATTTAATTATAAATTAATAATTAATTACAATAATAGTAATAATTTTATATTTCTCTCTAGTAAATATCTCCCCCTTAAAACTAATCTGAGACACGCCTAGTATGGGTCTGGGTTTGTTCTTGGAACTGGTTCTATGGAACCATAGTGTACGTCGGACTCCAGGCTATCTATGGGTCATAGTTTGGTTCATCATACAAGCAATCTTATAAATTTGAGCAAATCATTCTATCTCCTTTTCTTCTCTTCACAGTTTTCCTCGATTTCTTCTTCTCCTGCACATGACTAGTATGGTTCTAGGTGTGGCATAATTATCTAGAAACACCACGACTACATTACTTTCCTGAAACCAATTTATGTTTAGGTCATAGTTTGGTTCATCAGAATATAAGCAATTCCTACCTTCTATTCTTATAACTGCTAACATATTTGCTATACTTTTCTTTTTCGCTACACTCTTCCTAGGTTTCTCCTTCCCGTTACATACCTAGTATGGATCTAGGTTTGTCACACCTATCTGAAAACTTCACAATCACATTTTTCGCCTTAAACCTTGCTAGGTATGGGTCATAGTCTGGTTCATCATAGTTCCTCCATCCTATTTTTAACTTATAACATATATGCCATTCTTTTCTTCTCTCTACACTCTTACTCGGTTTCTTCTTTCCTGAATATGCCTACTATGGAACTACGTTCATCATAACTATCTTAAAAACCTAACCTAACCACATTGTTTTCCTGAAACCAAGCTATGTATGGGTCATAGTTGGGCTAATCAGAACACAAGCGATCTATATCTCAAAAATTTCATCAAATCTGCCTATCCCTTCTTTTTACTCTTGACACTTCTACGACTTCTCTTCTTGTGCATGAATAGTATGGATCTAAGTTTGTCACAATTACATTAAACTTCACAACCACATCACGTTCATAACACCAGGCTATGTATGGGTCATAGTTTGGTCCATCAGGTCACAATCAATGTTCGAGTTTTCTTGACAATAGACATCCCTCGCTTTACCATTTACATTTTGTTTCCTATGGGATGCCATTAGCTTGTAACAAGCCGATGGGCTGTCACGATTTCCATCGGACTATTATATCTTAATTTCGTCGCACTAATGATTTGAAATTAAAAAAAATTGTTTCACTTCCAAATTTTATATATCTAAACGATATCGTACATAAGAAAAGTCTCTCCCTATAGTAACAATGATAAGTCAATATACCTACATCGTTGTGTTTTCACATATTTGCTGCTCTGCAGCCCCTGGATAGGCCCTATAATTGACCACCATAGCGAGAACACAAAACCGGCCGGGATGGATTAAGGACCGTATCTCCATCGACTAGGACCTAGCTGAGAGCTGAATAATTCCAGAACCTCTCCAAGATAAGTCCTTTGTCTTATACTCAATTCATGGAAATCTAGAAACCTTTAATATTTGATGTCAAGCCATTCTAGTGTTAGTAACGGTACTTTGACTGATTTTAAACTGAAAGTGGCGCCCTAGTTAATTGTATTTTTCGCTGATTACTGCGATGGTGTGGGAAATCTATTTAAAAGTTTATTTAGTTTCAATTATCAACTTAATTTTTTGATTACTTTAACTTAACTTTCATTCCAGTTATATTTCACATTTTTATAGATGCAGTTTTATAATAAAATTTGCTTCAAACTTTCAAGTTTATACCGCTTTCTTATTTGGTATTTCCATCAGGCAGATATTGTAGGTTTTACGATGGTTAACATTAAGATATTTGTCTACTAATTGTTTTCTGTGTTGAAAAAAAGTTGTACTAGCTAACAACTTTGATAACGTTTGATATGTTTTGATATTTTATACCGCTATCATAAAAACTCCTGGTGTGGCAAATCAGTCGTTCCTTCTAGGAGTAATTATTATACCGGTTTACTCAAAGTAAATATGATTAATAGCGTGTTATCATTTTGAAATATTCAGTATACAGGGTCACTCATAAGTAACATTATTAAATTTCATATTTTTAATTTACAGTTATTCCTTTAATTACTTTGCAGTTACCTTTAAATTTGTTTGCGTAAATCTTCCTGATGATGTTGTTATGGTTTAAATTCTCTGAGAAGTTGATATTGGTGAAAATTAAATATTTCATTAATACAGCATTATAGACTTTCAATTTTCTTTTAATGAAGGGGTAATAAATAACTATTCATAATTCTATTAACATTGGACTGTATTTCACTTATAAATATAAATAAGTAAAAGCCGTGAACGTTATCAGTATAATACCTTTTAGAACTATGGAATGACCATAATACGAAACACTCTGCGGAAACAATCATAGTCTATCTTACCGAATAATTTGTGATCTTCAATGACTTAAAACCATACTTAGGTTGTCTCCATATAAAAAGTAGTAGAGTTACCTTCTTCTAGTAATTTATTCTCCCATCCTGCTTCAGAATTTCCCATGGAAATTGTTTTCTCGGTAACCTTCCTTTGTTTTACTTGTCTTTGGTTTGTCATCATACAGTAACTAAAATAAAATAAAATACTTAGTAGCCACTATTGAACATCATTATATCTCTGAATATAAATGGCCCTTGTTTTATTTTTAATCGGAAAAACTGGTGAAAATGCATAGTCTGTACTCTGTTTCAATTGCTGGATTAATATTAAACTAGTCCGTGTACATAAATTGATGAAATATAGTTGTCTTACCTGGATGCTTATTAGTTCTCGCCATTTTCCTAAGAAAGTCCTGATTTGTTCCTCTAATAATCTTGATATTTCTGTTATGCATTTGTTTTGGTTAAGGGTTAAGTCATATAACTGTCAATTCAGACATAAAACATCGACTTGAGCGTTCACACGATGCGTTCGATCGAAGTGTTCTCGATCTCTTTTATTTTGTGTGAGTAGGACAAGACTGAGAATAGTTAGGAAATACGAAACATAATGATGAAAAGAGCGAGACTAGAGATGAAACCCACATAGAGAAATAAATATATTATTATTTGTCTATGGAATCCCATTACTCAGAACAATTTTGGAATTCTTAAACATTTGATTTTCGTTTATCCCAAATATATATCCATGTTATTTAACATAACTAGAGGAGTGTTTTTTTTCATTTACCGTAGTCATATACCATAGTTATTGTCACGGATACTTTGCTAATTAGTCCTCTTGAATGGTACTATCAATTCGACACTTCACCTGTTGGTCAACCTACCTCTAGTAGTCGATGCCCACCTGTGTGTTGATTTAATTTTATTCATTATTGCCAACAGGAACAATAAAATTTGAGTTTTTTCATAAATAATTTCTGATTCTGATTTTTCCATTGTAAGCTGGATAAACTGATTTAGCCATTTTGAGAATAGTTCGCACGGCAAGCGACCGCTGCGATTTTGGGGGGAACCGACTTTTGCGGTTCTCATATTTGTGCAAGTTGCTTATAAATTGTTTGATTAATTTTTGGATTTATCCGTATTGAAACGGGATTTGATTTGCGCAAGTTATAAGAATATAGTCGGCTTTAGTTTTGGAGAATTTGGGAAGCCACTATATATACCGAAAGGGATTTATTTCATGAGAATTCGCTAGAGGTTCATTTGAACATCGAACCCAAACGACTGCCTTTTCCAGTGTGGTCATTTAGTTGAACCCTCATCGTGTTGATGTAAGCCGATATGTCTATCATTTTCTAATAAAGGAAGAGTTGATAGCTATTGCCATTTTTCCATGCAATTTTCTATAATGAAGGTTATTACTTTTAGGGTTTTCTTTTCCCTCCTTTCCCTCGTGTATGGAATAATTGTTTGACAGTTCGAACTCATAATATTGCATTGGTTGATCGGCTTCAATTGTCAGACCAAAAATAGTCCCCGTTTAGTCACCTGCTTCAAGCAAGATTAAGGGAGGGACAATTAGGACTAGATACTGGAATTTATTTGTGGACTGGAACTCATACCAATACCACAGCAGCTAAGTACCTTAGTTAAGACTAGCTATGATTTTACTACTCCATATTATTTTGACCTTAGTACCCTAATATTTGACATTTGGTACTGGAGAACTGGGTTGGCTGGAACCCAACTTCAGTTCATATAGTGATTGCGCCCGATTTTGAAAATTAGATAATAAATCCCGGATTCGACTATTCAGTTTAGCTGAAACCCAAACTAACCCTTCATATTTTGTAATTTCAGTAAAACGAAATCGATAATTTTCTTTTGTTACTTTATTGGGGGGGAGGGTATTAGGTACAAAAAATGGTGTAGTGTACAACGGGTTGTAAAGTGTGAAGCTTGTATGATCATGCAGTGCTAAACAAGATAATTGTAGATTGTTATATCATATATAATTCAATTATTTATAACCGTGATTAGAGCTTTGAAACTTTTACAACCTGAAATTTACTTCAGAAATTATTAGTAATATACTTGACACCAGACTGGGTTACTTAATTCGTTTGCAAGGTGCCTGCCCATTTGTTTTCAGCATTTTCTAAAAGTAGTAAAATTCGGTGGCGCTTGGAATTAAATAGTGACTTTAAGGAAACCTAGAGAATTTACACCCACTCCTGAGAGTAGTACCTACCGCTTTGAATCTTTACATTATTAAGTTGGGCATTCCAGCGACTTTCGTCTTTTACGAAACCACACTTAAAGGTAGGTTAATTGTTGCATCAAGGTCGAGTAACAATGTGTTCTGATCAACATCCTGTTGATCCAAATTTATCTGGCCATTATCACGATTTGCGAATCAGATCTAGTTGTGATTCTGATTAGTTTGGTTTTTTTTTGAATTCATATTACTTGACGTGACTATTTTTTTATCTTAATTTTGATTTAATGTCAAAATATATCTTGAGTATTTTGTATTCTATGTTGACAATAATCATGATTGGTCACAAATATGTTTTGTGACTATATATAGTAGAAGTTACTTTTCTACTCTCGCATATGTCATGGTACCTCTATACATTATCTTTTGTTATAGTTACCGATGTGCAAAAGTGCATATATTTTTCTCTCTTGCCTTTTATTTATCTTTTGATGTATTCTGAGTACATTATTTTGTATCTTTCGCTTATGTTGTGCATAATACAATTGTGTATTATATTTGTGTTTATCGGATTGCTTTTGTTTTTGGGTTCTTGAAACGCCAAAAATTCTGTTCTGTAGAAAAGTTTTTGCTCTAGTAAAAATCCAATTGAATCAGTTAATTTGGGGTCATTTGATTGAACGCAACAAATCAGAACAACATTATACTGAAAACAGATCCCATGGGCTGTTCTCACTCTATCACGTTGCTATGGATACAATTTATTTCGATTTTGACGTTTCAAATAGTTAATATTTCAAAATGTTACGATTTGGTCATCATACTGGCGAGAATATTAATGAAATTATAGAAGCTCTGTACTTCTTTTCTATAATTAGCAAAAAAATTTCTATCCGAATAACCGTCGAACATTGATAAATGCTCAAAAATTGTATAACAACTTTCTCAAGCTTGTTGCTTATAGGCAACAGACCTCCGCCTGCGGCGTCGGTCTGTTTCCAAGCAACAAGCTTTCGAAATCTGTTATAAAAATTCTTCGAACAATTTTATCAATGTCCTTGGGTTATTACTACTGAGAACAAACTTCCGCAAATGTTTCAAATTTTCTGAGATTTTCTTGCTTTGTTCACCTTTAGAAATCAATTCAGTTTGGAACGACCTTTATACTCAAATATTTTCTGAAATTTCTTGCTTTAGGCAAATTTTGAATTCAGTTAATTTTGTAGTAGTCCCTTATCTTTTTTGTTGGTAGCGTTTTTGTTCTCAGTATACGCATTTGTTATTTTTATCTTCCCTGTATTTTGATACGAGAATAACACGTTCTTTTTGTTGCACGACAAATTATCGAATATTTTGGTGTACTGATACATACTGATAGTATTTTATGAAGGCATATATTAGTTTCCTTTTTGAATTGTTGACAAAACTAATTTTTTTGGATAACATTCTATGTGGTTTGAAATACTACAGTATATAATTTCGTTACTTTCATAGCGAAAGTGTTTGCGATTTACGTTTTCTTCCATATATCTTCCAATTTCGGTTTTGAGTATTCTATGTGTGTTATCGCTAAATTCTTAGCAAATGGTGAGTTTCTCCTCTCCAAAATTTCCGAGCAGGAAAGGAGGGAAAGGCCAAACCTTGTTATTTTTTTTCTCTTATCATCTGTCCTTTATAGTTACGTAATGTACTTTAAAAACACACACACATTTTTAGTCACGTTAGGAAATTTTCTTAGTAGATTTCTATCCCTTTGTATTTTTTTTCTATATTTCGCGAGGTTTTTCGTACATGGTTGATACTTTTTACTTCTTCTCTTTAGTTGATTTAGATTTTTTCTTTTGAGTTTGATGTACCTGAGATCTCAAGCACTCTATATAACACTTAGTGATAAGTTTTTTGTAGATGAGGAAAGTAGTTGTTTTCTTATCTTATCGGTAAGATGTTAGTATTTCATATTTTGGTAGAGATTATCCCTCCAATTTTTCTGGATATTTTGCTAAGGCGTTTAGCATCTCATATTTTTTGATATTTTGGAATCTCAGTATGGTACAAATAACTGATTTTGTTTAATTTTTTCGCAAATCGGAATGAGCTCCTATTATAATTGCTTACTGCATTTTTGATTGTATATATATATATATATATATATATATATATATATATATATATATATATATATAGAAATATTTGTGAGGATGCAGCAATTGGCTTGGAAATTAAACTCCTATTTTAATTTAGTGAAAGCTTTCGTAATAGTTTTATTACTTCGTCAGTCACGAGTGAAAAATTAAAATTCAGAAAAAAACAGTGTAAAAATATTGATATATGCTTGAGAGTTTTCAAAAATTATTGAAAATAAAATAAAATAATTTTTGAAAAGTCTCAAGCATATATCAATATTTTTACACTGTTTTTTCTGAATTTTAATTTATATTTTTCACTCGTTTAATCGTGACTGACGAAGTAATAAAACTATTACGAAAGCTTTCACTAAATTAAAATAGGAGTTTAATTTCCAAGCCAATTGCTGCATCCTCACAAATGTTTCTAAATTGTGGAATAAACAACTGCTAATACGAATTATTACTAATATATATATATATATATATATATATATATATATATATATATATATATATATATATAATATAGAATATTTCATATATTTCGGATATAGCGGTCTGTAGGAAATTAAAACTGCAATTTTCCTAATATTCTCAATATTTCGCCATTGTTTAATAGCTTCTTCAGGAGAAATTCTACAAGAATTAGTAATTTACATTTTAAAACCTATAAAAATTAACAATAAATAAAAACTTACAGAGAGCAACAGTTGTTTTGCGGATACGGGCACTAGCATCACATTCCACACATTAAAAATAGATTAATATAAAATGTTTCTATTCTGCTGTTTTTTCTATATTATAGTGAAAATTGATAAGAATTTAAAAGTTTTTAATATACAGAGTGACATGTTGAAAATAATTAAAAAGATTACAATAAATATTGCTCAAATTGTTAGTATCAAGTTTGTAGTTTAGGTTGTTTTCATATTTCTTGATATACTACATTTCAAGGAATAATCTAGACCTGTAGTTGTTGTTTTTATCCACTACTGATCTAGAACCATAATTGGTACTATGAAAGGGAACTTCCAAAAGGTTGTAACGATGAGTCATTCCACTAGAAATTTCAAAAGAAAACAATGAAAGAAGTTCTGGACACGAAATGCTGCCCGAGATCATCTTGAATAGTACAGGCTGATTAATAAAAGGCAAACGAATGAGTCTTTCCTATCATCTATCCATCCTTCACTCCTATTTCTCCTTCCACTTTAAGTTTGCTCAGCCTTAGTTACTTCTCACATGTTCACTATACCTATTACTGTTATATACACTGTGTTCCTGACACCACTCTGTGTATGGGTCATAATTGGTTCATCAGGACAAAACTATTTTTTGTTGTTAGTACTACCTTCTCATAAAAAAATTTTCATACCGCATTCAACAACCAATTCATCTCAACTTCACATTAATAAAAATAACAATTTGTTCCTACCTATCCTTGGAACTAATCATAAATACGCCAAGTAGGGTCTAAGTTTATTTTTACGGCTAGTTTTAAAATCATCTCACAACCATTTTGATTGCTGGTCACCAAACTATGTATGGGTCATGGTTTGGCTCATTAGGAAACAATCAAATTTAATTATAAATTAATAATTAATTACAAAAATAGTAATAATTTTATATTTCTCTCTAGTACTTATCTCCCCCTTGGAACTAATCTGGGACACGCGTAGTATGGGTTTGGGTTTGTTCTTAGAACTGGTTGTAGAGAACCGCCGTCGGACACCAGACTGTGTATGGTCATAGTTTGGTTCATCATACAACCAATCTTATAAATTTGAGCAAATCATTCCATCCCTTTTTCTTCTCTTTACATTTTTCCTTGATCTCTTCTCCTGCACATATCTAGTATGGTTCTAGATGTGGCATAATTATGTATAAACATCACGACCACACTGCTTTCCTGAAACCAAGCTATGTATGGGTGATTGTTTGGTTCATCAGAATACAAGTAAATCTTCTCTTCTTATGACTGCTAGCATATTTGCTATCCTTTTCTTCCTCGCTACACACCTTCTCGGTTTCTTCTTTTCCATTACATGCTTAGTATGAGTCTAGATATGTTAGAACTATCTTAAAACTTCACAACCACATTGTTGCTCTGAAACATAGCTATGTATTGGTCATAGTTTGGTTCATCATAGTTCCTCCCTTCTATTATTAACTTCTAACATATCTGGTATCCTATTCTTCTCTCTACACTCTTACTCGGTTTCTTCTTTCCTGTACCTGCCCAGTATGGATCTAGGTTTGTAATAACTATCTTAAGAACTTCACAACCACATTGTTTCTCTGAAACCAAGCCAAGGGTCATAGTTGGGTTCATCAGAATACAAGCGATCTATATCTTATAACTTTTACTCTTGATACACTTCTTCGACATCTTCTCTTCTTGTGGATACCTAGGGGCACAATAAAACTTTGGTTTCAGTGCACTGTAACCCCGTTAAAATTTATCTAGTATGGGTGTAGGTTTGTCACAATTACCTTAAACTTCACAACCACATTATGTTGTTGACACCAGGCTATGTATGGGTCATAGTTTGGTCCATCAGGTCACTATCAATATTCAAGGTTTCTTGACAATAGATGCCCCTCTCTTCACTACTTACGTTTAGTTCCTATGGGATGCCACTAGCTGTTCGGTACACCTTGCCAGCGTACCGTTCGACCTACGTCACTACATTGTGTAAACTCCTCCATGGATGAATTTACGACCATATGTTTATTTTATTTCATCACTTTACTTCACTTGGTTCCTGACTGGCTGGGAAATGGATCCAGCTTTCAAGTCACTTTTCTTTAGGCAAGCAGTAGGGGGTGTTTTCTATTCATCTAAGTTTGATGATGTTTGGAAATTTCGAAATTAATTAATGTATTAATTTTTATCACTTTAACTTCATTCTTAAAAAAATATCCTTCAAGTTTCAATTCACTCTTTTGATAGTTTCATTCTTTTTTAAACATGATATTTGATTCAATGCTCATCACAAAATCACGTTTAATTATTAGACACTAGTTATATTATTGTACTCCGGCTCATTAGCCAATATCTATTAACGTCAAACTTGTCATCATATATAATTTAGTTGATAATTTTTAATAGTACGTTTCGTTATGTAAATAACATTTGTACACCCTCTTCATAGGGTAATATTAACACATTTTAATTAATCAATGATGTAACATCAAACATTTTATTTGATTGTATGTAGCAGTTACAGGGTTTGATGTTTTTTGACCCCTGTTGTATGTTTTTTTCTTGGCGTACGTTCAATTTTTTTAAATTGCTCTTTCAATTCTCATATGACATCTTTGAGAATGGCCTAATAGCTGAAAGCGTTTGGCTGGAATTTTAATAAAATATACACTCAGTACTCGTCCTTTCATTTACTCAATAATACGATAGTCTTAGAAGAATTTCTAGAGAGTTTTGGAGATATATGAAAACTTTTGAATCATAATTATCATTATTAGTTTAGCTTTCAACATAAATACGGTTTCGGGAGTGTTATAAACTGTACATGTAAAAAAAGAAAAAAATATATGGTTTTTTCAACGGGTTAAGAACCCGACTTAATAATTCCAGAGGAAAAATTCTTTAAACCATGCAACTAGGACGGTAGGAAAGTTTATATTAAAAAGTGTTATGAAAAATATTACAGTTTCGTTTATGATTTATGATGGTCGTAGAAAAAGTTTAGTGTATAATTTAAATGAAATGACCCATTTCCAACTCGTACTAAAAAAGTTCATATACCTATTCGTGGAAAATGTATGTAATTTCATGCTCATCGTAGAATATAATATTGTAAATAACAAAATGGAATAAATAATTATTGCGTTTTTCCTCATTCTGTACTGTTTTGAATCCAATTGTTTTTGAAATAATATAAGCCAGGAATGGCAATGTTCCATTTAAAAGACTGTTTTGCAGATGTCATCACTCAAAGGCTATTCACGCTCTATCGTAGCTTATACTTTGAACAGTATATATATATATATATATATATATATATATATATATATATATATATATATATTTATATTTATATATATATATATATATATATATATATATATTTATATATATATATATATATATATATATATATATATATATATATATATATATATATATATATATATGTTTATTTTACAGCCTAAGCCGCCTTTCCGTTCCCAGTTTCCAATTTTTTCGGTCGAAGCACAAGTCTTCTTCCAAATTCCTCAATTCCATAGCTTCATCTGTCTCGTTCCTCCAGCTTCTTCTCGGTCGTCCTCTTTTCTTTTTTTTCTCGTGGCACCCATTCCAGTATTCGTCGTGGCCATCTATGTTCTCCCATTCTCTTTGTGTGTCCAAACAATGTGAGCTGTTTTTCTTCAATTTTGTCTATCAGATTTGTGTCTGTTTTCGTCATATTTCTAATTGCTCCGTTCCTAATTCTATCTACTCTAGATTTTCTGCAGCTCCGTCTTAGTAAATCCATTTCAGCTGATAGTTTACTACGGTTTCTAGTACTAATGTCCCATACTTCTGCTCCATATGTTATCACAGTTTCAAAAATGGTTTTGTTTATTCTTTTTTTCCTTTTTTATAGTGATGTTCTTGTTCAAAAGTATTGAGTTTAGATATCGTGTAACGTGTTTCCCCTTATTAATTCTTCCTTTAATTTCATCTTGGCTGTTTCCTTGTTTGTCAAATATAACTCCCAAATACTTACAAGTTCCCACTCCTTTTATAAGGTCCTGGTCCAGTTCAAGGTTATTTGTGTCATCGTTTCCGATAATTAAGTATTCGGATTTGTTCGTATTGATGGTCAGTCCTGCCTCCTGGTACTATTCTTTCAATTTCCTTACCATGTAATTCAAGTCATCTTGATCCTCAGCTATAACTACTTGGACGTCGGCGAAATAGAGACTATATAGATTGTTTCCATCAATTTGCAGCCCCATATATTTGATTTTTTTAGTTAAATTCTGTAGAGCTTTGTCCAGGTATATTTTAAAAAGCGTAGGTGATAGACAGCATCCCTGCCGTAGACCTTTGGAGGTGGAAAAAGCTGATGTGAAGTGTTGTCCGTTTCTTATTCTCGTCTAGTTATTTTTATAGAGGTTTTGAATTGCCCTGATGAGACTTTCATTAATATCGAGTCCTTTTAGAGCGTTCAACATCTCCGATACCGGCACGCTATCATAAGCCTTCTCTAAGTCGATCAACACAATATGAACTTCTCTATTTCTCTGCATTCTTTTTTCGAAGGCTTTTTTAAGAGAGAATATATGGTCCATTGTGGATCGTCCTGCTCTAAATCCTGCTTGTTCCTCCGGCTGTTTATGTTCTATTTTTTTTTCCATTAGGTCTCGTAGTATGCGGGAGTAGAGCCTTCCAATGGTACAAATAACAGAAATACCCCTATAGTTTTGTGGGTTGTCTTTCGGTCCTTTTTTGTGTATTGGTGTTATATAAGATGTTAACCATTCTTTTGGAAGAGGTTCGCCGTTAATACATCTTTAAAATAGCTCTCGAAGTTTCTCGAACAGTTCTTTGGGTCCATACTTGATTAGTTCTGGGTAAATTCCTCCAATACCAGGTGCTTTTTTAATCTTTATTTGTTGTATGGCTCTTTCAATACTCGAAATCTCGATGAATATTCTGTTCAGTAATTGTTCTTCTTCGATTGGATGTGTTGGTGAAAATTGGTCTCTATTCTCCTGTAGTAGTTTTTGGAAGTGTTCCTTCAGGTCGTTATTTGATACACATTTCAATATGTTATTTTTTTATTAGACTTTCTAAGGTTCCTAACTATTCGCCAAGCTTCCGAGCTCCTTGTTCCTCCTATATGTTGTTCAATGTATTTGCATTCATTCATCCATGTTGAGTTTTTCCTATTTGTCTTCTCTATTCAGTTGTCTGTACTCTTCTTGAATTTCTACGTTGTTTCTATCTTGTTTTCTTGTTATATGTAATTCTTTCTTTTTCCGTATTTTGGATTCAATATCTCGGTCCCACCAATATGGAACAATAAGAAATTAAAATCAAAAACCTACCTTCTTCGAGATTTTATCAACTGTTTATTTAAGCAATAATGAATTTTTGCCTCACGTTATGGACGCACTGTACATATTTTCAACTTAATACGATACACCATTGTCTACATAATAAAACTAAAATATTTAATGAAATTGACTGTCTCGACCCTTACTTCGTGGAATATGCTCATATTATTGTTTTTAAATGAAACTCAATGTCTCTAGTTAATTCCACAATATAATACAAGTTATTGAAAATTCTAAAAAAATGAGAATTGTTTCGATAAATCAATCTCATCGTCAGAATGACAGAAGTTACATTTCATTTTATGCCTACCTGATGTTTAGTAGTTATTTTTGGCTAGACCAAGAAGTAACCTACTGATCTTAATTGGAAAAATGATATCCAGGATATCACCATAGGGCTAATAATATATAAGCTCCAATATTTGTAATATCATATTTTCTTCTTTTTTCTATAAACATATATTAAGCCAATCACAAGTTAGGTTACTTCTTGGTCTAGCCAAAAATAACTACTAAACATCAGGTTGGCATAACATGAAATGTAACTTCTGTCATTCTGACGATGATATTGATTTATCGAAACCATTGTCAATTTTTTAGAATTTTCAATAACATGTATTATATTGTGGAATTAACTAGATACCTTGAGTTTCATTTAAAAACACTAAAATATTTATCTAAAAATACCTTTCTATACAATTTTTATTGCTCTATTATGTTTCCCATGTTATTTATAATTTGATTGGTTCAATTATTACATTATACACTTTCGTAAAATTGACATAGTTAAAATCGGAAGATTTTTATTGCATTTGACACAGACAAATTAAATACGAAAAAACGTATTATTCGTTTGTCCAGAATGATGACTGAGATACTTTGGAATCCAGTATATTGAATTAGATCAAAAAAAGAACTAAACAAGTCGAAGCAGATTTCACTGACACCTAAAGCTTATATTAGTTCTCGACGAAATACGAAACAAAGGACTAAGGATCTTAGACACCCTAAAAAAGATTGTAGATTTTCCCTCATGGAAAGAGGTCGGATGCGAAAGAGAATTTTATTCATTCAATAGAATCACATCAAATTTAGGTAGGTGGAAAAAGGAAGATTGAAGTTTATGGTGATAAATGATTTGGTGAATGATGGCATAAAAATGCGCATCGCCTGATGAAATTACATTAAACGACAAACACTATTTTTCAGGAGAAGCTTTGTACCATAAATACGTGTACAGTATTGAACTAAATTACCCATAAACATTACAGATGTATGTTCATTGGTTAGAATAAAAATGATAAGGGATAAGCAAACGTCAGATAATTTCATTATAATCATAAAAGAATTGTAACAAATATACTGATACATTTTAAAAACAAGATATGAAAAATCTTACATTGAATCATCGCCTATTGCTATGATATTTTATAAGTGTGCTAGTTTTAAAACTCATAGAATTTTATTGAACTATTTGAGACATTAATATGGCAATAACATATTTGAGTGAATGTAAACGACGAGTACTCAGTATGTATATCTTTATTTATATGCAGCTAAGCGCTTTTGGCCATTAAGCCATTATCAAAGCTGTCCTATAAAATTACAATGTTTGAAAAATTAGAAAAAAAAACAATTTAAAAAGTGGAACTTACGTCATAAAAAAGATCCAAAACAGGTGTCAAATACATCCAGTTAATAAAATCGAAGCAATGTACAAAATTAAATCATTGTTACGATGATGTCATTAAAATAAAAACATTAAAATAACCCTATTAAGAGGGTGTACAATTATAATTCACATAATGGAAATTCCCATTCAGAAGTATAAACTAAATGATACCCGATGACAAGTTTGACGTTAAAAATACGGTGGCTAATAAGCCAGCGTGTCGTAAAAAACAAGTGTGATGAACATTGAATCAAATGTATGATTGATAATATGGAAAAATTCATATAGCGAACTGTAAATTGTAGGAAACCCTATATATCACATTTATTTTAAATTTAAAAAATGAAGTTAAAGATGTGATAAAACAAAAAATTGAAAAAACTCCATTCAAATTCAAATTCCCAACATTCATCTAATTTAGATAATAGGAAAATCCCCTCCCACCCTTGATTTTCACCGAAAATGGAATTAGGGGTTGGGTCCATTCCCCAGCCAGTCAGGAACAAGCGTAGTAAACCTAAACGTGTAAAATGCTAGATAACATAAATTAAAAACACTCAGTTGTAAATACATCCATGGAGGAGTTTACATAATCTAGTGACGAATGTGGAAAAGTACGTTCGCAAGGTGAACCCAACAGCTGATGGCCTCCCATATGAATTAGATGTAAATGGTATAGTGATTGTGACCTAATGACCCAAACTATGTCCCATACATACCCCGGCGTCAAGAACACAATGTGATTATTGAATTTAGGTTAGTTGTTACACACCTAGACCCAAACTAGGCATGTACAAAAAGAGAAGAATTCATAGGAGTATGTTAAGAATGAAAGGTTAGTACAGAATTTGATAAGAGCTGCAAGATAATGAACTTGTTGATGAATCCAACTATGACCCATTTATAGCTAGGCTACACGGGAACAATGTAGTTAATAAGATTTTGATAGGTATGACAAACCTAGATCCATACTAGGCATGTACAGGAAGAAACGGTGTGGGAGTGTAAAGAGAGGAAAGAGATGGCGTGTAGTTATAACAAACCTAGATCCATACTAGGCATGTATAGAAGAGAAGAAACCAAGTGAAATTATAAAGAGAAGAAAGGATGGCAGCTATGCCATGGCTGTGACAAACCTAGATCCATACTAAACCTATCACGAACCAGGCATGCGCAGGAGAAGAAGAAAATAAGGAAAAGTGAAAAGGAGGGTGATTTGCTCAAATTTATAACCAAACTATAACCCATACATAGCCTGGTGTCCGACGTACACTGTGGTAATCTAGAACCCGTTCCAAGAACAAACCCATATCCAAACTAGGCATCTCTCAGATAAGTTCCATGAGAGGGGGGAGGGGGGGGTTATGAAAGTTTCTAGGTGTCTGAGACACAGTGTGTGATGCAGTGATAGATGTGGTGCGAATGTGAGAGGTGAATAAGGTTGAGCAAACTTAAAGTAGAAGAAAGAAGAAATAGAGGTAAAAAATGAATAGGAGATAGGAAAGATTCATTCATTCGCCTTTTACGAATGAGCCTAGTGCTGGGCGATATATTCTTGGACCGGATCGCCACGGTTAGAATGTGAGTCGAACGCCCTAGAGGACCACAAGGTTTTGAACAGAGGCTGAAATTTACAATTAAGATGTACTTGTGTGTTGAGGCAGTGTTCTGAGTTAACATTCATTTCCCTGAGTATTTCTAGATCCTCAAGCAAGTCCATCTTTCTGAAGTTGTTCCTGAGAATGTTATGCACGATTTTAGACTTACGTGATGGAGAAGTGATGGTTATTGAACTTAATGTGGAAGCCTAAATTCGACGAAGTGGGTTTATTAAGATGTTCCTTAATTCTAGTACCTAAAGCACGAGTAGTCCAGTTCTAATAACATATTTATTTCACAGACAACGTTTTTCATAAATCGAGGAAGATGTTTTGTATTACCAAGAATAATACGACAAAGTTGTTAATTTTCCACTGATTCTCTTATCAACTCCAGGCACCTCAATTGAAACCATTGTTACTTGTATGTGCAGCATAATGGAATAAAGGGTTCCTTTTTATAAAAGAAGAATTTTTTCATTATTATTCAGTTGAGCTTTGTCGAATGTTGTAGACGTGTTCAACTATATTAGTAATCTTAATCTGACAACGTTTACGTCAAAATTAATAGTTTATTATATACAAATTTACAAATGAATCGTTCAAATTTATTATGGTGTGAACTTCAACGGTATAAAGATCGGAAGGTAATCACGAACTTAATGATTTCGGAAAAACGTTCTGTTTCGGCAATAGTAGCGACTGTATGTCTCTACTTTGATGCTACTTGAATACTGACGGTCTTGTAAATAAAACCCTCTTTTTTGATTATGCAAGCACGCCACTTATTTAAAAGTCTTTCAGAACCTTCTAACCTGGACGGCGTATCCCCAGTTAACGACTGCGCATGCAAGCACCCGTTTTGCGAGCGAAAATGCCGCACGCAATGAGAGAAATACCGTACCCTTCCTAGAGTGATGAATTAACAAGTCCCTTTTCCTCACGTGTTCTGTTTTATTTTGTAGGGGGTGTTAATATATTTTTCCAAACTACCTGTGGTACCTCTATCCATATTTCCATCAGAAAGACATAATATCGATCGCTTGTAGTGAAAGTAAATGTGATTAAGTACGTATTGCAGTGTTTTTGTGCATTCTTTTGATGGAATTTGAGGTAACATTTATCTTTATCGTATAATTAATTGATGAAAATAGAATTACAACACCACCCCAAAGTATTTGTTGCTCACTGTGTAAACCACTGAGTCTCCGGTCCTTCGCAATTTTAAAATAAGAAATATATTCTTTATTTTTATCACAAAGTGGTATTTATTGGAGCACCTTTCCTTACATCGATTGGAATCAGAGGCCAGCTGTGTTATCGAAGGATTGCTGTTTTCCACACAGATATAATTAGATTCATACAGACGGTATGTTTGACTTAGTAACTTAAGAGGAGCCTCACATTTTAGGAACCTCAAAACAGTTGGCACCCGTGACTTGCAATAGAATTCAAGTCATTTTGTAAACAACAAATCAAAATATCCCAGTGAAATCAAGTGTGGAAGTTTTAACACCATATAACTTGGACCATTGTCATGAAGATCAGGTATTTTGGTTAAGTTTTATATTGTTATAAAATGATATGAGCCATTAAGTGATGGTGTGATTTTGACAGTTTTGACAATTTGTGGTCACCAATTTGAACGCCAGAATTTGATTCCCAACAGAAAGTTTACAGAATTCAATTCTGAAATTATTAAATCTCAAATCATTGTATTTTTTGAGAATAGTTGCACCAGCAAAACTTTCGCAATCAAAAAATGTTACTTGTGAAAAGCCCTGTCTGTACTTTATGGCACTGATCTCAACAGAAATAATTAAACTCTCAATACACGAACATCATTCGACATAATTCAAGACAATTATGACAACGTAGAAAATTATTATGTCAAGTAAAGAAACATTCCCAACAAATATTAAAACTAATTAAGTGTTCACAAGAACCGTTTAAAACGCTAAACTGTAAATAACCAGCTTATCAAATATACTACATTTAGTGTTTTTAAATGAAACTCACGATTTCTAGTTAATTCCACAATATTATAAAAGTTATTGAAAATTCTAAAAAATTGACAATGATGATGATATTGATTTATCGAAACAACTGTCAATTGTCAATAGTGTTGTTTTCAATAACATATCCCAGTAGTTTGATGCGCGTTATTGAGAATTTCCTTTTTTTAGTATTTAAGGTTAGTTTATATTGCTTTGCAACCTGAAGAAAATGTTCTAAATTTCGATCGTGATCTGCTTGATCGATTCCACAAATGGTTACGTCATCAATATAGAAATAAGTGTCATGTAACTTTTCAGTTTCGATTATCCTGTCGATAGCTCTTTGAAATTTAGAAACGCCATTCGTAACACCAAATGGGATCCGCCGGAACTGATAAAGTTTACCATTCGCTTCAAACGCAGTATAAATTTTGTCACTGTTCTGTATGGGAATTTTATGGTAGGCTGATTGTGAGTCGATAGTACTAAACACCGTATATTGAGCTACTCTATTCACTAATTCCTCGATTCTTGGTTGAGGATATGCATCTAATAAAGTGAATTTATTTATTGTTTATGAATAGTCAATGCACATTCTCTCCTTTTTGTTTTCTCCGGATACGACAACCACTTGCGCCAGCCAAGGTGAGTTGCTCCGCTCTATAATACCTTCATATATCATTCGTTGGATTTCATTTTTAATAAAGTCACGATCTTGATTTGAAAATCTACGGGATTTTATAGCTATATGTTTTATATCAGGCGATAAGTGCCTAAACAGTGATGAAAGTGGTACTTCAGCAGCCGCTAGGTTACTAATAATAAGAGTCGGTCTAGATCCTCCAAAATTCACATATAGAGCTTCATGTTGCTTCAAAATATCATGTCCAATGATGACGTCGGCACACGCTTTTGATAATATTGACATTCTAATATTCCTGTAGTCTCCGTAGCCTAGTGGAATGGTGCTCTGTCTGCTAACCGAGAGGCCCCGAGACCAAACCCGGGCCTAGTTAACATCATAATTGAAAATTCGGAGATCCACCTGTCGAAAGGCAATGGCAAACCACCGACAGTATTCTGCCTAGTACAGCCTCTCAACATAGACGCTCGGATCCGTCGTTGAACTGTAGGTCCCTTCTATCTGTGGTAACTGGAGAACACAACACAGGTAGAAGTGAGAGGTCGCCTACGTCCGATCACGGATATGGCACTGTAAGAAGAAGTAGATATTCACAAACATCTTTAGGTCAACTTCACAGCTGTTGCGTATTTGGCATGTCACAGAACTAGATGCCATCAAAATGTTTCCATATTCAGGGTTTAAATCTATTTTTAAAGCTTTGGCTAATGATTCATTCAAAAAACTCAGAGAAGAGCCACTGTCGACCAAGGCTGTTGCAGGTTGAGAATTGATAGTTACATCAATTAAAGTCTTATCCAAGCAAGTAGGCCCTGTAGCGGCTAAGTAATAATTCTTCCAAGTATTTGTCAATGTTTCTTCTTCAACAGGTGAACTGCTAGCCGGTTCTCTATTTTTAGACCAGCGACAGACATTACGGAAGTGACCCTTTTTGTTACAATTTCTGCAAAGTGCTTTACGTGCGGGACAAATATTACGAGGATGTTGAGACCTTCCGCAAAAATAACACTTACTAGTTGAAGCCACCGAATTAACTTGAGTTTGAGGTTCGATAGCGTTTTCAGGAAGACCATTTTCGGATATCACATTCAAGTTTATAGGTGACGTGCCAAGAATGAATGAATTCGACTGAAGAACTGCCATTTCTAACGCTCTTGCCTGAGAATAAGCTTGATCAAGAGTAAGAGTTGTATTCTCCAAAAGTCTTAGTAGAATTTTCGGATCGCTTAGCCCTCTTATAAAATAGTCTCGTATATACGTATCCCTATTCTCGGATGCAGTTACATGTTTGAAGTTGCATTCTTTAGCCAATGAGTTTAATGCACACATATATTGATCCACTGATTCATTTGGTATTTGATGACGCGTTGCAAGTTTGTGCCTGGAATAAATTTCGCTCACCTTCTTGACAAATATAGCTTTAAGAGTATTGATTGCTGTGTCATGATCTGTAGATTCGCTTATGTAGGAGTATACTGACGATGAAACATGGTTAACAAGTAAATCCAATTTTATCTCTGGAGTGCTGTCATTTACCGTTCCAATAAAGGTTTCAAACGTTTTCAGCTAATAAATCTATTCCTAGGCAGCAGGTGAAGATGAAGGATCTACTTCTAATTTCTCCGGTCGAAGAAATCGATCCATAGTTGAAAATTATGTGGATTAAACTGATCTGAACAGGAATAATTAAACTCTCAATACACGAACTTTATTCGACATAATTCAAGATAATTATGACAACGTAGAAAATTATTATGTCAAGTGAAGGAACATTCACGACAAATATTTAAACTAAGTATGTGTTCACAAGAACCGTTTAAAACGCTAAACTGTGAATAACCAGCTTATCAAATATACTACAGGCACATCTGTCGAAAAATTCATGAAAAGGTTTACAAAGAAATATGCAATTTAATTGAGAAAAATGTTGTGAATCGAGAACGATGCTATTTCCTGACGTATGTGCATAAACAATATTATGACATGTTGTAAGATTTTAGTGCGGGTATAGAGGGAGCATCGAGTTCAGTATTTACGACACACTATTTGGAGGTAAAAATTCGTAAAAAAATCAATAATAATATTAAAATATTATAATCTAACAAAAAAAAGATCAGGATACGTTGCAAACAGCCGCAGCAATTTTACGAGGAGTATAAAATCAGAAAATTTTCCTGACTCTTTAACTAGTCAACGATTAATAAAGGGTGAATGCGCAACACCCCAATGGTTTCCGATTTTTTCGCTTCGATGATTGGAGGTTATACTGGCAAACACCGTAATTGCGACAGTCTCAAACGTCATGTGAAATATCTATCACGGGTCATAATTTATATAATTATTTGAATACTCTAGATAAATTAGATAAGAGATATTTTGAATGGTCTCGAACTTAAGCGGATTCGTTTTATTGACATTGCAATAGTATTTTCCTCTCTACGTGAATGGAAACTAATAATAAAATATCTAGATGTTTACTGAAACTTCTTCAATCGTGGAGTTTCCGATTGTGATTCTCACATACACGGAATTATAGATTTTTGATTTGATTTCTCTCGAGTATTTATATTAATAATTGTGATACATATGAGTGTTTTAAATGAAACTCAACGTTTCTAGCTAGAAACGTTGAGTTTCATTTAACCTTCATATGACTGCCCGGGGTTCATTTGTACCCCATGACGTATGTTTTTGCTGTATCTTTGCAAACGCAAATTTTTAAACATTGATCTTTCATCTAGCTGCAGTTTATGAATTATTTTGATAAAATATGATGTATTTAGTAGTTTTTATTGGCTGGTATAAACAAAAAATAGTTTTATATTCCAGGGGTCTCTTCAGACCCCGGTCAGCCTTTTACGTCCGATAAAATAATCCCGGTAACTGTTAATAAAATCGGGGAATCCCATACATTTAACGTTTGTTTACTCACAGGGAATTTACCCATATAATTGTAAAATGTAAATTACCAGTTCAAATGGGGGATTCCCTGCACTGCGATATAATTTTTAGACTTGAATATTCGGGTTAGTCTCTTGTGATATTGCGAGTAGGGTACATTGTTTTGAAAATGAGTCAGTTTTTATTTACAAACAATCGCAAGGGGCTTACTGACCATGAGATGTTACGTATACTTGAAAGTGATGATCCAGAGTTTGATAGTGTTATCACTGAGGAAATATCGAGTGACTCAGAAGATGAAGACATTGTCACAGAAGTAGAGGAAGAAAATGATGTAATAGTTGTTGATCAAAGTATAGAGAAAACGAACCCAGAGGAACCAACAGTTAGTAACAGCCAGGGCATTCCAGTATATAAATCTGAAGATGGAACTGAGTGGTCGAAAATTCCAGGAAACACAAAAGTTAGACGTTCAAAAGCTAATATTCGGAGACATGCTCTAGGCCTTACAAATTACAGTTCTGATATCTCAAGTATAAAAGACGCTTTTCTTCTTTTCCTATCTCCGGATATTCTGAACATAATAGTAACCGGAACAAACAGAAAGGCACAAACATATTATGATAAATGGAATATAGAAAATCCGAATAAAATTAAAGTTTTTGTACCTGTTGATTCTACAGAGATTGAAGCTTATATTGGACTGTTGCTTATTCTTGGCGCACTTCACGGATCGAAAGAGGCTATCGATATGCTCTGGTGTCAAGATATTTCTTACTGTCGTCCTATAATTTCTGCTGCAATGTCAAGTGACAGATTCGAACAAATTACTTCATTTTTACGCTTTGATAATTTTCAAACAAGACAAGAACGAAAATTAGTAGATAAGCTAGCTCCGATAAGAGATATATTCGATATTTTCACTTCTAATTGTGAAAAATCACTTAATCCTGGCGACCATCTATGTGTAGATGAGCAGCTTGTACCATTAAGGGGTAAGGCACCATTCCGAGTCTATATGAAGAGTAAACCTGATAAGTATGGAATCAAAATATGGGCTCTTGTGGACTGCACCACTTCTTATATTGCAAACATGCAAGTTTATTTGGGTGAGTTATTTGAAAAGCAATATAGGCAAACTTTATATTCCTATCTATCTATTAATTTTTAGGAAAACAAGGTAACAAAGCGGAAAACGGTCAAGGTCAAAGGGTTGTCCTAGATTTGACAGACCATTTGGAAGGCAGATTTGGAATAACGACCGATAACTTTTTTACAAGTTTAGAACTTGCCGACAAGTTGTGGAGAGAAAATATAACTTTATGTGGAACCCTCCGGAAAAATAAAACATTTATTCCCAGGGAACTTCTACCGGCATCGTACAAGGAAGAGTTTTCAAGTATGTTTGCTTTTAGAAATCAAAGAACGCTAGTACCCTATATTCCAAAACAAAAACATGCTGTCATCTTACTTTCGAGTGAGCATACTGATAGTAATGTAGCTGGAGAAGAATAGCACTATAAACCAGAAATTATTCTTCATTACAACAAAACAAAAGGTGCTGTCGACACTTCAGATAAATTGGCCAAAGAATATACAGTGCAGAGAAAGTCAAACCGCTGGCCAATGGCAATATTTTCGCATCTTATAGATATCGCAGGAATAAATGCTTATAAATTGTGGTTACTGCAAAACCCGGATTGGCGAAAAAACAGTTTAGATAAACGTAAAATGTATATTTTGGGACTAGGAAAAGAACTCATAAAGAAAAACGTTTTCCGGCGATATAATAATAAATACATTCAGACGAATAGAAAACGGCATATGACAAACATTTTTCCCGAACTACTGGATGCAACAGAACATAGAGTTGAACAACAAAACATTACCAGGGGGCGCTGCCATATGTGTCAAAGAGGAAAAGACAGAAAATCCAGAAAAATATGTATTAGGTGTAATAACTTCGTGTGCCTAGAACATTCAAAATCGGAGATAGTTTGTAAAAAATGTTAAAATGATATGTAGCTAGTGGTATTAGTGATTAGGGTATTTTATATTTTTTTCGTGATGGTTTTGGACTAATAAATGGTTAATAGTAAAACAATAATAAAACTTTTTTCTATATATTAAATTTAAAGAAAAATACAGCATTTCTGCAATTTTACGGGTGGAGTCTTCTCGGACCCCAGTTAGTCCTTTTCATAAAATTTTGATGTCCGTACCATGAAGGTTAAAACACTAATATGAGTAGATCCCACGAAGTAACGGTCGAGACAGTTAATTTCAGTGATACATATGATTCATGCGTACTACCTGATAAAACTAGTATCCTACGACATACATCCATACTGACATGTGCCTAGGACTCATCCACTTGGAATATTCCTTATATCGTAATATTCAACGGATATTCAAAGGATATATTATATCCCCTACCTAGCAGACTCTTGAGACTCCCGCATTATCCATGACGGGCATCTTTATTATAGTCATGGGATATATGTGGGTCATCTGTCAATGCCGTTCAAGTTGTGATTGCTTAATCATCCATATTTCTAGTGGAGTAGGCCTCATGGGGACACAACTATAGAAAAAACATCTGGGGAGGCGTGGAAATGATTTGAAATAATGTTGATTTCACTCCACTCAATTCCTTACTTTTACGTTTTAAGTAAATATCTAACATAAGTATCTTCTCAATCACATCAGGAGACTTCAAATGGATTGGTTAGTTAACATATCTAAGATCCACGCCGACAATCCAGGGAAGTCAAGTGGTAATTTATTAGCGCAAGATAGTGAAAATATATGGACTTTTTCACAAATTGTTCGCCTTGTATGTGAAAATCATGTCATAGGATTTTGTTGAAAATTTTGTATGAAATGAATGAAAGTATTTCGAGTTCTCTCATAGAAAAATATCGCTACCTTTTCGGACTCCCTTATGAGATATAGGGTGATGAACAAATCGAGGTTTTTATTTAACAATGTATACGTAATTTTCCAAATTGACATCATTCGACTATGCATACGATAAAACACATAATTAATATCCTTCACGCGAATTTTGTTATTTTCGGTGGGTTTATCACCACAAGGTGTCCGAAAAATCAAAATCCGTTATTTTTCTATGTTCGTGCATCATCTTGTATTAATTGTATCAACTGTGATGGAATTAATTCATAATATTATGTAATAATTCAACCTTTTTTCGGATTTTCTCTATATAAAATAACAAAATAATGAGAGTCTCAATATATCATTATTATCAAATGAAATAGCCCTTTAATTAAAAAAGATTTGGAAATTGATTTTTCATGAATTTGTCATACAAAGATGTGATGATAATACCATCAAAGATAAATCAGAACTAAATTATAACTTGGGAGATACGGAGTGATGGAAAGTAAATATTTCTTATATTCAACACCCTGCATCTCGAAAAGTAGTCATAGGATCGTGTTATGCCCATTGAAACATATCACCAGAATGATCAATTCTACAATATATCAAAAATTCAAGAAATTTGACGTAGAGCCATTTTCCCATATAAGGTGTGCGAGGTCCTTTGTATAACCAGTTGAACGAAGCATAGGAAAATATTAGCCATTGGCATGAGTTGTTGATATATCATCAAATTTAGAGGAATTGTTGATTTATCATCAAATTCAGGGGGGTACAACTTATTTGTACTTATTTAATAGCGTTTTCGATTTACCTGCCTCTGCTGAACTGAGTGCGCACTTAGTTCAAAAGTTTTGTTCGGTTATGGTTTTCAAACTTGCACTCATCCAGTTTCACGTATTCGATTTACAAGCGGTACTGTCCGAGCGCGCCCTCAGTTCAATTTTATTTGCCCAGAAATGAAAGACGGTGCAGTCCGTTCAGCTCAGTTTTAAATGGCGCCAAATATAAAAAAATTCGAATTAGCATGGCTTACCGCATTACTCTCATCTTCAGATAGTTGTTTGGGTGAAGAAATATTTCTTATGAATCCTACAGAACAGAAAACGATACTCGATTTAACTAATGTGATGAGAAAATATTCACATGAAGAAGTGAGTGCACCGTTTTTCGTTGGAAAACATTTTTCTCAAAGAGTTTTCTATGTACTTGAAGAGTTAATTTGTATGTTTCATGCATTATAAAATATATATATTTCTCATGGTGCTTTTCACGTTCATATGGTCCTTGCTTTCCTACTGTTTGTTCTCGTCTTTTTGACCGAAAGTTGGGTTAGACACACTGCACTGGCAGTGGCGGCAGTGGCAGTGCAATCAAGTGAACTAGCCTGCCCTCGCTGAGTTTTGTGACGTCATTTCAGGGCAAACTGAACTTGCAGATTGCAGGTAAATCTAAAACGCAATAAATTAAATTCAATCGGGATTTTTTTATCCTCTGATATACGATTTGATCAATATTCTACTTTTTCATAACCATTCGCAGTTTGGACGATTTACTAAGCATTATTTTCATAAACTGAAGTATAATATTAATGTAGCATGTACTTCAGCTTGTTAATCTCAACTTACTTTTCTCGTAATCCATTCGTGAAGAAGTTGCACGTGCTGCGTGCTTGGAATTCGATTTATTCACGCTACACTGATAAAGAACTTGTTTCGTTGCAGTTTGCTAATTCAATTAATAATTTTCAAAAGGAAATTAATCTACTCAATCGCTGCAACGTTGTAACAAAAAACAAATAAAAATGAAAGTTTTCGAAACAAATAACCTACATGCTCACTCCATATACAAACCTGAAATCTCAGCCAGTGTTTCTCTACCTACAGGTCTTCACAAAAACTTTAATTGCTTTAGAGCCTTTGGGGACCGCCCACACTCCAACCCTTGGATCTGTGGTCGATCACTCGAAGGAGCTTTTCAAATCGATGATGAAGTAATCTCCCACTTAATTGTACAGATTCAGTGGTGGACGCCGACGTGGGGAGTGCATTCCAGAACAACCAAATAAGAGTGCGTAAATAATTAAACAAATTTTGTTAATCAAACACATTTAGAACAATTTTTGTATTTACGATTCAACCACGCAGAGTTATTAGGTTTACACAATAAAGTTTGGAAATCGTTATTAGATTCAACATAACATGTTACTTCATTGATTTTAAATACTGTAACACATTGTTTTTGTCCGATATATCATTAAGTATTTCTCTCAAGTTTATTCTTATACTACGATTCTGTCATTTTATTGAATATAATGGATATTTTAGTAGTAATTATTTAACACAAATGGCCGGTTCCACCAAGATTTCTCTTATCACCAATGAACTAATTAGCTATTGAATTTATTCTCTAATCAAATTTCAATTGTGCTTCACCAAGCACAATCAAATTTCAATTAACTGCACTGAAAGAAATTTCCAATAACGGTTAGCAAAAATTGAATAACAGTTATTAGAAACTTTCATGAAATAGGCATCTATTAAGTTCATTGATACAGTTATTAAAGTCACTTTGTTGGACACCACTGATTAATTGTTATTGAATAAACTTTTTAAGACTTTTGTATAACCTTTATCGAGCGCACTTGAAGAGTATTATAGGATTCTGTGATAGCAACCATATTGTCATATAGTAAAGGTTACTAGATTTTCAAATAAAAAAAGTATTATCGAGTGCACTCCATAAATATTATCGGATTTTCCAGTAGGAACTATACTATCACATAGTGGAGGTTTTTAGATTTTCAAATAACAAACGGAATTTTGTACAACTGGTATCGAGTGCGCTTAATTTATATTATAATATTTTCCAGTAACAATTATACTGGCGATAAGTAAAGGTTATTAGTTTTTTTTAAATATGATAATATGTCATATAGCCGGTAACGAGTGCACTTTTATTAGTATTATAGAATTTTCTGATAGCGGTTAGACTATAATAAAATGAAGATTATTATATTTTCCAATAATAATCTGATTTTATTCATATGAAATTACTTTGCCTGCAGTTTATCTGGAAAACTATCTAGCGATTTATTTTTCGCAAGTTCCTAGATATTTTTAAATAAAACTATATCTGCTATAAAACATTTATATTAACAAAAATAAAGAAATTCGGTTAAATATACTTGTATAAAATAAATAAATGAAAATATTCTCCAGCTGATACAACTTCTTGCTGACAAAAGTGAAATAAAATATATAAATTCATGGAACTAAATATAACTACAAAAATACAACGTAATATGGTTAAAATGGAATGAAATTATTTTTAGAGTCCAGTAGATAACATCAAAACTTCCAAAAATAAACATTCTTCGATTCAAACAAAATATGTGAAAATGGTTAACGGTGCTTATAACAAAAATACTACATACATGTAGGGTAACGGGTACAGTGATTGGCCAATTAAGCATCTATCTAAACTTTGACAGATTAAAACATAAAGGGTTTTAAATATGTATGATTAATAGCATATTAATACGAAACAGC
The DNA here is from genome assembly GCA_963921935.1 of Galeruca laticollis. NCBI lineage: Eukaryota > Metazoa > Arthropoda > Insecta > Coleoptera > Chrysomelidae > Galeruca > Galeruca laticollis. Next base: position 38,124,281 of record OY998179.1, on the reverse strand, counting down.
ACACTGATATAGTCCCTGAATCCGACTCTGTATAAGCCATGTATGAAAGTTAAAATTATGATGGACGCGCAGGGATTTCTTAGAATTGGTAACGATTGTGACTATCTTATCTAGACATTGTTTTTGTGACCAGTCTTATCTAGAAAATGCGAGAGACAATTGTTTTTGTGTAAGCCGCAATCTAGAATTATCTAGTGAAAAAGGCACTAATATATATAGAGGACCGACCAGCGGAGAAGTTCAGTTCAGTTTATAATTTGACATCGTGAGATAAACAGTAAATGAGTGAATATAAATTAGTGAAGTGTTTATATCAATTAGTTTAAGTGCATATAATGTGTAAACAATATAAATTAGCGTATAGCGTAGAGATACATAAATTACGTTAGTAGACATAACGTGTATGTATAAATTCACCCCACCCGTATTAAAAACGTTTAAATAAATAACAAAAACATTACAATATTATACGCTAAGAATGGTGGAAAGTAAAATGGAATTGTTATGAAAACATTTATCTTGAGTAAATGCAGTACATTTACTCCAGACAAATGTTTTTATAACAATTCCAATACATTTATTCAAAATTGCACAATGTGATAGTTATTGGCCGTCAGGAGACAATTATTGGCATACGTCTTGTACAGTGATTGGCCCTTCAATATTTAATCTGTTTTTCGAAGTTTTCTACTACTTTTACGTAGGTACTTCATATGTGAGTAGATAATTTATACTTGTGTAAGCCTGGTACCTATACTAAGTAGCTAGTATAATGAACCACAAAATATTTAAAAAAATAGTAACTAATTTATTTATTTTTTCACAATAAAGTATCTAGATATCTAAATGTAAACTAAAGTCTATTTTAGCTTTAAACAGGCAAAACACTTAAAATAATCATTTGAAGTTATCGTGCCTTGTTTGATTTTGAGAATGCAGGGTATGTGGTACGTTTTTCGACACCCCATTTTGGCTCATGTTTATATTTTTTACACAAAAAAAGCATATCTCACTCGTTATTGCAGTTTTCATGAAAGCATTATGTATGTTTTGACGTTCTTGCATTGCATGATCCATGTAACCCTTTTCACTTGTCAGTGAAATATCTGGAATAATTTTAATTTTTTTGCCTGGGGAATCATTGTCAACATTCTGAAAAATCTTTCTTACAACAGCACTCTTAGAAATATGACTTTCCTTTTACTTTGGAGGAGTTTCTCGGCAGTCAGGAATTTTATTCATCATATCACGTGCTGTGTTATATTCACTTGCGGCTTCCACATTTTTTGATCTGTTTTTCTTTTCAACAAGTAATATATCAATATTTTGTTGTGTAGTGCAATTTGCTGCCTCATCGTTGCTGTTTCCAATAATTTGAACTTGGATTTGGTTAGAGCTAGCCATGCTGTCTTTGTACTTTCCAGATTTAATATTTTTCATGGTATTGTTTTACCTTTCTTTTCCAATTTATCATTCAATTCGTTTTGTGCTCTTCTTGCTGTTGTTTTTGAATTCTCTCGGTTTTACGTTTCGGCTTTAGAGATTCGTCTCGTTTCTTTTTTTCTTCTTTCTCTGCTTCTGCTTTTTTCTTTGTAGATTAAGTAAGCACGAATGGTAATCTCGCAATTGATTTCTTTTCCTTTTTTTTCTGGAGTTTTTGGCAAAGTAAGAATCGAATTCATGTAATCGCTTGTTGATGTCGGTGGTATCACATATAAAGATTTTGAAGGATCACATTTTTCTGAGGTGCTAGCCAAACAATGAGAGAGTGGCATTTCATCGGGAGTGAAATTATCGATTATAACGGGCATATTTTCTATGTCAAAGTGAGAATCGTTTTTCAAATCATCAACTTCACTAGTATTTTGATTAGCCGAATTTTGTTTATCGTTATTCCGATAAATTTCATAGTTGTTTAAACCTTCACCTTGAATAATACTTTGATCAGTCAAATTCTGGGTATCCTGCTTATCTAAATATGCTTCTTGAGTGTGATGTAATTATCGTATTCTTTGTTATTCAAATCTTCTGTTTCTATGTTTTGATTTGCTGAATGTTGTGCATTGTGAGTGGCATGCATTTTATCATACACATTTTTTAGTGAGACTATATCTTCATGTTCGGTATTGTGGGCATTCATAGAAGCAAGTAGTTGATATTTTTGTTCACCAATGATGCCTCAAGAATCTTCTAAAGTAATGAATCCTTTTATATTCTTCCTACTAGTACTTGTATCACTTGTTTTTCACCCACGCATTTTCTTAAATTAATTGCTGAAGAATTCCATGGACACAATCAGATAGCTCTAAAGCCATACTTCATTGTTTCAATTCCAAAAGTTTCGTCGATTACATCTTTTAAAATAAGCCAAAAATTTTCTTTTGTGCGAATTTGTTCGGGGATTTTCCGTCGAAATTCGAGGACCCCTGCATTCCAAACATTCTTCAAGGGTTTAAAAGCAGCAACATCTGCTGGTTGCAAAATTCGGGTACAGAGCAATTAATATTATTTCGAGTTCAGTACACAGTTGACTAACTTGGTAGGTTAGATGACTAGAATGACCATCGACGAAAAGTATAATTGGAAATTTTGTACCACTTCGTCTTAAAAAAGGGTGCAAGATATTTCCGATATATTCATAAAATGACTCGTGTTTCATTCAACTATTATCACTAAGCCCAAAACCCCATTCATCAGGCACTGAACTAGTTATGGCCGATGTTAGTCGTGATTGGGCATATATGATCATAAACATGAATTCTTTTTGGGATGATGTTCGACCTCATAGACATTTTTAGTACCTTCGAAGGCTAGAACCTTCCTGTTTTTGGGCACAACAGGAAGCACGTCTCATCACAATTAAGCACACGGTTCGGGTCTTCCAAAATATCGAACACATTTTTTTCTTTCAAATACGTTTCTATTTCTATAAACCATTTCCTTATAACTACTTCAGTAATATTGGTACTAGCAGCCGTGATTGCCTCGGATGTTCTTAGCGAAACTTTTGGATGTCGTCTCAAAAACGCCCTCATCCATCCACGACTTGGAAGGTTTTCTTGTGTTCTGTGAAAGGGTTTGGCCTGGGATGGTTGTCCCAAACCTTTTTACTGAAGTCTGAACGTCTTCGTTTCGAACTGGAAAGCCCTTTGCATGGCAGGAAAATATTCAATCTTCTAAGGTTTGTTCTTCCTCATCTGTTATTACCGGTCTAGGACGAGGTATAACCTTATTCCCAAAGTTAACATCTCGCCTTAATTGAAGAGTTGCTCTCGGAACTTTATATCTTAATGAAGCATGTCATTGCGACATTCCATCCTCAATGGCTTGCAATGCTTTGGCGATATAATCTTCATCATATTTTTTATTGTACTTTGTCCCCGTCTTCACTTTAGGCATTTTTGCGAAAATATTCTGTAAAAGGAATTTTACATTGTCATGTCTCTGTTTTGGTTAACCTAGGTAGGTACCTAGGTAAAAATAAAAATTGATATGAAAGACAAGATGCACACTTATAGAGTGATTGGCCGCCTCAGCAATAATTATTGGCCACCCGGCCAACGACTGTAACCGCATGTTGAAATATAATATTTTTTATATAAATATGCTAAGCCGAATGAAGTTAGACTAAAACAAGCCTTAACCCAAAAAAATTAGAAATTCCTACAGTATCAGTTATTGGCCATGTTACGGGGATACATAGCAACGCACCGTTAGGAAAACGTTGTCAATGATAATTATAATTTTTCGACCATAACAGTACTGAAAAAACTTTTTGAGTCCCCAAATCAGTGCTGCTGCTTCTTTGTCAAGTTGGCTATAATTTTTCTCGGCTTTGGTCAAAGATCTTGACGCAAAAGCAATGGGTCTTTCGGTTTTATCAGGCATAATATGTGACAATACTGCGCCGAATCCCGTTGGTGATGCATCTGTAGCTAGCGTCACAAGTAAGTTGGGATAGAATGGGGTAAGTACTTTTTCACTACATATCTTTGTTTTTAAGCTTTGGAAAACATTTTCACATTCTTTGGTCCAATCAATTTTGGTATTCTTTTGTAAAAGTTTATACAGCGGATTAAGTTTTGAAGCTAGGTTCGGTATGAATTGCTGATAATAGTGGATCATTCCGAGAAATGTTCTAAGTGACGAGACATCTGTTGGCCGGCAACTATTTTTTATATCATCTATTTTCTCGTCAGTTGGGTGTAGTCCCTCCTCATTAATTCTGTGACCAAGGTATGTAATTGACTTTTGAGAAAATTGACATTTCTTCCTATGTAGATGTAGTCCACACTCTTTTAATTTTCTGAATACTATTTCCAGTCGTTGCAGTAATTCTGTATATGTACGTTCTTGTAAAGCAATGCCATCAAAGAAACATGCTGTACCTGATAGCCCTTGTAATGTCTGATCCATATATCTTTGCCATATATTTGGAGCTATTTTTACACCAAACATTAAGCGATTTACTTAATAAGTTCCTTTACAAGTGCTATTTGCTTGCATTTTTGCTGAGGCTTCATCAGTTTTCATGTGTAGGTATGCTTGATTAATGTCCAATGTGCAAAAATATTTTCCTCCACTCAATTTGCTAAATATCTCTTCTATTCTTGGAATAGGATAGTTATCATTTTCTAGATTTTTATTTAATGTTGCACTGTAGTCGGCACATAAGCGTATTTTCCCTGAATGTTTCACTACAGGAACCAAAGGTGTACCCCATTGTGAGTAAGTAACTTTTTCAAAAATCCCAACTTCTTCCAATCTATCTATCTCTTTTTCTACTTGTTCCTTGAGCGCAAACGGTACTGATCTTGGTCTCAAGAATATTGGTGTAGTGTTTTCCTTTAATTTGAATGATGCCTGGTAATTATTAATTTCTCCAATTTGTTCTGAGAAATAAATCTTCATATTCTTTCAGTAATTGGTGTAATTTGTCTTTAAATTCTTGTTCTGTGATGTCTTTGTTTTCTTCTGAACTTATTGCATTTACTTCAAAATTTATCTTAAGTTTCCTTATCCATTCCCTTCCGACTACGGGGTCTACTTTCCTATCAATCACGATTACTCTGCCCCAAATTACTTTGTTTTTGTATTCTATCATCATATTACAGGTACCCAGAGGTTGTATTATTTCCCCCGTATATGTTCTGAGTTTAATTCTAGTGCTTTTCAGTTCCAGGTTTTTGAAATGTTTGTTATAATAATCTGCAGAGCATGTAGTTACTGCTGCGCCTGTATCTAACTCCCAAGTGTGATCTGAACCATTTATTTTTAATGTAATGTTGGATTTATCATTTGATGTGTTCACTGTAGGTATTGTATATATTTCGAAAATTTGTTCATTTTCTGTATCATCTGAGTATTTCTTTTCAATTTCTAATTGTTTCTGTTCTCTGAAGCATACAGCCTCGACATGCCCTTGTTTGTGACACTTTAGACAAAAAAGTTTATCTTTAACCTTACATTCAAATGCTTTATGATCTGGTTTTCCGCATCTGTAACACATTATTTACTTTTCCTCTCTGGTATTATAATTTTCTGTATTTTTCTTGTATGTATTTCTCTTGTAGGTATTCTTGTTATATGTACTTTTCTTGACTGTAATTTTATTTATTGGAGAATTTTCATAATTTCCCATTTCTTTGCTTTCTGATTTTGATGTTTCAATTGCCATTGCAATTTTTATAATATCATCAACTTTCGTAGTGGGAGGTTCTTGTAGTAATCTCTCTTTAATGTCACTGCTACGTAGGCCACGAATAAATTGTACTCTCAGATGAGTTTCAAATGTACTATTTTTGCATCCATTGCAAACAAAATTGCATTTTCCACCTATTTCTTTTAATCCCGCCACATAATTAGCTATAGATTCATGTTCATGCTGTATTCTGAGGCAAAACTTGTGCTGTTGGGCTACCTCACCTGGTTCTGGAGCGATGTGGTTTCTCAAGATGTGTATGAGGTTTTCATATGTTTTTAATTCTGGTACATCTGGAGAGGTAATGTTTTTTAGTATCTGGTAATACTTTGGTCCAATGCAATTCAGGAAAATGTGCACTTTTGTATTGGCATTTGTCACACCTTTCAATGTAATGTAGTTTTGTAATCGTTGTAGGTAACTATCGAATGACTCGTTAATTTCGTCGTATGGTACAAGTGAAATGCCACTGACTTTAGACGTAGACGTATTTTCTTGGTTTAACATTGTTTGTTGTAATCTATTTTGCTGTTCTTGCATATTTGTCATTGCATCCATCATACTTGCTAACACTTTTGCTAGTTGATCCTCCATCCTCGTCAACAACTATTAATATTCTAAAGAATATGTTCACTACATTTGGATTACCCTTAATAATAGTATCGGACAACGGCAAATAATTTCGATCAGAAGAAATGCAGAGATTTTTAAAACAAAATGGAATTCAATCAAAATTCACAGCACCTTTCCATCCATCGACCAATGGACAAGCAGAAAGATATGTACAAACTTTTAAAAATAATTTAAAGGCCACGATACATGAGGAAGGTACCCTCCAGGACAAACTATCAAAAATATTAATGATGCACAGGAAAACGCCAAATAATTCCACTGGATTGAGTCCTAGTGGATTGATGTTCAAAAGATTATATAGAACAAGGATTGATTTGGTTCAAAGGGAATTCATAACAGTAATGAACAACAAAAGAGAAGAAATAAAAATAAATAAGAAATTCAGTGGGGGAGAAACAGTACAGATACGATCGTATGATGACAATAAATGGAAATTTGGAGTCATCGTGGAAAAAATAGGAAATTTACACTATGAGATAAATGCAGATGGAAAAATTCATAAAAGACACGTGGATCAAATATTAAAATCACATGTTAAGGACCACACTATCCACAAGGATGAGTCTGTTAGGCAGCATCATCTGCCTGATTCGCAAGAAAAATCACAGGCGGACACGGGTGTTGACTCTGAAAAGGAACCAGTTAAGGAGAAACATATTGAGAAAGAGGACCAGACACTAGAGAGAGCGGAGCAGCAACCGGCTAATGAAGAGGTAGTATATTCGGCCGCCGAGACTGTTCCTCAGATCAACGAACCGAAACAGGAAGATTTGGTAATTCGCCGCAGTACTAGAAACAGAAGGCCGCCCAAACGTTTAGATCTATAAGTTTGATAATACAACGAGGGGAAGTGTTACGGCGATACATAGCAACGCACCGTTAGGAAAACGTCTCTGTCAGCCGTCAGTAAAATATATATAGTTGTCAATGATATTCCTTGTTCATATATATTATAAGTCTGTTCAAGAATAAAGTATAACATTAAATATAACTGAAATCCATAATTATTGTTAATCAATACACAACAGGCCACCCCGGCCAATGACTAGTACGAGTACAATTATATGTACCAGTTATTGGCCATCCAAAATAACCGACAAAAACCTAACCAAACTTTCTGAAGTTAACAGATAATTATAAAGAATTATTATAAGTATCATAATAGATGTATATCTCATCGATTACTCAGGAAAACAGCCATTTCATACAAAACTGACGAACACGAAAGATTACCAGTTTCCTTTGTTTTCACTTCTCAATGAGAATACTTTTAACACATCGTCGATGATTTGGCGCCAACTTACCAGGATTGCCTACCCGACAATTAACATTTTACCAGTAGATGAACAAATGTCCCTAGCATCTTAATAAACTATAAAGAGATTATGGAAAGGAATATGGTCCTTATGATTTTTTAATTTTAACGAAGTGGCCAAAGCCACCATAAACTCAAAGAAATATGGGAGCCGCATTTTTTAAATAATTATGCTTTTTTTATTTCGATTGATTGATGTATAAGAATCGTGAACGTAAATATCTTCTTGTACAATAAATTTTTTTGTGTAAGTCTGAGTTATCTAGTAGGCAAAAAAATTACTGCTAAAATTAGCAGTACCTAGCAGTAAATAACAAAACCAACTTGTTTAAGTTCACTCACTATAATCGAATCTATCCGTCCAAAGTTGGATTCATCCAACAAATTCATTAATATTACATCATCTTTTTTAAAAATCAAAATATTGGAGCAATTCTATTTACTACAGAAAAATTTCATTTATATATTTCAAAAATAGTTTCTATTGTAGAAGGATTAGTTTATAAACGAATTTCTTTAAAAATGGGTGGTAAAATATCTAATATTACAGTTTTCCCCAAAGGACGAAATTTTGTGAACAATATCATCGCTGTTTAACTGTCTCTTAGTTAGCCGTTGCTGTTGTTTGATGGCAAGAGTGTGGGTAATATGTATTCTGGATAACACTACGTTAGCTGCAAACTTTGATCAAAGTTATAGAACGAGAAATTTTTAGAAATAAATAAGAATATTATGTTACTGTAAATAAGATAACAAATGCAAAGGGAATAGAAATGAAAAAATTGTTACAGAAATACGAAGAAAGAAAAAAATAACAAGAGCGTGAACAACAGAAATGAAGAGTGAGCATGAACATTCTGAATGGTAATGATAAAATAAGAGGACATTCAAGGATTGCAAGAGTTTAAAAGAAAGTATTGTAACACTATGCATTAAGATGGTTCTCAATACAAGAATTCATCAAATAGCATAAAATATATAGCAATTGTATATACATGTCCAATAAGATAGGTAATAGGAATGAATATCACAATAACAATAATGAAAATTTAGATAATTATTATTTAGTTATATAAGTAGAACTATAAATTAGTAACAATACCCACATTTATTACAGAACAAAAATCGAATTAGGAGTATTTTCATGTATATAAAAAATAACATGGAGGGATTAATGAAAATAAAAATTCACTTACCTCTAAATATTATTGACCAAAAACTGGTGTCTAGTGTGCGTAGCCCTGATCAACTTCTAGGAAAGCCCCAAGAAGCCCTAAACTCAACGGAGTTGGGCCGAAGGCGCTGCGACACTCACGACGCGAGCAATACTACTTTATAGATTTGGATTCCACCAGGAGCACAGAAGTTTAAAGGTAAACATTTTCTACGTTTTCATTTTACGGTCTTCTAATTTATGGGCATACAAAATTTTTGCGTAAAAGTAAGACACTTTGAAATATATTTTTTTTAACAAGACTTAGTTATAGGAGCAGACATAGACTGTTTTAGGTTAAGTTTACATTGGGATAATTTTTGAAATTAACATAGACCAACGGATACATCACTTTATCTTTCCACATTTTGGAAGGCATTCACCAAAAATTGAATTTTGTCATATCTTGTGAACTGCCTCAAATAAATGTCAATGAATAACGTATTACTGCTCAGACAATCCCAGAGATTGGAAGGATCCAATTAGACGGCGGGAAGAGAAGTAACAGACGAAAAGGCAAAGGGATGAGGATCAGGACCATGACGCTACCTCGGAAAAACCATGGATGGTGGCGAAAAGGCCTAATAAGAATATAGATACACGGTTTTGGAAAATCACCAAAAGATGAGGAAGCTAAAATAGTTGACAATGTTGTCAGTATCGAGAACCACCCCAGAGGCAAAAGGAAAGATCTCCTTCACACAAAGGATAAGGCGACAGTAGTAGAGTCGACAGAGCAAATCATTAATAGGTATGTATCTGTGGTCATTATTTAGCAGTGCCTCTCGTATCTACTCCTTCAACCATCGAACCATTCTTCTTCGGGAAACACTTTGAAACAGTCAGAGTTCGACCCTGCTTTATCTATTTGAAATCGTTTCTGTCAGCCCAGAGTTTTAGGGATAACTCTGCCATCATCCTACTGGCGAAGTGGTGCGGGCTGTAACCAACCCTGTCTTAACATCATGACTATAATTTTATATTTGTCGCTAGGTAAGTGTGAAGAGTTTAAAGTTTTGTTATCGTATGAAACAAAATGAGCGCCTACCTTTTTTTTTAAAAAGTCCGGTAATTAGTTTTCTTGTCAGTTTTGTTGCTGTATATTTCATGGGTATTAAGGGTTTATTTTCTTTCTCTTGTGGTTTTTATTGTAGATATAAGTGACCGTGGGACTACTGATTTTTGCTTTTGTTACATCATATTGGGGTGTTAGCCTCAGTAGTCCGAAAAAAACTGCCCGCTTTAGCTGATAAGTGCTATAACTTATCAGGGTTCGATTGTATTCGACTCCTTGACTTTGTCTAAAACATTTTACTAGTGTTAGATTAAAACTTATAATTATATTATACATACTTGTCTCTCGAGATAGTTGTATATCTGTTGATAATTTATACCATGTCATGGCTTCAGTAAGTATTTCCATATCGTTCAGAAACTTCTGTTTAAGACTTGGTTTTCATTGTAAACATTTACCCATACGACGTTGACTGTTTGATTACATCCGATTTGTATGATAATTCTGGTTATTTTGGCTTTGTACATCAACATATGCGGGGGTACTGTGGTACTATTATTGTTTAAAATAATTTAAATAATTTCTAATACTTATAAGAATCGTCGTATTGTTGTGTTGAAAGTCTGGTTATGTTGAATTGTCAGTTTGTTCGATGACAGATACGTCGTAGATAGCTGCGTTCGTTTGACTTTTCGCACTGGGGGTAGTCGAGATCTCTGTCTAGCATTTGTGGATTGACTTTACGAGTTATAGACAACTCATTATGCTTACAGATTTCCTCTCCGATGTGCTCGTAGAAGGCATGCGAACTGTTATTATTAATACTTTTGGGTTTACTCGACTTTTTGTTCGATGTCTTAAGCGGATTGTGGTTCTATTGTCTATGGTTAAGACGAGATTCTGTCAGCTGGATTGCTATTGGTTGGAAAACTTACTCCAGTTGCGTGGCAGGGAGAAGTTAGTTGAGTTACTTGTGTTAGTGGCGCATCGAACACGGAAGACTTTCTCTTTCTCTTCTAATCAAGTTTGAAAATGGCTGCTTGAGTTTCAGTCCTCTGGAATATCTTGATTAATCAATGGTATTTTAAACCATCCCAGTTGGGGATAATAATCAAGATATGGTAAATTGATTCGGGAAGCTGGTGGTGGCTGTATTTTTCAAAGTTTCGTTGGATTTTGGCCGTTTTGGAGACCACGCTGCCTGACCTTTTTGTGAAAGGATTTATGACTGAAACCATAACGTGGTCGAGATTTGGATAGATATTTCCACCCTCGTTTTTGGACGTGACTATTGTAGGAGTCTTGAGGAAGTTTAGGCCCTCAATTGGAGGTATGTAAAAGAGATCTTATGTATATATTTTTTTTGCAAAGTATCTTTAGACATTTTTCGCTCATTTACTGTTAAGAAGAAGCATTTAAAGTTGTAACTATTAATATATTTCAATCCGTTGTAAAGTAGTATATATTTCTGTACAGGTCAGGGGTAGTTTGTCGTTTTGAACCACAAAAAAAATATCTATGTATTTTTTATAGCTACTTTTTCTAACTGTTCTACTTATGATTGTATATTTGATATTCTTCACATGAGTTTAATTCTCAAAGTATAGGTATAGATGTCAAGTAGTTTTTAGTAAATTGTTTCATAGAATGATTAGCATATTACTTATAGGATATCGGCACATGTACTTGCAATATTCTTAGTTGAATAGTTGAAATGTATCATTGTTTCATATCTCTACATACTGAAGTAAGGTGTGATCACACATTAGATAAATCTTGGCATATTAATATGATTTTTCAGTTTGTCAATCAGTGCTATACATAAGATTAATTTCTTAGCTATCGCTTAGATTTTGTATATATTTTATTCACATAGTTTTCCAACTTAATCTCAATTAGTAGAATACTAGGGAAGAAGCATTTTCTGGTTCATATGTAAATAAAGTTTGTCTATGCCGTGGAGGCAATATTTTTGAATATTAGAGAATAACTTTGGGGGAAATATTCAATTTCACTTTAGCTATTATTTTCATCTTATTTTAACAACACATCTGGTGTTGATGATAATATAGTCGGGACACATAGCCTTAAGCTGGTTCAGTCAATTAATAGTTTCATCGTTGATGATAACATTTTAGTAATTCAATGTTATCTGTACATTTAAGGGTTTTCCTGGAGGGATACCTTTTTTGGGATACCAAGTTTTCCCGGAGGGATACCAAGTTTTCCTGGAGGGATACCTTTTTGGGATATCAAGTTTTCCTGGAGGGATACCTTCTTTGAGATTATCGAGTTTTCCTGGAGGGATACCAAGTTTTCCCTGGAGGGATACCTTTTTTTGAGATTACCAAGTTTTCCTGGAGGGATACCAAGATTTCCTGGAGGGATACCTTTTTTTGGGATTATAAAGTTTTCCTGGAGGGATACCAAGTTTTTCTGGAGGGATACATTTAATTGTTTATATATATGTATTTTCCTTTTATGTAATGATGACGTATGTTATATCTTAGCTAAGTGTAAGCACATTCATAACTGATAACTGGTGTTTTGCATAGCCCAGTTATATTTAACTTTGCGTTTTTTTAACATTTCACATTCATAACTGATAACTGGTGTTTTGCATAGCCCAGTTATATTTAACTTTGCGTTTTTTTTAACATTTCACATTCATAACTGATAACTGGTGCTAGATATAGTCCAGTCATTTTTGATCTTTTCTTTAATATTTAAAAATTTTGACAAGAAAATGTAATCACCTGTCTTTAAAAAAAAAACCTTTGTTAGTGAATAAACAAGTTGGTAAGCTTAGACACCTGTTTCCTCACTCTTCCTATCAGTTTGCTAGGTTTAGGATAGGACGAACTTTTGGCCGAGCAGAAACCTAGCTGGCGCCCATTATATTTTTGGAACATCCCGGATAAAAGAAGAAACTCACTCCCACTCACCGACTTAGTGAGCTGAAGGCCCGAAAGGTTGTCACCGGGGACAGCTGGACTTACCTGTCGCCCATAGGGTCCATACTAGCGAAGCTAGTGACCAATTTGGGTGGTTACAACTTACCATTTTTTATTAGGGTTAAATAAATACCATCGTTTATAAAAACTCCCTGGGATAATATATATTTAAAACTACGTATACAAATAACTGACCATGTGTAACACAGACTATAAACATTCGTACTATTATTAATTATTCAAGTGATATGAACTCTCTCTATATATGTAGGAATTCTAAAAAGGTATTGTTAAACCAACACAGTTGTCATTCCTTAATATGCTACTAACCTTACTACGTCTTCAAGTTTACTGGCCGTTAGCAATATTTGAAATTAATATCTGATTAAATCTAATAATGTCTTTTGGGATTATCACATCATCCCCTCTTAGAAGAGAAAAATGAATCTTGATAAATGTTAGATACTACTTATAACGTTAACAGTTCTCGCATTGTTTGTTTACTACACTAATTGTCTTATTTTGAAACACTGTTTGTTTGTTTACTATCTCACCTCACTTGATTACAAATATTTTCGTTATGGTATTTATACAATCGATTTTCATGAACGATTTGTTTTTTATTGTTTTGAGATATAATCTCACAGTTTACTCCTTTTACTTCCGTTATTTTGAACGGACCTAAATGATATGATTCGAACTTATTCCTTTCCTCATTTCTCAGAATTACCGAATCCCCTACCTTAAAGTATACGGGTGACGATTCCTTTTCATTTTTTTTACTCTAATTATTAAAATACGTTAAAAAGTTCCAACTATTGTGAACACTACGAAGGAACTTGGTGCAAAAAACTATTGAAACTCACAAACAATATTCTACACTAATATAGATTCTCTTCATGCAAAACAAGCCAATTTCTCATTTATTTCGTCTACCTCTAATATTCACATTTTTTCGATAACAGAATCCTGGTTATCCCCTAGAATACCTAGCTCTCTTATCAACCCAAAGGGTATAGCTGATACAGTAAGGATAGATCAAATAGAATTGGAGGAGGTGCTTGCGTTTTCTTTCATAAAGAGTTCTTTAAAAATTGTATAATTAAGTCGATTCCACTGTTGTTTAAAATTTGCTTTCCTTACTCAGTCATTCTGCATATATTTATTATATATAGACCTCTCCTGTCATATGATCTCACAATCTCCATGTGTGAGTATATTGAAGAATGTAGTGAAAATGAAAAAAATCTTATCATTCTTGGCAATTTTAATTTTGAAGATTTGCTATGGCCTATTCTTTCACCTCTTAATGGCAATAATTCTAGTGTCCCTTTTTTTAACTTATTTTTTCAAACTAATATGAAACAATTTTTAAATGAGCCGACAAGGTTCCGTTAAGGTAATGAACCTCCAGTATTAGTCCTTGTAATCTCTACTGAAAAGGAGCTGATTTCCGACATTTTCTAGTTGCCACCAATTGGTATCTCAGATCATACTAGAGTCCAGCTGGATATATTTAGTAATATCAGTGAAAAAATAAAAAATCCTTCACTAAAACCGAATATCAAAAATTAGATAACTATTTCAATCAAACTGATTGGCCGGTACTAGATGGTCACACCTGTGAATTTGTGTGGGAAAAATATAGAGGAATTATATATAAGGGGGTGGAAGGATGCTCCAAAACTTATACAGTGAAAACTAACCCTAGATGTACATGGATTGACAATCACTTGATCCAAATGAGTAATGAGAAACAATGCTTGTGAATAAGAGTTAGGAAAAGTCCATCCGAAGAAAACATTCGCTTACATAGGTAGTATTCAAACAGACTCACACAGGAGTTGAGATAAGCACGAAGCAATTACGAGGATCGAATAAACACAAGAGGTCCAAAAGCTATTTATAAATATGTTAGATCCCAGTTCTCCTCTAAAACTGGTGTACCATTATTAGAAAAACCAAACGAAGACATTTGTAACAATGGAGAAGTATGCGAAATTTTTGCCGAAACTCTTGCAAATGTATTTACAATAGACTCTGATTTAACAACTCCTGTAATGCCACTAGCTACTAGAAATATGAACTCACTAAATACGGATAATATCACAGTGGAAAGAGTTAAAGAAGTATTGAAGAATCTAAAAATCGCAGCTTCTCCTGGAATTGAGAGAATATCCCCTATCCATTAAAAAGCTACTAGTGAAATAGGAACATTTCGAAGCGCGTGGTGAGCTGTTAGCATGGCTGAAAAAATTTTTATTAGGTCGAATTTTCCAAGTACAATATGAGGATACCTTAAGCAATTCCCGTGAAGTGCGCAGTGGGGTACCTCAAGGTTCCATTTTGGGTGCTATAATTTTCCTGGTATACCCTTCTGACTTAACTGTTGAGTTTAAATGCAGAAACAAATCGTTTGCCGATGACATGATGGTTTACCATTGTCCTGATATTCAAAACTCTATTCAACACGACCTGGATGAATTATGAAAATGGTGCAAGGAATGGAGCATACCAGTAAACTTTAACAAGTGTTGTGTTTTGCAGTGCGGTTACAGCAATTCATGTGTCACATATTATCTTGAATCAGAGCCTATAAAATCAGTTCCGGAAGTCAGTGATTTGGGTGTCATAATTAATACGGCTCTGAGTTGGTACTCGCAGACTGCAAAAGCGGTTAACAGGGCAAACTCAGCTCTGTACTTGATATCTAAGGCATTTCCAAGAATGTGTCCAGGCTTATTCTTGAAGCTATACAAAAGTTACGTCCGACCTCACTTAGAGTTTGCTATCTCCGTTTGGTCTCCGCACCTCAGACGTTATATAAACCTTATAGACGGAGTTCAACGTAGAGCTACAAAATTGCCACTAAATTTTTCTCACTTAAACTATGAAACAAGATTAAGCAGGCTCAGGCTGAACACTATCTGAGAAAACAGAGTGGGGTGATGTCATTACAACGTTTAGGATTCTAAGAGATGACTTTTGGGACACTTTTTACTTTTTAACATTAAATGAAGATAACAGGTTGAGAGGTCACAATTGTAAATTGAAAAAGGAATCTTTTAGATCTAGTGTTAGGCAAAACTTTCTAGTAAATAGAGTATTCGATAAATGGAACAATTTAAGTAGTGACATCGTATCAGCTCCTCCTCTGAATAGCTTCAACAATGGGCTGGACAGGTATTCTTGATCTGGTGTTGTAGTTGATTAGTGTTTTATAATTCTATAGTGCTACTATCTTTTTAAATCTGAATTCATTTTAAGCTGAGTTTGTAAAATTAGTTCTGCTAACCTTTTAGTATCTATGTAATTTGATTTTGTAATTAAGCCTTATTAGCTTTGCTTTGGCTCGGAATCACTGTGTAATAATATATATATATATATATATATATTCGTTTATTGACCATTTTACACACAGGGCACGTTTATAGTCATCTCATATAAAATATTATTATAATTACAAACGATTAATAGATAATTAATTACATTATGAGAAAAAACAAAAAAAAAAGAGAGCAATCACATAATAAAAAGAACAAATAGTTACAAAATATCTACAATAGAATAAGAATCTAGAAGTACACCAAGACATATTATAAAAGGATAAAAAACTATATAAAAACATATAAAAGTATAGAACTGTATAGAAAAAATAAACAATTATCGTAGGTTAACCATATTTCATCAGGTATTCAAGTATAATGCACTCTTAAAGGAATAGCTCATGTACTCATCAATGCTGTAAAAACAGTGTTCTATCAGATAAATTCTGACAAATTTAGAAAATTTCGCATCGCTCATTTCCTTTATTTTTTCCTCCGGGTATAGTTTATCTAATTTATTAAACAGATTGAAATCAAGTCGGTTCCGTTTAGCCGTTGACAGACGTGAAAAGATATTTACGAGATCATTTGCATTTCTAGTACTGTAACCGTGTAAATCGCTATGACTCGAAATTGAATTCCCGATGTATTCTTAGAAGTTGGTCAAAGATATATTGGCAGGGTAGACACAGAAACTTATATTTCTTAAAAATTTCTATACAATGCGCTCGGTATGCTGATCCGTCCACAATTCGTCCACAATAAAAATAGTAATTATAATAATAATAATAATAATAATAATAATAATAATAATAATAATAATAATAATAATAATAATAATAATAATAATAATAATAATAATAATAATAATAATAATAATGATACAATACGATAGGATACGATACGATACGATTTATTGACCAGTTTTAAATACAAAAGCATTTGTGTAGTCCTAATACTAAATTACTAAGTAGTTATCAAAATTCCTAAATCAGATAATAGAATAGAAATGAAGTTAAACCAATATTTTCATAAAATTGGATTTCTGAAGTAACATATATGTAAGAATGAATTAGTAAGACTAATAATTGAACGACATGTAGTCCCGAACTGCGTAAAAACAATTTTGTAGTAAAAATTGTTTTGAAAATCTATAGAACTGATTATGGCTCATATTTTTCACATTCTTATCAGCATGCAAATCTAGAAACTTATTATACACTCTAACATCTAGTTTGTTGTATTGTGTTTGATGCAGCCTAGAAAAAGGCACAATGAGTCGCTCTGCACCTCTGATGGTATAACAGTGAACACCAGAATGAGTTGCCATATGTAGTACACCCCTATGAATACACAGAAGTGTCTCAAACATGTACATTCAAGGCAATGGCAGGATCCCATATTCCGCGAAAAGTCCACTGCACTGTACTCGACTTTTTGCATTATGAATAATGCGCAAAGCAGTCTTCTGAAGAGTAGAGACTCTTTAAACTCTGCTAGAGTTACCCCATAGAGAGATACCATAAGCCAGATGACTGTGGATCAACGCAAAGTAAATCGTACGCATAACAAGATTACTACCAATAGATGAGCGTAATTGTCTCATTGAAAAAATCTATGATGAAATCTTTGAGCATAGTGAGTCTATGTGGTCCCCCAATTGATACCAGGATCTAATGTGATACCCAACAATTTCACAGATTTCCCTTTGGTACCTCGTTTTACAGAGCTAAATGTTATTTTTTAGTTTTCCCATCGTTTAATTTCAAATTGTTTGAATCAAACCAAGATTTAGCTAACTTAAGATTCTCGATGCTGACATTTTCCTCTCCTTTCGTTAAGAATGTAGCATCGTCTGCAAATAAAACCGATCGACACTCAAGAGACGCCGGTAGATCGTTTATGTATAGTAAAAATAATAATGGTCCTAACACTGAACCCTGCGGGACTCCATCGTTTACCAACATCCGACTAGATTCACAGCCATTGTAGCTTACGTATTGCTGAGGATTTTCCAAATAAGATTTAAACAATTCCAACTCTCTACCACGGAATCCGTAATGTTCCATCTTTCGCAATAAAATGTCCGAGCTCACACAGTCGAAGGCCTTAGTTAGGTCATACATAATGGCGTACGTGTTTTTACCCGCATCCAGACCCTCAACTATGCTCTCAATCACATTCAAGATTGCCAGAATGGTTGACTTATGTTTCTGAAACCCAAATTGACATTCAGATATTAAGTTCTAATGTTCTAAATAGGAGCTTAGTTTATTTTTATCAGTATTTCAAATATTTTGGAGATTACAGGTATAATAGCTATAGGCTTATAGTTGTTAACGAGATCGATGTCGCCACTTTTGAATACCGGAATAATTTTTGATATTTTCAGTACGTGGGGCCAGTTCCCCTCATTTATACATTTGTTGTATAAGGTTGTCAATGGTCCAACTAGCGAAGTCAAAGTGACTTTAATCATCTTTGCGTTTAAATTATAAAAATCCAGACTTGGCTTACATTTAAGAGATAATACAGCCTCGTGAACATCAGTCTCCAAAATTGACGACAAGAAAAAGGATGATGATGGTCTAGGTAGGGCATTAAAAAATGTAATGGGTCAGTTTGGGGACTGTCAATACTTTTCAGAATAGTTTCCGATATGTCTGCGAAAAATTTGTTGAATTCAATAGATTCTAATGTGTGCGACACTCTGTTCTGATGTTTAGTGTTTCTTTCCTGATTTACAATACTCCAGATAGCTTTACTCTTGTTATCTGACTCATAAATGTTTTTTTCATATGCATTCTTTTTCGCAATTTTAAGCGATTTACGGTAGTCTTTCCGCAATTGACAGTATTTATACCAATCTAAGAGTGATTTTTCAGAACTAAATTTCTCTCTCAAATGGTAGACTTCATTACGCTTTGCCTTAAGTTCGCTTGTAAACCAGTTTAAAGCTGTCTTTCTATGAGCAATTGATTTTAAAGGAAAACATGTATCAGCACATGTAGACAGTATATCGGTAATGAGATTTGCATACTGATCCGAATTTAGTCGTCCAGAATCAGGCCATTGAACTTCCTGAATTTGGTTTACAAAACTAATTAAATTATTATTATTTACAATTCTTCTCATACACTTCCTAACGGATGTATTATTACAATGATCAATTCTAAAAAACAAATAATTACCACTATGATCCGACACTAATGGTTCATATACCCCTGTATGGATTTTATCATCATCTAAGTTTGTGACTATATTATCAATACATGAGCTAGTTGTGTTAGTTATTCTAGTCGGCATATGAACCAAGTGCCTTAGACCATACGCACAAAAAATATTTATCAAAATCTTTGAGTACTCACTATCATAATTCAAGTCTAGATTAAAATCCACCATGATAATAATAGATTTGTACTTTGTGTATAACTTATTAATAATAATAATAATAATAATACTCCATGCAATCCAGGACCAAGTGGTGGCAACCCGTTGCCACCAGAAGTATATCATTAAAATGGACATCCCAAACCCCCGCTGTAGACTCTGTAATAAGGAACAGGAGACGATCCAGCACATAATATCAGCCTGCACCCAATTAGCCCCCATCGCTTACCTGAGTAGACAGAACAATATGGGAAAGAAACTACATCTCGCTGTGACCCAAAGATTAAATCTAAAAACAGGAAAAACACCAGGGTACAAACATCAAGCGTTAAGTCCGAGAAGTTCAACACAACAAACCGGACATGATCGTGCTAGATAAAAACAGCAAATCTGCGATCATTATTGATTTTTCGTTCCCACTGGACGAAAATCTGGGGAAAGCTTACAAAGACAAGATAATGCGATATCGTCCGCTAGCAGATGAGGTAAGAGATTTATGGAATTTGAGAAAGATAGAGATCAAACCATTCATAATTTCTGTAAATGGCTTAGTTCACGTTAAAGTAACCAAACACCTGGGAGAGCTAAGCATATCTCGACATATCTGTGGTTTGATGCAAAACGCAGTAATTCTGGGAACAACTGCAATTGCCCGAAGAACACTAACCCCCTAATTAAGTAGGTTTATACCTTGATGCAACTACGTCCGGTCGAAACTGCTACCACCAACCACGTACAAGTGTGAAAAAAAAATAATAATAATAAGGGATAATGATGCGTCTCAAATAGCCTCTCTTATCAATTACTACTCGCACCTCCACGTTCGGCAGACCTTGGTTAACTTGATGATCTCAAGATCCGGTAACCAACCTGGATGGCGATAACTGAAGACTGAGGCTGACGCGAGAAGGAGAAATCACGTATTAGGCCAACCCCCTAATAAGTAGACAAGGACAAGCCTCGAACGAGCGCCGTGACGGTCGAGAACGGCGCAGGAATCTATTGCTCGACCAAACCAACGACAACATAGTTACTTCTAATCAATCAATCAATCAGCATCAAAAACAAAAATCTTCTTTAGATCGGATATTATGGGAGATGGGAGCTGCCTCTTTAGAGCAGTAAGTCAATATCTATACGGACATCAAAACAGACACAAAGAATTCAGAGAAAAATCAATGAAATATCTTTTACAACATTGGGAGGAACTTAAATCATTTGCCTTAATCGAAAACCACGAACTCAGTAATATAGACAATTACTTTTCCCATATAATGAAAATAACAACTGATGGAACAAGTTTAGAGATTTTAGCAGTATCAGAAATATTAGAGTTGAATTCCCATGTATACTCTAAAAACAGAGCAACGAAAACAAAAAAGATAATAATAAGTAAGAAACCAACAATTATAAACAAATCAGAACATGGTACAACAATACATCTGCTACTAATAGGCAACCCATCAGCAGGACATTTTGAACTCATTACACCAGAATACAATACAAACCACAATATCCCCCTCAACAACTCAGACCAAAAAATATTTGATACACCAGCCCAACTTGTTTTGCCTGGACTCCCAGCAACCACAAAAGCTGGCATCAAACGTCAACGGATGACATGGAATGACCAAATGAATCAAACTGTCATGCGTTATTACTACAAAGCAACAAAATTGAAAACCATTCAGACAGGATACAGACTTAAATTACACATACTTTTCCTGGAAGCATACCCTGAATTATCCAACACCGTAACAGAACAATTTCTGATAGATCAGAAAAGGATAATCTTGAAAAACAATAGACTTACTGCTATATAACTAGAACTAATAAAGAAATGAGTCGCCCGTGAGCTCAGCGATAACAATGAAGACATAGATGTTCAAACTGTGGGGGGAGAAACAACAGACAGCGAAAACACACAAATGCTTTCACAACCCATACCCGAGCACACAACAAAAACCAACGACAAAAAGCAAGGAATAGCAAGACCATCTATATCACCTAAATACCCAATAAAGGACGAAGACTCACTACTAGAGGAGCAAATGGAAACGAATCTATCATATTGGCAAGGAACAAACCCGAACTTAGGAAGTCCCATCCCAAAACTAATATTTAAGCCCAATAGCTCCCAAATTATTAAAAAAACAAACATTCTAATCTCTAAGTATATAACACACAACAACACATTGGAAAATATTCACACAATCATATACACAGCAGCAGTCACAATAACTAGACATAATGGCCAACAAATCCCGGAGCAAGTAGGCAAAATAAGAAGAAAATAGAAACCAAAGTGGCAAATCAGAATAGAAAATAAGATAAATAACCTAAGAAGGGATATAGGACACATGACCCAACACAAAAATGGAAACAAATCTAAAAAAATAATAAATTCTATAACGAAAATAATGAAAAATTATCCGACACAGACAGAACTAGAAACCCTAGACACACTGAAACAAAAACTTGCCGTCTACGCCGGCAGACTACGAAGATACAAAGAATCCAATGAAAGGAAATATGCCAACATAGCCTTCAACAGAAATGAAAAACAATTCTATAGAACCTTAACAACACTAGAAATTAACCCAATATCTGAAATACCTTCTAAGCAAGAATTAACACATTTTTGATGAAATATATGGTCTACACCCCTACAACACGTCGACAATTGTAACTGGATCAAAACAGAAACAGAACGACACAATCACATACAAATACAAATGGATCATCATATTACCCAGGAAGAAATCCCAGAGACCATCAAACACACCCACAACTGGAAAATCCCAGGAACAGATAAAATACAAAATTTTTGGTATAAGCAGCTTACATCCACACACGAAGCACTCGCCAGAAAAATAAACAAAAGTATACTGGACCCAAGCACATTTCCAAATTTCCTGACATAAGGTAATACCTATGCGAAACCGAAAAACACAAACACAAAGAATCCATCCAACTATAGACCAATAACATGCCCACCTACACTATACAAAATAAAAACAGCTACCATATGTAAGAAAAATAGAAAAACATCTAAAAAAACATAACATACTCACGAAAGGTTGCACAAAATGCAGTCAAGGATGTAAAGAACAATTAATAATAGATTCGATAATTCTACAACAAACCAAAAAGGAATGCAGGAATCTACACACGTGCTACATAGATTATAAAATGGTTTTCGACTCCATACCCCATAGCTGGTTAACAAAAATCTTAGACATCTATTAAATAGACACAAAAATCAAACAATTCTCCACGGAAATAATGACAACCTGGAGAACGAAAATTACCATAACTTCAGAATTAGAAACCATACAGACAGATGAACTAAACATTCGACGAGGAATCTTCCAAGGTGGCGCACTAAGTGCTTTGTGGTTCTGTATGTGCCTAAACCCACTCTCAAACACTCTAAATAACTTCCAATATGGCTTTAACATAAAATATCGAAAAATGGTACAACATAAAATCAACCACCTACTATACATAGATGATATAAGAATATACGCACCAACAACAACACATCTTAAAGGACTGCTTAAGATCATAGAAACATTTACAACAGATACACAAATGGAATTTGGTATAAGTAAATGGAAAACACTACATATCGAAAGAGGAAAATGGAAAGAAAGCGAACACAAAGAAACCCTGAATAACGAAATCCTAGACAACATGACAGAAAACGAAACATACAAATACCTTGGATTCCAACAAAATACTAAGACAGACCATGCCGATATAAAAATAGAATCAAAAAAACGTTACAAACAAAGATTACTGGCAATATTGAAAACACCACTCAATTCCCGTAATCTTTTCAAAGCCATAAACACATATGCAATCCCAATATTAACAGGCATAATCAAATGTACCCAAACAGATCTAGAAAGCATCCATATCCTCACTAGATCAGAGCTCACCAGATACAGAAAACACCATCCCAACTCATGTAAAGAAAGAATAACAATTAGCAGAAAGGATGGAGAAAGAGGTATGATAGATATTCAAGAATTACATACAGGACAGAAACAACAGCTCCGGAAATTCTTTCTAAATAAACAAACATCCCTTCACCAAGGTGTTTGCAAAGCTGACAATAATTATACACCACTTGATCTACCAACATCCAATCTCCCATTGAATACTTATACTCCATCACAAAATATTGCAGAAAAACTTATTTCATGGAAAACGAAACAGCTGCATGGAAAACATAGATACAACATAGAACATGATCACATATCAAAAAAAACTCTCCTATAAATGGCGTACAGAAGGAAGACTTTTACTTGAAACAGAAGGCTTTCTCATCGCAATACAAGATCAGGTTCTATCTACACGTAATTATTAAAAATATATAATAAGATGCCCAAACATACAGACCGATAAATGCAGAAAATCTCACCAATTTAACGAAACCATAGACCATATAACCAGTAAATGCAAAGTGTTAGCAGGCACAGAATATACCGAAAGACACAACATGGCAGCGAAAATTATTCATCACGCCCTCGCAAAAACATATGGACTCATAACAAAGGAAATACCTTACTACAAATACACCCCAACCACAATTATAGACACCAACGAATACAAACTATACTGGGATGTATAAATCCGTACTGACAAAACAATAAAATGCAACAGGCCGGACATCGTTTTCCAAAATAAAAAAGAGCAAATCACCTATCTCTTAGACATATCAATTCCTAACGACCCCAACATCCAAGTAAAATACAGAGAAAAAATAGCAAATTAGCCAGAGAAGTTCAGACACTTTGGGAACAGAAAAGAGTAGAAGCCATACCGTTCATCATTTCAACCACAGGCATCACCCCACACGCCTTTAACTCACACCTTGAATAACTAGGTCTTCACCCAAATACCCATACAAACATACAAAAGACTGTCATCCTGAAAACATATAATATTGTGTGATCTTTCCTCAATTCAAGCAATAGACTATGAGACGACCTGGTACAACCTGCCATCCCAGAAAAGAAACACCTATCCTCAAAACCCAGTTGTGTGGTAAGAACATGATCAGTGCGGTTAACAAAAATGCCATACCAGCTCTCTCCTATACATTTGGAATTGTAAAGTGGACAAAGACAGATATTGAGCGAATAGAGAGAAGCACCAGGACGACCATGACAAAGTTTAGAACTCATCATCCCAAGTCAGCAACCGAAAGGATGACTTTACCAAGAACGCATGGTGGCAAAGGAATTACAGATTTGAACCTTTTGCTTGAAAACCAAATCCTCAATTTACGAAAGTACTTTCTCGAGAAAGCCGACGTTTCCCCACTTCATAAAGCGGTCACTCTTGCTGACAAAGAATATACGCCCTTAAATCTGAGTAGTCCTCCGAACAGACTAGGAAAAACGAAGTCAGAATACATGGGCCAAAAAATGGACATCTGGAAGCAAAAAACTCTTCATGGAAGACACCCACATGAGCTTAGTTCTGAAGAAACAGAGGGATTTATGTGTGCTATCCAGGACCAGGTAATCCCCATCAAAAATTATCTGAAATATGTAGTAAAAGATCGAACCGTGGTGAATGACAAATGCCGCAAATGTCTGTCTGACCCGGAGACAATCCAACATATCACTGCAGGATGCCGTACACTTGCCCACACCGAATATCTTCATCGTCATAACTGTGTGGCTAAGATCTTCTACCAGGGGATGGCTCATAATCTCAACCTAATTGACACTGTCACACCCTATTATCAGGACAACCCAGAGGCTGTGCTGGAAAATGAAAACCACCGTCTTTATTGGGATAGGAGCATTATTACGGACAAAATGATTCCCGCGAATAGACCGGGCATTGTTTGGAGAGACAAGCTGAAAAATAAGACTTGGCTGATTGATATCGCCATTCCTAACAGTAACAACTTACAAAACACAATGAAGAATAAACTCACAAATTATGCAGATCTGGCCTATGAAATAAAATAGGAATCGCGACAAGAAAATGTTATTATAGTCCCACTTGTAATTTCATCCACGGGGGCTGTACCTAGAATGTTACCGGTCCACCTCAAATCACTTGGACTGCATCCAAACATTATAACTACAATGCAGAAATCTGTCATCTTGTCTACAAGCAATATAGTAAGGAAGTCCCTAAGTTTGCAATAGTGAGAGCCATCTTGCTGCCCGCCGATGGCCTTTGAACAACCGCATATAAAGCGAGAACCGAGAGATGATAATAATAATAATAATAATAATAATAATAATAATAATAATAATAATAATAATAATAATAATAATGCATGGGAACAGAACGGATGTAAACAAAAAGCGCGGGGATGTAAGGAACTTCTTGTAATTGACAACATTGTTACAAGACAAGCAAAATTAGAGAAAAGAAAACTATCCATGGCATGGATCGATTATAGGAAAGCCTTCGACTCAGTTCCCCACTCCTGGCTACTGAGAGTACTAGAGGTATATAAAATCCACCCCCATCTTTCTGCATTGCTGAGACATTTAATGGCAACATGGCGAACGACACTAAATCTTCAAACCTACAGAACAGATGAGATAAAAATCAATAGAGGCATTTTCCAGGGTGACAGCCTGAGCTCAATCTGGTCCTGTTTAGCACTTAACCCTTTAAGCGACATGTTAAAAAAAAGTGGAAACTCATACGAGCTTGACAAAGGGACAAAAATATCCCATGCATTTTACATGGATGATCTTAAGGTGTATGCCAAAAACCTTCAACAATTGCAAAGTTCGCTAGAGCTTGTTAAGGCGTTCAGCGATGCGATTAAAATGGAAATGGGGCTAGAAAAATGTGCAGTCGTTCATGTGGATAGAGGAAAGGTCACACAGTCCCAAAATATGACACTCATGGATAACATAACAACAATCCCATCCCTAGGCCCAGAGGACAGATACAAATACTTAGGCTTTCAGCAAGGATTAAGCCTCGACAAGAAAGGTAATCAAGAAAGAGCAACAGCAGAATTTTTCCGTCGAATTAATACCGTTTTGAAAACACAACTGAACTCTAAGAGCAAAATACAGGCAATCAATGGATGGGCAGTACCCGGGTTGGCGTACTCATTTGGCATAATAGATTGGACACATACAGAAATACAACAAATAGACAGACAAGTACGTACAACGCTCACAAAATTTCGCCTACACCATCCAAAATCTGCGATGGAGCGATTGTATATACCCAGGAAAGAAGGTGGCCGTGGACTGACTAATCTCGAGAGCATGTTAGTGGATGAAACTCAAAAACTGAGAGGATATTTTAAAAATAAGAACTTACCTTTATTCAGATGCCTAGTTGCAGTAGATGATGGATACTCGGCACTAAACCTCGCCGACGGGGAACCTGATAGGGAAAATGACTGCATCAATAAAATGAAGGTAACTTGGCAGGTAAAAGTGTTACATGGCAGATATTACAACTCACTGCACCAGGAAGATGCAGATTTCAGAGCAACGAATACTTACCTCATGACGGGGTACTTGTTTGCGGAAACCGAAGGCGCACTCCATGCAATCCAGGACCAAGTGGTGGCAACGCGTTGCCACCAGAAATATATCATTAAAATGGACATCCCAAACCCCCGCTGTAGACTCTGTAATAAGGAACAGGAGACGATCCAGCACATAATATCAGTCTGCACCCAATTAGCCCCCACCGCTTACCTGAGTAGACACAACAATATGGGAAAGGAACTACATCTCGCTGTGACCCAAAGATTAAATCTAAAAACAGGAAAAACACCAGGGTACAAACATCAACCGTTAAGTCTAGTTGAAAATGAGCACTATAAAGTCTATTGGGATACTTTGATAAGAACAGACCGAGAAGTTCAACACAACAAACCGGACATGATCGTGCTAGATAAAAACAGCAAATCTGCGATCATTATTGATTTTTCGGTCCCACTGGACGAAAATCTGGGAAAAGCTTACAAAGACAAGATAGTGCGATATCGTCCGCTAGCAGATGAGGTAAGAGATTTTGTCACGTAGTATTTACAAACCTATGTAGACGTACATCGACTATATAACAATACGATGACAGTCTGAGATGCTCGCGGCTGAACTCTAGTGGAGATGGTCGTGCGGTCCACAAATATAAAAAATCTCAAATGGGCGCCAGATAAATTGTCCCAAGCAACCCCAAGTTCTCCATATAAACCCCCAACTCACCAAAAGGTTTATTACGATATTATAGAAGTCTTATTGTACATACAAAAGTAAACTACTCATAGGTCGAATTCAACTATTTAATAATGACAGTATTATCAATATAAAATGGCAAACGAGAATAATATTCTAGACTGAAATATAATTATTATATGTTCCTACCGTGGCACTTGCCAATATGTAGATAAATACACCTACAGTTCTGTGGATGGTAGACACTACCTAGATTTCATTAATTTACTGACCGCTAAGGTGAGGAAAGCGTAGTTTAGTCGCTGTAGGTAGAATAATCCAATAAAAAAAAAGACACACCGCTTGAGCTCAGGCGCATGCGCGAACAATCCAATTATCTATTGATCTCAACCCAAACCTTAGACGCAGTTTACAAATCATACATTTACCACACTACATAAAATATCCGCACAAGTAAGAAAAGTAGGCTTAACGACAACGGTAGAATTACTACTAACTTAATTACTATGTCTCATCAACAAAAAAAATGAATCTTACGTAAAACAAGTGATAAGCAAACTAAAATTAAAATAAGGTATTACTAAATTCAAAGAAGCGAAACGTTGCACTGGGACGCTTAAGTCTACAAACACAAGTTCATGTCCAGGCTCAATAGTACACATATCTAAAGTATAAGTAAAGTATAAGTCGCTGCGTTCATTAAAAATATTAAATCCCGCAAGTAGGTATATCAAGGATTATCACTAGCCTAAACAAACTTGCGTGACTCCTTAGAATTAGAACCCCTGGCCAAGGGGTTCCTTGGGTTATCTTTCAGTGATGAGGTAAGTCACGTAAGACTGGCGAAATCTACAACAAATATGGTGATTAAGGCCTCAATATTCTTCCTGGTTTTTGTATTTGAAGCAGGAACTACGCGGTAAGCGGCACGAATCCTTCAATGAAGAGGTTACAAAAGAATTTTCGAGCAATCCAAACAAACAATTCAATCCACTCAAAATCTTTCTAATAATTTCTTGCTAGAGTAACAAATCCCCCAACAGGTTAGCGACCTAGGCTATCAATATTTCATTTCTAGCAAGATGCACACTTCAAAAACCACGAGGTACCATTTTCCAGTCACACCGGAAATCAAAAACTGTCGGTGTTGATAACTGTTCGATGGTTATCAGACTAAAAATTCGAATTCTACCTTCAAAACGAACGGTAACTAATGAGAATATAATTAATATATACATTTATCGATAACACTAATAGACAACTCGAAATACGGGCTAGGAAATTTTAACAATTTTGAAATACCTAGAGGTGGAATACTTAACGTTAATTCTTAACGTTACAATTCCCCCCTTTCGTCAAGAAAATTAGCTGACTACAGCTAATTTTCATCTGGAGGTGGGCCTACCGTGTACGGCTTCAAGTCTTTTGTATGCCAGACTCCCTTAGCATTGCCATCCTTGTCGCGCAATTCATAAGTCCAAGGAGAAATGCGTCTATGAATAAAATATGGCCCAACATAGCGAGGTGCTAGCTTCCTTGCGAAGTAATTGGCTGCATCCGAGAGAACATAATTTTTCTTCCAAACCAGTGCATTAGGCAAATACTCCTCATGCCTACGCCTTAAATTGTATTTGTCACACGACTTCTCGTTAGCAACCTCCAACCGTTTCCTCACTTCACGAAACATCTCCCTGAATCTAACGTTTCTAGTAGACTCTGGAGTCTCGAATCCAACCTGAACCAAATCATCCTTATCAACATAATCCGAACCTGACAGCATCATTGACCTACCAAAATTTATAAAGTAAGGGGTCAGTTTCGTTACCTCGTGGGTGGCAGTACGAATTGCGCAAGCAATCTGAGCAATATTCTCATCCCATTTCCGATGGTTACTGGAGACATATGCGCAGAGCATCGTCTTAATCACACGGTTAGTCCTCTCGCAGGGATTGGCTCTGGGATTATAATTGGCACTAAACTTAACTCTAACTTCATACTGAGAAGCTAAACGATGAAACTCTTTACTACGGTACTGGACTCCATTGTCGCAAATCAACACTTTTGGGACTCCATACACAAGGAATACTTCCTCTTCGATCTTCTTACTGACGGCCGCAGCGGTTGCTTTCCTTAGTGGGAACGTTAAAGTATATTTGGACAGATAATCGACAACTACCAAAATAAATGAATTACCATGACATGATCTAGGAAGAGGACCTATCAAGTCAGTACAAACCATCTCCCATGGTCTATCCACTTTTGGGTGCAAAACCATTTTATCTACAGGCTTACCAGGAGAGGCTTTAGTGGCGGCGCAAACTTTACAAAATTTAACATATTTTGCAACGTCGGCTCTCATCTTAGGCCAGTAGAAGCGAGTTGCGACTTTATTATATGTTTTGAAAACTCCCGTATGACCTGAGGTGGGTGCACCATGAGATTCCGAGAGAATTCGTGGCCTATCGCCCTTTGGAACCACAATTTTCCAGGTATCAGTAGGACACAACAACTCCGAGTACTTGTCAGCTACATGCTAAAAAAGATGACCGTCCTTTACCCGCCAAGAAGGAAACTTGAGCGGATTGCGAACGACCCTCACCAACATCGACTGATACCACTTGTCCTCAAAACCTTCGGATACTGGAAAAGGGACTACACCGGCTTCCGACTCAGCAGCAACCTCGTCAACAACGGGTACCGAACGTGAGAGGGCATCAGGGACTACATGCTCCTTCCCCTTCCTATGAACTATCTGAAAGTCATATTGCTGCAATCTCACAGCCCAACGAGCAAGACGACCTCTAGGACTCTCAAGTTTCTGCAGCCAAAGTAGACTATAGTCATCAGTGATTACCGTAAACGGAACACCTTCCAGATAGGGGCGTAGGTGCTCAATAGCCCATAGAACGGCGAGACATTCCCTTTCAGTGGTGGAATAATTTCTCTCCTGCGGTGTGAGAGACCTGCTAAGATAACATACAACCTTATCGCCACTCTCGTGTGGTTGGCTCAAGACAGCACCAAGTCCGAAACCACTACTGTCTGTCTGAACCTCGAACGGCTTAGAATAATCGGGGCAGCTTAGGATGGGTGCCGAGACTAAACACTCCTTGATCCGGCGAAAGGAAGCGTCGCACTCTGGAGACCAAGCAAATGAGCGATTTTTCCTAAGGAGATTGATAATGGGAGTTATTATGGACGAAAAATTTGAAATGAACCTCCTGTACCAAGAGAAGGTACCTACAACACGACGAACCTCCGATACTGATGAAGGAACAGGCAAGGCTAACATGGCTTTTACTTTTTCTGGGTCTACGTGCAGACCGTTACGATCCACCACATAACCCAAGTATCTCATTTCTGGACGACAAAATTGACATTTTTCTACACTGAATGTTTGGGTACATATCACAACATCATCGAGGTAGACGAATACGTAAGGCTCTAGGTCGTGACCGAGCACGTTGTCAATCAGTCTCTGCCAGGTTGCTGGCGCATTATGCAGACCGAAAGGCATGCGTTTAAATTGGTAGAGCCCACGGTTTGGCACTGTAAAGGCCGTATATTGTCGAGATGCCTCAGCGACAGGCACCTGCCAGTAGGCAGATTTAACATCTAGACTTGAGAGGTATTTCGCTTCCCTCAGTTTATCAAGTATGTCTGATACTAAAGGTAGCGGATAACTATCGCGCACTGTAACCGCATTAAGCCTACGATAATCCACACAGAAGCGATGTGACCCATCTTTTTTTTGACCAGTAAGATCGGAGAGGACCAAGGACTATTACTTGGCTCAACGACATTCAATTTAATCATCTCCTCTAATTCAGTGTCGATCTGCTTTTGTACCACAGGGTTGACCCTATAGTACCTTTGTTTTATGGGTGTACTGTTCGTGACAATGACATGTTCAGCACGGTCAGTGCAGCCCAACACATTACTCATTAGAGCAACATTTCTATCAACCAACGCTTTCAATCTATTTTCTTCCAGATGGGAAAGATGAGTCTGAGATATAACATGCCCCACAGAGTTCACTAGTACCGGTTCAGAAGAGAATTGCCACTCATTGTGGCGAAGATCGGGAACAATGCCCATGGCATTCCAAAAATCTACTCCTAGAATGAGCACATGGGCTAATTCAGGAACTACTAAAGCTCCAACCAAACGTAGACGACTTCTCAAGACTATAGGTAGTTCTACAACACCAATACTTTGAACCCTACTTCCATTAGCCACTGTACAAGAAATACTCTTACTGCTGTCCAATGGGAGACCTAATTCCCGAATAATATTCCAACCTTTTCCACCAATAATCGTTCGGGAAGCACCAGAGTCCAAGAGCCCAAGACCCGTTTTACCTAGGATATCAACCTTGAGATAGGGGCGCTCATAGTTAACTGCATGATCTAAAACATAATCGATAATAACTTGAAATTTGTCGATCGGTACCGGCTCATCGACACGCCCACTCCGATCACTTAGGTGTGTCGAGGACCGTTTCCCCCCCTAGCAGAGCATGTTGGGCAAGTCCTGACAGTGTACCCTTCTTTTTTACAGCGGTAGCAGAACTTCCTCTCCTTATCGACCTTACTTAGACATCCTATCGCCCTATGACCCGGTTGATTGCACCGGAAACACAAGTTTTTGTCACCAGCAACAGCACTAGACGATTGGGGTACTTCTACTGCGTTAACAGGTTCTTCAGATATCGACATATAAGCCAAATCAGGTTCAAGACAAGACGATCTCTTCGATGGAGCAGCATAATTCTCGATAGCAGCCTTCCTAGTTTCGAGTTTCCTACCTAACGTTAACAACTCACTAATACTTTTGATCTCAACCAGCCCCAAATGATTCTGATAATAAGGAGCGATATTTCGAAGTAAAATTTTCAACTTAGTTTCCTCAGAAATAGGACACGTTAGACGTTTGAAGTAACCACTCATTACGGCCAAGTAAATTCCCATACTTTCATCACGTGCTTGTGTCCTTCGATTAATCTCTTCGAACAGCTTCTCATTATAGTCGACTGTCAAATACTCCTCTCTCAATAATGAAACAAACTCGTCCCAAGAAGTAACGTCATCTCGATAAGCAAGGTAAAACTGATAAGCTCTACCTGAAAATAGATCAATACCGCTTGACAACAGCACATCTTTACTTACGTGACGCGACACACTATATTCATTGACTCTCTCCAGAAAACTAGAAAGCGAAATTCCTTTCGGGTCCCCAGAAAATTTCAGTCCCCATTTGCTAGGTTAAATAGTTCTGAACTCCTGTCTTGCATCTGGGATGGCAGGACTATCAACTCCGCCATTAGAAGTCGAAGAGTTACCAGTAACTCCACCTAACGTCGACCTACGATTAATATCTAGATTCTGAAAACCTGGAATACTAGCATCGAGAACGTCTAGATGGGGAGGTGTTGATCGTCTAGATCTTTCGAAATCAGCAGCTTTAGAATGTAATTTGGACAATAGGTCAAAAGACCTTGCCAGTTGTTCAGCTCGCTTCTCCTTCTGACGTTCACCTTTCTCAGCTTCATCAAACTCGGTAATATGTTCAATGCGACCTAACACGTGAGAAATTTGAGTTTGATACTTCTGAAATTTTCCACAAACCGATGAACCAGAAAAGTTATCTACCCGGGGCTCTAACCAATTGAGCTTGTCCTCCACTGCAACCAAATCTTCATCAGCAGTATAAGGATAGTCAGGTGGGTCGATACTGTCATCCTCTTTCTCCAGCTGCAATGCCATTGCCAAATGACGACGCATCTCCTTGACAGTACCGGTAGCAATACCCCGAATGACAAGTTCGTAGATAAGTTCATCTTGAACCAACCTATTAACAACTATACGACGAGACATTTTTTTTGCTTTCAATTTTCTTTTGCCTATATGTGAATCTCACAATGTTCTAAAGCGTTTCCTATGAAAATAGATTTATTTATTTGATTATGTTTTACAAATAAATGACAGTACTAAGATATTTTCCCAAAATACGAAACATACCCTCAATATGGAAGAGAAAACTAATTTGGTTTATCTAGTAAAACTCCAAAATACCAACAATGTTTCCCTCCAAACAAAGTGTAACACTTAGTCCAATACACAAATAAACAATCCTTTTCTCAAAATTCCTAACCGCTCATATAACCCTTGCATTCGCTCCCTAGAGATGTTTCAATTCAATAGTATTAATCAATAAGTTATTAGTTAGATATCACTTCCAGTAGGAGCCAATAACGATGTATGAGAAAAATAAAATTAGACAGGCCCCACGTTGGGCGCCAAATATTTGTAACGTAGTATTTACAAACCTATGTAGAGGTACATCGACTAAATAACAATACGATGACAGTCTGAGATGCTCGCGGCTGAACTCTAGTGGAGACGGTCGTGCGGTCCACAAATATAAAAGATCTCAAATGGGCGCCAGATAAATTGTCCCAAGCATCCCCAAGTTCTCCATATAAACCCCCAACTTACCAAAAGGTTTATTACGATATTATAGAAGTCTTATTGTACATACAAAAGTAAACTACTCATAGGTCGAATTCAACTATTTAATAATGACAGTATTATCAATATAAAATGGCAAACGAGAATAATATTCTAGACTGAAATTTAATTATTATATGTTCCTACCGTGGCACTTGCCAATATGTAGATAAATACACCTACAGTTCTGTGGATGGTAGACACTACCTAGATTTCATTAATTTACTGACCGCTAAGGTGAGGAAAGCGTAGTTTAGTCGCTGTAGGTAGAATAATCCAATAAAAAAAAAGACACACCGCTTGAGCTCAGGCGCATGCGCGAACAATCCAATTATCTATTGATCTCAACCCAAACCTTAGACGCAGTTTACAAATCATACATTTACCACACTACATAAAATATCCGCACAAGTAAGAAAAGTAGGCTTAACGACAACGGTAGAATTACTACTAACTTAATTACTATGTCTCATCAACATTCTGGGAACAACTGCAATTGTCCGAAGAACACTAACCCCCTAATTAAGTAGGTTTATACCTTGATGCAACTGCGTCCGGTAGAAACTGCAACCACCAACCACGTACAAGTGTGAAAATAATAATAATAATAATAATAATAATAATAATAATAATAATAATAATAATTTTCTCACACAGGGCAGAACATACATAAAACCAAAGAGTAATGAAACACAAAACCCTGCCAACTACCGACCGATAACATGCCTCCAAACATTATATAAAATAATTACATCATTGATATGCAAGAAAATAGAAAAACATCTAGAAACAAACAACATCATAACAGAAGAACAGAAAGGTTGCAGAAAAAGAAGCCAGGGATGCAAGGAACAACTTATCATTGACAGTGTCATTATGAAACAAGCAGAAAAACAACAAAGAAACATACACACATGCTACATTGACTATAAGGAAGCTTTTGACTCTGTACCTCACTCCTGGCTGCTAAAAATACTGGACATATATAAGATACATCCGATGATTAAATCATTTCTTACGCACGTGATGACAACATGGAAAACAAGAATACATTTAACAACAAGCGATGAAGAAATAATAACAGAGAACATTAAAATCAACAGAGGTATCTTCCAAGGAGACTCCCTCAGCGCCCTATGGTTCTGTATGTGCCTAAATCCCTTATCAAATGCATTAAATGACACAAATCATGGATTCCAAATCAAACATCAGAAAACAGTTAAACACGCCATCAACCACCTACTGTACATGGCTGATATCAAATTATATGCAAATTCCAACAGAACACAAGGATAAATCATACAAAAATAAAAGAACATATTGTTCAAGAATACAAAAAACGACTAACATTACTAATGAACACTAAGTTGAACTCGAAAAACCTCTTCAAAGCAATAAATACATACGCAATTCCCCTCCTTACATATTCATTCGGGATTATCAAATGGACACAAACCGACCTTGAAAACATCAACAGACTCACGAGAACAGAACAAGCAAAACATAGAAACCACCACCCACACACATGCAAGGAAAGAATAACAATAGGAAGAAAAGAGGGAGGAAGAGGAATGATGGATGTTGTCACACTACACACAAACCAGATACAAAAACTCAGAAATTTCTCCTATAGTAAACAATCATTATTACATAGAGCAATTGTACAAGCAGACAGAGAATACACACCTCTCAACCTCTCGCACACGCAGCAAATATACAATACACAAACACAAGAGCAGAAGATAGAAGAATGGACACAGAAAAAATTACATGGTAAACATACTTACAACATGAAAAATGAATACATCAGTAAGACAGACTCGTACAAATGGCTCCAAAAAGGTGAACTGTATCCTGAAACAGAAGGCTTCACATTAGCGATCCAGGATCAGGTTATTGCTACAAGAAATTACAAAAAATACATAATGAAACACCCTAACACCACAGACGACAAATGCAGAAAATGCCACCAATTTCCCGAAACAATCGACCACATTACGGCAGGATGTAAGTTGATGGCTGGATCTGAATATACTAACAGACATAATGCAGCGGCAAAGATCATACACCAGAAGCTTGCACTACAACATAAACTCATCACAGAAACACAACCATATTACACATACACACCACAAACGATATTGGAAAACGAAGAATACAAATTATATTGGGATATTACCATTCATACAGACAAACCAGTAATGCACAATAGACCGGATATGACATTACAAATCAAAAAAGAGAAGATCACCTACATTATTGATATTGCTGTTCCATCTGACAATAGTATAAATAACAAATACAGAGAAAAGAAAGATAAATACCAGCAGTTAGCAATAGAAATAGAACGTATATGGAAACAGAAACAAGTAATTGTAATACCTTTTATAATATCTGTTACAGGAATTACCCCAAAAACATTTATCATACACCTCACGCAGTCAAATCTTCCACATTACATCCACATCCAGATACAAAAAGCAGTCATCCTACACACATGCAATATCACCAGATCATTTCTAAACCAAAGATAGAGTAAAAGTAGACTTGAGTGCAAACTCCGTCTGCTATTTATAAGAAACCACAATTGTGAGAAATAGAGACGAATAATAATAATAATAATAATAATAATAATAGAAGATCCTTACTATAAGTACAAAACTGATGCAGTGAATGAAAACCAAAAAAGTTTACTGGGACCGAACAATTGTAACCGATAAAACAATAACAAATAATAGACCAGATATAATAATTATAGATAAAATAAATAGAATAACAACACTAATAGACATCGCTCATCCCCTGGATCACAACATACAGAAAACATGTATAGAAAAAATTAGGAAATACACCGAACTAGCAGAAGAAATAAAGGCAATGTGGAAGATGGAGAAAGTTCAGATAACCCCAGTTGTCATTTCAGTAACGGGCCTCATACCACCAGAGTTACTTAATGAATTCAAAAAACACAACTTACCACAACATACAATACTAGAAATGCAAAAATCAACTATATTAGAAACGTGTAGGATAGTAAGGAAAATTATCAAATAAGTCAACAAGGTATGAGTTTTGCGTAAGCCCTCATACTTTTGATCCGTGTAAACGTGAGAAGAAGGAGAATAATAATAATAATAATAATAATCCCTCCTAGGAGCTGTAAGACCTTGTCGTTGGTGGAGTGGCTGAGTAACTTCTTCCCTCCTCGAGCCGCAAGGACTGGAAGGGAGGAGTGAAACTAAAAAACAGCTCAGAAATGGTCAGTGGGGCACTGGTGGGGCTATCTATGCCGATGTGATAGCACCAACAAATGCCAGTAGAAGATTCAACATGCCCAAGTGACATCCGAATACACTGGCAAGTCCTGACCAGACATGGGGGACGAGCGGCGAGTTTCCGGCGCCGAAAAACTAGAACACTCGGCTATGGTATGGTAACCCAGACAGAAGAGTCCCGATGGAGTAAACCAGCGATAAAAAAATCCGAAATCTAAGGTGGAAGAGACCGTGCCGAGAGATGAATGATCATACGTAGTTGATCGCTAGCGGTTCCCTCCGGATACAAGGCGACCTCCGGTTGTATGCAGCCTTTCTGTAGTATCCAGGCTCTGTTGCAGATGACTTTTATTTCCTAGGTTACTCGTGGGAATTGTATGGATAATCTCAACAATAAACCCCAATCAGAGGCGCCTCCCTCTATAAATAGAGGCAACACTAGAACGAACCCGGAAAAGGAGGTTTCACCCCGGTTCCTGGTCGTTAAAAGAGAAAATGATAATTTTGACAAAGTCAGCCCATTCTTGATTGAAAAAGCTTTGAACGGTTTTTGTGGTACACCCAACCTAGTTCGAAAAATCAAAGAAGGATTATTAGTAGAAACAGTGTCTATTGGCCAATCAAAAAAAATACTGAAATTAACTGTCTCGACCCTTACTTCGTGGAATATGCTCATATTAGTGTTTTTAAATGAAACTCACGGTCTCTAGTTAATTCATTAACTAGAGAGCGTGAGTTTCATTTAAAAACACTAAAAAAATACTATCCATGACACGACTTAGTGATATGGATCTTGAAGTAATACCCCATAAAACACTAAATTTTTGCAAAGGTATAGTTTACTGTCCAGACTTGCTCAATTGCCCTATCGAAGAAATCCAAAATGAGCTCATCTCACAAAATGTAACTTCTGTGTACAGACTTAAAACCAAAAGAAATGGAACATTTATGGACACACCCAATCATGTCATCACTTTTAACACACCTATTTTGCCAAAAAACGTTGAAATTGCCTTTTATTCATTAAGCGTTCGCCTACACATCCCCTCCCCTGTACGATGCTTTCGTTGCCAATGTTTTGGACACACGTCCTTAAATTGTGATAAACCTCAAGTTTGTGTTTGTGGAAAACTTGTCCACACTGGCTCCCCTTGTGATTCGCCGGTGGAATGTGTAAACTGCAAAGGTCCACATTCCACAAGATCCAAAGAATGTCCTATCTTTAAGTACGAAGCAGCTATACAAGAAATCAAAACTAAAGAAAAAATATCCTATCCGGAAGCTAAGTGGAAAATGACAATGAATACTCCAAAACCCAATACATCTTATTCCCAAGCAACCTCCTCTCAACAGATAAACTTAAACTCCA
This sequence comes from Galeruca laticollis, assembly GCA_963921935.1. NCBI lineage: Eukaryota > Metazoa > Arthropoda > Insecta > Coleoptera > Chrysomelidae > Galeruca > Galeruca laticollis. The sequence continues at coordinate 38,085,392 of OY998179.1, read as the reverse complement.
CACTAGAGTCCCTTATCCCAAAAATTTCTACCATAATAGAAACAAAGATCAAAGACCTTTATAAAGCCCTTGTTGAAAATCAACCATTATCTATACCGACATCCAATATCTTACCACCACAACATTTCTAAGACAGTAATAAAAGAAAAAGTTACAATCTCTCGGACGATTCTGATGACATGTGTTCTTCTCAGAAAAGCGATACTTCAGCAGCATCCTATAAAGGGATGGCCAAAAGGGAAACCTAGATCCAAAAGGCCCCTTATGGAAAACCCACCCAAAACAACATCTGAAAAAGAGAAACACCCCTTGAACAAGAAAAATGTACGAACACACTGACAAAAGATGATAACACATAACCAAAAATTATTAATTACTTGATTCATACACTCATTCGCTATCTCGATATATAAATTTAATATTTCTACCTTTTTTCATTCGTCTGCTTCTATAGATGTATATATCATGCTCATTACTCCTAATTAAATGAACTGAGATTGTTACAAATTTAAATCAAGCTATTATAAATAACTATTCTGAATCATAAAACAAATCATATAATGATTAACGAAAACTTTATTATACAATGGAACTGCAATGGCCTAAAAAATAATCTCAGTGAACTGCAAATAATAAGAAACCAATTCCTGTTCTTAATTTTCTGTTTACAAGAGACCCACCTAAAACCACAAGAATCCTTCCAATTAAGACAATACCGCTGCTTCCGAAAAGATACTATACCAAAGTACAGAGCAAATGGAGGGGTAGCCATCTTTATCAAAAATAACATCCCTGCTAAAGAAATTAATATTACTTCAGAACTACAGGTAGTGGCAGTGCAAATCCAATATCCCACGAAGATTACAATTTGTAATATATACTTACACAACGATAAATGGAACCCACGCGATCTACAACAGATATTTAACCACCTTCCCCGCCCTATCCTCATAACAGGCGACTTCAATGCCCATTCACCACAGTGGGGATCTTTATCACAAGACATCAGAGGCGGCCGCTTAGAATCTCTAATAGGAGACAACAACATTGTGATTTTAAACACAGGTGCTCCACCCAGATTCAATGTAATTACAGGAGAAACATCATGTATTGATCTCAGCTCATGCTCTCCACAATTAGCGCCAAAATTGAGATGGGAAACATTGGAACATATCCATCCGAGTGATCATTTCCCAATTATTATGTATATTGACAACCTCCTAAGAAAATCCAACACAAATCGTGAGAAATGGTTACCAAACTTAGCAAACTGGGAAAAATACTCATCAATCATAAATATTCCTCCACTTGTCAACGACATCCAGACCTCCGTGAACTCTATCACAAACGCCATTATCCAAGCTGCCACATCTAGCATCCCAAGATCCAAACCAATAAAATCACATCGACCTGTCCCATGGTGGACTGAGAATATTGAAGTTTCTTTCAGAGAAAGAAAAAGAACTTATTGAAATTGACTGTCTCGACCCTTGAGTTTCATTTAAAAACACTAAAGAACTTATAACTTATTTAAAAAATATCCAACCATAGAAAATCTCATAACCTTCAAAAGGGCTAGATCTTCAGCTAAAAGAAAAATCACAACAGCCAAAAAGAATTCATGGGAGAAATATGTATCAACGCTAACATCAGAAACCAATTTTAGCGACATATGGAGGAAAATCAAAATAATCTCGGGAAAAAATACTCTAGATTGTCCCGAATATCTGATGCACCAAAATAAGATTATAGATAACCCCCAAGAAATATGTGGAATATTTGCGAATTATTTTGAATCCCAGAGTAACACAAACAACTACGAAAATGAATTTTTAATTTTAAAAGAACGAGAAGAATCTGTCGATGTTGATTTCACGCCGCTACAAGAAGAAGATTATAATCTGCCATTCACATTTGATGAAATGAAACAAGCCTTTGAAAACACCCCAGAATCAGCAGGATGCCATGATGAAATCATGTATTGCATGCTGAAAAAACTACCACCAACGGAAAAGTACAAACTTCAACAAATTGTGGCTGTCAAACATTTATCCTAAACAATGGAAAACTGCTGTAGTAATCCCAATCCTAAAACCCGATAAACCATCATCCGACCTGAACAGTTATCGACCAATTTCACTTACCAGTTGTCTGGGGAAAATATATGAAAAAATGAATAACTTTCTACTAATCTGGTGGTTAGAATCCAACTCTTTGCTTTCCCAATTCCAAGTCGGCTGCAGAAAAAATAGGTCAACAATGAATGCACTGACGTACCTTGAGAACGAAATTCAAGAAGCATTCACAAAGAAAGAACACCTAGTAGCCGTAACTTTCGATTTACAAAAAGCACATGATAGAACCTGGAGATTCTCAATTTTAAAACAATTACAATCATGGGGCCTCCGAGGTACTCTACCAACAGTATTATTAGGATTTCTTTCAGACAGATCATTTCGCATTCGTATCGGAAATCACGAGTCGTCCAATAAACTGCTACAAAATGGTATCCCACAAGGATCAGTTCTCAGTGGTACTTTATTCGCAATAGCTATCAACTTTATTTTAGAAGAATATAAATCGATCAGCCGGATCAAAAGGTTTTACTTTCTCTCATGAGAAAACCAATTGTATACACTTCTGCAGGAATAAAAAACCACATCTCGAACCCCAGTTATACATGCAAAACCACATAATTAATATTAAAGATACTGTTCGTATACTAGGTATGACATTGGATAAGGGATTATATTGGGCAGAACACGTGAATTATCTTGTCAGCAAATGCCAAAAAGCACTCAATATCATTAGATGCTTAGCTAACATCACGTGGGGTGCAGATAGAGAGATTTTATTGAGTATGTATCAGTCCCTAATTCAAGGAAGGTTAGATTATGGAGCTCATATATACAACTCCTGCACTGCAACACGCCTAAAACAGCTAGACCGAATACAATCATCTGCTCTACGTTCTGCAAGTGGTGCGGTAAGAACAAGTCCAATAAATTCTTTCCAATGCGATACCGGACAAATGGCTCTTGGTCTGAGAAGAAAATACCAGACCATAATATATTGCGCAAAAGCTATAGTTTATCCATCTCACCCAAATAAAAATATCGTTTCAATCGAACCGCTAAACAAAAAATCAACATTCTATCGTAATAAAGAGCTATGCAACATGTTATCAATCAATCTGGGAGAAGTTATGCAAGAAAATATTCCAATGACTCCCCCTTGGACTCTTGTTACCCCACATACTGATACTACACTAGCTAGCTTAAAAAAAGAGGTGACGCCACCAACAGTTCACGGAGAAAAAGTTGAAGAAATACTCAAATCTTACCCCAATAAACTTATAATTTATACCGACGGCTCCAAGACTCAAAACGGGGTAGGGGCAGCCTTTGTCACAGAGAACGAAACACACTTCTAGTGCCTAGATCCTATGAGTTCAACTTTTACAGCGGAAATCTATGCAGTCTGGCAAGCACTCCTTTAATTTTCCATCTTAAATCTTCTCTCCTGCCTAATATGCACCGATTCCCTTTGTGTTATCCAAGCCATTGGCAAAATTTTTCCAAATGAGCCTTATTGTAAGAATATTCTAGAAATAAACACTCACCTCACCTCTTTAGGGAAAGCTTGCACTATCATATGGATCCCGGGCAACTGCAATATTCCTGGTAATGAACTTGTCGATCAAGCAGCCAGCAACACAGAACCTAAGTGACGTTGGATGCCCTATCCCTCTGGAAGATTTGAAAAAGTCAGTAAAAACAAAAATACGCTCTCTTTGGCAACAAAGATGGACTAACTTTGGAGGCCAGCTGTCAATGATCAAGTCTAGTATAAATAAATGGATCTACCCAAAGGCAACAAGGAGAGAACAAGTTGTTATGTGCAGAATTCGAAAAGGTCACACTTATATCACACATCACTATCTATTGACTGGCAAATCCAGACCACAATGCGAAACATGTAAGACACTCTTATCTGTAGAACACCTATTGAAATGTAAAAAATATAGACTTCAGAGAGTATTTGATGGATTGGACGCCGACTTAGACTCAAAAGCGATGGAAAACATCGATACTTTGAAGAAAATACTTACTTTCCTACAAGCAGTCGACATATTTAGAAAAATATAATTAATTAAAAAGAGTGAAAGAAAGGATTTAAAAGAGCTAATGGCCAAAGAAGTCGAAGCTCTAAGAAAAAAAAGAAAAAAATAATAATAATAATAATAATAAATTGAAAATGCGGCTAACTTTATAAGGGGATAAGAGGACAGAATAATAATTTCTTTCAAGTCCGAAATTCATTTACTAGAAGTATTAGAAAAGGCATAGAAGTCGACGGAGGCCTCCTCGAACATTTAGTTTGAGTTTTCTCTTCTATTGTTACATTGTTCTTAATTATGCCTTATCGACGAAATAGAAGCCTTACGTTACAAGTTTTCTATTGTCCGTTACTTGAAACCTACTTCCGAGACTCTGGACTGTTCAATTGCGTCTTTCTCTAAAACGGATGAAAATATCGTGTTTAAACAAGAGTGCCAATATTACGTAAAAATGATGATTATGACATTTCTTCTAAACAAAATTACTGAAAAGTTTCATCTAAAAAGTTACCAGTCATCAGTGATTGCATTAGACGAATTTGTGAGTGCCAGTTACTTTTCTCTGGTCTCTGTGTTTATTATAGAGCAAGAGCCCGTGAGTGCCAGACCTTCGGATTTTTATAAAAGCTGAAAATTTTTCTATGTGTGTCCCTAGTACAGGTAAGAATGATCCCCACCCATGAAGCTGAGGCAGCGATGGCTTTGGCAGGTAACAGGTAACAAAGGTGTATAAAATTCCATCTCAAATTTATCATAAAATAAAACTGAATTTTTTTATATTTGATTCATAAGAATATCAAAACTCGCGTTGCTCATTGCCAGACAGTTGGTATGGTTGCAACCCTCTGCCGGACACTCTTAAACTATTATAATTTATAATTATACTTACGTTATATTATAAAACCTAAATTTTATATATAATTTTTTGGGGGCCTATTAATCTATTTTTACATAATAGCCGGACAGTTTCGACGGTTCTATCATCTTGCCAGACGCATTCAAAGTGAGCAGTAGTTCGGAGAGCAAGGAGCGTATACAGTAACTAGTGCGAGTGAGACAGAGCGCTTGGTCTATTGCGGCCCTTCACTGCGCATCAGCTGCTGTTTATTGTACCTATCTGGTGAACGGCTATGCTCATAATAAATGTATTATTTTTCTGTGCAGTTTATAAAATAAATGTGATCAGTTGTAATAAAGTGCTATCATGAGTGACGAAAAAATAGTTTGCTTTGTTTGTAAGAAAAGTGATGAACATATAATAATATTTTCTGAGGAAACTTTAAAAAAATGCCAGACTATTCTTAAATTGCGAAAAATACATAATCTAAAGTACAGAGACATTATTTTACCCAGTGAATACACCGAGAGTGGTTATCACAGAGTATGTTACAAGGTATTTACAGGTCTTATGAAAAAATATTTCACCTCTCAACCATTGAGTGCTAAAAAAAAAAAGGAAAAAAACAAGGGAGTTGTGTAATTACAAGCAACTCATCTTCAACCTTGTCGTCAATACGAGATTTGAGTTCTGAACTACCTGATCCACAGTCTCCGTCAACAGAATCTTCATCTCAACTAATTTCACTATCCCAGTCCACAGAAACACAACCTTCGACATCTGAAAATGAATCTCATTTACAGTCTGTATCCACAGAATCTCCCATGACATCTCAGCCAGCTCCAATTTGTGAATCAATAGATCTACAATCTGCAACTCTTCAAGATATTTCTGACGTTTTTGAACCAGAGGTTAGTGATAATAATAATAAACTCAATATGTTAATATTTCGACTGATAATATTGCTGGTAAAAATGATAACGAAGTTGTTTGTATATTTTGTAATAAAAAGAAGAAAAAAGTGCGATCGAGAATGCTTCCGCTTCATGCAGCTGATGTTCAGCAATTTAAAGATAGTGTCAAACCTAATATTGAAAGTCATAAAGAGTTTACAGATTTTTCTAATAAATTGGATAATTTTTCTGGCTCAAAAATCTATTATCATACTGAATGCCGAGTTGATTTTAATAATAAGTTATCTTCATTAAAAGCAACGCCTAGCAAAAAGGAGTGGCATTATCACCGGGAGTATCATCAAACAGTTTTTAATGAAATTAGTACAATCATTAGAGAAGACGTGATTAAAAAAGGGCGGTGTTTTTTATTAGTGTATTTACATGAATCATATATCGATTTATTAGAAAAAATTTTTCAAGAAAATTCTATTCAAATGACAGCTACTTTCACAGCACACCACCTTGAAGAAAAAATTTTAAAAGTATTCTCTAAGGATATAAAATTCTTGAAGCATGAAGAAGCAGACACCAAAATAGTGTACCACGCGTGTAAAATTAACTACGAAGCAAACATTGTGATTCGAACTGTTGACACCGATGTTGCTGCTATAATGCTAAGTCATATGCATCGTCTTAATGATGGATTACATGTTTGGATGCTTACAGGAGCTGGAAATAATTTAAGATATGTGGACCTAACTAAAATACACGCCAAATTAGGAGAATTTATTTGCAGAAGCTTACCTGGACTACACGCTTCCACAGGGTGTGATTACAATCCTGCATTTTACAGAAAAGCAAAATTGAAACCGTTTGAATTGGTAAAAAAATATGTAGAATTTCAACAAGCATTCATGAAGTTTGGTGACAGCAAAATCATCGAAAATAACAATGAACAAGTATTAATCTTCGATATAATTCAAAGTTTTATATGCTATCTATACAATATGAATGATATCAATGATGTTGATGCTGCTAGGTTACAAATGTTTATTAATTCGTATACAGTATCTGATGTGAACGAAGCTTTTAATCGAAAAAAGTTGCAAAATTTCGATGCTAGCTGTTTACCACCTTGCAAAAGTGAGCTATTGCAGCAATTTTTGCGAGCGAATTACATATGTAGCATATGGAACAACGCTCACTTACAAAAGCCAACAGCATATAAACCAGTAAATAATGGTTGGATACTGGATAATGACCACTACTATTTCAAATGGTTTGAAGGAGATCAATTACCGAATTATGTCAGCGAATCTCTAAAAACAGTTCCAGGTATTTGATAATTATGTTAAATTATTGTATATTAATTTTGGTCTATTTGTAATTAAATTAACTTGGTTTTTTTACTATTGCAGAAAACAATGAAGAAGACGATATTGAAGACGATCAATCCACAGAATGGAATAATAGTGACGAGGAATATGGATGTATTGACGACGACGATGAAAATGTTTAAAGATTTAATCAAAATAAATGTATTTCCCTGTAACTTTTTTATTTAAAAAAAAATTTGCTCTTTGATGTAATAAACAATAAAATTTGATTTACTTTAATTCATTGACTTCACAATTTTGATAGAATTGAAAATAATAAACTTCGTAAAAATGAAAAATAATATAAATAAAATTATTACAGTTTCGATATGATTGAAGTTGTATTAGAACTATTTTACTGAGTATTGTTTTAAATATTTGTTATTCAAACTGTAAAAATTTATTTAATGAAGTTTCTTGATTAAAAAAAAATAAACTGCACAATTTGAACTTAATAACAGGGGATGCGCAGTGAAGGGCCGCAATAGACCAAGCGCTCTGTCTCACTCGCACTAGTTACTGTATACGCTTTTTACTCTCCGAACTACTGCTCACTTTGAATGCGTCTGGCAAGATGATAGAACCGTCGAAACTGTCCGGCTATTATGTAAACATAGATTAATAGGCCCCCAAAAAATTATATATAAAATTTAGGTTTTATAATATAACGTAAGTATAATTATAAATTATAATAGTTTAAGGATGTCCGGCAGAGGGTTGCAACCATACCAACTGTCTGGCAATGAGCAACGCGAGTTTTGATATTATTATGAATCAAATATAAAAAAATTCAGTTTTATTTTATGATAAATTTGAGATGGAATTTTATACACCTTTGTTACCTGTTACCTGCCAAAGCCACCGCTGCCTCAGCTTCATGGGTGGGGATCATTCTTACCTGTACTAGGGACACACATAGAAAAATTTTCAGCTTTTATAAAAATCCGAAGGTCTGGCACTCACGGGCTCTTGGACTACAACGAAGACATCTGGTCCTCCTCAACAAAAAGACAGAATTAAGAGTTTAGGATCAGGAATTCGATCTTAATATCACTAGGAATGGAAACTTAATGGTGTTTCATTTAGAATAAGGTCAAGTATATGGAGATTGGGATATGTTCATACTCATGTAAGTTTGAATTTCAGGAGTAAAACAATGACCAATGGATCAATATATTAGAGACTTTGATATTGATATAATAGAAACTTACTCTTTGGAACACATACAAGAATGCAGAGATATTTTAGAAATTAATAAAGATTGTGAAAACTTTAAAATTATCCATAATAACATACGAAGCATTAATAAAAACCTAGACGAATTTAAAATTCTCTTAGAAAACTTACGTATTGGATTCGATTGTATTGTCTTATCAGAAACATGGGCAGTGGGAAATTCGGACCTATATAATTTAGAGGGATACAACAAATTATATAACGAGGGAGATTTCAATCAAAACGATGGAGTTGTTGTATACATAAAATCACAGTATAATTATACATACTCAATCGTACCTTTGAATGAAAACAAAATGTTGCAAATTAAAATCATTCTCAATGACAAGAACAACTTTCTTATCAATGCTATATATAGATCCCCAAAAAGCAATCTCGATCAATTCGTTATCAGTCTTCAACATTACTTTGAGAGTTCAGCATTCCAACCAGAAAGTTATAACATTTTCATTGGTGATTTGAATATCGACCTACTAGAGGATGATGAATATAATACAGACTATAACAACACACTTAACGAATTCGGTTACATTTCCACGATTAATAATCCAACAAGAATACAGGGTGGACGTAGTTCATGCATTGACCATATATTTTTAAAATCCAGACTCAACGTACTCGATCAAGTGCTGCCCCTAGTATTACAAACCGACATTACTGATCATTTCTCAACAATACTACAGATAGTACTGGAAAAGACCAAATGCCCCAAGGAACGAGAAATAGTGAAATACATAGACGAAATAAAACTTAAAAATATAATCAGACAAAAATCTTGGGATTTCTTATACTTGAATCCAGATCCCAACAATGCAACAAACACTTTCATTGAAACACTTCAAAGAAATATAGACGGCTGTACATATACAAAAAAACGTAAAAGGAAAAACACGAAGATCGCTCCTTGGATGACAAATGCTTTACTTACCTCAACTACCACAAAAAATAAAATGGCTCAACTTTTGAGGAGAAACCCAAATGACAACGAACTAAAACTACAATACAAAAAATATAGAAACAAATTGTCGACTCTAATTGAAAAAAACTAAGTTCAAATACTATAAAAACAAAATCGAACTCAAAAAATCAAACACAAAAGCTTTATGGAATGTTGTTCAAGAAGTAAGTAACACCAAACAATCGAAGATCTCTATTGATAATATTGAAAATGAAATAGGAGAGTTATTAACAAATCCTAAGGACATCGCAAACGAATTCAATACCTCATTCAATGGCACTGGGAAAAGACTTGCTCAAAATATAAACCCAGATCCTAACTACAAAATCAATAGACCCTCCCTTCCAAACTCAATTACACTCCTACCCACAAACACACTTGAAGTAAACAGCATTATTCAAGAGTTGAAAAACCACAAAGCCGTGGGATCAGACGAAATCAAAACGGAAACGCTCAAAGTTATCGCGTCATTAATAACTGAACCGTTAACTTACATCTTCAACAAATGCATAGAAACTGGTATCTGGCCTAGAGCATTTAAACATTCAGTTATCATTCCAATATATAAGGAAGGTAACAAAAAACTGACAGAAAATTATAGACCCATTTCATTAATCACCCACTTATCAAAAATATTTGAGAAACTTCTAAAAAACAGACTACAAAATTTTATAAATAAATATAACATACTTTCCGAAAGACGATATGGTTTTCGAGAAAAAACGTCCACTCAAGATGCTATTCTGGCCCTTACTGAAAAAATATATAACTCGTTAAACAACAACAAACCCTGTCTATGTGTTTTCATTGATTTATCGAAAGCATTTGATACTGTTAGCCACGAGTTGCTCTTTCAGTCGCTGGAGGACATCGGTATCAGAAATACTTGCTTAGATCTATTCAAAAGTTATATTACGAATAGGTATCAGACAGTCCGAATAAACGGTGTCGACAGTAAATCGTTAGTCGTACAATGTGGAGTGCCTCAAGGTACGGTCCTCGGACCCCTACTTTTCAACATCTACATGAATGGACTGTTTTCTGTGAAAAGCAGAGGTAATATTATCGGTTTCGCAGACGATACCGCGATTTTCTACGAGGCCGATACCTGGACAGAACTAAAAGAAATAGTAGAAACAGACTTTATTATCATTAAAAAATGGCTTGCAAGCAGGTGACTAACTATAAACTTTCAAAAAACCAACTTCCTACCTTTCAGTTGTAATAAAACAAATCTTCCTCACTTTACTCAGCTCAACATACTCGATGGTAAAAACAATCTTACAATTACAGCCGAAAGTAACATAAAGTACTTAGGAGTCATAATAGACTGGCACATGAAATGGGACTTACATATCAACTACGTAGCCAAAAAACTACAATGTATCCTATATAAATTAAGATACATGAAAAAAATCCTTCCTGTTCATCATTTGCTTACACTATATCAAGCACTCGTTGAAAGTCATTTTCGATATAGTTTATTAGCATGGGGAGGTGCACTAAAATCCCACATCCGACCCCTTGAAGTTCTACAACGACGATTCCTGAAAATTATTCTAAATAAAAACTCAAGATATCCAAGTGATCTACTATTCCAAGAATCAGAGGTACTCGACCTTAAACAACTCTATTACTACAATGTGAGCATGAAGTACTATACAATAAAACACTCGTCAAACTTACCAAAACATACCTATAACACTAGACAAAGAAATAACTATGTAATACCACAAATAACAAAATCACTGCTGAGAACTAGTTTTTCTTATAACGCTCCAAAAATGTTCACTATTTTACCTGAAACAATTCGCGCTATACCCAACTCATTCCAATTCAAAAAACAGCTGAAAATGTTCATGAAGAGATCTAAAGTTCGAGTATTTTGAGAATGATTATTTTAACCAATCGATATTGACCAAGAAACTTCCTCGTTATATTTCGTATACATTTTATCTCTATCCCATTTGCATGTGTGTTAAATATGAATACGCCTCAAAAAATATTGTTATTTTATTTTATTACATTTTTTACATTTTATATATATTTTATCATTCACACTTTTACCCATATTAAAATCGTTGTTGTAACCTACTAACATTTTAATTTATCTGTAGTATTATATGTCCTAAAATGGTAAATAAATATTATTTTTATGACATTTTATTTTGTGATACTGAGTGCTGTAGTTCGTTCATGTTGTTTGTAGTATATAACATTTTTGTATTGACTTCACTCCAATGGATTATATGCATAGTTCTACTGTATTTAGGCCTAATTATAATTTAAAATTCTATGTGTCGTTGATTCACTTTTATACATATGATTTATAGTGTTTTCGTTTATATTGAATTCAATAACTAGTATTGTTGTATGTGACCATTGTATATGATTAAATTGTATTTTTTGCGAAACAAGTGTAATAACACTTATCGCCAACCTACTTTATTCACTCCATGTAATGTTCTTGTAAAGCGATATTTACAGCAAAATTTAACAAAACCTACATATGATATTATTGTCTTGTTGTGTTTTATATAGCAATGTAATCGTTTTGTGCAAGTGGCCACAGACGCCGAGCACGTTAATTTTAATAAAAAAAAATCCTTGTGTCGTTGATTCAGTTTTATACATATAATTTATAGTGTTTCTATTTATATTGAATTCAAATAGTTTATAACTTGTATTGTTGTATGTGACCATATATGATTAAATTGTATTTATTGCGAAACAAGTGTAATAACACTTATCGCCAACCTACTTTATTCACTTCATGTAATATTCTTGTAAAACCATATTTTTGAATAAAGTAATTATTATTATTATATTATTCACATGCCCCCCCTCCTTTAACAAAATGTATAATAATATATAAAATAATATTCCCTATAAAGAAGTATGCCGATTTTGATACCAATTGATAGATTATACAGTGAAATAATTAGCGAATAACGAAGAAAAATTCAACTCAACGCCCTGTATCTTTTTCCGCGGCAATATTTGGTTATATCGCCATACTTTGGTCCAAACTACCCGCCCTCAGCCTATGCCTCAATAGTTGTGACTGACCTTGTATGTAGGTCCACCATATAAATTATAAAGTTTCAATATACTTTTAGTGTAAAAGCCCGCTTATCTTATACAGGGAACCGTTACGTAAGACACTTTTGTGGTCAAAGTCTAATTCAAATGACAAGTTATTGTGAACGGGCTCAAACTTGTTGGGCGTGAACTGAAACACGTCTAACATAACGCATGAGTTGGTGTCGAAAATAAATGAAATGATGTTAGTGTTGAAATGTGGCGATTAGGGTAAGATAATAACTGGAGAGTGAATAATAGTGACTCACAAACAGAGCAATCCTTATTACAACACCGCATTGTTCCTTTGATAAATGAATACTTCACAAACCGAGATAAAACCATTAAAGAAGAAAGAACTAAAAAGTTTTGATAAGTTCTTAGTGGCCGTATATTCAATGGGAGATTCTATACTTCAAAGCATTTTTGTTTAAACGTAAGTGGGATTGAAATCCACAGTTCAATGAAATATTATAAAAAGATTGAATTTTCGTTTGAATTGAAACTTGTGGAGAAATAATGAGATGATTGTGAAACATATAGGTTTTTAGAATATCACGTTCAGTGAAAAATGGCTTCCTGCGGATTTTTTTTCTAAAACCCAATAATTGGCAGTGTATATATTACAACAGACTGCGTTTTTCGACAATGTTAAATGTTCCTTTCAAATATTTTTCTCCTTTTCAAAGTGATTATACCGATAAGATAACGTGCGATTTCAACGTCTAAAAATGTCAGCTAGCTTTCTTATCCTAGAATGTTTATAAAGAAGGTAACATGGGACCTCTTACGAAAATATATGTAAAGCATAAAGTAGAGATTGGTTTGAGATCGCATGTAGAGAAATTGAACGACTTCTGATAAATTTTAAAGCAGCTTACACAAGGATGACTGAAATATATAGAATGTTTGCCAGAAGCGTAAATTTTTACAAGAATCTCAGTCAGCGAACGGTTTCGGTGGAATTTAACTCAGGCAAGATATAATTTTTTGTCGTTCAATGAGTATTGGGTTATTAAAATGTGGATAGAATAATCGAAGCCCATATATTACCAAAAAGCATATAATAATAAAAGTATCCACATCATTCACCCGTCAAACAATTTTGAGGTCAACGTTGCTCTTTGGATTATATGTGAATATTTTTTGGCTTTTAATACGATGAGTTTCCATTTAATTCATAATTTTATGCTATTCACATACAATATTATTTTAATTAAACACAGAATCTTTAATTCTTGAGAGTGCTATCTCGTTGCTTTTGTGCTGGCTTCTAGAGAACTGAATGTAAGTGGAGTAGGTACAGGAAGTTTTCCGAAAGCATTAATGGTCTCCCACAACAATGTTACCAGTAGTGTAACGTGAATTTCGTTCACCACTCGTAATATTTCTCGTCGATGAAAGAATAACGTAAATCTTGTTTACCCCTCGTAACATCGAATAATACTTCTTGTCCATGGTTGTCGAATTTTAAGTTTTCGGATGAGTTCGTTTTCATTAGGATACGTAAGTCGAGGCGCGTTGAGGTTCTGCCCTTTCTTTAACGAAAATGTCGTTATTGTTGAGTTCTCTCATCCTACCGTATCGAAGTGGATTCATATTAATGGTGAGTAGTTTCGCTTAAAATGTATAATATTCCTTCGCTAATTCTTTCATTGTACTTAATAATTTCAAATGAATTTTCGTTAAAACATTCAATACCATACATATATTATATCGATTTCGTTTTTTTTTATATATACTTCGTTCTAGTTCTTTATATTATTTTTAAGCTATAGCGAGCCTTGAGCGTGGAGACCGAATCCAGAAATTCCGTAACGAAAATAACCTGACACGATACGAGGACTGTCCAGTAAATTTTAATACCCATATGCTTATACGGGGACTGTCCAATAAATTTTGATTTTTTTATGATGATACGAGGACTGTTCAATAAATTTCAATTTTTTTATACTTATACGAGGACTGTCCAATAAATTTCAATTCTTTTATACTTATACGAGGACTGCCCAATAAATGTTGATACTTTGTTGACTATACGAAGGATGTCCAATAAGTCTTGATTATTTTATGATGATACGAGGACTGTCCACTAAATTTTGATTCTATTATTCTTATACGAGAACTACCCAATGAATTTTAATACTTTTATGATTATTTTATGCTGATACGAGGACTGTCCAATAAGTTTTAATACCTATATACTTGGACGAGGACTATCCAATAATTTTTGATTATTTTATGATGATACGAGAGCTGTCAATAAATTTTACTTCTTTCATACTTATACGAGGCCTGCCCAATAAATTTAGATACTGTTATGACTATACGAGGACTGTCCAATAAGTTTTGATTATTTTATGATTATACGAGGACTATCAATAAATTTTAATTCTTTTATATTTATACGAGGACTGCCCAATAAATTTTGATACTTTTATGACTATACGAGGACTGTCCAATAAGTTTCGATTATTTTATGCTTATACGAGGATTGTCGAATACGTTTTGATTGTTTTATACTTATACGAGGACTGCACATTAAATTTTGATACATTTATGATTATACGAGTGCTGTCCAATAGGTTTTGATTATTTTATGCTGATACGAGGACTGCTCAATAAATTTTATTACTGATATGATTAAACGAGGACTGTCCAATACATTTTGATTCTTTCATACTTATACGAGGAGTGTCCAATAAATCTCGATTATTTCATACTTATACGAGGACTGCCCAATAAATGTTGATACTTTTATGATTATAAGAGGACTGTCCAATAAGTTTTGATTATTTTATGCTGTTACCAGGACTGCCCAATAAATTTTGATACTTGTA
This sequence comes from Galeruca laticollis, assembly GCA_963921935.1. Taxonomy (NCBI): domain Eukaryota; kingdom Metazoa; phylum Arthropoda; class Insecta; order Coleoptera; family Chrysomelidae; genus Galeruca; species Galeruca laticollis. The sequence goes on along the minus strand of OY998179.1, from coordinate 38,070,047 downwards.
TGATTATACGAAAACTGTCGAATAGGTTTCGATTATTTTATGCTGATACGAGGACTGTGAAAGTGAAAATTCTAATGCTAAAAAAGAGCTAAAAATAAAAAGAAATTGTGAACGTCAAAGTGTAAAACTCTATGCAATAGCTTTACCGCGGCAGTCTCCGAGTGCCACACGTCTTTTTTTATAACAATGGAATTTTACGTTGAAGAAATGTTAAATTAAAGTTAAATGAATTAGTAACCTTTCTTATGATTTTTGTTGTGCTTTTTATTTCTAAAATAAATGAATTTTCTTGAAATACTGTAAAATACAGGATATATAAACCACGTTGTTAGATATCATTTCATAATTTTGTACATATGTTACTTGTACCTACTGTAATTTCAAACTTCAGATATCCTGCATTTTATTGAATTCAAGAACTATATCTGATTCAAGTGTCTTTTCTAGCACTTTTTTACCGGCCTAAAACTTTTTTACCGGCCTAAACCTTTTTTACCGGCTTAATCCTTTTACCGACTGAAATTTTACCGGCTTGAATTTTACCAGCTGGGACCACAGCTTGAACTTTCTACCGGCTTGGACCGAGGGACCTACTCAAAGCTGACTTGATACAGCTAGTTGGTTCCTAATTCCTTTCTTAGTCGAGAGATTCATCGTTGGAAACGAAAAAAATGCAAGGCAAGTACAAACGTCCATAATCGTAAACATTATCGATTATTTCCAACTACAGTTCATGTATTAATTAACTTCATAGTTTTGTACCATATGTAATTTAATATCTTCTTTTGTAAAATTCATAATTCATGTTTAAACTTCAATTTTTCTTCAAAATCCAATTTCTTATAACATTTTGAAATTTCAATTTTCTTTCAGTCTCTAATTTTTTCTTTAATAATAAATCTAGTTGTAAAAATTTAATAACATATTGAAATTTCAATTTTCTTTGGAATTGTTTTGTTGACTGGGATTAGTTGATGTGAGGTGATTTATAAACTGGTAGGACTCAGGACGTCTCGTAACGTAAAAATAAGTAGAATTGCCCGAGAACCGGTAGGACCTACTCCTTGAGTCTCTATTAGCATATAACCCACGCCTGAATAGCTCTTCGGTGGAGTAGACGTAGCAGCAGTTCCAAACAGTTTTAATAAATATGGTGTTGGTATCCTATCAATTTTTGTAGTACAGTAAAATTTTTGAATTATGTCAACATGAAGGGCAAATCTATTGTATATATGTGGAAAGTAGAAACTCACCAATAAACACAGCATTGTCTTCACTCCTCCTTGAAGTTGTGTTTTTTCCGGCGAAATTTCAGTATTTTTGTATCATGGATGTTTCTATAATGTATAAAATTATTAGAATGTGATCATAATGTAACGTTTTAATATCAAAATTGAGGATAGCAAAATTTTTACGCATAATAATTTGGTGCAGTTATTTTAGAGCAGGCTCATAATTTGTTATTATTTTGACTGTCTCGACCCTTACTTCGTGGAATATGCTCATATCAGTGTTTTTAAATGAAACTCAAGGTCTCTAGTTAATTCCACAATATAAAACAAGTTATTGAAAATTCTAAAAAATTGACAATTGTTTCGATAAATCTGACGATGATATTGATTTATCGAAACAATTGTCAATATTTTAGAATTTTCAATAACTTGTATTATATTGTGGAATTAACTAGAGACCTTGAGTTTCATTTAAAAACACTGTTATTATTTTGCTGCTAATTTGTTAATTGTAGCATAAAATAATCTGATCAGCCAGAAAATTTGAAAGACAAATACAAAGTTTTAAACTAAAAAAAAATAAAACAATTTTTAGCTACAATTTTAGGTAAGATATTTTATTAAAGGACAAATTTGACTAATGAAAATGTAATTTATTTCAAACTTAATTCAGTTTCAAGACAAAATTAAGTTATTCTCCCTATCTAAGGGAATCATCACCTTGTCGCTGGTGAGAGGGCTCAGTAACCTTATATCCAGGGAGCGATGCCGTCAGGAGCGTAGCTACCGGTAGGGCCACCTATGCCGGTAAGGTCTCTAAGAGATTGAGGTGAAGCTAAGAAGATTCCCACGCAGCGTCTGTCCCAGAATTGGCAGCTGCACTGGTGGAAGGCAGCAGTTTCACCAAAATCGGGCTACAGCGCGAGAAGAACGACTTTGGAACGGTGTAGTACCGAACACGAAAAAGCGCAGCTGAAACAGCAAAAACGGTTTTCAAACTGCGGTACAGAAAAGGAACGGAACCCTTACTGTAAATTACTTTCCAAAAATCCTAATGGCAGACATCGACTGTTCACGTTTTAAGTTATCAGAGAAGAAAAAAAACTTTTGCTTCTCATACTCAACTGGAAAAAGTTACTTCGAGAATTATTCTTCAAATATAAAAGGCACATTCGTATTTTGTTTTGATTTTTTTTACGATTCTAATCGAGTTGACTTGTTGCTGTAGGAAAGTGTTTATCTTTTTCGAAATATTGAAAGGAATGTACTTGATTATTTATTTTAAAGACAATATACTGGTTAAATCTTGTAGCAATATAAAATAATGTTATATATTTAAAAATTATGTTCTCTGCAGTACTTCTTCATGTTTGTTCTTCAGTTGTTGTCAGGATAATAACGTTGGGGACTGTTTTTCGTCTGACATCTATTTGGTTGATGTTAGTTGGTTTTATTACCATTTTCAATGCGCCCATTGTGCCTTTTTTACCTTTTTATAGCCTCACCATGGTGTCGTAGTTCTTGAATGTTTTTTCGGGACGTCTAGATTCATCATCATCACGTAGCGCTACAACCCTGGATGGGTCTTGGCTGACTGTACAACTTTTTTCCAATTTGTTCGGTCTTCCATCAACCTAGGATCAAATGGAATGTTCATTTTCCGGAGATCTGCTTGGATGTTATCTCTCCATCGCATTCTGGGACGTCCGAGTGGTCTTTTGCCTGTGGGAATCTACTCCCATACCAGTTTTACAAGTCTTTCGGTATGAAGTCTGTGCACGTGGCCTGCCCATCTTAGTCGCTGTGATTTGATTTCTTGGACAATATCGACGTCGTTGTAGAGTGCTTTTAATTCGATATTGGTTCTGATTTTATACTGGTTTGTGGTAATGTCATGGTGACGTCTAGATTGGAGGGGGGGTATGTTGCCTCGGTTGTAGTACCTACTTAGCGTTTGAGTGTATGTTCTTGTAGGCAGAAATTTGGGGAATTCTGTTGTTTTGGTTTCCATTTTGTGTGCTTGAACGGTTTTTTGTTGCCCTTATACAATCTGCTATGTTGGGTATGTGGTACCCTCTTTAATAGTGTTGATCGCCTCTTTTATTTCTTTGAGTCCGTTCTGTTCCGGGAAAATTGCTTGGTTTTATTTATTCATGTTTATGATCTCGGTTTAGAGTTCATTAATCTGCGTTTCCTACACAAAAAGGTATGTAACGAGGTCAAGGTACATCCATATTGATGATTTGCTCGGTCGACTCTATTACTGTCGCCTTATCCTTTATGTGAAGGAGATCTTTTCTTCTGCCTCTGGGGTGGTTCTCGATACTAATATACGTTATCCATTGACGTTTATTCGAGATAGTTCACAAGAGATCACCAAAATCCAATTTTTGGTGGATGCGTTCCCCAAAATGGCGGGAGGCTAAAATGGCGGAGGCGAGTTACATTTGTGTAGCTTTGAAGTTAACCGTTATTGTTGGTAACAAACCCATATAATTGCTCTGTTCACTACTACTAGAATTGGGAAAATTGCTTTTTTTCAAAGTGCAATAAAGAGTTATGGTCTTTACTTTTGCATACTGAGCAGTTAAAGTGGTATTTATATTTATTAACATGATAATTTAAACAGATTTTACACAATTTTTTTATGAGCAAAGTCAATACGCTCTTGTGCACTTAGTGCCATATATATTCATTTAAATTAAACAATTTGAGATCTGGTTTGTTACAAAAATTACAGGTTTTTGTGTTATCATTAACATTGGCCAAGTTCACAGCTTTTGCATTACATTTGGATGACTTACCAGCTGATAATTGTGTCTCTTCAAAACTAGTTGCCCTTCTCTCCAACAATTTAACGAATCTTCTGTTGTAGGTAATTTGGGAGCATCTCGTTCAGAGTGATAAACTCTGGAAGTCAAAGAGTCAAGCTTTCGCAGAAGAATAGGTATAATGAGCATATCCCAATAATGAATTTGCTGCCCCAAGTTATCTAGAGCTCCCAACTGTTGCCTTCCTATAGATACAAAGTGTCTAAGTTCGGATGATGTCCCTCCTGAGATTGGTTGGTAATCCAATAACCATAACATTTTCGACACAAATTTTGAAATGCTCCATGTAGTCGGTAAATCCTTTAGTTTAAATTTATTAAAGCCCTTGAGATTAACAAAAATAAATATCAATTACTCTCCTTTATTAAACCCTTTTACCTAGAAGATAGCTTAGGAATGTTTGTAGTGAATGAATTTCCAGGTAATTCATTTCAATACCTTTGTGAACATTAGTAAATAGAATTATGTATTTATGCACTGTATATATTGTAACGGAATAGCTACATAGTAACAGGCCTCGGACATATGACAGCGACATAACCTAGAATAGAGAAGCTGACAAATGCTGACAGAAAGAGGAGGACTGACAAGAGATAGAGAGAGGACGGCTGGGGGAATTCTGAGAAGTCAGAAAAAGGTGACGTTTGAAAAGATTTCAAAGAAAAGAGTTTGTCCATGTAAATATCCTTTTTAGTTGCTGTTTATTTCGTTGAACTGTATGTAAATAAATTGTTCTCTCACTCGTATTACAATTGGTGTCAGGTGTGGGCTTAAAATTTCAAGATGACCGGGAAGAAAATAAGCCAGTTGTTAGTTACAGAATTGAGAAGAGAGCTGGAAGAACTTGATTTGGACACGACAGATCCCAAAGCGGTATTACTGGCACGATTGAAAGGGAATTATGAAAGCCAGGGTATTGATCCTGAGACTGTGGAGTTTGAAGATCCCTCCATGAAGACCATGACCCTGATCCGAGATGAAATCTCTCAAAAGATGTCCAGCCTATCCAATGAACTCTTCCAGAAGGTGTCCAGTTTGTCCATGGAGATAGCCAGCCTGTCCGCCGAGATGTTCAGCCAGCGTGACGAGATCTCTCGGAAGGTGTCTCAACAAGAAGGGAGAATAGCCGGCATCGAAGAAGAGATGCAAAAGCTGCAAAATATTGTCTCCCATCCACCAAGACCCGTATGCAGAGAGGGAGAGCCCAATCCACAGGTTGGAGAGTAGCTTGTCGACCCTCGAAATCAAGTTCCAGGCGATGGAAGAACGATTCTCCGACCAGCCGTCAAGGGGTGAACTGCGTCAGGAGTCCAACACAACAGGAGAGACCAAGGCAAGATTGAAGCCACCAACTTTCGACGGCACTACTTCCTGGCCCAACTACCTCAAGCAATTCAACGCAGCGGTCAGCGCCAATGGATGGTGCTCCAGAGAAAAGGCGGTAGCTCTGACAGTTGCCCTACGAGGTGATGCTCTTGATGTTCTGCAAACCCTCCATGCCGACGAGTCTGAAAACTTCGATCAACTGGTGAAGGGCCTGGAGATGAGGTATGGCCAAGCGCACCTAGAGCAAGTCTACCAGTACCGGCTCAAAAACAGAAGGCAGAAAGCTGGTGAATCTATCCAGGAGTTTGAAGCGGAGGTTGCAAGAATGGTCCGCTTTGCATATTCTTCGACCAATGAAAGCATTTTGGAATGCCTAGCTGTCCAGGAATTCATATACGGCTTAAGAGATCAGGAGTTGCAAAGAGCGCTGCTCTTGGTCCGTCCCAAAGCTCTAGTGGATGCCCTGTCAACGGCATTGGAGTTTGAAGCAGCCACTGAAGCGTCTCGTTCCCATGCTACAGTTAGATCCGTGACCAGCCAGTCCATTGAAGAGATGCACCAAGGGGAGCCTAGCCAAGAGATCCTACAAGAACTGGTGAGCCTGATGAAGACGATGGCGTCGAGGAAGAGGAGATCCGTACGATGTTGGAACTGCGGTGAACTTGGTCACGTCAGAAGCGCATGCCAACGTCGCGGAAAGACAACCCAAGATGACACCGAGCAGCAGGAATACTAGAACGGGTCGACTCCAAGAGGGCGAAATCGATTGCAAGCAGTCTGCAAGACCCTCTACTCGTCCTGACTTCAGTAAGACATCGACCCAACAGCATAGACGTAGATGGTACAGTAGACGGCAAGAAATATTCAATGTTGGTGGATACAGGAGCATCGAAGACCATCATTCGCCGAAGGGTCGTCAAGAAAAAGAAATTGTCGCCCTCCAGATGGTGACTACGAACAGCTACAGGGGAAGCCGCACAGGTCCACGGCGAGGTAGACGTAAGTATTATGTTTGGCTCTACCCAGGTTTCGCATTCAGCTTTAGTAGCCGAAATTGACGAGGACGTCAGGACGCCCAGAAATCACGACCAGGAACTGGGACGAGGCATTCTTGTTGGTAAATCACTGATCCAATCCGCCTCAAGGGTGCCCGTTCGTCTGATCAATCTAAACGACCATCCAGTTACCCTCAAGAAAGACACTCAAGTAGGAACCCTCGAGACAATAACTGAAGTTATCCACCGGGGGACCCCTAAGGAAGAACGGCACTCGGACAAGCTCAGTCAGATCCTAGCCACCGTCCATCCATCCCTGTCCCGGCAACAAAAGAAGAAGGTGAGAGATCTAGTTAACCGTTACCATTCCATTCTCGGTTCATCCGATGGCAAACTAGGGAGAACCAGTGTGGTAAAACAGAAGATCGACACTGGTGATGTTCGTCCTATCCGTCAAGCTGCTCGGCGACTTCCCCAGGCGAAGAAGGCAGAAGCAGAAAGTACTCTTCAAGGGATGATAAAAGACGGAGGAGTAGAACCTTCAAACAGCCCTTGGATCTCTCCAGTAGTTCTTGTGGAAAAGAAAGATAGTTCGACAAGGTTCTGCGTTGACTATCGCAAGCTCAACGAAGTCACCAAGAAGAACAGTTACCCGCTGCCTAGAATCGACGACGCACTTGACGCAGTAGCAGGTTCCAAGTTGTTTTCCACTTTGGATTTGAAGAGTGGTTACTGGCAGGTGGAAATGGATCCTGCCGACAAAGAGAAGACGGCTTTCACAAGCGAAACAGGCCTGTGGCAGTTTACGGTACTTCCGTTCGGTCCTTGCAATACCCCAGCCACCTTCGAAAGACTGATGGAGAATATCCTCAGGGGTTTGTCTTGGGAGACCTGCCTAGTGTATTTGGATGACGTCATCATTCTGGGGCGAACATTTGACACGTATTTGACGAATCTTGAAGAGGTTTTCAAGAGACTTCAAGCAGCCGATATGACATTAAACGTGAAGAAGTGCCACCTTTTCCAGACTAAAGTCAACTATCTAGGGCATGTAGTTAGCGGAGAAGGTATAGCTGTAGATCCAGACAAGATCCACGTAGTCCAGCAATGGCCAACCCCTTCCGAGAAACATCAACTCCGAAGCTTCCTGGGACTTTGCTGCTATTATCGACGCTACGTGAAGATGTTTGGGGACATCGCCAAACCGCTAACCCGAATGACTGAGGAAGGTAGAAGATTCAGCTGGGATGAAGAGTGCCATGTTCGAAGACTCCATGAAGGTCTACGGAACGGAACCGACTGCCGTTACAGCCACAAATCCGAAGATGGTAGAGGCATTCCAGGAGTAATACATCTAAGGAAGGGGGCAGTGTAACGGAATAGCTACATAGTAACAGGCCTCGGACATATGACAGCGACATAACCTAGAATAGAGAAGCTGACAAATGCTGACAGAAAGAGGAGGACTGACAAGAAATAGAGAGAGGACGGCCGGGGGAATTTTGAGAAGTCAGAAAAAGGTGACGTTTGAAAAGATTTCAAAAAAAAGAGTTTGTCCATGTAAATATCCTTTTTAGTTGCTGTTTAGTTCGTTGAATTGTTTGTAAATAAATTGTTTTAACCCTCACTCGTATTACAATATTAAAACATGTTCATATTATACCTTCATTCGTTTTGACAAAGCTATTGTGTTAGTGAAACGCGTCAACCAGTTTAAATTGAACATTAGTTCAAATTAATGAAGTTTTAAACAAATTATATTGTTTTATTTCTTCGTTTATATTTTATTTTTTGTAGTATATCCATGGACTTGTTATCATTGGAATATTTAATTAATTTGCAATATCAGTTCATTGTTATTAATTGTCTTCACTTTTTGACATGTTAACCTATCAACAACTCCTCTTCTTTTTTAAGAGGATTTGTACTAATATTGACATTTACAACTATAATTTTATATATGATTTTTATACGCTCATTCTTTCTGATATGTATAACTTTGTATAACCTTTGTAGTTACCTATTTAATCAGTGAATTTGCTATAATGTCGTTCATGTACTATTCGTTGTTCGTAGGCGACACATGTTCTTCGCATGGCTATTTATGGGTTTGCCAGCCAATTTAATAATTCAATTAATTTTCCAAGTTTGTGATTGACCACTTCCAATGAGAATATTCATTTTCTTCTAATTCGATTACACTTCAATTCTTTCTCTTGTCAATTTGAATTTTGACATGTTGTGAGTGAAGTGCCTTTCCGTCTGGTTTGGTGTGCCTTGCTTGTAATGGACTATTTATCGAAGTATTATGGATGCCTTGTGCTTAAGTTTCCGGTTCACAAGATGGTGCTCATTTCTTAATTTCGTTTATCCCTTATAATACCAAGCAGGATGCAAATGTACCCCACATGTACTTTTTTGTATATATCTAAGCCAATTATATTTTGTTTCATTTCCTCTTTTTAGTAGCTGCATATTTGTAGGTTCCAAATGTAATTTACCTAAAATCTGACATGGATTTCTCAGTAATTATTTAAGTTTTTAGAGTGTGGGGTGCATTTGCACCCCACTTGGCATTTTACGTATACCAATATTTCTATGTTATTATGAGCTAACGGCAGGGTAAAATCCTTACATGTTGTACTGTCCGTATCCCCACTTCTCTTATTCGGCGCGGCGCTTGCATTGCTACGCCGCCGGCCGCCTACTGATACAGGAGTAATAGTTATTACTATTTAGTGTCGTTTATGCAAGCGTCTGTGTAAGATAAACGAAACGATTTATAGTGCGCCACGTGGTTGTTTATTCGGTCGAAAGTGAGTAATTTCCGAATTCGTAATGGAAAAGCTCTAACGGAGGAGGAAATGTTATTGCTGTTGCAAAATGATGATCCAGAATATGAGAAATTATTGCAGGAAGATGATGCAAGTGACATCGAAAGTGAGGACCATATATCCGTACAAGAAGAATTCGATGAAGAAATCTATGCTTCTTCTGATGAAGAAAATACTAACTTAGAGGTACCTGTAGCTGATATTCCTGTTTATACAGCTAAAGATGGTACCCAGTGGTATAAAATGTCAATAAATAATCAAGTTCGACGTTCGCAGGCAAACAAGATTGTGCATGTTCCAGGACTTACACCTACCAGTGCAGAAATAGGTACGATCAAAGAATTGTTTATGAAACTCGTCCAGAGAGTACAAAGAAATATGTGCCAACTAACAGGAGAGAAATCGAGGCCTATATAGGTCTACTTATTAGATTAGGAGCATTGCAAGCTAGTACCGAACCCATTGAAATGCTTTTTACTAGTGACCCTGCATATTGTCGGTCTATAATAACAGCAACTTTGTCTAGGAATCGATTCCATTTCCTGACCAAATTTTTGAGATTCAATAATTTTAAGACCAGGGCTGAGAGAAAGTTAGAAGACAAGCTTGCACCAATGAGGGAAGTATTTAATAAATTCGTATCAAACTGTAAAAAAGCACTAAATCCGAGTACGCACGTGTGCATTGACGAGCAACTCGTTCCATTTCGAGGAGAGGCTCGATTTAGGGTCTATATGAAAAACAAGCCAGCAAGGTATGGAATAAAGCTACGGGCATTGGCAGATTGTGAATACAATTATACATTGAATATGCAAGTGTATTTAGGTAAGTCATTTATTTTCATTTATGCTATGTTATCTTGCGATTTTTTTTGTTAGGCAGAGTAGGCAACAAGCCTGAAAGAGGACAAGGTGAACGGGTTGTTCTTCAACTTTCTGATAATCCAAGTCAAGGATATAGTATCACAACTGATAACTTCTTTACTAGTTTTCAACTGTCTCAAAAATTGTTTGATAAGAAGCTTACATTATGTGGCACTCTGCGCAAAAATAAGACGTTTATACCGAAGAAACTACTTCCATCATCTTAAAAAAAAGAATATTCTTCAATGTTTGCTTTTACAAAACATTGTACATTAGTGTCTTATGTGCCGGAAGAGATAAATGCCGTTATTTTGTTATCAACCGAGCATGACGATGACAAAGTAAGTAATAAGGAGTCAGACTACGAACTAGATATTGTCTTGCATTATAATAGTACTAAAGGAGCTCTACATGCAACAGACCAAATGGCAGCAAAATATACCATATTATTGATATTGGAGCTATAAATGCCTATAAAATATGGAAAATTAAAAATCCAAATTACGGTTCTGGGCACTTACATGCAAGAAGAAAATATCTTCTTCAGTTGGCAAAGGAACTGGCCAAGGAAAATATGATTTATAGTTTTAGAAATACTAATGGTTTGCAAGCAAGCATAAAAGAAAATATTCTTAAGTTAGTTAGTTGTTCCAGAACTGGAGCAAAATATCCCTCCAACAAGACCTATATGAACTCAAGGTAGATGTTTTCTCTGTGAAAGAACTGAAGATAGAAAATCCAGACAATGTTGTGTAAAATGTGAGCGTTTTGTTTGTGTAAATCACTCTGAAAAAAAAATTTTTTTGTATCCCATGTAAAGCAAAAAATTAAAATTAATTTTGAGTACCTAATTAAGGTTTGTTTATTTTTTATTTACTAAATTGAAATAAAAATTTATACAAAATAATTTATTTGCGTTTTTTCTTCATTTTACTTAAAAAAAGTGTAAAAACTACAAAGATAGACAAAAAAATGGGGTGCAAATTAACCCCGCTTGGTATCGCACGTATGTAAAAAAGCTTGGTATTATGAAGATTAAAAGAATTTCCTACATACTGAAGTTTTTTCGTTCCAGTTGTTATCATCTTTAATTTCTTCCCTCCAACTATATGGCCAGTATAGACTCTTCCCTATGGGAATTGAGGTTGACTTGCCCAGACTTTTCCTTCTAGGAATCGATCCTGAACTTGTTGCACTCTTCTCTCTGAGAATTGAGGATATTAACGGTCATATAGACAAGATTCCTCATACACACAAATGTAAGCAGTTTGACTCTTACCCAAGAGATTTTTTCATGGTTGATTGCTCCCTTTTAGCTAAACTCTATCACTCCATTCCAATTTCAACTAATAATCAAATTTTTAATTTGTTACATTCTTTTTATAAGATATTATAACCATTGCGTGGTTTACATTTCAATTTATGACGAGAGAAAGATTTATTCAAGTTTATCAAATTCTAGAAAAATTTAATCTTCCAATTTCACACCTTTCTCCTCTAACATTTATGATGATCGACGTGTGTTACCCACGGAAGTAATTTTTCAGATCAGGTGAGGTTGGAGACTTTTGTAGTTTCCTTTAATATAACAAAATAATAACTTGTAGCCTGTAGGCCGAAACTAGTATCTGCACTGTTGTCAATTATTAAAAATGCTGTCACATTGACTTTGAGAAATTACTGCCAGTCACATTCGAGCCATGGAAGATATTTTCCTTTTTTGATTAAAAATTGTTTTGATAATTTCATTTTTCGCTGGCCCTGGTGCATTGTATAGGAACTTGATTATTTTGCATATTTTGTGAATCATTGACCGTTTACTTGTATTCCTTTGATAGTATAATAATAAGGGAATGAGTGGAACACACTAGATATTACTGTTCGCCGTGATTATGATGCTCAAAATATTGGTTTCAACTTTTAAAAGAAAATTCATAAATAAGCAAAGCACATTATAACTTCGAGCATAAAAAATGTCTACTTTTCCATTAAATATTTTATGTTCAAGCCGATATTCATTTTTCTTATGTGCTGTTTGATTGGAGTGTATAGAGAATTTTGACAGTTGTAGTCAATTTAATATGAAAATAGTCGTGAGTGTTTCAATTTGAAGATGCTTTATATCATGTTTATAATAATGTTACGAAACAGCACACTGGTATAGCCCCTGAATCCGACTCTGTCTAAGCCAGGTATAAAAGTTAAAATTATGGCGGATACGCAGTTTTTTTTTAAAACTGTTTACGATTATCTTATCTAACCATTGTTTTTGTGACCAGCCTTATCTAGAAAATGTCAGAAAACCAATTGTTTTTGAGTGAGTCGCAGTCCGGAATTTTCTAGTAAAAAAGGAACTAATATAAATAAAGGTACTAATATAAATAAAGGACCGATCAGCGGTTGAGGATAGTTGATAATTTGACATCGTGAGATAAGCAAGTGAATAAGTGAATATAAAGATATGAATCAGTTAAGTGTTTATATAAATTAATTTAAGTGAATATACTGAGTATATATAAATTAAGTGTTAGTGAGTAGCGTAGTGAATAAATAAATTAAGCAAGTGAACCTACCGTGTGTTTAAAATTTATCCCACCCGTTTACTATATAAATGAATAAGAAAAACATTACATCGGTGTCAGGTGTGGGGTAATATAAATAAATAGCTACATCAAAATGGCCAAAAGACTGAGTGATCTCAAAGTGACGGAATTAAGAGCAGAATTGGGAGGTCGTGAGTTGGAAACGTCGGGTAAGAAAAGTGAGTTAGTAGGAAGACTTAAAGTGGCACTGGAAAGTGACGGTGTGGATCCAGAAGCATTTTTATTCAATTACGAGGCTCCCACCTTAACCTCGTCAATTTCTGCTAATATGAAGAACGATATTTCTGCCATGGAAGAAAATATTTCAACTAATGTGAAAAACGATATTCCTGCTGTAGAGAACGATTTTTCTGCCATGGACGAGAATATTTCAACCATGAAGAACGATATCTCTGCAAACATGGACAAACTTTCTGCTGATATCTTATTAATGAAAAATGACATTGCCGCTGACGTGGAAAGTAAAATTTCGTCACTTCAATCGGATATTGAGGATAAAATCACAACGATGGTCGAGAAAATGGGAAATAAAATGACTATGGACGAAAGAATCAAGGAGTTAGAGAGTAAGATAACCGATTTAAGAACACAAGACACGCCAGCAGAACAAAAGAACATCGAGGTATGCAAGCCAGCAACACAACCCAAGACAGAAGATATTAGCAATTTCGCCCGAGTCAAGGCTCCAACGTTCGACGGAAAGACATCGTGTACCAATTATGTGAAACAATTTGAAGCAGCCGCTTGAGTGAATAATTGGTCCGATAGGAAGAAGACAGTAAACTTATCTATAGCGCTTCAGGGAGATGCCTTAGATGTACATCAGATGATACCGCTGGAAGAAACGGATGACTTCGAGCAGCTGAAGAAGAGGTTGGACATGCGATATGGTCACGAAAATTTGGAACATTTGTACAGATTCCAGCTGAAAAACCGAAGGCGGGAACGTAACGAATCCCTTCAAGAGTATGGAATGGATATTGCCCGACTAGTCCGATTTGCTTATCCACCAGCACCAGATAACATTATGGAATGTTTAGGCACCCAGGCCTTTATTGACGGCTTATGTGACCACGATATGGAGAAGACGCTTCGATTTGCTCATCCTAAAACATTGGCATTGACTGCTGCTCTTGAATATGAAACAGCCACGATGGCTTCGGAGTACAACAAAGGTAGGACCATACAGGAAGAAGGTGACGATGACAGACTCGATCAGATCGTCAACTTGTTGAAGGGAATGGTAGACAAGAAGCCGAATAAAATCTGGTGTTGTAATTGTGACGAGCTAGAGCATGCACGCAGTTCGTGTAAGCGTCCTACGACTCCTGCGAACCAAAAACCTCTTATATGCAAAGCAGCCACGAAGGGCTCGCGGTACAACAAAGGTAGGACCATGCAGGAAGAAGATGACGATGACAAACTTGACCAGATCGTCAACTTGTTGAAAAGAATGGCAGACAAGAAACCGAAGAAGACCAAATGCCGGAAGTGTGGTGAGCTAGAGCACTTACGCAGTCCGTCTAAGCATCCCAAGACTCCTGTAACCCAAGAACTCTAGTCACAGGGGAAATCAGACAGGGGTGAACATCCAGCTGATGTGAATCACCTAAATTCAAACTCTTTGCCTAGACAGTCATGCTCTGTAGACTATTCACAATGCAACCAGTCGAAATCTAAGGAAGTTGCAGTTTCAAGAATTACAGTAGTCAACAAGGAATGGTCACCCACCAGGATCAGAGAAGATCAGGACAATGATCCTTGCCTAAGGATGATCCGGCAGTGGAAGTAAGAAAATCGGCGACCTACCTGGCAAGAAGTGTCAAGATTTTCACCGAAACTCAAGGCGTATTGGGCTCAGTGGGACTCACTTGTCCTGGAAGAAGGGCTGCTGAAAAGAGTCCTCGAAAACGATGATGGTTCCGAGATGAGGAGACGGCTAGTTATCCCGAGAACAAGAGTAGCTGAGATACTGGAAAAGTTACACGACAGTCAATCGGGAGGTCATCTGGGAGTGAAGAAAACCCTTCAGCGAGTCCGTGAAAAGTTTTATTGGCTGAACAGCTCTGACGATGTGAAGGACTGGTGTAAGAAATGTACGACTTGTACTACGAGTAATGGACCACATCACAAGAGAAAGGCACCTATGAAACAGTATAATGTTGGAAGCCCTTTCGAAAGGATTGCTTTAGATATCGCTGGACCATTTCCGACGACAGAAAATGGTAGCAAGTACATACTGGTTGTAATGAACTATGTCACAAAGTGGGTGGAAATTAACGCTATCCTGAACCAAGAGGCCACAACTGTCGCGGATATATTGGTGAAGGAATTTATCAGCCGATATGGAGTACCCTTGGAAGTCCACAGTGACCAGGGAAGAAATTTTGAAAGCCATCTATTCCAGGAGATTTGCGACAAGCTGAGAATGAAGAAGACCAGGACAACAGCATAACATCCACAGTCAGACGGAATAGTCGAGAGAATGAGCAGGACTATTGGAAAATACCTGTCCAAAGTAGTATCCAGCCATCAAAGAGATTGGGACCAGTATCTTGCCCTATTTGCATTAGACGGAATACCTGCGAAAAGCCTGTTTAGACGTGAAATAAGGCTTAATTGTGGAATTTGGCTGTCGGCCTGGAGGAGATCTAGCAGTCGAAGACGACGTCATCCAATTGAGAAGAAGGCTGGCCGATATTCACGAATTAGTTCGAACAAACCTTCAAGTTGCCAGCGACAGAATGAAAAGTCGGTACGACACGCAGGCCACAAAAGGCGGTTCTAAAGAAGGGGACAAAGTATGGTTACACAATCCGACGAGGTGAAAAGGATTTTCTCCAAAATTACAAAAATCCTGGGAAGATCCATACTTAATCAAGAAAAAGATCAATGATGTTATATATCGCATGAGCAAGATCCCCAACGGAAAACCAAAAGTAGTTCACCAAAACCGACTAGCGCCATTCGAAGGAGACCATGACCTGGAGGAAGCAGTTAACCTTATTCGAGATGTGTCTGACCCTACCGTCGAAGAATTTATGGGCACGTATGGAGGTACCGGGAAAACTAGATATGGAGTCACTTCGGAACAACAACAAGATTTGTTCACTCTCCCGGAAGATTATTCACTGGCATACAACATCCCCGCCCGTATCAAGAACGCACGAGGGTTGGCAACCATCTTTCGAAAGAAGTTCGGGCAATTAGAAAAACTCGAAGACCAGATTCCAGCCCCTGGCAAGACACTGAAACTGAAACATAATTCGCGGTACGTCTTCTACGTGGTAACTAAAAATGAATTTCAAGATCGATCTACCTACCGCGATGTGTGGGAAGCACTTCGGAACCTACGAGACCATGTGTTGGAAACCAGCGTGAAGGAACTGCCTAAGATAGCGAGTAACCAGTTGGATTGGCGAATCATTAGGAACATGGTAGAGATTACCTTTCAAGATACCGGTGTACAGATATTAATTTGGAGCTACAACCCTCGTTATCAGTATCCGATGAAGACGGTGCCCTGCTATTTCCATAAGACCGGAAAGTGTAGAAATGGGGCCAGTTGCCGATTCAAACATCCAGTCTCGGCTAGACAAAAATTTCAGTAGGAACTTCCATTTAAGAAGGGGGTAGTGTTACGAAACAGCACACTGGTATAGCCCCTAAATCCGACTCTGTCTAAGCCAGGTATAAAAGTTAAAATTATGGCGGATACGCAGGTTTCTTTTAAAGCTATTTACGACTATCTTATCTAAACATTGTTTTTGTGACCAGCCTTATCTAGAAAATGCCGTTTACTTGTATTCCTTTGATAGTATAATAATAAGGGAATGAGTGGAACACACTAGATATGACTGTTCGCCGTGATTATGATGCTCAAAATATTGGTTTCAACTTTTAAAAGAACATTCATAAATAAGCAAAGCACATTATAACTTCGAGCATAAAAAATGTCTACTTTTCCATTAAATATTTTATGTTCAAGCCGATATTCATTTTTCTTATGTGCTGTTTGATTGGAGTGTATAGAGAATTTTGACAGTTGTAGTCAATTTAATATGAAAATAGTCGTGAGTGTTTTAATTTGAAGATGATTTATATCATGTTTATAATAATGTTACGAAACAGCACACTGGTATAGCCCCTGAATCCGACTCTGTCTAAGCCAGGTATAAAAGTTAATATTATGGCGGATACGAAGGTTTTTTTTTAAAGCTATTTATGACTATCTTATCTAAACATTGTTTTTGTGACCAGCCTTATCTAGAAAATGCCAGAAAACCAAATGTTTTTGAGTAAGCTGCAGTCCGGAATTTTCTAGTAAAAAAGGAACTAATATAAATAAAGGACCGATCCGCGGATGAGAATAGTTCATAATTTGACATCGTGAGATCAGCAAGTGAGTAAGTGAATATAAAAATATAAATCAGTTAAGTGTTTATATAAATTAGTTTAAGTGACTATTCTGAGTATATATAAATTAAGTGTTAGTGAGTAGTGTAGTGAATAAATAAATTACGTAAGTGAACCTACAGTGTGTTTAAAATTTAGCCCACCCGTTTACTATATAAATAAATAAGGAAAACATTACAATAGTTTATGGATGGCCCCTATATCAACTTAAGACGATCAGCAACTTTAGAGTTACATCAAATGAGTCGAAGTAACCATATTTTAATGCAAATAACACTGAATACAAATGAAATGGTGAACTGAAGTGTCTCATATTGGACGATTATATTTATTCATATATTGAAGTATGTAAAATCGTGATTAAAATATTTGTTCGAGTTTATGAATTGTTCAAATTTATTTTTAAGAAGCACTCTCAAAATTTGTAATTCTCTTTACCTGTGAAATTCTCTTTTTTATCAAACTAGTTCTGGCTTCCGTTATCGATACTTCGATCTAGAAATGGATACAGGAGATACGGCTGAGAAAACTTTTCTGAAGATAACTCAGTTTCGCTGCTCTCTATTTCCCATGAATAACTCATCGAAAACGGGAGATCAGCAGAAGAGTCAAGGGAGTGAAATTTATTTTGGACGTATACCCAGCTATCTAGGCGAATTTAAGGATACGTGAGAATATAATGGTGTCATTTGGCTTCCTGTTTTATTTTTGAATATTGTAACACTGAATTTCATGGTAAAAACAAAAAAAAAACATTGATTGTGGAAAAAATGAGGGTATTTACATAACATGTTCGAGCCACGTACAGTTACTATATAAATAAAACATAATTAACGAACTCCACAGGAATTCACTGAACACAACACATGTGAGCATTCTTCCAACTTAGAATATCAATTATAAAATCTCTTCAATACATACATATAATTTTAATTCCTTGGAATGGAATTATCAGAAAGGAGTAATTCGATTATTAAATATAAATCAGGCGTTCAAGAATGTAAATTCTTCTATTTTGTATATAATACTTTAGCTCTTTTCTTTATTTTATATAGCAATACAATTTTAAGATAGTGTTTCAATTAGGTGTTTACTAAATAGAGTTTATGATACTGACTGCTTTAAGATAATTTTTAAGATTGGTTATATTATAGTTAGGCCCAATATATCATACATTGTTCTAGGTAGGTTGGATGATGATATTTGGGCAATAAACGATGTACAGTCTGCGATTATCGATTCAACAATTGATTTGCAGTTACAGTTTTTACATGTGTGTTCTACCTTGATGTCAAATAGGTAACTATGGGTCAGCCGCGTGTGACCGCAGAGACGCGTTAGAAGAACTTCGTCTTTGTTAAAAAGAAATATTCTAGATCGCCAGGTTTGTAGATGCGGTCTCTCTGTGTGATATTTGTGTTTTTATGTTGTTGTCTGTCAAGTTTTGAGAATAAAATTAGTTTTGCAGTTTACGTTTCCGAATAGTATTTCATTAGTAAAATTAGGCTGTTCTTCTATTTAAAAACCATTAGGTTATGGGCCCAGGAGTTGTTTAAGACAGACTGTGAAAAGTGAAGCGGAAGCATAAGGCTGCAGTAGAACCATACAGTAATGGAATCGTCCTCTGACAATTCAAGATTTGGAATCGCCAAATTAAATAACAGTAATTATCATCCATGGAAATTTAAAATGAAGATGATGTTGATGAGAGGGAACATGTAAGGTTGTCGACAAACCAAAACCAGAGACTTCAGATAGAAATTGGTCAAGTTTAGATGAAAAAGCACAGAGTTCTATATCCTTATCAGCAGAAAATAACCAAATAATCCACATCTGTAATTGTACATCATCTAAGGATATGTTGGATATTCTACAAAAAGTTCACGAAAGAGCGAATTTATCAAATAAGCTTCATTTACTAAGAAAAATATACCAAGCCAAACCTGAACCTGGATAAAATATGTCAGAATACATATGAACAACTTTGTAAATGGTCGAAATGTTAAGAGGTATCTGTGAAAAGATAAAATACTTGCACGTAGCAGCACTTTTATTGGGTGGTCTCCCAGAAAAAATCGGAACATTAGTTATAGTTACTCTAGAATATGTGAAAAGAAAATTAATGGACGAGTTCAATAGAAAGGAAGGAAACGACAGTGAAAAAGGTAGAGAAACTGCATTGAAGACATATAACAAGCAGAAGAAAGAGACAGCTAGTAGATTCGATGAAGAATGTTTCATATGTAAAAAGAAGGGTCATATTTAGAAAAACTATTATTTTCGTAAAAAGAATATTCAAAGAAGCAAAGAAAAGACTCAGAAAAATGATAAAATTACAAAGAGTGCAGTAGAAGAATTCTGTTTTTGTTAAGGTAACCGGAATTCGAACGAATGGTACATCGATTCTGGAGCTTCTAATCAAATGACAAGCAAAAAAAATCCTTCGTCAACCTCCGATGCGCCGATGGAAATGAAATTTTTGTTGAAAATGGTCAAGAAATGGTATGTTCAGGAATTGGAGATGGGTACCTTAAATGTCAAGTCAATGAAAAATGTCCAAATGTTCATGTCACAGACGTTTTATAAGTACCTCAATTACGAAGTAATCTATTATCGATGGAGAGACTGACAGAAAAAGGATTCAACGTTGTTCTTGATCAACAACATTGTTCAGTAAAGATGGGCGAGGAAAATATTGCTATGGGAACAATTGAGAATGGTATTTACAGATTATGTTTGAAGTCAGATGAGGGAGCAAATATAACAACACAAAGTCGGCATGAAAATTGAATTCACGCATGGCATAAACGACAAGGTCATAAAAATCCGTTCGATATCAAAAAACTTGTGTCACATGGTCTAGCCTCGGGAATAGAAATCGAAAATGGCAATGAAATTATGAATTGTGTGAGCTGCATATGAAGAAAAGTAACAAAGAAACAATTTTTGAAGAATTGTGACAAACGATCAAATCAATGTCTAGATTTGATACATTCTGATGTTTGTGGTCCGATGAAAACAGAAGCCTCGGGAAAGAAAGGCTATTTTTGACATTCATTGACGACCACTCCCGTTATACCACATTATAGCTCCTACATTCCAATGATAAAGTATTTCAGAAATTTGAAGAATTCGTCGCTCTTGTTGAAAATAAATACGGAGTGTTACCCAGAATGTTCAGATTTGATAATGGAGGAGAGTATTGTGGATCAGTAGTTTAAGGTTTTCTGAATAAGAAAGATATTTCCTTTCGAACTACAGTTCCGTATTCGCCCAAACAAAATGGCATAGCAAAACGTAAAAATCGAACCTTATGTGTAGCAGCAAGCAATGTTGTTTGATGTAGGATTGCCGAATAAATATTAGGGTGACGCAACTGCCACAGCGAATTATCTTCAAAATCTCCTTCCTACAAAAGCTATCAAATGTACTCCATATGAACTGTGGAATTCGGAAAAGCCAAGATTGGATCATCTCAGAGCTTTCGGCAGTGTGGCCTATACCTATGTTCCTAAAGAAACAACAACAAAATGGGATGCTCGAGCACAAGCAGGGATTTTGGTATGTTATAATGAAACATCCAATGGTTATAGAGTTTTGAATCCAGAAACCAATAAAATAATAATAAGTAGAACTATAAAATTCTTCGAAGATAAAAACTACAATGATATGAAATCTGAATCTATCAAAATCTTGGATGGAAACAGTGAAATAGTTTTTGTAAGCGAAGAGGAAGAAAGTATCGAGGAAAAGGTTATTGCCGAAAATAAAACTAATATTGAAAGTGAAGAGACACGTTTGAATGATGAAGGGTAGGAGTATTTGAGACGCTCTTCAAGAAATAATAAAGGGAAACTTCTTGAGAAACTGTCCCACATTACTTCATGTGAAACAAATGATGATCCTGAGACTTGGTACGAAATAATGAAATTACCAGAAACTTAAAAATTGAAATCGATAAATGCTATAGAAGATGAAATGGAGTCATTCAGGAAGAAATGCGTATGGACGCTGACAGAGCTACCTTCGAAGAAAATAGTTATAAAATGTAAGTGAATTTTCAAGATAAAAATAAATTCAAATGGTGGAATAATGAAATATAAGGCTCGTTTAGTCGCAAAAGATTACACATCAAAATATGGGGAGGACTATGATAGGATTTTCGCTCCGGTGATGAGACAAACGACTTTTCGAATACTGTTGTCAATAGCAACTGTTCGTAAATTAAAAATCAGGCATTATGATATATAAACCGCATATTTGAATGGTCTGTTGAATGAAGAGATTCATATGTCTCAACCAGAAGGTTATATAAATGAAAATGATTCCCATCTTATATATGAATTCAACAAGGCAGTATTTTGAAGTAATCCGCGAAAGCATTGCATGATACTATGAGCGGAAATCTTTTGGAATGTGGATTTGAACATGTTGATGATTTGTGTATATGTCATGAATATGATGAAGTGATACAATGGATTGGACATAAACACAATGAGAGTTTCGAAACGGTCAACTTAGGAAATATTTCATCATTTTTGGAGATCTGGGTTCAAAGAACTGAAGATGGAACCTTTCTACTGGATCAAAATTCAAAAATTGATATCCTTCTCAGAGATAATGGATTGGAAAATGCCTCATGTGTAGCTACTCCAATGGATACAGAGTACCCCAAATCCGATAGAAATTCCCCTTTATTACCCAGTAATCAAAAATATAGAAAAGCAGTGTGGACACTGCTATATCTTTTAACTATCACCTGTCCGGATATATCTCTTGCTTAGGGATATTTGTGCATCAGGCGAGTAAGTCAGCCATGTCAGAAGGATTGGGATGCAGTCAAGAGAGTGCTCAAATACCTGAAGGTTACAAGTAAAGATAAACTGAAATTTAGTTCGAATACTGAATTGACTCTGAACGGATATGTTGATTCGTATTGGGCAGGCGATGTCTCTGATAGGAAATCTACAGCCGGTTTCATACTATTTCTGGGGAATAGTCCTATATTATGGGCTAGCAAGAAGCAATATTCAGTAGCCCTATCATCTACAGAGGCTGAATATATATATATATATATATATATATATATATATATATATATATATATATATATATATATATATATATATTGTTGTAAATAGAACATATACAGAACCCATATAGAATCCTGATAAAGGATATAAAATTAAAATTTTGTCAATAAAAATAATTTTTGAAAATGATGTATCAAAATAAAAAAATACCTCGTATACCAATATAACTAAGTACGACCAATGGGTATAATCAAAAAGATAGTAAATAAATATAAAAAGAAATCATAAACAAACATCAGAAAAACAGTTGTAAAAATTAATTCTTCAACTTAATAAAAACAACCTTAGACAGAACCTCATAAGTAAACGCAGATCAAGAAATAATATAACGCTGCATGGAATCTTAGACACCCAGAGCATCTGTTTATATTTTAAAAATAAATAGAAACTTCTAACAAATGTAACTAAAACTATAATGATTAAACAATAAAAAGACAATTAGAAGTAATAAAATATATAGAATAAGATATTTAGTTAATGATTAATCATAAAAGTAGGTATGGGAAATATTATGATAGGTAGGAATCTGTAATATGGGCAAGGTCAAATTTATACCAAAATAAAACAGTTGAGACAAATTATACCAACATAAATTATTTTGAATGTGAAAAACAATAATGAAATAAATGATTACCGACATAGTTTATGTATATAGGTGTAATAATATCAAACATAATGAGAAATGAATTGTATATATGTATAATAAGTAAATATGTAGATTGTAGAAAACGTAGAATTAATGAAATTGCATTGACCAATCAAAACAGCGCAAATAAACAGTGATATGGAAAAAGACAATAATAATAAGGTGTGAGTGAATAAGTCAATGACAATAAGTATATTAGGTATAAAAAACTATAGTTTGCAATAAGTTTAAGTCAGAAAAACAATAAAAACAACAATAAACAAAGTGACAGGTGAAATTTTCAATCGAACTTTCGAGAACAAAAACCACTTCCGGTGACAGACGATAAAAAGGGTTGTGTTCGATGTAAAATGCGGGAAATTGGGAGTTGAGAGTCAGTGGTCAGATAGGTAACACTAATAAAGTTATCCTAGTTTTATTTAATGTAACAAATTTATAATTAGTCAAAGGAAAAGTATATAAATCAA
Organism: Galeruca laticollis; assembly: GCA_963921935.1. Classification (NCBI taxonomy): domain Eukaryota; kingdom Metazoa; phylum Arthropoda; class Insecta; order Coleoptera; family Chrysomelidae; genus Galeruca; species Galeruca laticollis. Next base: position 38,046,741 of record OY998179.1, on the reverse strand, counting down.
CATAAAATCTAATCAATTTTAAAATAAATCAAGTGTAACAAACGTTTGTGAGACTACAAGTAGCAGAGGAAGAAAATTATCACCCAGATAATGAAAAGCAAAGGTATTCAACATCAGAGGCGGGAAGATATATGGGAAGCGTCTCCTCCGATGTAGCATCATTTCAAGAAAAAGGAACAAAAGGTCGGTTATGTGTTCATTAAATATATTTGGTACCAAATAAATGAAACTTTCAAATAAGAACGTATAAATAATAATTTTAAAATAATAATTTCAAGTGATATAAAAATTTTAAGAGCTCATATACCTGGTTTAAAGTTCTGTTATCTTTACATGAATATAATATACCAGAGAAATGTAATAATCAAACCTACCATTATAAAGTGTAGATAAATGTATAATTTCTTTCATGTCGAACTTCACCAAAAATATATATAAAAATTTCCACTAGTAACAGACCACAACTAATTCCAGTATATATCAATACACAATTATTACCATACAGTAAAATAATATTTAAAAACGTAAATTTTGAATCGATAAAATATCAAATATGTTTCCAAGTTCACGTCCCGAAGAAAACTAAAATTTAACATTTTAAAATCATTTCATAAATCCTCTTAGTTAAAAGAAAAGGAAACACTTTAAAAAGTTTTTTTTGTTTAACATAGAAGCAAAGTTAGAAAGAGCAGGTGTTTGCAAATTTCTAAGAATTTCAACGCTCACAAGATTTCGACCAAGTTATGCAAATGAGCCAGAAAAAGTCATGGTTAAAAAGAAAGGTACAATTTTTTTGGAATATAAAGAAAGTCATATTCAAAGTGGAAATTTAGATATATATAAAATAACTCATTATTTATGTATAACGTAAGAATTGGTAGAAAAAAAGGTTAATCATTTATTTTATTAATAAATAGTTTCATCAGTCTAACTGTATAATAAGCTGTAACAAATAGTTTGTATATGAATCATTTTTTTATATGTGTTTTCAAAAGTTTTATTTCACAAAATTTTTTATCAGTCACATAAATATATCACATTAATAAGCAAGGTTGATTTTATTATCATAATATGCCCAGAACCCTACTGATTTTAAGAGTCGTAAACGAATAAGAGCAGCCGAGGTAAGAAAACATAAGAATTAAATAAACTACATGTTCATAAATAGCATAATAAATAAAAGGAAGCATTGAATAAAAAATTATGTAATTTGGCGAACCCAACAATAGTATAAAAAGTTTAAAATTTGCAATAAATATAATATCATTTCATATTCACATATCCATATATTCAAATCATACATTGATATATATTAATACTTAAAGTCCAATCATATTCAACTTGTATAAAGTATATTAATAAATATAGAGTACTAAAAAAATCAAATCATTACACACATATTTAACTGTACCACAACGTAAAAGACATATATATAGAACGTAAAGGTAGAAGTTAAATCACATATAACTTGCTTACCCCAAAAGTGGGGCTTTATATAAAATAAAGTAGCAATCATATTTAACTGCAACCCCAAAGTGGGGCATTATAAAAATAAAATATAATCAATCCAATTTAAACTGGCTCCCAAACGTGGGGCAATTAAAAATAAAGCATCAATTCAATTTCAATTTAATATATATCAGCGGCCTTGGCAAGCCAGGAAATAGTTTGGTTAAGAAGACTTTTAGAAGATTTCGAAATACCTTTTGAAAATGCAACTATCATTTATGAACAAAATCAAGGTTGTAATCAAGCTAGCAGTGAAATAATTCAATTCATGTATTTTGAAACTCCAAATATGATTGCTGATGCTTTCACAAAGCCTCTTCCCAAAGAAAAGTTTCAACGTCTCAAAACATCAATGGGACTCATTGAAGAATAATCTGTCCAGTGGGGGTGTTGGAAAAGAAATATTCAAGATCGCCAGATTTGTAGATGTGATCTCTCTGTGTGATATTTTTGTTTTTATGTTGTTGTTGTTGTTTGTCAAGTGTTGACAATAAAATTAGTTTTGCAGGTTACGTTTCCGAGTAGTATTTGATTAGTTAAATAAGGCTGTTCTTCCATTTAAAAACCATTAGTGTTTACGATTTTTGGGTAGCACTGATTATGGTGTCATTTAGTCTTCCACTTCTCGTTGCTTCTTTCTAGATGTTTGCTAATTTTTCTGCCACTCATTGAGCACTTTATGTTTTAAGCTTGTTTTAATATCGGCACTCGTTAGAAAACTCACGCACTCTGTACTAGCACTATTAGCAGCTTCCTTAGCGGCCAGGTCTGCTTCTTTATTTCCTATCATTGTTGTTATCTTCTATAGATTGTAGTTCCCGCTTGATTCTATTTGCCAAAGGATTCGCGGCGTACATTTTTTGAATGGCATGGATTGAGCTAAAAGAACTTATTAGTATCAGGTTGTCAGATACATCAGAACTGGAAGCGATGAAAGTGGCACGTTATATTGCATATAATTTAGCAGAGAAAGCAGATGAGACTGGAGGAGTTCTGAACATATATTTCGAGGCTGGTGTGATAATGGCAGTACCTGTACCATTTTGTGGTTTGGATGCAATAGTATAAATATGTACGAAATTTTGTTATGTATCAAGTATGTCATTTAACGATGCTTTAATTAGCGTGTGGCTGGTGCAATGTTTGTCGAATGAGGTAAGCTGGGTGCTGGATTTAATGCTTTTCGCTGTCCATGGTGGAGTGTGAGGATATTCGACAGGGAAACATTCGGAAAGCGGGTAATTTAGTTCGCCAAGATCTGTTGGGGTGGAAGGGGTGAAGATAGGAATAATAATAACAGCTCAAATGTCAACCTCACCTGCACGTGGTCCACCCTGCTAGATAAACAACGAAGCTCTGACGACAGAACGATTGACAAGATAAGCAATCCCACACTTACTGGCCAACAGCTTCAGGTGGAGGAGCTAGTGAGTGTCAGGGCACTCTTTTGTCCTGGAGTTGAGAAATCGGCTGAAAAGGCGGAGGAATTAGAAAAGGATCAACGGCATAAGGATGTGGTAGGTAAATGGGAACCCAACACATTAGAGTTTTCCTAATATTATCACGATGGCTATGGTCAAAACAACATTTAAAATGTCCGGATATAGTCCCTCATACGGATCTCCGGGAGGAAATTCTTTGATTAATAGTAAGAAAGGATGGTACAGAAGCGTAAAGTTGGAGACCGTGATATTTGCTACATGGAATGTGTGAACACTAGCACAGCCTGGAAAGCTGCAAAACACAATTCAGGAGATGAAATGACTTAAAGTGCATATTTTAGGCATTCGTGAGATAAGATGGCCGGGTACGGGAGCTAATGGCAACGGGGAGGAATATTCTGTATATTACTCTGGAACAGCAAACAACATTTTCCAACATAGAGTTGTATTTATACTGCACAAAAAAATTGCAACGTATTACCAACTTTGTGCCAATATGGGCACAAATTAATGCAAGGCCCTTGAATGTTAATATTATCCAAATTTATGCCCCTACTACAGACTACAGCAACGAGGACGTAGACCAGTTCTACAGGCAAATATCAGATATAATCAGAACCTGGCCACTGCATTAAAACTGCAATATCAAGTAGAAATGTAACAATTATTAACAACCACAACAATCCAAACACAATTAAAATGAATGTTCAATACATTACCCACGAAGAAAGACATCTATTTCAAGTCCATATCGGTTTTTTATCAAGAAACAAAAAGAAGACCCCATCATCTAATAAATTTAATAGCAAGTGGAGTATCAATTATATTTATACAATAAGGATATAAATTGGTATTATAAAAGAATATGAGAGTGATGTAAAAATATAAACGTGAAAACTCAGCCATTCTACGAAGACAACAGGTAGGTGCAACGTTTAATAAATCCGTCAAGATCAGACTTTTTGCTTAAATATTCATTTAAATTTTTGTGTATATGACGCATCTAGAGAAAAAGTTTTTTATTATATTTTTTTTCATTTTCAAGTACTTTAACATTATCAAACATCATACTGCGTTTATCAACTATAACATGCTCTGCCAAAGCACAATACAGCTTTGCAATATTGCAGTCAGTCTTATGTGACGTAATTCTCCCAGATAAACATCTAGAGGTCTGGCCTATATATATTTCATTGCACGCACTACAAGGAACGCTATAAACAAGGTTTGAAACCTCGCCCATGCCTAACATTGACTTGCTATTAGTGTAAAGGTTGTTGATTGTAAGTATATTATAGGTTGCAACCTTAACAGTAGTGGTACCCTTCAAATCTTTAAGAAGGTCTGGTGTTAAACCTGGTATGTACGGTAATGAACCATACCTCAAATCTGCACTATGGACTGAATCCGATACATCTTCAAATTTCCTGAAAATTGTCGGAGTGTTGTTTAAAAACTTCTTCACCATACCTCTAGGATATTAGTTGTAAATCCGAATTTCCTCCAATAAAATTAGTTCAATGTTAAAAAAATCTGGATGAGATAACTTTCTTATCACCCTATCCTTAAGGGCGAGAATTGAATTGATTTTTATTTTTGGTGGATGACATGACCAATAACTAATAGACCTATTACTACATATCGACTGCGATGAAAACTTGCGTCTGGCTGGTCCAAGCTATCTCTCTGAGTGTTCTGAATAGGGATGCTAGGCCTTATGGTTCCATTTCGCAGGGATGTGTCACTTGCTCCACTCTCTTCTGCTAGGGACTGTAACGATCTTTCCCCAGGCGCAATCCCGGCACCGGTTGCGGGTTCTGCGGCTTCGTTAGGTTCGACGAAAGCAAAGGGATGAACTCAGCACACGAGTTGCTAACCCATGCGCTGGTTTGCTGGGGTCTGCGGGGTTGCGCCCCAAGGTCTCTTAGCCCACCTGCAAGCGAGGCTGGCTGTACAGGTCTTACGTCGTTACCCGTTGCGGCAAGATCACTACTGGTTGCAATGCCCTCTCCGGCCACACACAGAATTAATATATGGGCCATACCAACAATAACCTACACTTCTGGAATAGTCACCTAGTCCAAAACAGATCTGGAGAGGTTAGACAGGAAAATCAGGATCCTAATGACCAAATATGGCATGCTGCACTCTAACTCAGCTATCGAGCGCATACATTTGCCACGATTAGAGGGAGGACAAGGACTAACTCGCCTGGTGGCCAATTTGGAAGAAAGGGAAAATTTAATGAAATACTTCCGAAATACGAACTCACCAGTTCATAAAAGAGTGGCGGTCTGGGACAAAAAAATCGCAGCCCTTAACCTTGCTAATCCTGCGCCTCCTGAAACAGAGAATCAATTAGAACACATGAAAATAAGCTGGCAAGGAAAAGCGCTACACGGAAGGTTTTACACTTCTTGACATCAAACAGAAGTAGATATGAAAGCATCCAATACTTACCTAGCGGCAGGATTTAGGATCAAGTCATTAGAACCCGAACGTATTCCAAACACATATTAAATCAACAAGTTGAGACCACCAAATGTAAATTGTGTAACACTAGCGAAGAGACCATGCAGCATTTGTCATTTGGCTGCACAATAATTGCTGCTACCAGATACCTGCAACGACACAACAATATGGGTAAAGTCGTTCACCAATTAATATGCCTGCAAAGGGGTCTGTTGAATCATTTACCACACACCACAAATACGTGTCGCAACCCGTACTTCAAAACAACACCGTAAAAACTTACTGGGATTTCACATAGCCGTCATAATTGACTTCGCAGTGCCGCGGGACTACAATATGTCTAAAGCCTGTGCGGAAAAATAGCTTAACATGGAGCGCTTGCACAAGAGATGAAATTGATTTGGAACTTGGAGAAGGTAACAATAATCCCTTTAATTATAAGCTCAAACGGTCTTGTCCATAGCAAAACAGTACGACAGATAAAAGAACTGAACTTCCCTAAAGACACCGTAAGGTGGATGCAACATGCCGTAACACTTGGAACCGTTGGAATCATCCGGCGGGTCATCTCCCCCTATTGACAATGGTAGTGCCCTTGGCTGCGGAGTGGCCCGGACATTTTCAAATACCACCGAAAAGGTGTGAAAAAAAAATGTTGAATCTCGGCCTACCTTAGTAGATACCCTTGATAGCAAAGCTATCCCCTGAGTAAAGGTTTGTATTATATTTTGCGTTGATGACGTATGTTATATTCTAGCTAAGTGTAAGCACATGAATCACTAATAACTGGTGTTCTGTGTAGCCCAGTTTTATTTCATTTTGCGTTGTTTTTATTAGTTCACATGTATAACTGATAACTGGCACTCTGTGCAGCCCAGTTATTTTTAAATTATTCTTTTTTATTACTTAATGGCTAATTCAACGAGTTAACAGACGTTATAGTCCAGTCATTTTTTTCCACTTTTTTATACATCTTGCGAAATTTTATCAATTGTTAGAAATATTTCATTTGATAAGAAAATTTCAGTAACTGTTAGTTATTACTTTTGTTAGTCACCTATTACAGGACAATAAAATACGTTGGTAAGTTTAGATACCGGTTTTCTTTATTGTTTTCTATTTATTAGCTAGGATTAGGATAGGACGAACATTTTGGCCGAGCAGATCCTGGCTAGCGCCCATTTTAATTCATAACACGCCGAATATCTAATAGTACTCACTCCCACTCACCGTCCGAGTGATCTGAAGGCCCGAAAATTTGTCACCGGGGACAGCTGGACTGACCTGTAGCCCATAGGGTCGATACTAGTGAAGCTAGTGGGTGGTTACAATCACCGTGGGTTATTTTAGCAAAATATTTTTCTATCTTGTAATGAAAGCGTGGGGCTACCATCAATACAATGCCCAATCACTCTTTTGTATTACTTTTAAAGAACTATTATGTTGGCATTTATACACTTTGCGATAAAAATATTTTCAAGGTTTTGTATATGTGTATCTCAATCGTCATACCATTTACTTCGATAAGTTTGATCTGCCCCTCCTTCAAATTTTGTACGAATAGTAGCCAAATAATAAATGGAACTTACTGTTTCTAGATAATTCCACAACATATTGAAAAAAAAAGTTAAAAATTCTAAGAAATTTGACAATTGTTTCGATATTAAATATCATCGTCAGAATGATGGAAGTAACATTTCATTTGATGCCTACCTGACGTTCAATAGGTATTTTTGGCTTAAATAATAAATTATGACTATCAAGAATTAAACTTTCGTTTAAAATTGATTTTATATGATTCAACACAATTTCTTGTGACACAATAAAAACCTATCGATAACGTTAGCGATTATTACTGATTATTACTTGAAAAAAACCAAAGCATGTGAAACATTTGCATAGTAAAGCATGCTTTAAAAGAACAGCTATTTCTTTTACATTACCCACCTTGGAACAGCGTCGCACTCTGCTGTACCTACCACGGTAATCAATGTATTTAAGCTGCCGGACATATTGTTTCAAAATGATCATAATCTCATAATTTCAATGACTGCTGATCTCTCCTTCATTTCACAATTTGAATTTGTGTTTTCCTCATACTCCACTTTCTTTTCAGATTATGCAGATTTCTGTCATACCTCTCATATTTTTGACACTATTTAGTGGATTCTTCTTTCTTTACCTATTCGATTTCTTCCCATATGAATAACATTCATTCTTTTCCTATTTCTATTGGTCCTCCAGTAACAATATGAACATAAAAATAGATGGAATTATTCAGGAGAATCAAATTATTCAAATGGAGCTCTGTACTGATTAAACTGTAGAGTTTCTCATAAAACTGATCAAAACTAACAAATATTGTGGTATAATCTCGACATTCTGCAATTCAACAAATAAAACATTCCAATTTGAACTGTGTGAAGCAGAAGAATTATCTCTATGACTACCGTTCACAAGAAACCTATTTAACTGTAGTAAAAGCTAAACCTCGAAGCCATTTCAACGGAATTCTTGTCGCTCCTCTAAATATTTCGCAAGTAAACACACTTTCATTCCACAAATGATTTCTAAAATACCTTTAACATGTACACGTCCGAAGTGTGAATGCATGTTTCCTTGGCACTCAACAGTGACGGAACGAAAATATTTTCTAAACAATTTCAAATAAATGATCTTGGAAAACTCAAAGACTGGTTCGACAGCAGATTACTCTCAATAAACTTTGACAAAACTGTATACTTACCCTTCAGTAGTCATGAAACGTCTCTGCCAAAATACAATCTTAATATCCAACAAGATTTTTCAATTTAACCTGCAAAAATATTTAAATACTTGGGTATTTACATTGACAATCACTTACGATGGAACCATCACATGGAATATTTAACTAAAAAGCTTCGGAGTATCCAATTCCGATTCATGTGAGTAAGCCAATTTTTGAGCTTCAAATGTAAAACAATACTGTACCACAGTTTGGTTGAGTCACACCTCAATTATGGCATTATTGGCTGAGTAGGAGTATCAAACAACTATTTAAATGCCCTCGAAGTGTCTCAAAGGCGATTCCTCCGAATGAATCTCAACAAACCTACAAGATATTCAAGCTCACTACTCTATACTGAAACACAAGTATAAGATGCTAGACAATTATACATTATTCAGCTAGGATGCCATCAATATAAAAATAAATACGAACTTACCACTCAAAATCATAGATACGCGACAAGATCGAATAATCAATATTGTATACCAACAGCTCTTAAAACAATAGGTCAAAAAGGTTACTCCTACTTGGCACCTGAATTATTCGGGCAACTACCACAGAGAATTATCGATGAAACTTCTTTCAAACGCTTCAAAACCCAACTTGTAACATTTGTTAAAGAAACAGACAAAATAAAAATACACAAAATAGTAGAATGCTGAATCAAAAACAGAGAAAAGTAAACTCATATACGAAATGTATGTTTGAAATACAATCATGTAAAAATCGATTTATATTGTTTTCAGCTGAATTTTTTGTTTTTTTAAATTATGAAACACTTGCTTATATTCACCACATACAAGTATGTACAATACTTTTGTGGATGTATGGATGTTTATTCAATTTTATTTGTACTTTATCACACTGTTTTTGTTAAATTTATGAATAAACGTTATTATTATTATTGGTAATTGTTATCACTTCATTTTTGATTTGTTTAATACATTTTTTGACTCATCTTATGAATTTTTGTCGTATTTGATTGCCACTATTTTGATCAGAACCAAACTCATGCACTTAACGTAACATCGTAGCAAAATTGTGATAAATACGTATTTTATTTCACTACTACGGAAATCCTAAATTCGGAATTTGTAGCGCTGTATATCTTACTGTTCATCCATCTAAAAGATTCAATTTTTAAGAGTTTTATATAAATAGTGTGTTAGGTGAAGATTCATTAAAACATAAATAAACGTCAACATTCCACTCTAGTCAAGTATTTGATTTCAAATTTAAATTGATGTATTCAATAGGTGGTTCCTTGCCCAAACATTTTAAATATTGTTGGTAAAACTGTCAATTATTTCTGATAATCAAAATATTTTTTATGTTCAAATTTTATATTATAGTTTTATTTAAATTTTTTTCTAAAATTATAATTATGATATGTGTTCATATAAATAAAATTTTGATTCTTAGTTACAGTCCTGACTAGAAACGTTTAGGTAAGAATAAAAACGGAAAATTTAAAAGGATCTTTCCACATTGGTCAGCCTATATTTTGATTTTATAGCTGACTTTTCCATTTTGCGATAGTCGTGGCTTTCCAATTGCCGCTTTACGTCAAAAGCGAATGTTACATTTGTTGAAGATAAAATTATCGCTCTAGAATAAATTGATCGTGCATGCCACGTTTCCAAAGGCGACACAAGCATTATTGTGAGAGGGAGTCTAATGATATCAGTTTCAGTTTACAGTACAATGGACAGAATGTATCCTCATTATTTGTATCAGAATCCACAGTACGAACTGATTGGTTAAGTTATGTCAATAATAATTCAATTATTTATACCCAAACAGGTTTACAACCTTATTAGATGGATATTTGAAACTGAATAAATAAAAATGTATTAACTTATTATTAAAATAATATAATAACATGATCTACAATTTAAACACTATAAACACAAGGATTCCAGAACCAAAACGACAGAACTCACACCTCTCAATTTCTACATTTGATTGAAATAATTTGAAAATTAGGTTGACAATTAAAAATTTAATATTAAGAATTAAATTAACTGCCTCGACCCTTACTTCGTGGAATAGATATTGATTCATCGAAACAATTGTCAATTTTTTAGAATTTTCAATAACTTTTATCACATTGTGGAATTAACTAGAAACCGTGAGTTTCATTTAAAACACAAATAAGAATTAGGTATTAAGCATTGAGTGGCGAAAAGAGCAAGATGCCCACACACTCTCCCACGATACTTAACAATGGGTACTATCCAGTCAATATCAATTAATGTTTCAAATTATTGGCCAATGTCAATATGTCTTCTAATGGAGAATGTACACAAGTTCGTATTATTTCGAATAATAACAGACAGCAGATTGGTCTCGCTGGAGCTTTATGTGGTATTATACTTAACAGACTACTTGAGTTTATATCATTATTAATTATCTTATAGAGGAATATCAAACTTGCAATTTTCCTTCTATTCGCCAATGAAATTAGTTCAAATTCCTCTCGCAATCTATAACGCCTGATTTTGTTGTTAAACGATAGACAAAATTACAGTTCAACAAGTTTTTCTTTGCAGACTGTAACCTGGCAGTTCTTCGTCTAAGAGCTAATATGAATTGTGGTGGGATACTGCTATTTTAATTGAAGTTAGGGCTAAAAGGGCGCCACCCTGATTTTGATTCAAGTTACCAAAATAGAAAAAATATAAGTCGAAAGAACTAGAATCTTTCAACAGTTTTATAAGTATCGATGTAAGCTGAAAGATTTAAATACAGGCTATGATCATAAAAGAATTAAATTTGATATCAAATATAAATCGTTACCTCACCCTTAATACTAGGAATAAGAAAAAAAATATTATTGGTGGGATATTTTATTATCAATGGTTTAGTTGTTTCTTTTGTTTTTATTTTTTTTATTTACACATATGTATAATTTAATTGTCAGGCATCATTGATTAAAATATATAGCTGGATGCAGAGGCAGACAACAGCGCATTAAAATACTACAAGGAAATTGTTAAAGGTACCCAAAAATTTAATGTTACACTTATGTAAACACTATGTAGCTAAGTACAAAATGGTATGGTTTGAAAATTGACCATAACCAGTAGTAACGATGCACTTACAGCAAAATAAATTTATTAATTTTAAAGACCTTCATAGGATATTTCCTAAAAAAAAATTCAGTAAAACCTCACAAAAGAACTTGAAAAACGGTTTTTAGGAAGTGTTAAACTCTAACTTATGAAAATAATACCAGTCGATAGTTATAAGTAGCCATGAAATATAACCCAACAAATTTGACGTGTCTTTGATTATTTAAAGATTAAAATTTGGAAATGTAGCCCAAAAATACTGAAAAATATTTACACTAGCCTTATGTACATTATTTTTAAACTTCACCTTGTAGTAAAGACACTGTCAATCGAAATCTCAAAACTGGTGGTTGTTTTCTATACTATGAAGGTTCGGTGAGTGCTCGACACTGCCCAGGTAAGGCATTCCTCTGAGGAAAAATTGTCGCCCTTAGGTCCGGCAGGTCCAAACATGGAAGGAGTTGGCCTACGTCCAATGTTATGGACAAAAAGTTATCTGAATGACAAGCACAAAGCGATGACACCATCCGACAATGTGTGGTTCTTTCCACCAAACAATCTTCTTGTAGAAAAATTAAGTTCTTGGTTCAGCTCAGATGCATGTAAAAAAACGTCATACTGGTTTCGTCCAGGAACCCCAAAAATTATAGGAAGTTATAATGTTATAAAATCCTCCAATGCATCATAGAAAAAGCTGGATTCGCCCAGTGGCTAACAAGAAAATCCCAACTCGGACATTTATGTATTCCAAGATGAATTTAATGAAAAATACCTTCAACCCATCCTCTAGCAGGCTATTAATACTAAAATTAATTAATTTCTGATAATAATGCTAAATTCGCGAGGATGATTAAAAAGACATACCCCCTTTTAAAAAGGAAACCATAACGACCTACACGAGTGAAAGTTGCTCCCAAAAGAAATATGCTATCTTTGACATTTGTTATTGTCGAATGCAAATTTAATAAGTTGACTCTACCGACTGAAATATTTTGTTATTCATTCAGAACTAAACCCAAACTACAATCCAACATACTTTAAGGTGTATTACTGGCTACATACTCAGTAGTACCAATTTTGATCAATTAATCACCAATTAAATTACCCATTATCAATTAGTACATAATATAATTAATTATGATGCATTGTTTATACAATCTAGATAAAATTAAGCTCATTATTTTAACTTTGTAACGGGAATCAATAAATTTTACCGTTACAAATCTGGATGACATTATTGTCCTGTAATCTGGCCATACATGATACTTCTTGAAATATAAATGCCTATAAAATTTGTATTGTACCTTTTCTAATAAATTCATTTGCATTTGTGCCTGTTAACCCCAAATAATATATGCAATTTCCAAGTTTGATCTAACCAACGTACTAAATAAAATCGTTATAGCTTCGGTACTTAAGAAGGAAGAACTTTGCCTTGTTACAAACCCTAGTATCCTATTTGCTTTTTTTACTAATCGGTTAATGTGTGGTACAATTGATAGTTGCTCGTTATATATAACTCCTGAATCTTCAATTTCACCAAATCTTCGTAAAGAATCCATCCACATCAGATAATTAAATATTATAGGATGGTTTTTCGTAATAGACATACTCCCATATATGGGTTAATATAAAATGAGAAAACACTCATAGAATATCACATAGAGTAAAGACGCTGAAAGGTCATAGATACCGATTCGTTGATAATCCATATGTATCTATCAATCTATCTAATCTATTACATACCTTAGAAATGATGCCTTCTATTGTAATTTCATCAAGGCCCGACTGACTTGATCGACTTGCACTTCTATTTTTCCTTGTATACATAGTTGATTATTGTAGCAATTACAATAGTGTGTATTATACTATACTATATGTTAAGTGCAAAATGAAGTACTTTACCCTTAACTCACCTCTTATTCCCTTTGTTCACAATACTTCAATTCTAATTTGAAGTGAGTCTTAATACAATATATCCTCTTCGTTCACGATCACCAATTACCATTTATTTTCAAAATATCAGGAGAGACTAGCAAACACATCTACTCTGTTCGACCGACCACATATAAAATATAAATAAAAATAGAGAAGATGCAATGCAGTATCTTCATGAGGGCTGGATAATGACTCAATTATTTGGTATTTCACCTAAAATATACATGTATAATGGTATTATAGAAGTTATGCGATCACGAGTCTTATTTACAAATGAAATTCCACTAAAATACCATCAGACCTGCAAAATAATAATATACTCGTACTCAATACGGTGATATTTATTTTATCTCAAAAATGAAAAAGTAAGTGAGCAGGTAATTCTTATTGTCTGCAAATATACCAATGTGGGAAATAAGAAGCAAATATACCTAGAAAATTAGTATGAAGATCAATTAAATTTTCTTTAAAATGCTAAGTAATCCGGTATCTCGGTAGAGAGAAGAGAGAAGTTGCAAAGTTGGAAGTTGTAATAGGGGTAACCTAACATCGCAAACGTACTCCCTGCATAACTTACCCCACGAAAACTTGCCACATCTGTCACGTGTCTTCTGTCATGTGTCAGCCGTCCACTGTCAGCTGTCATATGTTACGAGTCCTGTGAAATAAGAAACCTATCATATATAGACTACAGTAAAATACGCCCAGGGGACAGACATGCAAATTGCAGAAGTGACATGTCTTTCTCACGGAACAGCTATGTTTTGACAGTTGACGGTTAGAAATTGTGGGAAATTTTTGTTCGTTTGCCGTTGTTTTTGGTCATTTTTCAAACGATTGATAGACTCTGAAATCGCATTGAGAAATTAGAAACATTATAATGCTATATAATATATTCCTATTTTACAGAACTTTATTTAGATTTTGCTGGATTTTACTCAGATAACATTAAGATACTATTTTGTATTTTATTAATTCTTTTTACGTTATTTTTAGTGGTAGAAGGCAATGGATCATTTAGAACCAGGAAAACTTCAAAGATTGTGTGCCCTTTGTGGGAAAGGCACACACGAATTGAAATATTCAGGGAAAAAATGAAATCAAAGATGCCTTTTCAAAAAGTAACTTGAGAAATGAGATGAAGAAGATTTTAAATGAAACTGACGATGACAAATGTTTATCCCTAACAAATGTCTACTTGCTTAAACTACAAGAAGCAAATTAAACATATTTTGTCACATATTTGTTAAAGTATATCTACTAGAATGTACAAGTATTAGAATATATATTATAATATTAACATTTATGTTTTAGTTATTATTTTCAAAATGAAGAACGAATCAATGTCTACTCATAATATATAGTTATTATCCATGGCAATTGAGTAACCCATTTTAATTATTTTCTTTTTATTATAGAAACAAAGTGATGAGCCCATCAGCACCAAGCAGTATATGACATACATATTTTTTCAAATTTCATATGTATATGCATTTTAAAATTGTTTAATATTGTAGAAATTATTAAATTGCAAATGGGTGTATCTTTTTCCTTTGTGTTATTAAAAGTGTTTCTGTTTATATATTGTGTCTTAATTTCTCTAAATCTTGTAATATTGGACATAATTCATTAAATGTACCATCTACATCTTTTAAATCAGGTATTTATAAACATAAGAATAATTATTAAATTAAAAGGTCCATAGTCCATTTTATTTTAATTTTTTATATTATAGCTATTTACCATGTAACATAACTAAACTAATATTTAGTTCAGAGAAAATTACACATTTTTTTTAATTGTTATTGTAGGTGTTAATAAAGTCGTAAGAGCACAACATGCGAAAAGACAAAAGTCGTACTCTTCAAGGTCCAATGAAGACTTAAAGCAGCATTTTCAAAATATGCAGACAGACACATTAGTTGTATTAAATGACATTAATACAAATATAAAGTGTTTATCTGACAATATATGCCGGTTAATAGATTCATATGAACTACGCAATCCAATAACATCAGATTTTTCTGAAAGTTGAAGACTGAACCCATACTCTTTCATGCCAATTTTTTTTTTATTTTAAGGTACAATTATATGCAATATTTTGCTGTTTCTAAGTGTATGTAATATGTTACCCCCTTACTGATAGTCAAACACTGAACGTATTTAGTACTAAATTGCTTCTTGTCATTATCTAATACATAATACTTCTCACTTGAACGACGAGGATAGAAGATCTGTCTAGCCTAAACATGTTCAACGTTTCATTATCAGAAAGACCTTAAAATATTTTTTTCTTATTTTTTAATGCTACTATCTTTGGTTTCCTATGCCAAAAATCTTTTCTTGTTATGTTTCACTATTGTTTAGTGTAAATATTTTTATATTCCTATGCCAAATATGTTTTATTTTTAAGTGTAATATTTTAATGTTTATTTGTTGTTTTAATGTTCGTGTTTTTGTATTGGTACGCCAAATATTTTTTAATTTCTAAGTGCAATATTTTATTTTTTTTAGAATTAATATTTTGGTATTTGTTTAATGATGATACCATGAAGAAATTATGAAAACTAGTTCCTTTCAATTCCCCAAATAAAAAACGTGTTTTGAGTAGTTTTAATAAATGATGATAGAAATACAATGCGATTGAAAGTGCATTGATACAAAAATGCATATTCAATGAAAATATCTATTAATGATGTCATTTCTTGCGTGAATACCACCGTAGTTTACAGTATCATTTACAACATTACGGCGATTGCAGATTGGTATGTCTGGAACTGGATTTAATATATTGTGACGGCCAGAAATACAAATGTGCAAAACTGCACATCCATTTATAATGTGCCCAACTTTCTGTGGTTCATATCTCAGTTTTCTTTCACCCATAATGCATCTGAACATACTTTTAAAAACTCCTATGCAGCGTTCAACACAATTTCTTGCTTTTAATTGAGCTTGGGTATAACGATATTCAGGGGTCCCCTTCGAGTGGAGCTATAATTGGTGTCATTAACCAACACTGTAGAGGATATCCTGAGTCACCTACTAGCCAAGTATTTCTTTCACCTACAGAAATTGAGATATGAGGATAATGTTATGTGAAATTTCAACGTATATGTTTCATTAGCTGAGATATTTCATTTTTACCCAAGTTATAACATCTTTCCAGTTCTCGTTGTACAGCTGATTGCCTCCAAATAAAACTGTCATGAGTTTCTCCTGCATATACTTCATTATTATTTAATATTCTGAGATTATAATCACAAATCTGAAAATTCAACAATATTATTACTTTTACAATTTCAATTTATATTATTGAAGCTCACAATTTGAACATTTTTTAAATGAAATCCCTTTCGATTAAGATAATTATGTTCTTCATCAGAAGGAGCAATTATTGCTACATGTTTGCAGTCAATAGCACCGATTGTACCAGGAAAATTAGAGGCCTCCATGAATCTCCTTTTTATTTCCCTTTTTTCAATGAATGAATTTGGAAATTTCATCCATTGAGGAGCCATTTCCTCGATAGGTTCACTGATTTCAGGGATTATTTTCGAAACTGTATGCTGTCAAACTCAAAAATTGTAACTTTGTCCTACTGATTTTGGTAAGAACCTGTTGCAAAAAAGTTGAGTACTGTTAATAGTTTCAGCATTATTGGAATTGCAATTATATTGTCATTTTCTCGTAGACAAGGGGTTATTTGAGCACAAACATATCGAACCATGTCTTTATTCAAGCGTAACAATCCTACAAAAAGTTCATCTCGTAAAGAAAATTGATCACTATTATCCCTCATAATTCTTCGCTCTACATTATGCTGACAAATATGTTCTCTTCTATTTAAATCATGTTCATAAATTGTATATAGTACGTTAACTGGTAACATCTGAAAGTAAAACAATGTGCTTACCACATAATTTCTGTGCGATTAGAAATATGATTTTTTCAAGCAATAACAATATATAAAATATTCACTTTTATCGGCAAAGATAATTTGGTTTCAGTATAAAATAAACAATCCAAAATTATTAATGTTAATTGTTATTAATCCATGTATTTTTTTAATTTCAAATAAATATTTTGTTGGTGACCGACTGTCACACATAGAGAACTTAATTTGATTGTTTATGCTTTCCATAGACAAGGAGTCCTTGTCAAAGATGCTGTCAATTCAACGAAAATCGCGTAACCAACCGCTTATTCTAGCAATCCCCCAGTTTCAAAGCGATATACTAAAGGTAGTACACGTAATACCGAGAATTGCGATAGTCGCCTCAGCTATGTAGAAAACGATAGTCGCTACAATTCTATAGTACACGGAATGTCTGTCCAGGTTGACAGAAATAGCCAACTTTTACCAGATATGTTATTGCCTCCGGCCGTATTGATTCAGGATGAATAATATATCTAGTCATGAAGCGATCGATGAGTCATGTATGTGCAAGATAGTTTATTGAATCAATAATCTAGGTTTTGTGTCAGGAGATATTCTAATAATTAATTAGTTTACACACTCAACCGACGCGAATCTCATGTAAGCGATTATCCTCAAAGTGCATCATCCAATTTATATTCACATGATATCTGTGCCGGAATGTAAGAATTTTCAATAAACGTGATACTAATTTCGGTTCCTCTGGACATTATTTGAATCTAAATATGTCATTGACTCACAATTATTAATATGACACTAGAGAAATTCCTCTAAATTACCAATAGAAATACTAGTATGATATCGGAGGTAACTTCTCGCTTTCTCAATTATTATTATATTCGGATTCCCTTTTTCACATGAATTTTAATTCGGATATCTATAAGTTACCTTTTAAAAAACTTTATTTTTACAATTTAAATAATATTATAATAATTATGAAAAATATATGTTTGTAGTTTGAAATCTAGTCTACAACTAACTAAAAAAATGAGCGCATCGTCCACAAGACACCTTCGCAATCTTGCTGAATTCCCACAAAAGTCGTATTCGTGGAAACTAAACTCCGGACTGTGGGATACGCAGCGTCAGCATCTTCTCATGGGAACCAAGCGAGATAACGTCATAATTCGTCCCCCCATAGTTTCGGCTTCCGAGGGTTAAAGAGGAAGGCGAACATCGTGGTGGTCCATCTGTGGGGGTGTTGAAATCCGAAATCTGTTGGTGAGCTTTTTGTAGATTAAGTAGCAACTTGTAACAATCAGAAGTCGGAATGGCAGCGTCTATATCGAGGAACAGGATCGGCTGCTTCGGGTTCGTGTATTGCTGTTCATTGATTATAGTCAATTGATCAGTGGTGAATTGGCAACCAGTAGGGATTTCGATGAGAAATGTGCCCATTAATTTTCGGATTTCTTCTTGTCTGGAGCATTTCAATTTTATTATTGATTCATATGGAAATAATCCAATCCATTGGTTGAATGCGTTGAGCTGATTTAGCAGTGGTTGGGTCAAATGGACTTGAGTCTGGCGGCATTTGGAGATGTTTCTGGACTCGAGGAGCTGAATTTCTCAGGGACCATCTTCGATTTCTTTTAGCTCTTGTTTGTCGCAAATATACCATTGAGGAAGAATTTATTTGCAAGAGTTACTCATAAATGTAAAATACATTCGGTTTTTTATCAAGAATTTATTTTTTGGAATAATTGTCTTAAACTGATTCTCAAAATATATTGGTACTGAATAAAAATGGTATAATTCAAAATCAAAAGGAAAAGTAATTGGAATATGTAGAATATATGTGATTTTATTATTTAAAATGTAGCTAACGATTTTAATTAGTTTCTCATGAGGTTCAGTGTTATTGACATTCACTGGAAATGGTAGTCGTTTCGATTCGGTTTGATTTCTTAATTTTTTAAGTTCGATGTATAGGTCATTTATTGAAATAATGCTCGGTGCATAATTTGTAATTTTGAAAAAGTAATAGAATTCTCGACGTCTTGTAGAATTGAATTAATTATTTCGTACATATTTATTATTTGATTGAGAACATCTTCTATTAACATTTCATTTTCTCTATATGTATTGTTTTCAACTATCAAACTAATTTGGGTTATTTTTGAAGTAATCAATTGTTCGTTATGATTAATTTTTTGGATTGTTTTATTGAATTGATCTATGACATTCAGAGATAGCGAATATTGTTTTCCCATATTTGACACTATATTCTTTTGGTTTGACTCTAACTCTAATTTTTCGTAGCGTTGACCATTATAAGCGTCTAAATTTCCGGTAATGGATTTGAATATTGAGCCCAAGTCATCGATTAATCCTCGTTTACGGATAATGTGATACGGGAGAATGTTTTTCATTTTTGATTCAACTTTGTCTTCAGTGAATTGTAGGATTTTTAGATAGTTTGATGTATCAAAAGAATAATCTTTATTTGTGAGTATTAGCCTGGTTATATTATGAGATTTCAATCTTAATTTGTAGATTTCTGTAATGATTGGATTCATATCGTAATAGTGAATAAGTGTATGTGTCTATTGTTCGACTTTGGCAGTTCCTAATTTAACTGGAACAAGGCCGGGATTGTTTTCTCTAATTTTTGAAGTAGAATTTTTTCCTGGAGTCCGAGGATCCCCGGGAGTGTGAAATAGCAGAAATGAAATATTTTATCTTTTGATAGTCTAGGTTTGTTTAAGTGGGCGTTTTATATTATCCATATGTATTTTTTCGTGTGTTGGGGTTGAAACTGTTTTTAAATCATTATTTACTGTTGTTAGTTGAGTGGATTTGTCAAATTTATTTGATTGTTTCTGCCTTATATGTTTTTTCACGAAAACCTTTTGTTCTGGCTGAAATATTTCAGGTTTGTCTCGGTTAACATTGAGTTTTTGTATAGTCTTTGATTTTAGAGCGATGATATCTGAGTTAATTTTTGAATAAAGTAATTTTGATTTCTCCCTATGATCATATATATAATCATTTAATAATATTTGATCGATTTCCTTTTTTAAAGAGTTATTATCTGTTATATGTCCGTTTATAATATCGATTGGTTTGAATTTCGTTGAAGAATGTAGAGAATGATTATAGGCCAAAATTGCATAAGTGATTTTATTTTTGATTGGGGTTTTCAAGAATCCTTTTGTGTTCAATATTCTGACATATTCGATTATTGTCGAATGGAACCTCTCAACAATTCCGTTTGACTGAGGATGATTTGGACTGCAAAAGTGAGTTCAAATGATATGCTTGAGCATATTTGGAAAAGCTATCCACGATAGTTAGGAATTTTGATTGTTCGAGAGTAAAGGTATCTAAATGAATTATTTCAAACGGTTTTGAAGTTGTTGGAGTAATATTCATTTTCATTCGTATGGGGTGTCGCTCGTATTTACTTTGCTGGCAAATTTCACAATTATTGATGTAAGTTTGAACAGATTCTTTGATATTTGGCCAATAGTATTTTCATTTAATTCGTTTTACTATCTCGTCGATTCCGCGGTGTTTTGTTTTACTTTCATGATAATTCCAATTTAATTCTTCAATGTCATTTTTGTTTGTCACGTCAATTAAAAATTTGTTACATCTTTTAAGCTTAATAGAAGGCCATCTAAATTTTTTTTGTAAAACTACTGGGTTTTGAAAATAAAGATAATATTGAACATTTGGTGCGATATATTCTCTGATAAAATTCGTAATATCATTTTCAAAATTATTTTCGGATATTTGGACTTTAATACGTTGTTTTCTTTCGAATAAAACCGTGATATTTGGCTTTGGTGGGGAATGTAGTACTGTTGATATAATAATTTCATTTTGACCGAAGTTTACAGGTATGTCTGATACTGGAATACCTACAACAGGATCTTGATCGGTATTGGAATGTATAGTCTCGTCATTTTATTCGTATTCTCCTACGTTTTGAACAGATTCGTCTGCTTGTACTTGCATGGAGATGTTGTCCATGTCTCGTTGTTCATTTGCGTCCTGTGATTCAAATATTTCTCGAATTATTTGTTTGTTTTCAAGATTATTAGGATCATTTTTCATGTTTCTTAGTAAATCTTCTATTTCGTCGGACACTGTTTTGGTATGGATTTCTATGCGCGAAAGTGCGTCGGCATTCGAATTTAGTTTACCTTTTTTATATTTAATATTATAGTCGTACTCTTCTAATTTTATTCGCCATCTGGTTAATTTGAAGTTGGGTTCCTCAATAGAAAAAAACCATTCTAGGGGTTTATGATCGGTTGCGATATCGAATTTTCTACCAAACAAATACGGTCGAAAATATTTCGTAGCCCAAACTATTGCGAGTAGCTCTTTCTCGATAGTTGAGTAGTTCTGTTCCGAATCATTCAACGTTCGAGAATCATAAGCAATAGGTCGATCGCTACCAATCGGACCTTGAGATAAGACGGCGCCCAAGGCAACGTTACGAGCGTCTGTCGTTAAAACAAAAGGTTTAGAGAAATCCGGATACTGTCGTATCGGCTCGTTAATTAAAAGATCTTTACAAGTATTAAAACAGTCTAAAAATTCTTGATTATGTTCGATCTTCGCTCCTTTTTTTAAACACTTTGTGAGAGGTTTGGTGATTTTTGCAAAGTTATTTATAAACCTACGATAATATCCTAGTAAACCTAAGAAACCTTTTATCTGTTTAGTACTATTTGGTATATGAAATTGCTTGATTGCTTTTATTTTATCAGGGTTGGGTTTTACACCCTCAGGGGTTACAACGTGACTCAAGTATGCGACCTCTTTCCGCAAAAACTCGGATTTATCAAGTTGTATTTCGAAATTAGAATCACGAAGTCTTTGGAAAACGCATCTAAGCCTTTCTATGTATTCTTGTAACGATGTAGAGAAAATTAATTATATCGTCCAAGTACACTTAGTATTTCTCATTTTGAATTCCACGTAATATGTTATCCATAATTCGCTGAAAAGTTGCGGGAGCATTTCTTAACCCAAGTGGCATGCGCAAATATTCGTAATGCCTATTTTCCGTATTGAAAGCTGTTTTTGCTATGTCTCTTTTATCCATCTCGATCTGGTGAAAGCCACTAGCCAGGTCGAGAGTGGTTAAGTATTTACATCTTCCGAGTTTATCGAGTAGGTCGGTTATGTTAGGAAGTGGGTACCTATCTCCAATCGTCTTTTCGTTCAGCTTCCGATAATCTACCACAACTCTCCATTTTTGTTTTCCGGAAGCGTCGGATTTTTTTGGAACAATCCAGATTGGTTACGCCACGGAGAGCTACTAGGTCTTATGATATTTTGATCTAACATTTCCTTAATTTGCTTTTCTACTTCTTGTTTGTGAATAAATAGATAACGATAGGATTTTGTGTGGACTGGTAATTCATCTACTGTTTTTATTTGATGTTTAATGCGGTTAGTAAAAGTTGAATGATCCTCTTCGTTATAAAATATGTCCGAAAATTCTATACACAACTTAAGTACTTCATTACGTTCCTCATAAATTAAGTGATTTACTCTAATTTTTGTTGTATCTAAATTTTTGTTAGGAAACTCGTCAAAATTATTTAATTCGATTTCTTGTACATGTTTACGGTCAAACTTTTCTATAGGTAAAGGTTCAGAAAAATCTAATGTTACATTATTTTGTGTATTATTCAAAATAGCTGTCAATGCTTGGCCGTTCTTTGCAATTGTAAGACATTCCGGTATTTCACAGTTATTAAATTTGTGATGCGGAATAATTATTTCGCCATTGTTTATGGACGTTCTTACTTTAATAACTTGTTCTGATCTGGCATTCTCATTGATTAGGTTTAAATCTGTTTGTGTTTTTTAGAATAGTAGTTTAATTTTTGTGTGTGGTGTAATTAAATATCATTTTTCAAAATCAATGGTAGCTTGTAATAATTTCAAACTATCGAGTCCAATCAATCCTCTGAAGGTTTTATTTTTTTGTAATTTAAATAACTTCGAAGCTGGAATACATGCACTAAATTTATGTGCTGATTTTTGAAACACAGTGGAAACAACAAATGGGTCATGCCTGATCAAATTAGGGAAAAACTTATTAGCTATATCTGGGTCGATAAACGATTTTGTCGAACCAGAGTCAAGTAAAACTTTTATATTATATTCAGGTAAAATAACATATGGTAATTCACTTGCATCTGTAGCATTAAATGGAATGATATTTGATACTAAATCGGGTTCCTGTTGCAAAACGTTTTCTGAAAATTTTGATTCGTACCGGCAACGTTCCCACTATCGAGTGCTTGTTCTTGCAAGTCATCAGTTTCTACAATATCGTACTGTTCCTCGAAATTATCGTAATATTCATTGAATTCTGTGTTATACAATTCTTCTGAAACAAAAGTTCGTCAGTGTTGCATTGATTGATCAAATGATCGTGGAAGTTCGTTGGTGGAGGTCTCGGAGTGTTTCTTGTGGTCACACTCATTGGCGTGGGCCTAAATGTATTTCTAATGCTTACGCTCATTGGCGTAGGCCTGTCGAAACTATTATTAGTATAATTTGGTTTGAAAACATTTCTTTTTTGTTGATTGTTTGTACCGAATACTTGAGCATTTGTGAAAAATTTTTGTGGGTGATTATTCTGTTTTGGTTGTACATTAATAGGTTGAGAAGGAAACGACATTTGTGAATTTTGATTCCTATATTGATTAAATGAATTACTAAAATTATCGTTCGAATAGTTATTTGAAAATCTTTGTTGTGGCGGGTGCCTTGTGGAAAAATTATTTTGTCGGGCTATTTGTTTATTTTGGTTTGAATTTTGAAAATAATGTGTGTTATCTTCTTGGGTAACGAGTTGTAAGGCCTCACTCAGTGTTTGTGGTCTCATACAACGTATCGTAGTACCAAGAGGATCTTTGACACCTGACAAGAATGTTTATAATGTTAATTCATTGTACAAATTGCGTTTCAGAACTTTTGCTTCTTGGCTTGTTTCATGCATATCTACATAGCTACAAATTAGATTCAAAATTTTGAGGCATCGATCGTAGAACTGTTGCGGTCTTTCGTTTTGATTTTGTCTTAACATTACTAAATCTCTGTTGAGGCAAGCTTCGTATCTTTGGTCAGAAAAGTTTCTCTGTAGCGTTTCTTTTAGTTCTTTCCAGTTAGTTGCTAATTTAATATTTACAACTAGTCTAGCGTTGCCCGTGAGTTTAGAAATAAGCGAATTTGATAAGTAAACATTATGAAAATTAGCTGGATTTGCAAAATCGTGAAAATTTTGAATAATTTGGTCACAAATCGAAATATACCGATTTAATTCATTTGGATTTCCATTGAATTCGGGAATACAATTTTAATATTCTGATTTAAATTGAGCCATTATAGATTGATTTTTTGAGTTATCAAGTTTTCTACGATTAATTTGAGAGTCAGTTAGAGAGTCACCCAAATTTAAATTCTCAAGTATATCAGATGAATTATCGATAGACATTCAAATGTACTTACAGAAATAATAGAGTTACTTCATATCCTTCCTAACAGCTATAAGGAAGAGCCCTGGATTTGCGATTTATGTCTCCTCCAGAAGTATGGATCCTTGCAGAAATGGACAATGTAAGTTCCAATTCTCGATGTTTCGGTGACGAAGGGCTTCAGACGGGTCACTGGTAGACGGTTCTCTTCAACACTTCACAACGAATCAACTATGTTCGGTATTCAGTTAATCACCACGTTCGATACGTGATAAACCGGATATCCTACTGACTGCGCCAATTTTAATTCGGATATCTATAAGTTACTTTTTAAAAAACTTTATCTTTACAATTTAAATAATATTATAATAATTATGAAAAATATATGTTCGTAGTTTGAAATCTATTCTACAACTAACTAAAAGATGAGCGCATCGTCCACAAGACACCTTCGCAATCTTGATGAATTCCCACAAAAGTTGGATTCGGGGAAACTAAACTCCGGACTGTGGGATAGGCAGCGTCAGCATCTTCTTATGGGAACCAAGCGAGGTGACGACATAATTCACGGTTCAGGTTGACAGAAATAGCCAACTTTTACTAGATATGTTATTGCCTCTAGCCGTGTTGATTCAGGATGAATAATATATCTAGTCATGAAGCGATCGATGAGTCGTGTATGTGCAAGATAGTTTATTGAATCAATAATCAAGGTTTTGTGTCAGGAAATATTCTAATAATTAATTAGTTAACAAACTCAACCGACGCGAATCTCATTGAATATGTAAGCGATTATTCTCAAAGTGCATAATCCAATTTATATTCAAATGATATGTGTGCCGGAATGTAAGAATTGTCAATAAACGTGAAACTAATTTTTGTTCCTCTGGACATTATTTGAATCTAAATATGTCATTGACTCACAATTATTAATATGACACTAGAGAAATTCCTCTAAATTACCAATAGAAATACTAGTATGATATCTGAGGTAACTTCTCGCTTTCTCAATTATCATATTAGGATTCCCTTTTTCACATGCTTGAAAAAACTAATGAGTGAGAAAGAGAGAAAAAAAAGCGAACATAGGATTTTTCAGGGTACAATAAAGTGGGTTTAAGCTAATTGAACTTATTATATTGCTCGTTGAGGACTTTATAAGATAAGGTATAAAACAAATTTCTGCTGCCACTCATCATCCTTTAAAAAATATAGAAAAATCAAAATACCAAAAAAAAGCCGGAAATATATTTCTGTGGAGAATACAATTTCCTATGAACTAAAGCAGGAATAAAAAATATTGGTTTACTGAAGTTATGAATAAAAAAGTAAAATAATAAAAAATTTGAGCAGACGGCTATTGAGATAAGTTTTCCCTATATTGTTAGCTCAATCCGGCTGAAAGACCTCAGGAAATATTTTCACAGTACTAAAATTACTTTGCAGATTTAAGTCAATTAAGTTTAGTTATAAGGGTATCAAACAAAGTTCAAACTAAAACGGCATTACATGTATAAGAAAGTTTCTGTTATAACTTCCTCAGAAATTTCACTGTTAGAACATGGTTGACTGATTTTAACAAGGGCTCATACATTATTAAAACGTTGTTAACTCATTTGCCTAACACGTGGTTTACCTTCATTATTACATTTATGGAAGGTCTGTATAAATCAACATTCACAAAAATTAAATTGATTTGTAAAATTATGGTTTGGAAATTGGAGTTGTTGCTTAATTGCCAATAAGGTCGTTTTACTCATTTTGCAACTGACTTTTATTTAGATGGATTATTCAAAAGATAAGTGTTGGTTTTTTCATATGCAAAAATGTAAACCTCCATCTCTCAAATGAGCTGTAATTATGATAGAGTGAAGCAATAATATTCCTCTAATTTTCAACAAGTTCAAGATAATACCAAGGCTGAATTTCAAATTACAGAATTTAATAACAATATCTTAACGTTTTTCGTGATGTTGGTTTGTTGATGACGGATCCAGAAATGGTTGTATTGATTCAAAAAATTTCGTTCATAGTAAATACAAATAAATATGAATAGATTTCTCCACAAATGTTTTTTTCACTAAGAGTATGTGTCTTACATTAGTATTCTGTTCATTCAGATTTGTTTATTCCAAAAATTTCTCACTGGATATTTCAACTGAATTAACTAATTATTTTGCTACCAAATCCTGCATATTTGCATATTTTATACACTCACTCTCCTTACCTTCAATAACATTTGGTTACGTTTTCTTTCGTACGTCTATGGAGTAGATCAGTTTTTCTTTTCTATTGAATTCTTCCACAGGCATATTTTATTTCCTTGGACAGATCTTTCCCTTTTCTAGAAAAGGAGGGTTTCAAACTACCGTTTGCTTATAATTTATCGAAATCAAATACCATTAATATGTCCAATTTTTTCACGTTTGAATTATCTGTGTAACATTGTGAAGATGCGAGGATTACTGTGGAATTCAGAGTATGATCAAATGTAATTATTAGAATATAGTGTAAATAAGAATATACCGTTGTTCGATAATGCAGAATTTCACTGAAATGATTTTTAAAAACCTGACTGTATAGAGTTTTGACCAGAGAATATGAATATATTATTTACGCAAAGTTAAAATAACGTGGTACTAAGAACAGATCTTTGTAGCACTCTATTCCCCACCGACATCATTATCATCAATTATCACAAGCATTTGTCCACTGCTGGACATAGTCCTCCCATGATTGCTTCCTCAGAATAACAAATAAAATAGATATGTTTGTTTCGATTTTTTCTTGTCCCTAAATCTAGTCACATTTTAAGATCACTTACGGACGCAATGGACATAAAATTAGTCAAGCAGTAATTTCAAACTGTTTTTTCCAAGGCATCGACTTCTGAGGTCATTAGACTTATACGCATATGTAACCACATGTAAGAATGCATGTCACAGTTTGGAGTATATTCCTGTTTCTTTTAATAACTTCAAAACCTTTTTCAATGTATAACATTCCTCTTTCAGGCACGGTCGAATATCATTCGGTAGGGCAAGTCTTTGTCTCATTACATCATATTGAGTGCAGTCTATGATAATATGTTCAACCTGGATCGACAGTAGTCGCATCTAGGTTGTCTGTCTCCCGCTAGCATGAATACGTTTGTGAGCCGGGTATGCCCGATTCGTAGTGTGGTTATCACAGCCTGATCTCGTCTACATTGGTAAGGTATTAGCGTCCAAGGGGCGACCTTTGTTTTGATGTCTCGAAGTTTGGCATCTGTTTTATTCCACTTATTTTGCCATACTTCCAAGAACTTATGTTTCAAATGTAGTTTTATGTCGTCTGGTCTCACAGGTATATTTTCTATTATATCTACTTGCAAAGCTGCTCTAGCTGCTCTAGCTGCTCAATCTGCTACAATTCCGTGGTGACTTGGGATTCAAATGAACTTTCTTACATTACCTTTAGTTTGAAGCAGAGTCAGTATCACCAAAATCATTTGGATGAGCGGATCTTTGCTGAGTGGATTACTCAGGGCCTCAATCGAACTCTTTAGGTCAGTACAGATTATGTAATGCAGTTTGTTGCCAAATTCAACATATCGTAGGGCTTGCATAATGACCTATAGCTCCGCAGTATACACGCTGGTTTCCCTGGGCAATGCCCATGAATGGGATATTCCGAACGTAGTGAATGCTGAGCCACAGCCTCCTAGAGTTTTTGATCCATCTGTGAATATAACTTGATCTCCTGGGTATCTACCAACAATTCTTTTGAATTCTGGTCTTACAATTGTTCGATTGACGTCTCCTCTTCTATGTATCCCAATATTCATAATTGCATATAATGGGACGATGGAGGTATTTCTGGTGGACCGAAATTGGGAACATTTGGAAAGGAATATTGCATGTAGTCAAGATCCTATTTCAGACGGATACCTGCTGGGCGTGTTATTGTCGGTCGTCGTTGAAACACGTGGTGTTCCTCATCATGGTATGGTGGATAGTTTGAATAGTTCGGTTGAGCTCATATTTCCATATAGTAGTTGGCTAGCAGTTGTTTTCTTCTGATACCTAGAGGTGGGATACTTGCATCAGCACACAAGGATGCATAAGGGCTTGTTCGAAATGCTCCTAGAGCTAGTCTTAGAGCGGTGCATTATATTGACTCTAGAACGTGGAGCCTTGTTTTTCGGGTTGATCCATAAATCATAGATCCATATTCCATTTTGGAGGCTATAAGTGCCTTGTACATCTTCATAAGGACGTCTATATCACATCCACAGTTGGTGTTTGCTAACACTCGTAGAGGATTCAGTGCCTTTCTACATTACAGAGCAAGTTCGTGGATATGAGTACTCCAGTTGAGTTTTTTATCAAATATAAGCCCCAAGAATTTCACGTTGTCTCTACTCTCAAGATCGTCGTCATATAGTTTCAGTTTTGGATCTTGGTGCATTGATCTTAGCCGACAGAAGTGCACGCAGTGCGTTTTTGTACTGGAGAATTTAAATCCCAGATATTTTGTTTGGCTAGAAAGGGTGTTTTTTGCAGCCTGCAGGGTTGTTTCTATTTATACTATCGTCTTGGCCGCGTAGAATATTGTGAGGTCATCGACATATAAGCATCTTCCGATAACTTGGTCAATAATATCAAGGAGTCCATTGACTGCTATCGCAAATAGCAGTACACTCAGGGTGGATCCTTGGGGTACTCCATTTTCTAGTTGGTGTAAGTTTGATTGTGTTCACCAATTGCGTACTCTGAATTTTCTATGGAGAAGGAAACTCTGTATGAATTTCGGCATATTGCCTTTCATTCCTCGTTTGTCGAAAAATATAGTCACCATATGGCTTCTGTTCGCAAAGCAGTTTTGAATTGCCCTTTCCAACATGAATAATTGCGTGGATCTATGGTTTCTGAACCCTGTTGAGAAGTTGACAGAAGGTTGTTTTTTTCCAGTTACCATTGTTGCCTTAGGCTTACCATCTTTTCCAACAATTTGCTGAGGCAACTCGTTAGTGATATGGATCGATAACTTGCTGGAGATGTTGGGTCTTTTCCCAGTTTGAGTAAAGGGATGATGATAGCTTCCTTCCACATTTCTGGGTATGTTCCGTTCGACCAGATTTCAATATATAGTTCCAGTATAATATGCCTTGTTGATTCCGGTGCTTGTTTTATGAAGTCGTATGTGATTCTATCTCCTCCTGGTGTTGAGTTAGTCATTTCAGAGAGTGCGTAATCAAACTCCAAAATAGTGAATGGTATGTTGTAATCTGAGGTAATTTCTTCATGAAAATTGATTTCTCTCTCTGAATATTCCCTATGTTGTTGAAACTTGTGATCCAGAATAAGTGTGCTACTGGCAGTTTCGAATTACTGAGCAATTTCTGCGATTTCGAATTACTGCGATTTCTTCCTTATTTGTAATCGTTTGTCCATTTATTTTGAGAACTGGGGTGACATCTGATACTTTTTTTCCTATAATGGCACGAATTTTCTCCCACACCTGTAACACCGGTGTCTCAGATGTTATAGTAGAGACATAATTTTCTCACGATTGTCTTTTACTATCGCGAATTTTTCGCTTAGCGTTGGCTCGTGCCTGTTTGAGGGCGATCATATTCTCTTGTGTAGGTGATCTTCTGAATTTGGTGAATGCTTCATTTTTTAGTGTTTCAAATGAAACTCACGGTTTCCAGTTAATTCCACAATGTAATAAAAGTTATTGATAATTCTAAAAAATTGACAATTGTTTCGATAAATCAATATCATCGTCAGAATGACAGAAGTTATATTTCATTTGATGCCTACCTGATGTTTAGTAGTTATTTTTGGCTAGACCAAGAAGTGACCTAACTTGTGATTGACTTAATATATGTTTATAGAAAAAAGAAGAAGATGTGATATTACAAATATTGAAGCTTAGATATTATTAGCCCTATGGTGATATCCTGGATATCATTTTTCCAATTAAGATCAGTATTACTGTGCAATGATATAGAAAACCAGGAAAACTTTATCTGCTGATCTTCACAATTATCACTTTAGAAGACAGTTTATTAGTGGAGAACTCCCTAGATTTAACTATTCATTGACAACTTCATATTGTGGGTTTCTTGAATGTCTTCTAATTTCCAATTCTTCAAGGAAATCCAGTTCTTGTTTCTTTTCACAAATATGCAGCACTTCTAGTTTTGTGTCAGGTGTCAATGAATGATTGGTGTCAAGTGGATGTTTTGCGTAGTGGGATTTATCTGGTTGTTTTAATCTGTATGCTCGTACGTGTTCACTGTATTGGATTTCAAAATTCCTTAGGGTCTGACCCAAATAGACAGCATTACATTCTGGACATTTGAGTTAATATATACCTGACTTCTTTATTTTTTTCTTTTAATAAAACAGCTGTTTCTTCGTTGCACAATGGAACCATTTTATTTCCTTTAACGGCCTTCGTTTGAGGCACTGTTGTCAGAGCGGCTGATATGATCTCATCGGTGACTATTCTTGTGGCTTCATTGACACCTGTAGATGGCAATTCAAAATTTTGCAAGTTCTCCGTGAATAATGCCCAATTTGCATTATCGAGTTTCCATCGTTTCGGAATGGCATGTGTTTTGGTTCGACCCACAAATTCGATAGGTGTTGGAAAGTGATTTTGCAAATGGTCGCCGAGGCATTTCCACTTACATGCTCGATCAACTATAGGGGAGCAGAATGCTAAATCGAGAGCGGATAGATTATTTGATCTTTGGTTCAAGTAAGTGCCTTCGCCGGTATTTAAAAAGATCAGGTCATTATCGTTGAGAAGGTTTTCTATCAATCTTCTCCTTCTGTCCAATCTTTCAGAGCCCCACAGATGATTGTGGGCATTGAAGTCGCCCACAATCAGGACTGGAGTTGGTAGTTGATCGATTACTTCTTGGATATCATCAATATCCCAGTCACCATCTGGTAGGTAGATGTTGTCGTTGCGCTTTAAAACTGTCGCTGTGCTTTAAAAACATGAATATTGTTGTATTATAATTAACACAACGGCAACATTGTAAGAGAGTTCACAGTCCGCTCACTGAAGCATGCTTGTCAAGAAAGGATTGAAAGACGTCAAAAAGAAGACGATTCACGTTGATTGTTATCGATTGTCATGTTCACGTTGTTTTTGTAAGAATAAAGTTAGCTATCGACAAAATGATCCATTAAACCGGATGGAAAATTGATATAGAAACTGGAAAACATGAGTGAGTACCTATCATTCCACATTCCTAACATCCTAACCTTACTTATTCCTTTGTTGCATGCTCGATCTGTGGTAAAATACTCATTAGATTCAACTCGTGCTCGATAATATAGTTACCAATACAAAGATTTGTCTCGTATTTTAGTTTTATCACGTACCTATTTCAAGATATTTCACAAGGAATTTTCTCGTACTTTAGTTTATCACGTAGACATTTTCAGAATCATTTGACAAAGGTTTTCTCGTCATTAGGTTTCTTAACGTATTTAAACGTTTTTTATAACGTTGATTACAAATATTCATAAGTAAATAGTCTCGTATATTAAAGCATTAAGAGTTGTCACGTTTTCTCGTATTCAAAGACATTTCAACTGTCAATAAATTTCACACATTTGAACAGTTTTTTCTAATATTTATAAAATAAAATGTCTGATGAAGAAGAAATTAATACAGTTGAAATTCGAAAGCAAGAAGAGTTAAGAGAATTAAAATATGAACGCGGTATACTAAAATCAAAATTAACACGATTTGAAGCGTTTATAAGAGTACCCGAAAATTATGTCAAACTGGCGCAAATCGAAACAAGATTGAAAGGTATGGAAACGGATTGTCAAAATTTTAACACGGTGCAATCTCGATCAGAATATTTAGAGCCAATAGAAGGTGAACAACGTGAGGTCATAGAGGAAATATATTATGATAGTATTGCTCGCGCAAAGGACTTACTCTGGCAGGGTTTGAACAAGGTGGCAACACCACCAACGCCTTTGGTCGCAGCCAGGGATGAGTCAGGGCTGGCTCCAGGTCGTATTTCGGTACAATTACCAGATGTGCCATTACCGGTTTTTTACGGAACTATTGAAACGTGAAAAAGTTTTTTGGATGTATTTACTTCATGCGTAGATAATAGGAAAGATTTAACGGATGCTCAAAAATTTATTTATTTGCGCGGTTGTTGCAAAGGTGCGGCTTTTAAGGTAATAGAGAGATATGATGTGGCAGATGAAAGTTACAAAGAAGCTATAAGAAGTCGATATTCTTTTAGGGGCTGAAATATTTTATCATATTTTACAAAACGGTAAATTGAAATTAAGCGAACACGGTCCAGTATTGATAGAAACGCATTTCGGTTGGATTCTAACCGGAAGAATTATTAATAGCGAATTGGCTTAAAATAAATTATGTAAATTTAATCATAACATATCTAATGAACAGTTAGACATGGAGTTGACTAAGTTTTGGCAACTAGACGAGATTCCTCAGGTGAAATCATTGTCCCTAGAAGATTCCTTCTGCGAGGAATATTTCAAAGATACAACAACTCAAACGCGTGAAGGTCGTTTCATAGTAAGATTACCCTTTGCTCATTTACTAGATAAAAACGTAGAAATTGAACTAGGAGATTCCAAGGCAGCAGCCTTAAGAAGGTTTTTAAGCATCGAAACGCGTTTAAAACGAGATAAAGAATTGTTTAAAAATTATTTCGAATTCATGAATGAATATGAAAAACTAAGTCATATGAATTTTAGTGGTTATTTTAAAAATATTGATGGCCATTAGGCCACATCACCCGGTTATTCGAGAGTCGAGCCTCACTAGAAAATGTCGCGTGGTGTTTGACGCATCTCAAACATCTAATAACGGTTTATCGCTAAATGATATATTATTAACAGGTCCTTATATACAAGACGAGTTGTTTTCTATTGTATTACGTTTAAGGTTAAGACCAATAGTTTTAAGCGCGGATATTAAAATGATGTTCCCAAAGATATTAGTCGCTCCAGAAGATAGAAAATATCAACACATTTTATGGCGATCTAATAGTGAAGAACCGATTGAAGTTTTTGAATTAGCTACTGTAACGTACGGCACTAGTTGTGCACCTTTTCTCGCAACCCGATGTTTAGTAGAGTTAGCTCATAGATTTCAAAATAAATATCCTAGAACGTGTAATGTAATTTTAAACTCCTTTTATATGGACGATCTTTTGGTCAGTATACAAACTCATCAAGAAGCTATGGAAATGGTCCATGAGCTTACCGAAATTTAAGGTAGCGCAGGATTTTTGCTAAGAAAATGGACCTCGAATAAATATTCTCTCGTTACGAAATTGCAAACATGGATTCCGATATCGAAAATTTAGTAATTAGACCCGATACAAAAGAATTAAAAACTTTAGGAATTGCTTGGATTCCTGAACAAGATGCATTGTTATATTCTATTAACATAGAATTTGATAATGCGTATGTCACTAAACGAGCGATACTTTCAGCAATTGCAATGATTTACGACCCGTTTACGGTTTAATTGGCCCGGTTGTCATAAAAGCGAAAATTATTGTACAAAGTCTTTGGTTACTAAAGTTACATTGGGACGAAATATCACCACCGGAGCTTCATGACCAATGGTTTCAATTTTATGACCAACTAAAAACTTTACAAAATTTTGAGGTACCTAGACAAGTAATTTGTAGTCATCCGGTAACAATAGAAATGCACGGCTTTTCCGACGCTTCGGAAAAGGCATATGGAGCCTGTATTTATATGTGTTCCGAAGATTCAAACGGGCAACGTTATTCACGACTTTTATGCGCAAAATCAAAGGTGGCACCGATAAAAAGAGTAACAATGCGAAGGCTTGAATTACTCGCAGCTCATCTATTATCAAAATTAATAAACACGGTTAAGCGGTCTCTAGATGTTTCGATTTGTAAAACTATAGTGACTCTACGATGGTCTTAGCTTGGCTAAGAATAAACCCTATTCAATTAAAAACATTTGTCGCGACTCGAGTTACTAAAATTACTAATTTAACGAATGTTGACCATTGGCAACATGTGACAAGCGAAAACAATCCCGCTGATTTGATTTCTCGCGGAACTGATCCTCGCACACTTACAGATTGTAATCTGTGGTGGATCGGCCCTACTTTTATACGTAAAATTCAAGAGAATCTTAAAGATTTAAATTTACCGAATAAAGTTGACTTACCTGAACTCAAATCTAATATAATTTCTTTGGTTTCAAGGAAAAACGAAAATGAATTTTCAAATGAGCTTTTTAAACGTTACTCCAGCTTTACCAAACTAATACGCGTGGTGGGTTATATTTATAGGTTCTTTAACGTTTTAAAATGGCGCAAAAGGTTAAGTGACCTCAGTTTAACGACAGATGAGATGAAAATGGCAATATCAAATTTGATCAGATTAGCGCAAAGGAACCATTATTCTCAGGAGAGTTATTGCTTAAATTCAAATAAAAATATTTGTTCACAAAGTCCAATTTTAAATTTAGCGTCATTTTTAGATACTGACGGGATACTTCGTGTAGCTGGGCGCTTAAAAAATTCATTTCTAGATTATAACGCTAAACATCCAATTATCCTTCCTCGTGACGACCCTTTTACTTACCTTATTATAAAGGAACAGCATCTACGTAATATTCACGCCGGGGTTCAAAATTTATTATCGATAATTCGTTTGCAGTATTGGCCAGTTCACGGCAAAAATTTAGTGAAAAAGTTAATAAAGCAATGTATCGTATGTTTTAAGGTTAAACCCAAACTGGCAGGGTATTTAATGGGGCAACTTCCTACATCTCGCGTTATACCAACTCGCCCTTTCAATCAGTGTGGTGTTGATTACGCGGGACCAATATTGGTCAGGGAGGTTACTTTGCGCAACAGTAAATTTGTAAAATCGTACATATGCGTTTTTGTATGTTTCACGACACGTGCTGTTCATATCGAATTGGTTCTCGACCTAACAACAGACGGGTTTCTCAATGCTTCATATCACGTCGCGGAAAACCTTACATAATTCATTCCGGTAACGGAGGTAACTTCCAAGGAGCCAATAATTATTTTGTAGAGCTATTTGATTTACTTTACAACAAAACTCATAATGAGAAAATACATGATTTTCTAGTAAACAATGAAATAAAGTGGAGTTTTATACCTGCAAGATCACCGCATATGGGGGGGCTTTGGGAAGCCGCCGTGAAATCTTTAAAATTTCATCTCAGACGCATTTTAGTGGAAAGTTAAGTTCGTTTCGATGAATTGCACACTATTTTGACACAGATCGAAGGTTGTCTCAATTCACGACTTCTTGTTCCTATTTCCCAAGATCCCAATGATTACCTTCCTTTGACCCCAGCGCATTTCCTAGTAGGAGGATCACTCTTAGCGATGCCACAAATTCCCAAAGACAATGCTAACTCGAATAGACTTACCAGATTTCACTGCATTTAACAGCTGTACCAGCAGTTTTGGAAGGCTTGGTCACGCGATTACCTTTCCTCTCTGCAGAAGCGGTCCAAATGGAAGAAATATATAGCGAATCAATGCAAGGTGGATTCTCTCGTTATACTGGTAGAAGATGATACACCTCCTTTGAGATGGCCGATGGCCAGAATTACGGAATTTCACCAGGGTAAAGACGGTGTCTCACGAGTGGTTAGTGTAAGATTATCTAGTGGAAAGATAGTGAAAAGAGCTATAAATAAAATATGTCCTTTACCAGACATTGAATCTGAACTTTAGTTAACAGCTGTTTCCTCTATCGCATGTTCTTTCTTTACTGTATTTCTTTTAACTTCAATTACACGTTGATTCTCAAGATTTCCTGTAATTTCTGTTATCGAACAGTTCAATCGATAACGACATGTTACAACTCCTTTTGGTTGAGTGAGCGTTACGTGGGGAGAGACAGTTATGCCATACTCATTAAATTTTGTTAATTCGAGTTACTTCTTTATTTGAGTGGTTGATTCAATTTCAACTAATAGACCATCCCGGATTTTCTTGACACTCTCTACTTTTCCTATTGCTTCATCTAGTACTTTTTCTATTAGGAAGGGAATAACTTGAGAGAAGTCTCCTTCCACGCGTTTCATTACCAAGACCCGTGGTACGACTTCCATATTTTCCTGGCTGGTCAACTGTAGCCTTATTTAGCTGTTTTCACCACCCTGATGGGCAGTAGTCGATGTTTTAGGTGGAATTTCACCAATTGTGCCCACATTTAGAGATCTGGACTGCTCCTTATTTGAGTTTATATCGGGTTCCATCATAGAGTTCCCACGAGTAGTGGACGAGAAGTAAGTCGACCTCAATAGTGTGCCCTTATCGCCGCAAGGCCTATATACGACAGGATGTGCCATTTCCCTGAGGTTCAATACGTTCACGGCCGGATATCCCCCAGTCATTCATCTCTTCGCCACATTTCCAAGCTTGAGATTGGAGATTTTTTCTCGAGGTTCACTCCTCTATTGAGCTGTCCTTAGCTTCTCCGCTCACTCTCGACCTTACTGACATGGATGGCCCTACCAGGAGTGTAATACTCCCGTCGGCATCGCTCTCCAGATCATTGCAGGTACTGAGCACCCTCACCAACGTCAAGGTTCCACAACTCCTCGAGGGGGTTTCAAACTGTTGTACTTTGTTTTGTCTATATCTCAATTCTTGTCATCTAACACATCTATAGACGCGATAATGTAGTTTGAAACCGACAGTAAAGCGTGTTGGTCAGTGATAAAGAAATAATTGCGCCAGAGCATGGTGGTGGCATCGAATACTAGAAAATGAAAGGAAGTAAATAATACCGTTTGTTTGTCGTTTTTCAGATTTAGTCCATAAAACGATCATGTTAGTAATATTTGATTATCTGACAATGCTTATTAAAACATGTTATGGTAATTTTACCGTAATTCTGAAAGCGGTATGCAAAAGAATATCTGTCCATTGTAGTGGACTTTCGGACTAAGTTACTGTTCATTTCTAGGTTTCAATGTGACTGATCCCAAGTATCAACAAATATTATTAGAAATGCTTGATGATGAATAATTGGAAAAAGAATGTGAAAATAATCTTGAAACCCTTAATAATGGATTTCTATATGTAAGGAGAGGTGGGAGAAACAGCAGCAATTTTACGTGAACTTCAAAATGACTAAAATACAGGGAAAAGCACTTGAAAGAAAAACAAACAAAATAGATCGAAAGTAACATGAGAAAAACTAAACTCTATATCGAGGAACCTCACATAAGAAATAAAAGAATGTATCAACACTAGTTAAGAAGATGTTTGCGTACCTAATAATTATTTTTTGAATATTTTCCAAGAGATTTTTGCAAGAGTCGGAGAAAAAATGAATATATATGCCTTAAAAAACAACAATAAGCCGTTCTGACATCGAAACAGAACGGACGCATATATCGACAAACTAATTAGCTGGTCTGGAAATCTATTATTAACTACCTGTGCAAAAAATAGTAGTGCAGTCCAGTAAAAATGATAAAGTAATAGCACTGTGGGTAAGCTACATTTTATAAACACACTAATCTATATTATGAAAACTCGCTATAAATTCAACCAAAATGGAACCTGATAACTGTGGACTTGATCCATTACCCGAAAATTCTACAAACATTACCAACACAATGCCGAAATCATACTCCTACGTTCTAAGACAAACCACGAATAAATTTCCTACTAAAGATCAAGCAAATATTTTCAACGCCATCAATGGAGCTAAACTTTAGGACTACCTTCTTCAATTAGGACCACTTGTAGAACCAAAAAACATACGTTTTTCATCAAGGATATCGAACAAAAGAGTATGCGTTTATCTCTCGAGCAAAAATTGTGTCGATAATTTCTTAAAACTTCATGGTGAAATTACCGTTAACGGAGAAAAATCAGAGCCAGAAGACTATCAACCCCCTCGGAGAGATTTGTCTTAACCAACGTATGCCCTACACATCTTAAGTTTCAGACGTCTAGTATATATAGCAACTCCTGTCTCTCTTTTAATCTCTGACTTCCTGGACATTCGCGTTGCTAACTCCTCTTATATACATATATACATTACACAAAACAGCCAGGGATGTTTCAAATGTAAACTCACTGGACACCAAGCATCGAAACGCCCAAATACACAGTTCGTCCCTAATGAACCAGCAGCTTCCACTGCCTCAAACAATTCACTGCGCACACCATCAGTACAGCTAATAAATTCTGAAATCTTTGAATTCACCATTCCAAACACAAACCCTAAAAACAGTAATAACTCCAACACAAACACCTCTACCTCATTAAATCCACCAACCACCTTCTGACCACGCTCTTTAACTCTCCCGACGCCTACCGCCAGTACTACGGAAGACCAAATAATTGACAACAGTAGCACACTAAACGAACAACTATTCAACAAACGAACACATTCGGAAATCGTATCACCATCCAGCGAGGTGCTCCCACCATCTGATGACACAAGCACAGATTTTAAACCACCAAAACGTCAACTGAAAGCAAGAAAGCAAAGTACATCCGAAACTAACTTTACAATCGAACCAGAACATATTTCACCCTCCTATACTCAACATCGATCAGTTCAAATGTCTGCTGGCAAATTCATACGGCTTAAAGGACACAGATGCATTAAACTTAGCAGCAGAGTACACTTCAAACATACAGGGTCTAATCGAACTGCTCTTACAAGTTTATCCATACTTAACCGAGAGAACCACTAAAACTCGCTGCACTTAATCAAGAAAAAAATTGGAAAAACATTTATATATCGATACCTCCAGTGACATCACCTATTGAACCTTAAAACTTATCTTCAACTTAATCTTACAATGGAATTTGAATGGATATTATATCCATCTAAACATGCTCAAGTTATTATTAGCCGAAAATGCACCAGACATCATAGGACTCCAAGAAACGCACTTCAAAAACGACAAAACAAACATCCTTTAAAACTACATGAATTTTCCTAAAAATCATAACCGAAACAAAGTAAGCGGGGTAATTTATATAAAATATAATTTGAAGACAACACCACTAAATCTTAAAACAAACCTTGAAGCAATAGCTGTATGAATAGAAGAAACCAAATTACACATATGCAACCTGTACCTACCTTCAGATGTTGTGTTAGAGGAAAACGAACTGGAAATACTCATAAATCAAATACTAAATCCCCGTTTTATTTTGGGAGACTTTAATGGACATCATTACTCCTGGGGTTCAAAAAAAATAGATGCAAGAGTTCCAAACATAAAAAAACTTCATAGATAACTCTAATCTTGCTCTGTTAAACAATGGAAGCATGGCTCGTTTCAACAAATCTAATGGTACTTCCTCAGCCATAGACTTAACTATGTGCACTACAAACCTAGTAATACAACTTGACTGGCAAGTTTTAGATAGTCTACACGACAGTGATCACTTTCCTTTAATTATAAAAAATATAAATCATAATCCAGCAACACAAATCATAAATCCTTCACCAAAATGGAATCTAAAAATAGAAAACTGGGAAGGATTTGCATCACATATTGAAAATAACATACCTTATACTTATTTCTCTGCAGACATTAACTCTACTATAAACAGCTTCAACGATATAATTTTGAAGGCAGCATACAAATAAAGCGACAAAACTCGTTACACAAGAATACACAACCCGTACCATAGTGGAGCTATGAATGCGAGAAAGCAATCAAAGCAAGCAAGTACGCGTGGTATTGATACCGAAAACATGAAACAACCGAGAACCTCACAGAATACAAAGAGCATAAAGCCTATTCAAGACTTGACATTAAAAACCAACAAAAAGAATGATGACAAAAATATGTAGAATCAATAAATAGCTCCACCCCTACCTCAACTGTATGGAAAAAAATTAGATAAATCTCCGTTTGTTCTACCAACTACGAAATAAAAGCATTACAGAAAGACAATGACATCACCACAAATAATTCAGAGAATGCTGGAGTATTAGCAGAACTATATAGTCAAAACTCCAGCAGCGAAATCTACGATGCAGAATTTCTCAATTATAAATTGAACAAAGAGGAACTAGACATACATATTGAAGACTACTCACATCCTATAAACACCCTGATAATAGAGGAAGAATTCGAGGACGCTTTATCCTCCATGAGCAATACATCACCCGGTCCAGATGATACATCAGTTATTTTACTTCAAGACTTACCTATCAGTGCTAAGAAACTTCTTTTGCAAATATTTCTATATGGTCCAATCACACATTTCCAGAAATTTGAAGGAAGGCAATAATCATACCTATTCTAAAACCCAACAAATCTTCTTTACTACCGGAATCATATAGGCCGATAGCACTCACATGCAACGCATGCAAGACACTTGAAAACATAATCAATCGTCGATTACTTTGGTGCGTTGAAGCAAATAATCAACTTATACCCGAACAATCTGGTTTCAGAACTAATAGATCAAATTTGCACAATATCATCGACTTAGAAAGTGAAATACACAAAGACTTCAACAAAAAACAAAAAATGTCTAGCAATTTACTCCTACCTCAACCATGCTTTTGACAGAGCTTGGCACCACAAAATTCTCCTAAACCTACAAAACTAGAGATATCGAGGCAACATATTAGCTTTTGTCAAAAATTTTCTCTCAAATAGGAAACTTTCAAGTAAAGGTGAACGGAACAATAATGTGATAGTGAATGTATTTGAACTAAACCCATGTATCCCAGAAGGCCAATGAACTGCAGTATCTCATTTTTATTGGTTGGTTGCCAGGCATGTAACATCGATTTTTGTGAAGCATCGTTTGCAAGCTCTTGCTGTGTTCCATACAAATTTGTTTGATTGACCATTGTATCGATTGTTTCATTATCAAGAAATGCGTGAAAACAAGTAGCTGGTGATACTTCGTCTAAAGCAATCGCTGCTGCGTAAATTGGGTTGAGCCCCCATGTGTCAATAAAACCGAATTGTTCGTGATTACCAACAGGGATTGTTCATTTATTTTTATTTGTATCATTACTTGACTGTTCATCAACAACATCACCTCCATCGAGTAGCAACTCGTCGTCGGGCATATTGTTGACATCTATACGTGGAAGGGTTGTTACTGGATTTATAATAATTACCGCATTGTGGCTACAAGATGGACCATCCTTTGTTTCAGAAGTTCTATTTTGTACCAGTTTCGTTTTTTCAACCGCTTTCTCTTCGGAGAAATATTTTGATCATCTGAACTAGGTGATGTGTCTATTTCTTGCGAACATGAGGGTATATAAAGGTCTGCAGAATCAAACGTACTAAAGTCGTCATATTTTCCTGACTCATCTGAAATAAAACATAATAACCTATATTTACCACACAATAATAAAATAATGTATAATGTTTCGGAGAATGAGAATATTTTGGTTATCGCCCAAGATAGTATTCTTACCTGAAAGTCTCAGATGATCTTCTGCGGGGTTGCAACTCTGCTTGGAAGCGATATTGTGGACTGTAGCAGGGGTTCAATGCGTTTTTATTAAAGTTCCTGGCACTAGCGTGTTAAATATTAACTACGAACGGTTCACTTCGACAATTGTTCTGCTTCTCTTTT
Organism: Galeruca laticollis; assembly: GCA_963921935.1. Lineage (NCBI taxonomy): Eukaryota > Metazoa > Arthropoda > Insecta > Coleoptera > Chrysomelidae > Galeruca > Galeruca laticollis. The sequence goes on along the minus strand of OY998179.1, from coordinate 38,004,514 downwards.
CTCTGCTTGGAGAACTGTGTATTTAAATTGAACATGACGTATGTATACCGTATGTCCGCTAGGTGTAAAAATACCACCAACGATTTGCCTGAGATTTTAACATTTACATTTCATTATTAAGTAACCTTACATATTAAATATAGATCAAACAAATTAAAATAAAATTAATTAATACTTAACATACCCCCCATCAAAATCACTGACACTGTCTGTACTCATCATAGTTTTGTTTTTAAATATTTAACTGTACAAATAATAATAATTATTATCAGAACGAAGAACACAGGAATAACACAATTCTAATAACTTGAAACACTAATACAGTAAATTAACTCTCTTAAATATGTACAATACACAATAATTCATTTAATTACTAACTTATTTAGAACATGTTGGTAAAAGACATAACTTTACCGTTGGTCTTTGAAGAAGACCCTGAGTGGTTCTGACATTAACACCTCTTGCAATAACATCAGAACCCGAAAATAACTTCACAATTCTTCCCAATTTCCAATTTAAAGATGGGACATTGTCATCTTTAATAATAACTAGGTCGTTAAGTTTGAGTGGAATTTGTTGATTTAGCCATTTATTCCGTTGTTGGAGTGTATTTAAATATTCACTATGCCACCGTTTCCACACATCTTCCTGTAGTCTTTGTATAAGCTGCCATCGATCCAACTGATTCATATATGAATGGTAAAGATCCGGATCGGCAACGGCCGTTGGCGGCTGTAACATAAGAAAATGACTTGGGTGTTTTAAATGAAACTCACGGTTTCTAGTTAATTCCACAATGTAATAAATGTTTTTGACAATTCTAAAAAATTTACAATTGTTTCGATAAATCAATATCATGATAAGTGAGCTACACGATGACCGACAAAAGTTTTTCAGCGTGAAGCGGGTGATTTAATCCATGATAGGGTTACCATTGAATCAGACCAAGCAAAATTTTCACTAATTTGGAGGTTATCTCGGAATGCGTTAAGGACAAATTCTATTAAATTGCAGAGTAGAACAGATGCACACAGTTCTAGTCGGGGAATTAAAAGAGTTGTAAGTGGGGCCACTCTAGATATAGCAGCAATTAGAATTAGAAATAAATTTAAAATATATTACACTGGAGTACCCTTTCTCTGAACTATCTGCAAAGCCATGCAGTTCACAAGGAATATATTTATTAGGTAAGCAGCGAGGAATATTAATATGTGAGAGGAGCGCATGTTCAGTTTTATACTGTTTTCATTTGTCGACTATGTCCAAAGGGGGTATTTGATCCCAATCTGAACCCAAACTCCAAAGTCTTTGTAAGAGATGTTTAGCTGGGGAGGAGAGTGGAGCTAAGAACCCAAGGCGGTCATACATTCGAGCAACTTCTGAGAGTATTATGCGTTTAGAACAGAATCTGTCAAGGGGTTGAATATCATAAGAGAAAACATCTAAGGAGTTATTCCACCGCAATTCCAAAACTTTTACCACAAGGTCATGGGAATCGGAAGAAGACAAGGAGTGTTGGCAAACCTCAGCAGGGAGACTCTGCATTAACTGGGGATTATGACATGCCCATTTTCGAAGAAGAAAACCTCCTCTTTCCAGCATGGAAATTAATTCTGATTGAAGAAGTTTGGCGTCCTGTAGAGTTGAGGCACCTGTGATAATATCATCAATATAGATATCAGAGGATAAACACTTTGGAGCTCGAGTGAATTTTTTCCTTTCCTCTTGTACTAACTGCTGAATTGTGCGAAGGGCCAGGAAAGGAGCGGACGATACTCCATAAGTAACAGTAGTTAGCTTAAATTCTTGAACGCGATCTTCCGGAGCTAAGCGCCAAAGAATTCTTTGGTAATTCTGGAGCTCTTCCGATATTGATATTTGCCTATACATTTGCTTAATATCAGCAATAAAAGTAAAGGGATTAAGTCGGAATCGCAATAAAATTTCAATTATACTATTTTGCCAATTTTGCCGTATGAGAAGAGTGTCGTGCAGCGAAAATCCTGCAGGAGATTTGCAGGAAGCATCAAATACAAACCTGAGCGTGGTTGTAGCACAATTAGGATTTATGACGTACTGATGTGGGATATAATAGATTTTGTCGAATGAAGAAGTAGGAGAAGTCTCAACCATGTGACCATTGGAAAGATAATCTCTCATAGAGCTGTTATATTCATTGTAAAGCTGGGAATTTTTCAAAAGACGGTTTTCCATATTTTTCAATCTCTTTAGAGCAGATATTCTGGTATCTCCAAAAAATAGATCCAAGGTTTTGAAAGGAAGAGTAACACTGAAACGACCCGTAGATATTCTTTTATGAGATTTTTGCAGTATCATTTCACATTTTTTATCATCATCAGAAATAGGTGAAGACCGAGGAATACTTTCAAGTTCCCAAAATTTTTGAAGGGTATTGTGGAGGGATGTAAGATATGATGAAAGAAAAGAGTGTTAGACTAATGGTTTATTAGCGGTATTTATTTTCCCCAATAAAATCTAACCAAATTGAGTGTTAACAGCAATCGGTTCCCCTTTTGCTGTTTGAACTTTGTCAGGTTCAAATATTTTTGCTAATATATCTGATTCCAGTAACATATCTATAAGAGATGAAATGTTAAACATCTCATCAGCCAATACCAACTTAGAAATACAGGGAAATGTATCGATTGAAAATGATTGGACGGGCATATTGTTACAGATTGTTGAAACTATTTGAGCATCCAAATTTAATAAGGAAGTTGACTTATTCAAAGGTTTTAAAATACAACTTAGAGACTTGTTGGAGAAAGTTCCAATATCTTCGACTCCTTCTATTTGCATAGGACTATTACATCTGAGCAGACCCAATCTGCTGACACATTTTCCAGTAATTGAAGAAACTTGACTACAGCTATCAATTAAAACTCTAACCTGTTGAAAGTTTCCACGACAATCCAGTACCTACCTGGGCAGTAGGAAGTAAATTAGTAGAACGTACTAACGTGTGCAAGGCAGAGGCGATTTTGGGAACAATAGGATCTAAACTAGAAATTTTAGTTGAATTGGAAAAAGAGGGAGCATCTATAGCAGTCATATTGCTATTTACTGAAGGTTGTTGATCGAAATATAAAAGAATGTGATGTATTTTATTGCAAATTCTACAACCACCATTAGAAGTACAATTCTTTGAAGTATGTTTGGTTCCTAAACAATTAGTACACCACTTGTATCGTTTGGATATATCGTATCTTTCCTTTGGGTGTTTGGCACAAAAATCAGGACACTTATAAATCGAGTGATTATTTTTACAAATCACACATTTAGTTAGATCTGCAACATTAGCAAGACATGCAGAATTGTACGGTTTAACATTTTTTATTTGATATTTACTTGAGTTATTTCTCTTAGGAGGTTGGATTAAAACAACTGAATCGTAAGCATCGCATCGCTTTTCAAGAAATTTATATAAATCATCATATTTAGGAATTTCGGACGCAAAAGTGTCATTTTCTTGTTCGAATCGATGTAAAGTTTCCGAATCAATTTCTTTGCTTAAAAGGTGAAATAGTACAAAATTCCACTCTCGGACCAGTAACCCGAAATATTTTAGAGCTTCCAAGTTATCAAAAAAAGTGCCAGAAGGTGTCTAAGATATTTTGGGTTCTCCGAAGTTAATTTTCGAGAATTATAAACCTGTTCCCAATAAAATACGGCTAACGCACGCGTATTTTGATAATGCTCAATCAATTTACTAAAAGCTAAGTCATAATTAGCTTCTGTAGGTTTAATATTTTTAATGAGAATTAATGCGTCGTCAGACAAAGACGACATTAAATATCTAAATTTTTCAATTTTTGTAAGAGATTCATTCATCTAGCCACCATTGTGATACAATAATGAGATTGATCAGATTCTAATGCCAAACCTTTTACCTATATAAAACTTACGAACACAGAAATTATGAATTTCAATTGATAAATATATTATATAGGCACATACAGATAAAAGTTTTCTAACTCAAGCACAATACCTGATTTGAGAAATTAAATTAACGTGTCTAATGAATTCCACTCAATCTTTATACTACCTAATAATCTGAGAAAACTACATTATAAGACCAATACACAAGAGGGTAGTAGGTATCTAATGATAATAAGTAAATGGAGAGAGAAAAGATTCAATCTTCAATTCAATAATTATTTTTTATCGAGTAACTAGAGTTGAATCTAATAAATTATAAATATTTAGTACACTTGAGAATTGAGCTATTTAAAGAGCATAAATGGGCGAAACTGGATTAATAAAGTGAACTTATTTTTAGTTTAACTAAGTATATTATGTTTGAATAGTCAAATTTCGGAGAAAGTAAAAACTACTAATTATCGAGAATGCCTTGAAACTTATAAAAAGTTGATATAAAGATTTATAATTGTCAAATTTCACGAGCCAAGTTTGAAAATTGACATCCCGCGAGAAGTGACCAAAAATGAGTATTTAAAAAAAATATGATGCAAGCAAATCGCCCAAGATGGTATTTTTACCTGTAGGTCTCGGATAAGCTTCTGCCGGGTTGCGACCCTGCTTGGAAGCGATATTGTGGACTGTAGCAGGGGTTCAATTGGTAAAGTACGCCGATTTGGAAACATAATTTTTATAAATTACTAGAGGACTCGTACTGCTCCGCAGCATTAGGATCGACTATGTATGAGAGGGTGTGATTATTACATAAAATCAATTTACAGTGTTCTTAGACTTGTGTCAATAGCCAACGTTAATTAGAACTCTAGTTATAGAGGTTTGAGTGAAGGAAAAACTTAAAAAAAATCAATGTAATATTGATTGTGCATGCATAACTATCCTTGAACTCAACTAATTTGAGCAGTTAATAGCTCAAAAGAAAGTGGTTGATCCACTTAGTATTTTGAGAGTAAAACGATCAAGATCCATCCATTAGAAGAGGTGATATGGGAAATCGAATCGCTTGAGTGAATGTGTCCCATGAGAAATGTACAGGGTAGAATCGCGATTGAGTATAACTTGAGTAAGGTGGGAGTTGAGTGAATTTCAATGATTGATGACATATCTGAGCCTTAATACCTTTAATTTAGAAAAAATGGAGAAAATCGGCCGGATAGAACAGCCAGACGGACAAACTCCAGTTTTCATAAATTTTTTCAATATATAAGAAGAAGATACTCAGTTTCACACTGGAACAGTGTTAAAAACATTGCACACACACTTGCAATGATCTAACTAGATAAAATAGCGCGAACGATTACTTTAACATGACGATAGAGATAGCTGACCGCTCTGGCGTGAACAGGTTATTCGAGCACCAGCGCCAAAGCGGTTATGTTATTTTGTCCGCCAACGCCAGAGCGGTCATTTTGGGTGATTTTAAATTTTGACCCGTAAATTTGTTTATGCAATTTTGAACAAAATTTGGTTTATACAAAAATTATTTATATACGCCGGTTTAGTAAAAATCACTTTGGCCCAAGAGAAAAAATTATAATTTTAAGTTTGGCAGTCAACCTGTTAACCAGCTTCCATTATATTTCCAATAAGTAAAAGTACGACGAGACTACCGTTTTGTTCATTATTTTGCAACGATCTAGTCATACTCCATCAGCTTTTCTGACACTCAACTCAGTGTTTCATTTTAACAAGGATAAATGGATTTGTAGAGAAGTGTGTAATATGTTATTAAATTCAGCCAATCGCTTTCGACATTACGTCATCATCATGGCTCTAGAATAAATTACATACACAACAAACTACTGTCCTATCAAATTAACATAACAGTAAATGTAACTAACTTCGTCAATCAGTCCAGAGACATATTAAAATTGTCCATATTATTGCGTTTGTCAGTTAAACATGATAAACAAACAACAAATCACAAACATTTAAACAAATCAAATTCAAAACGACACCACACAAACCATATCCACAGTGGCCTTTCCGACCTGATCTTTCAAATTATGTCGACCAACTGATGGAATTCTTAATCAAGTTGTTGAAGTGAAAGAAAAGAAAAAGTAACATTTTTGTTGACTCAAAAACCCGATATTAAGACGAGGATTATTATTATGACGAAAAATGGTAGTGTCTAAAGTTACAAAGTTCACAAATATATTGGAAATTACTGAGTGAAAGTAATTAAAATTAAAATTAAATTGACTGATACAATTTAAAATTGAGCTCATTACACAAACACGGATACAAATTGTACGAAACAAATCGCACGGACTAATCCAGAAGGCACGCCCCGAACAACTTGAAAAGAGGTGTGAAAGTTGAATTAATATTAATCTGAATGTTGATACAATAAACGTTCCTTCTGCACTCTCTGTATATCTCTATATATTCCAGAAAGTTAAGTTTGTGGAAATTCCTTGAAAAACATTTGTGCAAAATTCTGCTATCATCACATGGTGAGAAACTATGCTCAATAAATGTGAGGTGATGGCCAAAGCCAGATTGTTCTGTCATATTTAAATGTTTGTTGAAACGTATATTAAGAGGTCTCATGGTTCTACCAATGTACGCAGCCTCTCAATCACCACACTGAAGTTTTTATATACCGCTCTGTTTGAGTTTGGGTAACTTATCTTTGGCCTTAGAAAGAAGTGATTTTATGGTATTTTTAGATAAAAAAGAAACCCCAATGTTATCTTGACAGGTTCTAAAAATGTTGCTTATTTCATATGTAATCTTACCTATGAATGGGACTGACACAGGTTGATCAGAATCCTTACGGCGCCCCACAATTTTGATAAAGAATTTAACATTTTGAAGCAGATCGATGTTAACAACGGCTATCCTTCAAATAATATTGAGAACACTATAAGGAAAATAAAACAAAAAGACATCAGACAACTGGCTTATCAATCCGTCGAGGTTAGTGATTTTCGACTTTGCTCAGTCCAATACAAAGGTAAGATTTCATATGAAATAGCAGCATTTTTAGAACCTGTCAAGATAACATTAGGGTTTCTTTTTCATCTCAAAATACCATAAAATCACTTCTTTCTAAGACCAAAAATAAGTTACCCAAACTCAAACAGAGCGGTATATACAAACTTCAGTGTGGTGATTGAGAGGCTGCGTATATTGGTAGAACCATAAGACCTCTTAATATACGTTTCAACAAACATTTAAATAGGACAGAACAATCTGGCTTTGGTCATTACCTCAAATTTAATAAGCATAGTTTCTCACCCGGTGATGATAGCAGAATTTTGCACAAATGTTTTTCGCGGAATTTCCACAAACTTAACCTTCTGGAAGATCTAGAGATATACAGAGAGTGCAGAAGGAACGATTGTTGTATCAACACTCAGATTTATAATATTTCAACTTTCACACCTCTTTTCAAGTTGTTCGGGGCGTGCCTTCTGGATTAGTCCGTGCGATTTGTTTCGTACAATTTGTATCCGTGTTTGTGTAATGCGCTCAATTATTAATTGTATCAGTCAAGTTAATTCTAACTTTTATTTAATTTTTAATTTCACTTTCATTTAGTAATTTCCAATATATTTGTGAACTTTGTAACTTTAGACACTACCATTTTTCATCATAATAATAATCCTCGTTTTAAGATCGGGTTTTTGAGTCAACAAAAATGTTACTATTTTTTTTTCATCCAACAACTTGATTAAAAATTTCATTAGTTGGTCGACATAATTTGAAAGATCAGGTCGGAAAGGCCACTGTTGATATGGTTTATGTGGTGTCGTTTTGAATTTGATTTGTTTAAATGTTTGCAATTTGTTTACCATGTTTAACTGACAAACGCAATAATGTGGACTATTTTAATACGTCTCTGAATCGACTTACGAAGTAAGTTACATTTACTGTTTTGTTAGTTTGATAGGACAGTAGTTTGTAGTGTATGTAATTTATTTTAGAGCCCAGATGATGGTGTAATGTCGAAAGCGCTTGGCTGAATTTGATAAAATATTACACACTTCTTTACCAATGCATTTATCCTTGTTAAAACGAGAGTGTGTACACTCCATAATTTGGATTTTCATTTTAAAAACATATTCAACCAGCCGTGACCGGCAAGCTTCTTGTCTTTATTAAATTTGTGCTTAATATGAAGCTGTTCTGCTAAGTTAAACGCCATTGCTTTGACACATTCACGAGTTGGTTCAAACCCGTTTTTCTGTGGTTTTTTTATATGAAACATTACTCTTGATTCATTCTGGATACCAAAAACAAAGGGTGCCCCCAATTTTATTCCTTTATTTCTTAAATGTCGGGGAGCCTAACTTCAGTGAACTGTATAATTGTTGGGGAGGTGGTTGATGATATCTAAATACAAACTACCCTGTCTCCACTGACCACAAAAGGATAAACTAACTACTACGATGTTAATAAAATAGCCAGTTTATTTCCAATTGATCTTTAATGAAAGTAACTTCAAAAGATCCTAACAAAAATAAAATAAACATGCGAAAATGGTATAACTAAAAATTTTTCATGCCACTACTTGGCAACACTGTACTGTTAGCGCGTCGCGCTTAATATGAAATATAATAACATGAAAACAGAGAATTTAGTAATTGTTACTCCACTATACAGGAGTAATTACATAAATAGATATTGAGTATCTTTCAGTAGAGACCAGAGACAATTAATAACTTGTACATGAATCAATTGTGATTCGATGTAGAGAGAGAGATAGAGAGAGAAAGAGAGATAGAGAGAGAGAGAGATACCAACGTGTTAGAGCAAGAACGAACTACCGGCGTTCTTACGTGGCGAATAACAATCGCGTTAGGTTGGAGAGAGAATGGAGAGTACATAACTACAACAAACACATAAATTATCCAACAACGCACTAACTTCACAACAAAGTTTTAAATTCTGAGATGGGGTCAGTTTTCTCTATAGTGAGTAGAAACATACAATGCTTGTGCTTCGGACGAAGACTACTTCAGTACTCTCGAAGGTTGTTTGGATACTCTCTGAAAAATAAGTTATCGCGCGCCGAGATTCGTTACTGGTAGGTACCAGGCGCCATCTACGCCGTTCCAATACATATGTACAGGGTGTATCGCAATACATGATTCACACGGTTGTAATTTCTATTTTCTATTTTTAGCCATTTTCTATCCTTAGGATATAGGCCTCTTTCAAATTCGTCCATCGGCTTCGATCTGACGCAACTCGATACCAGTTCAGGCCATCGACCTTCTTTATCTCGTCGTACCATCTTTGCTGGGGTCTTCCAACACTCCTCCTCTCTGCCCAAGGTCTCCATCTGGTGACATATCCGCTCCAGTTTTCCGTATGCCTGGCCACGTGCCCTGCCAATTGCCATTTTAGGGAACCAATTCTTTTTATTATATCGAATACTTTGGTTTTTTCTCGTATCCAAGTATTTGTTTTATGGTCTCTCAGGGAAATTCCCAAAATACGTCTTTCTATGGCTCTCTGATGTACTTCCAATTTATGTTTTATCTTCTTGATTATTACCCAGGTCTCACAACCATACGCGACAACAGGCAGTATACACTCGTTATAGACTTTTGTTTTCAAATTCATTGGAATATTCATGCTGAAGATGTACTTTAATTTGCCGTAGGCTGCCCATCCCAGTCTTGTTCTTCTATCAATCTCCATCTCTTGATTTTGTTTGCCGGGTGTTATAGCTTGGCCCAGGTATATGTATGTTTCCGTCTTTTTTATTGTGCTGTCATGAATAGGTATTGTATCGTCTGCATCTGGTATACTTATCATAAACTGGGTCTTTGTGTTGTTCATGTGTAATCCTACTTTTGCAGCCTCATTTTGTAGTTCTTCCAATATGTCTATCAATTCCTGTTTATCTTTTGCAAACAGTACAACTTCGTCAGCAAATCTCAGATTGTGTAAGCGTTCACCATGTACGTTCAATCCTTTGTTTTCCCACTGTTGGAATTACGTCGCGTAAATTCCAACACATGAGCGTCTTCGAAACATAGGAGGAGGAATGTTGTTAAAGGTGCGACACGCTTCTTTGGCTCCCATTACACAATTTCTGACTGCTACTGTTGGCTTAAAAAGGTCTTATTTAGACCAGTTTTCTCTTTGCACAGTTCCTTTTCGGGTATATTCTGTTGGCATGCTTCTAGAATAGAAATATACAATAAACAATATACGATGTACAACCCGGGATATAGCCATATGACCGGAATAGTCGTTGGACCATCTATTCCAAAAGTCTGGGAGAGATTGCCCAGTCCATTTCTGCGAAATGTGATGCCAATATTGAACGGTCGGTACATAAACATAACCTTAAGAACCATAAAATTATGATTAGCTACAATAAGGACCAAAAAATACAATGATGTGGCAAAAAATTCATTTATTTATAGGCCGAAATTATTTTCCATTCGAATTATTTCAAATCATTCCTACTTTCCATGCCTATAAAATAATATTACTTTTTCACCTAACCTATCTTTATGCGAGAAAAGTATTGATTTGCCCCAAAAAAAGTTGGAGTTTAAATTTTTTTTTGGGTTGTTTTCACGTTTTCCATCAACAACAACACGAAAAAACGGTTTTCAGAAAAAAAATCTTGGGTGTATGTCATCTTCGTCGTCGTTGTCGTCGGCCACTTTTCCTTACATGTCTTGTTAGCACGATACAGCCTCTGGAGTGCAATAAATCAGCAAATTTTATGATTAACTATTGTTAAGGACCTGTCACAGATGAACCCTATTGATTTTCAGCTCACCAGAGCCAGTACAACGGGTACTATAGTACTTGAAGTACGACATTTTGTCATTTTTTCAGAAATTTCAGTTTGTTAGCACGATACAGCCTTCGGAGTTCAACAAGTCACCAATTTTATGATTTATTATGATGAACCCTATTGATTTTCAGCTCACCAGAGCTAATACAACAGGTGCTACAGTACGATATTTTTGTCATTTTTGGAGAAGTTTCAGTTTGTTAGCACGATACAGCCTCCGGAGTATATACAAGTGACCAATTTTATGATTGAATATTATTCAAAGCGTCTCAAATATGAACTCTAGTGATAATCAGCTCACTAATGCCAGTACAACGGGTGCTATGGTACTTGAAGTACCAAATTTTGGTAATTTTTGGAGAATTCTCAGTTTGTTAGCACGATACAGCCTCCAGAGAGTATACGATTCATCAATTTTATGATTAAATATCGTTGAAGGTGTCTCACAGATGTACCCTATTGATTTTCAGTTGACTAGAGCGAATACAGCGGGTCCTATAAATCCAGATATACTAAACTTTGGGTTATTTTTGGAGAAATCTCGGTTTGTTAGCACGATACATCCCCCGAAGTGTATACAAGTAACCATTTCAAGATAGAATATTGTTCAGGGCGACAGATGCAGAAAAGTTAGTTTTAATCTTTAAAACCGTTCATTTTCAGCATAACTTACTCAAAATTCCACGAAAATCAACCAAATATGGAGAAGGACATACACAGCATATATTGAATAGGCGGCTGAAGTAACAATTACGTACATTTAAAATTTCCGGGAATATCGGACTGGGCCATCTAATCCGCTCGACTATTTCCTATGGAATTACCCAATCGTAACACTTCATCTACTAAGATTGCGATAACTCCAAAAAAAATGCATCAATTGTTTGTTTGGGTATCAAAAATCATGAAGCACATATTTTGTTATTGAAAAAAGGTCATTAGGTGCCAATTGAGCTCTTCACTGCTGTTAACACACCAATTGAAAATAAAATATTCAGTGAAAATTATTCTTAATATTAGTTAACAACCAAGAAAATATAAAGAAATGGTGGTTGCAAGAACATTATTAGAAATTAATCAAAGACAGAGACATATTTCATTTCACAATTGAAATAAATATAAAAAATCGAAATTCGATTCTAGATATTCGATGCAAATTCAAAAAGTGTTCCTGTATCTGAAAATTACTCGCATCGTACATTGTTCTCTAGTTAGTTTCAGCCACTCATGAGATGAAACCTTTTCGCAATAAACTGCTCAGTTGGCAACAAAGAAAAAGAGGTAATATATCTAAATGAAGGATAGCAGTGCAAAAGCACTCCTTACTGCATCAAAAATTTACAAATCTACAGATAGATGGAGTTAGATTCTCCAAAGAGCTATGGCAATAGAAAGTATTGAGGACTGCAACGAATGTGAGCCTGTTATGTAATTGGTCATTTGGGAATAGCGAACTGCTTATGAAATTTATTTGGTGTTTCGGAATTTTTGTTCATTTGAAAAAAATATAGATTGTTCGGAAATCGAGTGATTTATATGAAATTAGATGAATAATGTAAAATATTGATATTTCGTAAATAATGTAATACAATGCTGCCATGAAAATGTCGATGAAGAAGAATGATGTGATTTTCTTAAAGTGCGTTTTCTTTTTTTATATTGAACTTGTGATCCGTTTGAGTCTATTGCAGACGTAAGTTACAGTTCGCTGACCCATGGTTCATGCATGGTATTAACCTTCGAGCTTCCGGTATAACTCACGAACGCTGATCCATGTATGTACAACAAATGATGATTCTGCAGAATTGCATATTTTTAGTCTATAGTTGCATTTATTTTAGTATATAAGTTCGAATAATTGAATGTATTGAATATAGTGTATTTTTTGTTCAATTTGTGTAGTGGTATTGTCAATAAAGTATCTTTTTAAAAAGTGACTTTTCGGACAGCAACCCTTAATTGGCGCAGTCAATACTATAGTGGAAGAGCCCTTAGTGATCCTCTTCGTTTTTTAACGTTTATCCACTTCTAGAACCTTTGGGAAACGTTGAAGTTCGTCCAAAAGTGCCAGAAGAAGAATAAAAGTAAGGGAAGTGAATTCATAATTATTAGAAGAAAAAAAATCGATTCAAGTTAAGAAGAAATGCCTTTGGAAAACCAAGTGAAGTTCATCCAAAAACTTTAGAATTAAAAGAAGCAAGAAGAAAACGACACTAGTAACAAGAATGCACCTCAGCATCATCGTTAGCCTGTAAGCAATTATAATTTTTCCTTTTTATTACCTATATGTCAGAAACACCTCAAGCAAACACTCACCATACCTCTCAATCATGATTACGTCCTTCAATCCTGAATTTAAACACACCTAGACTCATTATTACCCCACCTTAAATCAACATCATGCCTGAATTTAATCCAAAACGAGCTGTACAACTCCATTAATACCGCTACTCTACTCTTAAGCCATTTCTGAGACAATAGCAACATCCAAAGTTTTCCAAACCACCTTCCATTCCAAGGAATCCAAAGTAAACTGACAGGAAGAGCTGAGGAAGTCATCTCAGTCTACGGATGTACAGATTGGGAACATACCAAAGAAACTTTGATCCAAAACTTCGCCGTCCAACGTAATGAGAATTCTCTCACAAGAGACTTAGTGAATTTACGTCAAGGGCCCCATGAATCTTCAAAGCAGTATAACGAGAAAGTAATGGGTCCGCTAAATACAAAATCTAACTACATAGAACTTCACAACGGCGATATTAACATAAAGGCAAGTAAGAAGAGCTTTTTCCAGAAACAACCCCTAACAACTTTCCTAGCAGGACTTCGGGAACCCTTAGGTTTAACTATCAGAGCAATGAGACCAAGCAATCTATCTACGGCAATGCAGTACATCCAGCAAGAAAACAATATAAGGTACCTCCAGAAAGCAGTAAACCCTCAACCAACAACCAGCAGGCATATCAGCGCAAACGAACAACATAAATCACCAGCGCCTCTTATGTCTTCACAATGGCAATCATCAAAGTTTACACCACAATGGCAACCATCAACTTTCAGACCACAATGGCAACCATCAACTTTCAGACCACAATGGCAACCACAACCTCAACAGTCTGGATTTAGACCACTGGCGCAACCAAATAATTTCATTCCACAAGGCCAGAAAGTATTCCCTGGAGCGTTAAGGTTTCAACAGTTCAGTAGGCCTCAACAAGAAAACACCTGGAGTAATCAATCTGGAATATCTCAGCCACACAAACCAACACCAATGAGCATTAGCACTAGAGCTACGACTCAGAACCGAAACTGGAGATCTCAACAACAGCAAAACCCGCCAAGAATCACATCTGAAGAATTATTTAACATTGCACATGCTAACGAAGCATATGGTTATGATACCAACGAATTTGATGATGAAACAGCTTACTATTATTATCACCAAGAAAATCAGTTTTGCGAGACAACAGAACCGTATGAAGAAAATTTTTAAAATGACTACGCTGAAGAATCGACAAATGTTCGGGAAAAAGCCGAAAACAACAACGCGACGTAATAGAGCTAAATTCTTACCAAGATAAAAGGGAACTACCCTATATAACCATCTCCAACCCTCCTCTTAAACTACTTATCGACACGGGTGCTACCAAATCTTTCCTCAATCCGGACATCGCCTCGAAATATTTCCATGATAATATCAAACATGAACCTTTCATAGTAACCGCTATTTTCCAAAATCATTCCCAAGATTATTGTGCTGACATTCCCATATTTTCCGAATTCCAAAGAACGGAAATTTCAAATTCTACCTCTTCAAATTCCACAAAAACTTTGATGGCCTAATAGGCGTTGATAATCTCAAGCTTCTTAAAGCAAAACTCAATTTTCCTGATTCTGAACTCGTCACAGATAATTCTGTTCTACCTATTCAATATTATGAAAGTATCAAAACCCAATTTTACTCCATCCAACTCTTACCAAAGACAATTACTCAAGTCCGAGTACCCGTTGAAGAAACACAAGGAACTATCATACTTCCGAAACAAGAGATACAAGGAGCTTTTCTTAACGAAAGTCTAACTACAGCAGCCAATGGTCTAGCGTGGACAGAACTCATCAATGCCACAGACGAACCAATACAGATAGCACTAACAGATCCAGTGAGAAGTTCGGGATCCGCTTACCCGATTACCATCTTTACACAGCCGACATTATACCTCAGGAATACCAGAAGACAGATGTAGAACATCTACTTAGAACCGATCATCTCAATCCAGAAGAAGAAGAGCACATTAAACGATTGTGCAAAAAGTTTTCAGATGTCTTCCATCATACAGAGTCACCCCTCGCCTTCACCAATCAAATCAAGCATAACATCAGAACAAGAGATGAAGTTCCCATTCACACCAAATCATACCGCTATCCTCACATTCAAAAAGAAGAGGTCCAAAAATAAATAGCATCAATGTTAGACCAAGGAATCATTAGACCAAGCCAATCACCATGGTGCTTCTGTCTGGATCGTTCCCAATAAACCCGACGCCTCGGGAAAGATTGAATGGCGAATAGTGGTAGACTACCGTAAAGTTAACGCGAAGACAATAGATGATAGGTATCCAATCCCAAACATCACAGATATCTTAGATAAACTAGGAAGATGTCAGTATTTCTCTACCCTCGACCTAGCTAGTGGATTCCACCAGATTGAAATGGCAGAAGAAGACATCCCTAAAACTGCATTTAACGTCCAGAACGGTCACTATGGATACCTCAGAATGCCTTTGGACTCAAGAACGCCCCTGCAACATTTCAAAGAGTGATGGACAATGTTCTCAAAGGATTGCAAGGAGAAATATGTCTTGTATATATGGATGACATAATCGTTTTTTCTACGTCCGTACATGAACATCTTGTCAATCTCACGAGAATCTTCAAAAGACTTAGAGAAGCGGGATTTAAGATACAGGTAGACAAATGTGAATTTCTGAAAAAGGAAGTTAGCTTCTTAGGTCACATTGTGACTCCAGAAGGAACTAAGCCGAATCCAGATGAAATCAAAGCTATTGTCGACTACCCAATTCCGAAAACAGCCAGAGAAATCAGAAGATTTCTGGGATAAATGGGCTACTTTAGAAAATTCATCAAAGACTTTTCTCGAATGACGAAACCTTTACCTTCATGCTTGAAGAAAGATGCTAAAATAGAACACACACCAGTATTCCTAGAATGTATCAAGACCTGTAAGAATCTCTTAACCAATGAACCACTGCTTCAATATCCAGACTCCACGAAGCCATTCAACCTCACCACAGATGCCAGCAACTTCGCCATTGGAGACGTACTTTCTCAAGGTCCCATTGGCAACGACAAGCCAATTGCATACGCGTCCAGAACTCTGAACGAAGCAGAAATTAAATACTCAACTATAGAAAAAGGAATGCTAGCAATAATATGGGCTACAAAATACTTCCGCCCGTATCTTTTTGGAAGGAAATTCAAGATTCTATCAGACCATCAACCCCTCAAATGGTTGTTCTCACTGAAGGACTCAAATTCTAAATTAGTAAGATGGCGACTGAAATTGGAAGAGTTCGACTATGAAGTTATATATTAAAAAAGGTAAATCTAATACTAACGCCGACGCCCTCTCTAGAGTTGAGATCAACGCACATGAACTTGACAAACACCTTCAAGAAGAAATAGGTAAATTAGATAACGAAGACACGGCATCAATGTACAATCATCCAGGATCTATCCTCGATCGTTTAGAAGATATCGAAACAGAAATTTTTCGCATGACAGACCATCTAAATCCCAAAGAACTCCAAGTAATTAAATAATTACTAGGAGAAGGAGAGAAGCAACACTCTTCATCAAACAATCTAAACATGGAAGAACTTCCAACTATAGAAGACTTACTTCAAGGAAGAGAAGACGATTCTGATTCAAATACAACAAGACATACAGCCCAAGAAAACCCTATCCCATAAGCGAGAGACCCATAAATCACTACAATAATCAAGTGATATTCAAACTAGATAACCATAGTCCAGCTCCACCAGTTACCGAAGTAACTTTTGTTAATAGGAAAAGGATTTATGTTCAAGATGGCAAAGACAATATAAAAGGAGATTTTTTCAAATTCCTCAAAGACTATCTCGATCCCAAGAAAAAATACGCTCGGTACTTCGAAAATGATGAGCTTTATCCACTCCTCTGTAACATAGTACGAGAAATATTCAGGAACACGGCCTATGATTTAGTAAAATGCAGTCAAGTTTTAGAAGATGTTAATAGCCCCCAAAGACAAAAATACATTATAAATCAATACCATGAAGGAAAGACCAACCACAGAGGTATAAATGAAACCGAAAACCAAATTCGGAAACTATACTATTGGCCTACCTTGAAGAAAGATGTTGAAGAAATTATCAATTTGTGTGATACTTGTCTAGCCAGCAAATACGACAGAAAATCTCCAAAACCAAAATTCATGATAACACCAACGCCCTCAAAACCAAGCAAATGGTCAAAAGTTTCTGACAATCGTCGATGCATTTTCCAAGTATGGTCAAGCCTATCCGATAGAAGGATCTAATTCTATCGACATTCTAAATGCTCTCCTCATCTATGTAACACATCATGGAATGCCACACATGATGGTAGCTGACAGCGGTACCGAATTCAATAATGGACTCATGCAAGAGTTTGTAGACACTCATTAGATTATAATTCATTACATAACTGCGGATAGCCCACAGTCAAATGGAATAGTTGAACGCTTCCACTCCACAATACTCGAACATATCAGAATCCTCAGAACAAAGAAAAAAACTTTAAGCATTAAGGAACAAATGCTATATGCTATCTTGGGTTACATCAGTTCTGTTCACTCTGTAACCAAACAAAAACCAATAAATGTTCTGAATGGTCATTTCGGCGCTCAAGACCCTTTTGACATAGACATCGATAGAGCTTTGTTAAACATTTATACACAAGGCTATCGGGAAAAAACCAAAGAAATATATAAAGAAATCAACAAGAGAAACCAAGACATCAAAGAAAAAGCCATAGAAAAAAGGAATGAGAAACGACAAACTCCTATATCCTACAAACCTTCTACCAAAATTTATACCAAAAAGATGGTCAAAAGAAATAAATTACTTCCAAGATTTTCTCCTAAAATCGTTACAAAAGACAACGAGGTCACTGTTGACACTCAAAATACAACTATACACAAGAAAAATGTCAACCACCAGCTAAACAAATCTGATGTGAACCCTATATTGCAGATGTACATACATCACGGCCCAAGAAGTCCTGATCCAGGATCTCAAGGACAACCCAGGAGTTCTACCCCTCAAGCTGGGACTAGCAAGAATTCGAACTAGTAAACACGACTTTATCTACTATTTTCACTTGAGACCATTAACTGAAGAAATAAATGCACTTGAAAATCAATATCGAACAGTAACATCAGAAATTCAAAAAGGACTAACACAACCTTACTTCCATCAGCTTCAAAATTTCGACCAGAGTCTGCAATACCTACTAATCGATGCTTAGCAGAAACTCTAAAGCATCTATCCAGAATATAAACTGAAGAGAGGATTAATTAATGGTTTGGGAAGCATAATCAAAATAATATCAGGTAATTTGGATCAAGAAGATGCCGAAAGATACAACAAGGCCATCGCCTCACTTGAGAAAAATCAAAACAACATTATATCAGAAATTGACAGGCATACGAGTCTAAACAAACTAATTGTGGCAAACTATAATACTACAGTGACACTCATTACACACAACCAAGAAAACACTGCTTTTGAGATAAACAAAATCAGCACTGATATGAACAAATTTGTATTTGACTTCAATAACTACATGGAAGTACGAAACATATTAGACCAGCTCAACCTAACTCTTCAGACTATCTTACAGCTTCTCACGGACTTAGAAATGGCCATTACATTTGCAAGATTAAATATCATTCATAGCAGCCTAATCAACCCAGAAGAATTGAAATGGGCAGTAGAGAAAATGAATGAACATTACTCGTCCGAACAATTGGCATACGTTCAAGAAGATTTCACGAAATACTTCAACATTCTAAGAGTTGACGGTTATTACACCAATCACACATTGGTATTTATCATCCACTTTCCAGTCTTCTATCCCGATCCGTTCTCATATTTTCATCTATTTTCAACTCCCACACATAACCAAACAATGATCATTCCACCTGGTCCTTACCTAGCCTCTAATGAAAACCTTTACCAATATATGGAAACACCCTGTGAACCAATGGGCATAGAATACCTATGTGTAGAACAGCTACTTCAAGAAAGCTATGATTGTGTTAACGAAATCCTGAAGCTCACCAACGAAGAAGCCCGTTGCGAACATCTACCTATCTCAATTAACTCCACATTCATTCAAGAGATGTCAGAAGCCCATTATATAGCAGTTTTTTTCCCAGGCTATAAATATTTTTACACAATGTTCCACTTCAAAAATTATGGTGCTTCAAGGAACATACCTCATCGAACTTCCTCCAGGATGTCGCTTCAGAACAAATACGGAAGCATTTGGAAACACAAAATCCGTAATACGAGAAGAAGCTTTAACCTTTCCAAGAATCAAAACCTCCCCACAGAGTCAGATAGCCAAGACCAAACCGTTGACAATCAAGAAAATCCCGTTGGACCAACTCCACCTCCTTACCAGGGAAGAAGAACGACTACAATCAATATCTACCAATCAGCAAAAGACAGACCCCACACACTTCTGGTTGACTCAAATCTACATCACCATAACCATTTGTATAAAATTGGGATTATATAAACTTCGAGGACGTCAACGTAAAACTCCAGAAGAACCAGAGGTTCATCAGGATTCGCCATCATCACCATCAGTTTTGTTCGTCCCTTACAAAACTTCTTCAGGGGATGGAGAAGTTACAGTTCGCTGACCCATGGTTCATGCATGGTATTAACCTTCGAGCTTCCGGTATAACTCACGAACGCTGATCCTTGTTTGTACAATAAATGATGATTCTGCAGAATTGCATATTTTTAGTTTACAGCTGCATTTATTTCAGTATATAAGTTCGATTAATTGAATATATTGAATATACTGTACTTTGTGTTTAAGTTATGTAGTTGTATTGTCAATAAAGTATCTTTTTAAAAAGTGACAGCAACCCTTAATTCGTGAGTTGTCATATAGTTACATTTGGACAATATTACACTTTAGCAGCTTAGAAGAATCCAAAAACAGAACACATCAATAAATACTGCAACATATTTTTGTAAGAGAGATTACTTATTTTTTGTATAATATGACGCAGCTTTTGTATTTGTCTTCTATAATATCCACATTATAATAGGAGGCTAACTACTTTCTCTTTTATGGTCAAACAGTATTAACTATATCCAGTAAAACCTGTTGGTGCTTTTTGTATAATGATTTTTTTGTTTGCATCCTCAAAGTGATTGAAACTTTTGCCTATACATGGATGGATTTTCACTGTTTAACTTGTGATATCCGCAGAATTTGTCATCTTATACGCACTGCTAGTATTATTTACTTACGAAGAGTCATTCACCAAATGAGTTTCAGCACATGATCGGCCTTTTGAAACCAAATCTTCAAAATAACTATGGTTATCATTTGTCTCTTTTTTTCCCGGTAGATTATTCCACATTTTCTTCCCTCTTCTTTCCTTTTGCCTATTCAGTATGTAACGAGGTTTTCGTTACTAAAGGGTTATTTTGTGTCACCGAGTGTATTTTCATTTTGTATTTTCTGTCGCTGAGTATATTTGTTTTATATTATATATCACCCTTTATGTATTCTGGCCTCCGTATAAAAATTATTTTATAGTTTATGTCGCCGAGTATATATTCATTTTATATTACATATCCCTGTTATATATTTTGGCCTCTGTAGGAACAATGATTTGATATTTTGTGTGGCCGAGTGTATTTTCATTTTGTATTTCCTGTGAGTATATTTATTTTATATTATGAATCACCCGTTATGTATTCTGGTCCCTGTATAAAAATCATTTTATAGTTTATGTCGCAGAGTATATATATATATATATATATATATATATATATATATATATATATATATATATATATATATATATTGATTTATCGAAACAATTGTCAATTTTTTAGAATTTTCAATAACTTGTATTATATTGTGGAATTAACTAGAGACCTTGAGTTTCATTCAAAAACACTAATATATATATATATAAATATATATATATATATATATATATATATATATATATATATATATATTGATAAATTAATCCATCAAGAGAAAGGAAATCAGCATAGGATGAAACAGGTATTATTGCACTAGAATTAATTTAAAACAAACATCCAGTATATTGTTATGTAGTAAAACAGCATTATCATATAAGCTATTTCAATGATCTAAACACATAGGCATCAATAACATAAATTTCAAATAAAGAGCTAGAGCAATTAAAAAACAAACTAATTGTCATGCAACATACTGTATATAATAATATTTACAATAATTATCTTTTAAAGTGCGCGGAAATTTAAGTAACAAGTGATATTGTGAAGATTTGCCAGAAAAATGTTTAATAAACCAACAATATAAAATCTTTATCTTTGATTGGTTATCCATGACATAAGACATAATAATGCTAAAGCAATTTAAGAATTTCATAAGAAAAATCAAAACACCATATGTTATATAAACTTATTAGAGTATAAACAGTTTGATAGCAACGGAGGTTAGCAACGAAATTTATTGAAAAAGATTGAGGAGAGAGATATTTGATTAAAATGGAAGCAGACATGTAATAAAATTTGAGAAACTAAAATAGAAATTAACAGGGAAAAATTAGAAAGTTTCTTGAAAGGACCATATCAAAACCTCCAAAGGAATTAACAATATACAAATAACCCAAAATAATGCATTACAAGACATGCAAATTGGAGATACGATGAATGAAATGGATACCTGTAATACATTATGTGATATATTAACTGAATTGGACACAGATAAGTTATTTCATTTATAATTTCTTTTGCGTTACAATAAACAACTGAACTTACTAATATTTTATGTGTTTGAACGTTTACAAACATGGTAGTTTATTCGTTTAGTTATAAGTATAGTTAATATAAACTTACCTGTTTTTAGTATTAGACACAGTTTACAAAGATATCTTTGAAGAAAAGCTTGATGATTTAGTCACACAGTATATAGTCAATAACATTATAATTCTTCATTTCCTTTTCAGAGTAACAAGATAAATTCACTATTTGATATAATAACTATTTGAAACATTAACTATAAACATTTATTATAGGTTATAATTACGTTTACTCATGAATAATATACATACTACCATAGATAAATAGTTTTAATACTACTAAAATCATCAAGTATTATTTTAGATTGAGTCGTTACTTGTTTTCATTTTTCATATCACATATCTACGTTCTTTATTTGATATTATAAGCAAGTAAGAGATGTCGATATTTTTTTTATATCTTAGCATTAAATTCAGAAAACATTCTATGTTGTTTAAATTAGACAACCAATAATACACCATTCAATATACGGGTGGATTATAGTTGAATGAAGCTAGTGCCGGACTCACCCATTATAAATCAAAACTAAAACAAATTTTAAATAGAGTCTCAATAGTCGGGAAAATAACATTTATGTTTAGAAACAAATCATAATCAGTGGCGCAACATAATAAATTTAAAACTAAAGGGCATTCATCATAGTACAAATAATTTATTAAGAGTTAAAAAAAAAGACTAGGAAAATAAATAATATAACAATTTTGATGAACCCAAATGCGTGGCAGATGACAATTTCTGTATTTATATATTGATAAATAATAATCTACAACAATATATATATATATATATATATATATATATATATATATATATATATTCATTTATATTATGTATCACCCGTTACATATTCGTTTCTCCTCAGATAGCACAAATACGTTTTAAAGACATTTTAAAGACGTTTGTTCTCGACGTTCATGACGTTTCTAAGATGTACGCCAATATCCAAGAAATATTTTAAAGACATCTTTAGGACGTACATTGTTACATAAGAAGGCGTCTTAATGACATCCAGTTTGTACGTCTTAAGGACATCCAGTTTGTACGTCTTTAGGACATCCAGTTTGTACGTCTTCAAGACATCCAGTCTTGGACGTCTTTAGGACAAACAAATCTGGACGTGTTTGAGCCGTCTATTTACTTGATGGAAATTCATTTAATCACTATATAACACATACAAGTACATAAAAGATATACATTTTTCAGTAACACAGCAAAATTTGAAAAATTACATTTAATATTAAGTAACTGTGTTAGTGAAACGTGTCGAATATTTTTTACATACTAGTATGTGTTATTTATAGCGGTTAAACGAATTTCCATCAAGTAAATATACAATTTTTAAACTTCTTATAGTTATAGAATAATAAAATATTAGAAATTATGAAAGCAATAAGGTATATGCAACACTGTGTTATCTGAAGATAACTTTATATTTTTATGAGTTCTAGACTGTACACATCTACAATAAAAGGAATCAAATTTATTTTTGACTCTTTAATAAACATCAATACACCATTATAACCGTTTAACAACATTATTTTTCCTCTCTCCTGCTCTCCTTAACCAGTTTTGGATGTACTTCACGGTTTCATCTGTTGTTCCTGCCATATTTGCTGCTTCAGCAGAACCTAAAAGAGAGAAAAGAAAATGGTGGTAAAAAATTACGAAGAAATGTTAGAATAAAGAGATATTGCACTGAAATTATCTACTGGATCATGATTTTTGACATCCTCTATAAGATGTAACAAGTTATGAACATTATGAAATATTTTTTCTGAACAATACAAGTTCTTAAATGTTACAACAAAACATTTTAACAGTTCTGATGCATAGTGAATATGAACGAAGTATCTCTCATTTGACAAAATTATCAAGGCAATGTGAAGGGAAAGAAAATTTAAATATCTGTTACCCCTTAATTTATTTTTAAGTACTAATGGTTCAGTGTAAAATAGAAATTGTCTAAACTCGGTGGCTTTCCACCTTTTTATCTAGTTTAAGCTTCTAGGTTTACGGTTAAATTCACATGGTATTGATACAGCAATCTTAACAAGCGAATCAGATATATTTGAATTTTTTTGAAAGGAAATCTTTGTTGCTGGTTTCCCACAACACCAAAGAAGTAAAAGCTTTTTCACTACTCCTAAACATACTAAATGTATATAATCGAGAGGGAAACTATTGATAATATTTATGTAGTTTATAAACCGAAAAAGCTATGACGTCATAAATATAGCCTCTGCCAGTTACTGAGGGAAAACAAATATTTATTAACGTCCATTTTACGTTTTTAATATGCTTAAACAAGGCTATTGTTATTTGGTCCAGCATTGTGGTGCAGTTTTGTAATGGGATTAAAGTGTTAGAGAAATGTGGAGACAGTTTAAACAGTGGAAATGTCGTAGATATAGAGTATATGATGGAAGTTTAGGAGCGAAGCAATAAGGCATAATTACTCGATAGTGACTGCAGTGTCACTTTACAAATGAAAACACGAATAAACTGTTAAAATATTACAACGGTCAAGACAAGACATAAGTTAAATAATTGATTTGTTTTCCCTCAGCGGCCATATTCTGACGTCACACTTTTTCGGTCTATATGTCTTTATCTATATCTATATCTACAAGGACTGAAATACCAGTGTGATGATTCTGCTGATTTTGGGATCTAAAATCTGAATCGGTTCTTAAAACAATAATATTAACCCCAGGGAAGCATACTCGACCAGCTATATAATCACCCTCGTTGCAGCATTTGGTACAAGAAAAGTAACCGCTATGACCTTTAACACACTTAACAAAGGATTTGGCCGGGGCATCAAATATAAAACCTTTAATTCTAACATCGTAAAGTGTGTCATTAACTAACATACCATTATTTATAAAATTTACTGCATCATTGACAAAATCAACCAGAAATAAGTTGGGGTCTTAAGGTTTTTCATTCCCTTGATGAATGCCTGTATTATCCACCACATTACTTTTGACAATACTACATAGAATTGGATAAACTTGACTTGTTAAACTCTTAAAAAGTGGTTTGCCATCAATATTTATATTAAGATGAATTGTATTTTCTGAAATCTCCTCATTTGCATGTTGAATAATATTTAATATGCAATTTTGTAATCCAAAGTGAAAGTAGGATCCAGGTTCTATTTTCTTAATATCGATATTCCTTACAGTACCTAACAAAGTTCTGGTATCGGAGGGCACATCGGCAGAAAATTCTTCTCTAGTGATGCTCAGTAAATTATTTATAGCGATATGTGAAATATCATGATGTAAAGCCCATTCTTCTAAACTAGATTTAAAACATGCATTCGGAGGAATCGTAGTACAAACAATCGAATTTGAAATATAAACTGATGGAGAATTATTGCTACCAAATACTTCGATTTCCTCACCATTATCACTACTAGAGCTAAAAGAATCTGATAGGGTATTATTAAATATAGGTTAACACGAAGAACCAGGTTGATTTGATGTCTAGGGAACAGGAGAGTTTGGACGAGTGTAGGGCTGTTGGGCTATTTTAGCACGCATATAATATTTTTGCATGTCCTTTGAACGATTAATGATGAAGTAAAATGCAAAGAAAAATTGAAACATACCTTTTTTAAATCCGGTATACCACAGCCACACAATTCCTATAACGGAGAATAAATAATAAATCACCATTAAATTACTTATTAGAAATATATTTATACTATCAAACAACCACACATTCGAACAGAGGATACGAATTTAAGTAGGGTTAAAAAAAATAAAAATGTTATAAAATGGTCGACGATCTACCGTAATCGATAAATACTCCATAGTACCGATTCACTATCGAATTAAACATCGACCATCTATTGTCACTTTTCTTGCATTGGCTGAGCCTAGTTGCAAGGTTTTTATCCCCTATATTTTTCTCAAACCTTAAAAAAAAGGAAAAAGATTGTGCACCGCAACTGCGACTTATCGTTCGTTCATAAACTATATTAATGTCTCGGTAATCGATATATTTCCTTCGACACCGCCCTTCAATGAAACAATCGATAGATAGTGGTAATTGCGGCGGCGGACGAAGTCGAAGATCTCGAAACAATGGAGCGCGCGGGAAAATGCCATTGGTCAAGGACGACGGACGTATAGCGCCAATAACGGAGTGTTAAGGCACCATATTCAAAATTTATTCCATTCGATTTTAGGGAAAATTCTTGATCGAAATCTCAGGTTGCGCCAGGCATACATAAACGCTAGGGTTTCCTGATATTTTAAATCTAGAATTCCCATTCTTTGATAACTTTTCCGATTTTAGGGAGAATCTTGATTGAAATCTCCGGTTGCGCCAGGCATACATAAACGCTAGAACTTCCGGATATTTTAAATCTAGAATCCCCACTTTCAATACCTTTCCCGAATTTTCTTTTAGTGGGTTTGGTTGATATTCGTCCCGTTCTTTAACACCTTTTTTCTCGATTTGTAGGGAAAATTCTTGATTGAATTCTCCGGTTGCGCCAGGCATACATAAACGCTAGGGCTTCCTGATATTTTAAATCTAGAATTCCCATTCTTTGATAACCTTTTCCGATTTTAGGGAGAATCTTGATTGAAATCTCCGGTTGCGCCAGGCATACATAAACGCTAGGGCTTCCAGATATTTTAAATCTAGAATCCCCAGTTTCAATACCTTTCCCGAATTTTCTTTTAGTGGGTTTGGTTGATATTCGTCCTGTTCTTTAACACCTTTTTTTTCGATTTGTAGGGAAAATTTTTGATTGAAATCTCCGGTTGCGCCAGGCATACATAAGCGCTATCCGGATATTTTAAATCTAGAATCCCCAGTTTCATTACCTTTCCAGAATCATCTTTCAGTGGGTTTTGTTGATATTAGTTCCGTTCTTTAATAACTTTTTCGATTTGTAGGGAAAATTCTTGACTAAAAACTCCGGTTGCGCCAGGCATACATAAACGCTAGGGCTTCCTGATATTTAAAATCTAGAATTCCCATTCTTTGATAACTTTTCCGATTTTAGGGAGAATCTTGATTGAAATCTCCGGTTGCGCCAGTCATACATAAACACTAGGGCTTCCGGATATTTTAAATCTAGAATTCTCAGTTTCATTACCTTTCCCGAATTTTTTTTAGTGGGTTTTGTTGATAATAGTCCCGTTCTTTAATACCTTTTCCGATTTGTAGGGTATATTCTTGATTGAAATCTCCGGTTGCGCCAGGCATACATAAACGCTAGGGCTTCCTGTTATTTCAGCTCTAGAATTCCCATTCTTTGATACCTTTTCCGATTTTAGGGAGAATCTTGATTGAAATCTCCAGTCGCGCCAGGTATACGTAAATGCTAGGGCTTCCTGATATTTTAAATCTAGAATCCCTAGCTTTGGTACCTTTCCCGATTTTGTCTACATTTTAGTGAGATTCCTGATATTTATAATCTTGAGTCCCCCATCTTTAATATTTTTTTTCCCGATCTGATAGTTTTTCTTTTTTTGAGTAACGCCTAACCCGTTCGTTCCATGAGAGTTTATCAAACATTTGAATGAAAAGAAGAATAGTTTTTGTTTGCTTTTACCGCTTCTTTTCTTTGCATGTACTCTATTTTATGATCATAAACCACTGTCGCTTATGTCCTGCCTGCTTCGTCGCTAATTACTACACATCAGATATACATATAGCTAAATAATACATATTTGCTTTTGGGATACAAGGGTATTGTCTTCCCTTATGAGTATTGTTTATTTTTATATATAACGGCTTGGTAGAGAGTATAATTGTAATAAAACTGAAATAAACCTGTGTTGTGTTTTATTGACCTATTATAGACTAGTACTTCCTTATGGTAGAGTAGTTGTTTGGCTGCACGAATTTTAGCTTCTCCGTAGTGTGGATCAGGATAATAATATCAATTTCAGGACAAGCGAGAACGTTTTTTTTTATATATTTAGCAATAACTTCCCGAATTTTGACGACAATAGACTCCTGGAATTTACCGTACCTCCATCTGAAGCTACCTGGAACTCTCGACGAGTGAAGTCGAGGGGCCGTGGAGACAACCACGTTAAAAATCTGGCGCCCGAGAAAGTGTAAGGTTTCAAAGGTGTCAGAAGTGACGTTCCGAGGCGTTAAGAGGTAGAGCAAGAGGCCGCTACCGATATATCACGCGCAGCGCGCCGTCGCTTCTGAGGAAAACGCGTCACAAGTAGAGTGGTGTGGTTTTTTGCCATGTTCACCGTCTTACTCCATTATTTTCTGCCTCTCACTGTTTTCTTCCAGTTCGTTATTCTCAGTGTTTTCTCGTACTCACTTCCTTGGTTTTCCCACCCGATCTTCGGTCGTCCTTATATTCCAAGTCATTTAACGAAGAAACGTGGTATAGTCCGATATGATGATACCTCTCTGGGTGAATATACTCTCAGGAAAATCATTAATTCGCCTGTTCAGATTAAAAAATTCAACGAATCACCAGATTAGTTCAAAACGAAGAGAGATCGGTACGTGCTCTGCGTCAAATGTTCATAGTCACATTTGTAGGGAAACTTATCTTCAATGTATTGTTTTTAATAAAGTTAGATGCCCAGTACATGTCTCTGTCAATCCGGTCATGCAATATAATAATAATAATTTATTTACAAGATAAAGATGAGAGTGACAAATTGTATAGAGGTAATGTGTGAATAAATAGAGCTTAATCTACGAGGTATAGTATGTACATCAGGGTAGTCAAAATATACCTGAATGTAGAGCAAGAATATATAAATAAATAAACGAATAAATATCTAAAATAGCATGCAAAAACATAAAATCAGTTGAGATGTACATAATAGTTCCTAATCATAAAGTTGAAACTTAAAGTTAAAGTTACATGAAAAGTAGTGTTTAAATAACCTAATTAAAATATATAAAAAATAGTAGCAATCTAACATCATATCAATTTTTAATAATATTAATAGTTTTAATTTCAATTATTATTATTAATTCTTTCAGTTTCCTATTATTGATTCTACGTACGTGATTGGTAGCTCTCTGATAAAATCTTTGAACGTTTTACTGAAGCGTTGGATTTGGGGTCCGTTTTTAATATTATCAGGTAAGCAATTGAATAACTTCGGTCCCAGATATCGGTAGCATCTCTGAACGACTGATTTATTCATAAATGGGGGTATATACAGGTTGGAAAATTAGTTTTGGCTGTTAACGATGCGCAAGAAAGACATACAACTTGACAACGTTGTAAACGCAGTTACCGGGAAGAGCAGGCGACGTAGATTCTGCATGCAAAGTTTCAAAGATGGTGATGCTGCTAATACGTACGAGGGTAACACATTATTTGGAATTTGTATTAAAAAATGATGAATTGTGGAACACATATATTGCCACATAAAATCGAGTTACTAAACAAAATAACATTAATGTGTTGTTTATTATTAATTACATGAACAAGGAAATAAGAACCATTATATTTTTCTACGAAAATTGGGATTTTTTGTACATACATAATTATTTATTGCTTCTAAAATCATACAAGGAATTCTCTAATTACCCTTTATTATATTATGTGATGTAAATAATGAATAATAAATAGATTCCACGAAACGTGAACTTTTACATTTACTTCAAATTAATGTTTTTTAAGTAGTCCCTTCATAATATTCGCCATTGAGGTTTATTTATATATAAATTGGAAATCAGGTAGATTTTGTAGATAAAACGTACAATATGATAAGGATTGTTAAACGAATTACTAAATTTAACAATGCTCAACAATTTTTCCTATCTGTAGTAATAGTTGATGACATACCTACCTGTTAAGCTTTCTAAAATTGTTATTCCTAATAATAATGTAAAAATTGGGGTATATACATAAAACTTGCAAAACAAATTGGGGAAATCGCCTTTAGAGATGGTCTAATAAATATACTAATAATATAAATAAAATATCGAAGCTTTATTGTGGTAGATATTTCTACTTTCATATGTAAATTTTTGGGTTTTTTTGCAAATATTTACCATGAAATTAGAACATCCCTTCACACTTTTTACAGAGTTAGGACTGGCAAAACCAAAAAATCTTGGTTCCGGGTGCCGTCAGTTATTGTTTATTTAGAACTATGTACAGATGTGCTACACATGTGATACTACTCTAGTGCAATTCGTCTCTAACATCAATAAATTTATAACACCTATTTACATTTTCACATTTGTTGCGGTTAATGTATTCAGTCATACCACATAAAATACTATATTGAGAAATATGTTTTAGATGTACAGGGATCATCAATTGTGAAATAGTGATGTGCATCTACAAACGATTCTTCAAAATCACTTTCTATATCAACTTCATCATCCTCGCTATCTCCGTCCTCGGCCAAATTGATAATGAAATTATCCACAGTATCTAAAAGTGGTTCATTGTTCAAAAATTCATCTTCAATCTTTTTAACATCTAACTTTCCAATCATTTGCAGAAAATGTGTCAAAAAATTCAAACGGTATTCTTTAACCTTTGTAAAATTGAAGATAACATTTCGTTTGGCCACATATCCTTTAAGTGCCGCCCAAACACTTTCGATTGGATTTAAGTCCGGGTGATAAGGGGATAGCCTTGAAACTTGCAATTCATGTCGAATAAACAATTCATCAATTTTATAAGTTTTATATTGCGGTTTGTACATTTTTGCAACGTTATAAAAATCAGGTTTAAACATTTGTTCACTGTAATATATGTTTCTTTCAGAAAGACAGTTTTTAAATTGTTGTTTAGTCCAAGCAGTCGTGGGTAATTTTTCATTTAGAACAGTGTATATGGGGCGTTATAAATTACCACAACAGCGTTTTTTGGTAGGTTTGGAATAAGTTTTTCTTGTACCCACTTCTGATAATTTTCGTACGCCATTTCATTATAAAAATCTCCTGTTTTTGACTGGGAATTCCACATAATACCAGCATTAGGTACAAAACCATTTTCACTTCCTGCATGCATAATGATGAGCCTATTACCTTCTGGAACGAGTTTTCCCAAATCTTCGTTACTCTTGTCGCTCCATCCTCTAAGGTGCTTGTACAAAGTTAGTATGAAGTATGGAACCCCCTAAGTATCTCCTCAACGGTTTAATATTTTTATATGAAATTGTTCATCCCCTTCTAAGAAGATCCAAGGAATTCAAAGAAGCTACCAAATTTAATGTTCCATTTCCGGTTAAACCGGAAATGCATATCAACTTTGTTATTTCAAATAGAACAACTTGTATATTTTTACATTTTTGAATTCTTTGTGAAACTCTGCATACAGTGAAACTTTCCATTCGTATTTTCATTGTATAATTGAGGCTTTAATAAATAATTTATCGTTTTTGACTTAGTTAGCCATGGATGAAATGTTGCTTTATCTGAGAACACAATTTTTTTGATAAAGTTTGGATGCACTATACATCTGTTTTGAATGTTTTCGCAAAATTTGGTTCTGCTATCTGGATCATATTCAGTTAATTCGTGACAGAAGTGAATTTTATATGGTTTCAATTTCTCGGATTTCATTATGTTCATGACGGAAGTCTGGCTTATGTCACAGTCAAGAGCTAACTGGGTAGTGGATATTTGTAGATTTTCTTCAAGTGATAGTAACACATCCAACTTTACATTGTCATTTGTCGCGGATTTTGGTCTTCCTGACTTGGATTCATTTACTACGTGATGTGTTCGTAAATAATGCCTTACAGTTTCCACAACTGATGATTTTGTGAGTTGGTGACCTGGATTAACTTCATCGAATAGGTTTAAAACTTCCCTATAAGAATGCTGTCGCATAATTAAAATTTCAATACGTTCTCCCTAACTTAGATACACCATGATAGGGAAAACAATAGTAACAAATAACACAGAGAAATATTATTACACACATTGTACTACACTAATTGGTAGATTACACAATAATTAATTTATTTGACAATTGAAGGTTTGACATTTCATCCATGGCTAGCTAAGTCAAAAACGATAAATTATCGATTAACGGTTCAATCATTCTTTAAAACTATGAATGGAAAGTTTTACTGTATGCAGAATATCACAAGGAACTCAGAAATGTAAAAATATACAGGGTGTTATATTTGAAATAACAAAGTTGATACGCACTTCCGGGAAATGGTACATTAAATTTGATAGCATTTTTGACTTCCTTGGATCTTCTTAGAAGAAGATGAGCAATTTCATTTAAAAATATTAAACCTATAAGATATACTTAGGGGGTTCCATACTTTATACTAACCCTGTATAAATGATAGGTTTGTTCTGTTATTTGCACTTTCTAATGTTTCTTAAATATAGTAGGCGTAAATGTCTAATTTAGTGACGTTCCATTAACAAACTTCTGTTGTTTTTCATGTTACTCCAACGAAAACCCAAAGAATGTATTTGTTTCCGCAGAGATTTGCGACTTCCTGCAAAGCCATAACTATCTGCAAAGGTTTGGTTTACATTTCTTAACGTGGTTACTTTCTTTATTTTTTTCTCGGATATGTGATTATTTATTGTACACCTTCTAAGTAAAGTTCTGTCGAATTGATCCATACGTATAATGGACTTCTTTGTATTTTAGTAGGCACATCAGTGTCAGCATTACTTCTCGCCAGAGCTTCTTTTTAAACACGGGAAAGCGTTCTTTGGCTAACTTTCGTAGCAGCTGAAACTCGTTCAATAACAATAAAATAAGTTGATATAAATGTTGTAGTAAAAGTTTTACTCATGTGTATTTTCATACAAATAAAATGAGGAAGTAGTTAAATTTGTTTTCAGTAACCGGTCTTTGGAATAAAAAAATTTTGTCGTGGTTTTTGGCCATTTAAAAGAAGTATTAAATCCAAAAATACTATTTTACGTTCCAGTTCATTAGTTGTTTTGAACGATCTTCAGATTTTAGTTCAAACATATTTTAATATGACCAAACCGCAATTGTAACTGAAATCGGAAGATGGTTCAAAACAAAACAAAACCGAAACGCAATAGAGATAGGTATGAAATGAGTATAATAATTATAATTTTCAACTAAAAAACCTATTACATTTAAATAGGTATCTTACACAAAATAAACATGTCCCCTTTTATATACTCCTCTAGACAGAAACAGAATAGTTATTTATGCAACAAGTGGTGTTTTTTTTCACGAATGGAAAAATTGACGCATGAACCGCAGGCATCCAAAAACCAAAAATGTCTCATTTAGGTTGCTCTAAATGGACTAAAATGGCGTCGATTTGTTTGTCGTGATGACATAACGGTGCATAAAATTGACACATGAGTGCATAAAATACTTTGCCTCACTCTAATGTCACTTTTTTAAATCGTTTAACAAATAAATATTTATGTACGAAAATCGATTTAAAAAATTTACTATCGAGTGTAAATTTATTAAATAATTATTTTGGTTTAAAAATTTCATTGCAATCATTGAAACTTACCTTTGTTAATGGAATTGTTGACTTGCCATTGTTTGCCTCTTCGGTCATGGAATTTAAAACGTTCATAATTATTTCACAATATTGCTCACTCAACTTTTTATGAAAAACATTACTTTCTGGAGTCGCCATAACTAGTTAGTATTGCACAACCCCGGTAATCACACTTTTCTCTGAACTATAATGTCGAAACGAAGCTCACGAATTCTGCCAGCGAAGTGAGCTCTTGCAATCCGCATACATCTTTGCTACGGCGCATCGGACGTTGCCAAACTTCCGACTGCCAAAATTCATTTGTCAACCTGTACATGTAATCATGTTTCTGTCAAAAATATTTTCAAAC
Source organism: Galeruca laticollis (assembly GCA_963921935.1). Lineage (NCBI taxonomy): Eukaryota > Metazoa > Arthropoda > Insecta > Coleoptera > Chrysomelidae > Galeruca > Galeruca laticollis. The sequence continues at coordinate 37,970,833 of OY998179.1, read as the reverse complement.
TGTGGCACATACATCTCCTTTTCAACGTATAACTTTCCATTGCCGCAAATGAGTTCGTTCAGATATTTCAAAAACGCTTTATACGAACGGGAGAATATATACATCTCCGTGCTCGCCTCCATGATAAAATAACCAAAACAGGAGAGAAAATTGATTAAGTTCCAATTAGAAATAATGACGGGTATCGCCAACCGGAAATATTTGATTGATAGTCAACAACTTTTTTAATGTTCGGACCTTTCTAGTTGTAAGCTTTATCCGACATAATTGGATCGAATACGGAAATGCCTATTTTTTCTTCTGAATTAATTTTCTCAAAAAAGTTTCAGTTGTCGTAATCGAAAGAAGAGGAAATTGTTCTCCCCTCTCTGGATTTCTATTCAATGTTAAAACGGGGAACCGATCATTACAATTTGTCAGACTTGATTAAAATTTGTCAATGAGTATTTGCTCCAACTGACACTTTCGTATTTTATGATACTCAAAATCAATGTTAGATTTCTATAGTTTATATCCACTGGTTGAATAATTTCTCAGATTTAGATGTTAAAATAAAAAAACTAACAGACTTATGTCCCATATTTTGGATTAAGTTGATAGCAACGTGCCAGATATTACTTTTTTATCAATAAAGAGTGCAAGGGATAGACAATTTCTCACTATGTACACCACTGGCGACACTAGACTAAATGTGGACGTCGGCGACATCAGCTTTGTGAGGCATCTTTCATATCTTATTAAGAAATAAAACGGTAAAATTGATAAGATTAATGTGGAGTTGTATTGCTCATCAAATGTTGACAAACATTACATAAACAAACACAAATTAAAAGAAACAATACTTTTGGCTTTTTTTTCGACAGAATGTCGCATCAACCGTAATAGGTTCTTAGCGACGGTACAATAGATAATAACATAATTACACTGAATTATACATATTAATTAATTTTAAAAATATTATTAGTTTATCGTAATTATTATCCTGAAATAAGGCTTGAAATGTGTTGGGTAGTTTACAAATGTTTCTTTGATTATAGTATTCAGGACATTCTGTGAGGATATGTTTCACTGTTACATCTACATTACAGAGATCACATACTGGATGCTCTTCACGTTTTATTAGGTAAGTGTGAGTTAGTCTAGTATGCCCCAACCGTAGACGTGAAATAATCACTTGGTGTTGTCTGTTGTTAGAAAATGGAAACCACTTTTTGTATATAGAGGTTTAATTTCACGAAGTTTTGAGTCACTTTCAGTCCACTGAGATTGCCACAAAGCGCTCACTTTCCTATTTAATACGCACTTTACATCCGAACTAACCACCTTTGAAATCGATACCGCACTTTCATCTGTGATGGAATTACGAGCACATCTGTCCGCTTCTTCATTTCCACTAATACCAATATGGGATGGGATTCATATGAAGATGACATCATTGTTTCGTTCTCTGGCAACGTAGAGTTCTTTCTTAATGAGATGAATCAAAGGATGTTTAGAATAAATCGTTTGTATCGAGGGGAAGGAAGTAAGGACAAGGAGAGAGTTGTGGTGGCTGCTTTCGTTGATATGTGTTAAAGCTTGATATATAGCGAATAGTTCTGCCGAGAGTATATTTGTGTAGATTGAAAGTTTATATAGGAGTTTCTGCGAATCAGTTACTACAGCTGCTCCTACGCCTATGGTCGATTTCGAGGCATCTGTATATATCTTTTGGCAATTTGGATACTTTCCCAAAGTGTCGAACAGCTTGGCTTTTATAACAGTTGGGTTTGTATTTTGTTTATCATATTTAGTTAAGCTGTTGTCGCAATTTGGTATCTTTACCATCCAGGGTTCTATGTTATAATAAGTGGCAATTGGGTAAACTTTTGGTAGACAGAAGTCAATTTCTTGAAAGTATGTTCTAATTCTCTCGTAAAACGGTTTTGGTGTCCTCGATTTCCCAGTAAAAAATCCTTCTAATTTATTTGAGTGTGTATACTGATAAGTTGGATTTGACATATTGGCAAGAATAGTAACTGCATAATTGCTGCTAAGAAATTTTCGCCTTAGGCTTAAGGCTGGTTCTCGTAATTCCCACTGTAGACTTTTTACCGGTGTAGTTCTAAAAGCTCCAAGTATAATCCGTAAAGCGGAATTTTGGATTATTTCGAGTTGATCGATGTCAGTTTTGTTTGCTGTATCATATGCTATAGAGCCATAGTCCAACACTGATCTGATGAGAGATTTATACAGTAACAATAAAGTTGGTCCATCAGCACCCCATTTCTGGTTAGCTACCACTTTTAGAATGTTTAATCTCTTTTGGCATTCTAAGGCTAGATTGTTGATGTGTATTTTCCAATTTAATTTGCTTTCTAAGTGCATACCTAAAAATTTTACAGAAGGTAGGATCTTTAGATTTTCGCAATGTAGTATCAAGTTAGGTTGAAATAGTTCATTTGTTTTGCTAAATAACATGCAGTGAGTTTTGGAGGTTGAAAAACGAACTCCTGTTTGCAAACACCAAATTTTCAGGATTGTAAGAAAATCTTAGAGAAAATTATTCATTGTGGTCATATTTGTAACTTTTAAGAAAACAGCTAGATCGTCAGCGTATATTCTTGCTCTAAGGGGTGCTTTTATATTCTCTAAGATGCTTTTCAAGGCCATAATATATAATGTTGGGCTTATTACGGAGCCTTGCGGTGTCACATTCTCTTGTAATTTATTTTTAGATATCTGTGTATTTGTTCTGACAACAAAAATTCTTTTTTGGAGGAAGTTTTTGATAAAAGCTAAGCAGTGGCCTTGTATGTTCCATTCACTCAACGTTCTCAATATATGATATCGCCACACCGTGTCGAATGCCCGGTTAATATCGAAAAATATGGCCATGCACGTCTGGTTCAATGCGAAACCCTCATGAATAAAGCTTTCTAATTCAACAATGTTATCTAAAGTTGATCTATGTTTTCTGAAGCCACTTTGTTCCGGGATCAGAAGGTTTCTGCTTCCAAGTGTCCATTAAAGTCGTTTGTTAATTATTTTCTCGAGTAGCTTGCACATTAAACAAGTTAGTGAGATAGGTCTATAAGATGCAGCGATTGTTTTAGGTTTTCTAGGCTTTGGTATTGGTATGACAATAGCTTCACCCCATTTTTCTGGAAAGAGGTGTTTAGTCCAGATTTTATTGTATAGGTGTAACAAGCCAAAAATAATGGCTAATTGTTAACAGTAAAATGTATCTACTTATAAATTGAAATATTGATATATGCATTCCATTGAGATATGTGTTATTTTTCTCTTTTTGCATCATTGCAATGTAAATAATTTAAATTAATGGAAAAAGTTGAAGTCCGAACAAACTTAATGGAACTAAAGATATTCGATCCTGGAAAACTCATTGATTTACTTGAAAAACATATACTTTTAAACCAACAAATCATTTAGGAATATAATTATTGAATTACGAAATAGCACTAACGAATGCATGACCTAATTTGAAATCAACAAGGAACAATTTTAGGAGCTTAGAAGCACTAAGAAGCACTAACGAATCAGTAACGAACGACAATAACTTTAACTAAATCGTGTACATTTTGGGGGCTAACTACACGGAGGTGCCAATAAATTATTATCAAATATATTGAAAAAGAAGATAACACTAGTGGAAATTAATAAAGCACTAAAGTTCACTAACGAAGCACTAAATAATGACACTAAATTTAATCGGATCGTGAGTACTTTGGGGGCTGACCTCAAAAAAAGAACAAGAAATATCTCGAAAACCAATAAAATACTAGCGAAAATTATTGAAGCACTAACTTGCACTAACGAACCACTAATGAATGACACCAATTTGGAATTAATTGTATACACTTTGGGGGCTGACCTTGAAAATATAAAGTCAAATATCTCGTTAACCAATAAAGTACTAGCGAAAATTATTGAAGCACTAAAGTGCACTAACGAAGTACCAACGAATGACACTAAATTGGAATCAATCGTAAACACCTTGGGGGCTCACTTTGAAAATATAAAGTCAAATATCTCGAAAACCGATAAAGCACTAACGAAAAGAATTGAAGCACTAAAGTGCGCTAACAAATGACACTAATTTGGAATTGAGAAATCAAACAATTTTATTATTCATCAAGCTTCCAACCCTTATTTGGGGTCTTCCTCAGGATGACTACACATTTTATATATTTAAAAACAATACGTTACAAAACATAGTCGTACTTACGAAAATGTATTGTGAGCTCGACTATACCATAAAAGCTGGAAATAATAAAAACTCCATAAACAATATACACATTCAAAAAACATTTAAAAGTAACATAAAAACCGTTACAATTAATAACATTGTACTGATTTGGAATTATTATCCGATTAAACCCAAAATGATTATTACATTTTTAGATGTTAGAAATAAACTGATAAAACTCCAAATGAGAACAAATGATAAAAAATAGTAAAAGTGACAATTAGCATGGAACAATACGAATTTATTAATGACATTAAGCTTCCGGAAGACTATGTTTTGGTCAGTTTTGACGTAGTTTCACTGTATACTAACCTTTCACTTCCCACCACGATCGAGTTTATTCGCAGGAGATGGGATGTCATTGGTTCGAGATGTCAAATCACTTTAGAAACGTTCATTCTTTTGCTAAGTTTCGTTTTCTATTCCAATATATTAGTATTTATTGATACTCACTATAAACAAGCATTTGGAACTCCTATGGGCTCTAAGATTTCGCCTATACTCTGAAATTTTCTTTTGGATTTATTGATTGAGAGAGTGCTGGATGTTATTACTTTTCATATTCCTTTCGTAAAGACGTACGTTGATGCTTGCCGTACCTCATAACATTATACAAATTGCACTGGATGCTTTCAATAGTTTTGATGAAGACATCCAGATCACAGTTGAAACAGAAACAGATCATCACATTCCTTTTCTTGACATGAAGGTCCATAGAGACAATCAAGAAATATTCCGCACAAGTTGGTAACGTAAACCCATGGCAAGTAATAGATTTCTTAATCACCATTGCAATCACACCATGCCATAAATTCGTACTATGAAAAGCCGCGTATGTCAATTGTCTCATCCTCGATACAGAAAGAATGATTTGAAAATGCTTTATAATATATTTACTGATAATTCTTATCCTTCTAAACTTCTTAACAACATTATTTTCTGTGTAGTATTATCGTCGATATAAACTACTTCATTTCCCTAGTTTTATGTTCAATTCTGTTTAATTCATCTTTGTATTTAGAAGTAATAATAACATTTGATTGATAGGTATTGACAACTGATTTCCCTGGGTCACGATGCAATCGGTATCCCAGTCACTTTTTCGTGGTGTTGTTGTTTTTTCAACAAAGGAAATTTTAGCCCGTCGTTTCGGATTTTAATGAATCTTAAATTTGGACGTACCTTTGATTTTTGGTGATCTAGGGAATGTTTTGACGGTAACTATTGGATTCTTGACACGCACTATGTTATTGATAGAGAGATATTCACTATGAAAGATTTCGTGCTTATTAGCATTAGGTTTTTGAATTTTATCTCTGAGTCTACGGGTATACACAGTTGTGAACCGGATCGTCCCCGTAGTTGATTTCCTTGACAAATGCTTCAAGATTTGATGGTATTCAAATTAAACTAAAACGATTATATACCCTTAAAATTCACAGAAGCAAAACTTTAACTTCATTGCATAAAGATAAGCATTGCTGTTATTTATTCATATAGTACTAGTTATTTATAAAGTTTTATATAGAATCTGGAAATAAGTTACACTCTATTGTCATAGTTTTTATATTTTTTTTCAATTTTCAAATAATCCATCATCACAATTTCATGCATTCTACCAACAACATGAATGTCCAATTTCGTTTTAATCCAACTTGAATTTAATGTTTCAATGAAATTTAGTAGTTGTCCCAAATTCAAGTTTGAGAAAACTATCAAGTAGCATTTCTCATTCGTTTAGTGTAAAGCTAAAGGACAGTTTCGTTACGCTGTAACCCGGTTGTTCCCTGGTCGTCCTCAATACGGCAATCAGGTCGTGGCCCGCGCGACGCTCTAGTGTTGTACGTGATCGGTGTTACTGACAAATACATCATTGACCTGATACTGTTGAATATTTCTTAGTAAATTGAGACATACGACACGATTATTAAAATAAATTTTTACAGAACTTACGAAACTCTCCTCCTTCTTTTAATTCCCTAATACTCGATAATATACAAGACATAACTGAATTAAAAGGGTTTATGAATGTTTAGAAGTAGATGGTGCTAAATTCAAATACCTACTCATTATAAAACTATCTGTTTAGTATCACGTTTAGCTACTTACGTAACGTGACGTAACTTTTTGGATAGAACAGTTAAATATGATAAAAACGGTAAAATTGAAACAAATTGATTTACCAAACATGTATGGTCCGAAATATATTCAAATTTTAATCCTAATCTACCAATCACACACAAAAGAAGTGTTGTTAATTACCTCACAAATAGAGCCTTAAAGCTCTCACCTCCTAATAACAGACCTGATAATTTGAAGAAAATTGAAGAAGTCCTACAAAGTAATGAATATCATATACTAAAAAAGCGAATACATAAAATTTATAACAATAATAATGCAAACAAATCAAACAATAGAAGTACTATTAACTCTAGTAATATTATCCCAACCAAAATATATATCAGTTTACCAGGTGTATCAGAAACTATTCAAGGGTTGTGGAGTAGAAATAATATAAATGTAGCACACAAACCTAATAACTATACTAAAACGTTTTTCATGAAACTTTAACCGAAAACAGAAAATTTGAAACAAGTGTATGTGGTATATAATATCAAATGTGAAGTTTGCCATGGTAACTACATAGGCCAGACATCTCAATACCTATATAACAGAATTTATGATCACAAATACAACATAAAAACCAACAATGAACATTCCACGGCCCTTTCAAAACACATAATCGAAAACCACTACAATTCTGATTTTGAAAACATTGAAATAATTTGAGACAAAGAAAAAACCAGAATCAAACGTGAAATCAAAGAAATGATTTATATCAAAAGAAACAAAAATTTAATTAACTATAAGACGGACAAAATATACAACATTTTGAAAGAGTAGCTGTAGTTGTTTCACATTTTACCCGCCTATGAATATTATTTTTGTGTTTTCTTTATGGTTTTATAAATCAAACAGCTTCGACTAACTTTATTTCATTTTAAAATATTTTAGAACGCAATTCCCATAGTAGACAGCAGATTTATATTGTGTGGGTTTTAACAGCTCATTGTTTTAAATTAATTTTCCTTATCTTTTATTGTTAAATGTATCAAAATTAAGGAACACATTATTCATTGTAGGAACAGCAAACTTCAAAATGGCAATACGCCGACACATACGTCGTTTGTGGAAAGAAAATGAATGGAAAACAGTGTAAACAATAAAAGAAATCTCGTTACTTTTAAGTATTAAAAATATTGACCGACTACCTGGAATAAACTAAAACGAAAACTTCACTAGTACTTACACCTATTGAATACCTACTGATTTAAGTGAAAATTCACCTATTCATGTTTAGAGAGTAAACATATTATTCGTAAAATCATTGAACTTACTTACCGGTTACTAACATTGGTCAATGTTTGTTATTATTAAAGATTATTCAATGTTTATTGACAAATGAGATTTAGAGATAATTCAATTACCTACGTATCTATAAACAACAGAAAATACTTCATACATTATAAAGATTGATGCACGTCATTCATTTTTTACCTCTTATTATAATTCTATAATAGTAATGTATGCACAAGTGCATGAAGTGGTACTTTTTTTAACGAATGGAAAAAGTTGTACGCACGAGCCGTCAGGCAAGTGCGGCAATTCTATGAGTGGAAAAAACACTTTATGCACATGTTGCATACATTATTTTTTCTACAGCCGTATACAAAAAAATAAAATGCAAATAGAAATTTGGGATATTTTAATTAAGCTCCTTTGGTAAATTACAATTATATGTATTCCAAGTTTCATGAAAGTTCATCCTCGATGCCCAGCCAAGTTTCATAGTGTTATCTTAAGGAAAACGTGAAATGAAGTTAACGTTATGGCACTTTTTTTAACGCTTTTTTACTTTTATTCACTCTAACCATAAACAACCACTTTAAGCGCTACAATCCGATGAAATACAAGGTACTATAAAGATAGGGCGTAGAAAAAAGATATTCATTACATTGAAATGTATAAGGTTCAAATACTTAATTATATCTAATAATGTATACCTTTTAATATAATAAATCTCCTCCCTTAAATTTTTTCCAATTTATACGGTTTTTGATCCCAGATCAAAAAATTTTTACGAAAAATTTTCCTTAAATAGTGCCTACCTCTATCAAATTATTGGAAATACCTATATCATCTTCTTAAGTATATGAGAATAGAATTTAAAAGCTGTACAAAAAGTACTGATATCAATTCAAACACTTCAGGACAAGATAAAAATAGGTGACGCAAGTACACCCCTTATAAAAGATGTGATATCAAATAACACGATGTATAAGGTGACACAAGTACTATATCTACTAATAATTGTTTTAAAATAACGGTAAGCTAAGGCTTGATATTCAGACTTTTTTCGTTCTTAATTTGAAGGGTTTCAAATAATTGATGTACTTGCGTTCAGCTCTATTTAAATATTGTTTTTCTTCAAACGTCAGTAAATCTGTCATTTTTCGACTGTGTAGGTGACCGTAAAGTTTCATTTTTCCTCCGCCGGAGCTTTAGTTTTCACTTTCTCGCTAACGGAGGAAAAAGTGTTATCATAGCAACATAGATAGAAGCTGCTTCTTTTGCCTCTTACATAATTTCCGGCGGTGTGCACTGCATTTATATAAATCACTAATTTAGAAACTAATTGGTTGTTATTTAAGTGAACTTACTCGATAAAACTGCTTATCAATTCGGAATTAAAACGCAGCCGGAGACGCAATAATTGTAAAAAATAAATTATTATTGTTGACAGCGTCAACTGACAGCTTTATGTTACATTACTATAGCAACAACCTGTGCCTACTCACCGACACCGGTCTAAACCGCCTTGCGAACCCAGTTATGTTTAAAAATTATTACTATCAAAAAGAGACGGCGGCTTTGCATTAGTTTGTCGACATTTGAGGAAGAAACAGCATATTTTATTTGGAGGAAAAGTTACTTTTCATGACTTGCTCTCTATTACCAGCCTCACTCCGTTCGGCTGTTAAACACGAGCGCGTCATGAAAAGTATCAATTTTCCTCCATGAAAAATAATATACTATTGCGTTTGAAGCTGACTTTTTTCTTTCTTTAAATTTTATCAGAAATCATTAAAATTTCTGTATAAATTTTAGAAGAACGTGCAAATTAGGATCCATTCAGTTCATACTCTCAAAATTATAATAAAAAGAAAGGCTCCACCCGATTTATAGTGTTACGAAATAGCACACTAGCGTAGTCCCTGACTCCGACTCTGTCTAAACCATGTATGGAAGTTGAAATTTTGGCGGATGCACAGGGATTTCTTAGAACTATTTACGATTTTAAATGACTATCATATCTAGACATTGTTTTTGTGACCATGATCTAGAAAATACCAGGGCGCCGTTCGTTTGTGTAAGCCGCAATCTAGAAATATCTAGTAAAAAAGGCTTCAATATATAACGGACGGACCAGCGGGAGAAGTTAGTTTATAAAGTGATCTCGTGATATAAACATCGAACAAGTAAATAGTCTAAGCAGTGAAGTCTTTATATAAATTATTGTGAGTGAATATACTGTGTATATAATATAAATTAGTGAATAGTGTAGTGAATAAATGAATTAAGTTAGTAAACCTACCGTGTGTATGAAGTTATCCCACCCGTTGAAATAAAAACTTTTAAGTAAATAAGAAAAATATTACATTGGTGTCAGATGTGGGGTAATATAAATTGATATCCACGTTAAAATGGCCAAGAAACTAAGTGACTTGAAAGTGACTGAGTTAAAAGCAAAACTGGAAAATTGCGAGTTGGAAACGTGACTTAACGTGGCACTCGTGAGTGACGGCTTGGGTCCAGAAACATTTCTATCCAATGACAAGGCTTCCACTTTTATCTCGTCAATTTCTACTAACAAAGACGAGAATATTTCAACTATAGAGAGCGATATCTCTACTATGAAGAATTATATTTCAACTAATAGGGACGAGAAGATTTTTTACTAAGAAGAACTATATTTCTGCTAACATGGACGAAAAGATTTCAACTATAAAGAACGATATTTCTACTAATATGGACGAGCAGATTTCCATTATGAAGTATAACATGTGATATTTAATACTTCTTTTAAATGGCCGAAACCCACGACAAAAATTTTTATATCAAAGAACGGTCACTGAAAACAAATTTAACTACTTCTTCATTTTATTTGTATGAAAATACACATGAGTGAAACTTTTAATAAGACATTTCATCATCATCATATGCAGCTTATTCAACCATTTTGTTATGGTGTAGCCTCCCTTTACATATTTATATATTCCACTTCCATGTGGGCCCATTGTTGTCTATTGCTAGCTATGCGGCCCCAAATTGATCCTGCGAGTTTCTTTATGTCGTAGTCCCATCTTAAGTTGGGGCGTCTTCTTGGTCTTTTCACGCCTCGGGGATACCATTGCGTTATCTTTGTGGTCCATCTATCGTCTGTCCTTCTAGCGAGATGCCCCGCCAATTGCCACTTTAGGGATCTGATTCTATTCATGACATCTATCACTTGGGTCTTTTGTCTGATCCAATCAATAAGACATTTATATCGTCTTATTTTATTGTCAGGTCATTAAACGAGTTTTTGCCGCTACAAAAGTTAGCCAAAGAACGCTTTCCCGTATTAAATAAGAAGCTCTGGCAGGAAGTATTGTTGACACTGATGTGCCTACTAGAAAACAAAGAATGTCCCCTATCCATATGGATCAATTTGACAAAACTGTGCTTAGAAGGTGCATGATAAATTATCACATATCCGAGAAAAAAGTTCACACGTTAAGAAATGTACACCAAACCTTTGCAGATAGTTATAGCTTCGCAGGAAGTCGCGAATCTTTGCGAAAACAAATACATTCTTTGGGTTTTTGTTGGACCAACATGAAAAACAACAGAAGTTTGTTAATCAGACATTTACGCCTACTATATTCAAGAAACATAAAAATGTGCAGAGGACAGAACAAGCCTATCATCTATATGGATGAAACATACCTAGATTCATTCATGTCACACGCACGTTAAAGGATGGAGCGACAAGAGTAACAAACGATTAAGAAAACCTGTTTCAGAAGGTAATAGGCTCATCATCGTGCATGCAGGAAGTGAAAATAGTTTTGTACCTAATTCTGGTATTATGTGGAACTACCAGTCAAAAACAGGAGATTATCATAATGTAATGGCGTACGAAAATTATGAGAAGTGGGTACAAGAAAAACTTATACCAAACCTACCAAAACACGCTGTTGTGGTAATTGATAACGCCCCATATCACAATGTTCTAAATGGAAAATTACCTACGACTGCTTGGACTAAACAACAATTTAAAAATTGGCTTTCTGAAAGAAATATATATTACAATGAACAAATGTTAAAACCGCATCTTTATAACGTTGCAGAAATGTACAAACCGCAATATAAAATTTATGAAATTGGTGAATTGTTTATTCGACATGGATTTCAAGTTTTAAGGCTACCCCCTTATCACCCGGACTTAAATCCGATCGAAAGTGTTTGGGCGGCACTTAAAGAATATGTGGCCAAACGAAATGTTACCTTCAATTTTACACAGGTCAAAGAATTCTGTAATGAATTTCTTGACACATTTTCTGTCAAAGATTGGAATGTTAAATGTGACCATGTCAAACAGATTGAAGAAGAATTTATGAACAATGAACCTATTTTAGATACTGTTGTAGATAGTATTATTATTAGTGTTTTAAATGAAACTCAACGTTTCTAGCTAATTCCACAATATAATGAAAAATGTTGAAAATTCTGAAAAAATAACAATTGTCTCGATAACTGAATATCATCGTCAGAATGACAGAAGTTACATTTCATTTTATGCCTACCTGATGTTTAGTAGTTATTTTTGGCTAGACCAAGAAGTAACCTAACTTGTGATTGGCTTAATATATGTTTATAGAAAAAAGAAAGAGATGTGATATTACAAATATTGAAGCTTAAATATCATTAGCCCTATGGTGATATCCTGGATATCATTTTTCCAATTGAGATCAGTATAACTGTGCAATGATATAGAAAACCAGGAAAACTATATCTGCTGGTCTTTACAATTATCACTTAAGAAGACAGTTTAATAGTGGAGAACTCCCTAGATTTATCTGTTCATTGACGACTTCATATTGTGGGTTTCTAAAGTGTCTTATAATTTCCAACTCTTTAAGAAAATCCAGTTCTTGTTTCTTATCACAAATATGTAGTACTTCTAGTTCTGTGTTAGGTGTCAATGAATGGTTGGTGTCAAATAGATGTTTTGCGTAATGGAATTTATCTGGTTGTTTTAATCAGTATGCTTATGAGTGTTCACTATATCGGATTTCAAAATTATTATTAATTTTGTCGAAGACGGAGATAGCGAGTATGATAAAGTTGATATAGAAAGTGATTTTGAAGAATCGTTTGCAGATACACATCATTAATTTACTGTTGTTGATCCCTGTACATCTGAAACATATTTCTCATTATAGTTTATTTCATGTGGTATGACTGAATACATTGAACGCAACAAATGTAAAAATGTGAATAGGTCTTATAAAATTGTAGATATTAGTGACGAATTCCACTAGAGTAATATAATATTTGTAGCGCATCTGTATATAGTTCTAAATAAACAATAATTGACGGTACCCAGAACCAAGTTTTTTTTTGTTGTGCCAGTCCTAACTCAGTAAAAAGTGTGAAGAGATGTTCTAATTTGATCGTAAATATTTGCAAAATACCCAAAAATTCACATATGAAAGTGGAAATATCTATCACAAAAACGCTTTAATATTTTATCTATATTATTGATTAGTATACTTATTAGACCATCTGTAAAGGCGATTTCCCCAGTTAGCTCTTCAAATTTCATGTATAAACCCGAATTTTTACATTATTATTTACTACATATTATTAAGAATAACAATTTCAGAAAGCTTAACAGGTAGGTATGTCATTGACTATTACTGCGAACAGATGGGAAAAATGGCTGACCATTGTTAAATTGAGAAAGTCTTCTAACAATCATTTTCATATTGTACGCTTTATCTATAAAATCTAGCTCTTCCAATTCATATGCAAATAAACTTCAATGGCGAACATTAATGTTATTTTGTTTCGTAAACTCGATTTTATATAGCATTATATATGTGCCACAATTTATTATTTTTAAATCCAAATTATTGTGCTACCCTCGTACGTATTAGCAGCCTCATAAGAGTGTTTTTAAATGAAACTCACGGTCTCTAGTTAATTCCACAATATAATAAAAAATTATTGAAAATTCTAAAAAATCGACAATTGTTTCGATAAATCAATATCATCGTCATTCTGACGATGATATTGATTGAATGAATTGTCAATAAATTTTATTATATTGTGGAATTAACTAGAGACCGTGAGTTTTATTTAAAAACACTAATATGAGCATATTCCACGAAGTAAGGGTCGAGACAGTCAACCTCATAACGTTTAAAACTTTGCATGCGGAATGTACGTCGCCTGCTCTTCATGGTTACTGCGTTTACAACGTTGTCAAGTTGTATGGCTTTCTCGCGCATCGGTAACTGCCAAAATTAGTACTTATTGATTTGAATCATAATTGTTGATTAAGCTAAACAATTCACTAATATACATTATGCTGAGAATTTTATGAAGGTCAAATAAACAGTACGAAAATTAAAAAAAAAAGTCTTGGGACACGCTGTGTAATTTATCCAGGGTTTTGATTTTGAGTATGTTGGTTTGATTTTCCTTTTTTTTTAGAAGACATGCTATTTTTTATCTTCAGCAAATGAATAAAACTTACATTTATTCATAGACTAATTTTTGAAAATATTCCGTATAATAGTAGAGATTAGAATAAAACGGCTCTAGATGGGTTATAAAATTAAGTGACTGTATCAAATGATCCAAATTATTGTAATGTTCTTTGTCACTCAAAATGGCTGAAAGCTATTTTAACTGTGAATAAATTTTTGTCGTTATGGAGATGGGCAATATTTTTAAGAGTATCGACATTACTCCATTTCTACTCGTCAATATTTCTAGCATAATTCAATGAAAAAGTGTTTAGCCACCTTTTGGAAAATAAATATCAAAACATTTTTGTCCTCAAACGTCATTAGAACTGGTGAAATTAAAAAGCCTAAATAGAGCTTAAAATAGTTTCATAGACGAACTTTTAACTAAAAAAGTTGTTCTCATAAAAAGTTATTTCAAAAAGTATTTTAATTTGGAAGCTGCTATGCTAAAACTCACGGTGGATTTTATATTTCATCAAAATGTCTATTAATTGAGAAAATTATAAAAGTTGCCCTGGCTTGATGTAAAATTAACTAAATTTCTTCTGGACTGAATTTCAAATGTGGAACATATTGAAGTTTGGAATTACTATGACGTATTGAATTCATAATGCGTTTAAACACACTCAGAAAGTGAGAAAGTCAGCTTCTAACTGAATGAAATTGTAATATATCATAAAATATATTTGTTAGGTCCTGGAAAATCTCTATAGTACATGTTTTAACTGTTTTGGAAAAAAAATATCAAACACCCAAAATACAATATTCGTATATCAGTGGTTTGTTATAACATGCAGTCAAATATTGTTGGATTTCATTTAGATTCGAATTTTATTCATTTTCTTGCGCGGTAGACAAGCCAAACAACAAACGCTTGTAATCGTGGTTGCCTCTTATGCTCGCGTTAATTAGAAGTCTACTCAATTTTTTGACCAAAACCTACACAATGGGTGGTATGAATGATACCAGAGTATAAACTACGAGTATGTTCTCATGAGCATGAGCATAAAGTATGAGTTTGTACTCCATTTCATATGAATAAAAATATTTTAATTTGATGAATTTCTTCTCCTAATACATAAAGTAGAGACTCACTATTTAATTTCCAAACTTGTTCAAATTCAAAAAATTGTTTACAAACAATTCCTGTCCGATAGCAGGTTTTCGGCATATGCCTTCATTTGTTATTAGTGCCTATTTGCGAAGCAATCAATCAACGTATTAGTACAATGAGTGAAAGCAGTGAATATGAAGAGTGTAATAATAGTTGCGAATCGCAAATGGGATTTGTGCATATGCTTCGTGATTTTCTCATACTTTTGTCGAAGTCACAAGCACCATCTGTCCGACTTTCAAAATCGAAAACACTCGAAGTGATGACAAAACAATGGGAGCTTAATTTAGGTTTACAAATAACGACAAGTCAAATCTACAAAAAAATTAACAACATAAAATCCAGACTCAAGAAAAAGACTGATATTAATAGAACTGGAAATAAGAAAATCATTTTGCAAGATTGGGAAAAGATTTTGTTGGAAATTATGGAAGGCGACACAAATCCAGTTCTCACAATGATTCCAGGTAATGTGGTATTGTAATATTTATAAGTGATAATAGAAATAAGGCAACGACCTATATTTCATCCACAAAGTTATAAACTCATTTTTAACTTTAAATTGGAAATAATTAAAATCAAATTGGGAATAATCAAGTTTAAATTGAGATAAATCCCAATTCGAAATTGATTATTCCCAATTTGATTTTGATTTTTCCCGATTCGAATGCGATAAGTCCCAATTTGGAGTTGAAAAGGAGATTTAAAAAACAAATTTTTTTTTAAACCGAGGGTACCTATTAATAATTGCTTGAATATACTTGATATTTTTTTTACTTCAATTTATACTTTAATTTCAGGAGCATTATCTGTCGGCACACAACAAACAACGCAACACAAGGCAGTAGTTATAAAGATAAAATTCGCAGACATTCAACTTCTACTTCTAAAACGTATACGACAAATGATGATGCTGTTAGTGAATTACATCCACCTACAAAAAAGAAACATAATAGAAGTAGTTCTCTTGAAAAATATGAAACAAACCTCACTAAACAACTTTCAAATACCGAACTACTAAGACTACTTTTGCTGAAACAACTAAGAGTTTTGGAAATGAAGGAGGAAAAACTGAAGAGAGAACTAAATCCAGTTTTCATTGAACAATCTACTTCAAACAATAGTACTATCGTTGACAGCAAAAATAGTAAAACTTACATTAATTTATAATATTTAAATATTTTTTTTGATTAAGTGCAAAATAAAACACGTAAGTTGTGACAAAAAATGTTAAAATCATTAATATGTTTTGTATTCTGACTCTTTCTTACCTTGAGAACAGCCCTCAAGATAGAGCAAGAATGATTCCTGCTAATGCAGACCGCCTCTGCTGCCTGCTTTGTCTAATATTATCGTCAACTTCATCTTGTACCGGGTAACGGAACCGGAATATCTTGTATTAGGGGCTGCATTGGATCGAGCTCATCATTTAAATATTTTGCTACATTATGTAACATAAAACAGAATATAACAAGTTTTGGAACTTTTTCTATCGACACCCGAATTATATATTGAAGCATCGGAAATCGTTGTTTCAGTTGCCCAAAACATCTTTCAATTATTACACGCTCCTTTGTAAATAAATTGTTATGAGCATGTTCTGTCGGGGTATTAGGATTTCTAAAGGATACCATTAACCACGGTGCTGTGCCATAACCTTCCTCTCCTAAAAGTAATGCATTTGACCGCTTAAACTCATTCCTCGCAATGTCGTAAATTTGTGAGTTGTGCCATATCCGTGAGTCATGGACAGATCCTGCCCATGTTGCGTCTATGCTTGTAAACCATCTGCATTGCAAGTGGCTTGAACATTGATGCTGTGATATCCACTTGCGATTAAAATATTCATCACCATGAAAAGGTGGTTTTTTATTGTTATGTGTGTGCAATCAATTACATCCACTGCACATGGAAAATTGTACTTTGTTTGCTATCTTTCTTTAGCTTTTATTACATCCGCCGCAGTGCTAGGGAATTTTATCAACTGTTCGCATTTTTCTAGCATCTGGTTAGCAACTTGCGTCACAACTTCACAGACAGAAGTTTGGTGAACACCAATATCTTCTCCTACTTCTGTCTGAAACCCCGGATCACCCACATACCTCAAAAATATTTTCATTTTATCAGTGGTACATATAGCACCACCTCTTGTTTCTTCTGATTGTACACCCAAAAAGTTAGTAGATAGCCACTCGACTTTTTTTTACTAAATCGATATAATGATTTAAAATCACGATTACACGTATTTCTTCTAGGTTTATAATGTTTTTTTAAACGCAAATTAAGCATTAACTCGGCCACAGCTCTGCCGTGATCAAACTAAAGTCTGGTTACTATTAGACTCCAAAATTATGGAGTAGATTCTCATCCTAAAGAGCATAAACACAATTTTATTCATATGAAAAATGAGAATAATCTCACAACAGATTGTACATAAGAGTACCTACTCAAGTGGAGTATCTGCTTCTAGTTTTTATTCATACCACGTAGAGTATTTACTCCAAGTTTTTAAGTATAAACTAAACGCTCATTTCTATTCATATGACCCAATAACAGACTTCAGCTTAACATTGTGTGTTGAGGTACAATAAGTTTCTGTGCGAAAATTCATGGTTGTTTCTTCGTCTTAAATAATAAAAAAGATAACTGGTGATAGTGAACGAAGCTGCATTAGAGAGAGCTCTCTGAAGTGAAGTTATCTAAGAGTTTTTGTGAACTGAACGTGAACTGAGGTGAGTAGATCTCTATTCGCCACCGGTCATTTTGAAGTAGTTTTAATTTTTAAAACTTTTTAATTGAAACCCGAAATAAAACTTTATTTTGGGGTAAATTGTACGGTCCGAAGCTTAACTCTCCTCATAGGAGCTATCGAAGTTAAGATCTCTATCACCGGATCGTACATTGGTACTTAGAGCTGGATTCGTCTGATTTACTTTTTAAAATTGTTTGATTTTCGGTTTTAAAGAAATTTAACTTTAATATTTGATTGTTCAATATATGTTGGGTTGGCTTGTTAACCATGCTGGAACGCATATTGTTTGATAATAATTGATATCTAATGATATTTGCAGTTTGAATAAGGTCCAAAAAATAGGTTGCGTACAGTTTTTTCGATTTTCTTTTGTTGTATATTTTGGTCAGTTTGGTGACCTTGAATTTAACCAGTTCCAGAATACATACGAATGAATTAGTTTCAATTTTAAAATCTATCTAGTTTTTGCCTTTAGCTTGATAAGAAATTTTTCTTAGCCTGACGTTCTTTATTTTAAATAGGGGAAAGGCGCCTATGATGGCACGGTGCACATGATGGCATACCGGCTGTAAGTATGAATGTATCCGTTCTAACGCTCTAGTCTGTGCTCTAGGATATACGGCTTATGTAAATTTATTTTGGTGTCAAATAAATCCATTTATCCCGAAATTTACTTTGTTGATTCACCTTATCCCAATTGAGGTAATAAAAAATAGTGTAACTAAGGCTGAATTCACCACCTGTGAAGAGTCCCAAGGCCGGTTAATTTACGATTGTGACAATACAAGAATCTTAAAAACCTAGAAAAATGGTGAACACTGCGGAAGACAACGAATCCGAAGATAGAGATAGGAGGTATAGTTACAAACACGAAGATTGCACAGATCTAAACAAAATAAAGAAATGGAGAATATATTTTGATGGCTCAAAAGACCCGATAGAATTCATCGAAAGGTTGCAAGAACTCTTAACATGTTACCAACTGAACGACGAAATTATACTTAGAGTCCTGCCAGAAGTGCTAAAGGGCAAAGCAATCCTTTGGTACCGGAATAATAGACATCTCTGGGAAACCTGGCAAGATTTCACAGATGATTTCGAGGCATTTTATGTACCGTTGGATTTATCAACATACTTATAAAAAAAGATAATGGAGAGGAAACAAAGAGAAAATGAACCATCTGAACGATTTCCTACACCGTAGTTTGTTCTTTCAATTTAGTATAAAGGACATTAAATTATCAAATGAACGTAGTTATGCAAAAAGGAATGAAGCGATAAAAACATGAAAATCCAGCTAATGCGCAATACGTTGCGTGAATATTGACAATACATTTTTGTAAAAAAACCTTGTAATTTCTAGACCCTAGACATTTTTATTAACCAGAAGATCCATCGAAAAATATATAAAAGTCATAAAATGTTTTACAAAAAAAAACCAAGCGACTTGCTTCTTTTTTGCAAAACACTTTTATTGGAATTATTATCTCGAAGGCACATGGTTCTTAATTGCATTATTCGCAACGGTCAAGCGAGTGCGTTTTGTTCAGTGCATTTGAAGACTTCATATTGTAAACAAGTCGAGACAATTTTTTGTCGCCATGAGTGAAAAAAAGCTGAATATTATGGTTTCACAGCGGTGTAAAAACATGCTTAGAGTCTGTGGTCTTAAAGTAACTGTAGGTATTGAGAATACCTGGGTCATATTAAGAGAGGACAGAAGTACACACTTCTCCAACTGATAGTTCAGGGAAAGATGGGTAGAAAGTGGATCATTGGAAGGCGCCGTGTGTCCTGGCTACATAACCTGAGGGATTGGTTTAACTGTAACAATGTTCAACTGTTCAGAGCTGCAGTAAACAAGGTACATATTGCTGTGATTATAGCAAACCTTCGATAGGAGATGCACTGTGAGAAGAGGATAATTCCATTTCCTCCTGAGAAGATCAAGTTTCTTCTGATATTTGTTCCTGATAGAAGAAAGTTTCTTCTCATATTTATTCCTTGGCAAATGTTTAAATGTTTCTTCTCTAGAAAATAAGGCTCCTTGTAATATTAATTCATCAGTTTCTTCTGATATTTGCTCCGCAAAGAACATATTTTTTCCTGAAAAATCATTTTTAAATGAAGTTTCCTCTGATATTTCATCTTTAAAAAATTCTTCTGAAATTTCTTCGTTGGAATATGAAGTTTCTTCTTTTGAAAATAGAGTTTCATCTGAGTTCTCTTCCCTGGAAATTAAACTTTTTTCTGAAATTTGTTCTTTGGAAAATAGTTACTAGTGATATTCTATTGAGGAGCAAATGAAAGGGATGAAAATGAAAAACAAGACGGATTAAAGAGAAAGCAAATTTTGGAACAGGTTAAAAAAGGTGAAAGAAAATACCATGAGGTGGATATAAAGCCGAAATTGGAAGATATTGCAGCTTCCGCTCGTGTCAAAATCCCAACAGTATAAGGAAAGATGCCGTGAACCAACGACTTAACGGTTCGCAGCAGCTTCGAGACCGAACGAATGGTTTGAGAGAAAAACAGCAGTCATACTATCGCCCTTCTCCCTCAAGGGGATCTTTAAAGCTTATTTTCCTGACTATACCTGTGGAACATAGGGTAAGTCCGGGAGTTATGCCGGTATGGGAGAGATGCCGATTGCTTATATCTTGGACTGTACTCGCCTACAAGGCCGGAGCCGCGATCAACGGCAGTCATGTACCAACGCTTGTCACAGCCGATCGTCGGTATTGCACAATCTTGAAGCATTTCGATTTAGCCTAATATGGTTTATTTTGGTGCAGTGAAAAGTTTTTCGGATCATAAAGTAAGTAGACCTTATATACCTAATTATTGCTCTGGTGAAAATTTTAAATTCTCGTGGGGAAAGAGCATGTAAAGAGGTTATATGTATTTGTATTCGTTCACTATTCGCATCAATTTCAACTGTCATACGGCTGTGGGCATCTCTCCCGGAAAATCGCGATATATGTCGATTTAAGTATGGGTGAGATGCCTTGCTAATTTACTATTTAATTGCAGCAATGCCAAGCAAATTCGAAAGAAGGTGTCCCAACAGGGGTAGATGGAGCGAATAGAGTTTGCAAGCGGCTATAAGAAGTGTGGCAGAAGGAATGGATAGAGTTACATCCGGCAATTCCAAAAAAGGACGAATGGGACCTGACAGTTTACTTGGCGAAGAAGCTGAAATAAAAATGGTTGTTCACATGAATAAACAGCAAGCAACAGGATTCACACCAACCTGAATTGAAGTTAGGCGCATGGCTTTTCACCTGGCCGAGCAGTACAAAATACGCCATAAATTTGACAGACAAGCTGAACTCGCAGGTTACGACTGGCTTACGTCCTTTTCACGAAGACATCCTGAACTGGCCATAAGAAAAGCTGAAGCCTTATCCCGCAGCAAAAGCTTCAACATGGCTAAAAATATAGTTACAAACTACTTTGAACTGCTGTCTTCTACAATGGAGGAACACCAGTTGTTCGACAAACCCTCTTGTGTTTAAAATATGGACGAGACGGGGCTCCAGCTAAGCAACCGCCCAGGCGAAGTCATTGCCAAAAAAAGGCTCTAGAGTTGTGTCTACTTTGACGGCTGCGGAACGGGGCGGAACAATAACAGTTATAAGCTGTTGCAACGCGGAAGGCACTTTCTTGCCGCCTGCGTGCATTTTCAAAGGTAAAAATGATAAACCAGAATTCGAGAATGGAATGCCACCCGGATATATTGTGTACATGAATCAGAAGTCAGCCTACATTAACACAGAGATGTTTCTCGAATGGCTCAAATTTCATTTCGTCCCATGAAAAACTGCGGGAAAAGTACTCCTAATTCTTGATGGCCACGGATCTCACTGCAGCTCAGTGGAAGCTCTGACATACGCTGATGAGAATGATATAATCCTGCTTTGCCTTCCCCCTCGTACTACCCACTATCTCCAACCTCTCGATAGATCCTTTTTTAAGTTGTTGAAGGCAGCATTTTATCAAGCTTGCGATACTTGGGTTAAATCCAATGCTGATAGAAAAATCGGAAGGCTACAGTTCGAACGACTCTAAGGTGTTGCTTGAGGAAAGGCTGCAAGTGATCAAAATGCAATATCCGGTTTTAAGGTGGCTGGAATTTACCCGTTCAATCCGCAAAGTATCCCGGACTACGCCTATGGAGGTACCGATGTGGGAATACAAGAAACGTCTGCGAAAATGCAACGAATTACCAAACCCCAACCTTCAACTTAACGTGTTGCCGATTTAGCTGATAAGCCTATATTTCAAATTCAAACATCTACTCCTCCAAAAATTACGCCTGGAAAAACCTTGGATATTGTATCTCCTATTCCAGCTTCTGCTGTGCTAGACGCAAAAAGAAAATGAGGGAAACTCACAGAGATTTTAAATAATGCATTAGCCATAGAAAGGCGCAAGAGCATTCAGGAGTACAAACAAGTGAATATCAACAAAACGAAACGTGGCACAAAGGCAGCTAAAACACCTGTGGTATCTAAAAAGGAGAAACTTACTGCGAAAACGGTGCCAAAAGGAAAACAAAAGACCCTAAAACTGCAGGTAGGGGAGTCCAGTGACGAAGATTCAAGCTTGTCTCTTCATGATAGCAGTTCAGGTTTGGAAAATCATGACGATGCATCCTGCACTGGATGTAGCGAAGAGTATACGAAGACAACTAAAGATGAAGATTGGTCTCAATGCATTCATTGTCAGCAGTGGGTGCATGAGGGATGTACTAAGTATCAAATACGTGCGAGGCCTCTGTTAAAGTGCTTTTTAAGATACGTATAGTGTAGTGGATCTCTACCTTAACCTGACGGCGTCTCTCCCGCAGGATTAGGTAAAGATGCCGATTTGCAGAGTTTCCAGAAATATTTTTTTAATATTTGTTACATGTTTATTGCAGAATAAAACTTATGTTTCTGATTTGATAAATAAATGTTGAATCTAACGACTTGTTTTTTTATTATGACAAGTTAATTTGGAAACATTAATCAGAGTCGATATGAAAAATCGGCATCTCTCCCGAACTTACCCTACAGATAGTTTTGAACAACTTAAAAAAATGTAAACATGCGATACGAACACTTGGAGCAATAACAATATGTTAGTGTATTTGAAATATACAACCAAGTTGATCATGATTTTGATTCTGTACTTTATTGTGATGTGTTATCAGCTTTTATCTTCTTGAATAAAAATTCTGTGAGAAAACTTGTATTGGAATTTCAATGAAGAGCTCAAATCCGTGTAAACGCTAGTCAACTTTTCAAATTTAAAAGACGAGACGGTGTCATATTTGAGATTGCCCGTTCCTCAAAACTTTAAACGTTTTTGGGATAATCCTTAGACGGATATTACATTCGGCTATATTAGAGGTCTCATTAAGGGTGAAGTTAAAAATTATCTTTATCATTAAGAAGGTAATAGACGATAATAAGGGCAACTCCACAACTTGAAATACGGTTTATAAAATTAGGAGGAGAAAAAGCAATCTCCACGAACTTAGACCGAAATTTTAGATAATCGCTTTGTCAAGAAGTTTGGTTTTATGTTGAAACACTTTTAAAACCTTTGGTTATAATCTGTATTCGAAACTTTATCAATCTATGAAAAAGTTCTTCTTTCAATGGAAAACAATGTTATCGAGTTAAACGATAAAATGAATATGCTTTTGTATATGATGAATTCAGATTTTATAAATACAAGGTGGGGCCGTTGTAATGGAACGTTAAAAAATGCACTATTCCATTTGTAGATTGCGATTTATTTTCAATTATCTAACAATCATTTAATGGATCTATAAATGGAAAATGAGAATCATTTGAAGCGAATTGAAATGTTATTAATTCATCATCATCAACATGTTATTTTGGAGATAATTTGAGAGTCAAATATAATTTGTAATTCAGGGATCAAACATCACACCACACACGAAAAAAGTTCGAATTGGTTTTCCTGAAAATGTAAAATCCATTAAAAAATGCAAATAAGAGGATAATTGAAATTCCTCTTGGTTTCCCATTTTGCCGCTTTAGAAAATTTCGTTCAGAGGCTGGTTTCCTAATATCAGTTTATTCATTGTATGTACATCCTTTGAATTTTTTAGGTATTATTTTTTATAATATTTAACTCGTTATCGGACATGAGGTATGTAGATATGCCAATGACTGTATTTTATAATGTAAGCTACAGAAGTTGCGTAATTTCATTCAGCGATAGTGGGTTACGCAATAAAGTGGCCCTTTCATTTTATCGTATAAAATGTGACGACTTCTTTAGACGTTCTGTCACATCGCAGATATTTCTATCGTTATTTCATGTTAACATTTCTATATACTCCAATTAATGTGTTGTTTTTGCTTTCCATTTCAATAATCGATATAACCGTTATACTCGATACTTTGTTTCTTGATTACTGTTAGAATAACCCTGCAAAACTCGCGCGGCATTTTCTTACGCCAACGGTTGCATGGGATACACTTGTACCCCTATTAAATTTAAAGGAACATAGTATTAGTTTGATAGAGAAAGTAATGGAATCATTATAATAAACTCATAACTATATATGATGAAAACTTAGTAATCACAAAAATGAAGATAGAATAGGATCTAAGAGAAAAAAAATTTGAATTTTAGGAACAATAAAAATCAGTTCTCTTCAGCACAATTTACGAAACTTCGCGGTAATATTTTTTTGGTGCTCTTGACATATCCACTTGTTACACACAGAACAGATGTTTCTGGTACGCTTATCCTTTTTCCGTGGACATAAATAGCATTGCGCATTTCCACTTTTTGTTTTTTTTGCTGTGGTTCATCGGCATTGTCAGCCGAAGTTGATGGTTCTTCAGTGCCAAGAGTCTGCACTTTTGCTTGAGCTCTATGGGAATTGACTGCAAACATTATCTTCTATTTACTTCTGGTTTAAGCAAATCTAGTGCTAGTGTGCGTAAAAATTCACGACGTGCAATTGGAATATCACCATTGTTTATCTGATACAGTATCGGTGCATTTATACCACATAACTTCAACATGTTAAAAATACAGTAAGCGGCCATCTCCTGCTGTTTCTAGCAACGCTATAGCTAGCACAAATCTGATCTACAACATCAACTCCATATTTGGTAATATTGTAATCTATTACCATTATTGGTTTTTCTGTTTCTGTGTCAATGTTGTCGTCTGCGTGGGTTGTGGACAGAATTAAAACGTTCGTTTACTTTTTAGGAATGTAGGAAACTAAAGTGCAGTCCTTGTGAAATGCAAATTGACAACTTTTTTCTGTCTATTTGCTACATTTACTAGTTCGATTGGTATTTCTCTCTTATTTTTTTTAGAGTTCCCAACATAGTGAGTTTAAGATGATACTTGAGATCAATTGCCAGCTGAAAACTAGAAAACCAATTGTCCATAGTTATGTTGCGATATGTACCCCTAAGGAATTCTACAAAACATTTTACGACGTCACCTGGACTATTTGACATACGAAATGGACCCTCTGGATGCGTTCCAGCATAAATTTCAAGGTTCAGCGTGTACATGTTACTTGAATCAACCAAGGCAAATACTATAATGCAATACTTGGCAGGTTTTGACGGTATATATTGCCTAAAAGGGATCGACCTCTAAACGCAAGAAGCTGTTCGTCAACAGTTAATGCAGGTCCAGGAAGCACTGACTTCTTACAGTTTTCTACAAACATTTCGAAAACATCTCTTATAGCGGATAGTTCGTCAGTTCGACTTCTTTCTTCGCGAGTAGTTTTATCCTCAAATCTCAGACAACGTAATAGAAATATAAAGCGGTTATAAGACATTGTACAATGGATAACATCCATGCCAGTACCATTTGTTCTTCAGAAATCCGCTACATTGTGCCTACTGGACTAACAAACTTCTAACATGTATAACAGTTCCCTGATTTCGCAGATATCAGTCGATTTTGCATCTCTATCACGTTGATATTTTTCTTGCATGCTATCTATCTATATACATATTTGTTGACTGAGTCACGGGGTGAATAATATTCTC
The DNA here is from genome assembly GCA_963921935.1 of Galeruca laticollis. NCBI lineage: Eukaryota > Metazoa > Arthropoda > Insecta > Coleoptera > Chrysomelidae > Galeruca > Galeruca laticollis. The sequence continues at coordinate 37,944,804 of OY998179.1, read as the reverse complement.
AGTCAAAAATATTTCAAAACATTCTAAAATGGTCTTCGCATTTGGAGCATTATTTTCTCGGCCTGGTTTCCTGTCAAACATATTATGTACGTTCGTTCAGGTTTTAGGTGGACATATTTTTTTCCATTGGGTTACCTTATCTTTTCCTAAATAATATGGAATTAAATCATCATAATTTGGAGTATGTTCATCAGTTTCATCTTCTACATTAGCTGTTCTTTAGACTCCGAGTTATGATCACTTCTTTCACAGTGGCCACTTCCATCTTCGTCAGGATCAATTTCTCCTAATACCTCTTCTTCCTCTTCGATTTCTCTAAGCTATTCCATCCATTTTTTAGGATCCTTATTTGTCATGATCAAGGAGCTAAAATACACTGAATGATAAAAGAAATAGGATAGAGGAAAAATCAACAAATAACTTACAAAATACAACCAACAAAATCTTATCTTAGGCGGTCGCGTGAGATACACTCGTATCCCTCTAAAAAAAAATCAAAAATCGCAACAAAAAAATGAAAACAAACGAACCGTACTTTGTCACCTATAGGAGCATATTATTAAGTAAGATCACCTAGAAGGAGGCGAGCGTTCTAATGGGATACGTGTGTATATCGCGCGAGTACCTACTGAAGTGTTGAAATCGATATAGAGATTTGTTTTCTTTTCAGTAATGTTACTTGCAGTTCGTTGTTATATACGCAAAAATTAATTGTACTTTTTAAGTTTTAGGGAGTACTCAACATTAACCTGTAACTTATGAACATTTCTATCCATTATCAAAACTGTAGAGGGCTAAATACAAAAACAAATGAATTTTATGACATCATTGTGGCTACGGAAACGTGGTTGAGGTTTGGAGTTGGAGATTCGGAATTAGTTGATCCAGATTTATACAATATAGTAAGTTTTCGTTTGAGCTAATTCCCGGTAATCGGCCAACATGGTAAGGTTTAAAATAAAAAGATTTTTTGTATTGTTTACATTCTCTTCTCATTCATTTTATTTTTTCCACTACGTTTCGGCGTATTGCCATTTTCAAGTTTTTTTTTAAAATGGCAATACGCCGAAACGTAGTGGAGAAAGTAAAATGAATAAGAAGAGAATGTAAACAATACAAAAAATCTTTTTGTTTTTAACCTTAACCATGTTGGCCGATTACCGGGAATAAGCTTAAACGAAAATTTAAATAATACGGTCAGGAAATACACATTGGACAATATAGTAAGGTGTGAAAGATATTATGAGGATTTAAATATAGGTGAAGGTGGGGGAGTCCTCTTTTTATCAAAAACGAAGTATAAAATTGTAAATTGTAAATCACTTAACGACAAAATTGAAGTATAAGTAGCTACTTTAAAATTAGGTTAAAACATAAATTATAAGTTTATCAGTTTGTATTTACCAACAAGTAGTAATGCCGATGTATGTAGAGCTGTTTACATATTTACAAGAACATACTACAGATAAAGCATATATTTCAGGAGGTTCAAATATATCTGATTTAAATGGTCAAGCACAGTTCAAATCAGAAACCAATCATTTATTTGACTTTTTATTTTACAATTAATTCTATCTTTTTAATAACATAACCAATTACTTGGGTATAACTTTGGATTTGGTGATCGGGCCTGAAGATGTTATTCGCAAGGTGACAAGAGATTTATTACCATTTGTTAAAGCCCGCTTCAGAAATAAATGTCACTTTATTAGTCATGGACTTTTTTCCTCAAAATAAATCAAATTTAGCTTTTCAGTATAATTTATAGAGTGCTGACTATTTAAAATTAATTGAAAAAGAGGTAAACTGGGATTGTGTTATAAACAACAATAATGTTAATTAAGCGTCTGGTCCTGTACGTATCCCTATACTGGTTGATTTTGGCCTCATAGAATAGCCGTCTTACCTCGATTCTCAGACTCTTCAGGTCAATTGTTCCACCAGACTGCATTCTTCCTTTGCTGACTTCTTTGTCCAGCAGCTGTTCTAATTTGAATTGCCTCACTCAATTAGTCTACCTGTTACAGTCATTTCATGTCCGTAACGACATCTAGGATATATCGTCTCTTTTATAGTATTTGAGAATAGGAATGTAGTTACTCATGTTATTTCAAGTTATTACTCAAATAATTAATTCCCACCTCCAGCTTAATTTGCAATATTCGCGATAGGTACCTATGGTAATTATTGATTTTTTGAGAAGGAAGAAAACGATTAAGTCACTGTAGTAAGATAGAGACAGGTGTATTAGTACTGGGGACACTTCCTAGCGAAGTATCTTGAAAATAAAAATGAATTTTTGGATCTATCTCCAACTTCCAACCTGAAACGAAAAGGATGTGTCTAGTGAAAATTGGAAATATTGCCTAGGATAAGTAAAAATCAAAGGTATGTTAACGATTGCTTAATAATTTGACTAGTGTTTTTAAATGAAACTCAAGGTCTCTAGTTTAAAAACACTAATATGAGCATATTCCACGAAGTAAGGGTCGAGACAGTCAATAATAATTTGACAATCAGCTTGAAATTTATTCTTTGGGTGGATTCAATCTGTAAAGTAACTTTCAGTAGTAATAACCCAAGGACATTGATAATTGTTCGAAAAAATTTTATAACAGATTTCGAAAGCTTGTTGCTTGGAAACAGACCGACGCCGCAGGCGGAGGTCTGTTGCCTATAAACAACAAGCTTCAGAAAGTTGTTATAAAATTTTTGAGCATTTATCAATGTTCGAGAGTTATTCGGATAGAAATTGTTTTGCTAATTATAGAAAAGAAGTACAGAGCTTCTTTAATTTCATTAAGATTCTCGTCAGTATCATGACCAAATCGTGACATTTTGAAATATTAAATATTTGAAACGTCAAAATCGAAATAAATAATCAAATTGTATACATAACAACGTGATCTGTTTTCAGTATAATGTTGTTCTGATTAGTTATGTTCAATCAAATGACCTCAAATTAGCTGATTTCATTGGATTTTTAGTAGAGCAAAATTTTTTCGATAAAACAAGTATTCGAATTTATTTAGATGCTTTTTTCTTGAATAATGGTTTTTCCCATTACTAGCTATGAAGTTGACAATTATTGTGTCATCTAGCCAACTGAGAAGTTGAACTTCTCTATTAGTGGCTAATAATTTTCTCTATTGTTAACCTAGGTCAATAATGGACAAATTTAAATTTTTTTAGAATCCAGGGATAGGAGTTTAACAAAAACTTGTGCAACATCATTTTGTGTGCCCAGGAGATTCTCTTTAACGTATTTGCTTCTTGAAATTACCTAACACAATAAAACTATTTGAATAAAAATGCCATTAGTTTATAATTCGCGCTCAACCAATAATGACTGTTGACATCCCGTAACTACAACATGGCGATAATTATAAACGTAGGGTGCGTTTAGAAAACACAACCGTGTTCTGTGACCACACTTTGATACATAACATTATCTATGGAATTGTTTCATCATAATAATCCCTATTTTTTTCACAACTACCACGTCTTATTACATTATAGTCATGTGGGGATGGTTCCTGCAAATCTTCTATTGTATTGGTTATAATATTTATGATTGTATCAATTATATTACTGTTATCTAATAACGCAAGAAGTATATTGTATCTAATCATAATTTCAATAATAATGTTTTCCAGAAAAATTATCGTTCAGCAGACACACGTCAACCATTATTATTTTTTGTTCAGTGAGCGCTCATCAACGGTTCAGTTATAAGTTATGTTTCATGAACGCACCTGTTTACAAATAAGTTTTACTAGTGGAAATGTTAATCTGTATAAGACAACTTGATTATTGTTTTATTAGTGGAAAGGCAAATTTACATTCCTGTGATACTGGATTTATACAAGAAATATTAGTCTCAAATTTGACTAGTAGTGGAAAAAATTGTATATACACCACGATAATGAAGACATTTATAGGCCTCGCACGTTATTCCGCTGGGGGCAAAGCCCCTCGCGAAATAATCTTGGTGTTCGGTCAATAATAACAGTCTTCACCACCTTGGTGTATAATATACTATTATGAGACACATACTTTTCGCTCGAAAGTCTGGAAGATGGGGAGCCCTATTTCTATAGGACAGACAGGTATTCTAATAAAAACATAAGTTCTGTTACTTTTTTTTTCTGATAGCGTGATGTTTTTGATTGAAATTAAAGATAACCGTGATTAATTTTTTCTTGGGAATTTACAAGAGGAGTAAATCGTTAAATTAAAATATGCTTCCAGTTACCTGGATATATTGGGACCTTCTATCCCTCAGATAGAAAGGGTAACTATTTCATTTTATATTTAGGGAAAATAAATTACGTCGAGGAATAAATATTTCATAGTTTGTTTTGCTAATATTTTTTTGAAATGTTAATAACTCGGTTTTTTTCCTTAATTTTTTTTATTTTTATTGTTTACTTTCTGTATAATAAAAAGTAAGCACACTTAGTTGGAGCATAGTTCTGGTGATGAGAATTAAACTAAATTTTCTTTTGATAGTAAATTAATCAGCCATTCATTGGTTTTGTTTATTTTAACTTTGCTTTCAAATTGATAATTGAGCACACTCTTTTTAATCCTAATTCGTTCAGATCACTTTATTATACGAATTGCAATCAACTTCATCGAATGAAATCATAGTTCCGTTTTTTATTTTGATTCTTGTTCCCTGGATTACGATCTGAGTTTGTGACGAATTCAAAACATTTTTACCAGTACTGTGTTAACATTTCTATGCTTTTGGGTCAGATCAGATTCTCCCCGTTTATGATGTTTTAGGCACATTTACCCTCTGGCACTTAGTACATGTCCTAACCTGGCGGAGCTCCGTGAGCTGAGATAGCCTCATCTTGAAGTAGTAGTACCCATAACACCCCAAAACCACGGAAGTGTGACCAAGAGCACAGTAGCGAATCTGAACCCAAGGAGGAGCGGCGCTCATGATTCCAAGATAAGTGAAAATGTTTCAAGTAGTTACCAAATGAGAGTCTCTCTTTAAATAAGGAAAAGGTTAATAAATTAACTGTCTCGACCCTTACTTCGTGGAATCTGCTCATATTAGTGTTTAAATTAAACTCATGGTTTCTAGTTAATTCCACACTATAATAAAAGTTATTGAAAATTCTAAAAAATTGACAATTGTTTCGATAAATCAATATCATTGTCAGAATGACAGTAGTTACATTTCATTGGATGCCTACCTGATGTTTAGTAGTTATTTTTAGCTAGACCAAGAAGTGACCTAACTTGTGATTGACTTAATATATGTTAATAGAAAAAATAAGAAGATGTGATATTATAGATACTAAAGCTTAGATATTATTAGCCTTATGGGGGTATCCTGGATATCATTTTTCCAATTAAGATCAGTATAGCTGTGCAATGATATAGGAAACCAGGAAAACTATATCTGCTGATCTTTACAATTATCACTTAAGAAGACAATTTATTAGTGGAGAACTCCCTAGATTCAACTGTTCATTGACAACTTCATATTGTGGGTTTCTTAAATGTCTTTTAAATTCCAATTATTCAAGGAAATCCAGTTCTTGTTTCTTTTCACAAATATGCAGCACTTCTAGTTTTGTGTTAGGTGTCAATGAATGATTGGTGTCAAGTAGATGTTTTGCGTAGTGGGATTCATCTGGTTGTTTTAATCTGTATGCTCGTAAGTGTTCACTGTATCGGATTTCAAAATTCCTAAAGGTCTGACCCAAATAGACAGCATTACATTCTGGACATTTGAGTTTATATATACCTGACTTCTTTAATAGTGGTATTTTTGGTTTTACATTTAACAATTTTGTAGTAACGTTACTTTCTGTTTTAAAAGAAATTGTTGTATTCGTTGCTGAAGATATTATATTTGGAATATTATTACAAATATTTCCTGCATCTTTGATGGTTTTATAAGTTTTTATTTCATCACCTTGTTTAGGAAATATTAGTTGTAATGCCTCTTATTCCTCTTTTTTACTAATTAGCTTATTTATCATATCTAATGGATAATCGTTGGATGTTGCTATTTGTCTAATTGTATCAATCTCTCTATCAAAATTACATTTGTTCATAGGAACTGAAAAAGCTCTATGTATCATTGAATTATATGTAGTGAACGACAATTAGATGTATTTTTCAACCACATCAATAATGTATACCCAAACATTGAATTTACATTACAAATTTAAGATAATAGCTAGATCAATTTTCTTGATTTAAAAATTCAAAGAGTTAATAATGTACTTGATTATTCGATTTACCGAAAACCAACACAGACTGATGTGACAATTCCATTCAATTCCAATAACCCTTTGTCACACAGACTAGCGGCATATAATTCAATAATACATAGAGCTTTTTCAGTTCCTATGAACAAATGTTATTTTGATAGAGAGATTGATACAATTAGACAAATAGCAACATTCAACGGTTATCCATTGGATATGATAAGTAAGCTAATTAGTAAAACAGAGCAAAAATTGGCATTACAAATAATATTTCCTAATCAAGCTGATGAAATAAAAACTTATAAAACCATCACATATGCAGGAAATATTTCTAATAATATTTCAAAGATAATATCTTTAGCAACGAATACAACAATTTCTTTTAAAACAGGAAGTAACGTTAGTACAAAATTGTTAAATGTCAAAACAAAAATACCACCATTAAAGAAATCAGGTATATATAAACTCAAATGTCCAGAATGTAATGCTGTCTATTTGGGTCAGACCCTCAGGAATTTGGAACTCCGATACAGTGAACACGCAAAACATCTACTTGACACCAACCATTCATTGACACCTAACACAAAACTAGAAGTGCTGCATATTTGTGAAAAGACACAAGAACTGGATTTCCTTGAATAATTGGAAATTAGAAGACATTTAAGAAACCCACAATATGAAGTTGTCAATGAACAGTTAAATATAGGGAGTTCTCCACTAATAAACTGTCTTCTTAAGTGATAATTGTGAAGATCAGCAGATATAGTTTTCCTGGTTTCTTATATTATTGCACAGTTTAACTGATCTTAATTAGAAAAATGATATCCAGGATATCACCATAGGGCTAACAACATCTAAGCTTCAATATTTGTAATATCACATCTTCTTCTTTTTTCTATTAACACATATTAAGTCAATCACAAGTTAGGTCACTTCTTGGTCTAGCAAAAAATAACTACTAAACATCAGGTAGGCATCCAATGGAATGTAACTACTGTCATTCTGACGATGATATTGATTTATCGAAACAATTGTCAATTTTTTAGAATTTTCAATAACTTTTATTATATTGTGGAATTAACTAGAAACCGTGAGTTTCATTTAAAACCTAAGAGGTTAATAGTTAGTTTATTTGATAAAGCGAGTAGACAACATTTGTCGATTTTTATTTTTGTAATAATTAAAAAGATTTGTCAATTTTAACATTGGTAATAATTAACAAAATTTGTCAACTTTAATTTTGGTAATAATGAACAAAATTTATCAACTTTTATTTTGTAATAATTAACGAAATTTGTAATCTAGAATCAAAACTTTATAAACTTTGTAAACCAAATCATTGAAAAGAGAAAGAGAAATAGGAAATAAAAGCTGTGATATTTTTGCTATGTCTTGCGTTATTCTTGTTACAACCTCTATTCGACAGGCATGGAGTTTGGACAGGTGGCGCCCATTGTTTTGGAATTTAAATTTTGGTTTCAGCTCGGAATAATACGGCTAATTTTGTCATTTGTATAATAAACCGGGAGGGCAGCGACGCAACAGCTGCACTCTTCCTATCTGAACTCTTTCTCAGACCTGCCCAAGGCCCTTCGTTTTGGAAATGGTTGACGCACCCCCCCGAGAGACTCCTCTACAGTTGTTTCTCAGCCTTGCCAGTAGGTCCTCCTTGGGTCACAAAAGCTACTGAATTCCAATTTAGAAGAGATAATATCGAATCTTCTGTAGCGATGTATTATCGGTGACATGCCAATTCGTAATGTTATCGCGGACATCATAGCTACAGAAGGTGAGGTCCAAAACTGACTGACCGACGTCACCAACGTGTGCCGCGCCTATATTAGCTATTTCAAACCCTTCGTCCATAATAAATTCATACAAGAACAGTAGAGATAACCCAAATAATTATTTCCAAGAAAATAAATCAAATCTAGAACCCCAATATATGTCGAAAAATCGATTATTCCTGGTATTCCTCTAAAGGGCTGTCATAACTTTGCGAGTAGAATAAACGTGCTGGCATCATTTAGAGTTCAAAAAATGAAGCTCAGTGTATTTCCAATCACCAAGATCCCAAATCTGATGGGAAACTGTCATTTCTTCTCAGTCTCAAATTTACTGATGTGTAAACCGCCGTTTTTGCAAAAAACAATTAGGACCATTTTTGTTGAAAATGCGCTAATCGTAATTTTACTTTTACGCCCAACATATCTAATATGCAAGAAAAGTATTGATCTACCCCAAAAAAGCTGGAATTTTGAAATTTCTTTTGAGTAATTTTCACGATTTCCAACAACAACAACACGCAAAAATGGTTTTTAGGAAAAAAACCTGTGTGTATGTCGTCGTCGTTGTCGTCGGCAATTTTTCGTTACATGTCTTGTTAGCACGATACAGCCTCCGGAGTGCCACAAGTCATCAATTTGAATATTGTGAAGGACATGTCACAGATGAACTCTATTGATTTTTAGCTCACCAGAGCCAGTACAACAGGTGCTATAGTACTTTATGTACGACATTTTTGGAGAAATTTCAGTTTGTTAACACGATACAGCCTCCGGAGTATGTACAAGTAATCAATTTTATGATTGGATATTATTCAGAACATCTCAAAGATGAACCCTATCAATGTTCAGCTCACTAAGGCCAGTATAACGCGTGCTATGGTATTTGGAATACCAAATTTTTGTAATTTTTGGAGAATTTTCAGTTTGTTAGCACGATACAGCCTTCACAGTGTATACAACTGACAAATTTCATGATTGAATATTGCTCAAGTTGTCTCACAGATATACCATATTGATTATCAGCTGACGATAGCGAGTACAGCGAGTCCTATAAATCCAGATATACTACATTTTTGGAGAAATTTCCGTTTGTTAGCACGATACATCCCCCGACGTGTATACAAGTCACAGTTTCATTATAGAATATAGTTCAGAACGTGAATTTTTCAGTATCTTGTTTTGAGAGATATGGCCGAAAAACTAATCTTTGGAACTTAAGAGCCATTTTTCGTTCTTGAGCTAGAAAGGAGTCTTGGATAAATTTCCTACCTTTCAAATGACCCCTCAAGACCTACAAATTTCACCACAACAAACAAGCGCCAGGAAACAGAGTTTGATTTTGGTATTTTCAGATCTTTATTTCAGGAATAGTTCCTAATAAATGATTGAAATTACATACAAGTCAAAACATTCACGCAACGTCTCTTTCTATCTGACCAACTACTTTTGAATATCCTGAAATAACATGGCCGAATGATAAACTCCATTACTATTTCATCACGGTAAATGGAAAAGTAGTTAGTTATGATAAAAATACTCTAGTAAGCCTTCTGCCTTTATGGTATCTCATGTTTTATGGATGTGATATATTTTACTGAAAGTAAGCTGCAAATATAATTTTCTCAGGAACAAAGCTCACAATCTACCTTTAAAAATTTCCACTACGGTTTAAAATTACAATTTAAATGTAACAATATAAAACCCTTCATATATAACAATTTCCAAGTAGAAAATGGATGAATAATAATGGAAAACCTTGGAGGAAGCTTGTTGCATACATCATAATGTCAAAATAACTTTTGTACTCTCAGAAAAGCGTGATAGATCTCATGGCGTGAAACCTGAAAAATGTTTTTATTAGATAAAATTATCAAATTTCATTTGAATATCTCAATGGAAATATATATTTTGGTTCGAATTCTGATTTATAACTGAATTTTCAGGGACCCGATTAAAGCGAGATTTTAATTGAGAAATCAATGTCTCATCTACTATGATCTTGAATCGGATGACGAATATAAGTCACATTAAGAAAAATTATGGACCTCAGCTATCATTTCAAATGCTTGTAATGAAATTGGTGCAAGGTTTCGAGATTAAAACTTCATATTACCTTATTCTTGCTTTAATTTCTTAGCACAGTATTTTCGTATTTACATATTGATTGAAGTTAAAGACACAACTCCTCAATTGTAAAGTTGAAAGATCGTTTTGAATCTTTCATATTTTACTGAAAGCTCATCGACATATAAGAACAGAACATAGGTTAACATTTGGGGGTAGGGGAGAGTCGGGTATTGGTGCGACAAATTTGTAATATTTCCGAAATGCCTAAATATTGAAATTCTACGTTCACCAACAAGATTCTTTAAAAGTTTGGATGTACTATTCTACATTAGGACTTTAAAAGTAGAAATGTGAAAAAATGACACTGTGCACAATTACCCAAGGCATGCAACCAATGGAGTGCTTAGGTAGGAAAATCGTGCGCACTGAAAGGGGAAACGTATAACACAATATATTGAACATAACAATTTATTTATTTAATATCGCGAAAATACATTGAAGTTTGATTGAAAATGTTTATTAAGTGTCACAAAAATCGCAAATATACTCCTCAGGTGTATATTTTTTACAGACCAAGCATTTGAACCACATTTCGTTTCTATACAGCCTTCTCCGCAAATAACATCTTTCGTTCTCATCCGATCCAATATCGTCCAACTAATCATTATACCTACACTGCCGTCCTTAGGAAAAACACCGTACGTACAAAAATTATGAAAATTGAGTTGAGCGCGAAAATCAGCTCTAGACAGCTTATATTACATATTTACATTAGAAAAACACCGTATTTACTATCACAAATATATATTTATTAAAGTTACTATCACAAATATATATTTACAAAAGAATTTTTAACCTAGCATCTACAAAAAAATTGACTAAACTAAAGAACAGCCCCGTAACTACAACATTGCTTAGGAGAAACACCGTATACAGTATTGGGAACATTACGATGGAACATACGTTTTACCGTCAATGTATGAGGAAGAGACCAAATACATACATAAACTCAGTGTAATACTCTTCTTCGCTAACAGGATAACATAACCTGTGAAATAAGTCGTATTTTAATTTGCATTAATAATAATATGTGTTTCCAAATATCTCAATTCTTATTTTTCGTTGGAAAATAAATGCCCAAACCCACAATGCCAGCATAAATACGTGTCGCCAATTTTCATTGTATATTTATATTAATTGTAAAGTGCATTGTTCTAACGTGACAACAAGTTATAAGAAGCTTTTAATTATGATAATTCAAGAGGTTGTAACAGATCAAGATATAATTAATTCCATCTATACGTTGAACATTTTATTGTAATGCTGGAAATTGTTCTAGTTTTCAGTTTGAAAGCGGTTAAAAACTTCATTTTTTCATCAGATTTGGCAACGTGAAATTGGTCTCTGAACATCTGCTGTGGTTTTAATATGTTAGTAAAAAAAAATTTCATATCTTCGTCGTTTGCATGCAAATGAGAACGAATTCTCTGTGTAAACACTCACAGTACAAATTAAAGAACGTTTTTTGAAAATAAACATAATATCGAATTCAAATGAAAATGCCTACAGTTTTTAAATAAAAGTAATATTCTGATATGTGATAAATCAAAAAATGAAACTTCTTAATTCTTCAAAGCCTTAAATCAAATGTTCGAATAAACCCCCGTTTTGAGCTAAACAGTAACCGAGACGGTTAGAAAATTCTTGACGAACACCTATGAGCATTTCAGGTGTTATTTGCATACAAATTTGTAAAATTTGTTCCCTTAGTTTATTTAGAGAAGTGGATCTGTTTTGTTGCAGTCCATAAATTGCAGCATTAATAAATGTAAGTTAACATTAATATGTTTCAACAAAACAAGCGAAGAAATAAGAAAAATAATTAATGATATGTATTGAAAACTAGATTGGATTGAAAAGAAAATGTTTGTCCTGAACAACTTATCACGAGCAGTCGTCAAGTGGAGAACAACCGAAGCTGAACTTTCACAAAGGAAAAACACTTCCAAATACTTTTTAACCAATGAGACCGGTAAAAATGTGTTGGTATGTAAATGTTTTCTTAACATCTCTTGGATACCACAAGAAAAACTATTGGCCAATTTAGGCATTTGCAAAACAGAATGTATTTCAATCCAATACCCCAAAAAAGATGGACGGGGAAGAACGGCTTGTTAAAGCAAAGTACCTATGTTAGACATTGATGCTCATATTGACAGCTTCAATCCGAGTATATCAAATTATAGACGTGAATATGCCCAGTGACGTAACTATTGAAATCATGCGCAAATATTATTAAGAAGCTACCCCCCCCACAATCAATGCTCATACGAGTTATATCGTGAACGAATAAAACGAAAAAAAATATTCATTTCACGGACGTTGGAGACGAAGAATGCGAATTATGTGAAGGATTCAAACTACACAGTAAGCAGCACAGTCTTAAAAAATTGGATCCAACGTGTACTGAAAGTAAAAACTGGCAGGAACATATTCAACAAGCTAAATACTCTAGAGATTCATACCATTTGGATACAAATCAAGATGATTCGCCACAGACCCTTAAAGTATCTGTTGATTTATAGGTTATAATGCAGCCGAGGCTTGAGATGTTTAAGAAAGCTATACTAACTTACTCAAATAATTTCTGCATTTAACGAAAGCTTTATAACACTGAGTAGCTTAAAAAATCGGAAGCCTTTTGCATGCTTATGGCATAAGGCGATTAAGAAACGGGAGAAAAAAGAGATAATCATTTAATCATTTTGTTCTTTGGGTTGATAACTGCGCAGCACAAAACAACAGTAGGGCTTTTTTATCATTCCTGGTGTACATTGTAAACACGGACACCATTGCTGCTGAAGGTATCCGTGGCAAGATTGTTCATCGCAATCATGCATAAGGAACCAAAATCCTCGTCCTTACGTGGCAAAAATAACTAGAATTGAAGCCAACAGAGGATCAATTCCATTTAGGTACAAGTTGGCAGACAGCTTTCATTTCTATGAAATGGATTTCATCCAAATAATAAAATAAACTGTTTTGAAGATTTAAATTAACTTTTCCGCATCTGTAAGATGCCCTGATTAATATTCTTTCATGAAATTGTTCACTTGTATATACTCCGGAGGCTATATCGTGTTAACAAACTGAAATTTCTCCAAAAATGACATAAATGTCTTACTCAAAGTACTATAGCACCTGTTGTACTGGCTGTGGTGAGGTTTAAATCACTAGGTTTCATCTGTGAGATGTTCTAAATAATATTCAATCATAAAATTGGTGACTTCGGAGGCTGTATCGTCCTAACAAACTGAAATTTCTCAAAAAATGACAAAAATGTCGTACTTCTAGTACCATAGCATCCGTTGTACTGGCTACTGTGAGCGGAAAGTCAATAGGGTTCATCTCTGAGATGTTCTGAACAATAGTTAATCATAAAATTGTTGTTTTGTTGCACTCTGGAGGCTGTATCGTGCTAACAAGACATGTAACGAAAAGTGACCGACGACAACGACGACGACATCCACAGGATTTTTTTTCCTAAAAAACTTTTTTTCGTGTTGTTCTTGATGAAAAACGTAAAAATAACTCAAAACTTTTTCCAAAATTTCCACTTTTTTGTGGGTAAACCAATACTTTTCTCGCATAATAGATAGGTTGGGCGGAAAATTAAAATTTATAAAGAAATGACCTCCCTCACCCAAAGTGTCTGGTCTACTTCGATTGTTATTGTTAAATAATGGACTGTATATATAGTTTTAATCTTTATTGTACAACTTTTTGGTACAATTGTGGAAAGCACGAAACTTTTGCGTGCGTTCCACATGCGAGTTAAACTTGAACTGTGCTTTACATGGTTCTCGAACTGGTTCTTGAACGAGAGCATAATTTATGTGGTGGGGACAAGATTCATTCGCGCGAACTTTGAAAGTTAGCGAATATGATGAATATTGTCTCCAACATATTGGGAGCCCAAAAGGAGGCAAAGTATCCCTAAATACTAATCTCTTACATATGTTCACCTAAGCTATGTTTTTGAAAGAGTAGGATGTCTCCTTAAAAAAAGCAACGGATATTTTATTTCCGTATGAAATAATTCTGCAAGTTCATATTGCATAATTTATTTATTTTCAGACTAATTTGATCTTAGCCTTAATACTTGTGAAATATTGTACAATTTTTTGACAATTGCGTCAAGTACTTTTTTAATATGAGTAAAGTAGGTACAATTCTATGACAATTAAGTCAAGTACCATTTTTAATATAAGTAATGTAGGTACAATTTTTTGACAATTAAGTCAAGTACCATTTTAAAATGAATGATGTAGGTACAATTTTTTGACATTTAAGTCAAGTACCATTTTAATATGAGTAATGTAGGTACAATTTTTTGACAATTCAGTCAAGTACCACTTTGAAATTTATTTAAAAAACTGTAATGTTTTGCACCTTGCATTCAAATCTTATAATTTTTTTTTGATCAAATGTTATTATTTTGTCAACGTATGTGATTGCTAAAAACTAGATTTGATTTATTCACAAGAAATTACCCTATTTTACATGTCTTTTTACAAATATACTGTTGCAATCACTCTTTGATTCCAACACTAGAGTAGGGTCGACCTTTCAATTGCCGAAATTTAGTTTACTATAATTCATGGGTGCCGGTTAAAATTATTCTTGGTTTTTGAAATTTTGAAAATAAAATTAAACCCAACTGATTCTAATAACAAATATACTAAACTGAAAATTTCCTATATTACCTTTTAACAATAACTGAGACTATACAATAGGTTTATACTAACACACATTCATCCACAGGCCTGTCATTCACCCTCAATTAAAACTACAACAAATAAATTATTTTACATTTACCAGAAATATATAAAGAAATTAAAATGAGGAAAAACTATGAAGATCTTATCTGTTGGCGACGAAGACAAGTAATCAAATTATAAATTTACTTAGCTTGTGAAATTGTTAGCACATCTGTAACAATTTCTTATACATCTAATAAACCATTCTCCATCTTCCTGGTGCGCTGATCAAAGGGATTTTTTTTATCAGGTAATTGATCTATATATTATTCATTTTACAGAATCAGTCAACACTGAAATTCCACGAATACTTTTATCAACTTTATGGATGGGACATGCTCTACAACACCTCTCTTTTCTCAAAAAGAAATTTTCAAATCATTAATTTTTTGATTACTTCAAAAAGTGACAATTAATGTCATTCTCTTTTTTAGACTCCTTATTTTTCTGCTAAAAAAATAATGAAAGTTTTTCATTTATAATTTGGCAGATGTCAAAAACAATATTCAAAATGGCGTTAGATCATTTACTTCTCCAACATATACAATATACATAAATTTACAATTTACATAAAATATTATTTTCCTCAATTGGTAATACCGCAATTTTTGTTACCGATCGACTGTATGTGCCACTATTGGTTTTCACTTCCACTACGCGCACTTTGGAGTCATTTGCAGGGAAAACCTTTGTTATTCTGGACATGGGCCATTTTAGTGGAGGCATATTGTCCTCCTTAAGAAGAACTAACATATTTTCGCATAAATTTTGTTCACCTTTATACCACTTGGGTCTACTTTGTAATAGCGCTAAATAGTCTTTATACCATTTATTCCAGAATTTTTGTTTTATTTGTGTACAACTTTGCCAGAATTTTAGTCTATTTTTTGTAATTGTTGTTAAATCTGGTTCTGGATAACTTGTAATGGGTTTCCCTATTAGAAAATGCCCAGGAGTCAGGTAAGTTAGATCTGAAGGATCTGTGGACAGTTCAGTTATTGGCCTAGAGTTCAATATACCCTCAATTTCAATGATTACAGAATTAAATTCTTCATAGGTCAATAAGGCATTTCCTGCTATTCTTTTTAAATGGAACTTTGTGCTTTTAACGGCCGCCTCCCATAGTCCTCCAAACACTGGGGAGTAGCTCGGAATGAATTTAAATTGTATTCCTTGATTAGCAGAATAGTCTATAATTTTATTTTTATGCTGTGAACTACGTTGATTTTTGTATAGTTCTTGCAGTTCATTTTTTGCACCTTTAAAGGTACTACCCTTGTCACAAAAGATCTTCGAGGAGAGTCCTCGTCGTGTCGTAAAACGTTTTAAAGCTGCTAAAAAGGTTTCTGTGGTCAAATCTGAGACTAGCTCTAAATGAATTGCTTTTACTGCAAAACAGACAAAGACGGCTATATATCCTTTTGTCACTACTGTTTTTCTTATTCTTGATTGTTTATATTAAAATATCCACAGAAATCAACTCCTACATTTTCAAAAAACCGACTAGAATTTACTCTATCAGGAGGTAATGATCCCATAAGTTGAGTAGATACCTTTGCCTTTAACCTAAAACATACTACGCAGCTATGAATGTGTTTTTTGATTTCACGACTTGCATTTATTAACCAGAATTTTTGATTTAAATTACTTAATATTTGTTTTGGACCTGCGTGATACAATTTTAAATGTTCCCTTTTGATTATTAATTCTGTTATATAACTATTTTTTGGTAAAATTATTGGAAATTTTTGATCGTATAGGATATTGGCATTTTGCAGCCTGCCGCCCACACGAAGAAGACCACTCATGTCTATAAAAGGATATAAATGTTTTAAATTTGACTGAATCTCTAATTTTTCATTTAAAGTTTTTATTTCTGAAGCAAATTTTTCTTTTTGCTCTAATTTAATGATTACCTTCAAAGAATGGTCCAGTTCAGAAGGCTCTAAATGATTGTGTATTTTATTTTTGTTTTTTGAATTATTAAAAAATCTGAAAATGTATGCCACTATCCTTTGCAATTTGGTCATGCTTGAATATCTATGACTGAGTTCTTCAAAAAATGAATTTTTTTTTCTGTGCAACCAAAACTTTTACCTTTTGTTCGGGCAACGGATTTGGAATTTCAGGGATATTCCCCAAGTTATGTACATAATCTTTGTCTTTTAAATTTTCCGGACCTTGCCACCACAAGGTGTGATTCTTCAAACGATTTGGTTCTATGCCTCTGGAAAGGCAATCTGCAGGATTGTTTAAAGAATCAATATATCCCCACTTGAAATTTTTTGTCAATTGTTGTATTTTTATGACTCTATTTGCTACATAGGCATTGAGATTTAGTGGATCTGTTTTGATCCAACATAAAACTATAGTACTGTCAGAAAATAAATAGACATTATTTATTTTTTCCTGCAGAGTTCATGAACTTTGTTTGTTAGTGCTGATAAAAGCAATGCTGCATTGAGTTCCAATCGCGGAATAGTTAATTTTTTTTTTGAATGGGAGCTATTCTAGATTTTGAGCATAATAAAGTTACAAGAACTGAGTCACTTTTTAATGAACGAATATACAGTACAGACCCGTAAGCGTAACTGGAAGAATCACAGTATCCTATTAACTCTACTATTTCTGCATTAAATATTTTTAAATCGCGTGGGATTAAAATTGTTTCAATTTTTGATAATTCGTCAGAAAAATTTCGCCAAAGATTTAAAATTTCAGTTGGTACAATATCGTCCCACATCAGCCTCTTCTCTTTCCACATCATTTGTAGAAATACTTTGGCCTTGACCAATTAAGTCCCTACAAAACCAATTGGATCATAAAACTTACATATTGCACTTAGAACTTGTCTTTTCGTAACACAAGATTCAAAATCACAGTTTGGCACAGATACCTCGAAATTGTCAGAGTTTACATTTAAAGATAGGCCAAGTGTTTTTATAATATTATCTTTGTCAAGTTCAACTTTATCAAAATGTCGCCTGTCTATCGGAATATCATTCAAGATTTCTGGAACATTTGAGCACCATTTGTGTAACTCAAATGAGCCTAATTTTAAAATTTCAATTAGTTGTTGCTTTATCGCATTTGATTGCTCCACATTATCACTTCCGCTTATTATATCGTCTACATATGTATCCTCTAATAGCACTTTGGAGGCTAGTGGAAACTTCTCTATTTCCTTTTTGGCGAGTTCCACAAACCATCGTGTCGCTAGGAAGGGTGAGCTTCGGACTCCAAATAAAACTCTTAAAAGCCTAATGCATTTTATAGGGAGATTTGGGTTATCACGCCATAATATATTTAATAAAACTGTATGTTCCGGAGCTATCAAAATTTGTAAAAACATAGCCTTGGTATCTGCTAAAATTATGTACTTGTATTGTCTGGAACAAATCAGAATATCAAATAGCTCTCGCTGTACAATTCCTCCATTATACAGGAGTTCATTAAGACTGATCCCATTTTTACATCGCATACTACAATCATACACTACCCGACACTTGGAAGATTTTTTGTCATTGCGTATAACAGGATGGTGTGCAAAAAAATTAGTTTTATTTAAGTCAATGTTATCTATATTAATGATTTCTGCATAATGTAATTCCAAAAGTTCATTTATTTGAGCCTTATACTGCTCTAATAATTCATTGTTTGAATGGAGCCTTTTTTCCAAATTCAAAAATCTTTTATAAGCAATTGAAAATGAATCATTTAAATTTAATTCAGAAATATTCGTTTTTAAAGGTAATTCAACTTGAAATCTATTGTTAATTTTTGTTACTGATTTCGGAAAACTAGCTTCACAGGCTATTTGATCTGATTCATACTCAGTAAAAATTTTCGGGGACTTTTTCTGTCTCCCAAAACTTGTTTATTAGATTTTATATCTTACAATTTTCTGAGCTTGTCATAAACAATGATACTGCTGAATTACAAAATCTATTTTTAGTTACTTCAGGTATCTCCCCACTAACAACATACCCGAATAACGTATTT
Organism: Galeruca laticollis; assembly: GCA_963921935.1. Taxonomy (NCBI): domain Eukaryota; kingdom Metazoa; phylum Arthropoda; class Insecta; order Coleoptera; family Chrysomelidae; genus Galeruca; species Galeruca laticollis. Next base: position 37,925,889 of record OY998179.1, on the reverse strand, counting down.
TGTAAGACTAATTCATTATTAATAAGTTCTTCGGTACCTGATAGCAAGCTATTGAAGAAAATATTTGCATCTAGGAGAATGTCAATCTCGTCACAACTATTGAAATTAGGATCACTAAAAACCATGTGATTGGGTAATTTATCTATAGCAAAAATGTTATGAGGCAACTTGCAAGCTATTTTGTTTATAATGTAGAATTTTATCTTTTTTGAATAATTGTGTATTCGAGACTCTATCTATAAAGTAACTGCCCGATTTGATTGTGTAGGATTATTTTCCACACCGACAATCATCAATTCGTCTTGATCAGTTTCCCAATTCAATTTATCAACCATTTTTTGCGTTATTAGGCTACAGTCACTACAGGAGTCGATAAGTCCCCTAGCAGTACAATATTACCCATTTTTTTGCTTAATTCTTACTAGAACTGTAGGCAACAATACCCTATTTACTTGGCTTTTTCTTGTTACTGATACTGACCCGAAATTACTTGTTTCAGAATTATTTTCAGTATGCAACAACGTATTATGGGGTCCGTTACAAGTTTGACATTTAAAAGTATACTTACAAGCATTACTATGAGTATTGAGACATATCTTACAATGTTTGTTTCTCTCAATGAATAAATTTCGATCTGTTACATTAGCTAATTTGAATTTGTTACAAATATAAATTTTGTGACCATTCGCTGAACAAAATTGACATTTTATTGTTTTATTTTTATTATGTACAGTGACATTTGAACTTCGTACCTTCTCCTTTGGTAATCCTGAAGAAGAGGTACTGTTTGTATTAGCAGTAATAACAGATTCTAATGCCATGGCTCTGTTGTCTATGTAATTAAAAAATTCATCAAGACTTGGTAGTTTTTTATTGTCTCTATCAATCTGAAAACATCTTTGTGTATACATATCAAGCTTTCTACTTAGGATGCAAACTAACAGCATATCCAAACTATCGGTGGGTTGCCCTAAATTTTTTAATGCAGTTATATGTTGCTTGATTTGGGATACAAATTCCCGAAGCGCAGAACTAGTGCTTTTAGAAATAGTCTGCACATCTAAAATTTTGAATATATGACTGTTTATTATTAAAGTTTGATTATTGAATCTTGCATCTAGCAGATTCAATGCTTCTAAATATGATTCATTTGTTATTGGTAAATTATTTATCAAGTTTAAAGCCTCCGCCTTTAGGTAACTTCTTAAATAAAGAAGCTTTTCAACCTCTGATAAAGTTTTATTTGTGTCTATGACAGCATTAAACATATCCCTAAATGGTTTATACTCATTTAAATTAGCGCCCTTAAAACTTGGGATATTTACCAGGGGTAATTTTGTGTTGGGTTTTATAGTATTTATGAGAATTCCATTTGTCCTAACTGAATCATTTTTTTTGTCATTATGTTTGTTTTGTTTTGACAGCATTAGATTGATGTTAGACAATAAATCAAAATACGCAGTCTCAAATTCATTACAATCTTCCACATCATTTCTATCTATATACCTACTTTATATTAGCATCAACTTCTAAATAATTGTTATATGTTTGTTCTAAACATTCTTTCCTTGTAATTATTTGTTCATAAACCAAATCAGTTACCTCTACATCTACTCTTCCAGAAACACATGTTTCTATCCTACTTAAAAAAAATTTGCATTGTTGTCTTTTTCCAATTAAACTCTTTTTATCAGAATTTAAAGCCATTTTTGTAATATTTCAATAATTGATGAATTTATAATTTTTAGGTTGTTCCACAGCAATGCCACAACAATGCATATATTTTTTACTCAACTAGGTTGTTTAGGGTAATACATTATACATTTGTTATTAAAAAACTAGAACTGAATTTACTGTTATTGTTTTTACTACTTTTGAGGTTAGGATGATTAGATCACTGACTACTTCTAAAGTCAGCTGTTTCCAATGCTGCCTTGTCAAGGTCAATTTACAAAATAAAATATGAAATGATCCTACCTGCCATCTGCCTTATCGACGTAAACTGTATTATCGGCTATTACAGTTTTCTGTTGTGGACGCTTTTGCTGTGGTAAGAAAACTGTAATTCATTGGCTTTCGCAGACCTTGCAGGAATCTTCTTTATCTACATACGGCTACGTACTTCAAATCATGGCTGCATGGAGCCTACGAAGTACAGTGTTCACAAAATTAATAATTTACCTTAACTGCCATTTTAAAATCCATGTGCATCTGCCTGAATTTTGGCAAAATTCATCAGCTTTTTCACTGCATCGAGGGATTATAACTTAATTTACCGTTCTGAACACTTATTGCTGCGATATGATCTTTTTTTTTGACCGATGATTCACTTTGAAAATATCACAGGCACTTTATGCATACACCTTACTCACGATTTTAACACCCACGTTGTCGAAAACTTATTTTAATATCCGGTATGAAGAACCAAATTTATTGTCTGGTCTACTTCGATTGTTATTTTTGAATAGTGGACTGTATATATAGTTTTAATCTTTATTGTACAACTTTTTGGTACAGTTGTGGAAAGCACGAAACTTTTGCGTGCGTTCCACATGCGAGTTGAACTTGAACTGTGCTTTATATGGTTCTCGAACTGGTTCTTGAACGAGAGCATAATTTATGTGGTGGGGACAAGATCCATTCGCGCGAACTTTGAAAGTTAGCGAATATGATGAATATTGTCTCCAACACAAAGTATTAACATCACCCTGTGGAGTGGCTACAAGTGAAAAGGAATCCCTTCTTGAGAACCTTAAAAGTATAATTCCTTCAAATATGTTTCAATTCTCGAAAAACCTAGAGGAATTCCCTCAAGGAAGAAAAATTATCGGTTTTGTTCTTTTTAAGTAATTTGCTTATTTCCATACATTTTTTCCTATCCATTTTATTGGTTTTAAAGTGTATTGCTAGAATAATCGAATTTTTGGTTCATTTTTAGTTTTAATAAATAATAGATAAATATTACTGTTTTAAATGAAACTTACTGTTTCTAGATCATTCAACAATTGATTGAAAAAATGTTAAAAGTTCAAATAAATTCTACAATTGTTTCGATACTAAATATCATCGTCAGAATGACAGACGTTACATTTAAATTGATACCTTGTGATTGATTCAATATATGTTAATAGAAAAAAGGAGAAGGTATGATATTACAAATATTAAAGCTTATATATTATTAGCCCTATGTGGATATCCGCGATATCTTTTTCACAATCAAAATCAGAATAATTGTGCAATAATATAGAAAACCAAGAAAACTATATCTGCGGATCTTTATAATTATCACTGAAAAAGACAGTTTGAAAGTGGAGAACTCCTTAGATTTATCTGCTCATTAACAACTTGATATTATGGGTTTCGTTGACACCTGACACAGAACTAGAAGTACTGCATGTTTGTGATAAGAAACAAGACTTGGAGGTCCTTGAAGAATTAGAAATTAGAAGACACTTAAGAAACCCACAAAATCAAGTTGTCATTGAACAGATAAATCTAGGGAGTTCTCCACTTTTAAACTGTCTTCTTAAGTGATAATTGTAAATATCAGCAGTTATAGTTTTCCGGGTTCTCTATATCATTGCACCGTTATACTGATCTTAATTGGGAAACATATATTCAGGATATCCCCATAGGGCTAACAGTATTTAAGCTTTAATATTTGTAATATCACTTCTTTTTTTTTCTATTAACATATATTGAGTCAATCACAAGATCACAAGGTCACTTCTTGGCCTAGCCAAAAATGATTATCACACATCAAGTAGGCATCAAATGAAATGTAACTTGTCATTCTGACGCTGATATTTAAAATCGAGGCAATTGTCACATTTCTTAGATTTTTTAACATTTTTTCAATATATTGTGGAATTATCTAGAAACAGTAAGTTCCATTTAAAACAGTAATATGGGTAGTTTTCACGAAGTAAGGGTCGAGATAGTTAAATCATAAACTTGTTTATGTTATTTAGTTGTTGTTTTGATATAATTGCAATCGAACTGGTTATTATTTTATTACTATCGTAAGAAAAAACACCGCATGTGTTTAACATTAGTAGATGCTCTATTTTTTCTTAGCATTTTTTCGTGAAAATTTTATTCTTTTTTCCAGTATCTAACTTTTTAGGCGAAATAAAGTCAGGAAATACGTTTTTTCCTAAAAAGCAAAATAATTTTTTTCCAGGTTCATTTGCATGAAGTGATATTATTTTCAATTGCAGTGAAATAAGAATTTAGGAACATTTTAAAATTTATGTAAACTTTGAGCTCGGTTTACTTATTATAGTATAATGTGCAGAAACGGTGGTCTTCCTTAGGACGGCAGTACAGCTCACTTTTTGTAATATCTGCAGATTCAGTACTCTCTTCGAAGACTTTTCTATTCGTGCTACTCATTTTAATTTGCCTGTGTTCGTTGCCTCTTTAAATATTTTTACATTTTTCACTTTGTCCCTAGTTCCTTTCCATTAGTGCCTTTCTCTCTGTCACGCTTTCAGTTTTCTGTTTATTTGATGTATCTGTTAATACTTCGAAATTCTGTTTATTGCCTTTATGTTGATTACCTGTACATGGTTTTGGAAGAGGACTCAATTCTTCTAAAATAAGAGGTGTAGTGCGGACAGAACCATTTCCATTTGTAGTACTAGGCGGGACGCTCAAATTATGTTCAGTGAGGTTACCATTTGAATTGTCTAGTTGAAGAGAAACTGAAATACAGTGAGAAGAGGAAGTAGAAAGTGAATCGTCGTCAATCACAAATGAAAGATGGTGGGTGGCTAGAAAAAAATCTCCATCAGTGAAATTATCTGGCTGTAACGTCCATATTCCCCATGCCCTAAATCTCAGATTAACAAATAAAATATATGTGTATGTTTTGAATTTTTCTTGCATCAAACATCGACTCACATTCTAAGCTCACTTGCGGACACTTCCACTGCTTTGACATATTTACAAAGTCTCTCTAGTTGCAGGAAAAATGAAATTAGAATTTAATTGAAATGTGTTAATAAGTTATACAAATAAAAAAAGTCAAACAAATTTATGCATCTGAGTCGCCACTTTTGAAATTAATTAATAATACTTGAATTTTATTTAATAAAGGCTTATTCTTATATAAATTTTGAACAAGTATTTGTTATAACCTTAGATAGATACATTTAAGGTTATAACTAATAGTGGCAACGTTGCTCCAAATTTCAGTACCTGTTTAATGTGTCAATAGTAATCTATTTAGTAGTTTTGTCCTCGCTTAATTACCATATAAAGAGAGATGTGAATATCGTCAGAATGTGATTGACGATAACTTCAAATACGCCGTAGTATGGTAGTAAATAATGTCGAACGTTGTTTGTTTATACGAGCGCCATTACGACTAGAAACTGAACATTTAGTTATTTCGTTTTAAAGTGTTTTTCAAGACAGTGACAAAATGAACTTTTGAGTTAATTAATGAAATGTTTTTAGGTTATCATGGTTCCTCAGTGCCAAGTTTGTCAGAGAAACATCCGAAATTACCAAGACCATGTATCTATAATACAATCCCCACTCTTTGTAATTCATTCATCTTTTCACTACTGGCGTTTAGAATTGTTGGCCGCAAAAATAAAACATGTTTATGAATGAATAGCCCTCTCTGTTTATTATTACTTTGAGCCTCAAATCCTAATTGGACTTTATCCTTCGTAACAGCAAGAATATAGGCTTTGTTAAAAATTGGAGATAAATCGTATTGTGTGATTCTTTGGGCCTATATCAGATGATATCATATTGCCTGTTAAGAGCTGATTTCAATGAACCATAAAAACTTACATAAAGTGGTTTAAGCCTATGGAATGTACGGGGACATCGTGAGAAGAATAATGCCATATTCTTTACTCCATTCATTGCTACAGCTATCATGAATAAACTACATTAGGAGGTCCATTATTGATTAAGGTATTTGACATTCTAAGGAGCTGAAATTTGAGCATCAGAGGTACGTAGCAAGTTTCAGAAGCATTCAAACACTAGATAACGGTTATTGTTCTCCCTGTTTCGCCAGATTTCTTTGCGCCAAATTGTTTAATTCCCTTTGGCACGAGTCTTTTGCATGGTTTTTGTAGCTTAGAACTTCCAGTTTCATCCACGTTCAATATTTCATCCTCCTTAAACTATTTGCCATATAATTTCTTAAAATGCTCAACATAGAGAAAGTATACTTGTTTTTGAATTAAACCTACAGAAAGATCAGTTTTTATCAAATCAAACATTAACAAATGTTTTAGTATGACAATAACAATTTAATGTCTACATACACCTCATGCTCTTAAGAGACTTCTCAGTCTCTTTCCTATTATATTTCTCAGTTCGGCTTCTTTTTCGAGCGTATATCCTTGAAGTGTTGATATTTAAAAAGGAGCGTCAAACGATTTATAAAATTTAATAAAAGAATAATGGCGTCGTAGATGTTTCGCGGATGTAAATGAGGAATTAGGGAGGTGTTAAGTGTTGAGAAATGGAGTTATTTCTCGTTTAAACACGAGAGGTTGGCTTCCTGCTTTCGAAAGATAATGGTTATTAACATTAGAAGTTATATGCAGGATTTTAAATCACATTAAATTTATTATATAACATGATTTGACGAAAATTATTATTGTCACTCGCTCCTTTTTTGTATGAAATTTAACCGACGCGAAACGATAAGCTAAAAAAATTTCAATTAGACTATATTCTCAATTTTCAACTAAAACTTCAAGTTATCAAAATCAATCAGAATACCATCAGGAGAGGGTGGGGCACAATGGAACACAAAAGTTGGTTTTGCACATGAATTTTTTTTTCAGCATTTTAATGATTTCCTTCGACCTAAGGATCTAAGCTATGAAAGAAATGCATGAACCGTTATTATAGAAATCATATATGTGACCGTGGGCGGACATTTTCCAAAAAATGAATTTTGTGTAATTGTGCCCCATTCCTGGGGTACAATGACACAGGGCATGAAGTATCTTGTAACAATGGAAAAAAACACGATAATTCATAAAAAACTTTATTTTTTGAATTGAAAATTTCAAGAGAAAGCATTTAAAAAAGAGGAATGATCTGGAATTGGAAACACAAAATACATTTGTTTAGCCAATGTTCAAATTGCCAAAATCAACGTTAAATAAGATGAAGCCCTTTTGTCTTTTAGTGCCCTGGACCACAGAAGGATTTTCCAGTAGCATCTTTATGTCTTTGTCATCAATAGCGGCTATGTCATCCACAAGAGGTTCGGACAAAGGTGTTGCATTTTCGGTATCGTAGGAATTTGACCCCATAGTCCCCCTCATCATCTTTCATCTTGGTGATCAACATAGAATTTAGATTGGCTTTTAAGCTTGAACTCGATCGAAACATAATCTCCCAAAACAGGTAGTCGATACAATTCTACAAAATGCTCGGGCTCAACAGCAAAAATCTCATCTGTGTCCATGTCGTCGTCTGTGTCTGCATATTCAATGACATCATCGTCTTCTTCGTCGTCCTCTGATGAATGAACTGGAGCATGATCACTAGATTTTTGTTCTCCGTTTTTGGTTGATTAACGAACAACTGCCTTTTAACAGACAGTATTCTGGAAGTTGAAATCGGCTGCTTCTTCTCTGCAATGGCTTCCATTTCTGGAGTACTCGTGGCTATCATACTCTTTCCTTTCTTCCGCTGCTTTCGATTAGTTTTTCGTTCTCCTGCTTTTAGATAACCACAAAAATCTTCGGGAGATAGGAAAGCATGACTTGGAACAGCTCCTGGATCAAGGATACCGATGTTTGTATGGTTTGCTTCTTCCATAGAAGTTGCTCTTTCTTCTAGGTAAGCTGCTCCTTCTTCTTCTTGAGGGAGGGAACTGTTGAGCAAATCACTTGGCGCAGCATAAACATTTCTACCAGGTGGTTGATAGTCCACAACGGTAGGAGGCGGTCGGTCAGTCACCTAATTGCATATGAAGTCTGCTTCTGTAAAAATATCTCGACCAACCGGATATATCCCACTTTTTTTAAAACCTGCAATTATGTTGGAAGATGTCATGCTTTTCTGATGAGCTGTGTTCACGAAGGATGCTGTATTATAAATTGAAGCTGTTTTGTCAGGGTTTTGCATCATCCAAGAGTCAAGTGCTGCATTATAATATGTTTCAAAAGGCCCGAAAACCACAACATCTAGTGGTTGCATTTTGTTGGATGAATGGGGAGGTAAAGCCAAAACTGAGACACCGTTCTCCTTACACAGCATAGTAGCTTCCAGGGATGAGTGACTTTCTACATAATCGATTAATAGAGTGGGGTTCTCTCCAGAACTGCAAGTGTGGTGAATCAAATGCTTAATAACTTCACGAAAAGTTCTGATGTCATCCAACCGCCAGGGGTAGCTAAGGCCAGTGTGCCTGGAGGTGCTCCTTGAGTCATGTGGTCCTTGACATAAACACGTGGAGAAATCATGACTGGCGGAATTGTGCTGCCAAACGCAGAAGTTGTGGACACTGTAGTGACGTATGTGCCTTTTTCCTCACTTGTAGCATTGTAAACTTGCTTGACGCCACAATTCAGCCACAATTCTCTGGGGCTTCTGCACAGTTGATGTGGCTGTTTCATCCAAATTCTACACCCGGGTCCCATCTCCAAACTCTGGGTGTTGTCGATACATTGTTTCCAAGTTATTGAAGAACACACAAACATTTGATTTGGTGAACGAAGTATCACGAGACGAGCTGCAAGCTTCAGGAGTTCGTTGGCTGAGTTTGGGGTGACTTTTCAGAAAACCGTAAAACCAGTCAATTCCTGCAATTTTCTTCTCACCTCATGATATAAGGCATGATATTTTATTCATAACTGCCATTTCGTATGCAACTCGTCTGCAATCTTCAACTGGTAGGCCATAAAACATTTTAGAGCACATAATGAGGTAGTTTTTCAGTTTCTCCTCCTGCTTCAGTGTGAAGACCATCCTAACTGTATAGTTAGATGCATATTTCATATTCTCTTCTCCACCATCACCATATTCTTTTCTTTTCCTCACATATTTTGATAAAGTGACATAACTAACGTTCTTCAATGTAGCAGCACGTCTTAAACTGTTCCCATTCATGACCATTTCCACTGCTGCCTTCATGTCATCTTCCAAGAAGAGCCCCTTGCTACTGTTACGCTGTTGATTTCGCACCATTTCTGAAACAAGAAGAAAAAACCATACTTACTGCACAATGAAAAACACATGGGGCAAAATGAAACGTTTCATTGTGCCCCAAATTCATCTGTTTCAAGGAACCCCAAACACGCCGTTTTGCTTTCCCATACTCTGTACCACAAACGTGAAGCAGTAGAAATGCGAAAGTCGAGCACAAACTTCAGGGATAGATGTACAATGAAATGCCATAAAAGCCGATTGAATTAAAAAATCACTCTTACGTGGAGGCAAAAATCCGTTTGCGCTAAATTTTTACTTTCGCAGCGAAAAAGAACACATTACCTCGTCAAATTTGGTACGCGACTGATGAGCAGGGGACGATTAGCTGACTTTGTTGGGTGTTGCCCGCAGCGCTTACTACCGGAATTCCGTTGCACTGGACACTTCTGTAAATCCGGTACACGAAATATTCCACTGTGCCCCGTGTTCCATTGTGCCCCACCCTCCCCTACTATCAGTAGTGTTTGCGCGAATTGTTCAAATTTTCGAAATTTCTTGGCAAGTAGTAGTAGTAGTAGGGATTAAATATCGAATGGAGATATTGCTTATCAGAATAAAAAATTTGAGATGGAAACGGTGTGACAAATCTGTACAACATTTTTAGTAAAATTTACCCTATCTCTTCATTCCACTTCTGTTTATTATCCTCTCCTAATTAACCTTTGGTAAGAAAAAATGAAACATATAGTCGTCTTATGTCGGTAAGTTCATTCTCAATTTTTTGTTGTTGATTATTTCGGTTCTATTCATTCATTGGGAAAATAAATAATTGAGTTACAAAGGAAGAAGAAGTACTATTGTGAAGTATTATGTTTGTTTCGGGGAAACTATTGATATTATATATTTCAGACTATCACTTTTAGTTTATTCCTAAGATTTTATGTTTGCTTACTTTTTAATTGAATTGTGAAATGAATCGTCACCTCAGAATTAGATGGCACAGAACAGAGCAAACAAGTAATATCATTTACACTCAATTAATCGCACCCCTGTCAGATACATTTGTAGTCGCTATGGATCTGAAAGATCCAAAGAGGATGAATAAATAATATCGAAATTTTGCACTGAATTTAAATGGTGGATTAAATGGTAAAACGACTTTGTGTATTTATTTGATAAAACTAATAGTACACTCAACCTGCAAACTTAAAAAGGAATTGGAAAAAAATGTGGATATATAAGTCAGGCCTCTTCATCATCAGAAGCAAGTTACTTCTCAGTGTCACAACCGTCTGCACAAACAAAATCACAGTGCTGAAGGCACAAGCCACACTGTTTGCAGAAGTACTTTGTTAGTCTTCTTTTATTTGTCTGTAAACATGGGTGAAAACAATTTCGAGAATTCGTTTCGGATGAATGAGCTTCCACAGAATTGCATCTCGCAGTATGACAAGGAGGGGTTTGGGTAGAATTTCCTGAAGCCTCATACGTATTGTGAGCGGTAAATTCGGCACCAACATTCGCCTCGCTAACCAGTCTTCAATAAGTTTCAACCCAAGCTTCCACAGGAAAAGGCGACGTTTCAATTTTTCATTTTCATTCGAGAAAAAAGTATTTGAGAATTTATTCCAGCTAGGTTCAACATTGACTAAAATATAACCATCTTCATTCATCTCCGTGCTCCCCTCTGTACGTTGTAGGAGGAACACATTTGATCAACAACGTACACTCCTATTTTATAGTGGTTGTAATATGTAATGATTCCTGGTTTTTTTTGTTTTTGTTGATTCATCAATTTCATCACGTGTGTGCATACTGGAGATTAAAATAACATTTTTCTTATTGTTTTTATTCAGAGGCACGTAGAAGTCCATTGTTCATTCCTTTCGGAATGCAAATATGCTAGAAAAGTTCTCTCTTTGGGTATTTGCAATTTGCTTTTCTTTAGTGTTTCCAAAAACGACAGGTGATAATTCTTTACGAACTCTCGAAGTTAGAACACATCTGAAAACCAATTATCCGCAGTAACATATTGCGTCCAGAATTTCGAATAGGGGCTACCAACCGCTTCACAACATCTACGCTGCTGTTACTAATTTAAAATGGCCCCTCTCGCTGTCTGCCAGCATAAATTTCAAGGTTACTACGGCAAAAAATTTCATTCCATAACCTCTAATAACAAAATCTTTCAAAGTTATATGAAATGCGGGTAAAAGCTAAGACAAATACATAAAAGATGCAGAAGATGGCGGACAGAACAAAAATAGCCGCTATGGACCTATGGTCATGAAATGGAATTGTTGATGATATCCTATAAATAATCATTGACTGTTATATTCAACAAATATTAAAAATCAACAAGGAGATTCATGGTTACTTCACGCAAAGCGAAAAAGAGCTACTGAAACAGAATGGTAACCACATACATGCATTTTTATGGCTTATTTGCCATCCTCAATAGGGTATAACCAAATAAGAGTGTGAAACTTGGGAAAAAAGATGTTTATCGAAACATGGGAAAACACAAAACAACGGATTTCGACAGGAAAACCAAATGCACTGTTGTGCCTTCAATTGGAAGATCCCAAGTTTTTGGGAAAACAACCAAGATTGACACGGTGGCGCATATAGCCCCCCTACCTGAACCTTCCGACCCATAGTAAACAAGAAAAAAGATGTACGAATATCGCGTGTTATGTAAACAACAACACAGATATTCATGGGTAATTCACGCAAAAAGGGCTATTGAAACAGAGTGGTAACCGCAAACATGCATGTTTCTGGCTCATCTACCGTCCTCAGTACGGTACAACCAAATAAGGGTGTGAAACTTAAGATCAGAGATGTTGATCGAAACATGGGAAAACTCAAAACAACGGATTACGACAGTGAAACCAAACGCACGTTTGTGCCTTCAATTGTAAGATCCTAAGTTTTCGGGACAACAACCAAGATCGACACGGAGGCGCATATAGCCCCTCTCCCTGAACCTTCCAACCCACAGTAAACAACAAAGAAGATGCACTAATATCGCGTCATATGTAAACAACAACACAGATATTCATGGGTAATTCAAAAAGAAAAAAGGGCTATTGAAACAGAGTGGTAACCGCAGACATGCGTTTTTTTGGCTCATCTGCGTCCTCAGTACGGTACAACCAAATAAGGGTGTGAAACTTGAGAGCAGAGATGTTGATTGAAACATGGGAAAACACAAAACAACGGATTTCGACATTTGTGCCTTCAATGTGCCTTCAATTGGAAGATCCCAAGTTTTCGGGACAACAACAAAGATCAACACAGAGGCGCATATAGCCCCCCTGCCTGAACCATTTAATCCATAGTAAACAACAAAGAAGATGTACGAATATCGCGTGATATGTGAACAACAACCAAGAGATCCATGGGTAATTCACGCAAAAAGAAAAAGGGCTACTGAAACAGAGTGGTAATCGCAGACATGCATGTCTCTGGCTCAATGTGCGTTTGGTTTCCCTTTTGACATCACTTGTTTTGTGTTTTCCCATGTTCTGATCAACATCACTGCTCCCAAATTTCACATCCTTATTTGGTTATACCGTACTAAGGACGGCAAATGAGCCAGAAGCATGCATGTCTGCGGTTACCACTCTGTATCAGTAGCCATTACTCTTTTTGCTTGAATCACCCATGAATCTCTTTGTTGTCGTTCATATACCACGCAATATTCGTACATATTCTTTGTTGTTTAATATAGGTCGGAAGGTTCAGGCGGGGGGGCTATATGCACCTCCGTGTCGATCTTGGTTTTTGTTCCGAATACTTGGGATCTTCCAATTGAAGGCACGAATGTGCGTTTGGTTTCCGTGTTGAGATCCGTTGTTTTGTGTTTTTCCGTGTTTCGATTCACATCTCTGCTCTCAAGTTTCACACCCTTATTTGGTTATACCGTACTGATTACGGCAAATGAGCCAGAAACATGCATGTCTGCGGTTACCACTCTGTTTCAGTAGATCTTTTCCTATTTGCGTGAATTATTCATGAATCTCTTTGTTGTCGTTTACACATCACGCGATATTCGTACATCTTCTTTGTTTTTAATATTGAAAATGATATGAACCAGAATTAATCACGAATTTGATCGCTAAGGCTCTCAAAGATCCAACACGTGCCTACAAAAAACCATATCACCCACCAATAGTCAAAACAACATTAAATCGTAGGTGTCGACGCGTTAGGAAGATACTGAATAGGGTAGTCTCCTACTCCAAGGTGCATGCGTGACACACCAATTGATGCAAATTGTGGATCTCACAGACAGCGACTAACCGAGTGTTAAAAATCGAAAATGTTGATATTCTAGTGATTCATAATATGTTTAACAGTTTGAATATGAGAACTAGAGGAGCTAGAATTTCTAATCTTGGCTATCAAAAGATAGTTCTCAAGATCGTTTAGAAATAACACCCAGTATATGGTAGGCTTTGCAAAATGGGTCAATATTTTAGGATATGTTTTGGTAATTACTCACAAAGAAAAACGTATTGTTAGTATACGAAGCCAAATGGAGTGACCACGAGGAATACCTGGCCATCCTGCGCTCTGCAGAAGGAACGGAAAGGGACCAAAGAATGCCAAATAATAGATAGTATGGCAACTCTACAGGGCGCGTTTAGAGAGAAGTTCAACACCCTGTCCAGAAGCTGAAGCCCGATCGTCATGAGGAACTTCACAAAAACCAAGGAAACCTACCGGTATAGAAGATCGTTAGTTTTCCTAGGGGACGGCATGTCCTGGTGTTGCGGGGTATCAACTCATTACAAATGGTGATGGACGAAAGAAGCCTTCAAGATCAGTTGTCAAAAATAACTCACGTAGTGTCTGAATCATTGAAGGCAGGGACAGAAAATTCCGAAGCTTTTAAAAAATACGATGAAGAAGCTGCGTCTACCTCTGAGTCCATAAATGACCACATAAAGAAAATAGGGGAAATAAGTTCTTAAGGAATACGTTAGTATTCAGGAGATAATTTTCCTGTAATTACAGGAAATACAATTCAAAAATCTGAAAAACAACATCTCCCTCTCCAGAGGAATTTAACGGCAAGCCATTATTTTCTCCTGTAGGGTTCATCAGATACCAATCAACATCCTGGATCCGTCTGTCCATAGCTTCGACCTGAAAAAGTTGAGGGAGGAATTTAGAATATTACATCAGAATTTACCTATCCCCCTATAAGATTTATCCCACTACTTCCAAGTCCCTATATGTGATTGTAGTTTCACCGATAAAAATATCTTTGTACATGTTAGGATCGCAATAAGACAACAATCTTCCGAGTGGGCCCTTGTCAACAACCCCATTCCTATGGGAAAATTACACATGTAAAATACAGCAAGCAACTCTCTACCTGGCTATCTTGAACTCCTCTTCAATAACTCATCAAGTGAGACAAATTTCCGGAGAGGGTCTACAACATTGCAAACCGTTTCATGACAATCCCTGCTTCATTCCGAGATTTTTAGCCGATACCTCAAAGTACCAGGTTGTGCACGAAAATTATTCGATGAGGCCACCGCTACAGAGATCAGTCATCACTGCCCAATGAATTGTTGTAAATCTACCTCTACAATCATCACTGAAATTGAAGAGGAAATTTACGTTATTACACACCCAAAGTCCCCAACAGAACTAGTCTGTCCAAACCAGTCGGTGATTGAGCTGCCCCCAGAATATACGACTCCCCGGGCGCTATCAAACTTACAGTATCTTGTCACTGTAAGCTAATGATGGAAGGCCATGAAGTGATTCCCCCCGATTTACTGGTTCGGGCAAAATGCCCCATGTGGCAACCGTTGTCCATATTCTCCCAGCAGCATGGTCCACTCTGCAATCATTCATACTAAACCCTAAACTCAGAATCAGCCCCCCTCCCACATTTTTAGATATCAAGGAGTGTCTAAACAGAAACTGGATTTTGCATACCCCACACCTCAACTACTCATCAGCTGAAGATACATTCGAAGAAATTATGAGTAATATAAAAGAAGTTGCCTATTTCCGTTCTATGGAACATACTTTTGAGTTTGAGAGTAATACATTTAGTTTTTCACCAAGGCAACTAGTTCACGTTCATGGCGGTGTCACCAGTAGCAAGGTCAGAATCGGGATCAGAATTGTACGAGAATGTCCAGTTTTGGCTGGTACTGACAGATGTCGGTGTCTTCACGGGATACATAGGTCTGAAGCTACTTCACGAATGGGCGAAATGTATCCCCAGACAAAAATTCTAAATCGAAATGGAAGAGCCAGCAACGCTAGAGGACGGCCAACCACACCAATGTGTAATACGAATTTTACAAAATGAGGGGCCACAATTAGAATATAAGTTAAGTTTAACTTTTGACCATACTATTAGGCGGAAAAGTTAAGCACCACGTTAAATAACGCTAACATAATTTCCAGATTAAGCTCACTGTCCAATGTATTGTTTTATTTACTAGTATTCCCTAAGATAATTATCCTTAATATATACAATTATTTGAAGGATATCAATTACAGAAATAGGTGGCCCAACCACGTAAATTCTGAAACGAGGTTAAAAAGAGATGAAGTAGATTTCAATGTAAATATTATGTAGAACAAAAAGTATTGTATATAACATTAGACCATAACTAGCCAGTGAACTGAGTCCCGAAAGGAAATAAATACTAAGTAAGGAAATGGTTACCCCAATACTATCTTTGTTTTCATTTTATTTTTTCATGTGAGGGTGATAACTGACAAAAGTGGGTGGAGTCCGCTCCGACAACAATGAGAAATCCACTGGCTGAAGCCCAACGGTCCCTAGATGATCGACACGACTCCGATGATCGGGAACAAGAAACACGTTGGGAGTTCCAACCTAACGGAGAAATGGATGTTGTAGAGTTGCGCCTATATCAGAATCAACCAGATAAACCCCGAGTAGTTGGAAAACATTCGGCAGAGGCAGATTCGGGCTAGAATTTCAATTATTCACACATTATGGGACATTATGAGACAGACCGTCATATCCAATAAATACACCCGATTGATTGACGCAAAGTGCTGAAATCTAATAACTACTAAGTAACGCAAAGTGCAGAAGAAAACTGAAGAGTTTAGTATGCTGAATACCATTCTGCCCAGCCAGTCAAAAGTACAGAAGCACAGGATATCCCAAAAAACATACCCTTAGATTAGCCGAAATGTGATGACACCGACGCTAAGGTCAAGAAGTACCGCCATTCCAATCAGGCACATGTTGAACCAGCAGGTAAAGAAAACGACGTACCGCCAGGCTCAGGTCTGGACTCGCCCAGGGCACAGTAGCAATAAGTCATGTGAACTGTGTTGAATAGAACAATAAATTTAGCTGCTAAGGTTATTTGAATTGTATAAACACAGAAATGTTAAAGGGGTAGCTATGCACTATATCAGATATGTACTATTAGCATTATAAGGAGCGGCAAATTTATATTCTAGGTTAAAGGTAACAGTGGTAACTCAGGACTGAGAGCAGTCCTCTTTTTTTCGAAGGGGGGGCACATGTCACGTTTAGAAATAACACCCAGTATATGGTAGGCTTTGCAAAAGTGGGTCAATGTTTCAAAATATGTTTTAGTAATTAGTCACAAAGACAAAAGTATTGTTTCTTGGAGTAAGAGAAAACAAAAAAAAACGAACTCAGCATTTTTCGAGAGAACAATTTCTTAGCTCGAAAAATATGTTTTTTCAGGAAGTTGGTCTTCGGAATAATTGGAGAAGTTATAGTCGAGTCAATTCAGTGAAGCCTACCCGAAGGATCTTCAGCGCGATCGAAGAAGAGAAGACGTGCCCTGGCAGAATGTTAGTGTAAATACAATGTTTATTATGATTTTCATGAAGTATCGTTGAGTTCTTTTTTAGTCACGAGGGGGTTAGGGTTCAGGTGCCCTAATTGTTGCCGCTCAGCCATTGATTGGCTTATTGTGAACCCCCACTCACAGGTATTGAGTAGAGTCCCATCCTAAATTCTTAGCGAACATTGAGATTCGTCGGACTATGTTTTTCTGCATTCCCTCCTGATTTGTGCCTAGGAAGATATCTAGACAGGAGGCTCGCCTTCTGCACAGGGCAGGGCAATCAAAGACCACGTGCTTTGCGGTTTCTTCTACTCCTCCACACATCCTGCAAATGGGATTTGTTATTTCAATCCCCATTTTCACTATGTGTGCGTTGAATATCCAGTGACCAGTTATGAATCCTACCACTTTCCGCAGTCTTTCCTACCCAGTCGAAAAGCATTTGCTGCGTAGGAACTCAATGGTCCTTTTAGCATTCTTTTGGACTGAGCATGTCTCGTGATTCTGTTCCAGCACTTTTGGTGTTCAAGCGACACCCAGTTGGAAACAGTTTTTCGTACGACGCTGTATGAAACGCCGTATGCTGGTTCTGGTCCCATGAGGGTGAGATGAGCTCCTTTCTTGGCACACTTATCAGCTCCCTAATTGCCAAGGTTTTCAAGGTATTGTGACATTCCCACACTATCTTCGACGTATAGCTGTGGCTTGCTATCGTTGAGTTGATTTTATATCATATTTTCTGTGCCTAGTAATATTAAGCTTTGAGTGTGTGTCTATAGTTGCTAGAAAATTAGTAATTTGATAATAAATAGTTTTGTGCAAGCGTTATCAACTTGGTAGGGTACATATATTATTGTAGGAGAATTATTGAAGTTATGTTCCATGGGTCTCAAATCATATTTTTAGGAAGATTTTGTCAATTTGAAATGGTATCGCTTGTTACGATCTTTAAATATACGTTAAGTTTCTCGTTTTTAAAGAGTGGTAACTTAATTTGCCCTAAGAACCCCTATATCATTGCTGGATGCGTCGGACATGTGACAGCTTTCCGTTTATGATACTTTTCATGTAAATGATATATACATTTAAGTTAATTCGATATGATTTGTATTTATGATCATTGTTTATCTTGATTCCTGTTAAAGGCCTGATAGCTCGGTGAGCCGAACCTAGTTGACCCTTCATCTTGTATTAATATATGCTGTAGTTTGGATTTTGCGTTTTACTCACTGCTATTTGCATTTTTATTTCCATTTACTTGAATTCCAAATTAACATATTTATTAATTTCATACATTTTCTTTCCACTAGCTCCAATTATGTTTACTTTTGATATTCTTATTAAATTTCTTTGTACTTTTTCATTACAATATATACAAAATCTTTGCTCTTTTTATTTTAGAAAGTGAAAAAATATTCACAATATATATTTTACTAAAGCAATTAAGTTTATTAATTGAAATGACATGAGAAATAACAAAATTCAACAACAAGCCTCAATATCGGCCATATCACAAATAGGTAAGATAAGGATAGCAACGCCTTTTATGCTATATCGCTTTCTACTGCCAAATTTGTCCTCAGTTCTTGGCAATACCCTTCCCAGTCCATTACAGCTTAGCAAACTACTGCGATTCCAATATTCAGAGGCACTTCTAGATTTGCCAAGCTTAGTCCGGTAAATGAAGGTCTGAAAAGATCGAAACCTGTAAATAAATCTGGCATGAGTTCCCACATAGCGCAATTTGTAGGTCATCGTAGGTGTTTTGAAATTAGAAAATCCTTTACGCGTTCTTGGCGGCGGAGGGGTCTGAAAATGGACCCCTAAACCTTGTAAAACTAGTTTTCCGTTAATATCTGGCTAAATATGCCGATTAGAGAATTTTTGTTTACACAAAAAATGAAGATCAGCACTTTTTCTACAATGATCCCTACCAATTTTTTCGCAATGCCAATATTTTTTGCACAATCAGACTTCAAAAAATCCATAATTTCCATATTGAATAGATATGGTAGTTTCTTGCCGAATTTCCGCTCGATGGGGCTGAAAATGCACTGATCTCCATCTTTTGGACTTTAGAGACCAATTGCAGATGGCGCCAGAACCTTTGCTCTTCTCGCTAAATTACGGAGTTCATGAATGAAAATCTCGCAAATATTCGATTATTCGACAATTACCGGCGAATTTCACCTGCATTCTTTTTTGCAAAGTAGCGCTTGGGCTCTCTCAATTGTATAAGCGAATGTACTGTACAATTTGAGTTGCAAATTTACGAGAAAATTGCAAAAATTTATTTTTCCTTGTGCCAAGATCTTGAATCCCGTTCTTTTGGCTAAAAGCAAATGACAACTTTTAGAGCGTATTGAATATTCACCATACAACCAATTTAAACAATTTTCGCATTTTTGCGATTTTTTGCAAACTTTTTTGGGAATAATATGGGTGCAGGATTTCGGGAAAAATACGCAAGTCATTGAAAAATTACATTTATTTGGAAGAATTGGTTGAATATAAAACATACATAACAACCTTTAGGGTGTCCTTAACCACTCCAAGTCATCAGAATCATATACATATTCTTCATCGTCAACGGTATTCTCGTCGCCTAATCCCTCTTGCTCCATTTCTACCCTTTCCCCTGTCGTCATTTCTCTCTCTTCCTCTAGCTGTATTTCTACCTCCTCGCTTTCTAACCCTTTTGTCTCTTCTTCCACCTCTATTTCTACTTCCACCTCTAATTCTTCCAGGAATATACCTTCATTTCTTTTATAACTTGAACATTGTGTCAACTGACACTGAGCTGTGATGAGATTCAGAAGTGTGGTCATGTTTCTGCGTTGGAAACAAGTGTGATTTGACGCCTTCTGGCCAAACTGCTCTTTCTTTTCTCTATTTCTATTGAAGCAGGTAACTGACAGAACAAACAATGGTTTTGGAAGTCAAAGCCACCATGGGAGCGCTGCTTTTGTCTTTTCGGGTTCGTTAAATGGTATAACCGTCTTGAAGAATGCTTGTCAAACTCGTTATACGTAAACTTGCCTCGAGATTTAATAATATAGCGGTCCCTACACTTGTTGTGCATTCGTACAGATGATTGTTTTTGGAGAAATAGGTGTAAATTATCTCTCCTTGCTCACTCGAATCAAATTTTCTAAACCACGAGTAACATTTACACCGTCATCCACAACACCCTGTTTACAAAGAAAGCATTCTGGAATGGAATCCGGTTTCATTTTCACAACACGAAGAGATACCAAAACAATAGATGATCCAACTGTTTTTTACACCGAATTGAACAATTACACCAAGTTTTTGAAGTTGAGGCACAAAAAAACAAATCTTATTTCCTGCTTCCAACAAAAAAATCCTTGAATATTCTTTCTTGTAGACAAGAATAACGTGGAAATTTCTCACTTTAAACACTTTTTTCTTCTTTTTCACTTATTTTTTTTAATACTCAATCAATTTAATTAAAGATAATTATTTTATTTTAAATAAGTAATTGAAAATAAATACGGAAAAAATATCATCAGTACATGAATAATCCGGTCAAGTCGACGACTCCAAAACAGAGATTAAATACAAACACATGCAGAAAACTATCGCCGCGTGGGTACACGAGGTTAGGTAATATACAATATCATGGATCTCGGAGGGGGAGCGTAAACACCAGCGTATATAATTGTAACAACCATTTTAGAACTCAAAAGGAATATAGGGATTGACTTATATCAATGGAAAGGTCAGAATACAAGCTTTACTTTGATTTGATCATTAATCCTCAGTAAATGAAGAGCGGGGAACAAGAAATGGTCAAACAGAAAAGGCCGGTTTTGACTCATGTTACCAATTTTCCTCATTTTTTGAAAATTATTAGACTATATTATAAATAAAAAAATATATTCCAAAAGTAGACCATATAAGCTTTAAAATGATGTGCATCGGGAATCAATATAATTCGCGCTTGTTCCGAAGATTCTTTGGAACTCCGAAATCGGCTAAAACATGCAAATAAACAAATTAATTGTATATTAGAACGCCAGAAAAATATTGCAAAAAAAATTCTGAGATCATTCAAGACCCCCAAGGTCCCATTATCAAGGCAAAATTAGAATAAATGACTATTTTTCAAGAAAATATGAATAAATGAATGAAGCAGCCTCTAAATATTGTTGAAAAAAATTTTGACCGCTTTTTTAAATATTTTTGGCAAACATGAACAGACTTCAAGTAACATGGAATTGTAGCTACAGGTTTTCCCATTCCGATGAACTTTCAATCATCGAAAAATATAAATTTTTTCCCGAGATATGGAACAATTCGTCCGCCCGGTTATAGGTTGATTAATAGAAAGCGGAATTCCTGCAGGTAGAGCAGCAGCTGGAATGAGGGGACTTTTGAGTGCCCGTATCTCGAAAACTATTGAATTCTCGAAGAAAATGATGAGGACCATTTTTGTAGAGAATGAGCTGGCCTGAACAAAAATTCTCTAATTGGCATATTTAGCCAGATATTAGCGGGAAACCTGTTTTTCCAGGTTTTGGGGCTCATTTTCAGCCTTCTCCGTTACCCACAATGTGTTTTCTCATTTTAAAACACCTGCGATGACCTAAAAATCGCGCTATGTGGGAACTCATGCCATATTTATTTACAGGTTTGACCCTACAGTTACTGGACTAGCTTTACATAGTACAGAATTCAATTAGTGCATTCCATTCTTGGGCATGCGCATAGAATTTTAAATCTAAATGACGGTAGACAGATAGATGTATTTATATCTGTAGTGTTGGGTCGTCATACTCTCCCAGACCCATATTAGCAATATAGGAGTATTGAATATATGGTCTTATATAACAGTGAAGGACCGCTTCAAATATTTCAAAAAGAGTTTAACGTCATCCCTGATGCTCAACTGCTTCTCAATTTCAGTTTATATTACAATCAATTTTCCATATAGTATAATGGGATATTAGGTACCATATATAATTAAATATATACTATTGAATGATAGTACTTGGAATATTCAATCAAACAATAATATATGTAATCTACACATGTCTTTTTTTATCTTCAAAATCAATAAATCAAAAGGAGTTAATTAAACGAGACGTGACACAAACTATGATTTGAGACCTACGTAAACTTTCCAAGTATGCCAAAACACTTTTAAGTGTATTGCTCTTTTAGACTAGATAGTATGTGCGAAGTTAATTAAAACAACGGTTACACTAATGGAGTTTGGGTGCAAAGTGTATCACGTACAAGAATGAAGTTGTGTCTTTTCTCTTCATCTACCCAGGCTGTGACACTCCTAGCTTTCAGTGTCGTAGATAACGAATAATTTGGAGAAGTTCGTCTCTATTACCATCACCCGTTGTTATCCTCACTAACATTGACGATAAGGATAATTAAATTTAACTAAAAAGTAACGAGGCGGAACTAACGAACATGATAATGTCAATAAATAATGAATGTTTCACGGGCAGATAGAAACTTAAGAGCAATCTCAATATTATATGGTGGACATAATCCAATGAGCACAAGGAAGTTGAAAAAAAATGTCGTGAAGTGGTTGAAAGCCAAACGTCGGAAAATATTTTTTAACTAACGTTAATTCAACGGAACAATGTCGCGCGAAACAAAGTTATTTTTAACTCAATAAACACGAGTAAAAACGTCTTTATTATCGTTTTATTCCAGTTTTCAATAACGGTTTTCAACCATTAATAAGAAGCGTTGATTTAAGAAGAAGTAATACTGAAAATGAATGTTTTCTCTATCGTTTTATTCTCATTATTGATCATGCTTATTAAACATTAACAAACAACGTTGATTCAAATCAACTAAATACGAGAAATCTACGTGTTATTCTCACTTTTAACCACGCCTAATAAACATCAATGATACCTGATCAATAACGTTGTTTTTAACCAAATATAAACGTTATAGGACGAGAAAATTCTAGAAATAAGTAAGAAAATTATGTTACTATGAATAAGATAAGGAATGCAGAGTTAGCATTTATTTTAATATATAACGGAATGTTGTTCAAAATAGAGTTGATGTTGGTCAAAGTTGTTGGTTCATCATTAAAGTTTGTTTATTATTATTAAATTGTTGAATATATTTTCAAGTAATTATTTTAAAAGTATTGTAATTTTGTTTACATCGTTTTCGGTGTTACATAGTTATAGTTGGCGCAGTCAGTAGGATTCGTGCGGTCGTGAAAAAACTTTGTCGAATCGTTCAAATAAAGAACTCACGATTTGAAGTTTCAACATCAAGCGCGGATTCCAGAGGATTCTACTATCGAAGAAAGAAGAAACCGGAGCTCTTGAAATTGCCATATATAACTGCAAAGTTTCCTATTTTACCTTTCCATAACTTTTTCAAGCGTTGGAGAGATATTTTATAAAATTTGGAATACATTAGCGGCCAATTTATTTTATGAACGAATAGGAAAATTTATTGGAAATTATTGATAATAATAATTAAGAGAATTCCTTTTCATCTGACAATATAAACAAAATGGCTACTGCAACTACAATAACCTTAATTTGGCAGTTATTTAAATCAAAACTGGAAACTACTAAACCATATGACAGTGGCAGTAACACGTTAAATAAATTTATAAGCAAATATGAGAAATTAATTGGAGCGTATGCCATATATAATGATATTGAAATAAATGACCATGTATTGGTTTGTATACAAGAAACACTGGTAGGGGAAGCTGAAGCCATGGTAGGAAACCGAATGGAACCAAATACATGACCAAAGATCAAGGAAGCCTTGAAACAGTGTTTTTCAAATCGAAGAGATATGGACTGCATCGTGCAGGAATTAACAAGGCCTTTTAAAAATGAAAATTTGATTGACTTCGGGGCTAGGCTTCAATTATACAGAGAATTAGAGACGACTTTAGTCTTAGCGAAAATGATAAAAGATGCCATGTTAATAATTGTGATAAGACGGCACTGGACACCTTTATTGCAGGATGTACTGGTTTCTCAAGAATAACATGTATCCGAAAAAGCTCAACTCTTTAGGCGATACCCTACGTTGAAGAACTTGAGAATTTTGAAAGGTTATACGGTTATTTGAATGAGCCGAGATCCTAAAATTCCAATAGCTATAAGTTACCAAATAATAATTCATATAACGATAAAAATAATCAAAATCAGAAATTAAATTTATCCAAATTATCTGAAAAAAATTACCAATATTACAATAATTTTCAACAAAGACAAAACTTTCTAAGCCAATCAATTAACATAAAGCCACAACCACAACAACCTCGACATTATCCGACTAATGTATTTGGTCCAAAACGAAATGTTGTTAGACCTCGCCAAATACCTGTACGCAGGTTACCTAGACCGAAACCCATGTCGACACCGTCGAGTAATTTTACAGATTTTCCGAAAAGAAATAATAATTTTATGAATTGAAATATTATTAGCAATAATAGTAATAATAATAATAGATTCCGGAATATTAATAATCATTACTTCATATCTGAAGAACTATATAATAATAACTATAACGAAAAAGGAAGCAATAGAAGAAACAGTAGAATTGGCAGATGATTTTGAAAATTTCGTTCGTACAGAAGAAAATAATGATAAATAACCAAATAAAAATTTTCGAATTAGCTCTTCAGAAAAGAAATCCGAGGTAGTACTAATCAATAAAGTACATTTAGGCAAAACTAATCTTGTGATTAATTCTTCATCGGGTATAAAACCAAATTGCGATTTGAATGCAAATTAAGTAGATTTAATACCTGAAATCGCGAAATAAAAGTATTATATTGAATGAGACTGATTTAAAAATGAAAGGAAATGAAAATATGCTGGTTCTTAAGGAAAGAGTGAGCCAAGCGAATGAAAATGATACGAAAATTGGAAACTTTAACAAGGAGATAGAAGGAAATAATCAAAGTATAAATAATGAAATTGATGAAAGGAGCAAGAATATAAATGAAACTATGAATAATAAAATGTATGAAAACATAAAAAGGAATAGAAGTAAGATAAAAGAGAGTAACAAGAGCGTAAACAATAGGAATGGAGGAAGTATTGAAAAAGTAAACAAGAAGAGTCAAAATCATGAAAATAAAATAAGGGGACAATGCAATATTCAAGGATTGCAGCGAGAGCCCAATAATAATCAAAATGTTGAAAATCCAACCAAACATTTCTTTTTTGGTACTTTTTTCAACATCTGAGAGTTTTAGATAGAACACAGAAAATATAAATCTCCCTATCTAAATGATAATCAACCAATATTTTTCTCAATATAGAATTTATCTGGATCCCAATGAAACGCCTTTGTCAGTGGCGATACAAATGCCTGTTATCAGTGGGTTTGATTGCGCAACTTTGCACTTTGTTAGCTCTCAAGGATGAAGTACACTGTGTCGGAATTATAATGGTTAAACTTGAAATGAGAGGGTAAGGGTAGATTTTCTGCTCCTAGAAAATGTTAAATAAAACAGTACAGTCGGAACTGAGCCGAAGGCTGAATAAATGACCCGTTATGATTTAAGTTTGTACAAGTTTTAATTGCGAAATAGCTGGGATGTAGCCAACAGAGTGTAGACGGTAAGTTGAACTAATTTTGAAATATTCGAATAGTAGAGGGAGTAGTCGTTTGTTGGAGAAATAATCACCTCAAGTTAATTGGAAAATGTAAATGGGTTCATTTTATACAGTGAAATTACAAAACCCGCAAATCTGGAATCAAACAAGTCTAGTAGTGGGTCAATTCACAAAACAATTTATTTCAATAGGTTTATTGCTTTATATCTTCGGATTAGTAAATTAGCTGAACAAGTATAGTATAACTGAGAATTTTTTTAAAAGTTGGCTATTACGAGTTGATTGATTTTGATTGAAATTGTGAAGAATTTTGCTACAGTAATCAATTCAATATTCAACCCTATTTAGATCTACTGACCAAAGACTAGGAAATGCTTTAATCTAAGAAAAAAACTACATAACAGATGAGAGAATTTTTTTGAATCGAACTGATCGTAAAATCAACAGGCATTAGATAAGAATTTTTATTGAGTTTGTCAGTATTTGATTGACCATCAACAAAATCGTGGAGAGATTCGAATCATAAAGAGAATTAGAATAGATGAAAAGAATATTTGGATAATAATGTGCCATAGCAATGGCAGAAAAGGAGAATGACGTGCAGTAGATAATTAACCAATTCGAATATCTTTGAATACTCGAACAAACGGGCCCTTATTGTGTGGTATCACAAGCAACAGTAGTTGCCAAGTGATGCAAGTACACCCCCACAAAAAGCACCACACCGAAAAAGTCCAATACAAACTGTCTACACTATAAATATGGGACCATGAACAGTCACTCTATATATACAATAAATATTTTTCATACAATATGTCAGTTTTCAAATTGTCGAAAATATAGGAACGCGTACACCGATCACGATAAAACTCCGTCAGTTGGCACTGAGGCTACAGTATTATTTTTAGCCTCCTCATTTTAGGTTGTATGTCTATATATATATATATATATATATATATATATATATATATAAATATATATATATATATATATATATATATATATATATATATATATATATATATATATATATTTTAATACATATCCTCTATCTAAATATTGAAATAAGGAAAAATGTGCATATTTGGATGTAATACTAGTGATACACACTGTATTATCAATAATTTTAAAATTTCAATATACAAATAAATTTTGACATTTCAATTTCGGATGACATTAATGCAGAATATACTTTATAACGATTTGAAAACAAGAATACAGATGTCTCTGTAAACAAAATTGCAATTATATTAAAAGAATGAAAATATCTCTTTGTTATAGGAAAACGTAAGTTTGTATTTTTTAAAAAAAAAAGAATTTTTTGGTAACCAAAGGAGAGGAGAATTATTTATATAAAAAGTTTAGTGAGTTGATTGTGATATTCCCACGAGGCAACATCGAAATAAGAGTTGCCTCAAATTTATTTAAAAATATGATAGTAATTTATATGAATATTATCAGATCATCAAATCCTGCATTGTAAAGCCAGTGCGTGTATAATTCGCAACGAATTGCATCGATAAAGTGCGGGTGAATTTCCGATTTCTAAATTATTAATTTAGAAAGTTGTTCCTGAATTCTGAACACGGTTTAGAATACGAACGAGTTAACCAGTACCTAGTTGGTGAGTCCTGTCCAGTTTATTTACATTATTTCTCGAGAAATCATAGGCCTTTATTAAAAATATTTCAAAATTAGGTGCATCTTATGGTAATAAATTCGATTGAAATTACAATAACGTTACTCAAATAAAATTCAACGTCAAGCTAAGATAATTTTGGCATAGACAATTTAAACGGAAATTTGCGTATTTTGACATTGATGTACATCAAGTATATAATCAAACATTTTGAACTTAGATAAATTATTTAGCGAGTAGATTTATAATTATAGGTTGTTTTAATTTTAAGGTTGATAGAAAATTCTATCTTTGTTTCTGCGTTTATAATATTTCTGAAAAGTTCTAATTTCTTGTAATTTGTTATTTGATAATATATTATATAAATTTGAATTCCAATCACTCTTTGGAACTCATTCCATATTCATTTCTCATTGTATTTGATAATTTTCAGGCTATAGAAATTTTGATATAATATGTGACATTTGGTTAATTTCCTGACAGTATAATCACATATGTCATGAGATAATTTAATTGTCTCGTAGTATATTGAACAAACAGTTACTCTAGATTTGGAAAAGCGTAATACGTAATTTGAAAAATTCTTTAAAAATTTATAAATTTGAATATTATTTTAAATCTTTGATCCCTCTCTGAGATGAGAGTGAGTAAGTCGATTGTGTATTGATTTATCTTTCACAATATAAAATTTAATATTCATCTGAGCCGGGCATATTAATTTGACAACTGCTGGATGTTGTTGAGAAAGTTATTGCGGCTATCTTGTTTATGACTTGGTACATCGTTTCTCCTCTTTTTCGGTCTCTTTGGTGCTGATATCTTTATTGTTGTACAGATCCATGCCGGTTGACCATTTGACCATTCCAATCTAATGCGTAAAACTATGCATGAATAATATTTTGTAGTTCAGGGGTCACAATTTTACTGCATTTCCTTCTACAGTTACACAGAACTGGAGCAAATATTTTGGCAGCAATGGTTTTTCCCTTATAGTTGACATACTCTTCGCCCCGATTTCTTTTAGTTTTTATGAGATTCCTTTTCCAGTTACCTTCATCCCGACGTTTCCGTTTGGTAATATTTCTCGTTTGTCCCATATTCTGTACTGTTCCATCTGCATCTCCTTCCGGTTTAAAATTGATTGCATCACTTGCTCTTTCGTCGATACTTAAATCGTCCGAGTCCTCTTCAGGAGGGTAATAAGAGTCACCACTATCAGATGCGGATTCGGGAACTGCATCTTGTTCACGTTCGGCATAATTATCGCCAGAGGCTTGCGCTGACATACTTGCGATGTTATCTTCTCTTTCAGACGTTGGTATGCCTGTAATTAATAATACCAACGGTTACAACGACTACTATACTTCAGTACATTCACGATTTTGACTAGAATCGTGGTGTGTTAGCAATAATAATCATTATTATTACTGCTAACACAATAATCCCATACTAACCCAGAACAAAAGTGATCCAAGTAAAATTTTTATAACCGTTTTATTTTGACTCTTATTTTATTAAAACATGCGATTAAAGAACAGCAGTAATCCAAGTAACATTCTCGAATAAACGTGTTGATGGAATCTATTACCAAAACCGAATAAAAATTAAGGCTCATTTTTTTAAAGAATGACATAACCTCAATTACTTTTTTAAATAACGATTCTTATTTCAAAAAATATGTAGGTAAAAGTAAACTTACCCGCCCTATCATCCACGACGTCATTTTCATCGTCATTCATCAACCACGCTGCTTGTATAAATTTTTTACCACGAGACATTTTTTCGCCACAATAAACACGATCGGCGGACTTGCAGCACAAACAATCACTGCTGGTTTGAGAAGTTTGACATGTTACGATTTTAGTACGTTCAGAAAAAAATATTACTCTAATGTTGAACTAGATGCGATCCGAAATAAGTACAGATTATGCTGAGAGTGATTAATAATAATAATTCCTAGTTCTTACTAATTTGTATATACAATGATAAAAATAGATTATTTTCATTATCCAGAGTGAAATGGATCCAACTAACAATAAATTCAGTTAGATCATTTATGCATACCTATTTTAAGTATAAAAACTGCTCCAAGTTACATTATAATACATAGATCATTTCTGCACTCACTCCCTGACTACTTCTGCTGCCAAAATTTTTTAAATTACCAAAGAGCAGATATATATATACAGGGTGGGGCACTATGAACGAACTATTCTCTGGGGTCTAAACGGCAAATAAAATTAAAAAAATTAGACGTAGAATTAAGTAGATTACTTAGGACTATAATTTGAAAATATTTTGGAATATACAGGGTGCTCCAAAAAAGCGTGCCGTATCAAAGTTAGGTTCCTTTAAATGGAACACCGTGTATTTTATCACATTTTTGAATTATACTATTAAAAATAATGTAAGTTCATCGATATTTCCCTATGCCTATCTAGTTCAGTTTCCAGGATAAATCGATTTTACATAATTTCTAGAACCTCCGAAAAAATGCAATAACTTTAAAATAAAAACGAATAACCACATTTGCTTTACACTATCTCACTAAAAGCTTTCAACATTCTGTTTCCAATATTTACTGGTATGCTATAATATACAGGGTGTTTTTAATATGACAGTATAACACTAACCATTTAATACATAAATTTCTGGCTTAATTTAAATGAAACACCCTGTATCTGTTGGGTCTGTTCAACGTGGGAATTTATCACCTTTCAATTGGTATTAGGTTTGCCTATATCTAGATCTGATAGTTTTCGAGAAATTTTAAATTTGTTTTTTAATATTCAATTATTTGCTGACATCTAGTTACCTATGACATGATGATACTCCGATGGAAAGTTTTTAAAAATTTGTTATTTTGACAGTAAGTGCTTTGTTGTATGATTTATTATTGATAAATTGAAGGTCTCTCAAATTATGATTTTATTAAGGGTAAGTACACTATTATTGGGCATACAGATACAATAGGCTTCAAAATTATAAAAAAATAACTACAAAAAATTTAAAGAAGGTGTTCAAAGTGACGCCCATTTTGTTGGATACAAATTTCAACTCTAAAAAAAGTTATTGTTCACTTTCTTTAATATCTCTGGTGTTACTGTTTGAAACGCTCTCCTTATTCTATCCTTCATGTTCTCAGGAGTGGTTGGCTCTGTATTGTAGACAATACTTTTTATGTAACCCCAAAGAAAATAGTCTAATGGCGTCAAGCATGGGGATCTTGCCGGCCAAAGGTAAGGACCCCCTCGCCCAATACATTTTTGTGGAAAAATATTGTTTACGTAACGCCGGACAATTACACTGTAATGAACAGACGCACTATCTAACTGCAGCCACATTTTTTGTCTTGTAGCTAGTGGTACGTTATCTAAAAGTTCGAGTAGTTTGTTACGGAAAAATCTACGAAATTTTCTTCCAGTTAGCGTTCCATTAAAAAAATAAGGCCATATAATGTGGGTTCCAACGATTCCTGCCCATACATTTAATGACCAACGATGTTGATGATCAACAGTTCGGAAGTAATGCGGATTTTCGTCGTTATAGTAATGAAAATTATGTTTGTTCACTAAACCGTTTTTATGAAACGTAGCTTCATCCGTAAACAGAACAAAATGAAAAAAATCTTCAGACCCTGCCACTTTATCCATAACCCATAAACAAAACTCAATACGATTTTCAAAGTCACTATCAAATAGTTGCTGGTGCATTTGAATATGGTAGGGATGAAATTTGTGTTTTTTAATTATCCTTGCGACACTTCTCTTGCTTATACCTACTTGCTCACTAATACATCTTTGACTAGTATGTGGATTCTCAACAAGCGCACCTATTACTTCAAATTCTGAATCGTCTGTAATTGCAGATTTTCGTCTAGAATTTTTTGTATATTGCACGCTTCCTCTAGTTTTAAATACGTGCAGTAGTCTTTTAAAAACATTTCTGTTAGGATGATCTCTATTTGGATACTTTTGAGCGTATAATCTACTTGCTAAAAAACAGTTCTCCTGACACTCACCAATAATTACGATCATATCTATTCTTTCTTCGTTAGAATACTTTTTCATGTTTAACCAGGGATTAATAACTATGTCAATTATTAAGACTTAATAATACATCAACACTATACAAATTTATAAATTTATTTGTCAGATGGAATGGTATTAAAATAATATCTATTTGAATGACATTGCATAGGTAACTAGATGCCAGATAAGTGAATAATATTAAAAACCAAATAAAGTACACAGCCACCCACTTCAGAGGACATGAAGAATAGGATAATGCGAGCTTTTTAAAGAATAACACTAGAAATATTAAAAAAAAAAAATAATTTTCAAAAGAGTTCAAGCTTGTATCTAACACGATAGGCATGATTTTGAGTACTTTCTTTACATTTTTTGTAAGTTTTTTTACTAATCTTAATGCAAAGTTAATGATTGTACCCTTAATAAAATTCTGTTTTAAGAGACCTTTAAATTATCAATAATAAATCATACAACAAAGCACTTACTGTCAAAATAACAAATTTTAAATTTTTAAAAAGTTTCCATCGGAGTATCATCATATCAAAGGTAACTAGATGTCAGCAAATAATTGGATATAAAAAACAAATTTAAAATATCTCGAAAACTATCAGAGTAAGATATAGGCAACCCTAATACCAATTGAAAGGTGATAAATTCCTACGTTGAACAGACCCAACAGATACAGGGTGTTCCATTTAAATTACGCCAGAAATTTATGTATTAAATGGTTAGTGTTATACTGTCATATTAAAAACACCCTGTATATTATAGCATACCAGTAAAAATTGGAAACAGAATGTTAAAAGCTTTTAGTGAGATGGTGTGAAGCAAATGTGGTTATTCGTTTTTATTTTCAAGTTATTGTATTTTTTCGGAGGGTCTACAAATTATGTAAAATCGATTTATCCTGGAAACTGAACTAGATAGGGATAGGGAAATCTTAATGAACTCACATTATTTTTAATAGTACAATTGAAAAATATATATATATATATGTATATATATATATATATATATATGTATATATATATATATTATATATATATACTGAACCAGATATCTTAGATAATAAGAGAAGTAGTATTATAAAATTAAATTTGCTAGTATGAAATATATATGAAAATAACTTAATTTAAGAAAACAAGTAAAAAGGAAACACTTTGCTTAATTTAAACAACATATCAAATAAAGATATATTAAATAATAACCTATAACAATATAAAAAATAAGGAATTACCTCAATGATAACATAAAATATAGATATTGCCTAACCAATGTAATGATGTAAATAAAGTTGCCTAAGACGAAGAATAATTTCCATATCATAACAGCTGTTTATCTGAAATGAAAACAAATATTACTATAGTTAATTCATTATAATCATTAATTTAAGAATAAGAACAAATATAAATATTGAATAGAATATAATCCAATAGATTTCATAGATAAACAAATAATGACATATAGACAAATAACATAAGAGAATTTATATTTATAATTGATATGAATGTAACAAGAATATACTATCAATAATAATATTGAATGTTGTACTATGTAAGTGTATCTAAGTATAACCAATTTTAATGTATTTGTATGTATGAAATTGTTTTGATAAGTGATTGAAGTTTCAATTATCTGATTACAAAAGACAATATCTTATTGGTTGTAAAAGATGACATAACAAACTGTGAATCAATAAATAAACTTTTGAATAGTGATCTGGAAAATAACAAAAGACTGTTTTGTTTAAAAAAGTTGAGAATCGAGGGGACGCTTAGGGAGAACGGTAGCGAGTGTTAAGAAGCGAGGAGTGTGTGGGATAGTGTTCCTAAAAATTTAAAGATATTCCCGATATAAAACATTTAAACTCCTAAAGTACTGTTAAATACAATATTAGAAATACTTACAGTTAATTGTAACAAGTTTTCCGACAAGAATCTGTGAAATTTTCAACAACTTTGGTTTTTTGGAGATTTAGTGGAGTTTTCCTGGGATCCAGAGACTTTCTTCCAAATTCAAGATCAACAGGACAGTGTATTTAAATCATTTATTGGCCAATAAATAGTGTAAAAACTCAAAATCCCAATTAAGTACTTAATTTCATAAATTGACAAACTTTTAAAAATATGATCGATATAAAAAAGAAAGAAACAGACTTTATATAGTATATTCACTGTATAAATCATTAAATTTAATAAAAGGCCGAACTTTATATAAATTAAAATATGTACTTACGCTAATCACGCCATCTTGTAATCGCAGAAATCTGGTGATTGAAATTTTATAATGTTGTAACCATGTCCATTTGTATATAATTTCTATTTTTATATCCATGTATTTAACTAATTTCTTCCCACAGCTATTTGTATCATATATAACTATGATATATATATGAATTCTTTTATGTTATTGTAAATTGCCATTTACTTGTTTGCATCGTCAACAAACTGTGTTTGTATAATATCGATGTTTCTCACGTATCATAATTGTTCGTTTCCTGTTAAAGCGCATGACTAGTTTCCACGCATGCGCATTTATGATATTATTAAAATCAATAAATAGGTACAATAGAACCATTGGCGTCGCATATTATTTTATCAAATAAATATTGCATTGATAATTAAATTGATTTCAAATAATGTGTTTTCTTTTTATTTCAACTTTTTCAACAGTATAAATTGCCAGGACTCAAAGGGAAAAAGGATTTCATGCTCCCGAATAATCTAATTATAATAAATTATTAAACAAATATTTAAAACAAACTGAGCTAGCCAAACTTAAAACAAAAAAAATCTAAATAAATAAACATACACTTTAAATCATCTACTATAAAACTAAGTATTATATATCAAATATATAGTATAATTGGCGCCCAACGTGGGGCGTTGTAAAAAATTTTGGTTATATTTGTAAATTTTAAACTCAATTAAAAATGGCAAAACGAATGACGTTGAGAGATGGAAGGCAGGTAGGAGCAGACAGTGGATCAGAAGAGGAAAGGGAAGAACGAAGTCATGGTATGGGAGATTACCAAGCGGTATTTTTGGAACAAGGACAATTAGAAGGAGATGTACAGGAAGAAAGTATGACAGCAGATGGGGAAACTGTAGAACAATAAGAGAGAAGGGAACCACAAGGAGGAATGAATATCAGCGAACAACGGATGCAGCAAATGTTGAAGAGCATAAATGAAAACATGATGCAACAATTATTTGCTAATATGAACAAAATGGAGCAAAATATAAATGGAAACATGGACACAATGAGGGGAGATATGAACAAAATGGAGGACAATTTGAATGGAAATATAAATAGAATAGAGGGGAGCTTAAACGGGAAGATGGATAAAATTAATGGAAATATGAATAAATTGGAAAAGAAGATAGAAGAGGTGAAAACTGAAAGCATCCAGGAATTCAGGAAACTAAGGGAAGAAAATGAAGAATGTAGGCAGCAGATAAATAAGGTGAAAGAAGATATGGTGGAGCAAAACAAACATATACGGATTGAAATTCAAGAAAACAGTATGAAAATTAGAGAGCAGATAGAAAATCAAGTAGTTGAACATATCCAAGAAATAGAAGAAAAATTACCGGGAACAATCCAAGCAGAAGTAATGAGACAGAATGGAGACATAACTAAAGAAGTAGAAAATATAAAATTCAGGGAACAAACAATTGAAGAAATTATGCAAAATTACCAACAGAATGCGGAGCAGAAATTTAAGGATTTGGATACAAAGGTACAACAACAAACAGGAACATGTGAGGAGAGGAACGAGCACTTTGGACAAATATTTCATAAAGAACTGGAAGAAATGAACAGAAAATTACAGGAAAGCATGGAAATTAAGAATATTGAGAAGAATAATCAGGAATTAACAAATATCACAGATGGGACAGAAGAAATTAAGAAGGAAACTGGAGAAGCAGGATACAGTAAATTACAAGGACAAGTAAGTAAACAGGTAAATCAACATTCTCAAGGAAAGGTGAATGAAGAAATCACAGATTTGTATAGTAGAATAAAAAAATCAACAGGCATATGTACTAGAAGGAGTCAAGTCATGGATAAACAATATAATAAAGAAATAGAAGAGATGAACCGGAGATTAAAGGACACAGTAGAAGAAATAGAAGTTAGTATAAGAAGAAATAAAGGAGGTATAGGATGCTCAGGAAATTTTTATAATAATGTAGTAACAGGAATAAAATGGGACAACATGATGACTATGATTCATACAAAAGCTTTCTCTAAAATAATAATAAGTGAAATGAATAATATGGAAGAATTGGAAACGCAGATTTTAATGGATTCATGGGAAGAAATTTATGAGATATGGGGCAACAAAGTTAAAAAGGATACAGTAGAGAATAGACAGACGCTTCAGAAATTTATCGAGCATCAAACAACAAGAGAAGAAAGCAAGAAAAAGGTTAGAAAAAGAAAAGCAAATTAAATAATAGAACAAGAGAATAGGAATGAAATTTGGAGACGAAAATGCAATTCAATGGAAAAGGGAAAGGATACAGAAATGAAGTTGAAATTAAAATTTATTATTAATGAGTAACACAAGTATAAATAATGTACATAGAATTTATTATTAATGAGTAACCCAATTCTGAAGAATGTATATATGTTATGTTACAAATAATACTTGAAAAAAGGAAATGATAGTCATAAGGATAGATTTAAAATTTAATATTAAGTAGTGTACAAAGATAAAGTAGATATTAGACAGAATTTTGTTTTCCATTTGGCAGCTGATGATCCAATTAAAGTCATCTCGTTTGTTTCTTCAGAACCTAAAAAAATAAATATAATATAATATAAAAAAAAATTCATTAGGTAAAACTTATAATTAAAACATTTAAAAAAATTTTGAGTATGGCAAATCAATATATATATATAGCAAATAAAGGAAACAATTTATAAGAGATACTGGTTTTACATTGAATGAAACTATTAAAGAATATATGATAGAGGGGATAAAATAAGAATAACTCAAGTATCAAATAGAAGTTCACATTTTTAAATAAGGAAATAAGATGTAAGTAATAAAGGATAGGAAAGGATAATAATGAATGATATTGATTAAAAATATAGGAGGTAATGTTTAATGTCAATTAGAATCTTATAGATTACTTGAAAATACAGGAAGGAATAAGGAAGTTGATATTGATATATATATGAATTTAAGAAATAATTAATTATATTGAATAATGAATATTGAAAAGAAATATGATATGAGGAGTATGTAGAAGTATAATGTAATTACAAAGAAATAAGTTGATATATAAGTGGATGTTAGGAAGAAATGATAATAATGAAGTATTATATGAAGTAATATTAAAAATATAAATTGACATTGATCTTAATCAAGTGTATTTTAAGGAAAGAATTAGGAGACTGTTATTGAAAGAAATAGATTTTGTAGTAGGAAAAATGTGAACAAATATTTGAGAAACAAAGTTAAAGAAAGTAAGATTATGCCATAAAATTGTTAAATTTTTTTTTGAATAAAATAAAATCAATCATTTATAATAAGAAAATTGAAATTTAAATAAATATCCAGGGTATGGATATCATTTAAATTTAAATTTGAGGGGAATTGAACCAGATATCTTAGATAATAAGAGAAGTAGTATTATAAAATTAAATTTGCTAGTATGAAATATATATGAAAATAACTTAATTTAAGAAAACAAGTAAAAAGGAAACACTTTGCTTAATTTAAACAACATATCAAATAAAGATATATTAAATAATAACCTATAACAATATAAAAAATAAGGAATTACCTCAATGATAACATAAAATATAGATATTGCCTAACCAATGTAATGATGTAAATAAAGTTGCCTAAGACGAAGAATAATTTCCATAT
This sequence comes from Galeruca laticollis, assembly GCA_963921935.1. Classification (NCBI taxonomy): domain Eukaryota; kingdom Metazoa; phylum Arthropoda; class Insecta; order Coleoptera; family Chrysomelidae; genus Galeruca; species Galeruca laticollis. Next base: position 37,888,744 of record OY998179.1, on the reverse strand, counting down.
CATAACAGCTGTTTATCTGAAATGAAAACAAATATTACTATAGTTAATTCATTATAATCATTAATTTAAGAATAAGAACAAATATAAATATTGAATAGAATATAATCCAATAGATTTCATAGATAAACAAATAATGACATATAGACAAATAACATAAGAGAATTTATATTTATAATTGATATGAATGTAACAAGAATATACTATCAATAATAATATTGAATGTTGTACTATGTAAGTGTATCTAAGTATAACCAATTTTAATGTATTTGTATGTATGAAATTGTTTTGATAAGTGATTGAAGTTTCAATTATCTGATTACAAAAGACAATATCTTATTGGTTGTAAAAGATGACATAACAAACTGTGAATCAATAAATAAACTTTTGAATAGTGATCTGGAAAATAACAAAAGACTGTTTTGTTTAAAAAAGTTGAGAATCGAGGGGACGCTTAGGGAGAACGGTAGCGAGTGTTAAGAAGCGAGGAGTGTGTGGGATAGTGTTCCTAAAAATTTAAAGATATTCCCGATATAAAACATTTAAACTCCTAAAGTACTGTTAAATACAATATTAGAAATACTTACAGTTAATTGTAACAAGTTTTCCGACAAGAATCTGTGAAATTTTCAACAACTTTGGTTTTTTGGAGATTTAGTGGAGTTTTCCTGGGATCCAGAGACTTTCTTCCAAATTCAAGATCAACAGGTCAGTGTATTTGAATCATTTATTGGCCAATAAATAGTGTAAAAACTCAAAATCCCAATTAAGTACTTAATTTCATAAATTGACAAACTTTTAAAAATATGATCGATCTAAAAAAGAAAGAAACAGACTTTATATAGTGTATTCATTGTATAAATCATTAAATTTAATAAAAGGCCGAACTTTTTATAAATTAAAATATGTACTTACGCTAATCACGCCATCTTGTAATCGCAGAAATCTGGTGATTGAAATTTTATAATGTTGTAACCATGTCCATTTGTATATAATTTCTATTTTTATATCCATGTATTTAACTAATTTCTTCCCACAGCTATTTGTATCATATATAACTATGATATATATATGAATTCTTTTATGTTATTGTAAATTGCCATTTACTTGTTTGCATCGTCAACAAACTGTGTTTGTATAATATCGATGTTTCTCACGTATCATAATTGTTCGTTTCCTGTTAAAGCGCATGACTAGTTTCCACGCATGCGCATTCATGATATTATTAAAATCAATAAATAGGTACAATAGAACCATTGGCGTCGCATATTATTTTATCAAATAAATATTGCATTGATAATTAAATTGATTTCAAATAATGTGTTTTCTTTTTATTTCAACTTTTTCAACAGTATAAATTGCCAGGACTCAAAGGGAAAAAGGATTTCATGCTCCCGAATAATCTAATTATAATAAATTATTAAACAAATATTTAAAACAAACTGAGCTAGCCAAACTTAAAACAAAAAAATTCTAAATAAATAAACATACACTTTAAATCATCTACTATAAAACTAAGTATTATATATCAAATATATAGTATAATACATATATATATATATATATATATATATATATATATATATATATATATATATATATATATATATATATATATATATCAGATAATCATAGAATTGTCAATAATATTTTATCCCTTGGATTCCAATACAAAAATGTAAATATGCACAAATTCCTGTTTGATTGTCATATGTATTTGTTGGAATTATATTGTAATGTTAATATACATCTGGATTCGTAGTACATAGATTAACATCTCACAAATAAACGTTACCTAAGTGCCTTTTCATTAAAATAGAATAATTTTCATTCACTGCATTTCTTACTTTTCCCAACAACGTCCGCGATGTTTAGGATGGGTAAAGCACCAGCAATGCGGTATTGAAATTTACATTCTAATGAGGGGTGAAAAGGTAGGAACTCTGTACGACCTGAAGGGAAGGAGGAATGTTTGCTAATTATAAACCAACCATAGATGTTGGAACAGAATTTAACATAGTAGAAATTAACAGAAGTAAATGTAAGTGAACAAACGAACGGAGTACGTAAAAATACAATTATCTACGAGGATCTATTGAATTTATATTTTGGTATAAATAATCTGTGTTCAAAATGAATTTTTCTAAAATCGAGAATGTATATGCACGGTAGTCGGCTAATGCAGTGCCTGCTTGTCACTCTGAGGTTGTTTTATTTCAATTATTCATCCCTGATTTGAATCTCAACTTCATAGATCTCTGTTTCATAACTACTACGTTCAATGTTCATAACTTCTGAAAATTAGGAAGCAAAGAACTCAACCATTCTTAGTCACTTCTAGATAAACTTGAAGTGCATTGGTGTGTAGATCGTCGTTCTATCCAAAGGTTTGGAAAACTTATCGTAAATGTTATTGTTATAAGTGGAACTAACTGTTTCCAAATAATTTCACTATATAATAAGGAAATTCTAAAAAAAAATGTCAATTGTTTCGATATGTTTAAATATCATCGTCAGAATGACAGAAGTTACTGTTGAGGTGATGCTCACTTGATGTTTAATAATTATTTTGGCGAGATCTAGGAGTGCCTTATTATGTGATTTACTCAATATATATGAATAGAGAAAAGAAGATATGATATTCTGAATATTGATGCTTAGATATTATTATATTAACCCTATGGGGATAACCAGCATATATATTTTAAGATAAGTATAACTGTGAAATGATATAGGAAACAAAGGAAAACAATTATCCGCTGATCTATACAATTATTACTTGAGAAGACAGTTTAGTAGTGGACAACTCTCTAAATTTATATGTTCATTGACGACTTCATATTGTGGGTATCTTAAATGTCTCATAATTTCCATTTACTAAAGGAAATCTAGTTCTTTTTTTTATCACAAATATGGAGTACTTCTAGCTCTGTGTTAATGAATGTTTGGCTTCAAGTAGATGTTTTGCACAGCGGGATTTCTCGATTCTTTGGTTGTTTTAATCTGTATACTCGTAAGTGTTCATGTGTCCGATCTAAAAATTTCGAATTTTTTCACTTATATAGACGTTAGGGTTGAAAGAGGAGATGGTAGACAATTATACCAACCAAAATGACCACCCCACATGCACGTGGTACATCCTACTAGGTAACTAATGGGGCTCTGTCACCCGAGCGATTGCCGGAATAAGCAAACCCCTCTTATTGGCCAAGGAAGCAGCTACGTAGATTCTCGGTTGAGGCCATTGAAGATCGACTTCACTAAGGGCTTGATACCGGATATCTACAGGCGACAATCACTAGCCGGCTGCAAAACTGCTATCAAGCAGGTAAATGGAAAACCACTTGATTACCTATTTCATAGAACGTTATAGCGAATCGGGAGAATGATAATAATAGTGTGCTAGGCAATTCGGCAAGCAATCGGCGCCACGTCGAGTCCGTGTCAGCGGGTGTGAAATGGGAATCCGGGCAGATGGATGTGAACAACTAGGCATTATCTGCGATATGGGTGTCTGGAAGACCAAAACTCAAACTATGTAAAAAAAACACTGCATAGGAACATGGAGCATCCGAGGATCATTGTTACCTGGCAAATTATATATATTGGAGCGAGAACTTATCAGTGAAAAGTAGTCATATGTAGAGTATCTTAGACTCACTGGAAAGGCCGGGGACACTCGGAGTCCAACCACTACAAAATCTTTGTATCAGGAGTAAACAGAAGTGGTCCAAAAGGTGTAGTAATACTGGTTCAAAAGAATCTAGCAAAATATCAATACAAATATCATTCAATAATTGATCGCCTAATTAAAATGACTTTGATGCACAACCAACAAAGATCAACCTACTACAGAAGATATATATATATATTATATATATATATATATATATATATATATATATATATATATATATATATATAATTTTATTCATTTTTCTTGGGCATCAGGTTAATCGTAAATTCTTCATCAATTTATATTTTTATTTGACGTTTCGCTCTCTAATTCGGAGCATTTTCAAAAATTTTTACATCGATGTTAAACAATAAAATGGAAACGATTGAAAGATTAAAATTGAATGTACACACAGAGACGACAAAAACTGGTAACTAATAAAATAATTTCAAAAACAATAAAATCGAAAATACCTGCCTTAGAAACAACTCTTTACAATATACCAGGGACATTCAACATGTTGATGTTATCATTATAATAAATTATAATATATCTGGCTTAGATTTTTGATATCTTGTTTATCGTTTACTGCATTGTTCTCTTTTTTATATCTATCATTTCTTTTATTGTCAGTTTTTTGTAATTGGAATCTTGGTTTATTATTTTAGTATTATTAAAGTCAAATTTATGTTTTTCATTTTTCTCATGTTTATGAAGCGCAGTGGAGGCGTTTTTTGTATATTCATGGCCATTAAGTCTCTTTTCAAGATGTTGAGTTGTCATACCTATATATTTTTTGGGACAATTTAAACATGATATAGGATATATGACGCTAGATTTTTTTGAAGCATTTATTTGACTTTTTAATTTGAAGAACAATGGTGATAGAGTATTTTGTGCCCTATGACAAACTTTTATGTTATGTTTAGATAATATATAATTCAGTTTTTCTGATAGTTGATTTGTGTATGGCATTGCGATGTATGTAAGAGGGGATCTTGTATTGGTTTGTGTGGATTGGATTTGACTATTGTAATGTTTATGTGTGCATTGTTTAATGATTTTGTCAATATGTTTGGATGGATAGTGATTGTTTTGTAATATTGTTTTTGTTTGATATGAAATTTCTGGACGATATTTAGGTGATGTAAGTGTGACGGCTCTATCTATTAATCCTATGATTACGCTGTTTTTTTGGGAATTAGGATGGTGGGAGTGGTAATTCAAGTAGCGACCTGATGATGTTTCTTTAATAAAATGTTTTGTTGTAATTTTATTTTCTCTAGTTTTAATCAGTGTCATGTCCAGAAAATTTATGGTATTGTTTTGTTCGCTTTCTATTGTGAATTGAAGCTTTGGATGAAAATTATTGAAAGCAGTCAATATATGATTTATTTCATTGGATGAAACGGCAGCTAAGCAATCATCAACGTATCTTTTGAAAAATAATATATTGAAATTTATTTGCTTAAGCACAGTTTCTTCAAGGTATTCCATTACAATTTGTGCGAGGGTTGATGAAATTGGTGAACCCATAGTGCACCCATTGAGTTGTCCAAAAAAAAATTTTTTTTATATTGAAAAAAATTATTGTTTTGGATTAGCATTATTCCTTCTATGAATTGTGTGTGTTGTGTGTTCTTTTAATAATCTCCATTTATGTTTTAATAGATGGGTAATTAGTTCATTAGGAATGTTGGTATACATTGAGACTACGTCTAGAGAAATAATGATATAATTGTTTGGTATTTGAACAACGCACACATAAACATTACAATAGTCAAATCCAATCAACACAAACCAATACACGGTCCCCTCTTACATACATCGCAATGCCATACACAAATCAACTATCAGAAAAACTGAATTTTATATTATCTAAACATAACATAAAAATTTGTCATAGGGCATAAAATACTCTATCACCATTGTTCTCCAAATTAAAAAGTCAAATAGATGCTTCAAAAAAATCTAACGTCATATATTCTATACCATGTTTAAATTGTCCCAAAAAATATATAGGTATGACAACCCAACATCTTGACAATAGACTTAATGGCCATAAATATACAAATAACGCCTCCACTGCGCTTCATAAACATGAGAAAAATGAGAAACATAAATTTGATTTTAATAATACTAAAATAATAAACCAAAATTCCAATTACAAAAAACTAACAATAAAAGAAATGATACATATAAAAAAAGAGAACAATGCAGTAAACGATAAACAAGATATCAAAAATCTAAGCCAGACATATTATAATTTATTATAATAATAACTTCAACTTATTGAATGTCCCTGGTATATTGTAAAGAGTTGTTTCTAAGGCAGGTATTTTCGATTTTATTGTTTTTGAAATTATTTTATTAGTTACCAGTTTTTGTCGCCTCTGGGTGTAAATTCAATTTTAATCTTTCAATCGTTTTCATTTTATTGTTTAACATCGATGTAAAAATTTTTGAAAATGCTCCGAATTAGAGAGCGAAACGTCAAATATAAATATAAATTGATAAAGAATTTACGATTAACCTGATGCCCAAGAAAAATGAATAATATATATATATATATATATATATATATATATATATATATATATATATATATATATATATATATATAGTTATTTTATATTCTTGGGATTGAGGACCATTTTTAAAGACATTTAACTAGTAGTTAATACATTTTTATTTTACGTTTCGGTCTTCCATGACCTTCATCAGAAATAAAATTTTTTGTTAAAACTAAAAGAAATGGTACAAGTTACAGAAAGAATTTTTAAAAACAAAACAAATAAATCTTACCTTCGACAGAACGTTCATTTGATTATTTAATATATTTTATAGATGTTTTAGGATGCATCACATAATAGAATGCATCCTAAAACATCTATAAAATATATTAAATAATCAAATGAACGTTCTGTCGAAGGTAAGATTTATTTATTTGTTTTGTTTTTAAAAATTCTTTCTGTAACTTGTACCATTTCTTTTAGTTTTAACAAAAAATTTTATTTCTGATGAAGGTCATGGAAGACCGAAACGTAAAATAAAAATGTATTAACTACTAGTTAAATGTCTTTAAAAATGGTCCTCAATCCCAAGAATATAAAATAACAATATATAAGTAAATAAAAAAGACCAAGAACCAAAAAAAAGAAAAACAATATATATATATATATATATATATATATATATATATATATATATATATATATATATATTGTAATGTAATAGATCGGTATTATCACGGTAATGTAATCGAGTCGGAATTATCCCTATCCGACACCAGTGTAATGTGATCGGTTATCTTCCTGGTTTCCTTCTTCTCTGTTGGTAGTGACCGGAAGGGCCCTACTGTACACTCCTATCCAAAGAACAAAATCGTTGCAGCGTGCTGTCACCAGTGCCTTGCGGCGTAAAATTTAGAACCAAGAATCTCCCTGCGGGATTACCTCGAGGAAGGGGTTGTTTCTGGCTCGAGCGATCAAGGTCTTCGTGGGGCCTCTTGGGCTTATACAGTGTGCCAAGCCCGAGTTCGCAATGCAGGTCGAGTCGGTCCGTCCTATTGGCTGGTACGAGGGTGAGGGCTGAGGTTAAAGGAAATAAACTGAAAGGTTAAATATGTACAAGTATATATTACAAAATAAAAAAATATAGTAGTGAGTCATACGAAATTTTTCGTAATCGAATGAAATATAATAACCCGGCTATCTCCTGGTTTTTTGGGTAGCCTACGTGATATAAAAAAATAACAAAGTAACGAGCCGGATTTTTGGTACTTAACAGGAATAATTTCAGTACCCTATACACTACAGTAAATCATATAATGACAGTAGTATGTTGAAGTCACAAAAAAATAGTAACTAATTTAACTTTGGCGATAATTATGGTCTCGCGGGTATGGTGGATATCCTGTACAAAAAATAAGGCAATAAAAAGAAATCAAACGAAACTTTATGAATCAGAACAAATACGATATCCTGTAAACCATATATATATATCGCCAAAATTTTTTGGGATTGCCAAAAAATAATTATGAATCTCGTGAAATTTGGGTAACCGGTACAATATGAAAAAAGAAAATCTATATCCCCCACTTTGAATTCTAATTACGATTCTCGTATAATTTGATATGTAGAATGAAATCTATATCAACAAAATTCGGTAGATTAATTATGATATCTCCGGTGTGTGGGTATCCTGTAATATTACTGTAAAATTATCGGTTGAAACTCCAAATAGGAATAAATATGATCCCCTGTACAATATAAATATCCGTGCACAATTTCAGATAACCAAATATATAGGGAGATGGTCCTTGAACATACGATATTTCCGTAAATACCTATAAATTTTTAGATTCTAATAGTAGATGAGGGGCGCAGATGTAAATGGTACACTCGATATGACCGGAAAAAATATGTGTTCCATTACCTTTTAGGGACGTCCGGTTAATTCAATGGAAATATAATAAAGCAGATCAATACAATATATAAAAATTAATTGTACGTTGAAAACTTACGTTTTGGAATATCACTAGACATAAACTACACAATATTACTATTGAGGGTAAAGGGGCCGTTCGTACTTAGACTGGCCACTTCGGGGAGTGTTACTGTCTCTCTCTTTTAGATTCAAAATTTCTTGTTATTTATACTAAAAATTACCTCGTCTATGCCCTTGTGTGAAGGTTAGTTTTCTGTATCATTATTTTAATTTGTAACGTATTGGTAAACAAAGCATGACACAATCGTCAGCTGTGATGTTTATTAACCTTGCAATAACGCACTTTGTTTGTATCAATTTCTTTCTCTGAGGTCAACATTTATTAATTATTTCGAATTAAGAAAAATTTGTCTATATGGGGCGTTCTTAAAATTTTCTATGTCATATCTCGTGTTTATTACGATATCCTCGTATATTGTAAATATAATGTTAGATGATTCGCGTATAAAGATTTTGGCATTTGAAATAACAGGAAAAGAACATTTATTTTGACATAAACGTCAATATTAATGGAACAACAGATTATATTTAAAAATTAATGTATCGTTATGAATAATATAGTAAAGGAAATAAAATTAAACAATTGTTCAGGTAGATAAGTTACTTTAAGTCGGTACACAACAGTAATTACAACAAATGTGATTGGTGATAAGTGCGCGACATGTAAAATAAAACGTAATCGAAAGCGACCAATGACAATCAAGATACAAAATTTGCTGAAAATATATGAATGATCCATCAAAAGTATATATAAATCAGCTAGTAGGAACATAAAAAAAAGAAAGTAATTAGTTGTTGATTTTTTTAAAATGAAAGAAGATGAGTAACAATTTTAAAACATTGAAGAATTTCAATGAAGAAGTACATAGATTATGTTACGAAGAAATGATTTATTTGATTTTCAATGAAGAAAAAACACAAATAAAAATATTATAAAAAATTGAAGAGATTTCGAAGGTATGAAATTAAATTATCAAGAAGAAAATTGTTGATTCTGAAATAAGAAGATAGAGACGTATAAAGGGCGTAAGAGAAAGTTAAAGTTCCCGAAAAGTATAAGTACATGTACTGAAAATTAAATTTATTCAAATCACAAACTTACATGATATACATTTCAGTGACATCATTGGGTGATAAATATCCATCATCATATCTACTAATTATGTGGACGAAAGACACCCATAATGAATACAATTCCAGATATTTTCTGAGGAGTACCATATAAAACTAGGTAACATTTCCATTAACACATAATAAGCTTGGTATCAAGTAATTTCGTCAAGAAGAAGCTTGGAACATAGATTTGTAGTGTATTTAGAAAGGTGATTGAATTTATCATTGAGCAGCCATTACAACAGAGACAATTGTAAGTAATTAATTTTCAATTAGTTATAGGTTGTAAATAGTTTTATTATTATTATTATTACTGATATTTAAAAAAAAAGGAAAGCTTACCTTTATTCCAATAACGATACAATAATTCATTCTTACTCCAATAACGACATAATATTTCATTTTGTATCAAACAAACATACAATGTAATCATTCTATGTTGAATGCTATTACTGTTTTATTTCGACAAGCTCGAAGCGTTAACGAGGAGAAACGAACATCGTTTGAGTTTGCGCACTGTTATACATATGTGATAGAAATCATATAATATTAAATAGTTGTTGGGTCCATGATAATATTAATTGAAATATTATAAAAATTCTAATTGATGCATGGTTGTAGATATATTAAATAAAGAACTGTTTTGAATGCATTTTGCTAAATAGAAATAATTGAATATAATTTATTTCGATAGAACCCGACCCAAATGAGATTAGGAATTTACGACTATACGTGGTGATGCAAAAATTTCATTTATACATATATTAATTATACATACGTATATGTAGTAATATATATACATACATACCAACATGCGATGGAGCGGATGAAGAGGTAAGAGAATATATACCAATTAATAAAAGAAATCATCTCCAGTATACCCAAGAAGGAAATAATAACAATAATGGGCGATTAGAATGCAAAAATTGGCGAAACAATATCAGAAGAGTATTTGAAAGGAACATTGGGCGCGTATGGAATAGGAGAACGAAACGAGAGAGACGGAAGGTTACTCCAGTTTGTAATTGACAATTAACTCAGCATTATGAACACGATGAACAAGCATCATCCTCGAAGATTATCAATCTGAACTTCAGCGGGGGGACGATATAAAAATCAAATAGATTACATCCTTGTCGACAAACAATGGAAGAGATCAGTCATCAACACAGAGACAAAACCAGCGGCCGATTGCGGGTCAGATCATAAACTGTTACAAGCCGAATTTCGCATTAAATTACATAACAAAATAAATACAGATAGAAGATATAAACAGAAGAGATTTAGGAGCAACCGATGAGGAGATTAGGAAGCTCTGGCGCTTATGATGCAATGAAGTACCACGAGAGCTGTAACAAAGCCGCTATATATATCAAGACAACGAAAAATGAACGGGACGATCAAAATAATAGAATGGAATCTGACACACTAGGAAGAACAACATACCGGGAAGGCCAAAGAAAAGGTGGGCAGACAACTTGCTATCAACAACAATAGTAACAGAGACAGAATAAGAGGTAGACAAACAATCGAGCTAGTTGAGCTATAAAGGAGAAAATACACATCAACCCAGGCAATGAAGATCATACAGATTAGTGATAAATATTCAGTACCACGAGAGGAAATTAAAACCGAACCCTAAAAGAAGGCTACACTGCTAGAAACCTAATAAACGTCAAACACATAGCGACTGAGGAGCAGGGTTGGCAATGTAATTTACGTGACGTAATTTACACGTTTTTTACACGTAAAATACTATGTAATTCACTCAGCTTGTGATTAACACTTATTAACTAAGTCACAGATAGGCTCATACAAAATGAGATTGTTGCGAACTTCCTCCACAAAATCATCATAGAAAATGATCGAGATAATATTTGGTTTAATTTTTTTATTATTCCTTGCCTCAGCAGCAATTATTCTCATATGCTGAAGATTGTTTAAAAAACATTTATATATATCTCTATACGTACACCAACGAGTTTCGCATGGAAGTTGTATTCCTGAACCTGCTTTGTCAACTAATGATTTCTCTAAATATGATCTCTTGAATTCTTTTAAAATAATTGTAACTTTGTTTGAGCAGTTTATATCCTGTATGTCATTTGCTAGCAGATTTGTCGTGTGACTATTACAAGTAGAATGCCATAAACAATGTTTCATATCCTTACCCATTTTTACCATAGCACTGGCGTTATCTGACACTACAGTGTAAATATTTGTGTTATATGTGTCCTTGGCTAAATAAATTGCTTCGGAAATTATTGTACACAGCTTATGAGCTGTTTTTGGTTCACCTGTCACATTCCGTGCATTGAGGAAAGCCTTTGGACCTGAGAACATTTCTATTATTCAATAATTCGCGGCGTTCAGAATTCTAAAACTATAACTTACCATCAACTGTATGGAAACTACAGGTTACAGTCTTAATATTGCTGGAAGTATTCTTCCACCCGTCCACTAAAACTACGGAATCATGCTCCAAGTGACTAGTAGAAATAATCTGGTTATAGGTAGCGTTAAGAAGGCGGGTTGCAAGGGACTTTCTATTTGGATTTTTTTTTGCATAGGCAGGTCGAAGTTTTGTAGCCATATTGATACAATATTTTGACTCAATCACGGTAAAAGGAATATTGCAGGCAAAAAAGAACTTTACAATAGCCTGTGTAATAATACCTTCATCTTTTTCAGAAAAATTATCGATATAGGTTGTTAGCGAGCCTTTTCCTTTTCGGGGCGTTGTTAATTTATTCAATATTTTTTCTGCAGCCGTTCTCGTTACTGGAACATCGCTTTTATGTGTGCTGCTTGAAGGTGTTTTAGGAATAGATATGTTCCCCACTACTAAATAATTTACAATATCTGATTCAGTAAAATCAGTATTTTTTATGTTGATATCATCAAATATAAGTACTTTCATTGTAGATATATCTCATCGGTCATCAACGTCATCATTTTCATTATTTTGATTCTGATTCACTGGTAAAGTTAAGATATGGGAATGTGGTTCTTTCTCTTGGGACCGTATTTCTTTAACCTGTACCTTTTCCATTTCAATATCAGAACTGTGATCCATCTGTCGGCTTTTAGGATTGTGAAAAAACTTTCTATAAAAAAAATATTACATATACAATGTCGTCAAACAGAAAATGCATAGTGTTAATGCAAATTACCTGTGTATTTTTAGCCGGCTGGTAGCCGTATTTTTAAGACTGCCTCACAGAAGTTACACTTTGCATTGTACGATTTACCATGTTGAATGTATTCAAATCCCAATTCCCCATATTCTTGTCGGCGCGGCCTACCTCCAGAACCATTACCACTCTCAGATTAACAAATAGAATAGATATGTTTTCTTTTGATCTTTTCTTGCCCCAAAAATTGAGTCACATTCTAAGCTCACTTGCGGGACACTTGCACCGCTTTGCCATATTTACGAAGTCTCTTTAGTTGCAGGAAAAATGAAATTGGTAGTTTAATTGGAAATGTGTTTAAAAGTTATGCGTATAATAAAAATTCATACTAATTTATGCATTTCAGTCGCTACTTTTAAAAATAATTAATAATACTTGAATTTTATTTAAGAAACGCATATTCTTATATAAATTTTAAACAAGTATTTGTTGTATCCTATGGTTATAACTAAAAGTGGCAACATTGCTAAAAATTTCAGTATCTGTTTAATGTGTCAATCGTAATATATCGCCAGACTGTGATCGACGATCATTTCGAATAGGTCGTAAATAATGTCAAACGTGGTTTGTTTATACGAGCAACATTGCGACTAGAGAGTAAACATTTAGTTTCATCGTTTTGATGAGTTTTTCAAAACTTTTTGTGACAAAATGAACTTTTAAGGTAATTAATTTAATGTTTTTGGATTATCATGGTCGTCGGTGCCAAGTTTGTCAGAAAGACAGTCGAAATTACCAAGGCCATGTAGCTACAATACCATCCCCACTTTTTGTAATTCATTCATTATTTCTCTACTGGCTTTAGAATTTTTGGCCGCACAAATAAACGTGTTCATGAATGAATAGCCCTCTCTATGTTTATTATTACTCTAAGTTACCACTACACTTTATATCTGATTTTGGCAGTTTGTCCAGTGAAAACAACACAGAGTGGCAACTAAAATTCACGTTCACAATTAAACATTGGGACATAACAGCACTTTTATGCTTTTATCATCTTGTTTTTTCACGTATTTGATATATTTCACAAATTTTACGTTTTTTACACAATGTTTACGGTTTTTGTGTAACATATGTAAAAAACTTGAGAACACGGTAAAATACCAACCCTGCCAAGGAATTGCTACCGTTATTTTTGTAGATATTGAATCCACATGTAACAATAAATACTTATACTAAGTAGAATTCATACACTACACAAATATTAGGGTTGAACCATCTTCATCCTTGTCACAATGTCTTGTCAGACATGTTGTTAACTCACAAAATGTATTAGGTAACAACTGGAGGATTGTCAATTACTTTGAAAATGGTATTTCTCCATTTTTTGCGATTTTTTGTCAGTTCAGTAGCTCTTGTGACACTAATATCTAGCAATTGTTTTGTCGCATCCACCCAACATGTTCCCCAAGGTTCAAGAAAGACATGTTTCATTGTACACGATGTCACTTCTACGCCCATTTCGAAAACCACTGTAGAAAGTTATTAAACTGCGTAAAATGTCCCTGTCCGCATGATACTAAACTTACGTGACAAAAATATATTAATATTTCAATACTTTACGCATATACTGTATAAAGATTTCTACGCATCAGAATTATAAATATAATAATTGACTAAACAAAACTGTCCGTTTGAAGTTGGAGAAATTTTTTTGTCCCGTGATTATTAAACCGTGTAATATTTTTTCTATTTTTTGATAACATTCTAGCCATTTACTAATTCATGATTCATCTAAACGTATTCAAGCTGACTAACTTCATCTTATTAGTCAAAGTGTAAGCTGCTCATTTTCGAAGAAAATGTTTAAATCCGTGATCATAGCTTTCAGGATTAGTGGCACTTCGCCTATATATACATTTATTATTGTTGTTGAAGGTGCATAACCTAAAATTAGATCTTTCTACTCCATGTCGAACATTTATCAAGTAATATACTTAACCCTTAACTACTGTAGTGCGGTCACCGTGACCGATGCCTATTTGAACATCTCTAGTATTGAGCCCCTCCCTAGTTGTATAGTCTTGGGCGTCTCTGTATCTTCAAATTAGTATATTTTAAGAAGGCAGGTGCGGTAGTCGCGTGTTACTCGCTTTTGTTTTTAAATTACGTCGAGTTGAAATTTTGTTGCGGTCATAGTGACCTCAGCACAGCATTAGTGTAATTTATTATTGCTGTGTTTGTTACCCATATTTTTTTCATAATGGACAATTGTGATGTCGAACCTTCAAAAAAACTTCGTTTTACGGATCCCGATTTTGAAGAAACTGCTTTAAAGTGGTTGGATGAGATAGAAACGGAAAATGCAATTGATAGCGACGAAGATAGTGCCAGTGAAAGTGTCTACGTACCCAGTGAACATGACACTGATTCGGAGCAAGAAGGGGAAGACGAAGAGTTGGCAAGTTTAAATGAACGGGAGGATGCTGATGAGGAACTGGTAAATCAAACTACAAATCGTTCAAAAAATTTCTTTGGCAAAAACCGATTCAAGTGGTCATCTGAAAGTTTTGTATCTCGCAGTCGAACACAGAAGCATAATATTGTTTTACGTTTACCAACTTTACGAGGATCCGCTGGTCTATTGGGACAAGAAGCACAACCATCTGCTGTGTGGAGCTTGCTTATCCAAGATGATATGTTAAACATAATTTTAAATTGAACTAATCAGAAAATAAAGATACAAAGGGATAAGCTAAAAAATTCTTCTAGGGCAGAGCATCAAGATTTGGACATCGTTGAGTTACGAGCATTTATTGGACTGTTATTTTATACCGCAATATTTGTGTCAAATCACGAAAATTTATCATGAATATTTGCAACTGACGGCACTGGACGAGAAATATTTCGAAGCGTGATGAGTAAGCAGAGATTTGCATTTTTATTAGCGTGCTTACGCTTTGATAATTCTTTAGACCGAAATCTTAGAAAAAAAGGAGATCCTATAGCTCCAATATCTGAATTTTTCAAACAATTTATTAAAAATTGTCAGAATGCATATTCTTTGGGAGTTAACTGCTGCATTGATGAGATGTTGGTGTCTTTTCGGGGAAGATGCAGATTCAAGATGTACATGCCCAACAAGCCATGCAAATACGGCATTAAGATCGTATGCATGACAGATGCCCGTACCCAGTACTTTTTTAATGGAAATATATATACTGGCAAAGATTCAGATGGATTTGGTTTGGAAGAAAATTTGCAAAACCCACACAGTCCGTATTAAGACTAGTAAAGCCAATAGAAAGATCAAATCGAAACATAACCGCCGATAATTGGTTCACTTCCTTAGAGGTTGTCGAGCAGCTAGCGAATCGAGGGCTCACATATGTCGGAACAGTTAAGAAAAATAAAAAAGAAATACCCCCGGAGTTCCTGCCAAAAAGGAGCAGAAAGATTGGTGAGGAGGGAACATTATTTGGTTTTACTAAAGAAATTACTTTGGTTTCGCATGTCCCAAAACGAAATAAAGCAGTTATTCTCGTATCGTCTATGCACCATTCCAAATCATTTGACGGTAATACGAAACTGCCGGAGATTATCACTTACTATAATTCCACGGAGTAGATGCGGTTGACGAAAAGTGCGCCAAACATTCTACAAGCCGCCGCACAAGACGATGGCCTATGGTGGTATTTTTCAGAATCATGGACATAAGTGCAATAAATGCTCACATTATCCATCAGAGTATTAGGAATAGTAAAGCAGTTCAAAAAACTGATTTCCTAAAAGAACTTGCCGATGAGCTAGTTAGGCCACATTTAGAAAGAAGATTAGCTAATCCAAGGATTCCTCGAGAGCTACGATCTACAATACGGAGGATTTTAAACATTCCTGAAGAACATATAGGACTAGTCCCCATGGAGAAACTTGAAAAAAGAAAAACTTGCTACACTTGTCCTTCAAGAATAAAAAGAAAAACATTCCACTTGTGTAACACATGTACCAAGCCAATTTGTGGTGAATGTTCAACATATATCTGTATAAACTGCAGGTCTAATTTATAATTTTTTACCTAGTGTGATTTTTGTGAAAATTCTATTTTTTTTCCAATGTTTCTTATTTTTTTGTAAGTTTATACCTCTGTCTTAAGAAAAAGAAGGCTAGTTTGATTTTAGAATTATTAGTTTTTGTTTAATGGTTAATAATAAATAGAATGTTTAATTTTGTTAAAAAAGTAGTTGTTAACCAAGAGAATAAAATTTTGTCAAAAATATGCCCGGTTTTTAATTATATATATTTGATTTCCATCAAAAAATAATCCATTCATATTATTACAATAAAATAATATGAAAATATTTCAATTATATAATTTTTTATGGCAACTATATATTCCGGTCACCATGACCGCACCACACACGTACCGTCATTAAACTTGTACCACAGTAGTTAAGGGTTAGAAGTAAAGGTTTTGTTATTGAAAGACCACTGTTATTTGATGTTATCGAGCTGAAATCGCTTCAACCATCTATTGACTCAAGAATTCCAAAATATGAAATTGACTGTCTCGACCCTTACTTCGTGGAATATGCTCATATTAGTGTTTTTAAATGAAACTCAAGGTCTCTAGTTAATTCCACAATATAATACAAGTTATTGAAAATTCTAAAAAATTGACAATTGTTTCGATAAATCAATATCATCGTCAGAATGACAGAAGTTACATTTCATTTTATGCCTACCTGATGTTTAGTAGTTAATTTTGGCTAGACCAAGAAGTAACCTAACTTGTGATTGGCTTAATATATGTTTATAGAAAAAAGAAGAAGATGTGATATTACAAATATTGAAGCTTAGATATTATTAGCCCTATGGTGATATCCTGGATATCATTTTTCCAATTAAGATCAGTATAACTGTGCAATGATATAGAAAACCAGGAAAACTAAATCTGCTGATCGTTAAAATTATCACTTAAGAAGACAGTTTATTAGTGGAGAATTCCCTAGATTTAACTGTTCATTGACAACTTCATATTGTGGGTTTCTTAAATGTCTTCTAATTTCCAGTTCTTCAAGGAAATCCAGTTCTTGTTTCTTTTCACAAATATGCAGTACTTCTAGTTCTGTGTTAGGTGTCAATGAATGATTGGTGTCAAGTAGATGTTTTGCGTAGTGGGATTTATCTGGTTGTTTTGATCTGTATGCTCGTAAGTGCTCACTGTATCGTACTTCAAAATTCCTAAGGGTCTGACCCAAATAGACAGCATTACATTCTGGACATTTGAGTTTATATATACCTGCCTTCTTTAATAGTGGTATTTTTGTTTTTACATTTAACAATTTTGTACTAACGTTACTTTCTGTTTTAAAAGAAATTATTGCATTCGTTGCTGAAGATATTATCTTTGAAATATTATTAGAAATATTTCCTGCATATGTGATGGTTTTATAAGTTTCAATTTCATCAGCTTGTTTAGGATATATTAGTTGTAATGCCACTTTTTTCTCTTTTTTACTAATTAGCCTATTTATCATATCTAATGGATAACCGTTAGATGTTGCTATTTGTCTAATTTCGTTAATCTCTCTATCAAAATTACATTTGTTCATAGGAACTGAAAAAGCTCTATGTATCATTGAATTATATGCCGCTAGTCTGTGTGAGACAGGGTGATTAGAATTGAATGGAATTGTCACATCAGTCTGTGTTGGTTTTCGGTAAATTGAATAATCAAGTACATTATTAACACTTCGAATTTTTAAATCAGGAAAATTGATTGAGCTATTTTCTTCAATTTCTAATGTAAATTTAATTTTCGGGTGTAAATTATTGATGTGGTTGAAAAATACATCTGATTGTCGTTCGCTACCCATAAAACAAGCTAATATGTCATCTACATATCTATACCAAAATAAAATATTTTTCGAAATATTACTTTCAAAGATCTTTCTTTCTAAATTGTCCATAAAAATGTTTGCTAAAATAGGTGATATAGGGCTTCCCATTGGTAAACCTTCATTTTGAATATATATCTTATTGTCAAAAGTGAAATAATTCTGATTAATGCATACATCAAATAAATTAAGTATATCTGATATTATTCCTGGATTAAAATTTTTATCTTCTAGTAATTTTCTTACAAGTATTAGACATTCTTTAGGAGGAATTTTAGTAAACATATTAGTTACATCGAACGATATGAGTTTATAGTTATCTTGCAAGTGGATTGATTTCAACTTTTTGATTAGCTCTATTGAATTTCTAATTGAGTACTGAGATTCATATCCGTAAGTATTGAGTATATTGTTGAACTTCTTTGCCAATATATTATTAGGAGCATTAACATAAGAGACTACAGGTCTAATTGGTTTCGTTATTTTATATAATTTAACTGTTCCATATAATTGTGGACAATGAGGATTCTTATGTATGAAAGACCTCTTTTCGTAATCATTTAAAAGATAATTTGAATTATTAACAATATCCCTTACATTATTAGAAAACTTCTTTGTTGGGTCTGCTTTAAGAACTTTTACATCGCTGGATTTTATAAAGTTATATTCTTTGGAATTGTAATTTTCAGTCGTCAAAATGACAGTAGCATCCCCCTTATCAGATTTTGTGACTGTTAGGTTATTATTCTCTACCTTCTTTTCTATTGCGTTTAAAACTGAATTGTCATTTTTTGTTTGACGTTTAACTTTTGAAGGTTCAATATTTTTGATTAAATTGGCAATTTTTAATTTCTCATGAAGAAAATTATTTGAATTAGATTTTAAAGCTATTTCTGACTCTGTAGCTATAATTTGTTTAATATTATTCGTAAATTTAGGTGGTATGCTGTACTTTAAACCTTTATTTAAAAATTCTATTTCACTATTTGTAAAATTAGTGTCTGAAAGGTTTTCAAATCGTGGTGCAAAGTGTGTTGGTATGTAGGTACTTACAGATTCATGATGTTTTGAGTATTGAATTTTATGTTGTGTGTGTTCAAGGTTCTGTAGCTTCTTTCCTTGTTTCTTAAATTTCATATGCTTCATCGTGCTGACATTTTCTCTAATTTTGTCATCCAAACAGTCAAATTCTACTGGATGTAATTAGAATGTGAGTTCTGAATGTACAACTTTTATGTAGTTGTCTAAGGAGTCTCTAACTTTGAACCATTTTTTACATTCAGATTTTATCCAAACTCGTTGAGCACATTTTATAGCTTTTTGTGCTTGTGGTGTTTTAGTGTGACATTTTATATTCACATAATTTGGTATTACCTTTTTTCTAAGGCATTCTTGGTTAAACCAAATGTTTTGTGATGCTTTGTAACGTTTTTGTAGTAACTTCTGGTACAGTCGGATCAAATCTTCTCTCGAAGATTTTTTAATGAAATTGACTGTCTCGACCCTTACTTCGTGGAATATGCTCATATTAGTGTTTTTAAATGAAACTCAAGGTCTCTAGTTAATTCCACAATATAATACAAGTTATTGAAAATTCTAAAAAATTGACAATTGTTTCGATAAATCAATATCATCGTCAGAATGACAGAAGTTACATTTCATTTTATGCCTACCTGATGTTTAGTAGTTAATTTTGGCTAGACCAAGAAGTAACCTAACTTGTGATTGGCTTAATATATGTTTATAGAAAAAAGAAGAAGATGTGATATTACGAATATTGAAGCTTAGATATTATTAGCCCTATGGTGATATCCTGGATATCATTTTTCCAATTAAGATCAGTATAACTGTGCAATGATATAGAAAACCAGGAAAACTATATCTGCTGATCTTTACAATTATCACTTGAGAAGACAGTTTATTAGTGGAGAATTCCCTAGATTTAACTGTTCATTGACAACTTCATATTGTGGGTTTCTTAAATGTCTTCTAATTTCCAGTTCTTCAAGGAAATCCAGTTCTTGTTTATTTCACAAATATGCAGTACTTCTAGTTCTGTGTTAGGTGCCAATGAATGATTGGTGTCAAGTAGATGTTTTGGGTAGTGGGATTAATCTTGTTGTTTTAATCTGTATGCTCGTAAGTGCTCACTGTATCGTACTTCAAAATTCCTAAGGGTCTGACCCAAATAGACAGCATTACATTCTGGACATTTGAGTTTATATATACCTGACTTCTTTAATAATGGTATTTTTGTATTTACATTTAACAATTTTGTACTAACGTTACTTTCTGTTTTAAAAGAAATTGTTGCATTCGTTGCTGGAGATATTATCTTTGAAATATTATTAGAAATATTTCCTGCATATGTGATGGTTTTATAAGTTTTAATTTCATCAGCTTGTTTAGGATATATTAGTTGCAATGCCACTTTTTTCTCTTTTTTACTAATTAGCCTATTTATCATATCTAATGGATAACCGTTAGATGTTGCTATTTGTCTAATTGTATTAATCTCTCTATCAAAATTACATTTGTTCATAGGAACTGAAAGAGCTCTATGTATCATTGAATTATATGCCGCTAGTCTGTGTGAGACAGGGTGTTTAGAATTGAATGGAATTGTCACATCAGTCTGTGTTGTTTTTCGGTAAATTGAATAATCAAGTACATTATTAACTCTTTGAATTTTTATATCAAGAAAATTGATTGAGCTATTTTCTTCAATTTCTAATGTAAATTTAATTTTCGGGTGTAAATTATTGAAGTGGTTGAAAAATACATCTAATTGTCGTTCACTACCAGACCCAACAAAGAAGTTTTCTAATAATGTAAGGGATATTGTTAATAATTCAAATTATCTTTTAAATGATTACGAAAAGAGGTCTATCATACATTAGAATCCTCATTGTCCACAATTATATGGAACAGTCAAATTACATAAAATAACGAAACCAATTAGACCTGTAGTCTCTTATGTTAATGCTCCTAATAATATATTGGCAAAGAAGCTCAACAATATACTCAATACTTACGGATATGAATCTCAGTACTCAATTAGAAATTCAATAGAGCTAATCAAAAAGTTGAAATAAATCCACTTGCAAGATAACTATAAACTCATATCGTTCGATGTAACTAATATGTTTACTAAAATTCCTCCTAAAGAATGTCTAATACTTGTAAGAAAATTACTAGAAGATAAAAATATTAATCCAGGAATAATATCAGATATACTTAATTTATTTGATGTATGCATTAATCAGAATTATTTCACTTTTGACAATAAGATATATATTCAAAATGAAGGTTGACCAATGGGAAGCCCTATATCACCTATTTTAGCAAACATTTCTATGGACAATTTAGAAAGAAAGATCTTTGAAAGTAATATTTCGAAAAATATTTTATTTTGGTATAGATATGTAGATGACATATTAGCTTGTTTTATGGGTAGTGAACGACAATTAGATGTATTTTTCAACCACATCAATAATTTACACCCGAAAATTAAATTTACATTAGAAATTGAAGGAAATAGCTCAATCAATTTTCTTGATTTGAAAATTCAAAGAGTTAATAATGTACTTGATTATTCAATTTACCGAAAACCAACACAGACTGATGTGACAATTCCATTCAACTCTAATTACCCTGTCTCACACAGACTAGCGGCATATAATTCAATGATACATAGAGCTTTTCCAGTTCCTATGAACAAATGTAATTTTGATAGATAGATTAATACAATTAGACAAATAGCAACATCTAACGTTTATCCATTAGATATGATAAATAGGCTAATTAGTAAAAAAGAGAAAAAAGTGGCATTACAACTAATATATCCTAAACAAGCTGATGAAATTAAAACTTATAAAACCATCAAATATGCAGGAAATATTTCTAATAATATTTCAAAGATAATATCTTCAGCAACGAATGCAACAATTTCTTTTAAAACAGAAAGTAACGTTAGTACAAAATTGTTAAATGTAAAAACAAAAATACCACTATTAAAGAAGTCAGGTATATATAAACTCAAATGTCCAGAATGTAATGCTGTCTATTTGGGTCAGACCCTTAGGAATTTTGAAGTACGATACAGTGAGCACTTACGAGCATACAGATCAAAACAACCAGATAAATCCCACTACGCAAAACATCTACTTGACACCAATCATTCATTGACACCTAACACAGAACTAGAAGTACTGCACATTTGTGAAAAGAAACAAGAACTGGATTTCCTTGAAGAACTGGAAATTAGAAGACATTTAAGAAACCCACAATATGAAGTTGTCAATGAACAGTTAAATCTAGGGAATTCTCCACTGATAAACTGTCTTCTTACGTGATAAATGTAAAGATCAGCAGATATAGTTTTCCTGGTTTTCTATATCATTGCACAGTTATACTGATCCTTATTGGAAAAATGATATCCAGGATATCACCATAGGTCTAATAATATCTAAGCTTCAATATTTGTAATATCACATCTTCTTCTTTTTTCTATAAACATATATTAAGCCAATCACAAGTTAGGTTACTTCTTGGTCTAGCCAAAATTAACTACTAAACATCAGGTAGGCATAAAATGAAATGTAACTTCTGTCATTCTGACGATGATATTGATTTATCGAAACAATTGTCAATTTTTTAGAATTTTCAATAACTTGTATTATATTGTGGAATTAACTAGAGACCTTGAGTTTCATTTAAAAACACTAATTCCAAAATATGATAAAATAAAATATTTTCCATTAGTTTCGCTTCATTGTGTCAGTGAGTGTTGACCACTTCATCCCAAGCTAATAAAGTTTGGAATTCCGAGACTGTCCTATTGCGAGTATACTTCCAGTAAGGATATAACAAGCTTTACATGAAAGTTTGTCTTTTACTTCTGGACCGAAACTTTTATTTGCCTCTAAAATTCAATTATGTTACTAAACTAACAAAGTGGCCCTTTACCGTGTCAGAATTTTAGCGAAGGACCTGCTCCGTTAAAGTGGTAGGTATTTTAATAAGGGACCTCAAAAATTCTGGCATCAAAAATTTGGGAAAGATTCTAAATGGAGTAATGAAAATAAAATTTAATGTCGTCGCTAGTGTGGTGGCAATATATTTCAAGCGGAAGAGTTTTTTTTCCAGGGGAAAAGCAATATTGTGTGTAGGTTTAATACTCGACGTCATCGTAAATTCCACCTGTTTACTTTTGAGTAAAGTGAAATAAATATAAGGAAGAAAAAGGGGAGAATGCTCGACGTTAACTTATGTAACAAGTATTAGCAAAGTTAAAGTTGAAATATAAAGTTGTAAAGAGCAATTTTATAAACGTGGAGGTCAGAAAACATGTTTCAAAGAGTCCTTTGTATTAGTAAGCTTTATGTTTAATTGTATAAACCCGATACAGGGGGACAGAAAGGTAATTTTCTCGTAATCTGACATATATTATTAATATCTGTTGGTTATAATGCGTTATGGCAAAAAGTTTCGAGACAATTGTGAGGAACTGTATGTACGACTCAATTTTTACTTTCATTCAACTTTACTTAACATTTAACGAACCTCTCAGCATCCGAATATAAAATAAGGGTAATTAAAGTAATTTTTTATTCTCGGGACATGTAACATAAAACCATACTGATTCTTCCAATAAACAAGAATTTATTATTTTCAAATGATTGACCCATCCAACCTATCAGCATATATCTTCCTTCTCTGGTTTTATTTACCTATTTGAAATTGTTTTCATAGTGACGTCAATGTAATTGTATTTCAGTAAGCATAAAAGCTTGGTCCAGACACAACGTCTTATCGAACGATTTATCGAATCAGACAAGTCGTATCAAGTAAAATGACGCGTGTGGACCACAAAACGTACGTCTTGCATGATCGAAATAAGGTTGTACCTACGATAAGTCGAAAATTTGAAGTGCGAGTCATCGTTTTGTGAAAATTGATTCGACGAGTTGGAGCGTGTGGGCAAACTTTTTTTCATTGGAAATTGTTTCAGTATATTCCCGTAGAACGTATTGCACTGCTTGTTGCTTTCTGGGTACGTATTGGCAACTATTTTGCAATTGAAAATTTAAAAGCAATATGTCAGATCTACGTCAGTGCTCCCGAGAATTTTTAAGAGAATTTATTGAACTCTATCGTAGTTTTCCTTGCTTGTGGCAAGTTAAAAGTGCCGAGTATAGTGATCGAAATAAGAAGTCACAGGCATATGAAATAATGATTGAAAAATACAAGGAAATTGATAAAGCAGCAAACAAGGAGACAGTTACCAAAAAATTAACTCTTTACGCACCGTTTACAAAAAAGAACGCTCCAAAATAATGAAATCCACTAAAAGTGGTGCTGGTGAAGATGATATCTACAAACCAACGTTATGGTACTTTGATTTGCTTGAGTTTCTAAGTGACCAAGATCAAATAAGACAGTCGACAAACACTATCGATGATGAGGCACATCAAGATGAAAGTGAAACAGAGGTAAGTAATATCTATTTATTAATGATAAAAGTAAGTTTTATAGGTATTCAAAGCATTTTATTGTCCAAAATTATTTGATTGTCTTTTTATAACATGTAACACGAAATACTTAAAAACTAAATCATCCTGCCATGGGACTGAGCCCTCATTGTTAAAATAGCTACAGAACATTTCTCTAACAATTTTTGCATTATTAAAAACTTGGCCTCTTCTTCCTCTTTGAATGTCATGCATTAAAGTAAGGTCACACCTGTCTCCTAAGACAAGAGAATAATCTTCAGTAATATTTTCTCTATCCACACTTTCTGGAGGTGGGTAGTTTTGTGGAGATTTCTTGCGAAGAAAATTATGTAGTGCACAACTTGTCAAAACAACCTTGTCAATGTTTTCTATCTTTAAATTCCAAGTCATGGCTGGCATCAAGGGTACTACGCAGCGTAAGTCCGCCATAAACAGCATGCCCAAGAGCTACAAATACCTCATGATACAACCACACCGGCGGAACATGCCAACACAAACTTTATTTCTTCCAATATTGAACAAAATCCGCGCTTCTCGTCATTCTATAACCACCAGCAAACACCACAAAGGAGCATCAACAACAACAACATCGGCTAAGCAATTTTCACAACAAACGAACCAAGAACATCACTCACTACTTGAAATTGGCCAGCCTCAGAGCATTTTAAATAACATTCCTCTTTGCATGGATTTCCTAACTTTTTGGCGCGTATTATTTTGGTTTTCGATACATGCTCTTCTCCACTTTATCTTTCTGTACAATAATTTTCCAGTTTGCATCCTGCCTTCGTCTTTTCTTTTCTTTAGGTGAAGTCTCTTCTATTATTTGATATTCATGGGTACCACTGTTAGTATTTCTCGACCTTGTCTCTGCTTCTTCATCGTCAATCTCTATTTCTTCGTCACTTAACTCTTCGTAATTTGGATCTCGTATACTATCATCAGAATCTTCAAAATTGTGTACTTCCAAATTGGCGGGGTTTTGTCCAATTCGCACCAAAATCTTGGACGTTTCTTGTTGACTTGATGATGATAAACTTAAGTCCACCTCATTTTTGGTTCCTGAAAGTTTAAAGAAGGTTAGCTTGTTATAAAGGACAATCTTAGAAACTGTAACATTTTTTAATATTATTATCCTAATTTTTCGTAACTTTACTGACCTATTGTAACAACAGCAGGTTTGCCGTTGGATACAACAGCTGTATCGGTATAAGGGCATAAATAAACATCGGTTATAACTGTATCGTCAAAAAAATTTCCATTGCTACTGGCACTCATAACATCAGTTTGAGAAAAAGTGTTGTTTTTTCGACCCTATATCTTTCATCTGCAATTTTAAACATTTGAAGAGGTAATTAAAACAGCTACTGAAAACTCTGGGTAGTAAAACATTGCCTCTACTCTCAATTATGATGTGTAATTTATAGCCTAATACCAGCTAACCATTGGCTTTCGCCATTTTTAAGCAACCAAATTTATGTCAAAAAAACTAAATAAATGTGTGTAAGTGGGTACTGCTGTTAGTATTTCTCTTTGGTGTTAGTACCAACCTTTCGTAACGCTAAGAGGTTCTATTTGCAGAACAGCAGTGTCCTCAGAGTTTGATTCAAAAATTTTATTTTTTTCAAGTTGATCAAGGTTCGCAACAAAGCTGTCGTTTTCTTTACCTAAAATTAAAATGTTATTTGAGGCAGTTGGTTGGAATAGTTCACTCAACGTTAAGGCGTTATCGCCAGTGACCTCTAGAAAAATTGTATTAAGTCCAGAAATAGTATTGAAAATATCAAGTAGCAGTATTAAGTCCCTGTGGACTTAATACCATAATACCATAAATTGATGCTAAAAATATGTGTTCATTTACCAATAACTGTTTACAAAGACATAGATCATAAACTCCATGATAATTTTTGCATGCAAAATATTTTACCCCTTCATAGAACCTAGTTTTGAGGTTACCTTACCAGTAATATATGAACGTAAATCATTGTTTTTAGACGTTGATGTTAGGTCTTTCAACATTTCCAAAATTCTTGTTGATAGTGAACTCATTTTTCACCAAGACGAAACATAAAAACTGACTAAATGATGCAACTACAACAATATGCACATTTCACTGTTGACTAAGCGGTTTTAACACTGACTTGTTCTCACACGTTGGGGATTGTACTGGACTTAATATACTGGATGATAAAACAGAATCCTGTAATAGGTTAAAAATATAGTTTTATTCCAGACGATGATGTGACTTAATATTGTTTTAAATTTTCTAACTACGTTGTTTATTTACGTAGGACTTGATACGGTATCGTATTTAAAAGAGGACTTAATATTAACCTAACTTGAGCAAAATACGCTTTTTAACAGAAATGGACTTAAAACACTTTTATTCTGGGCGGAACATGCAAACACAAACTTTATTTCTTCCAATATTGAACAAAATCCGCGCTTCTCGTCATTCTATAACCACCAGCAAACACCACAAAGGAGCATCAACAACATCGGCTAAGCAATTTTCACAACAAACGAACCAAGAACATCACTCACTACTTGAGATTGGCCAGCCTCAAGTCACTTCAAAGCAGATATCAGATAACCCAACTCTACTTTTAGGAAAGGACACAGATTCTAATCCAAAAAATATTGCTCAATATGTTTTAAATTTTAAACTCAATGAGGGTGTTTAAATACATGATAAACGTTTATAATCAAATTAATTATTATATGTAGTGTTCATGTATTTATTATAGAAGACGTTTTCATTTTGTACAATTACTTTTCTTCTTCAATAATGTTTAATTTATTTCTAAAATAAATATATTCTAAAACTCACCTTCAGGTAGTCTTTTTTTAAAACCCTGTAGATAGCGTCACAAGTTTCCGGTATTATTTTACTCAGTGATTGCTTGGATATAATGGTGGTGAATTCAAAATCTTTGTAGCTTCTGCCTGTCGCAAGAAACCTTAACGTGGCACTTAGTCTCTCATGAACTGAAATGGATTTTCTCATGCAGGTGTTTTGCCTTCTAATGTAAGGAGTAACAGATTTTAACAAATGATGTAAGTTTCAGTATCCATCCTCAGGTAATAACGCCAATCATCTGCTTCAAGTTCACGTAATAATGTGACATGAGAAAATGCATGTCTTTTTAACAACCATTCCCTCGACCATCTCAATCTTCGTTTTTTTTTAATCTTTTTGCTTTTTATTGCAATGCAAATAGCATAGAGCGACCAAAGAAGCGCTTTTTCCATGACCGAAAACGTTTCGAAACTAAAATTTGACCGATTAGTTGGAAACGTATGGACGCGATATCTTTTGTACTTTTTGTCGAACGTTTTGCATGAACATTTTATCGTCCGATAAGACGTTGTGTCGGCACCGGGCAAAATCTGTTGTAGCACGAAATTATGGTAACCATAGACGATGGCCGCAGTCAGTGCACAATTGCCAAGAAAGTGATACGAGAATGGCAAGTGTACGAAGAGGGGTACGAAGAGTTAGAGATGGCCGCTACTCGTTTCCAGTATTTTGAGGAATCGAACCTTCCAACGCATCTGCGAGAAAGTCAAAAAGGTGAATATAAGTGAATGGATGGCAAAGAGACAACTCCATGCAGCTTAATAATCTTCTCAGACTAGAGCAACTGGACTACAGTTTTCTTGTGAAGACGATATTTTTAGCTTGTAAATGTTACAACAGTATTAGTGTTTAAATTGAAACTCACGGTTTCTAGTTTCAATTAAAACACTAATATGAGCAGATTCCACGAAGTGAGGATCGAGACAGTTATTTAGTTACAACAGTAGGAATTAAAAATAAATAGCAGCAAAATAAAAATATTCAGTGTTTAAAAACAGTGTGAAGCAGAATGATAAAATTGGTAGAATATGAATTTGAGGAAGTGGAAAAGTTCAAATATCTGGGAGTCACTATCAGCAGTAATGGAGGACGAAAATCAGAAATAGACGAAAAAATAATGGCAGCTGATAAGGCGTACCATGCAAATGAGTAATTACTAGAAAGCAAATTATTAACAACAGTCACTGGATTTGATGTTGACAAACAACAAAATGATAAGTCCGGTGATAATGTATGGAGCACAGACGATGACAATGATAGAAAGAGTTGAAGAGGAATTGAGGATAGGTGAACGAAAAATAATGGGAACCAATACAGGGTCAATAAAAGTTGACGACAATGAATACACACAAATTATGAGCCATAGAATACTGAGAGAAATGAAAGGGGTAGGTACAGTAAAGATAATTGTTCTAATTAACCCTTTTTGCACTTGGGATAATATATGGAATGGAAAGTTTTTATCGTTAACTGTTTTGCTCGAAGGACCGTATATTTTATTCACTATATGTTGTATGATGTAGGATTATGATGGATGGAGAAATTAAACAATTATTTCACTTTCATGTTACTATATTGTATGACTTTATAACGTGTTCTTTTGCATAAACAATCTCACTGGATCATACGCGTTTTGCACTTTGATTATTTAGCACATAATCTGCTGGGGTCATGAATGATTAATGACTAATTACATATGTGGTTAACCGGGACCAGCGCCGGGTGCTCTTATAACATGAGTACCATTATGTACGACGGTTAAATGATGAAGAGGCAAAATTCAAGGTATCTGGCATATCCAAGTGTCAGTTAACGTGGTTGTGAGGAAGGAGAAAAATATTAGGATTTGACCAATGGGATAAAAGATTTTGAAACGTAACGGTCAGATACAGCGAGTGAAAATTGACAGTTTTTTGTGGCCTGAAAAGGTTTGGTAGATACAGATAACGGGGTTTGGAAGAGGGTTTTTATGAAGCGATAAAGTGTCGGGTACTTTGAAATATTCATTGGAATTCCAGAGAACGATATTTATCTGTATTTCTTATGTGGTGGTAATGTTAAAATGAATTTTTTGTTAATATAAAGAAATATTAAATGTAGAAAAGAATGATATATTTCGGTATGTGTTTTGGGCAGAATATGTGAATTGTGTTATACCGGGGAAGTTGAAATTAAAAATCACAGGAGAATTTGATATTTAAATCAAATTCGAACAATAATAAAGAGGCAAAGAATAAAATGGCTTGGCCATGTATGGAGAGGACGAGAGCGCGCAATCGTTAGCTAAATGCTACAGTGGGAACCAGGTGGTAGGAGAAGGTAGGAAAGACCCAGATCTAAGTGGCCGAAGGAAGTAGAGGAGGATTTAAGACTGATAGTAATCAATAGATGCAAAAAAACTACGGACAGGACTCTATGGGGGAAAATAGGCTAGAAAATACAGCAATAACAAGAATTATCTACCCCAGAAAGCGAACCTAGAAAGCATTCATGCGGCACAACCCCACAAGGGTGTCTAGCCACTGTATAACACGAATAAATAATAAAATGAGAAAATCGCACACCATTTTTAAGAACAAAACGTTGGGAAATTGTATCAAGTAGATAGTAAATTGTAAGAAATTGAGAAAATATGCATCATTAGAATATGCACAGTATCTTTATTTCGGTTAGCTACAGAATGATTAGGAAAAGCAAAGGAATTATCAAGCTCTAATTGACAATTGTTTGTGGAAATTAAATGGTATCTATTCCTCGGTATTTATGAATCTTAACTATAAAATTGTGGTCGTTGATATTTTTCATCTTTCAATTGAGTGAAGCCCTTGTCAAGTTGTGAATTCTTGCAATATTTTATGATTTAGCGTAATTTGCAACTTACTTGTTGAATCACTCAATATATTGTAGTTGTGATCCATAAATTGTTGATTATTCTGAAGATTGAAACTAATAACTTATTATTTAGAGCAAAAACAGATCCACTATCGAAACATAAGATTCCAGTCATATCAATGAATAACAAAACTTTAGGGCCATCTCTGTGTATCTATACACCTTTAATTCGTCAATTTTTTAGACGGTAGATCAGAACCGGAACCATTTTCGTTTTCTATTGGATACATTTCGACACGGGAAAGGGCATCTGCATTCGTGTTACAAGAACCTTTTTTAAATACGATTTCATAGTAAAATTCCTCTAACTTCAGTCTCCAACGGACAAGTCAGGAATTTGGTTTCCTTAGAGACATTAGCCATTGTACTCGTAGAGGTTTATGATCGGTGACGATTTAGAATTTATTGCCGAAAAGATATGGCTGGAAATGTTTTGTACCCCAAACTATTGCCAGCAACTCATTTTCAATTGATGAATAATTTGGCTCAGCAGCGTTAAGAGTACGAGAGGCATATGCTATGGCTTTGTCTCTACCGATTGGTCATTGTGAGAGAACTGCTCCTACTGCGAAATTACTTGCATCTGTGGTCAAAATGGATTCTTTGGTGAAATCGTAGCAGATGAGAATGGGTTCATTGATTAAAAGAGACTTGCAATCTTCTAATGTCTTCATGTATATCGGGTCAAGTGTATTGATGTGAGCGCCCTTTTTCAAACAGCTTGTAAAATGTTTAGTTAGTTTGGCAAACATTTTTATAAACTTTCTGTAGTACACGAGAAGGCCTAAGAAAGATCTTACGTCTTCCGTTGTCTTCGGCATCGGGTAATTGGTAATAGCTTTCACATTATCAGGATTGGGCTTGACGATGCTCCATTTCTTTATTTCCGATGCATCAGCTTTTTTGGGAACGTCCATATGGGCAAGGGCCGCGGTGAGTCGCTAGGTCTAATAATCCCTTTTTCCAGCATATCGTTAATTTGACGTACGTCTTCAGATTTATGGATGTAGGGGTATCGATATGACTTACTATAGACTGTAGTTTTTATTTGATGTTTGACTTGGTTGGTAAAGGATAGGGGTGCATTTCCTCTATGGAATATGTTACGAAATTGTTTACAGAGCTCTTCAATTTCGAGTTTTTCTTGTGAACTTAAATGAGAAGTTCGAATGTGCAGGGTAATGTCAACATTATAGGGATGATCGTCGGCAAGGCTCTGAACAGAAATTTGGAAGGTTTCGTAATTTTCTTCAAACGGTTCTACAACTATGGGTTTGTATAGAACGACATATTTTCGGAGTTATCCATACTATCCACTGAGGCATATCCATTTTTTGAGAAAGTGACACCTTCTTTGATACTACAACTAGGTAGTTCAGTGTATGGAATTTTAAAAGTATCATTTGGTATATTGACAGGTATTTTTGCGGTTTCTATGTAATTGGGTTCAACATGAGCGAAAAATAAGAGTTTGCCTTTAGATGAGTAATGTGATAATGGTAGGCTTGCGTTTTGTGTTTTTAAAAGTGAATTTTTAGATCAATATGTACTTCTAAATTCTTTAAAGTTTCGTAACCTGCCAAGTCGTCAAAGAAATGGTGGAATTTAAAATTTGAAGTACTGGTATCTATCAATAATTTTAAAGAGGATCAGAAATTATTATGTATGGAAGATCTCTCTTGTCATAAATTGAAAAAATTTCGACGTCTGATTTGTTGATTCGGGAACGTCTTGAAAATTTTGTTCGTTGCTGCTTTGTGTTTCTGGATTGTCAGATATTGAATTTGTGTTGTCTACATAGTCATTAAATTCATAGGGAAGAATACAATTTTGATCGTGAACGTTATCTTTGTCATGCATGTTGTTTTCACAAGGGTAGTAAGGAGTGTTTGATTGATAATAGTCATAATATTGCGTTTGGTCGACATTGTGCAGTTCTTCAGAAGTAAATCTGGGTTGTGATGGTTGGGGTTGGTATTGTTGTGGAGGAAGTGCAAATCGATTTTGGTTTCGGTTGAAGTTGGATCTTATAAATGTATTTGACGAGATGCCACTCATAGGAGTTGGTTTGGGCTGGCGGAAATTTGTTATGCGTTTCCACACGTTACTCGGTGCTCTTGAAGGTTGTTGAGAAGAGAAAACTTGTCTATTAGTCGGAAATCTATGTGTAACGAACATTGATTGGTCCACGAGGAAATGGATTTGAAAATTTTTGTATTGGCATTAAACTTTGACCAAAATTAGGACATTAAAATTAGTTTGACTTTAATAGTTTTGATTAAATCTTGGATATGATTTATTCTTAAAAGTTTCGTTATTTAGTTTTTCAGGGTGACGAATATTATTTTCTGCTAGAATAAATTGTCTAGCTGTTGCAAGAGTGGCGGGTTTCATAGCTCGAATTGTGGAAACCATCGGTTCTTTCAAACCGGCCTGAAATATTTTTAAAGCACGTGTATTGTATAATTTTTTCCTTACAGTTGCACCAGCTTGACCAGTTCCATGACAATCAACGTAACTTTGAAGACCTCTCAAATTAGACATTACTCTAGTGCCAAAATTAAGAGCAGGTTCGTTAGAATTTTGTCTCAACTCATCTATATCAAAGGGTAATCTGGTTTCGTCTCTCTGGTTGCCGAAGTGACCTACCAGAGTGCTTTTAACTGTTTCCCAATCTATGTTTTTGCAAATACTGTGAACTTCTGTCGCGTTTCCAACTTATTTTCGATATATTCCGAAATCTAAATTAATGTTTTGAACACAGTTGGTATTTGCGGGACTTGGATCCCAATAGTTTTTACTTAGTGTTACTCGTCTCTAAGAAAGATGCTAATTAAAGCGGATCACCATCCAATTTTGTAACATTTCTAATAATTTAATTTCAAATTTGGGAACAGATATTATTGAATTTGATTCACTATTATTAGATTTGAAATCTTCGTCAATGCTTGAATTATTTATGAGAGAACTAACTTCTAATACTGAACATTCGTTTTCTTCGTCGGAAAAATTAAAATTTTATTCAATACTAATATTAAGTTCACTGTCGCTTTCCAATATGGAATCTTCAGTTGAGGATAATGACATAGGCTAAGAAAGATAATAGGATAAGTAATATGAGCACTTTACAGTAAAATTGCGATGATTTCCATTTATCCTCGATGGACTGCACTCTCTGGATTGGCACCGTAATCTTCTCAAATGTTTATTTGCACTTCCTCAGATTTTTCAAAATTTGGGAATTTTCGCGATGAAGGTTCTTCCAAATAAACAGTAGAAACTGAAGGATAATACGCGATGAGGATCCTTTTGCAATCCTACTGACTGCGTCACCTTATGTTTTCAACTTAAAACTTTACTTTTTCTAAAATTTATTTAATTACAATAATTACATGTTATTAATATTTATTGAAATTAACAATACGAAGTCTATAATCATTCTGATTCCAGAATGTGTATACTGAAACTATGCCAGCACTATGACGTAGTAGATCGTCCCATGATGGTTCGATGTAACAATATCGTTTAAGGTAATGTATTCGGCTGACTGGACATCTATCGTTGCATAACTGTACTTCTATTCATTCTATTAAGGTGTAAATTTAGACATTTTGAAATAATTAATAGGTCTGAACTCCTTTGACTCAAATGATATCCCTTGTTTAAAAGAATCGTTCCGATCTAAACGATCACTTGGTTTTATCAATTTATGTACAGAATCATAAAGAAGCTTCTAAACGTCTGTATGTAAAAATGCTCAAACTAAAGAGGAAGTTATCAATAAAAGAAACGAAAAAAGATCTGAACTTTCTATATATACAAATTAATACACGGCCTACACACGACCAAAATTTCGAGAAAAAAAACCAGCAAAATTCACAAAAGGAGAAATCATGAATGATTATGGTATACTGCTAGAAAATAACAAAGAAAGCTATCATAAGAACATAATAAGAAAACCGAAAAGTAACAGTCCAATATTGTTACAGGATGATGAAAATCACCTGGACAACAATTACAGTGGTAGTTCTGACCCTCCAATTGAGATGCCGGACAGAAGATATTCAAGTAACTAAGCTAGACAACACTTCACTCCAATTAGCTTAGGACCTTAGTAGTGTAGCTATAAGAGTTCTGACTCACTACTTCGAAAAAGGTCCGCTAGGCGACGGTGGCGCTGCTGTCGTTGGCGCTGTCGTCCATTTTTTATCGATTTCGCATTTTTACAGATTTCTTTTTTCTGTCGTCCATTTTTTAGTCGGCCATTTTTTTATCGATTTCGCTAGATGGCGCATTTCTTTTTTCTGTAGTCCATTTTTTATCCGGTAAATTTGTGCATGACGTAAAAATTTTTGCCCCGAGTGAGATTCGAGACCACGACCTCATCGTTCCCAGCCTAAACCGTTACATCTCCGCCATAAGGGTTCCAATGTATTATAGTTTTGAAATCTAACTGTATAAGATACAGAGAGTCTGATTTCACAACACGATGTAATTTTCTTCAATACTCCCTATAGTTTTCATCAGCCGTTTGAGTACAAATCAATAGCATACGAGTGAAATAAAAAGTGTCTACTCTTCGTTATTAAACATAAAATGTATACAGAGGGTGTACTACGTTCTTGTTAAGAAAAAAAAAGATATTTGCGTTTGAGTACAAATCAATATTCCGAAGGACCATTGATGAATTCACTGCATACGAGTGAAATAAAAAGTGTCTACTCTTCGTTATTAAACATAAAATGTATACAGAGGGTGTACTACGTTCTTGTTAAGAAGAAAAAAAAAAGATATTTTTATTTTTAGTAGGACGTCTACATAAAATTTCATATGATGCATGTTAGTTGTAGATGATGAATCAGTCGCGATATGTCTTTGGTTGAGCTTAGTCATCGTTGTCGTTGTCGATTTGAGGAGTTTATGATAAAAATCGATCGATTGAATAAGGATATAATCTTTTATGAAGATAAAAGAAGGATTATTAAGCAAATTGAAAACTTGTGTCTTGCAACAACGACAGCTGTCGACCCACATCAGAATAAATGGGAAAATCTTAAAATTAATTGGGTGCCCGAAGAACTACTACTAAACGACGGAATACAACAAAGAGAGATTTCGAGTGCCTTAGATCACATTTTTAGACGCCAGACACCACAAACGATATATCCATTAAACAGAATCAAACCTACCTGGCTTCCACAAGATGAACAACGAAACCTCTCACAACAGCAGCAGCAGCAGCAGCAGAAACATGAAAGACGAACTTAACAATCTTTTTTCATTGGCATGTATAATATTAGCATGCTTATTTGTTTTAATAATTAAAATTCTATTGAAAATTGTTAAACGTAAATTTAAATCGTCATGCAATGTATTGGTTGATGAGTAGATGTTTTTAATAAAAAACCCATTCAATGCAATTTGTTTTATTCAGACATTACAAAGGTAATATAGTATTTGAAAACCATTGTTGGAGACGCTGTGTGTCCAT
Source organism: Galeruca laticollis (assembly GCA_963921935.1). Lineage (NCBI taxonomy): Eukaryota > Metazoa > Arthropoda > Insecta > Coleoptera > Chrysomelidae > Galeruca > Galeruca laticollis. The sequence continues at coordinate 37,852,660 of OY998179.1, read as the reverse complement.
CAACTACGAATCCTTGGATGTCGACGAATGCTATTCTCATGATGACGATGGCCGGAATACTGATGTGCAGCAGCAGTAGCACATTCTAGTTTAAATTCTTAACAATTTCGGTGAGGGGGAAATACTCCATTACGCAATCGTGTATTATGATGCAATATACTTTGGTATTTTCGGGGAAACCAATGTTTGCTTCAATGTCAAGTTTTACATCAACTGTAGATGCCTTCATGCTTTCTTCTTGTTTCGAGCAATCGATAACAAACAATGCACGCCTCTTGAATGAGGAATAATCCAACAGAGGACGCTTCTGCGTCGAATTCATATAGCTAGGATAAAATTCAGTATAGTTGAAATATGCCTCATTGTAATCATTCTTGGTAAAATCCAACTGCATTCTTTCATTGGGATAATACTCTCCATTTAGCGATAACCTGATACTTTGAATGTCTGCATTGTCGAATAAAGTTGGATCAGTTGTGTTGTTGTCACGTTTGTTGGTTTGAAAGAAAACAATAACATAACGAGGTCGTTCCACTGAAGTTGTAGTTTTAACAGCCCAAACTTCACGTCTAGCATTTCTGGTGATGGATGGCAGTTCATGTATCTCCCACTTTCTAAATGGAATAACTATAGGCTGATCCTTTTGAATGGTCCTCATCAGTTCCAACTTAATATCATCATTAGGGTAGATATGCTTGATTTTCAATTCGATGTTGGTAATGTTTATGCTAACAGTTGTAGTGGAAGTCACACCGGCAACATTTTTTTCTGTGATATATACACAATCATTATCGTTTCGAGCTCGAACCAAACGTATTGTTTGCCGTCCACATGTAATCATGGGATAGTCATTGAAAATGTTGAAAATGTGCTTGAGAGGAATTTGTAGGTTGAATGATTTATCGGGGGCATTAAGGATGGGATCTTTGGGATAATTCCAGCCTGCTATAGCCATATGATTGGAATCTTCTTGATTGTAGCACGTCATGGCACGTACAGCACTCACGATTCCAGGATCTCGAACCGTTTCCATTTCTCTTGCGCTTTCACTGTATGTGCACGAATCGAAAAGGAAAGCACCAAAATTATTTGCCAGCTTTACATCACCGGCTCCATGTATATTGAGCGAACCTTTAATGCACAACAATGTTTCGTTCATTGCAAAAAACGAGTCGACTTGATTGATGCTAAATTCCGTAATGTCACTGCAACTGAACGATTTGATGAACGGAGCATATGTTCTGTATTCAGCTTTGCGAATCGATTCATCGAATCTCGGCTTGCGATAGATATCAAACATTGGTGGCATATCGTTCATACGAGAACGTTTTCCATACGTGGTGGTGGTCATCGTTTATCTTTCAATGAAAACCCTAATGTTTGTAAAAGCAATTTGTTTGCAAATGTAAGATGCTGCTGCTTCGAAGGACGTCGCCTAACTAATGGTATTGAATGTGCAGCGGTACGTCTTTTATTATTAATTATCAATCCCATCGGTTGCTTCTCGCTCTAAGCTCCAACACCAAGGTGCTCTTTTCACCACGAAAGTTGATTGGATGTCCGTCTTGATCCAAAGCCTGCACAGTAATGTTGGTAATTTCACGTTGTGGTATAACAGGTAAATAAAGTAAATTATGTGGAGTTTCGTCAATGGCGTACCCAGGATCTACTTTTATAACCAATTCGTAAATAGTATGAGCAGGTCTGTCTGCATCGAAGGCTCCAGTGGTAATGTTACATTCGAAGCGTATGCTAGATACTTTTATAATTTTAACGGGTAAATTTGAAGAGTACCATTGTTTGGCTTCGAGTATCTGTCTAGAAAAACCCAATATGTCGCCAAGACAGTTGGGAGTATCCTGCTCGCCGAACGGAATTCTATATTTACTGTAAATCATACATTGTAACGTATTATTATTGGGTTTTAACGCAAATACAGTTTCAAATGGATTGCTGGTGCCACCACCACCACCTAACTTGTCTAGTATGAACGCTTCAATATCAGCGATTTCGTAACATCCCGTTGGTATATCAAAACTCTGCATCATGTTGTTGTCATCGTAGTAGTGAAATTTGCGATTTTCAATGTTTGGTATACTATGGTATGAGTGAAAGGAACGTAGTGCTAACTCATACTCTTTCTCAGGATAGAGTACAATAGGCGTAGGAGGTTGGAATGTAAATACGTGATTTGTGCTATTTACTCTCAACAACTGCGACATGATGACTGATGCATGTCAAGGGATGAAGGTACTTTAAATAATACACAGAACTATGTTCAAGATTTATTTAATACACTCTGACATAGAAAACAAGATGCCTGAGAACTTGCAGGACCATCCCAATGCGTTGTCCAATCGGGACGGTTGTAGTGAACGAAGCACGGCAGACGAATTTGTAGCTAAAAATTTGTTTTGTAGTCACTAGGTAGTTTATGCCATATATCCAACAATTCAGACGGGCTGACAAACCCAATCAGATATTGAATGGGGACTATTTTCAGCGCATCAACAGTAAAACTTCGTGGCTTTTGCATTAATAATGTTTTAATGTCATCCCACTCCTCTCCCATTGTTCCAAGGATGTTGAAGTAGAAATTTCAAACACAAATGTCCACAATTGATTTGATCGTAGTTTTGATACTGATTATTGTTATAAAAAATATTTTTTCCTCCTCCTCCTAGATACTTTACAAGTTCTTTGGGCGGTTTCAAATTACCAAATGAATCGAAATACTCGATGACATTGTTTTTCTTTATATATGCTACCCAATGTGTTCCACTGTTTTTGGATGAGTCCAAGTTAACCACTGCACACTCTTGTTGTCGTCGAGGACCGGATTTAGGTAGAGTGTCACGCATGAAAACACCACGAAAGTGTGAGATTTTATATAATTTTGCATAACGCGCAATATCGGTGTCGTACAGTGGACGATTGGGTAGCTTTATCGCGAGTTTTTTTTTAAATACAATCCAAATCCTCTGCCACTAGGATACTTTTTCAGATATAAACCATTTCCGACATGTTCCATAACCTTATTATGGCGGTGGTCTTCTTCCAATTTTTTTCGAGCATTATTTGCATCAATGACAGTCTTTGCAATCCCAGCAGCTCCACCCGATAGTGCTCCGAGTGCTGAGAGACCGGCAAACAGAGGTATAAGTGGTAGAAAACCTCCAGATTTTACTGGTATCACTCGAGGAACAACAATTTTCTTCGATCCACCAAATTGTTTAATAAGTGATTTGGCTGCTCGTAAGGCAAACAAGGCGCTTTCTTTTAGAGATGCTCCTCTCTTCATTGATTTTCCCACCTTTAGCACTACATCTCGATGGAAGGAACGTTGTTGTCGTTGTTGTTTCTTTGGACGACTTCCCATTCCCAACTTTCGTTTCACTTTCATGGTACCAGTAACAAGTAATGCAGCAGCTTTTTCACCAAAAGATCCCTCTTTTGATTTTACTCGAGCCCAAGCCTTATCTTCCAACTCCTTATCTGCTTTGTGACGTTCTTCAAGAGATTGATTTTGCGAATAAGCTATATCGTGTTGTTTGCAGGCGTCGTCTAAAGGATTAATGCCTGCGTCACCACGTGCAAGTCGCTTTTGTAGTTTTGTTCCAGCTATAAATGTACGTAATATATGTTTAACGGAAAAAAGACAAGTTATATTCACTTACGACCACAATAATTGTAGGTAGGCAAGTGAAGTTCGAATGGCAGTTTATTTATTAGAGAATTCAAAAGACCTTCTCCCTCAAACACCAACATTAAGACTGATGTATGATAATGCTGCGATATCCATATTTATAGAATAACACTCTAATAAAATTCTTCACAAGATGAAGATCGTTCAACAAGAGCAGACGCTGCCCATTGAAAACTTGGACTTTACCTCTAATCCATCATCTGTTGGTAAACATGGTAAACTACTGCCAAATTCTTTTCGTGCAATCATCTGTGGTCCTAGTGGGTGTGGAAAGACAAATGTTATGTTGTCGCTCCTATTCAATCCAAATGGTGCTAAATTCAAAAATGTTTACGTTTATTCCAAATCGTTATTTCAACCGAAATATAAGTTGTTGCAAGAAGTCCTAGGAGAAGTTAAAGGTGTGGGCTATTTTCCATTTAAAGACAATGAGGAAATTATTAGTCCAGATAAAGCGCAGTCAAACTCGATATTCATATTTGATGATGTTGCATGTGATGGCCAACAGAAAATTCGCGAATATTATTCAATGTGTCGTCACAAAGACATTGACGCGGCCTACTTATGTCAAACATATTCGAAAATACCGAAACAGCTCATACGTGACAATTGTAATATGATTGTGTTATTCAAGCAGGATGAAATTAATCTAAAACATATATTTGAGGAACATGTGTCACCAGACATGACATTTGAAGAATTTAAAAAGATTTGCTCAGAATGCTGGTCGACTACTAACAACTATGGAACATTGGTGATTGTAAAAGATTTTGCTTTAAATAATGGTAGGTACCGTAAAGGATTCGATAAATTTATAAGGCACTAGACATTATCCTCAGTCATCGTCACCATGTCCAACGATAAGGTTGCTATTGCCATGCGTAAGAAAAAAATCAGTGAATTGGCGAGATCTATTCGCAAGAAATATTTAGCGTTAAAATTAGGAAAATCAGAACATGATACATCTCTAAATAAGCTATTTAAACCGATATCTGTACCGCTAAAAGAAATGGTCAAATCCTCAAAATCATTACAACAAGCCATAGTTTCAAAATTCATCCCTCCAAAAGAGGAAACAACGACAAAAAAAGAAAAAAATGCTGATGTGTCATTTCTCGATACAAAACCCATAGCCGAGACGGATGAATCAGGAAATATTATACGTTATGATGATGAAGAAGAAGAAGACGATTATTATTATGATGATTATGATATAGGCACACATCCCAACGTTTCGCGTGATGTCATAGAAGATTATTTAGATCAATATCCAATAATTAGTCAACCATATCTTGAAGATTACTTTCGCAAAGATGATGAAATTGATAGAAGTTATGGTCCATTATATAATGATGAAATTGGTTGGATGTTGGGCAGACGTAGAATTGCATTCGATAAAAGAAACGGTAATATAAACATATTACGAGAGAAGGATGAGGGGGGTGGAGAAGGAAATATACCGGGGACTTCGGGATTGTATCAGCTTGTGTTTTACAATCATCCCAATGAATACTCTGATGATGATTTGAATAATTACAAAGCTCTGCTAACAATAACAAAAGCTCATCTCAATGCAGCAGATCGTCTGAAAAGTACTGCTACCGAAAAGTATCGCAACATAATTAGACCGTTGTTTAAAACTGACTCATCAAATATTAGTAGTAGTACTATAACCAAACCTCCATCAGCTCGAATATTAAAGAAACAACGACAACAACAACAACAACAATCCATTCAAACCGCTCCATATACTAATGTAGGAAAAGGTCTTGTTGTCGGCGGCGGCGGTGGTGGTGGCCCTCTTTTGTCATACAACGAAAAACCGATGGAATACATTTATTGGGACGATCCCAATGAGCTGTGTGACCGTTTAAGATTACTGATTGCATCCAAGGAGGCTGGCAACACCTCATTCTCACACAACAACGAGATAATTGCAATAATCAATGAGTTGAAAGAGGCCAATATAATTGAATAACAAACGGAAAACATAATCATTTCAATCATGTCTGTCGATAAGTTTGGACATCGCCGCAATCATGCTAATGAGCGGGTTAAGCCGTATATGCCGAAAGTATCGTATCCACATACTCTAGACGGTAATATTGATGCAGAAAATCTAAAAATTTGTAATGTAAAGATGCCGACTGCAAATAGCGATGTTGCTAACAAACTATATGTTGATGAACAATTACATGTGTACCATAATGAGCTCGAAACACTTCAAAAAACAATAATCCCCTCATTACAAACGCAATTGGTATTTCATCAAAATAAAATCAACGAAATTGCTGCATTTATTTCGAGAAATCCTCCCGTCAGAGCTCGAGATATGGCAACTAAAATATATGTCGACGAGGGAGTTGCTATGGGCAAGCAATTTTTGAGAAATGATTTGGAGAGTTTTAAACGAGAAGTACAGGATAAATTGTCGAAAAGTAATACTCTAATCAGTGATAAGATCGATATGTATAATACATACATAGAACATGCGTTTCAAGTTTTGGACCGGGACTTGAAGAAGAAGCATGAAATTGAACAAAAGAAGAAAATAGATGAGAAGAGTAATGGATCATCAGTTTAGAAAGTGCATGCGCCCACGAAACATGTCATCCAAAGTCCAGCTTGTTAACGAACTCCATAAACCTATACGTAAAAATTATCCACGCAGACGTACAATTGTCAAAGGCATAGATGATTTATGGCAAATGGATTTAGCTGAAATGCGACCTTACGCTAATCAAAATAAAAATCACAAAATGATACTAGTCGTCATCGATTGCTTTTCAAAGTTTTTATGGACACGTCCATTGAAGACAAAAACCGGTGAAGAGTTAACTCATGCATTCTCGGACATTCTCGCCCGCACAAAACGAGCTCCTAAAAATCTCCAATCAGACCAAGGAACGGAATTTTACAACAGCAAGTTTCAACAACTAATGAAAAAACATGGGATTAATCATTATAGTGTATTTAGCACGAAAAAAGCTTCTATGGCAGAAAGAGTTATTAGAACATTGAAATTAAAGCTTTACAAACATTTCAGTTTAAATGGCACACATAAATGGATAAACATTTTACCCAAAATTACGACGGAATACAATAATACAAAGCATTCAACTACCAACTATAAACCTTCCAATGTCAATAAATCCAACGAAAAAGATATTTTAAACAAAACATATACACATCTAAAGATTGTGGGACGTCGTAAATTTAAAGTCGGTGATATTGTACGTATAAGCAAGTCGAAACATGTCTTTGAGAAAGGATATACACCCAATTGGACGACTGAACTATTCAAAATCGTTAAAGTTAAAATAACAAATCCCACCACATATTTGCTAGAAGATTTGCATGGTATACCAATCAGTGGGGGGTTTTACGAGGAAGAGTTACAGAAAACGTCAAATCCAGATATTTACTTGGTGGAAAAGGTGCTTAGAAGAAAAGGCAACAAGATGTATGTAAAATGGTTGGGTTTAGACACAAAACACAACAGTTGGATCGAAAATACAGATGTTGTTGTTGGGTAACTACTTTTCGCTGCGCCGCGTATGAATACATTTTTTGCTTGGCATCAGAGTATAAATTGAGGAGCGCAGTGAAACATATTGTTAGTCATCGCAATATGTTTCCTGAAGACGCCGGTTATTATACTATGAGTAGTAGTGGTAGTAGTAGTAGTGGTAGTATTAGTAGTAGTAGTAATACTAATGGTTCAGAAAATTATGGAGCTGAATTGGATAACATTTTAAATAATTATGAAATGGCATCAAAAATGGAACATCAGTACTTGTTATATACAGAGTATTCTATGGATTCAGTTCGAATTGGATGTGGTATTAGTGTAGCAAGAACTTTTTGTAGTGCAGTCACTTTATCATACATTGGTATGCATCCTAAAAAAATCTCCTTCAGCACCTATGAATGGGCTACGCTAACCGATATTTTAAGAGAAAATTCATTTATAAATGAACCGTTCGGAGTAGAAGAAGAAGAAGAAGTAGCAGCGATATCGTGTGGTGATTACTGCAATGTTCGACAAATAATATACAATAATGTTAAATGGTTGGAAGTGATAAAACATGACATCAGTTTCCTTTTATGCAGAGAAGATGTTCAACAAATTTTGAAAGTGGATGATTGTCTCATTTCACACCGGCTTGCCCATTTAGAAACATTAAATTTTGGTGAATATTACAGAAATGTAGTGGATATTATCAAAAGTTTTGTTCAACATAATGGACATTTGAGCAAGTTTGAATTATTAGTCGCAGTTTGTAATTGTAGTGATGGTATAATGACGATGGCTCTCAGAGAATTTATATATTTCAATGAGTCTAAAGTTGTAAACGATTTAGATGATGATGTAATAATTCAATAAACAATTATATATTTCTTGCAATTTTTATTTTCTTCCATACCACCACCACCACCACCACACAATTCCATTTAAATCACTAGTATTTATGGTAGAGATAATAAAAAACAATTTTTTTTTTTAGTTCATTTATTTCTACTTATCTATCTCTAAATATGCATATATAAACATTCTCATTTTAAATATAGTGTACATCTTTAATTAGTAAAATATATATACCGATTCATTTGAGAAGAAAAGAGAGAAAAAGAAAAACTTAGCTCTCTCTAAATTACATAAAATTGTTTCATTTAAAAATTGTGTGAGATACAAGTTCACAAATTGAGATGGATCAAAACCAGCATTTTTAATAGAAACTATCTTTGAGAGTATTTTATATAACATATACATATAAAAAGTGAATGGGAAAAAATTACAAAATTCACCAATCATTATCAGTGTCTTCATCATCATTATAAATATCAATGAAACGATTTAGATGACGATGATGTGTTCGTTTTGGATGAAAAATATTGTTTTAAGAATATGGTTTACAAACACACACCCCCCACACCCATGTTATAGTAAAGAAAATACATTTCGTAAATATTCAAAAATCATTCAGTAGTATTTAATTTATAATGACCCCACGGAAGCGTATCAAATGATCCTGGAATTAGCACCCGTTTGTCATCTTTAGGGGAAAGACCAATTTTCTTTTGCTCTATACTATACACTTTATGTGCATATGACCGAATAGAATTTTGATGAATTAATGTTGATTTCCAATTTTTTAAACAATTTACATAATCGTCGAAGGTAATTTTATTTCTTACAACATTTTTCTTTACCCCCTTAGATTTTTTCACAATTTTCCCCCCTTGAACTTTGAATGCATACATTTTTGCACGTAAACCTATAAAATGGGTCATGATTGCACCATTACATTCATCCTTAAACAACCCCAACACCTTTTTATTTACCAATGGCATGTTATAACAATTACCTTCAACGTAATCGCTAGTATCAAACAAATTCATATTGGTCTTTATTACTTCTTCGTATACGTCATTACACTGAATTTCATAAGTAAAACTATCTGTATCTGTATACAGTAGCTTGCAATTTTCTTTTGTTAATTTGGGGAGCATAAAATTATAGTGAAAGTCGTACATACATATTTTTGAGATATCTAAAATCGCCATCCCAACGTACAGAGGTTTATTGAAAATTATATTATTTTTTTTAAGTTCTATTATTACCATATTTTCATCTAAAATGACTCTCGAATGGAATTGTGGACTGGCAATTAAATTTTTTGCCCCATATCGACCTAAATATGTTGTAGATAGTTTAACCGTTCTATGATTCCTGATATTTTCCATTGTTTTGCCAAACACAGCATTATTCATTAATTTGTATAGATTTTTGGAAAACGCTGTAGTGGCATCTGTTCTTAATTTGGTATTTAGCATTATGTAAGGTCGTAACCATGCAGCTTGCTTGAATTTCAACATTCGATGTGTTTTTGTTAGAATTAAACCATTCGCCAAAGCCTGTTTTAAATTTCGATAGTGTACAATATAATTATGTTTAGTGTAAAAAGTAGTCAATAATTTTTTTAATTTGGAATTGGGAGGTGCCAGATGTTCGGGACAAAAGGGAAAATCTTGATGTAGATCGTGTAACTCCTGGGGATATTCTAGATCTACCTCAAGAATATATCCTTCTGGAGAGTCATCGGCAATTTGAGTTATGTCAATGTTGGTGACGTCGTCTACCCACTGAAAATTTTCATATGGAAGGAATTCAGACATTGCCCATCCATAGAGGTTATTTACATCGAGGTACATGAGGTATTTGGATGGTTTTTGTGGATCATACCCCTCAAACATGTATTTATTGTTGGCTTCTGCATATCGGTTTGAGCAAACAGTTATTCCTCCACGAATGCCTCGCTCAACAAACATAACCATATCAATGTCTCGGAGTAACTCTAATTTTATTTTTGTATACTTCAACATCGAGTCCCAAGTAAATCCCGGTAGCGTAAAATACCAGATTGGATCGAGCTGATACGTTTGAATACAATTATGTCGCAATTGCTCAAAAACGTCCGCTAATAGCAGTATGTCTGTTTTCATGTACAGACGACTGTACTCACCCAGATTGACAATATTAAAATTCTCCCAAACATTTTTTGCATGCTGGTATTGTTCAATGGAAATGTTGGAATCATTGAGTTTATTATAAAAATTATCAATGGATGGTAATTTCACTTCTTCAAGCTTTTCCATACAATCCATGTAATCATATGGGAAAACACCTTTTTTCATTAAAAGTTTTAGCTTTTCATCACTTAAATCGTGAAATTCCTGCCTCAAATTTTTAAAGTCGCTCTCCTTCAGTGTGGATACTAGTTCGTCTAAACTTGCACACATAAACCTAAGGGAGTCTATGAACCTGAATTTGATGTTAGTTTTAGGATCGTGTAGAGTAAAACTTATATAGATTTCCTTATTGATGGGCAACACTGTAACCTTACCACGTTTAGCAATTTCTCTAATAACAAAGTGTGAATCATAAGAGCTCAGATTGTGAAAGATGATTGGAACAACGAAAACTTTCTTAAAATTCAAATTGCACGCTTGATGAGCAAACCCTCGAAATTGCCCCGTAAAATGGTCATGATCTCTAACAATCTTATCATTACTAGTAAATTTCCGATCACAAATGTGACAATTCACCGCGTGTACGGTGTTAGGTGTCACATTCATGGGAATTATATTTAAAAGTTTAGAGTGTACAAATTCAGCTACATCCATCAACTGACCTGTAAACCAATCAATACAGTCTTCACTTTGATTATCTCTATAATACGAAAGTTCTTCATCATAAGCGCACTTGAAATAATATCCTGCAGAAAAAGCAATATGCTCCTGATATTTTTGAGTTTTAGTTGTTTTTTGATGATCACTATATGCCTTTAACATGGACTCAAAATCGCTGTAAATAGCAAACGGACATTTCTGTTTATAAATAAAATTTTTAAATTCAATATGTGTATAATGCGGAAAAGAAATTTTTGAATCATTTACATTTTTACAAGTCATTTCATGATTGTCTAAAACTTGTTGGCTGTGAAAATAATTTAAACATCTATCGCAAATATATTTTTTACCATTATATTTATTCAACTGTGAACTAATTAAACGAGATAAATTTTTTATCCAGCAATAATGGTATTTGATTTCATCGTTTGTTTCGTCTACAGGAGGTGCATCATAAACACTCAACTGAGGATAATACTTGGATTGAAGTAACAGTAAATTTACATGTTGTTCTAATCTATTTTTAGCTAATCTGGCAGGCACTACGGTGTAAAATTGTGATGACGACTTTGGCGAATGGTTTAATTCTAACGCATATACATTTACAGACATATTGTTCATTTTTTCAAATTTTGTAATTTGAGCAAGAGGCATCTTAATGTCTAAACCTTTAATATTTAAAACTTCCGAGTAATGCGGATACGAAGATGTACGATCAAGATTAATATTTTTGCATAAAGGATTCAAAAAACTGGTAACTGCCCAGAAGAAGCACGCATTATCCATATTGCGAACATTAACTATAGCATGCTTCTGAGAAATGGATTTAGGTAATGGAATATACGATGAGCCTGCAGCCAGTTCATATTTGTTAATTGCCACTTCTAAAAAAATTATTTTCGATAAAGCCCACCCGCTATTTTTTTCAGCAAATTCGGACATGTTGTTTAAAATGGGATCAGTAACATTTATTTTGAACCAATCATATAAATCATCTCCATTATTTAAAACAACGTTGGGAGTACTAAAATATTTGCGGTCTACCAATTCCACATCATTTGACATCTTAACAAAATCACCGCAAAATGTAGTGTTTGCTTTTATAATTTGAAATTTCTTGAAAACTACAGACATTTTCTTTTTAAAAATTTTTGAAGCGTCTGTAAAAAATGAATTGATATCTTTATGACCCAAGTTTATAATAATCCCCGTTTTTAATCTACTATCAAAGGCTGCATTTATGAATTCCCATTTGACTCTATTGGACTGTTTTTTACTATCGTGAATGACATGTTTCCCCCCATTCCCTACTTTTATTAAACATCTCATGCGCTTCAAGTGTGCTATTTTTGAATGAATTTTATGTTTTTGTCCCACAGAAAATTTGAAAAATTTCAATGCCCGATTACATTTTCTAATATGACCATTAATTATTAAAACCCATTTATTTTTACATGAAAATGTCTGAAGTTTGTTCAAGGAATTTAGAATTTCATCTATTTGCTGCAAACTTTTACCACTGAAGTTAGACATTTTGAATAATACGAGAAATGTACTCACTTTGATGATGGTGTGTGTGTGTGTGTGTGTGGGTGCGTGTGTCAACGAAGGATGATTCCTCCAATATTGATGTTCAATATAGGGCTGTGGAGCTGATTCTTGACGTAGGGCTGTGGAGCTGATTCTTGACGTAGGGCTGCAGAGAGGTGATGTAGAGCTGCAGAGAGGGTGGTGATTCTCAATATAGCCTGAAATATTAATACTTTCAGTTAAAAGATTTATAGTTGTATTACATAGAGGTTTAGAATAATGTTTGGGAAAGCCATCAATCAACTTTGTTCAATTCATCAATCAATTTTTTATATTTATATATTATATAAAATAAAAAACTCACCGATTATATCTCAACAATCTCGAAGAGTGCTGTCGAGTGTGGCTTTCCAGTCTCCTTCAACCCTCTGAATATCAACCCGTACTTGTTCGGCTGAAAATGGATTAGATTTGGCGCGAAATGGTCTGTTACACGATTTGGTAAAAACACAACCTTATCGTGCAGCTCCAACAAAACACTCTTGCCGAATCGTCCATTCGTCAACCGAGCTCCAAGAATTGGATAGCTTATGTCTAGTGTGAGATCCTTCAGCTTTCTAATTTTCTTCGATTGGATGTTAGCTACTGCAGAACATTTTTCATTTAATACATTTAAATCCATCTACAAAAATTGAAATAAAAAAAAAAACACTGTATTATAAGTAGAGAAACACACATGCTTGTTGGTACTTACATTGATTAGTTCCTTTTTGATTTTTCTTAACACACTTCTTTTCTCAGTTTTTATGTCGTAAAGTTGCACGAATTTATTAATAATTTGTTAATCAAATTTATCACGATGCTATTAAACTTTTTCAGATTCGACGGATGACTTGTGAGATGATGAATCTAACTGATAATCACATCTGAGTTCGCTATTATATACACGGACCCCTCCTCCATCTTTTTGATTCCCCAACACATCTTCTTGAAATCCAATTAAAATTAATGGTTTAGGAAAATACTGAATGCAATATGGTCATTCAAACTAAATATAATGCTTTGTGTCTAATAAATATCATACGGGTTGACGCTATGATTTAATCGTTAAAAATATATTACATGCACGTGTGTATAATTAAGACCCTCGACTGTTTATAAATGCATTTAATATTTTAATTGAAATCAGATGCTGGTATGCAATTAAGCCAACGTGAAATAAATTTTTTTCTCATGAAATCCTATGAATCACCTACCAGTATCTTAAGGGTTGACGCGGTGATTTAATAGTTAAAAAATATATTACATACATGCAATTATAACCCTCGACTGTTTATATGACCGCGTCTAATATTTATTGGAAAAAATCAGATAAACTTTTTTTCTTAACAAGAACGTAGTACACCCTCTGTATACATTTTATGTTTAATAACGAAGAGTAGACACTTTTTATTTCACTCGTATGCTATTGATTTGTACTCAAACGGCTGATGAAAACTATAGGGAGTATTGAAGAAAATTACATCGTGTTGTGAAATCAGACTCTCTGTATCTTATACAGTTAGATTTCAAAACTATAATACATTGGAACCCTTATGGCGGAGATGTAACGGTTTAGGCTGGGAACGATGAGGTCGTGGTCTCGAATCTCACTCGGGGCAAAAATTTTTACGTCATGCACAAATTTACCGGATAAAAAATGGACTACAGAAAAAAGAAATGCGCCATCTAGCGAAATCGATGAAAAAATGGCCGACTAAAAAATGGACGACAGAAAAAAGAAATCTGTAAAAATGCGAAATCGATAAAAAATGGACGACAGCGCCAACGACAGCAGCGCCACCGTCGCCTAGCGGACCTTTTTCGAAGTAGTGAGTCAGAACTCTTATAGCTACACTACTGACCTTGTAAACTTATCAAATCCAACATGCAATTATATATTATATAGATGTAAGAGAAGTAATTATGCAGTTATAAACCGTGATACAATATTTTTATATTTTAAGACATAATTTAATAGCTAGTAACTCGACAAGTACAATTTTATATCATAGTTTAGCTGAGCAAATGATAGAAAGAACAAGAATTTTGATAACCATATTAAATAGGAAATCAGAAATTATTTATCCACACGTGAGGACAAAAATGGCACAGGTAAAATTAATAAATGGCTTCTTAGATGGAAATCTTCATTCCGATGACGGATAAAGATACGATAAGGCAATTACTATTTTACAATAAAATCGAAAACAAATAATCTATGAAAATAATTTTCAAATATTCTTAAATAGAAAATTAATAGTTCATTATAATAAATATCTCACAACATGATAAAATCAATAAAGCCTCCAAGATAGTCTTGAAAAATTTCACATATCAATAGGAAATAAAATAATTTCAAATAATTTCATTACTTTCTACAGCACAATTTCAAAAATAAAGGACCCCGCAAACCTTCTAAGGGAAAATATCTCTTCACAAAATTCTTTGAATTTTTGACATGTTGGAGAATTGATCATTCTGTTAAAATGTTTCAATGGGCGCCACACGATCCTATGACTAGTTTTCGAGATAAATGGTGTTGAATATGAGAAATATTCACTTTTCATCACTCCGCATCTCCCAAGTTATGATTTAGTTCTGATTTATCTTTGGTGGTATTATCATCACATCCTTTTATAACAAATTGATTTCCAAATCTCACTGTATTACAGGGCGATTTTACTTGATAATAATGGTATTTTAAGACTTTCATAATTTTGTTATTTTATAAAGAGAAAATGCGAAAAAAGGTTGAATTATCACATAATATTTCAAAATAATTTCATATATCATCACAGTTGAGTAACCTACTCGTTTCAGACGACACCGTACTCCTCGGAGACAAAATGGAAGGCCCCCATAATATACTTTCAGCCCTAAACAATGCTGCAAAAAAATACGGTTTACAGATCAATGCGAGTAAGACAAAAATTATGTCAAATTCAACCGACGCTACGATGGTCAAATTGGGTGACGACAATGTGTTGCAGATCGTCAATGAATACATATATTTTGGACAGAAAATATCCTCCGATAAGAAGATACAGCTGGCAGAAATCAACAGAAGGATGCAACTCAGATGGGCAGCATATACAAGAGTCAATAAAGTATTAAAGAATAAATTTCCAAAATACCTCAAAACCCAAATCTTCAATCAATATGTGCTACCAACATTAACCTATGCCGCAAAAACGTGGATACTTAACGGCAAATTGATGGCCACACTAAGACTCGCACAAAGAGAGATGGAACGAAATATGCTGGGAATACGACTGCGGGATAGAAAAACCATCGAATGGATTCGCCAGAAAACAAAGGTAACTGATATTGCCGGAACACATAGCAAGATTGGAATGGAAATGGGGAGGACATCTCATGAGGACGGAGGACAACAAATGTACAAGGAAAGTGACCGAATGGTGACCAAGAGGAGGCAGTAGAAACCCAGGAAGTCCAAAGACTAGGTGGAAGGACGATATCCAGAGAGTAGCGGGAGTGCAATGGGTTCCATTCATAGGTCTTTCACCAAAGTCTCATCTCTAAGTATCTATATACGGTATTCTCACCACATTATCAGGATATCTTACCAAGGAAGAAGTTATACGTAACTTGCTGTGCTGCATTTGCGAGCAGAAAATAAAAATGGATTTCTACTGTTTGTATAATTATTCGAATGTATTATTGACTGATATGAAACATTCTGCCATCTATAGAAAGTATGCAATGAAGTGGAGAGCTTTGATGATTTTAATTTCCCAACTGATATGAGTGTTCATTTGAATACTGTAGATAAATTAGACAAGAGATATTTTGAACGGTCCCAAACTTGAGCGGATTCGTTTTAGTGACATTGCAATAGTATTTTCCTCTCTAAGGGAATGAAAACTAATAATGAAAAATCTAGAGGATTTGCTGAAACTCCTCCAATCGTGGAGTTTCCGATTGTGATTCTCACATATACGGAATTATAAGTTTTCAATTTGATTTGTCTTGAGTATTTATAATAACAATAGTTATGTCAACAAGAGACCAATGTTGCTGGATATCTGTAATACATATGATTAATTCGCATAACCTGATAACATCAGTATGCTACGACATATTATTATGTACACCTCGTTGGCCACGCTACTTTTTTATTATAGTTTATTAATCCCACGTTGGTCACGCCACTTTGTTAGGATTTACTTATTTAATATGCTTATTTGTTTTAGTTTTAACTCAATATTTAAGATATGATTGAGTGTCCTTATTTATTTGCAAATAAAACATTTATTCAATTGTTATTTTCATAATTGTTAAACGCCAAATTTAATTTGTAATTTATTATTAATATTTTATAATTTAGATGTTTGCTCATATGAATTAACAATTTATTTTCTTACTTTTTTTTTCAAGTTTCCTCCACTTCAAATATTTGTGAAACCATAGACTTATCCCAGGGCGATTAGTTTCGAAACGGAAATTAGATAATTGCGAAATGAAACAAATTATGTTTACTAAATAATTATTAGATTAAAATTTATATTCATAAATGTTTACAAAATGTTAAACTATGCGACGCCTATGAAAACTAATTTGTATACATCTCCATATTGTTTCAAACTTGAATATTTTAAAACATCTGCTCAGAGCAGACTTTTTCTTTAAGTAGGAAAGGAATATTATATTTAGATAACTTATTGAAATATGTCTTTTAACCAAAATGCATTGTGGTGAATCGGTTTTGAAATTCGTAAAATCATTTTACAATCTTGATATTGGATATGACATGTGTGTGTGTGTGTGAGGGTGTGTGTGTGTGTGTGTGTGTGTGTGTGTGTGTGTGTGTGTGTGTGTGTGTGTGTGTGTGTGTGTGAGATAGTAAAATTTTATAAATTATTAAAAGGTTCAATTTCTTATCAACTAGATACATGCAAGTTACATTCATGCAATAAAATATCAGGTGAGTTTATAATTCTTATACTACAATCATTTAAACTTTCACTTCTATAGTTTATTATTTACGCTTGATTTATTTTATTTTATTTGGCCTTAAATTTGTTGAATGTTTTTATAAATTTATAATGATCATTTTTCTTTTTATTTTTAAGGTTTTGTTTTCAGTATTTTGGATCCAAAATATTTAAATATCATCAACCTTTATGTGAAATTGCTTCTCGCAACATGTCCGCAGTTACACGCTTCACTCATCCATTGACAGCAACTGATTACTTCCGGATAACTCAATAAATTCTTCGTCTCCTTCAGGAAAAACGATTTATCCATACTACGGAGTGTGCTTTATCACCTTTACTTTATAACATGTTTATTTGATGACATTCAACACTTTTTATTAAAATTTTTCACTTAGCTTCTCACAGAGATGTTACCCTTTCGCTTCGCTTCTCTACTCCCCACAGTTTCCTTTCTTATCAACAACCCTCTGTTGTTGACCGGAAGCTCACGTTTTTCTAGAATTTCTATTCATAGCGTCTTATTGTCACCACATTATTTCTTGAAATTCACTATATTTCTGACATAGAATTATGGTAGTTTATTGTTTTCCACGTTTTATATTAATGAATGTTCCTAAATTATTTATTATCATTGTTTATAATTGTCTTTTCCATTATTTAGTATTGTCAAAGTCTTCTGATTCGTCAGCCCTAATTTAGATATATCTCAATTTTTAAAACACAAATAATAGTACAAGGCATATGTATACAATTCATTTTATATTTATTTTCCATTCACCACATTTTTTAACATAATATTTCAATAGGTTATTTTTTCATATATTTTATTCGTATAATTTCTTATTAATCATAGCATTGTTAGTTGGTATTCCTGTCGTCATATCTCAATTTCCTTTTATTGACATTGCCTACAAATTACAGATTTCTATAAATTCTTGTCCCTTTCAAAATTAGAATCATTGGGTACTGTTTTATTTCGTTTTATATAATTTTATATATTTCAATTTTAAATGTTTATAAATTATATCATAGTCTTTTTGATATCTAAGATACATTCTGTCTTATTTCCCTAACAAATCAATCCTTTCTGTGTCTATTACGGCTTGCGTCCACTTAATTAGTTGAGCTTTGTTTCTTGTTAAAGTTATGTCACAGGTTACATATGGCGTTGAATTATTTTATTGATGATTTGCAATTATTATTAATATGACTTATCTGACTTTCGATTCATCTTTATGATTATATTACTATCAAATTAATTTGATATCTTTGTAAATACTTATAATTAATGAAATTTAGAGAAAACATAATTGACAAAATGATTATTTCTTTATAGTATATAATAAATTCAATATTATTTATATGCTTGTTTATTCTACTCACGCTATATAAATTTTGTTTTATAATCAAAATTCATTTCATCAACTTTTATGATCTAGTCAAAATTTCTTGAAACTTTTAGCTTAAAATCAACTTAGTCTTTTCAAAAGAAATTTTACTACAAGACTTTATACCTTTGATAGTTGTGCTAATCAAATTGAATTTTGTAATTATATTTTGTAGTCTATTATGACCTACTATCTGAACATTTCTTATTAATTTTATGATTGAATGTTCTAGAGAAAACTTAATTTGTTGGTCATATGTTATTTAAAAGTTATTGATATCTAGCGATATTTTTTAATCTATAATTTTCATCTTTATATTTTATTCCTCACTGAGAATATCATCTCAATATACCCACACTCACATGTGCCTAGGATTCATCCACATAGAATGTTCCTTATATCGTAACATTCAACGGATATTTATAGGACATTTTACTTCCCTTACCTAGTAGATATCTTGAGACTCCCGCATCATCCATGACATGCATCTCTCTTATAGTCATGGGATATATGTGTGCCATCTGTCAAGGCCGTTCAAGTTGTGATTGGTTAATTATCCATATTTGTAGTGGAGTAGGTCTCATGGGGACACTACTGTGAAAAAACATCTAGGGTTGCGTGATTGTCGATTTGAAATAATGTTGATTTCACTCCACTGAATTCCTTACTTTTACATTTTGAATAAATATCTAACATAACAATCTTCTCAGTAACATCAGAAGACTTCAAATGGATTGGTTAGTCTACTCATCTAAGATCCACACCTACAATCCAGTAAAGTCATGTCATGTGAAGTGGTAATTTATTAGCGCAAAATAGTGATAATATATGGACTTTTTCACAAATTGTTCACCTTGTATATGAAAATCACGTCATAGGATTTCGTTGAAAATTTTGTAATATATGATTGAAAGTATTTCGAGTTCTCCCATGATAAAATATCGCTACCTTTTCAGACTCCCTTATGAGATATAGTGTGATGAAAAAATTCATTTAATAAAGTATACGTAATTTTTCAAATTTACATCATTCGACTCTGTATACGATACGATCAAACACATCATTTAACATCCTTCACGATCATTTTTGTCATTTTCCGTAGGTTTATTACTACAAGGTGAAAGAAGAACCAAAATTCGTTATTTCTCTATATTCGTGAAGCAACGTGTATGAATTGTATCAACTGTGATGAAAGATGAAATGCAGTTATGAAATTATGTGATAATTCAATCTTTTTTCGCATTTTCTTATTATAAAACAATTAAATTATGAAAGTCTCAAAATAGCATTATTATAAAGTGAAATTGCCCTGAAATACGAAAAAATTTGGAAATGAATTTCTCATGAATTTGTCATACAAGGATGTGATGATAATACCACCAAAGATAAATCAGAACTAAATCAGTGATGGAAAGTGAATATTCCTTATATTCAACACCCTGTATCTCGAAAATTAGTCATAGGATCGTGTTGCGCCCATTGAAACATTTCACTAGTATGATCAATTCTACATCATATCAAAAATTCAAGAAATTTGACAGACAGCTATTTTCCCATATAAGCTGTCCTTTATATTGTCAAAACCTAATTACGTACATTCATACTATTGAAAATGCCATTACTTTTTCGAAATTGAACTCTATTCATATTACGGTGATATCCAGTGAAGAAATTTCAAAAACCATAAATCATCTGGATTATAAAGAAGAATAAGTTTACAAATTTGAAAATGCTTCAACATAATATCTTTTTTTGGGTTTACAAGTAACCTTCTCTAATTCCAAAATAATCTTTGCTATCCATATACATATATTAAATCTTTAAGCAACTGCATTTATATCAATTAGTTCCATTTATTCAAAATCATAAAATATTCATCCCTATACAACCATACTTGACCAAAGCTACATAAAAAACCTCAATTAAAAAGGAATGTCCAATGCTGGAAGAAAAGTTTTACTGCTGACAAGAATTTGAATCAAGAGACAACTGCACCTTGGAACTGCTAGAGCCAATCACCCAAGCACTGCTACGCCACTGATGCGCGAAACTTCAAGAATCCATTGTGATACAAGTAACTAGCAACCAAATACTAATTATTCCATATCCTACAATAAAAATTTTATCTAAATATATATCAGACCAACATTTAGAAATAAATCAACCATCTATCATCAGAATTCCTGAGAAATGTAAACATGAAATAGGTGACGAGATATTTTCATATGATGTGCAGGTTCAAAAGGCAAATGAATTATTATTCCCAAACTGGATTCAACGTTTCCAGAAGCCCAGACTTCCTAATCTCCAAATTTGACGAGAATTGACTTTGACGACCACTACGAAATGAACAAAATTGCAAGAAACATCAAAACAAACAAAGAAGCTGAAATGTCGAAAACACCTACAATAATTGGTACATTGTTATCAATATTAATAATTTTTACTGCTCTAGCAACGTTCTACTGGATACGAAAATATATACGAAACCAAAGGAGACCAGAACAAACCAAGAAAGCAAAAATTCAACTAGAAAAATAACTCCATTATTTTTCAGTCTTAAAGGTGGAGAAGTTATTTCGTGAAAATTGCATAAGTCTATTTTTCACAAAACTGGTTTTAAGTTCCATCTGTTACAAAAGCAGCGTATCTATACATCCAAATAAAAAAACTATTCAAACAGTTTTTAGATGGGGCTAGAAACAAAAGTATGAAATGCGCGTAAGTTCAACTCGTTCTACATCAGTAAGAAAGTTGCATAAGTCCTAGAAAGTGTACGTTGGTGTTCTGTCTATGTTTGGTGTGGTGCTTTTTAGTTTGTCAGGCTCTAAATTGGCCGATATTTTATTAAGCCGAGCTTCAATATCATTTAAGTAAGTGCAAACTATGTAAATTTAAGCTTTTTGAATGTGTTATCATACATTAGACTGGATTAATGCCATTTTTGTAAAGTTAAGGAGGTGTGCATTTTTCACATTGTTAATATATTTAGAACTCTCGGGAGTTATGCATGTTTCAAAGCATTTTGAAAACCAATTACTGTAAAGAATGATAAGAAATTCACATTTTTTCGCCTTACCTACAAGTTTTGAACAATTCGCGTAGATGGAAATTCTTGTCAAATCTTGAAGTATTTTAGTAAACCCTCCTCATGGTATGAAAAAAACAAATTTGGCAAGAAATATTGATACCAGGTTAAAAAGCCGCTGTTAAAAAACGTTCCGGTGGAAAAGCCCCGTTAATAGCCCCCAGTGAAAAAATTCACTCCAAACAAAGCCCCTTGACAATGATAAAAATATATTTTTTTATTGATGCCTCATATTACCTATTTAAAACACGCCTTAGCGTGTTTAAATCGAACTTTTAAACACGCGCGTATGGTAACAACAACAATTCGAGAAACGTAAATATCAATGACAACTTTTATTATTAATTTTTAAATTGTATATTTTCATTGTGACCCAATGTCTTATTTGGTTTTTTCTGCAAAATATATTTATATATTCATATATACATTGTATCCTTTTAAATATAAATAAAGAAACTTTTCGATTATTGATCTGACAGCAGTACCTCGTAACGTCAAATAAAAATAAATACTATTTAGGATGGACTGTCACGAAACTTGGCTGGGCATCGAGGACGGACTTCCATTTTTTTGTAGTAATAGTATAATAATAATATTTTATGATTTCAAAGTGCACCAATGAAAAAAAAAACGTAAAGTATTCGTGGATAACTGGTCTTCCAAACACTTGCTCTATTTCGAGCACTCCGATTGCGCCGTCGTGCTCGAAAATTCGCGCGTGTTTGAAAGACCTCTTCATCCATTTATACTTTAATATACTATTTTTGTAAGTTAAACATTCGAACAATACCGGGGTCGTTTTCACCGGAGGCTTTTTCAGCAGGTCGTTTTTACCAATGGCGTTATACTATGTGGGGAAAGGTAGGTTTGAACAAGTATTTTGTTTCAGCTATGGATCGTAGAAGCAGAGGTTTCAAACTGTTGAGTTTAACAAAACATCCGGCGAACACTTTGAAGGACATAGCTAACGATAGCTCTGGAATATCAGCTAATGATTCTGTGGAATTGAACAAGACAATAAAACTGTTCAAAGAAAAAGATCAAGACAATCATACTGATACAAAGAGCGCGGAAAATGAAAAGTGTTTTGCACAAGAAAACGAGGAAAAAGTGCAGAATTACAAAAAGAAATTCACATGACACAAAACATTTTAGATGTAGGGGAAAACAACGATTTTATCATCCAGCTTTCTCCACAATGCAATAATATCCGGCATAGAACAAACGAATATAATTACAAACAATGATAGTTTAATTTTTTCCGATGATATGCTCAATGCCAATACAAGAAACGATATTGCCGCGCCAACAGAATCTCTTTTGGATTTGAAAAAAACCAACGAGAAAGAAATATTAGGAATGAAGATGCAAGAAATCATCCAGAAGAAGTAGATAATGGAAACCATGTCCCTACATATCAAATCGACGATAATGGGGAACAACATTCTAATGAAGAAAATGATGATCTCCAGTGAAGAAGTTTTTTCTAATCCTGCAGAATGGAAATATAAGACTAATAAAATAAATTGAGAGAAAAGGGTTGAGTATATGGGTAGAAAAAATAAGAAATTCGACAGAAAGAAAACTAAGAAAGTAATGAAAACAAGATTCCTGTGTTCAAATAAACCATTGAAAACCGGTAAAGAAATATCAATTCAGTGTTACAAGTTGACGGATGAAGAGCGAAAGTCAATTTTCGCGAAATTTTGGTCCCTGTCGTGACCTGAAAAGAAGATCTACATTTATGCAAAAGTCTTGAAGAATAAAACGAGAAGGTCGAGACATAGGAAGGATCCGGTAGTTAGCCAAAAGACAACTTCCTATGTGTATTTTCTTAAAAACAAAAGCGAAGAAATCAGGGTTTGTAAGCTGATGTTTTGCAAAACGTTAGAACTTTCTATGAGGACCATATCAGCGTGGATAAAAGATGAAATGTCTAGCCCAGCCAAAAGTGGAGGAGAACAGAATAGTGACAAAAATATTAAGAAAAAAACTTCACGTTTTGATGAAGGAAGGATAAATTAGAAAAAATTCTTTGAAGAACTGCCTAAACTTGAATCACACTATTGTCGCAAATCGTCAACAAAATTATATGTAGAGCCAACGTTTAAAACCAAATCGGAGCTTTATTCACTTTATAAAGATAATTGGTGTGTAGAACAAAATGTAGCTCCCTTATACATTACGACATTCTCAAACATGTTTGAAGATCTGAATCTTGCATTGTTTTTGCCAAAGAAAAATGAATGCGTAGGCTAGAAGACCAAAAACGTAGAGGAATCTGTATACAGAGGACATATTATCAAGAAAGAAGAAGCACGGGAAACAGAAGACAAAAATTCCAAAAATAGGGTATTTACGATGGACCTCCAGCCGGTACTGTTGTGCCCGAAATCGAACGTATCAGCTCTGTACTATCGCACGACACAATTTTACAGTATTTGATTTGCATTCTAAAGATGGCTATTGTTTTATTTGGCACGAAGGGAGCTCAGTGACAACTATTTTTAATGTAATTACCCAGCTTGAGCCAATGCAACAAATAATATTATATAGTGACGGTTGTGGCGCTCAAAATCGTAATTGCACGTTGAGCAACGCCTTGTTGAATCTTGCACTCGAAAAACATGTTTGTATCATCTAGAAATATTTAAAAAAGGGTCACACCTAAATGGAGTGTGACTCGATGCACTTACCATAGAGAGGCAATTAAAAGGTAGAACCGTTAATTTGCCAGCTGATTATGTCTCCCTATGTAAATAGGCTCGAAAAAAGCATATATCATATGAGGTGAGCTATTTGGATAATACTTTTTTCAAAGACTTAAGAAAACTTAATTTAATGAAATCAATTAGACCTGGATTTGAAAATGGTGATCCAACTGTCAACAATATTAGAGCTCTGAAGTATAATCCAGATGGTAAAATCGAGTTTAAGATTAAACATTCCGAGGAATTCCAAGATATACCTATGAGATTAAAACCAAATTTGAATTATGTAGCAGTTGACTCTCTTGCCTTATTGTGCTAAGAACAATTGAAAATTTAAAAAAAGTTTGAACATCTTATGTTTTTGAAAAAATCTCTTGTCAAAGATTACCATGATTTTTATGACAATCTGAGACGTGAACAACTTATTAACCATAAGACTAAACTATTTGATTATTTTTATTATTATAAGTTATGTACTATTATCTTCCAAGTTCTTTAATGTTGATTTATTAGTAGTTATTTTCGATTTAATAAAAATAATGCCTAGTTAGGTAAATACTAGCGTTGTTTTATTATGTGAAATTTCCATAAGTCCCTCTTTGTACTGGATATAAGAATGAATTTTGCAAAACTCCTGTATTTTTCAACAGGTAACTATTATAAAAAGAATTAATACGTAATAGCAGTTCCCTGATGTTTTTTTAATCCAAATTCCGTATTCACCCAAATTACATTGTTTTTAAAGAAATAAAATAGTTTTTTTGCTCTCCTGTAAAATTTACTTACGTTTTGGGACTTGTGCAATTTTCACATTAGGCCGACAATATGCCCTAAGGTTACGCACATGGTGAAAGTTGAGAAGACCGAAGATTGCCTGATCAGCATTCATATTTTAATGAAACAAAATTCATTGTAATTATTACTTCACTTCTCATTTATTATTCAATATTCCTTGTTTTTATATTTGTTCAGCATTTCGTATATCGTATATTGTGTTTTTACTAAATAAAGTTTATATAGTAGTTTTTAAAAAGCGGATCTTTAAAAGAGAATTCATAATTCCCCATATCGTCGCCGGGCTGCGAATACCTCCAATGTAACAAAAATATGTGAAATGAGATGAATACACATTGAGAATTCTATTAGTATTCCTCACAAGTTCGTAATACATCCGAAATGATATGGAATCGCCAAACTTCAGAAATAAATTAAATACATTTCTCCAATGTAACAGAATTCAAATATTAGGATGGAAAAAAATTCAATGTGACATCATTAACAATGGAGGTATTTCATTCCTTTGGAAATATATCCCTTGTGTTTATATCAGATTTATGATAGCACATTGGAGATATTTCGACATACCATGTATGCACGTAGGAGATATTACGACACAAATGTCAAACTGCTAACCTCACTTTAATTTCATTTTGAATTGATTCGGCAAGAAGTGTGTACTGTGCAGGTAGATAACTTCAAGCTAATTTGCAGTATGTTTTCGTCTAGAACCAGAAAGATTTTGCAGAATGCCAATAATATCAATAATAATAAAAAAACTGCGATAAACATCGAGAACAAAAAGAATGAATCTGATTTCATAATTATCGAAAATTATCAAACTTTGGATGATGGAACATTGATTATGGAAACGGTTACTTCACATCATACAATCAATAGGTATGTTCTCAACTAGATATTTCAGTTGACAGTTGATTTTATAAATATCTCATCCTTTTTCAGTGAAAAATGTTTGGAAGATGAGAATATTATGAAGAATACTGCATCCTGAACAGTGACTAGAGAGGAAATCAGTACAAGTTTCAGTGAAGATACAGAAGCGGGAATAATTACTATGTTACAACTAGACACTGAAAAGTCATTACAAGAATTAAAATTAATCCAAAAGTATATCCTCACATGAGAAAATAATAATGAATTCACACCAGAAACTGAAAACTGAAAACTGAGAACATACAGATTAATATGAAAGAAGTTACCGAAATTATATCAGCAGAGGAAGAAGAAATGAATAATAAGGAATTATTGAATGATCAGAATGAGGGTATGGAGATAGAAAAGTTTAACAAAAAAGGGATTGTCACAAAGAAGAGGGAGGAAGCCGCATCACGGAGATTGAAAGGAAAGTCGTATGTTGGCTATAAAAGAGACAAGGAAAAAGTAATAACACATGATTGCACAAGGGAAGGAAGAAAAATGAAAGAGAGGTGTAAGCATGTAACTCAGATATAAAAGTTGTATGAAACTTCATTCAGGTGTCATCTTATTTCTGAAAATAATAGACAAAGTATTTTCAAATATTACTGGAAATAATCGTCATGGAATGAAAACAAAATTTATGTCAAAGGAGTTGTTGAAACAAGACAAGTAATATGTAGAAGGAAATCTGTACAGAAAAGAGAAGGTGAGGCGGCATTGAAGAAAAGTGTGGGTCATGATTATTTCCTAAAAGCATCAAGTGGAGA
Source organism: Galeruca laticollis (assembly GCA_963921935.1). Lineage (NCBI taxonomy): Eukaryota > Metazoa > Arthropoda > Insecta > Coleoptera > Chrysomelidae > Galeruca > Galeruca laticollis. The sequence continues at coordinate 37,825,560 of OY998179.1, read as the reverse complement.
GCGTATGAAAGTTTGTAGAGTACTATTTTTGAATACTCTCAGTCTAGGGGAAGATACTTTAAAACGTTGGACTAGGCCAGATGAACATATCAACACATCTACATCAGATGATGGTGCAGTAATTACCCCAAGAAGAAAACTGGAAGAAATTCCTAATCTATTGGCCACTATCATAACTATGGCTTGATGAAATACCCAGAGTTCCATCTCATTATTGCAGGCCAACTCAAAAATGAATTATGTGGATAATGCTTTTCAATCCAAGCAAAACATGTCCAAAATTTACAAGGAAAGTTGTATAGAAAAAAATAAAAATTCTGTGAATCCGAAATTATTCAAATCTGTTCTAAAATCAGAGAAGAGTTCAATTCATAAGCCTCGCAAAGACCAATGAGACACATGCGATGGATTAAAATTTGGTTAGGTTTGTTTCCCAAAATGAGTATGAGAAACATCGAGATAAGGAGAAGGCAGGTAGAGCAGCAAAACAAAAAATGAAAAATTTGGCCATGGGGCATCCTGACACATAAGTAGTTACTTTGGATCTGCAGAGTGTCCTGACATGTCCAAAAGTATTAGCATCTCAGAGCTATTATAAAATAAAATTACAACTCCACAATTTTGCGATATATGCACGGAATGATAAAAATGTCTCTTTATATGTTTGGCATGAAGCTAGTGGTGGTGTGACATGTAATGAATTCACATCTTGTTCAATAGATTATCTCAGTCACATCCCACCTAATTTCTAATCAGTTATTCTGATATCAGACGGATGCAACTATCAAAATAGAAGCAAAACATTAGCCAGTGCCCTTAGTGATTTTGCAAAAGAGAAAGATATACCTATTCAACAACTTTACTTAGAGAAGGGTCATACGATGATGGAAGCAGATTCCGTTCACTCCACCCTGGAACACTATTTTCTCCCACCCATAAACTCACCTATTGATAACATTGCGAGAATGCGTATGGCCCGTCACAAACAACCTTATTGCGTTAAATCACTAGATCATAAATTTTTCAAGCAGTATGAGCTTGCACACAATTTTCCTTCCAAACGACCACGAAAAAAAACAGGTGATCCCGTGGTTGTTGATATAAGGCAATTGAATTATTCACCTAGTGGAGATGTTTGGTTCACATTGGACTATTCTGAGGGCTGGAATATTATGATCCATGGACGTGATTGTCAAAACATGTCAGTTTATAAAACACCCCTTTATAGAAAACTACCTACAGTTTCTTATGAGAAATATCAACATCTACAAGGAATTAAGACTATCATCGAGGTTGACATCACTCACTTTATGACTCGTTGCCCTATGAGAAGAAGAAAAATAAATGAAAATTATGTTAGTTTCTATTTTTCTTCAACATAATAAAGTCGACTTGTAATGCGTATTGCTCAGGTAAGCCCAAAGGAGACAGAGTTCAATTAAATTAACTGATTTATTCCTAAAAAATAATATTATTTACGACGACAAAAATAAACTAAAATTCAATATTCTATATATTTCTCCGGTACGTGAATATTTTGAAGGTCACGCTTCGACGGTCCGTATTCTTTCGTCGATTGATAGATACTGATGGTCCGAATAGTATGTAGGTGAAACTATAGCGGTGTGTATTTCGACTCCGGCGATATACTCGACGGTGTACGAGACTCTCTATGTCCTGTGGAACGTTCAGTCAGCCAGGGATATGAGCAACCGGCGGATCAATACTCTTTCGGTTTTCGTCTCAAGATGTGAGAGTATCGTTTGTAGCTAGTCAGTACCCAGCTTAACGAATACTTGTACGTGTAGGGACTGTAGTTATCACAGCGTGTCAATACCACACCAAAATTATACTAACAGTTAAAGCGATCGTTTATATTCAGTAAGTATCCGGCTTAACGGTGCTTCCCTACGGAGATACTGTAGAGCTTTCAGTGTGTCAGTACCACACCGAAATTCTTCTAACAGTTTGAACAATCGTTCTCGTTTCCGTCAATACCAGAAACCAACGGCCGTTCTAATGAATGATGTATAAAGTAGGATCAATACTCCGACTTAGTACAACACTCGGCGGAATATAGTGTAAAGCGTTTAGGTTGAAGTCAATACCCTCGACCTACGCTTCGCACTGGAGGCGGCTAAACTTGGAGGAGCTGGAATCCGTAAACCAAGTCGTCTTTCCGTCTGTTGGTTCGCATTTTTATATCCATCGTGATGGTAGTGGTGGAAGTCTCTTTCCCTTCTACCATCGATTCTTCGTTCGCATCCTGGCGTTGGGGCTCTGCTGTTCTGGTGGGGTATCTTGTCATCGCGGCGCTAACTGGTTTCTTGAATCGAGTTTTATAGTAATGAATTTATGTCATTACATACTTTAGGAAACTATTATTTTTTGTAACTGAGTTGCCTTCTCTTTATCTTCAAATTGAAATAACAAACAGTGCTAATGATTCTATGTGAGCTGGAATATATTCAATGTGTTCTGGTCTGGAATGAGCAATATCTCCAAAGTAACACTTTTTCCGATTTTCATTGAAAATATCACCAATCAGCAAGAAATCGAGTACAACTTGATAAATACTGCTATATATTACAAATTATGAGAAAATTACGATATTACTTTAATATCTAGTGATAGTAATGTTTTTCGGTTCTCCTGTAAAATTGACTTTTTATCACATTGGAGGTATTCACAGCCCGGCGACGATATACACTTTTTGTATACCTATGTCCCAATTAATCGTTATGTATAACTCTTACAATGGAAAATTTTTGAATTAATAAGCTTAATATGAATTTGGAACCGGTAATAATTTTATTCGTACGTGTTGTGTAGAAAAGAATCCTATTGCCTTTCTATTCGCTTTATTATTCATATTATTTTTATATTGATCTCCACAAATAAATGTTTTCTCAGCTTCATTTCTCTCAATCATTTTATGGAAATAGTTTTGATTAGTTTTCGTTGATAATATAAACCTTATGAATACAGTAATTTCGCAAAATAGGTCAGAAAATTTCTATCTACTTGCAATAAATATTCTCTTGTTTATTACTCAAGTTTTAAAATTATGCAATAAAAATGAATGAATAATTCATGAAATGATATTAAATCACTTTCAGGATCCAAGAGGAATTACAATTGTTGATTTCAAGTATTTAGATTTTCAACTGCTACCCTAATTTCAGTTTCAAGCCGCAGGAGGGATTACGATTTACTAATAAGAAACCTTTTAAAAATGAATCTTCTACGTGACTCAGCAACTTACGGGCAAACCTTCGAAATAAGTGGAAAACGAAAAAATATTTAGAGGGATTAAAAAAGCGGTTTTGTACAGCTAAGTACGGCTTTGTTGAATTGCGTAGTGATGTAAGACGTTTTCAATATTACCGTAAGGGGGAAGTGGCATAAGTTGTCAAATAATGAATGTACATCTACATAGAAAAAAGTCGTATATTATCTTGTAGACACACACTCGAAATTGTAAAAATCGGTTTATAGCAAACGAAATGGAAAGTCTTCTTCTTCTTTCTCTGAAGCCCTTATGCCTTTCAGCGTCGAGTTAGCCCATCATTACCCATTTCTTCCAGTCGCTTCTGTTTCTAGCCAGTCCTCTCATCTATTCTATTGGTTTCCCTCTTCTCTCTTCGATTTTCTGTCTCGTCTCCGTCCATGTTTTTCTTGGTCTCCCATTCTTTTTCTATCCCTTCCTGCGTCTGTAACTACTGTGACGTTCTCTCCCTTTCTCCAATATATAACGGACGTCACTACGACACCCGCGGCTTGATTATCTACCAGATTTCCTCGTGCGCCATATTTTTGGGATGGTTTACTTCACCGAACTCTCGAAAATGTAGCGTCAAGAGTTACTAGGGTAGCAAGAGATGGAGGTTAAGAAAATCCAGGGGTCTGTTTTTCGTGACCTCTATGCAGGGCGAAGTAAGAAACAGGCTTTAATTGTTTACCACTATCGAAAAAATGAAACTAGCGGTGCTTGATAAAATTATAAACATCATTTCGTATTCGAAATAATTTGGAAATGAGAAATAAAACGAATCAAGGAGTTATTTTGATATGATTGTGTTATTGTATCTTTTGTGTTTATTGAATGACAAAAAGTCAGCTGACAACGCTTCTGATTTATTGGCATATTTTTTACAGATAAATAAATGGTGTTAATTATATTTGCTCGTACTTATTTTAATTGAATATCAGTTTTACAACACAATAGTGGCGACGAGGAAAGGAAATGTCAGAAAATGTCGGAAGAGGGAGATTCACAGAAACTTGAGAAGACACGGGCTGTAATAAAAGGCCAATTCACAGAGGCCAAAAGACATGCAGAAGGTAACCCTACATTGAATGAGCTAAATGCTATTGCAGAATACTGGGATCATTATAAACGAATTCAGGATAGTATCGATTCTCTAAGTGATGAAAACGAGTTCGAAATAGAATGTAGATGCAATGTTGAAAATGAATACTTATAAGTTACAGCTAAATTACAGGACTTATACAGAATCTAAAACCTGCTAGTTCAATTAATATACCTTACTCATCTAACGATCAAACTGTTTGTACCTCACATGGTTTTACACCAGGCAGCATCAATTTTACTCCTCATAATCCTGATGAAACGATTATAAATTTTATTGAAAGACTAGAAGTTTTTCTACATATAGAAGGTCAACTCATTCAGGATAAAAGTGAGGTTTACGCATTACTGCACGCCCTTACTCCCCAGTTGTACCAGCAGCTTTATGATATCTGTCCTCCTGAAAATCCATTATCAAAAAACTATAATACAGCCAAGCGAATTTGATCTACAACACAAATTTATTTCTAGAACACAACACAAACATGAATCTGGAAACGATTTTTCAGTAGCTCTCAAGAAAATGACGATTAACTGCGACTTTAATTGTGGATGTGAAAAGTCCGTGGCAGAAATGTTTCTCAAATTAGTTTATTCGTGGGATTAATGACATGAACATTCGAACGAGATTGCTTCAAGATCGAGAGAAACGCACATACCAAGATATAGTTAACATAGCTTCGGCTATAGATTTGGCCAAATCAGAAAGTATGAGTATACACAATAAAACTACAGAACCAGTTGGTTTAAATAAAATCGACACCAGAAATGTCAGTGACAGTAGGAATACCAAAACGAGGGACGACACGAATAGACAAACGCCTCTTAGCCCACAATCTTCAAGGTAAGGAATCGACAAACTTAGAGGCAAGTGTTATAGATGTGGTTCATCTTCACACAGGGCTAATCAATGTCGATTTATAGATACAGAATGTCGAAAGTGTAGAAAAGTTGGACACATTGCAAGTGTATGTTTACAAAAAATCTCAACTATTGGTACCCAAAAATGTAAGACAACATCAAACTGAAAATTGTTCTGAAAATAGTGAAAACGAATATAACATCAACGTTGTTAGTGACAAATGCAATGACACATTTATGGTTGAGATTAGCATAGAAGAAAAAACCTGTACCCATGGAATTAGATACCGGAGCAGCTCTTAGTACAATGTCTTACAGTGAGTTTGTAAAACTGAATATGCCTCTGAAAATGTTTTCAGCAAATATTGAACTTCGCACTTATACTGGAGAAGTTATCAAACCAAGAACGATCACATTTGCTAAATGCATGTACAAGACACAGACATTTGTGGGAAAACTGTATCTTATTGATCAAAATGTAGATGCAATATTCGGAAGGGACTGGCTACGAGAGGTCAGATTAGACTGGGGTGAAATCAAAAGTCTGAAAACAACTTAACCTTCAAATCTGACAAACATTTTATATGAATTTAGTAATATCTTTGATAAACAAATCGATGGAATACATGAGTATTTGGGACAGTTTAGGCTTATCTATGATGCTACACCAATTTTTCTTAAGCCAAGACAGGTACCATTTTCCCTCAAAACTAAAGTAGAAAACGAACTTAAAAGACTTGAAGAATGTGGCATAATAACAAAAGTTAAACACTCTGACTGGGGTACCCCTATTTTGCTCGTTACTAAGCCAAATGGCCAAGTGCGGATTTATGCTGACTATAAAGTTACAGTGAACAAAGTCATAGAGGACGAAAATTATCCGATACCTATAATAGAAGAGATTTACTCACAAATGAATGGAGGAAAACTATTTTGCACCTTTGATATTAGCAACGCGTACCTTCACATGAAAATGAATGAAGAAAGTGCACTGTACAAAGTGAACTACCTTATGTTTGGGGTAAAAGTAGCACCTTCTCTTTGGCAACAGTTCATGGACAAGACCTTACAAGGAATAGAGGGAATACAATGCTTCTTTGACGACATTATATTACAGGGTAAAACGTCTGAAGAATAAATGACAAAATTACGTATCGTCCTACAACGCTTAAGAAACGCCAACCTAATACTGAACCAGGATAACTGCAAATTCTTTCAAACCAGTATACAGTATCTTGGACACGTTATTGACAAAACAAAAGATAAAGTAGCATCCATCATGAACAGTAAGAAACCAGAGAATATTAATGAACTTCCTTGGTATAGCAAACTATTATAATCAATTCATAAAAAACTTAGCCACGATCCTTCACCCACTCAACAATCTATTTCAAAAGAACAAACCGTATATATGGACATCCAAATGTGAAGAAAGTTTCCAAAGGGTAAAATCAGAGATAGCAAGTGATAATGTTCTCGTTCACTACAACCCAAATTTGCCCTCAGTACTTGCAACCGACGCATCCCCAGTAGGTCTTGGAGCTATAATATCTCATGGTTACAGTGATGGAAGTGAAAGACCAATTAGTTTTGCCTCACGCAATTCAACAAAATGTGAGCTGAACTACAGTCAAATTGACAAGGAAGCAATGGGCATCTATTGGGGACTAAAAAATTTGTCCCCTACTGCTATTGTCATAAATTTACCTTGAGAACAGACCATAAACCGTTAGTGTCCATATTTAACACTACAAAGACACTTCCATCGATATCTGCTACCAGACTATTCAACTACGCACACTTTCTGTCTGGTTTTATTCATAACATCGAATACAGAAGAACCTCTGATAATGCTAACGTAGATTTTTTATCTCGTTTTCCTACAGTACACCCTTCTCATAACCTGATGGATAGCTGCAGCTTGTTTCAACTTAGTCGGCTTGATTCACTGCAAGTTGATAGTAAAGTGTCTATTCATAAATAGTTCAACCAAGACATACGCGCATCTGGATGGAATACCAATTTGAATTAATTTATTAAAAAGAGAATGCAGTTACGCATTATCGTAAGCACCGGTAATGTCCAAAAATAGTGCCGCCAGATAATTGTTTTCGGTGAACGTTGATTGAATATCTGTGACTAGATGTGCAATGCAGTCTACTGTGCCCCTTTTCCTACAAAAACCAAACTGTGTGTCTGGAAAAACATTATTGCTTCACACCACCATTCCAGTGTAATTTTCATAATCGTTTCAAAAGTTTTTAATAAACAAGACATGCGGGCAATGGGTCTAAGGACAGTTGAATCATTTAACTTCGGAATTGGAAGGATAAGACATTGTTTTGAAGAGTCGCAATTGTCTCCTTTCATCAAGATATTATTATAGATTTCGCATAAGAACTGTAACACTACGTCCGGCATGTTTCCTAGCTTAAGGTAATTAATTCCGTCAATTCCCGGACTAGACTTTTTAGAAGTTTTAATAGTTGTTTTTATTGAAATTAACTGTCTCGACCCTTACCTCGTGGAATCTGCTCATATTAGTGTTTTAAATGAAACTCACGGTTTCTAGTTAATTCCACAATATGATAAAAGTTATTGAAAATTCTAAAAAATTGACAATTGTTTCGATAAATCGATATCATCGTCAGAATGACAGAAGTTACATTTTATTTGATGCCTACCTGATGTTTAGTAGTTATTTTTGGCTAGACCAAGAAGTGACCTAACTTGTGATTGACTTAATATATGTTTATAGAAAAAAGAAGAAGATGTGATATTACAAATATTGAAGCTTAGATATTATTAGCCCTATGATGATATCCTGGATTTCATTTTTCCAATTAAGATCAGTATAACTGTGCAATGATATAGAAAACCAGGAAAACTATATCTGCTGATCTTCACAATTATCACTTAAGAAGACAGTTTATTAGTGGAGAACTCCCTAGATTTAACTGTGCATTGACAACTTCATATTGTGGGTTTCTTAAACGTCTTCCAATTTCCAATTCTTCAAGGAAATCCAGTTCTTGTTTCTTTTCACAAATATGCAGCACTTCTAGTTTTGTGTTAGGTGTCAATAAATGATTGGTGTCAAGTAGATGATTTGCGTAGTGGGATTTATCTGGTTGTTTTAACCTGTATGCTCGTGAGTGTTCACTGTATCGGATTCCAAAATTCCTGACCCAAATAGACAGCATCACATTCTGGACATTTGAGATTATATATACCGGACTTCTTCAATAGTGGTATTTTTGTTTTTACATTTAACAATTTTGTACTAACGTTACTTACTGTTTTAAAAGAAATTGTTGTATTTGTTGCTGAAGATATTATCTTTGGAATATTATTAGAAATACTTCCTGCATATGTGATGGTTTTATAAGTTTTTATTTCATCAGCTTGTTTGGGAAATATTAGTTGTAATGCCACTTTTCCTCTTTTTAACTAATTAGCTTATTTATTATATTTGATGAATAACCGTTGGATCTTGCTATTTGTCTAATTGTATTAATCTCTCTATCAAAATTACATTTGTTCATAGAAACTGAAAAAGCTCTATGTATCATTGACACCTAACACAAAACTAGAAGTGCTGCATATTTGTGAAAAGAAACAAGAACTGGATTTCCTCGAAGAATTGGAAATTAGAAGACATTTAAGAAACCCACAATATGAAGTTGTCAATGAACAGTTGAATCTAGGGAGTTCTCCACTAATAAACTGTCTTCTTAAGTGATAATTGTAAAGATCAGCAGATATAGTTTTCCTGGTTTTCTATATCATTGCACAGTTATACTGATCTTAATTGGAAAAATGATATCCAGGATATCCCCATAGGGCTAATAATATCTAAGCTTCAATATTTGTAATATCACATCTTCTGCTTTTCTCCATAAACATATATTAAGTCAATCACAAGTTAGGTCACTTCTTGGTCTAGCCAAAAATTACTACTAAACATCAGGTAGGCATCAAATAAAATGTAACTTCTGTCATTCTGACGATGATATTGATTTATCGAAACAATTGTCAATTCTTTAGAATTTTCAATAACTTTTATTATATTGTGGAATTAACTAGAAATCGTGAGTTTCATTTAAAACACTTGTTTTGATTTCATTGATGTTTATCGGTGCTAGTAAACAATGTTGTTCTGGAGAATTAATCGGCCAGTCTATTGGATAATGGACGTGGTCGGGTGCAATTTTTTGATGCAAGTTTTCAACTAATGTTTCGTTGACTATACAAGATTCTTTAACACTTTGAACGTTATTAACCCTTCTCCATATGTCGCTCGGATGAGTCTGTTAAGTGAGGAGCAAAATTTGGCCCAATTTGTTCTTGATTTGGTTTGAATAACCGTTTACACATAGCATCTAATCTTTTATATTCAATGAAGTTAGAAGGGATTAAGTTTGTTCTGTAAGCTTTTAACGCATTTTTCCTAGAATTAGTCGCTGCGAGGCATTCTTGATCCCACCAGGGAATGTATTTAGTTGGATTATGAGTAGTTGATTTTATTACCTTACAAGACTTATTTGCAGCTGCCGTTATTGTATCAGTGAGAAAAGATGTCATGGCGTTAGAATCGTTGCAAATAGGGATGGATTGGAATGATTCAATGATAGAGGTTTGATATAACTTCCAATTAGCGTTGGACATTGACCATTTGAAGTACGCTTAACCGAAAAATTTTCCTTTTGGATATCGTTGATCACAATCCTAATAGGGAAGTGATCAGAACCATATGTGTCCGATAAAACGGACCACGTAAATGAAGAACACAATTTTGAAGATAAAATAGTCAGATCTACAGCAGATTTAGCTTGTCCTGGAGAAGAAATTCTTGTGGCACAACCGTAATTAGCTACAGCTAAAGCACGAAAATAATGTAACGCTTCAACTAGTATATTACCATCTGTCAAGCACGTCTCCCAAACCCAGATTCCGTGATGAGCGTTAAAATCACCACCGATGATACACTCGTGCTTAATCTGGTTAAATAAATTGATATAATCTTGTACAGTTGCTTTAGTTGTCGAAGTTTTGTACAAACTTATAATTTTCAATTTTTCATTACCACTAGTAATGTTAATACCACATTCTTCTATTTTGGGATTGAAGTTATTAGCAAATTCAATTAATTCATATTTAATTGAGTTTGATATGAATATAGCCACACCAACATATCCTTTGTTTCTATCTTTTGTTATTATATTAAAATTTTGAAACCTTTTGACATCCGCTGGTTTATACCAGGTTTCGGATATCAGAGCAATATCAAAACTGTCTTCAACATTAAGTTGTGTTAACGAAAATTTATTGGAGTTTAAAGATCTGGCATTCCACTGAACTATTTTCAAGCTGGTATTGACCATGGTTAGTTGAATAAACTGTCGACAATATTTTAAATTTTACTATCAATATCATTTTCGTTAAATATTAACTTATTATTGATTGCACATGAAGAAGATTGAGACATATCTCGTATAAACTTTTCAAGCATGGTTTTTATTTTGGAACTAAGTTGATAGGCAAATTTATCAAAATCACTTCCAGTATTCTTTTGACTAAACTGGAATACAGGACCTGCACAAAAGCTGGTATTGCATTCTCTACGACTCGGAGGGAAGTCAGATAGAGTATTATTACTTTTTCTCTTTTTACGAGGATTTGAGCTAATTTCCGGAGTAGGTGAGGATGGACTATTTCCTTTTAGAAGATTGCTAGAGTAACGATTTTGATAACTAGAAGGTTTTAGAGTGGGAAAATCAACTTCTGAATTAGCTAGTGGAGCAAACCTATTTTTTTGGATAATGCTGGTGTAGCTGGGATTATCGACTACTTTTTCAGCCTCTTTGAATGATATATTCAAATTAGCCATAGCTTCCTTGGTTTTCCTTTGTTTTATATATACTGGGCATTCCTTGAATGAAGAGGAATTGTTGCTAGTTTGACAGTGAACACAGTATCTACTACAGCTATTCGGACAATTATCAGTTTGTTCATCTGATCCGCAATTTTTACACCTTTTCTTACCTTTGCATTGAGACGATGTATGACCGTACCTATGACAATGATAACATTGCATGACCGGACTAACATGGGTATCGACAGAGCACCTAACTTTATTAATGTAAATAAATTGTGGGATTAATTTGCCAACAAAAGTTACAATTATCATCTGCCTAGGAACCCGCTGTATAACGCCATCTTCCTCCACTGTTCTATTCAAACGTTGTACCTTTTTAATTGACACATTCGATTTTATAATGTTTAAAAGAGTATTTTCGCTCAGAGATGTGTCAACACCTCTTACTATGCCAGGTTTTCCGGTTAAATAATTTGGAATGTATGCAATCAGGTTATTTTTCTCGAAAAATGGTTCTTCTACTAATTTATTAGCATGGTTACTCGAATTTACTTCAATTTTGATGCGATTTTTTCCAACACTAGTTATTTCAGTAATATTATTTTCATAATTTGATAGCGCTAACAACTTTTCACCTTATTTCATCGGATGTAATCGACCAATATTTAGTTCTAAATGCTCTACAAAAATAAAGTATGGACCTAAATCGGTCGGTAGAAATCTATTGTCTGTATTAACTGGCCTACGGCCACTGTTTACATAACTTGATATATTCGAACCTATTAGTAAGTTTTTTACTGACTCCGTATCATCATTGTTTTTGTTCACCGTTTCGTTTGAAATATTATTAATTGTTAAATCCATCGTATTTTGGTTATATTCATGATTCATATCAATATCTCCAGAAAATGTAATTTCTTCCACATGCACATTAGGACAATTTCTTCTCGTTGATCGCAGAGGTGGGTAAGGCCCTTTTCATATTGGCCACCGGACATCTGGGCTTCAGAGCCGGGGCAAAAAAAATAATTAGATAAAAGCTATTTACAGTATCGTTGCTATACTAATTATATACAACACAGAAGAAATAATAATAGGAAACTGCTAGGTAAGTAAATCACTTATCGCAAGAGAACTCAAATCGATACGTCCGCACTGTAGGATAGTTTGACCGAGAATTAAAGAAAGTAAATTTCTTTTTATCGTTTAAATTCAATGGATTTTTCTCGACAACCAAATCGGTGAGTTAAATGGGGATCTGAATGTCTTATTATACCATCCGATAACATTTTACTTATTTGACTATCGACTTTTTTTCTATAAATTTGCGGATACCTATAATTTTTTGTATATAATGGACTATCATCAATAAGATTAATTCTTTGCTTAATTTGATTTGAAAATGTAAGGGGTACACCCTCAACATAAAAAATATCCCTATACTCATAACAAAGATTTTTAATAGCTTCACATTCTTCCTTATTACAATGATCTAACCTAAGCTTATTTAAGTTAACTCTCTGTAAACTATCAAGTTCATCTATATCCATTTTTCAAAACAATTTAAGTCTATAGTAGATTTCAATTCATTTTCTTCAATCAACTCTACTTGAAAGGGTTCAGTAAAAGTTATTTTAACAGAATTTTCACTACTGTTCGTAATTACAGCAAAATCAAATGAATCTACAATTTTTACCAGACCCTGAGGCATTTCAGCTTTTCCAAAATTAACATAATTTAATACACCTATGCTGGAGGTCTCACTCACCAGTACTTTTACTTTCTGACATACTCGCAGGGGAATAATTATAGCTGGCTTGGTTTAAAAGACGGGCTAAAAAGATACAATGGCAATACAGCGTGAGTCGTTTCTAAAGTATATTTTTAAACCATGAAAATTTGGGGAGGAATCGAATAAATAAAATTTGTGATCACATTTAACATTACATGGAGGGAATATAGGAATGATCATAGTTCCATCATGAAAAGATGTTGCATGAGCGGTACGTACAGAAAATTTTTCAGGTCTAATACTCTTTTTATATATTTTGTAACCATGTATCTATTAGAAATTTAGCATTCAATTCTGGTATAATAACCTTAGGTAACGCTGGGACAGATTGTAACAATACACAAGAAGGGACACCAACAAGTTTGTGACAACTTCAGAGGAATTACGCTACTAAATGCAGCATATAAGATAACAACAACAATTACAAAAAGAAGACTGCATGACGCAGGTTACAGAGGTGGAGAATATCAGTACAGATTTACAAAGGGATAGTCAACTACAGATGCGATACATATACTGAAACAAATTTTGGAAAAGTCCAATGAATATAATATAGACATTGAGATACTATTCATTGACTTCCAAAGAGCATTAGACTCAATAAAAAGGAATCAATTATTGAAAGGGCTGAATGAGAAACGAGTGAAAAATAAACTGATAAGATCAATAAAAATGACACTAGACGAAAGCGTAGCAGAAGTAATAACACAAAGAGGGAAAACACAGAAGTTTACATATAATAAAGGAGTTGAACAAGGAGACTCTCTGTCGGCAACACTATTCAATTTGGCACTAGAATATACGATGAAAAAAATATGTAAAGAAAATTTGAGGACCAGAGGAGAACAAATAATAGCATATGCCGACGACGTAGCACTAGTGACTAAAAACAGAATGGTAATGGAAGAAATGTTGGAGGAGATAATAAGGAAGGGAGAGAAAATTGGACTGGTGATAAATACACATAAAACCAAATAATTAAGACTCAAAAAGAATTGTGAGTACAAAAATGTGAAAATTGGAAGATATGAATTTGAAGAGGTGGATAAAGTTAAATATCTGGGAATAACAACAAGTAGTGATGGAGACAGAGAAACTGAGATAAGGGAAAAAATCGTAGCCACAAACAAAGCATTTCAGGCTAACAAAAAAAATTATTAAAAAATAAAATAATTAGCAAGCGCACGAAAATAAGAATATATAACACAATAATTAGACCAGTGATAATGTATGGGGCAGAAACATTAACTATGACTGAAAAACAACAAGAGGATATGAGAATACGGGAACGAAAAATACTAAGAACAATATTGGGGCCAAAAAAAATAGGTGAAGAATATAGAAGAAGAACAAATATGTAACTATATCAAGAGATACAAAAAGACATAGTAAGAAAAATTAAGGAACAAAGATTAAAATGGTTGGGATACATATGGAGAGCAGGTAAGAGAGTAATAATATACTCCATGATAGAGTGGAAGCCCTTAAGTAAGAGAAGAAGGGGAAGATCAAGGATAACTTGGTTGCAGGAGGTAGTAGGTGATCTCAAGACTATGGGAATTAGACACTGGGAAGAGAAAACGCAGGACAGGAAGCAATGGCAACAAATAGTAGAAAAAATATGAAAGAGTAAATGTGGTCTGATCCACCCTTAGAAAAGGATCTAGAAAGCTCGTAAGAGCGGCGCTACTCCCACGGGAGTGTTAAGCCACTATATATACATATAAATATATATATATATATATATACACACTCAAGTTAATTTTAACAGAGCCTACATTCCCCTTCATAGACGTTTAAAATAGATAGATCAATTTGACTAATTTGTCTATTATCAATTTTCATAACACAGATCATTATTTCTGTATGTCATGTTTTATGCCAAACTTCATTGTCAGCTTTTGACACAATGTCAATTTTCATTTATTTATTTAGATATAGAGTAGACTAAGTTTCAGCAGATATGTGTTGCGCCTTTTGAAACCAGGTTAATCCTGGAATAAGGATATTTTAAAATGTTGTTCATATGATGTCCTTTTTTTAAATAATTACATGGTCCTCTGGACACATGGTATTTTTATGGTCTGGCTCTTGTACACCTGACGAGTAAGTAATTTTTTCAATTTTCGAAGTTCTCTCTATCAAAATTTCTTAAATTGAATTCATTGTTACTTACTTACAGGTACGCACTGAGGATGACGTTATAGTCGAAAGCGCTTTGCTATGATTTTATAAATTAAAATTCTGCACGAAATCCAAACCTTTTTTTATCCAATTACATTGGAACGTGTACACAGCTTGACAATTTTCACTGGTTGTTTACGTCCATATACATCGAAGGATTGGTATGCAAGTGCATATGGTTTAAGTTTATTAGTGTTTTGGTGTGGGAAGTTAGCCCAACCCAATCAATTTCAGTAGGAACAAACCTTACGTTAACTGGTTTCCCAAAATCAAACTATTAACCAACTTCACAGCCTAGCACGTTATCACTGAACTATATGAGATAATAACATAATTGTGGAAATGCAAGTCTTGTACTCTCGACCAAGATAATGCGCCGACTTTTTCCGCATGTTTTTAAAAAAAATCCGGCCAAATACTACATTCCAATGTAAGTTCGTCTTCCTTTCTTAACAAATCCCGCACCATGAAACATCTAACTTCTTCCTAATGTGAAACCTAAAATAGAAGAAAAAATATTTGAGTCTGTTGTAGCTGTGAAAGATGAGGCGACACTGGTTCTGAAGGAGCTCGCAGAAAAAGAATTCAATTCATATTTTTAACAACGAAAAATTCGTATGAAGTGTTGCAGGAATAGAGAAGAGTGTTTGATGAATTTGATATTCAATAAATATGGATGAAATCGGAATAAAACGTTTTAGCTCCAGTCGTGTTAGTTAACAGCCTTATTTTTATATCTGCAATTAAGGAATATTCCACGAAACGCTTGAAACTCTCAACTCTCGGGAAGAGTGTATTTGAATTGGTAATTGGGTTTGCGTAACACTTGTGCTTATTAGTATTTCGTTTTCTGTAGATTCGGTTTGTGCTGTGATTTGGATTATTTCGGCTGTTAATAAGGTTTGCCAAACATAGCGAGACTACTTCACAGAGCTGTAGTTAATATGAATTAGTTCGGAAGCGTTTATTAGAACATTGAAGACCATGTTCCTAACGTTGATTAAAAAATTTGAAAATTAACGTTATTGCGCAATGTATTCAAATAATGTAATATCTATAATACAGAATTTATTTCATTGTAGATTAATTCCACGAAGACTGGAAGCAAACTGATAGACAGGTACATAAGTAAATGATATTTTTACAACGTTAGAAATTGTGAAATTTTACATATTTTTGTAATTTGATTATAATACATTCGCATAGTGTCTTAGTTATTTTTATCAATACTTCGTATGCTTCAGTTTTTCTCCGAGCCATGGGCAAACCAAAGTAGAACCATTACCTTTGGAATGTGTAATAACCTCCACCTGTACCGATATAGGTCTTGCACAGTGGCGTCGACGTTTTTTACGGGGTCAAAAATAACATTGTTACGTTTTCCTAAACTATTTTTTGGACGCCGGAAACATTTATAAAATAAAGAAAATTCTTCAACGAAAACAAGAAGATTTTTTTTAATAAAAGAAATCATAGGTACGAAAATAAGAATTACAAAAATAAAACTCGTAACACCGAAAAACAATGTTAGAACGTACCCTTTGTCATTTCCCGATTTTTCATAACCACTAGTACCTACATTGATAATAATATCATCGATTACTTCATCAGCCATATTATCTACATCCCACATTTTTTTCCGTAGTTTTGAACATGATCAACTCACATGATCCAGTTTTTGTTGTCACTCGTTCCAATGATTCCTTAAGAGGACGTTCCACATCGCCTAACTTAAACGTTCGATTCGTACATGCCATATCCCCTTTAACTTGTGCCCAAATTAATTCAATTGGATTCAGCTCAAAATGATACGGGTGTGACCTTAATACAGTAATTCTTTGGCTCAACGCTAATTCATCTACAGTAAATTTCTTATATTTATAGGCATGCTTCGTTACAATTTGAAGCAATTCGTTCCTTACACTGCTTTCATCGTGAGGGATGCTTTTATTCCGCAACTTTTCTTGAATTTGAGCTTTTCTCTTTACATGTTGTGACTGTGAAATTTAAAGATCGTTTAAAACAACTAATGAACTGATACGTAATATCGTATTTTTGAATTTAATACTTCTTTTAAATGGCCTAAAACCACGACAAACATTTTTATTTCAAAGAACGGTCACTGAAAACAAATTAAACTACTTCCTCATTTTATTTGTATAAAAATACACAAGAGTAAAACTTTTATGACATCATTTATATCGACTTATTTTATTGTCAGGTCGTTGAACGAGTTTCCGCTGCTAAGAAGGTTAGCCAAAGAATGCTTTCCCGTATTAAAAATGAAGTTCTGACAAGAAATAATGCTGACACTAATGTGCCTACTAAAAAACAAAAGACCCATACGGATACTGGACTATCCGTATGGGTCAATTCAACGAAACTGTGCTTAGAAAGTGCATAATAAATTACCACATATCCAAGAAAAAAGTATCCACGTTAAGAAATGTACACCAAACTTTTGCAGATAGTTATGGCTTCACAGAAAGTCGCGAATCTCTGCGGAAACAAATACATTCTTTGGGTTTTCGTTGGACCAACATAAAAAAGAACAGAAGTTTGTTAATGGAACGTCACGAAATCAGACATTCAGGCCTACCATATTCAAGAAACATAAAAAAGTGCAGAGAACAGAACAAACCTATCATTTATATGGATGAAACATGCATTCATTCGTAACACACACACCTTGAAGGATGGAGCGACAAAAGTAACGGAGGATTAAGGAAACCCGTTTCAAAATGTAATAGGTTCATCATTGTGCATGCAGGGAGTGAAAACGGTCTTGTACCTAATGCTGGTATTGTGCGAAACTCCCAGTCAAAAACAGGAGAATATCATAATGAAATGGCATATGTAAATTATGACAAGTGGGTACAAAAAAAACGTATTCCAAACCTACCAAAAAACGCTGTTGTGGTAATTGATAACGGCCCATATCAGAATGTTATAAATGGGCAATTACCTACGACCGCTTGGAATAAACAACAATTAAAAAACTGGCTTTCAACAACAATCGCATTCCTCAATTTGATGAAGAGGCAAGAATGACCGAAATTTAAGATTAATTCAAAAATATCTTCAAATATCATGACTATATTATGAATCCTTTCGTTTGTCTTTATGTAGTGAACAAATTATCACGTATATCGCTAGATTTGTTGTTTAACAATTGACTAACATCTTAATACGTGAAACATGTGCTGGGACTTTAAGCAAATTTGCATAATTCTTTGATTGCCCATAAAAGTAAAAGAGGATTAACATATCCTTCAAATGATGTTATAAGCATTTGTAGAAGATCTGGAAGTGCTTTAAGAATTCTTGAACAAAATCTGCATAGGAAAAGTCCTTTGAATTGTTAACTAAAACAGCTATGAACAAAGCTCTAACAATGGATTTGTCTGAAGGTTTGAATACGTATGTGTTGAAAAATGATGTTAATCACATTTACATTTTAATAGCCATATGCACAAAATTCCTTAAAATCAGTATACACACTCTGCACGAATTTAGGAGTTCATTTTAAATTCTTCCTGGGAATTATAAATTAATCACATTTATCTTCACCCCTGTATACTAATATTACATATTCCATATATATTATAAATAGTTAAATCACTGATCAAAGAAAAGTTGAGTCTGTGTCTACACTCTATTGTTAAGAAGAAAAGTGAAATTAAGACGCCATTTAACTAAAATAATTCTGTTTTCCGAACAATAGGAGATGAGAATATCATATTTTTCTATTGTTTGTTTAATTTTTATTTGTAATGTACATACTTTTATAATGAGCATTGTTTTGGTTTCAAAAATGAGTGAATATATTTTTTGATAAATGTTCTAATTTAACCTTGCAAGTCAGTATCTAATCAGGAATTTTTAATTACTTTGAATACTTACCAATAGTTAGATAATACAATCGAACTACAACAAATAAAATATTTTAAAGTCCCTAATAGTTTTATTTCCAACCTAATTAAATTCCTATTCATGTTATTGTTCCGCCGTTGGTGTGACTGTTCAATCGGTTTGGTGCGAACTTTCTTACTCGTCCATTCATCTTTTCTTGTCTAAGTTATGAGCGAAAGCGAGACAGGCGTCTTTCAAGTCACAATTTATGCAGACGTTGTCACTAATAGAAGAAAGTTCTTAATCATTAGAAATAGAAGTACAAAGTTTATTTTATGAAAATCATCTTTTTCTATGTGACTCGCACATCGCAGTAGTACTTATAGAACTCAATCTTGATAAATTCAAGAATACATGTTAAATTTTTAGATCTAGAGTTTTTTAAAGTATTTTAGAATTATTCAAAAAGATAAAAAACATTTTAGAAATTAATATGACAACAACGCTTACTATGTCATTGCACTGTTCAACCTTTTTGGTTTTAGTACAAAAATATTAGAACATTAGATCAAATACCAACAAACTTAAATTAATAGTAACTTATTATTTTCTCATTACATACGTGTGTGTGTTTCATTTTCTACAGAGGTACGAAAACTCCTCTGAGTCCAGCCTCTGTTTGCCCACACGGTACCACCATTAGGAATTACTTCGCGATGGGGGGGGGGGCTTTAGCTATAGAGCTTTTCCTTCTATATGACGGAGTCACGGCTTCGTTCTACCCAATTGTCGAAATCAAATCTTCTTTCTTCACTAATTTCGATGTTTTGCACGTTTTCTAAGTTCTTGGAGTACCTCTCTTCCAGATTCACTTGTTGCCTCCCAGGCCTCCCCGATAATAGAATAGCTTTCACTAGGGAGTCAGGCCGAATTTTAGATTGCATGTTAGCTTCCAAAGCTCTGTGTATTATGTTGAAACGGGGGCAGACATAAAACACTTGCTCCGCTCCCTAACTCCAGGACAGGACGAACATACTGGAGAATTCATGACTAAATCGGTGTAAATGTGCTTTAAAGCATCCATGTTCCGAGATAATTTATATCAGGTAGCAGTTGCTCTTGCCATGATCGCGTTTAATCAAACATTCCCTTGTGGTATATGCCCCATGCCCCAACTACCTTTTTTGATAAACCCCACAATATCTGCAATCGCCGTTTGCTAATTCGCCGTTCTATTATTTTTAGTTCATTAGCGCTCAGTGTAGTCAATCATTTTTGCCGGTAAAAAGCACTTCTTTCTTCTGCAAGAACTTCGATTGACAACATCCCAATAATAACGTACACATTGCACACAGCCGGTAGACTGGCGCGATCTTACTCCGAGATTCTTGTATACTAAGTGTATCCGCCCAAATATGAATTTCATACATTAGTACAGATGTAACTACTGACGACAGTAATGCTCTCCTCTTCTGCTTCCGTCCTCCTATATTGGGTGTCTGCAATCATTGGGTCGCTATGACTACCGACGCTTTGGCACCCATGTGTTCTGCCTGCTTTTGCTGCTCCAGATAACAAATGAACGGTTATGATGTAATGTCGTGCTCTCCAGTACTGTTTTCTGTTAGTGTTGGGTACTGCCGTGGTCTTGTGTTCTGCTAACTTTACAGCAACTGTCTCCATCCAGTGTCTCATATCTTTAGAGGTTGTGTCAAAGACAAAATTCTTCCAGATGCTTTGCGACTATGACTATAGCAACATCATCTGCATACGCCTCGAGTTTACTTTCTATTTACAATGCTAGTTTTAGTAGCCCGTCGTACACAGAATTACACAACAGAGAGCCTAGTATCGAATCTTCAGGTACTCCTCCAGTGACTCTGTATTCCTTCGTACCGTTATATGCTTGAGATTTCAGGATACTGTTTGTAGAGGAACTTGCTACCATCTTTCGTAGATATCGTAGTACGTCCCTTTAAATAAGAGCTTTCATGATACAATCTCACTTAGTAGAATTGAAAGCATTCTGGATATGCAGTATTGCTACCAGGCAGTACTTCTTCGTGCATCTAAACCATCTAGTACCTGCGATCGCGTCCCTGGCTGTGTTAACGACGAGGTCATTCACACCGTGAGTAGAGCGATATTTTCGGAAGACATATTGGTTGTTGGTTGTTACTAGTCTGTACTGCTTCCATTTTTTGTGATAAAGTACCTTCTTCTAGAAACAGCAAAGGGGCAGGTTTGATAACAAATTCCAATGTGATGTTTGGGATTCCATCTATGCCAGGAGCTCTCGTATTCCCGACGCTGTTACACGCTTCCATTGGCTGGTCCTCTGTGATGAGTGGGATCTCTTCTATATCATGTTGTTGTGTCAGCTGGTGTAGCTTCTTGTTTTGCCTTTTAAAGTGAGTCATGACTACCCTATAAGGTTTTCATAACGGGGCGTTCCCTACTTTCTCGATCAGTTCATTGTCGTTTATTATCTCCGATTGTCTTGCGTAAACTTCTACATCCGTTTTTGTCTCATATGATATGAAGTCCAATATTGGAAAATCTAATGAAAATTGGAAAATTTCTAGGTACATTTTCTTAGTTTAGAAGAAGTGATTCCATATAGATTTTTAAATTTTTTGAAGCTTGTTCCATGATATTACTTATAAATAATCTTAATTTTCTTTAAGAATTTATGATCGCAGAGTAAATGGCACTAATCGATAATCATGTGACAGTGAGAGAAACACATTTATACAAATAACATAATCAGGAAACTCTTGGAACGACTAGTAATAAACTCAAATTCAGTTTAAGAAAAATATAATGTTGTATGTAAATTCTATAAGATTGTAATATTAACCGTAATTTTTTGGAAAATAACCTGAAACCTACATCCAAAACACATGTTGCTCAGTATGATTTAAAACAATTCCGAAATTGTGAAATTTCATAAATGTCCACAGATAAGCTTAAATAATAAACCATATTACCGTATTAAAGCAAACGAATTAATTGAGTCAAAGTCACCATAATAACATTCATAAATCACCGTTCTTGATATGAATTAATCTCTGGTAATCACTGAAATGCAGCAAATCCTACAAGGACTCTGTCCACAGTAATGAATCCCAATTAGTCGAACCATAAAACAGATGCTTTAATTCTCTTGGTGTTGTCCTGTGAGTTACGTGTATTCTCTGTTTTCTCTTTGCGTTGTGTTATGGTTTTTCCTTCCATTACCTGTTAAAGGATTGATATTTTGCGATGTTACGACATGTGTTACCATACTGATATTAATTAACTGTGCAACAAAAAATTATTATCCAATTTTAAAATTGTGTTAACATGTAATTTGTTTGTATGACTAGGAACTAAAATTAACTATAACAAAATATATTTCAACAAAGAGCAAAAGTAATACAATAAATGTATAAAGACTGTACTGAGAGTTATACAAAGAATGATTCAAAATTATTCTGAGACAGAATATATAATATCGTACAAAAGTGTTTGTTTTGCGGTTTTGCAGGTGTCCACTTGATAGTGCTGCAGAAAGAAGTACTCCCTCACTAAGATTCGGAAAACACGTAGTGGCTTTTCGCAATATTCTTTTCTTCTGTAGGGTTTTCCTTTGCCCTCTTCTTGAAAATTTTCAAAATTTGAACTCTATATTTGATGAATATGTAGACTAAGGCGCATGCAATCGCAATTCCAATAACTGTTCCTAATATATTTGTGTTATCATACGGGTTGTCCTCCACTTCTGTGGTTGGTTCCAATTGTTTCGAAAGTGTACTAATTTCTTTATGTTCTTCAAAGTCTATTTTTGTTATGTTCGGAATTTGGTAATTTCTAGAAGAACTTAATGTTTCCGATTCAATTTTTAGTAGTATAAACGGCTTTCCTTTACTAATTGGAATTTTATTAATGTATTTCTGGTTATTAGTCCATATTTCGACTGAGTATGGAATTTTGATTAATATTGGAGACGTCACAAGAATATATCTATTACTTCTACATCTTAAAAATACTTGTTGAGGTTTTTCAGGTATAATTCATTTTCAGTGACTGATTCAATGATGGTTTCATGCAAACTTACTTCAATGATGTGGCAATGTGAGGGATCTTCTCTTTGGAGTAGCTGTATTGTACATTTATCTTGGGATACGAGATTTTGTCGGCATTAGGGGAAGGTTGCCTAAATTGAACCGCCACCTATATTGGACCACCATACTTTTCTCCGAAACTAAGGAGCCGAAAATTCACTTGGCAACATGGTATCTTACTCCCGCTTAGAAACATTGATTGATACCGAACTCAACTAATTGGCCGCCAGCGCTTGGCGCGTGCAGCGAAAAATCTTAATTTCTCCATTTTGATGTAAGAATTGCACTGCGTCCCTAAGCAAATACAGAGTCACTGTCAATCCCTAAGGAAAACCGGTTATTACCTGGTTATCGAGTAAGTTTTTCTCTATTTATTCCCCCTATTACCTAGTTATATTGTTTTTTTCTTTTTCTCTACGGTGTAGTTTTGTAAAAACACGTGGTGGTTGCCTAAAGTGGACCACCATGTGGTCTCCGAAATTAGACCGGTCCAATTAAGGATCCCAATTATAGAAATTTACAAAACACTTGTTTTATATTAAAATACACAAAAAAATGAACAAGAAATATTTCTTCACAATTTAAAGTCCCTATGTCTGGTCCAATTTAGGAAACTAACAAAAATTTTTGCTTCTAGGATGTCTTCCGATGAGAAAAAGGATAGAAAACCGTATGGACAGTGGTGTCTACAAGATATGAAAAAAGCTATAAATGCTTATAAAGGGAAAGAATTGGACATGCCGAGTATTCAACATTCCAAAAGAGACATTTAAAAAGCATCTAGAATGCAAAAATAAATTTGCCAATAAAGATGTTAAAAGCTTTGGACGAAAAACCGTGTTTTCCAAAGAACTTGAGGACGCACTAGCTAATCATATTCTTTATTTGAAAAAAGTGTTCTTCGGAGTGACAATAAAGGACGTGCGCAAAGCCGCTTTCGAACTAGCCGAAAAGAACCAAATAAAACATACTTTCAACAAAGAAAAATGTTTAGCTGGAAAAACGTGGTTCTACGGATTCATGCGACGACATCCTACATTCACACTCAGACAACCGGAGTCCACATCCATGGCACGATGCAAGGGATTTAATCGCTAAAATGTCTACAATTTTTTCGATATCTTGGAAAGAGCGGCAGATGAAAATCAATTGACAGCTCTCCAAATTTTCAACGTGGATGAGTCCGGATTTTCGACGGTGGCAAAAAGGTGCCAGAAGATTTTAGCAGCAAAAGGTAAGCGCCAGGTCGGGACAGTTGCAACTGGTGAGAGAGGAGTCAATGCTACGTTTGTTGTATATGCAAGTGCTTCTGGACAGTTTGTCGCCCCAATGATTATTTTCAAAAGAAAACGAGCAAATCCTGAATCTCGGATACTGGGTACATTAACACAAACATATTTGTAACCTGGCTTAAAAACTTTATAAAGTGTGTAAAACCATCAGTTAACGGCGAGGTTTTGCTTGTTTTGAACGATCACAGCACACACTCAAAAAACCTCGAAGCGATTGAACTTGCTCGCGCAAATGGTGTTATCTTCTCACAACTCCATGGCCATACGACCCACAGACTTCAGCCATTAGACGTGGCAGTTTTTGAACCCATAGAATTGTATAACACCGAGGCAAATGAAAAATGGATAAGGTCTCATCCAGGATTGGCTGTCTCGCAATACCAGGTCGCACAGCTTCTTGGGGAAGCCTATCCCAGAGCTGCGGTTATGGCAAATATGAACGGTTTCAGAAAAACTGGAATTTGGCCCGTTGATCGAAATGTTTTCTCAGACGTAGATTTTGCTCCTGCGGATGTCTTGACAAGTAATGAACCCATTGAGAGAAGTGACCATTCTGAAGATGAATCAGATTCTGATGACAGTGACGATGAGCCCCTAGCTCACTACGTAGCCCTTTTGAACCGTAACGTATTTGAATCTACATCTCAGGTAGTTGCGTCGACTTCCGGTCTAAGTGTCATCAAGAAAGAGGGAGCATATACTTTAAAGGCCAAAACATCCTCTTGTTCGTCTGCGGCACAGCCCAAAGCCAATGATTCTAAAGTAAGTGCGTCCACTTCATCAGAGGCTAAAGCATCGACTTCGCGTGAACCTACGTCTAATGACATTGACAAAGAGTTACAAGTCACAGCAACTACTTCCGCACCTAAGAGGTTCATCAAGTCCACGCTTAATGCCGACGGCTTAGGAGCAAAGGAGCCTAAGCGTCTGTCCGAGCTTGAAGAAAGGCCCTCTTCTGCTTACAAAAGTGTGTCAGTATCAATCGAAGAAGTCCTAAGAAGTTCAGTTGTATAACAAGACAAGGAAACATCTCGAGAGGCCCAGAAGGCACAGATACTCACTGCAAGTCCATATAAAGATGAGTTATCTGCTAAACAGGCATCTCCAGATAAGAAGAAAACTGTAAAACGTAAAGTTCAGCTAGATTCTGGTACTACTAAGAAGACAAAGGTGGCGAGTGGTATTGCAAATTTTGTAGAGAATCTGTCGTTGAAGACATGATCCAATATCTGAAGTGTAGAGACTGGGTACATGAATCATGTTCCCATGTGCTTTCAAAGGAAAAGTTTCTTTGTGATTTTTGCGCTGGTAATTAGACTGACAGTTTTAAACTTATTGATATCGTGTTTATTTGATTGTTTTTAACCCAATCATAATGTGTTTATTTTCTTAGTGTTACCTACTTTTAAAACTTTAAGTTGTCTTTTGCATGCATGTTTTTTACTTTTTTTGTCGTTTATTTTATTTTTCAACATGAATATTTCTTTAAGTTTTTACAAAGTAAAAAAAATATTTCGAAGAAGTTTCGAATAAATCTTATTTTTTTTGTGAAATATTTTTTTTTGAATTAGGACAATTTTATATGACCTTA
This sequence comes from Galeruca laticollis, assembly GCA_963921935.1. Classification (NCBI taxonomy): domain Eukaryota; kingdom Metazoa; phylum Arthropoda; class Insecta; order Coleoptera; family Chrysomelidae; genus Galeruca; species Galeruca laticollis. Next base: position 37,799,632 of record OY998179.1, on the reverse strand, counting down.
CGTGTTAAACAAATTTATTATTGCAATAATTCACGTGGTCCAATTTTGGAACCCGCAGGTCCAATAAGGGAAACCAATTTCCCTTATTGAACCAGATTCTGTAATACTTGATTTGGTCTAAAAACGTTTTTTGCTGGACCAAATACTTGTCGATTCGTGAAATATCTATTATTTTGTGGGATAGGTTGGTTAGGCCAATATTCTGTGTTTTGTACTGTATTATTTGGGACATTGGGTTGATTAAATTGACAATTAATATATGAAAGTCGATGATTATTAATTGGTATGAATTTCCGATTTTGGTTTGAATTTTACCTTTGAACATTTTGAATCGCGAATATTGCATACCATTGTTATTATTATTAGAATTATTTTGTCGAAAATTTTTTTCATGTAATGATCCATAAAGTCTTTCGAAATTTTCAAATTCTGCGACATACGCGTCTTCTAAGGAAGTGAGTTTTCTTAAATGCATATTATTTCTTAGCGTTTCGTTACAACCCGCTATGAAAGTTTTCAATGCAGTTTTATCGTATTGAATAATTTGACATTTTCTCTCAACAGCATTTATATTTGGATCGTTACTTTTTCTCTGAATCACACTACTACGAATTAACTGAAGCCTACTACCAAAATCTATAAGGTGTTCATTTTTAAAAGGTTTGTCTCTAATTATTTCTTGTACTAGACAATCTATATCATGCCTATCAGCAAAACACTGTAATAAAGCAGTTTTCAATTTTTGCCAAGTATTTACCTCTACTCTATTACCGACAATGGAAGCTCCTCGGCGTTCTAACTTTTCTTGAATACATTCTTTCAAGTGTGAATTTATTTCAGCATCATTAAAATTTCTATGGGATTTGATTAAACTGTCGCATCGAGTGATAAATTTGTTTAAATATTCACTATCACCGTTAAATGATCGGATATTTGCGAATTTAGATCTGAAAAGATCCCAATTAATTTTAGGTGTAACCATTTCGTTACTATCAATTTCGTTTAATGAAATATTATTAATATCTTCTACAATATTATCAACGTTTATATTATTCAAATCGTTCATATATATTCAATTTATATAATAAAAAATATCTTAATTTCTATCTTCACTAATTCCAAAGAGTGGTATTGGAAGGCGAGAAGAGGAAATTTGGCACTTACGTTTAGAAAATCTTCTTCGCCGACTCGTTGGTTCCTCTCACTACGTCCAAAGGAGGGCTGCTCTCAGTTGTTGATCCCACAGAAAGGGTGGATGAAACTCGCGATCAAAACATTAAAACGTTGAAGTCATGAAGGTTCATACGAACACCGTAGAAATAGGTACACTGTGTAATTCGCATGTTCACAACTCGCGGGATCCTACTGACTGCGCCAGTTTTATTTTTTTATGGAAAATGTCTTTTTAAAAAGAACTAAAATTAACTATAACAAAATGTATTTCAAAAAAGAGCGGAAGTAATACAAAAAATGTGTGAAGACTATACTGAGAGTTAAACAAAGAATGATTCAAAATGATATATAATATCGTACAAATGTGTTTATTATGCGATTTTGCAGGTTTACACTCGATAGTGCAGCAGACATAGCTTCCTTAACATTTTTAAAGCTTTTTTTCTACATTGTATCTAATTTTTTCGTGACAATCTTCTTAATAGTTCAATAGTTTTTTTACTCCGCATTAGTTGCACACAAAACATGTACTTCTTTCATTTGTGAATCGACATAGGTTCCCCGGTTCACATTTTTGCCTCTTGAAGTCAAACAAGACAATTTTTGATGTTTTCAGAAGCTGCTTATTCTTGACCTTAAAATATCTTCATGGATAGGTCAGGAAATCCTTGAGACTGACGTAGGGATGGTCCAATATTTCCCCATTTTATTGCTTTACAAATTCCTGTCTGATATCCCAGCCATTGCTCTGAAACTTTGAATTAAGTAGCTATAATGAAAGCGGTAAGTTTATTTCTAGTAGTGACATTTCAATAATGGCTTCATCAATAACCTTGTATATACCGATAAAGAAGCAACCCTTATATAATATTTTCACTTAGCGCTTCGGATATTTTGTGTCGATTATTTCGTCGTAACCCGTTTATCTATATAAACTTTAAGTCACCTGCTCTTTGCACTTTAGTGGTGAACACTCGTATATGACTAATGAGCCAAATTAAGTTATTCCGAGTGAAATAATGGTGAATGGTTGAGAGACGGAAGAAGACAAAATGGAAAAGGGTTTTTGTTGATTCTCCGCTGTAAAACTGTTTTGTTTTTCTTTAATTAGCATTACGCCCGAAAAATTAGTATACATTTTTTATGCGGGATATGCTCCACAGTTTTTTTAACTGTTTATTCTCCCTCAATTGCTTTTGAGATGGAAAGAACAACGGAACAATTCAGTTAAGTTATAATCATTGCTATTTATTAAAAAATGTTTGAAGTCTAAAAGTAAGTTAACCACGATTGTATGGGGGATATACGATAAGTTCAAAGAGGACATTGTTAAGCGCTTTATTTATTATGGTCTGCTCGCTAGGTTCAGAAGCGCAACTTCATGCCCAAGCTCAGTTCGGTCGGGGTAGGTATGCGAAAATTCCTATTTTATTTGTTGTTAAAAATGGGCGCCAACAGTCAAATTTTAATGAGCCAGCCCTAACTAGTGGACCGCCATGATGGTCAGGATGGATCAGACAATATATAAGAACGTAGGTATTTATTTATTTATATCCAAACAGACCTTGCGGTCTAATTACAAGGATACTATAAAAACAAAACAAAAATTCATATATAATACATTAACAAACATAGGTAAGTTCAAATCTATGCTATAACCTAAGTTACCAAAAAGTAAACCTATGACAGAGAATGTGGAACACATCTAATCAAAATGAATGACAGTGATGAGACGAAAACAGCTGCTATATCGATAAATTAACAATTTGTCTCAATAGTTTCTCACGAAAAACATTTTGGGAGACTGACCAATCTAAGTCCGTAGGGGTATTAACATTATTTGCTAATCGGCACATGGTCACAAGAGGGGCCCTGGTGGTAGTCAGCAATAATGAAATATTGAACATTACCGCAGTGCGTGTTCTTCTTGATAGATCATCAAATATTACTAAAAATAGAATTTGAGGTGAATTTATTTTATTAATAACAATTTTAAATCAAAAAATTAGTGCTACTAGTTTTCTTCTGTCTTCTAGAGATAAAATTTTGAATTCATTTCTAAGGTGAACACTCCTAACTACATTATAATCTGGGCGAGTATAATGCTTTTTATAATAAACGTATCTTAAAAATTTATTTTCAATTTTATCCAACATGAATAAAGTAGTCTGATACTCACCAAACCATATTTGATCTTACTAGGGTATAATAAAGAGTCTTTAGTGTATCTATATTTGTAAAATTGAAAGATTGTCTTAGTACAAAACCCAACAGACGGTTCGCAGACTTCGCTATATTTTTTATATGTTCAGTGAAAGACAACATGTGATCATATGTGATGCCTAAATCGCGCACCAAAGTTTCCCCATCCATTTGGTATCCAAAAATAATAGGATCCTTCAAACGTGTCACAGATAGAGTGAAATATTTTTTCACAATAAAGTATAATTTATTTAGAGAACTCCATTCAAAAACACTATTTAAATATCTTTGTAACAATATACAGTCCCGAACCGTCTGTATGCGTTTGAAAATTTTCAGATCATCAGCGAACAAGAGACATTCTGAATATTTTAGAGCTCTTGGTAAATCGTTAATAAAGATTACAAATTAGAGAGGTCCCAAGTAGGAGCCTTGGTGAACCCCTGAATTGGCTTCAAATTTACCATTTTGTAAATAACTCTTTATTAATTTAATCACTTTGTCGGATAATCCAAACCTATTTAATTTCGTCAATAACACGTCATGATAAACCGTGTCGAATGCTTCACGGAAATCTGTATACACGGTATCTAATTGGGACTTACATTCTAGAGTTTCATATGCATAATTGGTGAAAATAAATAAGTTTGAGATGGTAGATTTATTGGCCATGAAACCGTGTTGCTGAGATACTATGTACTTTTCAGCATATTGATATAAACTTAAATAAATGATTCGCTCAAACAACTTGGATGGTGCACACATTATTGATATAGGCCTATAGTTTTCCACATTCATTTTATTACCAGATTTGAAAATAGGAGTTACTAAAGCCGTCTTCCACATAGTAGGAAAGTTATTAGTAGGGATTATTAAATTAAATATATGTAGCAGTGGATGCACCAACCAATCACTACAAGCTTTGAGGACATAAGGTGGTATCCAATCCACGCCGGCTGCTTTTTTTGGTTTTAGTTTTCTCACTGCGGCTTTAAAATCTAATTCAATGATGGGGAACTCATCACAAAAACATCATTAAGAAAAGTTTTTTCTGCTGTACAATTTGAATTATAAGATGCTTTTACCGATGAGTATACGGAAGAAAAAAAATCTGCGAATGCATTAGCAGTTTCCTCCTCCGACACTTGTTCTCCGTTGTAAATGTAATTGCCAAAATTATAATTGATTTTTCTTTTATTATTTATGTGATTCCAAAAACTATTGATATCTGTTATTAAGTTTCTTTCAATATGTTTACGCTCTTCTGACTTAATTAAACTATTCACCTTATTTCTCAAATTCTTATATCTTTGGAAGTAATAATCAGATACTGATCTCAACCTTCTAAGTCAACATTTTTCTCTAAGCTAATCCCTAATTTCCTTGGTAAACCAAACCGGACACTTATTTACCGTTCCATTAACAGAAAATTTAGGAAAACATTCGTTCAAAATTTCATTCCAAATTTCATAAAATTCGTGTAAAGCTCGGTTTACGTCAAGCTTCTCATAAATAACTTTTCTCCAGTTTGCATCTCTAATGCTCTCGCTTAATCTTAGGAAGTCCGCTTTTTTAAAATTATACCTACTTTCTCTTGGACTTATATGTTTCAATTTTACATCCTATCTAATTTCAATCTATTCACTAGAGGGGAGAACAAGAAACACCCTTGTAATGAAAATTCTATAATACTAGTTACACAAAAAAGACTATATGCAAACAACTTCTTCACCAAAACGGAAGGAAATATAAAGAATAGAAATGCGCCACTGTGACGTCACGGAGCCGCTTACAGAAGGAAAAAAATGCCTAAACGTATTCTTAACTATTTTACCACGTTATTATCCAAAGGGGTCTGTTCGCCTTAAATAAAATCACCTGTTTTCGAAATAAAGGTTTCAAAATAATTCTACAAACGTAGGCGGAGAGACTATACTTATTCTATTGGCTTATCAGGGATTGTGCTCCCTGACTGACACCCTCCGTTAAAGGGTTCTTATTCTATTCTCTCTAAACTCCTTCTTTCCACTCTACAAATCCACATGCGACTTTACTCATTCCACAATTCTCCTTTGACAGTTGATTCCCCAACAAAATTAGTCAAAATCTAATGAATTCCTCACGTATTCTACCCAAATTTGATTTTGACAAATCACTACGTACGTCTGCCCTGATAGTAACCTGACCTCTTGATATTATGTTAAATAAGTCAAACTGATGTTCAGCAAGTACAACTCAATTGAAACTACATTGATCTATCAATGCACTCTCAAAGTAAGTTAGCGGAGAATGTAGGTAGTGAACAAGTAAGTTAAGGGGAATCTTTCGGTTTCTTAAATGTACATGACCGATGTGATTGATAAAATTTATTAACAGAAACTATAATTACAGTGTTGAGGGATGAGTTGCAAGATCAACCCGTAACAATATGAATATCAATTCCTATCGAATACTTTATGAAAAATTTGTCAGTAATTATCTCAGTCCTTCCTGAAGACACAGCAAGAAGCCGATTGAAGTTGCAGTCCTTGCAGTTTTATCACATGAATAGAAAACTCTAGTTGGCATGCATTTTTTATTGTCCCATTCTTTATCCATTTGTTAATTCCTACTTTTTATTTAATCATTTTTATAGTAAATATATTTTTTGCAATTTTTGTGAAAGTAATGAATGTTAGTTTTCAAAAACGGACTTAGAAAGTAGCATTAGTTAATTGGCGCAGCCAGTAGGATATTCAGTATTTGAATTTAAATAGTAATAACTTAGATAGTAATATGGTCGCAAGCTTTAAACCTGAATACTTTAATTGCGCTCCGTCATTCGATGGAAACCCAAATGATCTAAATAGATTTTTATGCGTTTGTGAAAGCCTTGTTATTATATTTTATGATAGAGATAATTCGCATAGTTTCCATAATGTATAGCTGCTTCAATCAACTGTTAGTAAATTAACGGGAAACACTAGAACTTTGCTGATCAACGCTATAAAACATGCTTAAACAGAGATTTAGTTGTTAAGAGGCAATTTCCAAACGGAAAAGTATGAGATTTTTTTGAGAGGATCTTAACTATTTTAAACCTACTCTGTAGTTATGTCGACATTCACGGTGAAACCTTAGCTTCAAAAACCTTAAAGAAAAACTTGTATCATGATTTAGCTTTAAAAACTTTCCTTTGCGAGCTGAAAGAGCTATTAGGTACTACAATATGTTGTATGAGGCCAGTAAGTATAACTGAGGCTCTTCAATTTGTTGTAGAGGAAGAAACATTTATATTTCCAAGACGTAACAACTAAAAATTTTCAAAAGTTACATAACTCTCAAAGTAGATTTAACCAACAAAATCCGAACAGGAATTTCAATAGTAACTACTTAAATAGAAATAGTAATAACAAAAATAGCTCAAGTAATTACGTTCAAAATCAAAATTTTAATAATACTAACACTCAGTTTTCTACGGGACCAATTTCGGTCCAGCAGAGACAAGAATGCCTCTACAAAGGTTTCTAACAAATTCACAAGTTTTTTGGTATCCTACTTCCGGAAATGCATTTAAACCAAACCCCAACAGATCATTCCCAAAGCCAACTCCTATGAGTACTAACTCGCGCTTCACAGACAGACCTAATTACCAACAAAATACTAACAATTGAAATAATAGCAATAAATATAATAATAATAATTTATTTTAAGCTGGCCCATCAGGCTATAGGTCACAGCAAAGCTATACTGCTCAAGAATTATTTAACAATGAAGATTTGTCTTTGTGATAATACAGGAAGTGACATTTATACGGGAAATTAATATTTTTATAATGATCAAAATGCTTCAAATTTTCATATTCCCACAAGTCGAGAAAAAATAACGTAGCCCCCTTGACTATATCTTTCAACACAGCAGAGTGTAGTGAACTTGCTTATGTAGTATTCCCAAAGTACAATATCAAGCTACTAGTTGACTTTGGTTCAACAAATCTTTTCCCGATCCAATTATTGCCCAAAATGTATTTCCAAATTTAATAAGTCCGCACCGTTTTCCAAAAATCCAGTCACCAGCACTACTTATTTAAATTCCATTGAAAAGGGTCTTTTGGGAACGCTAACTACTAAGGTTAAATTGAATTTTCAAAAAATAAACATCATGTAGCAGATGAACCGTCACCACTGTCTGCCCCTGCCATCCACGCAATCACCCTTACATATTACTACATAGGCACCGCTCACACAGTGTCTCCATCGGATTATGACACCCTCTCGTAGATGGCGTACGTTACGCCATCTCTGCCTGACCGTATCCTTCGTCTATATGTAGTACAAAGAAACACCAACAAGATGAAGAATCCAGAGCCAGTTCCTTCAGGAATATTATCTGTTTTCTATATTAACATGCGACTTGGATTTTTATTAATAAATTATACTTGTTACTTTTTACAATCATTATTAATACACATGTGATTAACATTGAACCTCATGTTCAAAAGGTCATTGAAATCATAACATCTGTAAAAAAGGGAGAAATCATAGTGCCTTAGCAAAAAATACACAACTGTCAGATTCCTGAGAGCTTAACAATTGCGAGAAATGGTCGTGCTCTTCCAACAATATTAAATAACACTACTAAATCATTATGATTAGATTTCACGTAACATTTACAAGTTGAAAAATTTGAGAAAAACTCTTTACAATAAGTCAGCATTAATAATGTTGTTGATTCTTCTAAACAACTGTTAGACTTACCACAGATCCGGACTGATCATTTAAATAACGAAGAGAGAAATTCAATCGTATATTAATGTTGGAAATTTTCAAATATTTTTCATACAGATAACGCACCATTATGTTTTACTGGTAAAAGAAAACATAATGTAAAAACTATGGACGAGGTACCGGTTTATAAGGTAAATTTAATTAGCAATAACCATTGCTAATGAACAATAATAAATAAACGAATTTAAGAATGTATTTCACAAGAGTACTAAAAAATTGCGACTAAGTTGTGAACATATAATCTTTGGTTGCGAACAACTCAAATATATAATGCAAAATGTTAGGTTAAAACTAGATACAGCGGCTGACAGCATGAACCAGAGACATTTTCTGTTAAAAACGAATGTCTTCGGACAGCAATTCGGTCGCCGTTCGGTATAAGAAAATTCGCGCAGTTTAATTGGCTGTGCATTCGTTACTTTTAATGTATCCCCATGGCGTGGGTCTACGTGCAACGCCGCTGGACTCCCAACACCCCGAAAATTTGAATATGGACTGGTCCGACGAAAACTCGTCTATGGCGCATTGTGTACTTCTTACTTGAAATAGTCTCTAGTATATATGAATGTGTTCGAAATTCAGTCGTAAAATTGATTTTCATATAACCGCTAATATAACGAATGTTCAAGAAATTTGTTACAGTTGTATACGGAGAGAAGTGGTGTGCAGGGACACTTTTTTTACATGATCTATATTTTTGTCATTTTTATAGGAAATGATCTATTATGTGGAATATGGAATCTCAAAGTTGATTGAGTACAAACTGTAGCCTCATTCTTTCGGGTTGAGGAAGCTTTCTCAAAATCCAGTCTCGTGGCACTTCACGGATGTTTTCCTTTACAGGATACAACAACTGTCAGAAATTCCATGACCCCACAAATATTTTATTCGGAATTCAAAATGGTGTAGATTTTCTTGAACAATTCTAATGTAAGAAATTTTGTTTTTCTTTGTAGAAAAGTCGACTAACACGTAGTCCTTTTCCTGTACAACAAAATCACTCACATCCTGAAATATTTCAAATTCCTTATCGCTATTTCTCTCCAATTTCCGTAAAAATGTATCTGTGTCAACCGAATCTTGGACCTAAAATTCTGACTCATCGGTCGATTCACTTTCTTATACAATCTTTCGAACAACTTTTTGCTATGAACTTGGTGATATCCCAGAACTTAAGAAAAACGATTGCGTCAACAAAGCAGTTATTGAATTTCGAATCGTTCATGAAGAGGTAGCTATGTAATTTGAAGCCTCTGTAAATAAAATTAGACTCTAGACCAGAGCCCGATGTATCAAGTAATATAATGTAATGATGCTTCGTATCCGAATGATAATTTTTGTTTCTCAAAGTTTAGTGGAAGCGGATAGAAAATAATAACTAGTTCGACCTTTTTTAAATTCGCCAACGTTTCGGTGCAATTTGTCACCTTATCTTCAGGCCTACAAAAACAATGACAAACAATAAAAATATAGTTTTACAATAAATTGGAACATACAGATGACAATAAGATTTCAAAAAACAAGGCTACACTGAACAAAACCTTAACAGTAGTAGAGGAAAAACTAAACTAAAAATATGAACCAGGTCACAACGTTGTAACAATATATAAAATATATTGGTAAAATGCCGAAGTAAAACAGTAAAAATAGTAGAAAATTGAAAATTAAAAACAATTAAAAAGCAGTACATACAGCTAATGGGTTTGACAGCAATTACAAAACTAAAGATAGAATTGATACTTCCGAAAACTGAATACTCGATTATGAGGTGTTGCCAAATTGTGTTGAGAATCAACGAATAATGTTATTAATCAGATGGTTATATATTCGACTTAAATTATCCGTATCTGGTTTTTTGTTAATAGAATTCTTGTCTTTTTGGATCATAACGATCTCACTAATTAGTCTCTTTTTGTAATTCATCTCAAAATCAACATTGCTCAAGTTTTCAAAATCGAAGTTATGGTTTTGTTCAAAATGGTGAAACTGCCTAGATGTTCTATTAGGGTCAGTAAAATGTTTATTATACAAGAATTTCCGTGTTCTCGAGCTCTATCGCGGAGGAGCCGTTTAGTGTGGCCTACATACGAAGCAGAGCAATCCTGACAGGGAATTCTGTGAACTAAATTCGAATTGTATAGTTTATCCAACTCATCTTTCATCAAACTATAGAAATCGCTGAACTTTTTTGTATGATAAAAGACTATCTGATTTGTATCATTAGATAAAATGTGTTTGATTCTCTGAGACAATCCATTAGCCATCCATTTATCCATCAATCCATCCATTTATAGCAGAATTTTCAGAGAGATTAAAGAGGACTTATGAATACAAGTTTAACAATATTAAAATGACTAATATTAAAAAATTTAAGATTTTACTTGACAGAAAGAGGAATGCTCATCTGATGATTAATGATAATTCTTTTTTAAACCTTACCATCAGTCTTCACATACCAGTTGATGTTAAATATTGTCTTAGCTTGGTTGATAAATTTGATGTTGAACATTATAAGGATGGAGTATCCATTTTTAAAATATCAAAAGATGTGGAGTATTACATACAGGTCAATTCATTTGATTCTGATAGTGATGAAATTAGATGTAGGATTAATAATGCAGTCACAAATTTTATGTATAATAGTCAACAACCTTCTGAACAATCCCACAAATTGATGATTATGTATAAAAACACAAATATTTTTTTAAAAAATAATAAAAATATTTTTGTCATTAAATCTGATAAGGGTAACATTACGATTGTTATGTACAAGGAGGATAATTTTTAGAAAATGAAGGAACTAATTGATGACGCAAACTCTGACTCAAAATTAACTAAAGATCTCACTAGCTCTTACCAAACAAAAAGTAATTGCTACTACTTTCAAATTTTCAATAAACGATTCATTTGAATTAATGTTGTATCTTTGTTCACTAAAACTAATCACGACCTAGTAGTTAAATACATTAAGAAATTTTGGGAAAATGCAGTTACCATTCCAAGCATAACACTTGATGTAGTTTTAAAACTAATAACATTTTAGTTTGACACCAGTTATTTTCAATATGATGGTAAACATTATAAACAAATTAGTGGAACTGCAATGGGTAATCCAGCGAGCCCTATCTTGGCTAATATAGTTGAGGAGAATGTTTTGAGTGAAATTATGCCTGGCTTACCTTTTCCAGCGCCTCTATTAAAGTTGTATGTTGATGATACCATCATGTCCGTACCAAAAAGAGGAGTTGATAATGTTCTGACCTATTTTAGTTCTTTCAAGGCAAATGTTCTATTTACTTTAGAAAATGAAAATTCATCCCGCAGTTTACCTTTTTTAGATGTCATCCATCATTCCATCCATGTCTTCCATTCCAAGAAAAGATTGCTATTATGATAGAATTGGAGAGTAGGATAGTAAGATTAGCACATCCACATTATATTATTGAGAACCTAGAAATGTTTAAAACTAGATTACGCCTTTATAATTATTCTAGTTCTATAATTAATGAAATCATACAGAGCATTGATAACAGTCGAATTCGAAATTCTTCTCAAAGCAATCAAAAAAATTACCATAAAATTCCGTTTGTTAATGGATTGTCTCAGAGAATCAAACACATTTTATCTAATGATACAAATCAGATAGTCTTTTATCATACAAAAAAGTTCAGCGATTTCTAGAGTTTGATGGAAGATGAGTTCGATCGACTATACAATTCGAATTTAGTTTACAGAATTCCTTGTCAGGACTGTTCTGCTTCATTTGTTGGCCAAACTAAATGGCTACTCCGCGATAGAGTTCGAGAATACAATAATTCCTGTATAAATAAGCATTTTACTAACCCTAATAAAACAGCTTTGCAGTTTCACCACACAGTAAAAAATGAAGGTAAATTCACATGTAGTTTATATAAGAAATAGGTGCAACTTTACTGTAAATGAAATGTAAATGATTATTGTACCCTGGATTATAAGCGAAATTACATTGTACATGTACTTATCCAATATTTTCGTGGTTATTCACACATTTTTCAATTTTCCTTCAAGATTACATAGCATTTTTACGAAATATATGTGGACAATCTATCACTCAGAAAATATTTTATTTTATCTTGTGAATTTCAACAATTACTATGTGAATTTCAAATTTTTTTGTTAATGTACATGACACTTAGAAGAATAATTCAGTGCTACTTTACTTAAAATAAATAAAACTTCCTTTTTTATGTAGTTTTCAAGTAAAATCGGATTAGGCCTGTAATTTTACAATGTGTATATAATTACTTATATTTTTTTAATAATCTTGTAACTTTACATAGGATTTTGATGTAATATTTGTGCAGAATCTGAAATGATGTGAATAAATTCTTCTAAAATCTAAATTTTAACAGTGAACATGTGACGTTAAAAAATGTATACATGAGATTTTGGTAAATAAAGGAAGAATAAAGAACTTTATTGGAAATTTATTATACAATTTTGTAATTTGAATATGTATGGATTCTAAACAATGTGAAACTATATCGATTCCTAAAAATTCATCTTTTGACAATAGAGAAAAAGTGATACGGCTGAATATGCGGTTTTTTGGAAAAAATCGATATGATTTTACATCTACTTCTTCTCATATTTGGCAAACTAAACAACTAAGTTACTCTTAACATATTCTCAAAATTCATCAAGGGCCTAAATTGCTATTATGTTCCAAATATTAGCCAACACTTTCTTGCCAGAGGTGTGGCATTGCATTGCCCCTTAAAAAGTTTAAAATTAAATATAAACATCCTCTTTACATACACTAGTGAAATTAATTATAAAAAGTTGTAAACATTTTTCCTTAAATACTCTGATTTTTACAAACATGATTTGCGTAATTATCACATTATATGCATGACACTATACCCCACGTGATCAGTTAAAACCAATGAGAGGGGATTTCTCTTACTGGCAAAACAACAGCGTGTGTCTTTATTTATGTTTGCAGTTTGCAGACGAGTTTCACGTGAATTGTATTGTTTTGCATGATAAATAATTTTTAGGTAAGTTCCTATTATTTCTCAAAAATGTTGTTGGAAACATTTTAAACGTATGGTCAATTTTAATGAACAAAAAAGCAATTTTATGGCATTTTCACAAACTGACCAATGTCGATATAGGTTCTCTTCCAACCATCATGATAGTGAAATTAGAGAGGCATCAATTGTTTGCAAAAAATCAGAAAAATATGAAAATTCCAGAGCCATTAGAAAATCCAGCCCATGAATCCATATATATATATATATATATATATATATATATATATATATATATATATATATATATATATATATATATGTATATATATATATATATATATATAATATATATAATGACGATACACTTTAAGGAAGATATTTCTCACCTCTATAGAGATATTAAGGTAAACGAACATTACTATAACTATAATTATTTCGTAATATGAAAGCTGATTCCTATTTAAATAAAATAATATAACAATAGTTTAGTAATACTGTAATTTTTCTTTTCAGGAAGATTCAAGAAATGATGTGAAAATTGCTACTCTGTCACCTTGCATAATTATTATAGGTAAGTGGAGTAAAGCAATGTACAAATAAACAAATATTGTAAATTAAACATTCTTGAACAGCTGATATCCACCAACTATAACATTTTAGTCATTATTTTTAAGTAGATGGTTAAAAAGTAACAATGGGGAAATAATTTTTTTTCAACTTTCAATATATTTTTAAATCTATTTCATTTTTCAGAATCAATATACTATGCTAAAAAATACTTAAATTCGAAATTTTTATGGAAGAATTCCTTATAAAATGTTTTCATTTTAGGAAAAAGAATTGAGCTTTTTTTCTTCACAAAAAGTTTAGTTTATTGATTTAGATTTATTGAAATCAATTCTACAAAGAACATTTTAAAATACAAAGTATATTGTGTTATTTTATTCGAGATAGTGATCATACCACGTATGGCTTAAAAAATATATCATCCTAAATTTACGTTTTCCCTTGAAACTTGTAATGACCGAATATTATTTCCCATTTATTCTGCTCGTGAAATTACACTGAACTCTTAACAAAAAATGTACAAGGTCTGGCGAAACCTCGCGTCATAGAATTGTATAGTAATTTATAAATGTTTGCCATTACTTTCCATCTTTCCATTAAACTGTAGACGATACTAAAACAACTTTGAACTCACGTTGTAACTAAACCAAAGATATGACAAGTCTGCGACTAAGTTTCACTGGATCGATAAATGTGATATAATTTAACCTATAAATTGGTTTTTGGAAGGAAGCGAAAACATCTTTTTCGAAAAGGTACCAGTTATAGTTTATTCAAGTTTTCCAGGAGAACTAAAGTTTTGCTTCGCGCTTTATTTCATTTATAATCTAGAATATCCGAAAGAAATTTTGTGTGTTCTAGAAATTATTCAAATATATGTTTTGAAAATTCACCCAGAAGAAGGAACTAAATAAAAAAATTCAGCAAATTAAAAAAAGGTGATTGCTTTAATTAACTTAATAAACAAATCCTCACAAGTTTTTTCTCACGATAAATGAGGAAATGTATTTCTTCAAAGAGTTTTCATATTTATTTTACTTTCTATACGTATTTGTTTATTATAGTTAGGTACTTGTTGCTTGGTAGAGAATTATGAACTTTCTGTTTCTCTATACAGTTTGTCCAAACTTACTATAGTTGATAATATTAGGGAGATATTGGTCAGATATAAAAAATATCTAATATTGAATATGATTCTACTAACATTTTTAAGAATTTCTTTTGTTCGCCAAATGTGTAATAAATTTTATTTAGTCTCAAAAATGTTTTTTAAATTTTGATTTTTATTAAAATGTGCAAATATTAGAATAATAAAAGTAATAATATTAGTTCATAATTTAGGTTTTTTACTGTATCCATATTAAAAGTATCTAATCAATAATACATGTTTGTCACATTAGAAATTTCAACATTTCATTTGAAAACTCAATTAGAGCACACTGTATATACCTGTGTTGATAATTAGATACTTAGAAGGCGCCTCTAGGTATTTGATTAATGATTTTATTTATGTATCAAACCATATTAGTTTATTGTCTAACTATTTCATAAATTCTGAATTCATATATTTTAATTCAATGAATTTTTTAAACGATAGACATTGTTTCCTATTCCCTAATTTAAAAGATTTACATTTTATAAGACAATTTGCTACACTTAAACTTTCTAATTTCATAAGTCTAAGGAGAGTGTGAGGTCGATTTATGTACCGTATTTGAATTAATAAATATTAGGAATATTCAATATTTTAATTTGAGTAATCACGGAATGTCAAAATTTTTAATTTTTCAACTGTTGTGGATGTGCGAATTTTGACAGAAGACAGTTAAAAAATGGAAAAAATTCACATTCCGGGATTACTCAAATTAAAATATTAAATATTTGAAATATATGGCACATGAATCGACCTTAATATTATTTATGTAAAACAAAATAACAATAATACTATGAAATTCACACATTTTAGGTAAATTCACATCTTATATGTACAGTTATAGGGGAAATTTACATCAACCATGTAAAACAAAATTACACTGATTTTGTAAATTTCACATAGGTATTTTACGAAAATTCACATCTTTAGTGTATTACTAAAAATATCTAGCTTTCAATTTATATAGGGAATTTACATCAACCATGTGAAATAGAACCACATATATATCGTAAATTTCACACAAATTTAGGAAAGTTACATTTTTAATGTATCGGTAAAATTATTTAATTTTACAAATATATATGAAATCTAGGATTAATCATGTAAAAAAAATTACATAATTCCTGTGAATCTTGCATATAATTCCAGGAAAATCACATAGTTAGTGTATTACCATAAATATGACAATTTACAATAATTAAGAAAATTTACACTTTTTCTGTAACAAAACATACAGATGGCGTGAAGTTCACACATACCTACGAGTAAAATTCACTTGTTTAATGTAATCCTTTAATTACATGAAATATTTGCTTTTACAACAAAAATGTAAATTATGGGTAAAAAATCATTTCTATTCAGAATCGTTTCACATCTATCCTGTTAATAACAAATTACAACAAAAATGTGACAATATATTATTACAAAGTTTAAGTATATTTACTTAAAATTGGTTGGTCACTAAAAAGCATGAACCAGAGTGTAAAATGTATTAAAGACTTTTCACTGTGCATTTTTAAAAAAACCATAACTTCGATTTTGAAAACTTGATCATTATTGATTTTGAGATGAATTACAAAAAGAGACTAATTAGTGAGATGGTTATGATCCAAAAAGACAAGAATTCTATTAACAAAAAAACAGATACGGATGTATAATTTAAGTCGAATATATAACCATCTAATTAATAATTTTATTCGTTGATTCTCAACACAATTTGGCAACACATCATAATCGAGTATTCAGTTTTCTGAAGTATCAATTCTATCTTTAGTTTTGTAATTGCTGTCAAACCCATTAGCTGTGTGTACTGTTTCTTAATTGTTTCTAATTTTCAATTGTTTACTGTTTTTACTGTTTTACTTAGGCATTTTAGCTATGTATTTTATATATGGTAACAGCCTTGTGACCTGGTTTGGTTCATATTTTTAGGTGAGTTTTTCCTCTACTATTGTTAAGCTTTTGCTCAGTGTAGCTATGTTTTTTGAATTCTAATTGTCATCTGTATGTTCCAATTTATTGTAAAACTATATTTTTATTGAAATTAACTGTCTCTCCCTTACTTTGTGGAATCTAAAAACACTATATTTTCATTGTTCGTTATTGTTTTTGTAGCCCTGTAGAAGGTGACGCACCGAAACGTTGGCGAATAAAATGAAAGAGTTGAAACTAGTTATTATTTTTTATCTGCTTCCACTGAACTTTGACAAACAAGTAATATAATATTGGAAATAATTATACTTATTTGAGCAATTATTATATAAAAATGCATTTATTTGACTAAGTACATTTTCCCAATATTACCTTGTAACACATATAATTAAATCTTAGTTTGATAAATTCCATTTCACATCAACAAATCTAAACCTTTTGCGTTTGTTAACTTCCTGAAAACTGGTGTGTAAAGTTCTAATAACATTCCACATAATCTACTTTACCTATAGTTTGGAATATAGTTGCAGGAAAATTTGTACCATGTGGTTTACTAAACTAAGTAAATTTAATATGCTTCGACAAATTATTCCAGCAACTGAACTTTTAAAACATTAAGAGAGTGGATAACTGTTTTTTGGTTCAATAAATGAGGAGTTACTAGACAGTATAACATATGAGCCAAGGGCGCCTCCAGGATTATTTTCGGGGAGTTCCATCTACACATTATACTATTACCTAACCCGTTAAGAACGGATTACAGTTTTTTCAACTTTTGCAATTGTATATTTTCAAACTGTATCTTCAGACCAATACCAATAGATTTGTCCAAAGAAATATAGTAAAATTCATCTTACTTTTTTCAAAAATTGATGTTGCCATAGGGCAACGCGAGTAACTTACACTGCTATGGTACGTTAAAAAAATATTAAATGATCGAAGAAAACTACATTTGTGTATAATATTCAACATTGTACGACAAACAAACTCCTACATTACAATTGATGCATTTTGAGCCATAATTGATTTGCAATTCTGGCAATTGCATCTAATTTATTTTCCAACTGGCCTGAGGAGGTGCCCTATATTATCAGATCGCACATCATCGCCAACACGACTGAACGATCTGCTGTATTTACTTTCAGATGGTCTACTTTTTCATTTTGGTGGATTTATGTACTTGTTGAGGTAAGTTTTGACAATTACTCGACGAAAGTCTAGTTGAGCTATTTTGTTGCCAGACTTTTCTACAGGACCCAGGCATTTTGAATTGGGGCATCAACTAGCCATCTGAAAAGATACCACCATCATTTTTCTCCACGATGACTAATCCTTCAGCGTGCAATATTTTCATATATCAGATCCGTTTCACCCATGAATACATTATATTTGGAGATCAAGTTCGGTCTTGCTATATGAACAATTTTTTTTTCGTTTACTGTAGATCTTTTGACACCAGCAAGTGGTGCTAATCTAAACCATATTTAGTTTAAGCTGCAGAAACTACATTATTATAAGTCCAACGCGTGAGCAGAATACCGTAGGTTCTATCCAAACAGGAATCGAAGTCCCCACCTTGTCTCTTACTAATATCCTCTTTGGTCACTAAAGGGCAATTTTTAGGGAATCGATTGTCGTGAATGGTTCCTGTTGAAGAGAAACCTCTTGTTTTCAGGTGACTAAGAAGGCGAACGCTTATAAATAAATTGTCTGTGAAAAGGTTATATTGCTATTTTGTTTCTCTTCTGGCAACTCATCCAAAAGCATCAGCAATGGAGCAGTAGATTTTCCAAACACAGTTTGGTATTCTTCGTTCACGTGCCTATATTTGCCTTGATATAAGGAAAAAATCACAAAATATTCGTATTTATTGTTTAGCAACCATATTTTGTGTCCAAACCTCGGTTTGCCTCCGATAAATTGTTTGCATGAGTACTTCCCAAAGTATTCGAACATACACTCATGGTAATTTATAACTATTTTTGGAACAAAAAAAATTAAAAATTTCTATCGTTGTAGATCACTTAGAGGTCGCAGCTTATAGAATCGGTCATTTAGATGTAGCGCATTATTATCTGCGCAATGTAGACACCGCCAAATTGTTGAAAAAAGGTCTATCCTCATTGCGTCCATCAATAGTTGATTGCCAAGATCTCCAACCGGGTCCCAGTAGCTTTTTTTCCAGGTTACTGACAATATCCCGATAAAATCAGAATAGCAGTAAACATTTCATTTCATCCAAAGTAAGTCGAGGACATGACATATTTCTAAATTGAACGTACTTGTTTGATTCTTCTACCTGTAAAGATATTACGCCATGGTCTAAAAATAACTCAATCATTTCTGTTGGGGTTATTGTTTTAAAATTTTCATAATCAGAACAACCAAAATTTTGTGAACTTCCTACCGGATGACCTTTGATCCAGTCAATGTTCTCATAACCAAATTTTTCAACAATTTCCATTTCTGGTTCAACATCTCCATTATGTAAAACAAGTTGAACTAGAGCATTCAATTGATTCCGGGATAAATTATCAATAATTCCGCCTTCGTCTTTCTCACCGGAATCCTCGTCTGTGATCGCACCCTTGCTCGGAGGTTCAATATAAATTCGGTCGACATCTAAATCATCGTTATACGCAATTTGAAGAGATTCTTCGAGAGTTAGCCCTTCGCTAGAAAAAAAAGCAAAATGTAAAAAAGTAGTCTAACGAAAGGACTCGTATTGCCATATGCAGCATCGGTTTCCAAAGCTTCATATTTTCAAAGTTTTTTTCGAAAACTCATGTTATTTTCTCGCCGATACGTCAATAATATATTCATAAAAGCTATTATAATGAATTTAGTTTTGAACACTGTAACAATCTGTTTTTATTTATACTTACGCCAACTTGAAGTCCATGTTTGAGAAGTCTTCTTGACTGACAAAGTCCTGTTTTTCTGTCACTGAAGTAAACACATCAACACTACAAGCGGTTCTGTCGACTAAGACTACAACAAACTCATGATACAATGAATAAAAGAGATATGATATTGCGCATCCGACGGTCACGTAGGTGACGTCACAGGTGAGAAGTAGCCATTAAAACTCTTCGACTTTTATTTGTATTGTTACTTTTGTCGGAGTAGTTTTTGTGTTATCTAAATTAATAATGAGGCGTGTAGTGGCATTATGTAAAACGGGTAATCAATGTAAGAGTTTCACTTTCATTTTCCTCGTTTTCCAAGTGATGCCAATTTACAAAAAGAAGCTTGGATAAATGCATATAAACGCAAGGACAAACTTAATGTAAAAAATAGTAGTTATATGACCTGCGATGTAAAATATGCCAGGGTTTGTAATAAACACTTCTTAGAAGAGAATTATAAAAGGAACTTAAAATCTGAAATTTGCCAACATTGAATTGGCCGAAATCATTGATTAAATATATACAAAATACAAAACTACGATTAGTAAAAAGAAATAGGTCAAAACTTGTTGAAGATATTCTCCACAAGAAGTAAGTAAACAGTTATTTGGTCGTTTAAAAGTAATTGATTAGTAAAAATGTTAAGTTTGAGGACTGTAATTAGTTGTTTAGTTTTTGTAAGTGTATATTCATTTGTTATTAATTTGTATATTTTCCAACAGTTAGAGGCAAGGTAATGGGGTTAATAAGAGTCAGATAGAACATTGCTCGTTACATGAGTATATCGAATGTGACTCATTCGAGAGGTATTTGGTAAGACAAACAAACTGAAATAGAATACATTTAAATTATTTGTCATTTTATCAATTTTTCAGTACTGAGAGAGAGAGAGAAATTGATGACAGATATGAAAGTATATTACAATTGATCGTCTGCAAAGTAAAAATGAGGCCTATCGAAATATTTTCACTCCAAATCGACTAAAAAAATTGGAAAATCCTAAAAAGAGAGCAACTTGGTACATATACGATATTTCAAGAGGTATTGTTATCCACTATTGTTATCCGTATTCTTCTAAAAAAAGGGTAACCACTGTCTGCTATATCTACACTAAGATCTTGGTGAAAAAAAGAAATTAAAACAAGAAATTTTAAAACAGGTATGACATATTTTGTAAATAGTCCTTATTTATAACTTATTGTACATACATATATACAAACATTCATTTTTATATATGTAGATAAAATATACTTTATTTTTTCCTTTTTATTATAGTGACTTGTTATTATAAATGTGTTTTATTATTTATCAAATAAATCTAATAAATAGATTTTTCAATAGATGCTCGATACTTATTTTAAATAATATAATTCAACACGTTCAGTAACAAAACCAATTACGCGTATAGAAATTTAAAATTACTTCATTTAAATTAAATGTTATTCAGTGCGTTGTATTTCTAAGTTATATACACAAATCCGACTTTTTTAATATAACTTCATCCAACATACTGACATAATTTATTACTTATTTTCCTTTTATGTATCTATAAAAAAACATTGAATCACATAATATTCATACTGCAACATATAAAATATATATATATATATATATATATATATATATATATATATATATATATATATATATATATATATATATTATTTGAGCAATTTAAATTTACACCTACAATAATAAATTCTCTATTGTATGTGCTCAAATTTGAAGTATTATATAACACAATATAAATACATACTTAAAAATGTGTTATAATAATATATATAAGTGTTAAAATATATTTTACAGACGCAAATCTGTTTAAATTTAAATGTACTGTGACGTCAGTTGTGCGAAGTTGACCGAATTGGAACTATTAAGTATCATATCTTCTTTTTCATTGTATCATGCAACAAACTCCGAGTATGCCACTATCTATGTTTTAAATGTTTAATTCATTGATTTTAGAGCAACAGAAAACTACTAATTTTTGTTGACATATGGCAACACCAGTCCGTGATAGGCTGATATAAAATATAGAATTATACATAAAGGTTGACAGCTAACGATGGCTACCGGCCGTATCTCCGAAACCGTATATTCTAGAATTTGGGAAAAAAACAAAATCGAGCCTAAGAACTATTTAAAAATATTTTTAAGGACGTAAATTTCCGCATTCCATTCCCCAATTAGGATTTAATAAAAAAATTTGCTTTAGATGCATCTGTTCATATTCTACTACTTTTGTCTAAGTCATTTTTCTGTAACACCAATTCTTAAGTGGTAGGGGATGTGTAATTTTGTTGACATCAAAAGGACTGTAACTTTCATATGCCTGGAACAGTTTTAACAAACGTAGACACTTGCAAAGATCATTAAAGCCATATTTCAGAAATAAAAATCAATAATACATTTATTCTTTCAATTGGCAAATACAGGGCGCTATGTGACACCTAGCTCTATTTATAAGTTTTTCTGAGAAATTCCAAATGCAATACTATAACCATAACCAGCTCACAAAAAGACTTATGAGATGACTTATTGACCTGTCCAATCCGCAAAATGATATCTCTTCCCATTCAACATATTTTGCCTTTTATTTTTAATTTTGAAGAGTGTGGGCTCACCCCGTAGGTTGTTAGAATAATTACGTTGCTAAAATTATTTTGAGAATAAAATAACATCGTTATGCCTTAACCGAAATGCTATTTTTTTATTTTGTTTGGTAGGTCATTAGTCTCGAAATATAAATCTGAAAACCGGAGGTTCATTTTAAAATTATAGCAAAAATATTGTAAAATTCAGAAAATTTACAAATACGGGTTAATCGTACTATCGATTAACAAGAAATACTCAAATTTTGTCCTGAACAAGTGACTACTTTTCTCATTTGAGCGTTTTTAGGCTTATTTCAGAATTAAATAGGGCTATTGTAGAGAGTAGCATGACGCGACTTCGCAAAAATTTCAATGCAGTTTTTCGTTTTGGTATTTCTAGATGCCAAAATCACCCCCGTTCCAAAGGTTCTATATATATATTTATATATATATATATATATATATATATATATATATATATTTATGTATATATATATATATATATATATATATATATATATATATATATATATTTATATATATATATATATATTTATATATATATATATATATATATATATATATATATATATATATATATATATATATATATATACTCTCGTATATAAATGTATGTGTTATAACGGAATTTATAAGCACGATAGAGGGCGTATTTTTCGATGGATCGAAACCAAACTGGCTAAAAAAATCGGTTAGGCCAAAATATTGAACGAGTTCGTTCATAAGCCAAATCGGCCTAGTAAAAACAAAATGGCAGCCTGTCAAAGATGAAAAAAAATCGTATTTCCTTTGTTTTTCATTTGACACAAAAAGGTTACAGAGCTTTTTCATAGACCATAATACGTTCTACAACTTTTTTATTTAACATTTTTCTCTAAATCGTACATTAAAACATTTATTTAAGAAAATTCACAAATTCACCAGAATTTTTTTTAATTTTTTGTTTTTGATTTGATGCCAAAATGTTACTTTGGTTTTTTGTACATCTCAAAACATTCTATTACTTTTGTAAAAATGAAATAAGCCTGTCCAATTGGTCCTGTGCCATTGGGATTTTTTATTGATACGATTTGTTATTTCTTCTAATTTATTAGAAGTAGAACAATAAACAGACGATGTTAATACTGTAACTACTGATGGGGTCGAGCGTGTCTGCACCTCTTCTTATCGGCCTAAAGCTGAACGAAAGAGATTCACAGAGCCCAGGGGATAGGTTTTGCACGGAGTGTCTTAGGACTTTGCACCTCTTTAAAATATCCTAGTATCGCTGGGTACTCCCTACATGATTGGGAGTGTGTGATCACAGATCGCAATCTTCACGTGGTAGCCCTGTTGCAACTAAATTCAGCACATCTGGACCAGGAGATCGATAAATATCCCCCCAATCCGGCTATAGTGTCGTGGCTTAGGGTCTGCACGGGGTAAACGATGCAGGAGGGCCCAATTTTGTGGGACCTCTGTAAAACCGAAGATCTGGTTGACTGTGGTCATGTCTCCCGCGCTAGATAGTTGGAGGTCTTGGATTAGCCGCCTGGACTAAGATGAGGCCACCTAATAAAAAAACAAATTAGAAGCAGGTAGATGGAGCGGTGAGGGTACATGCTATGCCGGGAACAACTGCTCCAACACCAGAGGGACCGAAATGGCACCGTAAATCTTTCTGCGGTGCCGAGAAAAGAAGGCGAAGGCGGACCCGCAAGGGCAGCAGACGGGACACCGAAAGGCGGCCCTACTGGCCCTTGCAAGGAGGTGGCAGCAGCGATACCGAGCCCAATGCCGCCAAAGGAGGACCAAGAGGCTTCGGATGGCTGATAAGCCGCCAGAGGCCAGACTGATCCCCAAGAAGGCGTACAAAGCCTATGGGGAAGCTGCAAGCAGTAACCTCAAGGGGACCATCATCTGTGATCTCCGCAGTGGGGCGTTCTTTCGTCCACTCTGTGGAACCTAGTAATCGACGAACTTATATCGGTATTAAACGGTAAGGGCTTTCTAGCAATTGGATATGCCGATGATATCGTTGTACTTGTTGTTGGAAGGCATATTACCGTCCTCAGTGACCTAATGCGAAGGACCCTGAATAAGGTACAAGTGTGGTGCAACGATCACGGACTTGCAGTGAATCCTGCCCAGGCTGAGGTAGTTGCTATCACCAAGAAAAGAGGTATAAGACCTGAGGGTTTGCAGCTTCGCAGAATGCCACTTCCAGTGGTTGAACAAGTGAAATATCTGGGAGTGATCGTGAATAAGACAATGACATGGAAAGCTCACCTTAGTCGCCTAAGCAAAGAGACTAACACGTACTGAGCCTGTAGGAGAGCCATTAGTCCGTAATGAGGACTAACCCCTAAGACCATTTTATGGTTCTACACAGGGGTCATGCTGCCTATGCTCACATATGCGGCTCTGGTCTGGTGGCCGAGGGTAACCTTGGTCACGGCTAGATCGCAACTGGCACGCCTCCTAAGGGTGGTCAGTTTGGGGGCAACTGGCTGCATGAAGACTACACCAACTGCTGCGCTGGAGGTGATTCTTGGACTTCGGTCTCTTCACCATGAGATCGAGGCTGAGGCCGGGAGGACACTCTTGCGCTTAAAACGCTTGGCTTTTGTGCGAATTGAGGAAGGGTGCAGGCACGTCAAGAAGCTCAGACTCCTGGGAGATGTCCCAGTTTTGGCCCGGGCGGCTGATATTTGTCTACGTAGGTACTCCTTCGAAACCCTCTATAGGGTGAAGATCCGGAATAGAGAATTGAGGGATAGAGAGAGAATTCCACAACTTCATGGGATCGTCTGGTACACAGATGGCTCATGCTCCATTGATGGGTTGGGGGCTGAAATTTACTCTTGGAAACCAAAGACACAAGTTTTTGTTCTTTTGGAAAAGTGGATATCTGCATATCAGGCTGAGGTATACGCTAACTTGGAATGTGAGCAGATAAACCTAGACAGAGGTTATGTAGACCGGCACATAACTATATACACCGACAGTCAAGCAGCCATCATGGCCCTGAGTGGATATACCATCAACTCAGGGCTTGCTGTTGAATGTCGAGAATGGCTTGCTACCCTAGCAAGGCGGAACGTAGTGTGGCTAGAATGGATTCTGGCCCATTCTGGTTTTGAAGGTAATGGAAAGACGGATGCACTGGCTGTGGAAGGGGCGGCAGTTCCCTTCAGCGGCCCGGACCCAACTTTGGGCATTACAAAACAAGCAATTCATAGGAAAGCGAGGAATTGGTTGGGAAACCAACACCTCGCTCACTGGAACGCTCTACAGTGTCTAAGACAGTCCAAGCTCCTACTGAGAAGATGGACTAATTGATATGCTAGGGTAGCTGCAGAAATACCAAGGAGTAGGTTAAGAAAGATAGCAGGACTCTTAACAGGGCACTGCTATCTGAAGAAACACCTCCATAACTTAGGTTTAGAGGAAGATCCCAAATGTAGGGGTTATGGCTTGGCTGACGAAACGTCGGTCCATATCCTCCTTGTGTGTTCACATTGAGCTAATTTACGCAGGCGAATTGTCGAAGTCCCTGTTATGGCCCCTGGGCACACATTCAGGCACCCAATAAAGAGGATTGAGTCTTTCATTGAAGGACTTGGCGTCATGGATGCATGAGTAGTAGGAATGGCACAATGGGCTCACCAGTGGCCAAGTGCCGGAACCTTGGCTTGAGCTTGCTCGGCCGAGGTTCACCTGAATCTTTTAGTAGTAATAAATACTGATGGTTAAACTAAGCAGGCCATGATTTGTCATTTCATAAGAGGCTCTGTTAAATGCCATAGTTCGTAGTTAAACATTCCACTTTTGATATTATAGTTTAATTTCATTACTGTAAAGTGCACTGAGGAAAATCACCCAATATAACTTTTATTCTGACAAATAATATGATCAAAATACAAAAATTATATACGGATTACTATACCAGTTTTTTAACATAATAATACCGCCTTCATATGGTTAGTTGTATAATAAATATCCGACTTGTATAAAAACTAATTTCGGTTATATACGTTCGATATATCTATTGTCTTAGTTTTAAAATTACCGCTAATATGTACCAATTAGCCATTAGCAAAGAGAGAGAGAGAGAGAGAGAGAGAGAGAGAGAGAGAGAGAGAGAGATTATACCAATGGACAAGCACAGATTGGACAATTTCCTCTTTATTCATTTATTGTTCGGATGTTTAGAAGCGACAAGCGACCATGTTTAGCTTTGAACAGCTTGTTTTATTTCCATGGTTTGTATATAGTGGGGTATCATATGAAAATGGAGACTTTTGATTTGTCCGAAGATGTTCAGAGGTAAGTACATGTACCTATTTAATTATGTTTGTTAAAATTCAGCAAAAACCATCGTTTATTATTAAAGCAATGAAGCGTGTGTTAGGTCGTTGAGTAGCGTCCATGCATGTTGGCGGGAGATTTTTGTTCCCTCTTAAATCGCCGGCCCGAATATGTATGGGAAGTTATAAAATATAAATTGATTCACAGTTTGCTTTTTTTATTCCACAATACCTACCACTAAAACATGATTCCTTAAAAATTACGAGTTATTTGATGCTTTTAGATATAAGGGTTGTAAGTATTATTAAAATTTCAATGTATGAACCCATCATAGGAAGCCATTCACAGAGATATATATGACTTAAATAGGATATTTTCCTCCAATGCAACTCACATGAGTTTTATTCATTTTACTAATTTTTTAACAATTTGTTATTGAAGAGCATTTTAAAATTCGATTATGCCGGTTTTCCCAATAAAGTTATAAATAAGGGATCTATATCCACTTAAAAATCAAATTTCATTTATTTTTGATTGCTGCAGTAGCATGCTTGAGAATCGGAAAAAACGGCTACCGCCTATCTGAACTTTTAAGATGTATAAACTGACACATTTTAAACATGATTATTCACTAAACGCAATAAGATAAAAATGTGCGGTTTCAACCAATACGTTTCAAATTTAGTTTTTTCTCACTCATTGAAAAATTCACATTTATATGGGGCGAGGAAAAAAGTGCCTATTTTCAAATAAAAATTACTTGATTTATTTGAAAGGGTGGTCCTTTATATTTTTGCACCAATCGAAAGCTAACTCAGCTTTCGATTGGTTTTTAAAAATGTTATTATGTGTAATTTATTTTTAACAAATAAAGCACAGTTTTTGAAAAACTGTTGTTTGATACTCGATACGAAATTCTTTTGCATTCTCGAATGAAAAAACTTCATTCTCGATTGCAAAAGTGATTTTTAGCGATAAAGCATCAAAAGTAACTATTTTAGGAACAAAATGTGTAATAAATTCCAATTTTTTTATAGAACTTCAAAGAACTTTAACAGAAAAAGGCTGAGAGAATGGAGAAATTGACTAACTGCAATCTCACACGTTTTGGAGTTATTTGTGGACCTTTGAACAACGTATCAACATATCTGGCCGTAATCAATGCCGTTATATACATCTTTGATTCTATAATAAGAACCTTAGAGATCCTTTACAAAACGTTCCATGCGTTAAATATTGAATACCCTCCCGAGTTTCAATATATCTGGCAACTTATTGAAGAAGTGATTTTTCAAATGAAACATTCTCCATCAAGTTCTTGTGTAAGTACCCTTATATCAGATCATAAAAAATGTAGTGTTGAGTTAATAATCTAAGAGAAACTAATTACTATTTTCATTTCCCACATGTGAAAGAATTATTAATTTTCACAAACTAAAGATTAGTCATATTTTTCAAATAAATGAGAAATCCCTATTTGTGGATTTTGTTTAATGAAAAAAAAGACTTTTGTTGTTCATTTAAAAATTCATAGATGTACCAATCAAACTAAGTTTAAATGTGCTGAAATTGAATGTCACAGACATTTTCCTAATCTAAATTCATATTTGAAACATTTAGACAGTCATGTAGTTATTACAGGTAAATCAATTAATAAAAATGTCTATAAGCAAACTCCAATTGTTGTAGAAGTTCTTGAACAAAGACAGATATTAATTGATGTTCCTACTAAATGTGAAGACAGAAATACTTTTTACTCCTTTCAGTATACAAAGGAAATTTTTTTTAAATGTTGCGATGAAAAATTAATATCATTTTTTTGCAAGCTATATGGTCAGTGCACTTCCACTAGAAAATATGTTCAAACTGTATTATCTTACCTTGCTGAATTATTGAGGGAACCTATGAACATGTTACAGGAAAATTTTTGTCATATTTTAAAAAAAATTGAGGTGCCTGAAAGTCTTGTAAAAGATATTTTGAGCTTCTTTGATATATTTAAGAAAATATTTTCCTCCTGCAAAAGTGAACATTTGCGTTTTAAATTTTTAAAAGAATCTGGATATTTTATTGCACCGGTAGAACTTGTAATTGGCGAAAGGTTAGAATCTACTAAAAAAATTACTTTGAAACCAGTTGTTGTACAATATGTTCCTCCAAGTAAAATTTTAAAATGCTTGTTTGAATTACCTTTGGTCTTTAAAAAAACAATGGAATATATGGAAATGTTACGAAAAAATGGCGATAATTATTACATAAATAATATTATTCAAACATCTTTTTGGAAAAACAAAGTTCTTAATCACAACTTACATAAAGATATTATAACTTTATTAATATATTTTGATGATTTTGAAGTGGGTAACCCTTTGGGTTCCCATGCTGGAATTATTATAACAGAAGATTATTTGAGAATGAAAAAAGTAAATATGAGTGCATCTGAAATGAAATGTTCTTTGATGTTTTAAATGAGTAGATTCCACGAAGTAAGGGTCGAGACAGTTGATTTCATTAAATGTTTTTAGCTTTATGCCGGGATAATGATTGGACCCTTTGTACCTACTGATAATCAGTATTGGAAAATGTATGTGTGGTTAATAAAAGTATTAAATATAGTACTTCTTCAGACTGTCCCTACTCAAAACTGCCAAAGGTAAAATTTTTATGTAGTACAACTCAATTCATTGTATACAAGTTGGTTTTGTGACACTTTAAAACCAAAATTTCACCATTTATTAAATTACAGTTATGTTATGGTAAAAACCTGACACCAAATGAACTTTCCCGCGCTTTTAGATATGAAGCAAAGCATAGAAAATCCAAACTATCAGCTACTGTGGTAGCTTCCAGAGTTAGTATAACTAAAACTTTGGCTATCAAACATCAGTTAATGCAAGCTAATAGATTCATTTTACAAAAAGGTTTCTTAAATGATATTGAAATCCACAGAAGTGTTACGGTATTTAGCTATGATGAAGAGTATTCAGATCTGAAAAACATATTTTTGGTATCTAATGTAAATTTTGATTTTGAAAATTCTATAATTCTAGTAGAAGAAAGGTAGACACAAAAAAATATAGTCCTTCAATCACGACTTTGTTATCACAGAACCTTCTAACCTGCTGCGCAGTCCAACAAAATTTACATAGTGTGTGAATATTAATACAATTCTTACAATAAAAGGTATATTTTCGTTTATTTGTAGTTTGTTTGTGAAGAATACATTTTTATTTATTTCTTTGTTTATGAAGAATATAGTTTTCTTTGTTTGTGAAGAATAAAATAAGTATAACCGTGAAAACTATTTTCTTTTTTATCCTCATCCATTTGTTAACAGAGTGGTCATGCATACAGTTATATGGTGGTAAAGTTTCTATAATATTAAATAAAATGAAATTCCTTAGCATAAAGTTTCACTAATATCTCAAAGGCTCATGAACTGACAAAATTGGAACTAGGTTTTGTGCTTTTTTAAGACCTGCTACTTTGGATGATGGCGAAGAAAATACCTATAGTTTGAAGTTGTGTAGACAATAGAACTCTATGTAATTGTCTGCTTCGGATTTTCTCTGTCTTATGCTTGTTTTATTCTACATAACGTTTCAATCGATATGAATGATCTTCAGGTGAAATCTGCTATCACTTGAAGAAAATCGA
Source organism: Galeruca laticollis (assembly GCA_963921935.1). Taxonomy (NCBI): domain Eukaryota; kingdom Metazoa; phylum Arthropoda; class Insecta; order Coleoptera; family Chrysomelidae; genus Galeruca; species Galeruca laticollis. Next base: position 37,769,353 of record OY998179.1, on the reverse strand, counting down.
AGATTCATTTCGATTGAAACGTGCTGTAGAATATATAAAACAATCAAGACAATGGAAGTCCGAAGCCAGCAATCATATAATGCCTATTTAAAAATATTATAACGACAATATAAAAATAACATATTGGCCATACAAAAATAATATAATAGTCATACAAAAGTAATATAATATCTATACAAAAATAATATGATGGCTAGTCTTCAATTAAGTAAATTCAACAAAATTGTATACAAAAATTTGATAATATATAATTAACAATTGTATAAAGGTTATATCTTGTTTACTAGAGTAAAACAATGTCAAATAACGATTATCTAGAAATTGTATAACTGTCATACAATATTATTATTGGCCTCACAACGGGTGTTATAATGATTATACAACATTGTTATTGGCTTAAAAATATGTATAATTATAGCTATACAAAATTAGATTAATAGTTATTCAAGTGAATTTGAGTGCATATAAACTAGTTGTATAACCAATATACAAACATATTTAATCTTTAAACAATCCAAACTTAGTTTCCAGAAAAACGCGTTTTATAACCATAAAATAATAGTTGATTTGTCACAAATAGTATGTACCTTTCGTATAAGGATAATACAAGTTTCATATTATGGTTAATGATTTTTATCTCAGTGTACGTTTTCTAAACAACGCCTTTTGCAAACGAAGAAGCTTATAATATGCTAGTTGTTTCCACTTTGCCGCCCAACCCTATCTAATACGCTAGAAAAATAGTGGTTTACCAAAAAAAATTGAAATTTTGGATTTTTTTGAGTTAATTTTTCGATTTTTAGCAAGAAAAACACGAATAAACGGTTTCTAGAAAAAAAATCCTGTGTATGTCGTCGGTTACTTTTCGTAACATGACTTGTTAGCACAATACAGCATCCGGAGTACAAGAAGTCAGCAATTTTATGATTTAATATTGCTTAGGACATCTCACTTATGAACCCTTTTGTTTTCAGCTTTTCAGCTCACCAGGGCCAGTGTAACGGGTACTACGGTACTTGAAGTAACACAGTTTAATCTTTTTTTGGAGAAATTTCCATTTCTGAGCATGATATAGCCTCCGTAGTGTATACAAGTGACCAATTTTATAATTGGATATTGTTCAGGGTGTCTTATAGATAAATCCTATCCATTTTTATCTTATTAGAGCGAGTACAACTTGTCTTACAGTAATTGGAGTACTACATTTTTGTATTTTTTGAGAAATTTCGGTTTGTTAGCAGGATACAGCCTCCGAAGTGTAACAAGTTACCAATTTTATGATTGGATATTTCTTAGTACATCTCACAGATGAACCCTATCAATTTTCAGCTTACCATATCCAGTCCATCGGGTGCTATGGTTCAAGTACCACATTTTGTTCTTTTTGGAGAAATTTAGGTTTGTAGCATACGGAGTAAGAATATATGACAGTTTTATTCTTGAATATTATTCAGGGCGTCCCTCAGATCAACCCTATAGATTTTCAGCTCACTAGATTCGGTTGCTATGATACTTGAAGTAACACATTGGAGAATGTTAGGGTTGAAATTCCATTGGAATTTCGAAATTAACAAGGTCATGCAACTTTATTTATTTATATTCAAAACTGATATTATATAGTACATCCCAAAGCCTAATAAAGATATATTACTGCTATCGACATCAAATTAGGTTGGTGAGATAGACGGAGATGCAGGCTCTATAAAAAAAATTTCAATTATCTCTTTCTATAACTCAACAAAGGGCGGCGTCGATCAAGTCGACCAAATGAAAGGAAGCTATTCTGTATCCCGGAAATCTGCAAGATGGCCCTTAACGGTATTTTTCACACTACTAAATATAGCAGCAATACTTAGTCTGATTATACTGGGTGGCCCACCACATTCGTCTCGGTATTTCTACGAGAAATGTCGAGAGTTAAGGAAAAACATTTAGCACAGTCATATGTGGGTCCATGAGGAGCATATTCTAAAATTATTTTGAAATATATAGGGTGATCCCAAAAAAAATAACATACCAAAGTTATATTTTTTCTTATGAAACACTCTATATTTTTTCATATTTTTTGATACTATAGACAAAATAAATGTGAAATACTATTATATTTACTATACTTAAAACTGACCGTTTCTAAGAAATTTTGAGAAATTTAAAAATACAGACCATAATTTGAAAATTGTTTTCACCCTGTAACATATAACGAGCTGCTCGTGATTAAATGTACTGCTTAGCTCAAAGGTTAAAGTTAACTACTACATGACATTTTTAATGCAATATTATACAGAGTGGCGAAGAAAATTGCCTCAAAATTTGGACACACATTTAATCAAGAACTTCTTAAGTTGAATGGAACACCCCGTATTTAATGGTGCAATTAGACGCAGAATTAGATTCCCTTCAAAACTATTCTGGGGTTCCCTATACCTATCTCTTCCGCTTTTTACAAAAAAGGCGTTTTTATATTTTACTTATGAGTAATTTTTTTATCTTAAAAATGAAACACACTGTATTGTAATGAAAAGCTTAAAAAGCATCTTAAAAACCTCTTTATTAAGGAAAACGTAGATTTCCTAGAAGCACAAGTTTAAATTTTTGGAAATACGGTGTGAAATGCAGGCAAATATAAAAATTCAAATTTATTGCTATTTCTGAAATATTGAAGCATTCCTCAAAATAAGAAGCTGCACGTGTCTTAATTATTGAGGCAAAATATGTTAAATTCGCTCCATAGTGAAATAAATACCAAAATTATAATATGGGGTCAATAAAAACAGACATTTACGATTTCCTATGAAACTTATTATACTATTTTTTCAATAATAGTAGGTTGTGGCCTAGATGACGTTAATTATGAAACAAAAAGTATTAGACAGTGACATAACTTGTTAATAAAATCATTATCATTGTTTTAACTAGTTTAAAATTATTGTCTTTTTGAAATATTGTAAAATGAGTTTATAAGCGTCAAGAGCATATGCTCAAAGGTATCCTAACAGGAGTCATTCTAACAAGCGTTCATTGGAAAAGTTGTTGCATCTTTTCCGAAGAACAGGCAGTGTATCTTATAATATGCAAGAACGTCAAAACCGGTTACTGGAAATGAGGAAAATGAATATATGTTGATGTTATCTCGGGTTGAATATCCCCACACAAGTCAACGAAAAATATGTGAAACAACTGGAATAAGCTGACAGAGTATCCAAAGAATAATTAAAAAGTACAAATTCCACCCGTATCGCATTCAACTACATCAACAGCTTTTTGAAGAAGATCGACAACTGAATTTTTGTTTATGGGTTTTAGAAAAGTTTGGTGATGAAGAAAATTTGTTTGATTATGTGCTTCTTTCCAGTGGGTCAACTTTTCATAACAACGGATTAGTTAACAGACATAACTTTGACTATTACAGTGACGAAAACCCTATTATTTTTAGAACCCTTGACCACCAGCACAGATGGTGGAATAATTGAAACGCAAGTAGTAGGTCCTTACTTTTTTGATGGCCACTTAAACGGCGTAATGTTTCTCGGATTTTTAGGGATAATTTGCCTGTGCTCTTGGAAAGTATACCTATTAATATTCGTCAACGGATGTGGATGCAGCTAGATGGTGCTCCTGCACACTTTGATAGACGTGTTGGAAACGAGTTAGATCGACAATATCCAAATAGATGGATAGGAAAAGGAGGTCCACAGAACTGACCAGTCAGGTCTCCGGACTATTTTTATTGGGATATATGAAAAATATTGTTCACGATACATCGCCAACGACACCTCAGGATAAGAAAGTATGAATAAGAAATGCGTTTCATTCCATACCGCAAAATATGTTATCCAGAGTTCAGCACTCATTGTGAATAATGGACACCATTTTGAGCATTTATTAACATAACAAACTATTAAAGATTCTTAATTTTTCGATTAAATGACTTCAAAAATGTTTTTTTGCTTTTCATTACAATACTGTGTGTTTCATTTTTAAGATTAATAAAATACCTAAAGTAAAATATGAAAACGCCTTTCTTGTAAAAGGCGGAAGAGATAGGTATAGGGAACCCTCATATATTTTTGAAGGGAATCTAATTCTGCGTCAAATTATGCCACTAAATAGGGGGTATTCCGTTCAACTTCAAGAAGTTATTTGATTAAATGTGTGTTCAAAGTTTGAGGCAATTTCTTTCGCCACTCTGTATAATATTGCATTAAAAATTTCCTGTAGTAGTTAACTTTAACCTTTGAGCTAAGCAGTACATTTAATCACGAGCAGCTCGTTATACGTTACAGGGTGAAAACAATTTTCCAATTGTGGTCTGTATTTTTGAATTTCTCAAAATTTCTCTGAAACGGTCAGTTTTAAGTATTGGAAATATAATAGTATTTCACCTTTATTTTGTCTATAGTATCTAAAAATATGAAAAAATATAGGGTGTTCCATAAGAAAGAACATAACTTTGGTATGTTATTTTTTTGGGGATCACCCTATATATTTCGAAATTATTTTGGAATATGCTCCTCATGGACCCACATATGACTGTGTCAAAAGTTTTCCCCTAACTCTCTTCATTTCTCGTAGAAATACCGAGGCGAATGTTGTGGGCCACCCGGTATACAGAGATAACATAAAATCGAATATCAAACGAAGAAATTATCTAAAATATTTGTGCAAAGAACTTTGCAATGATTAGATGCAACGAAAATGGCTTCTAAAAATTGTACCAAAAGAATTTAAAATTCACATTCGAAGAATTTTAAAAATCAAGGAACAGACAGTTTTGAGACAAGACACTCCTATCGGACGTTGTTACTACTGCACCTCAGCCAAAAATAGAAAAACTAAAGCTCAATGACATATGTGTTTGAAATATATTTGTCAGGAACATACAGTTTTTACTTGTGTGGGCTGCAGAGAAAAAGATATCAGTGAATTAACTTTTAATTTGTAATTATTTAGAAAATAATGTTTTGATCCTATTTGAAACTGTAAATGAATATTTAAGTTTTCATTACATATTGTTATATAGCCTATAATAAACATGCCACCATATTAAAGTGATCTTATTTTGCTTAAAACTGTTAAAACTCGACTGTCGATCGAACATTTACAGATGGCGCGCGAGTGATCTAGGGTTAACCAATATAATTACAACTGAAATTGTCGGAAGAGAGATGCCAGGGGAATGTGGTGCATCTAAGGCTGTATAGCAGACAAGCTGATGCTGCTCTGCTTTAAATTACAAACTTTCTCATTCCCTCATAAAACAGTTAAAATAATTTTTCATTTGACAAGAACGGGTTTGAAAATTTTGAAGTCTTACAGTTTGAAGATGTCAAAATCAAATCTGTTCAAGAATATGATGTAGCGAATTATCAAGTATTGGGCCTTGCATTCAAATGCAACTCGTTCAAGTCGGAGGCGTATTTTTCAAAATGGAAGTAATCCCAGTGAGTGTGAGTGGGGTAAGAGATGATAGAAGTTTTACAAAATTTAAAAAAAATTGTTACATAACCAATTTTTTATAACTACGTCTATTTTATCATGCCCAGCAATTGCCTAACCCATTAATACAGCTCGTACATTTGCTTCTATTTCTGCGCAAAATAAGCTATAAGTTATAAACAATAATTAAGGGACATATATAATTCCCAAAATTCTGTATATAAGAAGAGAGTACATTCATTTATTATTTATTTTATATTCAACACCATCTTCCGTCTCTTCTTACTCTCTTTGATTCATACAATTCCAATTACCATACTTATTATCGAAATTTCCTCTAGTATCACTCTTTCTGTCGAAATTTATTACCCTTGTCTTGTTTATACGCAATTCTAATTCCAAGTCACTTAAATAAATTCCCAATAATTTAAAATAAGATATTCTCATCCATTAACCAAATACGAGAAATTAAATAGCATTCCCTGAAGAAATTGACGACGACTCTGATCTCTTACATTTCCCAAAGGAATCATAGTTGAGGACGGATTTCATTTACATCTGGAACAGATTTTACACTCACACCGTCTTCAATTCCAGCTGCGTCTTTTACAAATATTTAGAGGGGATATTGTGTATGTCAATACACAAACATATTCAATAAGTAAATTCTATTGATCTAGGCTGTGGCTGCTAATTTAATCAGGATTATTCCAATTCTTTGGAATAAGCTAGGAAATATAATCATTGACATAAAACTAAGCATGAATGTATCTAATATATATAAAATGTATCTATTGATGCTCAATTGGTTAAGATTTAAATGAGTGAAGTCAGCTGAGTGTACCAGAGAAAAACAATTATCGAAAAGAAACCAAATTTTGTAGTTTGGTACAAGAATTTATTATAAGCAGAGCGCTTTCGGTTCAATGATAAACCATCATCATTGCCCCATGGTCAGGGTGTACTCCAAATCCTCACAAAATAGAAGATACATAAAATGAATTAAAATATAGTGCTTGAAACACAGTCACTATTTAATTAAAATAATTAAAGAATGCACACAACCCATTGTACAATGAATGAATCCCTAAAATAGGGAATAAAATATAACTCAAACTCAACAAATAATGTATAGAGTTATATTTTATCCCCTATTTTAGGGATTCATTCAGTGTACAATGGGTTGTGTGTGCTTTTTATTATTATTCTAATTAAATAGTGACTGTGTTTCAAGCACTATATTTTAATTCATTTTATGTATCTTCTAGTTTGTGAGGGTTTGGAGTACACCCTGACCATGGGGCACTGATGATGGTTTATCATTGAACCGAAAGCGCTCTACTTATAATAAATTCTTGTACCAAAATACAAAATTTGGTTTCTTTTCGATAATGGTTAAGATTTGTCTTGCAATGAAAACATACTAATTATCGAAAATGTAGCTAGCTCAATGAAAGACAAAAATTATCACAGGAGCTGTGCGATCAGAGTCAACAATTATTGAGAATCCTTCATTTGGATGAATTTTCACTAGAATTTTGGAGATGAAGTTAATATCTGATTGGTATGCCTCGACGAATATTCATCGTATTACTTGAAAATTAGCTTGCTGTCACTATTTTCCATGAAATACATCTTTCAAATTGAATGACGTGAATATGTAAAAATAGTTTGCCGGAACCTATAGATCCAATTAGTGAGACATAAGCAAATAACTATAACAAATTTAGACAAGATTTTGACAGCATCGTAAAAAATTTGAAAGATTGTTTAAACAAACTACGAATTGAAGACAAACTATAATGAAGAATTTGTATTGCACATACTGAGAATATTATGTTCGAAATATATTTATTTCTGAAAACGTTTATTCAATAGAACAATGAACTATCTAATAAAAAAACTTATAACTAAGATTCTATTTTTAAATTCCACAAATATAAAATGATGTAACCTCTCCTCTAATAATTCCAAATACATAAATGTTCACGTCTATCAAGGATAGAGTTGCACTAATTACAAGATAACAACAACATTTGGGAATTTGAGAAACAAAATAAAATAAAAACGGTTTTAATGATTAGAATCAACTTTTCCGCTTCTGTGGCCCTGAACAATATTCTATCATAAAATTGTTACTTGTATACACTTCGGGGGATGTATCGTGCTAACAAACTGAAATTTTTCCAAAAATAACCAAAAATTTAGTATATCTGGATTGATAGAACCCTCTGTACTCGCTCGTCAACTGAAAATTAATAGGGTACATCTGGGAGAAACCTTGATCAATATTCAATAATATAATTGATCTATCGTATACTCTCTGGAGGCTGTATCGTGCTAACAAACTGAAAATTCTCCAAAAATAACAAAAGTTTTGTACTTCAAGTACCATAGCACCCGTTGTACTGGCTTTAGTAAGCTGAATATCAATAGAGTTCATCTATGAGACGCTATGAACAACATCCAATCATCAAATTGGTCCCTTGTATATACTCCGGAGGCTGTATCGTGCTAACAAACTGAAACTTCTCCAAAAATGAGAAAAATATCGTACGTAAAGTACTGTAGCACCTGTTGTATTTGCTCTGGTGAGTTGAAAATCAATAGAGTTCATCAGTGAGATGTCCTGAATAATATTCAATCAAAAAATTGGTGACTTGTTGAACACTGGAGGATGTATCGTGCTAACAATCTGAAATTTCTTAAAAAATGACAAAATGTCGTATTTCAAGTACCATAGCACCCGTGGTACTGGCTCTGGTGAGCTGAAAATCAATAGGGTTCATCAGTGACATGTCCTTAACAATATTCAATCATAAAATTGTTGACTTATTGCACTCCGGATGCTGTATCGTGCTAACAAGGCATGTAAGGAAAAGTGGTCGACGACAACGTCGACGACGACGACGACATACACACAGGATTTTTTTTCTGAAAACCGTTTTTTCCTGTTGTTGTTGATGGAAAACGTAAAAATAACTCTAAAAAAAATTTTAAATTCCAATTTTTTTTGGGGTAAACCAATACTCTTCTCGCATATAGATAGGTTTGGCGGGAAAGTAATAACAGATGAATACGTTTTTTCACATGTTGAATTTTTTGCCTACAATATTGAGAGCTGTAAGCCTTAGTCGAAAAACAGTTGTAATCATCCTGGAGTGCATTGCGCTGATTTCGTTGGCTCCTTAATTCATTGTTTATTGTAGATGTACCAACAACATCAACTACAAAATCAGTATCATAACAATTCCATTAAAATCTCCTTACATTTTCGCAGAAGATTAAATTATTTTGGAAATATTTATACTCCAAGTCAGGACTGACATAATGAGTGATACCTACCCAACCCCATGTCACTGAGACAGAGAGCACATTATTCTCTTCTCAAATCCTACTTCATTCCATTCTCGCTTATTCCTTAAATCTAACGACAAGTGCTGGTGCCGTCTGCTACCCCTTCTTCCAACGCAAAACGAATGTATAATATGCATCCTATTGTAATTTTTGTTGTTTCTGGATACAGGAGAAATTCAAATGCTCCTACTGTTTATTCCCTAAATGCATACTAACAAAAAAAAAGACATCGTAATATTTTTATTCACTAGATCAAATTTATATTTTCTCTGAGGTTCAAAGAAAATAAATGGTTGAATTAATAAATTTTACATATAAGAGGGGTCTAGAACCAAAGGCGATAATCTCCATATTTGAGAATCTTGGCAAAACGGAGAAAGATTTAAGTTCTCAAAAATGTTAAGGACTATTCATTTACTATTTTTCAGTTTTTGGTGTTATAGCTACTTGCAGAAAAATTTATCAAATGTAATGATGCTTCGTATCCGAATGAAAATTTGTTTGTGAAAGTTTAGTGAAAGCGGATAAACAATAATAACTAGTTTGACTCTTTTATTTTATTTTCCAACGTTTTGGTGCAATTCGTCACCTTCTTCAGGGCTACAGAAACAATACCAAACAATAAAAATACAGTTTTACAATAAATTGGAGCATACAGATGACAATTAGAATTGAAAAACATTTTTGATCCGGTTCCACTAAACTTTCACAAACAAATTCTCATTCGGATACGAAGCATCATTAGATAATGTTATTGGAATATTCACTGACTTAACACTACAATGGGTTTTTTCGAAGATATTCAACAGCAGTATGGAAGAAGGATGGTTGAGGTTTTCCGAAAATTGGTGCTACAATAATTACAGAAGTTGCATTCTTTATTAATAGGAAAATATATTTAGTAAAATGTAGGGACCAAGATGTCATTCCTTCACATATTGTACAAAATCTCAAATGTTTGAATCAATCTTTATTGATAATCACTCATTTGGGAACGTGGTTCATAATATGATTTTTGATTTTCAGAGAAAAGTTTTGAATATTGGAATTCAAATTACATTCTCAATAATACACCGTATTTAAAGAGACATTATAAATTATCAACTGCTTTTAAGTGATAACATTTCTGCAGAAATTATAATAGAGTTAGCAGAGAGGTTAAAGGGGACTTATGAATACAAGTTCAAAAATATTAAAAAGACTAATATTAAAAAATTTTAATTTACAATTGATAAAAAGAGGAATTCTCATCTGAAGATTAACGATAAATCTTTTGTAAACCTTACCAGTCTCCACATACCAGATTATGTTAAATATTGTCTTAGCTTGGTGATAAGTTTAGTGTTGAACATTATAAGGATGACGTACCTATTTTTAAAATATTAAAAGATGTAGAGTATTACATACAGGTCAATTCATTTGATTCTGATAAGGATGAAATCAGATGTTGGATTGATAATGCAGTCAAATTTCATGTATAAAAGTCAACGACCTTCTGAACAATCCCAAAAATTGATGATTGAGTATAAAAGCACAACTTATTTTTTGAAAAACAATAGAAAAAATTTTGTAACTAAATCTGATAAGGGTAACATTACGATTGTTATGTACAGGGAGGATTATTTTTTGAAAATGAAGAAATTAATTGATGACCCAAACACTTACTCAAAATTAACTAAAGATCCCACTAGCTCTTACCAAACATAAAGTAACTCCTTAATTGCTTTTCTAAATTTTGGAGGATAAATAGATGACATAAAATCAAAGAGTTTGAAAACCTATAATGCTGTTCCACCTAGAATTTACGGCCTAGTAATAGTTCACAAAAATAATAAATTGAGACCGGTAGTACCTTGCATACATTCTTCTTCATATAAGATTTCTAAGTTTGTGGCTGAATTATTGGAACCCATTGCTTCTACCTTTGAATAATCAATAATCAATTCATTTGAATTGATCAAATATCTTGAACCTTCAGTTTTACCAGAAGATTATGTGCTGATCCTTCTTTGTTCATTAATGTTACTCTCGACATTAGGAAAACTTGGGAAAATGCAATTACCATTCTAAGCATTCCACTTGAAGTGGTTTTAAAAGTAAATCATGTTTGTCTGATAGCAGTTATTTTCAATTTGACGGTTAACATTATAAACAACTTAGTGGAACTGCAATGGGTAATCCAGCGAGCCCTATCTTGGCTAATATAGTTATGGAGATTGTTTTGAGTGGAATAGTGTTTAGCTTGCCTTTTCCAGTGCCTCTATTAAAGTTGTATGTTGATGATACCATCATATCCGTACCAAAAAGAGAAGTTGATAATGTGCTGACCTATTTTAATACTTTCAACCCAAATTTTCAATTTACTTTATAAAGTAAAAATGCATCCCGCAGTTTACCTTTTTTAGATGTCATGGTAATCAGAACAGAACACCAAACTTTAATCACCAATTTTCATGAAAAATCGTTCTCCTCAAGCAGACTTCTCAGTTTCAATTCATGTCATCCATTCCAACAAAAGATTGCTATTATGAGAGAATTAAAGAGTAGGATAGTAAGATTATCACATCCACAATTTATTACTGGGAACCTAGAAATGTTTAAAAATAGATCACGCTTTTATAATTAATCTAGTTCTATTATTAATAAAATCATACAGAGCATTGATTACGGTCGAATTCGAAATACTTCTCAGAGCAATCAAAATAGTTTTTTGTTAAACAAGTGTCTCAATGACTCATTTTGTAGTACGAGTGAAGTTTGCGCAACGAACCGCGAAGCGGTGAGTTGCGCAAATCACGAGTACTATATAAAATCATTGTGACACAAGATTTACACAATATTTTTTATAATTCGCATTTATTTAATTTTTTAAATAAAATAGAATTACATATAATCCCTGTTTTTAAACTAGGAGGAGTGGTTTCAATTTAAGTTGGCAATTCTGTAGATTCCTGCTTGGTCAGATCACAGATGGTTTTATTCAGCACTTCTGACTTTTAACATATTATAACCGAATAAGTGTGTAAATTATAAACAAACTTTCATTTATGCAAACAACGAATGATTATTTGTCTAAAAAAGAGCTTCTTCGTATATGCTCTTGCGATCTATTTATATTATATCATGAACATAATTATTATTATTATCATACATGTTCACATAGATATCTGGTAATTTAACCCAAAAATCGAACGTTTTGTATACCTATATATTATTCCTATACAATGTAAAAATAAAAAAAATTGACAAATCATTGATAAATAAACGTTAGCGTACTTTATTCATTAATATTTTTAATATATAAATCATTCTCATTCATTTTTAAGAACATTAAATATAATAATTTGTTAGCTAGAACAACGCTAGACCTTTTTATTTATAACTTTTGTCAAGATTAAAGTCAAATGTCAAATAGAAATATAACTAAATACAATAACTAACTGTACACTAAAAATTACTAAAACGGTGTTCGAATAGCTTCATTGTGACACTGAAAACTATGTTATAATGAAGACTTTTTTATACGTGAATTATAAAAAAATTATTAGAAAATTCCGTTTGTTAATGGATTGTCTCAGAGGAACAAACAAATTTTATCTAATGATACAACTCAAATAGTGTTTCATCATACAAAAAAGTTCAGCGATTTTCATAGTTTGATGAAAGATGAGTTGGATAAACTATAAAATTCGAATTTAGTTTAAAGAATTCTCTGTCAGGATTGTTCTGCTTCATATGTTGGCCAAACTAAACGGCTCCTTCGCGATAGAGTTCAAGAAGACAAAAATTCTTGTATGAATGAACATTTTACTGACCCTAATAAAACAGCTTTGCAGTTTCACCATTTTGAAAAAAAAACCATAACTTCGATTTTGAAAACTTCAGCATCATTGATTTTGAGGTGAATTATAAAAAGAGACTAATTAGTGATATGGTTATGATGCAAAAAGACAAGAATTCTATTAACAAAAAAACAGATACGGATAATTTATGTCGAATATATAACCATCTAACTAATAATTTTATTCGTTGATTCTCAACACAATTTGGCAACACCTCATAATCGGGTATTCAATTTTAGGAAGTATCAATTCTATCTTTAGTTTTGTAATCGCTGTAGAACCCATTAGCTGTGTGTATTGTTTCTTAACTATTTTTAATTTTTAATTGTTCATTGTTTTACTTGGGCATTTTACTAATGTATTTTATATATTGTTACAATCTTGTGACCTGGTTTGATTCATATTTTTAGGTTAGTTTTTCTTCTACTATTGTTCAGTGTAGCCTTGGTTTTGAATTCTAATTGTCATCTATATGTTCCAGTTTAATGTAAAACTGTATTTTTATTTTTCGGTATTGTTTCCTTAGCCTCGAAGAAGGTGACGAATTGCACCGAAACGTTGGCAAATAAAAGAGTCAAACTAGTTATTATTTTTCATCCGCTTCCACCAAACTTTCACAAACAATTTATCAAATGTTTACCAGTTTTCATGAAAAATTGGAGATTGCCGCTTTTGCTACTTTATTTAGGAGATTGCTTTTAAATATGTATGGGATTACCTATTACAAAAACTACAGGATTTATTAACCAGAAATATATTAAATTGGAGATATTAGGCACTAAGCTAAATCAAACCAACTGGCAACTCTTAAACAAATTCACAGTTTGGTTCAACTTCATACCATCGTGGGGCTGTTTGTACTGCTTTCCCCCAGTAACTACACTGTAGAACCATTACTCCGGTAGCTCCCTCCAGTTTTCTCCAAAATGTTTTTCAGGTAGTTTTGTCATTCAATTTGAGATGCCTTATAGGCAGTGGCAAAGCGTGGCCTTTTGCGCCCGGGGTAGGATCATAATTTGCCGCTCCTTTGACTTCATACAAATAATGATATTGATGTTGGTGAGAAAAAAAGTAATCATATAAAATAACTGAGCGAGAAATATTTATTTCAACACGATGTAATATAGTAAACTCGGTGTTCAAAACCTATTACACTATAAAATAACGTATAAGTCAAAAATTCAACTTTTTCGTGCAACAAAATTATTTTTAACTTGGCCGAATTTAACGCAAAAATTATTTTCAACTCCGTCGAATTTAATTTCGTCCGTCCCACTTTGTTCTATTTACAAAATGGCCAAATCACTCGATATTAAGGTAGACCTCAAAATTTTTATTATTTTCAGCTCTGCGAAGCTACGCTTACATGGAGCAACACTGATAGCCATAGTTAAAAAAATTCAAGGAGTAATTACGGTATTACGTACACAAATACCTAGTTGCATTGCTAAATAAATTCTAAAAGCTAGAGAGATCCTTTCATGGCATTATCTTGAGGTTTGGCATTATCCAAAGCAACGTAATTGGGTTAACCATTCCCTCTCGATTTCCTTCTCATCCACTGAATATCACAGTGCTGTTTTTCGAACTTACACTTGTATTATGCGTTCAGTAAGTTCGTTGGTATGGAAAAAGAGTACTTGACCTCCAGCTTGTGAAATTTGGTCTTGATTAACTAGTATAATTCTGTCCACCGATTCGAAGATTTCTTGCCTTTACCGATTGGCATAAGTTGAACCACCAGCAGCAGCAGCGTTCTCACCAACCACATCTTTTCTTGTTCGTCGAGGAGTTATTTCGATGCTGAAATCTCCACATACATGTTTAGCATAATCAAGTCCATCGTTGACCAGAACATCTCCATTGTCGACTTGAAACGATTCCAAAACATGTATTTTCATATAATATTGATACACGTTCTGTTTTTTTTGTATGGAGCATCATTTACTTCGCGGATAACTCAACTCCATAGCCTAAGAAATGCTAAAAATGATAGCGACTGGAGAACAGAAAGCAATAACTCAGCGTCCTATTTTGTCGCTGCATTTTTCGCTGTGTTTCCTGCAAGTGATTCCAACACTTCAATGTACTTACCGTAATGGGCCTCCGTGACAGCTAGGGCTGCATATATAGAACTCCATCGTGTTTTAATTCAGCGCTTGACTCAACATGGTGCGTGTGCACCCACCAGATTTAATGAATGATTGATGCATGCAACCAACTGGGTATTGTGATTAACTGCCTTGATACGAATTCGTACACCAGAATTAGTTCCCGATATAACAGCTGTATTATCATATGCCTGTCTACGGCAATTTTGGATATCCAGGTCATCAATTTTGTTCAACATCATTTTAGTCATATCCTCAGCGTTTTCGCCTTTAGTTTCAAGGAAAGTGAGAGTCAGGCAATCACGTGCACCTGGGTGTCATGAGGTTTCTCATAACGCAGTATTTGACTCGTCTGGTGCTAGTGTGAGAAATCTGGCGTACTGTCGAACACAATAGTGAAATACTTGACTTCCCTCACTTTAACAAGTATCTTTGTTCGAATATGATTCGCCAAACAATGAATGAATTTATTTCAATTTTTAAGTGTTAGGTAAGATTCACTAGCTTTCTTCTGCAGCTTTGTGCAGTGTTCACTAAGAACCGGTTCGTACTTGTCTAGAAAATGCGCAATTCCTAGAAAGTTGCCTTTATGTTCATTGTCATTTTTGTTCACTATTTCTATATGACCTCGCAATGCCAGATTTTGATTAGCAAAAAATCTGATGATGTCCGGTATCCTGACCAGTACTAGTCTCCACTTTTACTCTTCTTTGACAAACACATTTTGTTCTTTCTTGTCGATCGTTGCAGCAGCTTGATGTCGTACCAAAATTTTGGGCTAGATTGATATTCTCGAACTTTGAGATTTACTTTACACCATTTTTTGAAACCATTAATACTGTTGAATCCAGGTTTATCGCTGGCGACCCCAAACAAACGGCAGCAGAAACAGAAAAATTCATCATTAAAAGAAGAATAGGCCATCCATGTTCTCAGAAACTTCTCACCATTTAATTAAGTTCGGAAAAACTAATCGCGCCTTATTTTTATTGTTACTCCTTTGATCCCCTTGGTAGAATCCCCATCCCTGGCCGAATCACTTCAGCAGAATCACAATCAATGTTCTGTACTGCTTTGTACCCTCCAGTCACAAATAGTGTTCAAAAATTATCGGGAATCGAATTAGGCCAAGTTCCAATATCTTTGTAATCGCTAATGAACTCATCCTGACCGTCAAGAATATCGATCCCTTCGGAGCTTCCGCCTTCCACCACCAATTCCTATTGCTCACCTTTTATAGCTGGCTTAGTAGGTAAATCTTCAAATTCTACAAGTTCGCAGCTAAAATATGGAACAGCTTTTTAAATTGGAGTGGCACCAGTACCAACTTCTGTATGACGTTCAGATTCAGCTCTTTGGGTACCCGAGTCAAAATATTTGAGTGAAGCTCCCTCATTCTTCTACTTTTCTTCCTCTCGGACTTCTTTCTTGCTTACTGTAATAATCGCCGCCTTCCTTATGCCTCTTCACGATCTAAAAGTAATCAATATTGATTTATTAGGAATATAATGCATTCTGTATTACCAAAATGGAATGGAAGCGTTTAAAAAAAACCATGTATAACATAGAACATGCTTTAAGGAGAGTATATTATCGATTTATCACTCCAAAGGGAGCCTCAATATTGATGAGTTGCTCTGCAGGCCAACGGAGCATAGCTTCGAATGTATGGACTATGCTGATGACATAGTTCTAATAGTCAGAGGCAAGTTCGAGAGCACCTTTTGTGATTTATAACAAAAGGGCCTGAGAATCATTGAGCAATGGTGCTTGTCAGTGGGGCTAAACATTTACCTAAACAAGACCATAGTAATTCCATTTACCCGGAATAGAACACTTCCAGCCATGAAACCCGTATACTTAAACTGGAAAATCATAAAATGGAAATCAAAAGTTAAATATCTAGGGATAACCCTAGACAGTAAGCTTCTGTGGAATAAGCATGTCAAAAGAACTGCTAGTAAAGCTATAAGCGCGTGCAGAAATCTAGCTGGTAAGGAGTGGGGTTGTAACCCAAAAATACTGCGATGGATGTACGCCGTGATTGTGAGATTAGCAATTACGTATGGGGCAATAGTTTGGCATACAAACGCAAGTCAGTACAGCACGAGGAAGATCCTCGACAAAGTTCAAAGGCCTGCCTGTGTGTGCATCACTGGAGCTATGAGAACGTGTCCAACTAGGGCTCTTGAAACTATTACAGATCTCACACCTCTACATCTGGTGATCGAAAGTTCTGCCCAAGAGGCAGTTCTTAGAATATCTAAGGAAGGTTCAGGCAATGAGAGTATTGAAAATCAGAAAGCCTGGTCCTCTCTAAGAAAATACATCTCATCAGCGAATCTTCCCAGTGACGAAATGATCAAGAAAGTAAGTATCGGAGAGAATTTATCTACGATGCCAAATAAGAGGAGAGACTGGGAAAGGGAACACATCACCCAAACTCTCAAAGAAAACACCATTATATGGTATACAGATTGTTCAAAAAGAACCACTGGAGCAGGCGCTGGAGTATTTGGGCCTGGCACCAGATACTCATTATCGTTAGGCTCCTTCCCGAACGTCTTTCAGGAAGAAATACTTGCGATCGAAAGATGCGTGGAAATGAATCTAGAAAGAAACTATCAGAAGTGTGACATGTCGATCCATTCTGATAGTCAAGCAGCTATCAAAGCATTGAGCTCCCATGTTATTGACTAAAAGTTGGCATGGGAGTGCCGAAGAAAACTTGATGAATTAAGCAAGAATAACAGGGTCTCTCTAGTCTGGGTTCCTGGTCACTCGGGAATCACGGGAAATGAAGAGGCCAATACACTTTCCAGGAAAGGAGCACAAACGCTCTTTATTGGCCCGGAACCTTTCAATGGTGTAGGAAAACGCTCCTATAAGAAAGAGTTTCGGAAGAAAGAGGAAACCGAAAGAGAAGCTTTCTGGCGGTGCCTTCCCGGGCTGGAACATTTAGAAAAATTCCTGCAGAACTTTGACACTGCTAGATCCAAAAAAATATTTGGACCTCGTTAAAAATAAGCTAAATCTCCTCACGAATTTTCTTATAGGACACTGCCGCCTTAGGAAGCACCTAATGAGAATAGGTCTAGTAGAAATTCACGAGTGTAGATTTTGTGGAGGGTGGGGGGGGGGTGTTAGGATGAAACACCGGATCACCTAGTTCTAGAATACCTCGCCATTGCAAGAAATGTTTTGGACAAGAGTCATGTAAGAGTGAGGATCTAACCTCGTTGAAGCCATCCCAAATACTAGAGTTCTTTAGAACCCTGGAACTTGAAGGCGAGCTGTAGTAGTAGCGAGAACAGCTCTGATAGGGAGGGCACAATAAACCTTAGGTTTGGGTGCATTGTAAACCAGTTAAAATCTAATCTAATCTATCCCTCCAAAAGTATCCTCAAATAACTCACTGGACCTTGATCATCCCCAATTATCTTGCTATAGAACTTTTTAAACGTGTATATTGAGAATAACATATATCGCAACAAAATTTAAGCGTTAGTCGAACACCAATAGGGTCAGAAGTGAAACTTTTCATGTTTTATGACGCAACAAACGTCAATGAATGTACAAAGAAAATCCATAAATATCAACAAAATAAAAAACGAAAAATCTTTAAAAAAATTAAAACAAAAATTATTTCGAACGTAAAAACAATAATTTTTCGGATAGACTATAAAAAAGCTATTTACAATATAAGACAAACAAAAGTGAATATTCTTTTTAAGAGATATGAATTTGAATGCATATTAAGCTTCCATTATTTTTTTATACTTTAAAATCAAACAACAAAGTACTGGCCCATGGAGAGATCAAACCCTTCGCGTTATTAGTACGACGCTCTAACCAACTGAGCTATTTTGTTTGATTTTGAATCTAGAAAGTGATGAGAACAGTGATGCGTCCCACTCATTCAGTTTAAGTATAAATGATAATTAGAGAAAGAAAAATAGCTTAACGAAGCTTGTTAGCCTTCACGAGATTTCATCCTAACAAAAAACTCTGTAGTTTACCATAAAAAGTTTCACTTCAATGAAATTATCAACATAAATTCGTTGCAAGTTATAGTTTAGTTTGTTTTGAAACCTAAAACAAGATAGTGTTTTTAAATGAAACTCAAGGTCTCTAGTTAATTCCACAATATAATACAAGTTATTAAAAATTCTAAAAAATTGACAATTGTTTCGATAAATCAATAGCATCGTCAGAATGACAGAAGTTACATTTCATTTTATGCCTACCTGATGTTTAGTAGTTATATTTTTGGCTAGACCAAGAAGTAACCTAACTTGTGATTGGCTTAATATATGTTTATAGAAAAAAGAAGAAGATGTGATATTACAAATATTGAAGCTTAGATATTATTAGCCCTATGGTGATATCCTGGATATCATTTTTCCAATTAAGATCAGTATAACTGTGCAATGATATAGAAAAACAGGAAAACTATATCTGCTGATCTTTACAATTATCACTTAAGAAGACAGTTTATTAGTGGAGAATTCCCTAGATTTAACTGTTCATTGACAACTTCATATTGTGGGTTTCTTAAATGTCTTCTAATTTCCAGTTCTTCAAGGAAATCCAGTTCTTGTTTCTTTTCACAAATATGCAGCACTTCTAGTTCTGTGTTAGGTGTCAATGAATGATTGGTGTCAAGTAGATGTTTTGCGTAGTGAGATTCATCTGGTTGTTTTAATATGTAAGCTCGTAAGTGCTCACTGTATCGTATTTCAAAATTCCTAAGGGTCTGACCCAAATAGACAGCATTACATTCTGGACATTTGAGTTTATATATACCTGACTTCTTTAATATTGGTATTTTTGTTTTTACATTTAACAATTTTGTACTAACGTTACTTTCTGTTTTAAAAGAAATTGTTGCATTCGTTGCTGAAGATATTATCTTTGAAATATTATTAGAAATATTTCCTGCATATGTGATGGTTTTATGAGTTTTAATTTCATCAGCTTGTTTAGGATATATTAGTTGTAATGCCACTTTTTCTCTTTTTTACTAATTAGTTTATTTATCATATCTAATGGATAACCGTTAGATGTTGCTATTTGTCTAATTGTATTAATCTCTCTATCAAAATTACATTTGGTCATAGGAACTGAAAAAGCTCTATGTATCATTGAATTATATGCTGCTAGTCTGTGTGAGACAGGGTGGTTAGAACTGAATGGAATTGTCACATCAGTCTGTGTTGGTTTTCGGTAAATTGAATAATCAAGTACATCATTAACTCTTTGAATTTTTAAATCAAGATGTTGATTTCATTGGAAACAACTGCGATTCACTGGATTTTGAACCTGTCATTTTTCAAATTAGTGAATACAGAAGAAAACTACATGATGTCATGTATACTAATGAAGCCGTGGTTTGGAATACCTATCGGGCGCGTTACCAGGTCGCGGTTAGGGGAACGGCCAGGAGAACGAACTCAAGTTTTGTACCCTGGTATGGTGCGGAGAAATAAAATTCCCGTAAAGCCTTCGCAAAGTCTGTCACCGTAGACCAACCTCCCAAGTGAAGGTGTCAAAGTACCGTGCTGACAGCTGAATGGTCACAGGGTTAAGTGGTCGCTAACGGTACCCTGTAGGCAACTGGCTAAATCTACTTGTACACAAGCCTTCCTTCAGCAAGCAGGGCTCTGTCCAGAGTGACCGAGTATTTTCCTAGCTACTCGTGAGAATTATATGGAAGTATCAACAGTCAAAAAAAACATTGAAGGGAAGGAGGCAACCACGCACCGACCCACAACAAGTAAAGGGCCAAGGAGGACAACTTCCAAAACCGCGACGGGCAAGGCGAAAGAACCAACTTCGAAAGAGGCGAAGGCTAAACATCATACCAGCTTGAAAAATATTCTATTCAAATCATCGGAAGAGATTGAACTCCTAACTGACGAAAAGATAAACTCATATCACTTCGGAGGTGCCTCAGGAACAAGCTTAAACCGCTGATGATAGAAGGCCTAGAATATTTCTCTGCTAAGAGAAGAGTCATAATCGAGAAATTTCACAAAGCATCCTCGAGTAAACAAAAAAGTCATAAGGGACGCCAGACACTGTCAACGTCCAAAAACGTCTCCGTGCATTAAGTACTACCCCCCCACACACCCTATAGCCCTACAGGTGATGAAAAAGGCCAGAAAGGGAAACATATCTTTCATCTGTGATAGTAGCGGTGATAGACGTAGGATTTCCTGAAGTTCTATGGGACACACAGATGCTGGACTGAGTCCAGGACACAAGAGCGGAAGTCCATGATAAAATCCCACTGCAGGGTCCACAGGTGCGACCCCATAATTGTGCACAGAAACCAAAGTACCTGGTATTTACGTGCGCGGATCGCATCAGCGCAGAATTGATGATAAACACCGTCCCTACGATCAAGCCCTGGAAGGAGGCTACTCTCAGGATGCTGGAAGGACATGATATCCCAAAACCACACGGATGCACGGTTTTTATCCCAGATGAGAGAGAGGATGGAGACTACAGGCAGCAAACATCCTACCGGGATAAAAATGGCCAACCATATGTTGAAAACTGAGCTCTGGACCGTACTACGTAAGACGCCAACAGAAAGGGGCCATATGTGGCCCTTCTACATGGACCTGAAATCCCTAAAGAAACAGAATTTCCCATAGAGGACCTCAAACCCACATACAGAGGACAGTCAACTCAACAGGCTTGAAGCTCACTAGGAGGCTGTATCTATGCAGGAAGGAGAACCGGCAGAGAGCTCAGTTTGTAGAACTGAGCAATAGCATCAGGGTTCTGCTGTTAAATCTTCCTCATGCTAAGGCGGCCAGCGCTACGGTGTGTAGAAGATTCGACAATGAGAGCTTGAACTTAGCCCTCATGCATGAGCAGTGGTTTTGCTCCAGCAGAGTCCCTGGCTTGAACCCAAGCAGTGGTAGGTTAGTATACTACGAGATGGTAAAAAAATCGAGAGCATATATATTATACAACAACAAAGTCGATCTCGTACTTTGTAATGCTGATATTGTTACAGGTGTAATGACAGTACGGACGGGGGAGGGAACGATGAGACATCTAATCTCTTCCGTCGACTTTCCAAGTGAGCATCACCAAGTATGCGATAAGGAAAAATATAAGCTTGATTATAGGATGCTATGCCAATGCCCACCATACATTATGGGGAAGCAGCGATATCAACCCATGAGGTGAGTCTCTATTAGAATTCATTATAACGGAAGGGCTAGTTACTTCTAACGAAGTCAATGAGCCAATCTTTATCACTGCCACAAGAAAGGAGGTACTCAACATAACACTATGTTTCATAACCATAAGAATGATTATGAATTAGCATGCCTCTGAAGAACATTCGTGTTCAGATCATAGACAGATCAGGTTCAATATAGCTTCCCCGCCTCGACTCATAATCAATTACAGAAATCCGAAGGTAACGAACTGGGTAGGGTATAAAATATCACTCAGTGAATAAATAGAAGAGGATTAAATTGGCATCAGAGGCCCGAATGAACTGGGTAGAGACTACTAAGTGCTCTAGAATCCACACACTCCTAGCAAAGCAAGTAGGTTTTCTCGAAAAACCGGATAATTCTTTCAGGGAAACACTGAAGGAAAGTTTATCACGTCTCACCCAAGTACACTTCTCTGTAGCAAAAATTCCTAACCAGTTGGTAGCCGATAGTAAGCAAAGGGGTGAGGGTTTTAGCCCCATCTTCAAACGACTGGAACCTCACAACAGATAAAACAGGACCCAATGAATATCATGGGCCATAAACAAATTAAAACCGTGTTAGTTCCCTGTACCAGACGGGCTATATCCCGAACTGCCCCAAGAAGGACGGCAATTACCAATTCCATTCGTATGCCGTATATTTAAAGCTTGCATAGTTTGGAGACATATACCACTCTTATGGCAAAGGGTAAAAGTCATTTATTCACCCAAAAGTGAGTACTGGATGACCTAAACAGACTATTATCAGATACCTTGGAGGACAGGGAAAGTGCAATAGTTGTATTTCTGGATATCAAGGGTGCGTTTAATAACGCATCGTCCCTATCAATCACTCGAGCACTATAAATTAGAGGAATACTACAAAGCCTCTGTACATGGATAAA
Organism: Galeruca laticollis; assembly: GCA_963921935.1. Taxonomy (NCBI): domain Eukaryota; kingdom Metazoa; phylum Arthropoda; class Insecta; order Coleoptera; family Chrysomelidae; genus Galeruca; species Galeruca laticollis. The sequence continues at coordinate 37,746,480 of OY998179.1, read as the reverse complement.
AGCTTGCCTAGAGAAAAGGATACTAATATCATCACTAAGCGAGGCTACCCTGGTAGCTAAAGCGGATAATGGATGTTCCCAAGGGGAGATACTGTCGCCACTTCTTTGGGCTCTCCTAGTGAATAACCTATCACAAGATTTAGAAACCTAAGTCATATACTGCCTAGGTTATGCTAATGATCTAGTAATAGTCAGTCTCAAAAGGGGAATTTACGGGATCATCAAGGAACATGCTCAAAGTGCTATCAACATTGTGGACAAGTGGTGTAAGAAGGAGGGTCTAGCAGTATATCCACGTAAAATCAGAGCTGTCAGTTTTGTAAAATTACGAGTGTAGATTCTGTGGGGAGGAGAATGAAACTCCGCATCACCTAGTTCTGGAATGCCTCGCCACTGCAAGCGAACGCAATAAATGCTTCGGACAAGAAACTTGTAAGGTAAGAATGAGGATATAACCTCGTTGAAGCCTTTCCAAATACTAGAGTTCATTAGAACCCTGGAACTGGAAGGCGAGCTGTAATAGTAGCGAGAACAGCTCTGATAGGGGGGGGGGAGGCACAATAAACCTTATGTTTCAGTGCATTGTAATCCCGTTCAAATCTAATATTTGGAAAAATAATTAAACTTGGTGTGCCCAAGAGGCAAAACACCCACATATTTTACCAAAGGTACACGTGGAGCAGCCACCTGCGGTTGTACAGTGTTAGGAAAATTCTGAGGGCACATATGTTTTATCTTAAATATGTTAGAAAGCGACGAAAATAGATATAAATTCAGTGTGTTATTCTTTTTCGCTAACAGGATATCATAAAGTGGAAAATTTCTGGTAGGCACCGCCCTCGAGAGACGTGTCCGTAACGTCAATGTGTTACAATTTGTTTCTACATGCGAACAGAAACAGTGTTGCCAACTTTCATTGTATATTTATATTAATTGTAAAATGTATTGTTCTAACATGAGAACAAGTTATAAACTGCTTTTAATTATGATAATTCAAGAGGATGTGACAGATCAAGATAATTAATCCCATTTATTTGTTAAACATTTTATTGTACTGTTAAAAATTGTTATAGTTCTCTAGTTTTCAACTTAAAAGCGGTTAAAACTGTACTTTCTTCAGATTTGGCAACGTGAAATTTGTCTCTGAACATCTGAGGTTTGAATCAGAGAATGTATTAATTATTTTATTTTTCCAATTACAACGTTGTCAACATTGATATATTTTGGTACACGCAATTGTTAAAATCTACTTAATTTCTCCAAAATGACGAAAGCTACAATATTTTATTGGGAAGATTTTTAGAAGACAATAGTTTATAGAACAATATTTTTTTTTGTCAAAAAAGCTGTAACATCTTTTCTCTGAGGAAATCTGGTAACATCAAGAATTTATTATACCACACATAAAACCTAGCCTTAATTATTATTATCCATTATTAATTATTATCCAATATGTAAGGATCCCTTCTAACAATAACATTTTCTAAAACTTCTTCCATAGTTAAATTTATAAAATATTGATGCATTTACTATATCAATAACATGGGGTTATATTTCCAATTCGTCAACTGTCATTATAAATGATCTGAGTCAGAATACATTATTTTTAGATGGATTAAAATCCCCTCCTTTCCCGTTCAATGTAATAGTTATTACTGATAAAGTTACCTACACCTAAAATGTACGTTATATTTGTAGGCTTGGAAACTCTCTATTATAACTAATATGTTTACAAATATCTCAATAATAAACCGCCTGTACCTAATTCCTACGCTGCTGATAAAACGATTTCGTCTACAACCCTAATTCTTCTGTTTTTATCTATCCCCTGTCTCCAAATTCAATGTACACGTTGAAAGTGTGCCCATATAATTTTCCTTTTTATTCATAAGAGAAACTACTCTTTATTAAATTTCAACGTTAAACTATAATCCGCTCATAGTCAACGGGAAAATATAACGGTAACATGGCATTACCAGTGTGTTGGATAAAGACAATAGTGAGATAAACAATCAAAAGTTAGCGTATATTATTATACCAGACGAATACGAATCGCACGTGCGCCTCTTGAGTATGTATATCTGGGTACCACTAAACGTTTGTTTGCGAATGATTAACAATCTTTCGTAAATTTTATAAAATGAGTATGCAGATACACCAAATATTGTAGTTTCCTTTATGTTGGAAAAATTAAGTGGGTTTTAACAATTGCGTGTACCGAAAGATATTAATTTTGACAACCTTGTAATTTGGAAAAATAAAATAATAGAATAACTAATACATTCTCTGATTCAAACCCCAGATGTTCAGAGACAAATTCCAGGTTGCTAAATCTGAGAAAAAGTAAAGGTTTTAACCGCTTTCAAATTGAAAACTAGAACAATTTCCAGCATTACAATAAAATATTCAACAAATAGATGGGATTAATTTTCTTGATCTGCTACAACCTCTTGAATTATCATAATTAAAAGCTTCTGTAATAAACACGAGATATGACAGAAAATTTTAAGAACGCCCTATATAGACAATTTTTTTCAATTCGAAATAACTAATAACTGTTGACCTCAACGAAAGAATGGATAGAAACAAAATGTGTTATTGCAAGGTTAACATAACATTACAGATGACGATTGTGTCATGATTTGTTTACCAGTACGCTACAAATTACAAAATAATGATATAGGAAACTAACCTTCACACAAGGTAAAATTTAGAATAAATAACGAGAAAATTTGAATCAAAGGAGAGAGAGAAAGTATTCTCCCCGAAGAGGCCAGTCTAAGTACTGACGGTCCCTTCACCCCCAACAGTAATAGTGTGCAGTTTGTGACTAGTGATATTCCAAAACGTGAGTTTTTAACGTACAATTATTTTATTATATTTTTGTATTGATCTGTCGTATTATATTTTCTTTGACTTAACCGGGTGTCCCAAAAAAGGTAAGGGTCCCCACAGTTCTTTTTCGGTCATATCTAGTGTATCATATATATCGGCGCCCCTCATCTACTGGTAGAATCTAAACAGTAATAGGTAATTATCTTATGCTCAGGGACCATTTCCCTATATATTTTTTTTGATTATTTGAAATAGCACACAGATATTCATATTGTACCAGGGATCATATATAGTTCTATCTTAGAGTTTTGATTACTTGCAATGGCGCACAGATATTTATATTGTACCAGGGATCATAGTTAGTCCTATCTTAGAGTTATGATTATTTGAAATAGCGCACAGATATTTATATTGTACCAGGGATCATATTTAGTCCTACCTTGAAGTATCAACTGATAACTTTTTCAGTCATATTACCGGACATCCAGATACCGGAGACATCATAATTAAATCTTCTGAATTTTATTGATATAGATTGTATTCTATTTTTTTCCCTTCGAGAAACGTAATTAGACTTCAAAATAGGGGATATAAACTCATCTCTTTTTTCATTATATTGTACCAGTTAACTAAATTTCACAGGATTCTTATTCCAGAAATTTTGGCAATATAGATATAGGGTTTACAGGAATTCGTATTTTATCCGATTCATAAAGTTTCATTTGATTTCCTTTTATTGCCTTCATTTTTTAGAAGGATATCCAACATAATTATCGCTAAAGGTGTATAGGGTACCGTACATATTCAGGTTAAGTACCAAAAAGACATTTCGCTTGTTACTTTGTTATTTTTTTTTATTTATTCATTTTATATCACGTAGACTATCCAAAAATCAGGAGAAAGCCGTGTATATTATATTTATGCGATTGCCAAAACTTTCGTACATGGTTTTAATATTTCTTTTGGTAATATATGCTTGTACATATTTAACCTTTCAGTTTATTTGCTTAACCTCAACTCTCACCTCTCCCGTACCAGCCAAATAGGACGGGCCGACTCGACCTGCACTACGAACTCGGGCTTGACACACTGTATAAGCCCAAGGGGCCCCACGACGAACTTGATCGCTCAAGCCAGAAACCTCGCCCCTCCCCCGAGGTACTCCCGCAGGAAGATTCCTGGTTCTACATTTTGTGCCGCAAGGCACTGGTGACGGCACGCGGCAACGGTTTTGTTCTTTGGATAGGAGAGTACAGAAGGGGCTTCCGGTCTCTACCGACAGGAAAAAAAAGCGACCCGAAGGATTACCGATCCCATTACACTGGTGGTGGATAGGGATTAGTTCCGACTCGATTACCTTTACCAGGATAATACCGGTCGGTGGTCATCATAAGAACAAATACAAACATGGGAAAGAATTAAGAAATATTACACGAGAAACAAGAAGTATTACACTGGTGACAGCGGTGGGATTAGTCAGCAACATCGGCTGGGTTAATCCCTGCCTCACCAGAAGAAGGAAAAAAGGAACTACCCATTTATTAGACTTCTTATAACTTGTTCTCATGTTAGATCAATGCCTTTTATACTTAATATAAATGTACAATGAAGGTTGGCAACACTGTTTCCGTTATCTAGTTTGTATGTAAACAGAATTTGTAACACATTGACGTTATGGATATGCCTCTCGAGGGCGGTGCCTACCAGACGTTTTCCACTTTATGATATCCTGTTAGCGAAAAAGAATAATGCATTGAATTTATATCTATTTTGTCTCTTTCTAACACATTGACGAGAAACATATGTGCCTTCAAAATTTTCCTAACACTGTATAACAAACAAATGCACATTGTACTTCAACGCATGTAGGAGAATGTGAGAAAAGAACTGGGATCTTGATCTTACCCCAAAAATAGTACTATGGATTTCTACACGTTATAAGACCTATCGTAACCTAGGGGTCGGTAGTATGGTGGCCAAAGACAGTGTAAGCTAAAGCGGTCATGGCCCTCATTAGCATACAAAGGCAAGCATGGCAAAAGCAGCTCTTGAAGTCCTATTAAACCTAAGGCCACTACCGCTGTATATTTAGGTGGAGACTAGGGCGGTCACGTACCTGCTAACCAAAAGGATGAAGCTGGCACTGTATTTTAAATTGAAAACTTTCCCTTTTCTAAGTAAAACAGTTAAGATTATTCTTCTTTTCAATGAAAAAAATCATTAGTTCCGACAATTTCCACTATATAGCTCCAGTTATTAATTTTTCACATATGCTCGGCACCAAGCTACTTAAGTAAGTGTCTAGATAATTGGAGAGTGGTAGGGTGGGGCTAGTATAGGTGGCGCTGTATTTCAAATCACAAACTTTCCCTTTTCCTCGTAGAAGAGTTAAGATTTTTCCTCTTCTCAATGAAAAATATTATTAGTTCCGACAAGTTTCGCTAGATGGCAACAGTTATATATTTTTCATATTATGCTCGGCATCAAGCTACGTAAGTAAGTATTATAGGTGAGTAAATGAATGATCCTATATTGAAAAAATAGGCCACCAACTTGTTTACTATATAGAAGGCTCAAAAACCAAAAAAAGGGGCGGGAGCCGGTCTGTTTATAGTAAAAAAAACAGAGTTTTCTTAATATAAGGCAATACGCTACAGTGTTACATGCAGAGATGGCTGCCATCCACTGCGGAGTTTAAGAAATTATCAGGCATAAGGTACAAGGAAAACGCATTGCCGTATTATTAGACAGCCAAGCGGCCATTAAAGCGATAAACGCAATAGAAGTCAATTCAAGACTTGTCTGAGATTGCATGGGAACACTTCAAGAAGTGGGTAACAGAAACAAGCTCACAATTGCGTGGGTACCTAAGAGGCAGATCTACTTGCCAGAGAAAGCACTTCGAAGGCGCTTAGTAGACCAGAGCCCTTCTGTGGCTTACGACAGACAACGATAAGGGTGCACATGACTAAATGGGCATTAACAAAATCTCAAGATCAACAGGATTGAGACAGGCGAAGGAATTTCTACCAGATCCGACGCCAGAGCTAACACAGTATTTGTTAAGGCAATAAAAACATCCAGGAAACTCGATGTTATTCTAACAGGGAACAACAGACTTAACAGGCACATGCATTTGCTGAAATTGGCAAATATCCCTCTATACAGATTCTGCCAGGAAATAGAGGAAACCTCCAAACACATTCTATTTGAATGTGTATGTTTTTTAACATAGTGATTCCTGACAATAGGCATAGAAAATTCAATGGCTAGAAGCTACTCAGGGTAATCACTAAGCAGTAAAATGCGTTTATTAGAATAGACCAAACTGGACAAGAGTCTATAGAGAAAAAAGGGACTTCTACAATAGATCTGGAGAAAGTCGAGGTGGGAAAAGTCTATATTTAATGAACTTAACTGTCTCGACCCTTACTAATAGTGATAGTAGTCTATATTTAATCTTATCTAATACTATTGAAAAAATTGCCTTTGGCCATAAAGGCAAATTCGTCTCTAAGTCGTTTTCCTGTGGCAAGTTTTTGTTGGTTTTCAAAATGCTTCCTTCATCTCTAGTGGCACAGCTGATGCAACTGTTTATCTTGAAGCACTGACAGAAAATGTCACATAGATTTTGACCTAAACTTTCTTAGAAATTCGGATACCCTGTGCATGAATTCTCAAACCATTACGAGAATCAATTTGTCTATTAAGCTATATAAAGAGACTTGCAAATAAAATAGCAGAATGCTTTTAGTCAATTGAAATTTTAATACGACTGGATTTAAAATTTTATTTTCATTGAAGCCCATATATTGGCCAAAGGTTTGTTCCGTTTTGTAAATAAATTCTACGAAAACCACAACAAAAATAATTGAAACTCTGCGTTCTTTACACTTGATATACCTTTACTAATAATAATAATTTTCAAATTTAATTCTTAGCAGATATAACTTCGTTGATACTACAAGTGAAACAGCTTCAACAGATAATTAAATATCCATTTCGACAGAGAATTAACTCATAGAAATGTTATCCTGATCAAATAACCAACGGCATATCAATTAGTCCTCTATAAGAAATGAGGAACAATGTCAGGTACTAGACAAATTAACTTACATACCAGGAGGCAAGTAAGTAACTGGGTCTCTTAATCCACTCAACAATTATACGCTACACATATTGTGCAAATCAAAACCAAATATTTGTTGACAACCGTTACTAAGACATATCTGTGTACCTAATAAACTATGGCTGCCCTTAACATAACATCTTGCAAAAACATAGATACTGTGCGTCTATAAAGTGAACTATACATTAATTATTAGCGAAATAAACAGTGAGATGAAAAAATCCCGAAATGATTTTTGGTTTTAGTTAAGTTTTTTTAAAAAGAATAACATATTAGTGATGACTGTTAAGTATTCATTAATTTGATTTTAATTTGTTATGATCTATATTTAATATGTAAGGTTATTTAATTATAAATTGTAAATGTTAAAATCTCATGCAAATCGTTGGTGGTATTTTTACACCTAGCGGACATACGGTATACATATATTATGTTCAATTCAAAAACCCAGTTCTCCAAGCAGAGAGAGAGAGAGAGAAGCAGAACAGTTGTCGAAGGGGACCGTTCGTAGTTAATATTTAACGCGCTAGTGCCAGGAACTCTAATAAAAACCCATTGAACCCCTGCTACAGTCCACAATATCGCTTTCAAGAAGGGTTGCAACTCAGCAGAAAATCATCCGAAACCTTCAGGTAAGAATACCATCTTGGGCGATTTGCTTGCATCATATTTTTTTTACATATAATTTGTAACCTTTCTTAACTTAACCAAAATATTTTCATTCTCCGAAACAATGACGTCATCAACAGTGATTCTAGTTAAACACCACCCTTTTTTCAATTTCTCTGCTGTGCAGTTTCCAAAAATGTATGACAAATTGATTCAAAATGGTACAGGGTGGACAAAAACGCAAAAGTGGTTTGGGAAATTCTATTATTTACAAAATAATTGATGAAGAATAAACGTACATATACTCTTACATAAAAAAACCAAAAAATTACAGTAGTTGCTCAAAAGGTGTCTGATTGTCTCAGGTCTGTTAGTGTCGATTTAGGAATCTGCTGTATAAAAACTGCCACACAGCTATGACGAAATACAGATTCTCGTGGCTAAATTTCCATAAAAAAATATGATACAATATCAGCCCGTTGATTTTTAGTACTCTTTGCTCATGGCATTCTTACATCCAATTTAGATTTTCATCAGACCAGTGAAAAGACCCTTATTCTCGTAACTCAATACGCTTTCCGTTCCGCTTTCACTCACTGTATGATGACGTCATATTCTCATACCACATGACCGAATCAACAAAAGTGATATTCACGTTTGTTCAACGCTATGCGTAGTGCAAACGCTCTCAGCGCGCGCCAGCAGTTTTGAACACAGATAACCCACATATAGATGAGACACTGATTGTGGCGCCATCTAGAGAGCCTGTCGAGGAAACAATTGAGTGATGGTAAAAAGATTTCTGTAATTTTAGGTTTTGGCGGTATATTCAAATCTACTGTATTTTAATTATTCTATTTCAAAATAACCATTTATAGTTCATCATTTGACATTTCATTTAATTTAACTCCATTAACTCAATATTGATTAGATGTTGAGTTAAATTAAATGAAATATCAAATGATTGACCATAAATGGTTTTTTAAATTGGAAAAAATAATACAGTAATCATATAAACAGTTTATTTATTTTTGTATAAAAATACTCAACAAATAATTTCTTTCACAAAGTAACAAACAGAATGACAATAAATAAACTATAATGTAAAAACAATGCAATAATTAAAGAATAATTTGAGTAACATACATTCTAGATTGGAATATCATTAGATTTTTAAATGATGTTAAATCAAGATAAAAGTGGAAAATTATTTATCATAAGTTTATATTAATTTATTTATTTATTATTATACTCCTATAAACACACAGAGCTGGACAAACTACTGGAGTATAACTTAATCGAAAAAACTGTTAGCAATAAGTAGTTAACTACTATTTTTGGCAACTTTCTGTGAAAGGAAACATTTGAGTAATATTACTGTGAATGTTAGAACAAAAGTAATTCGAATACTTTCAACAGAAAAATTGTTATACACTGCCCAGTTCTGTAAATACAAGGTGCCAAGTAATTACATTTAAGAGTGCTAAAAAGCACTTGTGACTGTACAAAATTCAAAAAAATATATCTAACATTTCATTTCCACTTAAAAAACATCTTTATTTCTTTACTGGAAGTATTAAATATGTTTATATCACAAGCTTCAACCTTCTATATTGCATATTTGTATATTTCTACATTTAAAAGCATTCCGTTCATATGAAACCATCGCATAAAGCAGTTTAAGTTACTCTGCAGCTACTAACAGTCTATGATTGTTAAAATGTTTCTTAAGGGCTCTTAAAAATCTCACCGTCTCGTGGAAGTCCTTTCTCGTTTCTGGTTGAGCTTCTACAAGTGAACACACAAAATAACAACAATAAATAAGTAAGCACACAAATATGTTTGAAAATTATTATCAACAAAAGAAAACAATATGCGCTTACTATTGAAATAATAAGTTTACACATATTTTTGTAATAAGTTCTCGATTTTCTTGGGAATTCTTGATTTTTTTAACTATTTTCTGATTTATTGTTTTTTTATATTTTTTGTCTTTATTGGATATTTTGAATTTTTGGTTACCGCTAGACCAAATACTTAGACGTAATGCCTCAAAAAAAGTTAATACACACCTTCATTTCCCATAAATTGTCATACCATAGGCTAAATATGAAAATCGGCAAGGGGTCAATACCTTCCATCCCATAGATGGTGGAGGGAATAGTTATAACATAAAATCAAACCCAGATTATTATTTTTTCAATGGGTACATTTCAAAATGAAATTGTCTGAGTATGGTGTAAACATTAGATATAAATTGAGTGAATGAAAAAACGAGTACTCAGTGTGTCATTTTATTGAAATTCCAGCTGAGCGCTTTCAGCGATAAGGCCATTCTCAAAGCTGTCGACTAGAGAAAAACATACAATGAAATAAAATGTTTGATGTTACATTATTATTCAACTAAAATTTGTTAAAATCACTCTATAAAGAGGGTGTACACACATATCATTTATTTGATAATTTCAAATTAGACGTTACGTTATGTGAATTACAATCATTGTACACCCTCTTTATAGGGTAATTTTAACAAATTTTACTCAAATAATGATGGAACAGCAAACATTTTATTTCATTATATGTAGCAGTTACAGGGTTTGATGTTTTAGGACACCTGTTGTATGTTTTTTTGAGGACAGCTTTGAGAATGGCCTAATCGCTGAAAGCGCTTGGCTGGAATTTTAATAAAACTATACACTCGTACTCGTCTTCTCATTTAATTAATTTACATTTCAAAGTGTCCCAAATTATAGCATGCTATATTGAATACAATAAAACTTACCATCAATTTCTGTTAATTTCCACTCATATGGGAAGGCAAATCAAACTGTCTTAATAACCTCCCTTCGTCTTTCTCAAATCTAAAAAACACTGTTTTTGAAAATGAAGGGAACATATCCTCCATCGTTTCCTCGTCGACAAATTGAATGATATATTATCACTGTGTTTCAGCCATATTAATTCCATCTTCCTGGGTTGGAGGAACAGAACTGTAAAAATGAATATTTACTTTAGTGATGCAAAAATTTTCTGTTTAGCCAATGTAAAGAACAACCATGATCTCTAAAGTTGTCAATTAAATAAATAAAATTTCTGTGTTTTATAAAAATAAAGGAAATGGTTGGTAAGTGAGAAAGAAAAATTGCTCACATTTTTTTAATAGAACTTACCGAGTACACCACTTATCAGACTTCTTCAGAATACACTTTGACACTGTCTTTTCAATTAATAACAATAATGCAATGAAACAACAGATAAATATTACACTATAGCATAAAAAAATACACCAAAATACCGAAACCTTATAATAACCTCAACACCTAAACAATGAAACGATAACAGTATAAAATAACCTGTGGGGACGAGCAATATGACATCGCGCATACGCAGTAATAAAAATCAATAAAATTTTATTACTAACGACGTTACAGTTTTCGTTAATTTTTTGGAATTATCTACCGATTTTAGTTACTCGACAGACTCTATAGATGGCACGGTCAACAGTGTCCTAGCCTGGTTTTGAACACACCTGGCAAATGGTAGGTGTTTTGCCTTTCGCCCTGTGAGATTACTAACCTACAAATATTTTCAGTCGTGCGATTTTGTGAACAGGGTACTCAATACGGATCTTTTCGTTTTTTATGCATTTTTGAAAGTACACCATTATTGCACTACCCTATATTCATATAGGAGGGATTCTTTTGGATAAAATCCAAGATGAAAGATAAATATTTACTCCAGAAGATTGCTTCGAATATCACAATTACAACTTCACAAAGTTATACATACTTCGGAATCAAGATGTGAAAAATTCGGAGGAAATGCTTCAACCGTTTCTAACACTAAATTTGACAATTGTTTCGATATTAAATATCATCGTCAGAATGAGAGAAGGTACATTTCATTTGATGCTTACCTCATGTTTAATAATTATTTTTGTCTAGACCAAGAAGTGCCCTACCTTAATATACTTAATATATGTTAATAGAAAAAAGAAGAAGATTTGATATTACAAATATTAAAGCTTAGATATTATTAGCCCTCTGGGGATATCCTGGATATCTTTTTCCCAATTAAGATCAGTATAACTGTGCTATGATATAGAAAACCAGCAAAACCAGGAATACTATAACCGCTGATCTTTACGATTATCACTTAAGAAACAGTTTATAGTTTATAAGTGGAGAACTCCCTAAATTTATCTGTTCATTGACAACTTGATATTTTGGGTTTCTTAAGTGTCTTCAAGTTTCTATTTCTTCAAGAAAATCCAGTTCTTGTTTCTTATATATGTAGTACTTGTAGTTCTGTGTTAGGTGACAATGAATGTTTCGTGTCAAGTAGATGGTTTGCTTAGTGGGATTTATCTGATTGTTTTAATCTGTATGCTCGTAAGTGTTCACTGTATCTGATTTCAAAATTTTTGAGGGTTTGACTCAAATCGACAGCATAACATTCTGGACATTTAAGTTTTTAAATACCAGACTTCTTTAATGGGGATATTTTTGTTTTTACATTTAACCATTTTGTACTCACATTACTTTCTGTTTTGAAAGAAAGATAAATTTCTCAACCATAATAATAATCTACACCCCAAAATCAAATTTACATTAGAAGTTGAAATTAACTCAATAAATATTCTTGATTTAAGGATTCAAAGAGTTAATAATGTACTTGATTACTCAATTTACAGTAAACCGACACACACTGATGTAACTATTCCATATAATTCGAATTATCCCATGTCACATAAATAAGCAGCATATAATTCAATGATACATAGAACTTTTTCAGTTCCTATGAACACATATAATTTTAACTAATGCTCCCAATTATATATTGGCAAAGAAGCTCAACAATATACTCAATAGTTACGGATATGAATCTCAGTACGCAATTAGAAATTCAATGGAACTAATCAAAAAGTTGAGACCAATCCACTTGCAAGAAAACTACATACTCATTTCGTTCTATGTAACTAATATGTTCACTAAAATTCCTCCTAAGGAATGTCTAATACTTGTAAGAAAATTACAAGAAGATTAAAATATTAATCCAGGAATAATATCAGATATACTTAATTTATTTGATGTATGCATTAATTAGAATTATTTCACTTTTGACAATAAGATATATATTCAAAATGGAGGTTTACCAATGGGAAGCCCTATATCACCTATTTTAGTAAACATTTTTATGGACAATTTAGAAAGAAAGATCTTTGAAAGTAATATTTCGAAAAATATTTTATTTTGGTATAGATATGTAGATGACATATTAGCTTGTTTTATGGGTAGTGAACGACAATTAGATGTTTTTTTCAACCACATCAATAATTTACACCCGAAAATTAAATTTACATTAGAAATTGAAGAAAATAACTCAATCAATTTTCTTGATTTAAAAATTCAAAGAGTTAATAATGTACTTGATTATTCAATTTACCGAAAACCAACACAGACTGATGTGACAATTCCATTCAATTCTAACCACCCTGTGTCACACAGACTAGCAGCATATAATTCAATGATACATAGAGCTTTTTCAGTTCCTATGAACAAATGTAATTTTGATAGAGAGATTAATACAATTAGACAAATAGCAACATCTAACGGTTATCCATTAGATATGATAAATAAGCTAATTAGTAAAAAAGAGAAAAAAGTGGCATTACAACTAATATTTCCTAAACAAGCTGATCAAATAAGAACTTATAAAACCATCACATATGCAGGAAATATTTCTTATGATATTTCAAAGATAATATCTTCAGAAACGAATACAACAGTCTCTTTTAAAACAGAAAGTAACGTTAGTACAAAATTGTTAAATTTAAAAACAAAAATACCACTATTTGAGAAGTCAGGTATATATAAACTCAAATGTCCAGAATGTAATGCTGTCTATTTGGGCCAGACCCTTAGGAATTTTGAAATCCGATACAGTGAACACTTACGAGCATATAAATTAGAACAACCAGATAAATCCCACTACGCAAAACATCTACTTGATACCAATCATTCATTGACACCTAACACAAAACTAGAAGTGCTGCATATTTGTGAAAAGAAACAAGAACTGGATTTCTTTGAAGAATTGGAAATTAAAAGACATTTAAGAAACACAGAATATGAAGTTGTCAATGAACAGTTAAATCTAGGGAGTTCTCCACTAATAAACTGTCTTCTTAAGTGATAATTGTAAAGATCAGCAGATATAGTTTTCCTGGTTTTCTATATCATTGCACAGTTATACTGATCTTAATTGGGAAAATGATATCCAGGATATCACCATAGGGCTAATATATCTAAGCTTCAGTATTTGTAATATCACATCTTCTTCTTTTTTCTATAAACATATATTAAGTCAATCACAAGTTAGGTCACTCCTTGGTCTAGCCAAAAATAACTACTAACATCAGGTAGGCATCAAATGAAATGTAGCTTCTGTCATTCTGACGATGATATTGATTTATCGAAACAATTGTCAATTTTTTAGAATTTTCAATAACTTTTATTATATTGTGGAATTAACTAGAAACCAATCATTCATTGACACCTAACACAGAACTAGAAGTACTGCATATTTGTGGAAAGAAACAAGAACTGGATTTCCTTGAAGAACTGGAAATTAGAAGACATTTAAGAAACCCACGATATGAAGTTGTCAATGAACAGTTAAATCTAGGGAATTCTCCACTAATAAACTGTCTTCTTAAGTGATAATTGTAAAGATCAGCAGATATAGTTTTCCTGGTTTTCTATATCATTGCACAGTTATACTGATCTTAATTTGAAAAATGATATCCAGGATATCACCATAGGGCTAATAATATCTAAGCTTCAATATTTGTAATATCACATCTTCCTCTTTTTTCTATAAACATATATTAAGCCAATCACAAGTTAGGTTACTTCATGGTCTAGCCAAATATAACTACTAAACATCAGGTAGGCATAAAATGAAATGTAACTTCTGTCATTCTGACGATGATATTGATTTATCGAAACAATTGTCAATTTTTTAAAATTTTCAATAACTTGAATTATATTGTGGAATTAACTAGAAACCTTGAGTTTCATTTAAAAACACTAATTACACAATAACTTTTATTATATTGTGGAATTGACTAGAAACCGTGAGTTTCATTTAAAACACTAATTTAAAACCGTTTATTTTTCATTCACTTAACCCCGTATGATGGTATCTTCTGGAAATAATTTGCAGTATAAAATGCCGCAATATTACCGCAATACTAATTTGTCGTGCTTCGGCTTCTTTGTTTCATGTTCAAACAATAATCTCCATATTTTTAAATATTGTTCTTCTATTTCTGGCGAAACTTTCCAGATTACCTGCATGTACATATTCAGTTTTTTCTACTTTGCTCAAATTTATATAAAATATCTGCAATTACTCCACACCAGAACTCCATCTATCATTATAATGATGGACGAAGGACTAATTGAATTGACGAAATAAATAATTCCACGTCTACGGCTATGGCAGAAGTGTAAAATATTCAGAGGTTTTTGGATTTGGTATATCTGCTAATGGGTTTTCACCGATGTCAATGAATTCTAAGTTTATTCGATTACTGAAATCCGACAAGTTTGATAGCAGCGTGATTCAATATGGAAGCACAAATATTTAAACTGTGTGTATTTCCTTAATATCCGTGATAATTGGAATTTAAGTTTGAAAATGTTGGTAAATAACAAAAGGGAGGAATCATTTGGATTGTGTTGTGAAAAATCCCTAAAATTTGAATTATTTCACATCCAAAAATGTTTTAAAGAAAATTTCTATCAAAGACTATGGAATTAGTTCATATTCAGAAAATATCCAGTAAGAAATTGTCAGAGTGCGGAAAAAATAACATAAATCTCATCGTGGATACAGTTTCTCAGTTATTCAATAGATAACCTATGTGGACCAGGGTCGATAATTTTGAACAGGATAATTCCCATTAGAAAAGTAAGAAAATATATCAAAAATAAGAGAATAAATAATTTACGGGCGATTAGAGGTCAGGAAGTGGAATGGTGTGAAATTTTAAAGGTGGGAAATTATTTCAGGAAAAACACGAAAACTCGAAAAAACTAAAAGGGCAGAGTTGTCGGTGAATAAAAGATGTATAGCATTGCCATTGATTAATTTCATATTTTTAAATTTAATCGCGAGTTACAGTTTGCTGACCCACGGTTCATGCATGGTATTGTACTTTGAGCTTTCGTTATAATTCACAGACGATGATCCTTGTTTCAACAAATTTGTACTGACTAGTCTGCAGAATTGCATATTTTTAGTCTGAATTTATTTTAGTATATATGTTCGATTACTTGAATACATTGAATATAGTGTATTTTGTGATTAAGTTGTGTAGTTGTTGTCAATAAAGTATCTTTTTAAAAAGTAACATTTTGGGAAGTAACACTTAATTGGCGCAATCATTAGTATAGTGGAAGAGCCCTTAGTGATCCCATTCGTTATCCACTTCAAGAACCTTTGGGAAACGTTAAAATTCTTCCAGAAATGTCAGAAGAAAAATAAAAGTATGTGAAGATCATCCATAATTATTAGAAGAAATAAAAATAATCGATATAAATTAGGAAGAAAACCCTTTGGATAACCAAGTGAAATTCATCCAAAAGCTTCAGAAGTAAAGAAACAAGAAGAGAACGAAACTAGTAACCGGAATGCACTCATAATCACCCCACCTCAAATCAACATCATGCATGAATTTTGTCCAAAACACATAGAGATCCTATCCCCATACGATGGAAATCCCAACGAGCTGTACAGATTCATTAATACCGCTACTCTACTCTTAAGCCATCACTGGGACAATAACAACACCCAAAGATTTCAAAATCACTTCCTATTCCAAGGAGTCCTAAGTATAATCACAGGAAGAGCTCAGTCTCTCTCTATGTACTCTCTCTCTCTATGTACAGATAAGAAACATACCAACAAAACTTTGATCCAAAACTTCGCCGACCAGCATAATAAGAATTCTTTCACAAGAGACCCAATGAATCTCCACAGCAGTAATACGAAAAAGTAATGGGTCTGCTAAATACAATATATAACTACATAGAACTTCACAATGGCGATAATAACATAAATGCAAGTTTGAAGAGTTTTTTTCAGAAACAAGCTTTAACAACTTTCCTAGCAGGACTTGGGGAGCCCTTACGATTCACTATCAGAGCAATGAGAGCAAGCAATCTATCTACGGCAATCCAGTACATCCAGGAAGAAAACAATATAAGGTATATAAGGTAAGCAGTAAACCCTCAACCAACAACCAGCCGGCATATCAGCGCTAACCAGCAATGTAAGTCACTAGCTCCTCTTATGTCTTCACAATGGCAACCATCAACTTTCAGACCACAATGGCAACCATCAACTTTCAGATCAAAATGGCAACCACCACCTCTCCGACCGCAATGGTAGCCACAACCTTAATAGTCTGGACCTAGGCCATCGGCGCAGCCAAATAATTTCATTCAACAAAGCCAGAAAGTATTTCCTGGATCGACAAGGTTTCAACAATTCAGTTGGCCACAACAAAAAAACACCTGGAGTAATAAACCTGGAATATCTCAGCCACAGAAACAAACACCGATGAACATTGGCAATAGAGCTGAGACTCAGAACCGAAACTGGAGACCTCAACAACAGCAAAATCCACCAAAATTCATATCCGATGATTTACTTAACATTGATTATGGTAACGAAGCCTATGGTTATGATACTAACGGATTTGATGATGAAACAGCTCAAGATTATTACCCTCATGAGACAACAAAACCGGATGAAGAAACTTTCGTAATGACTACGAAGAACAAACTACAAATTGTCGGGAAAATGCCGAAAGCAGCAACGTTACGTAATACAGCTGAATTCTTACCAAGATAAAAGGGAACTAGGTACCCTATATAACCCTATCCAACCCTCTTCTTAACCCTCCGTTAGTCGCGCGTGTATCAAATTAATACATAGCATTATTTTTCGTTAATATCTAAAAACTTATTGGAGCTACGACTTGGAAGTTTGCAATAGCCTTCGGGCAATTTGTTTCAAACACATTCCCAGAAATTCAAGCGCTTAGCACCACTCGCAGGACCCTTAGGTACCTAAAGGCACCGAAGGGTCGGGTTTGTATCAGTCTGATACACGCGCCACTCAATGTGTTTGTTGTTTGAGACCACTGAGTCTATTTATTGAGATGTTCTTTTCGAGATAAGACAATGTTAATAGTTTGTAAATCTTTGTTTTTGTATTTTGTGAATTGCTTTTTTTATAAAAGGAGTCAGTGTTAGAGCTGCATCATGAGTGCGTCTAAAAAAATATATGATTTTTCAAATCCTGAAGACATTGAAGAATTAAATCGTTTAGGTTTTGATGAAATAGATGAATTTAATATTGCAATCATTGGAGGAGATATTAGTGACTGACGAATTTAAGTCGGATGACCACGTCATGACAAGATCGGTTTATTTTGAGACTGATAATAAAGTCAGTGAAGAAGAAGTTGCAGCGGAAAGTGAAGAAGATCAAGAAGAAGCTAATTATTTTCTCGGTATGTAAAAAAAATATTATGTAAATGTTTCCATAATTATAATTATTGTAGGTAAAGATGGAACCCGTTGGAGTAAAATTCCCTATATGCAAACGCAAATGCGGTCTCACAACATTTTGGTTAGGTTACCAGGTGTTGTAGATCAGACAGCGTTGGATGTTGATAAATAAATTGATTGCCGGAATCTCGTTTTTAGTGATTACATTTCGAATTTGATAGTATTGTATACAAACTAATATATCATAATTATAAAAGAAAACTTTCAAGGAGAACGCATCAGCCTGCCTACTGATAAAGTCTAAATAAAAGCATTTTTCTGTCTGTTATATTTGGGAGGTGTTTTTCTTGGTGGCCATCAAAACTTGAAGGATTTTTGGGCGACTGATGGTCTAGGAATAAATATTTTTAGATTGCCAATGTCAGAAAAACGATTTAAATTCCTTCTGAGATGTGTGCGACTTGATGATCGGGAAACAAGAGAAGAACGACGGGCATTTGACAAATTAGCGGCAGTTAGAGAACTCCTTCCCTATTTTATTGAAAACTATAAGAAACATTACCATCTTGCACAATATGTCACAATAGACGAAATGTTGCCTGCTTATCGCGGAAGATGTGCATTTAGACAGTACATACCGACAAAACCTAGTAAATACGTTATAAAAATCTATTGCTTGAGCGATGCAATAGTATATTACGTAACGTGTGTTGTAAGAAGCATTTTACGCACGAACGGAAATGTTACGCACTCGCCGCTGAGCGGCTTCGTGCGTAACTTTTCCGTTCGTGCGTAAAATGCGTTACAATACGAGTTACGTACTATACTTTACCTACGACCCACTTGTACTTGTGTTTATAATCTTATTGAGGTATTTAAAGTACAAGTAAAAACGTACATCCTCGATGCCCAGCCAAGTTTTATAAAAGTCGCTCCTCGATGCCCAGCCAAGTTTTATAAAAGTCGCTCCTCGATGCCCAGCCAAGCATCTTAGAAGTTCACCCTCGATGCCCAGCCAAGTTTCGTAAAAGTCCGTTCTAAGTAGTATTTATTTCTATTAAAAATGTATCTAGAATTACCGGTGTTAAGTTTATATTTGTTCTATATTTTTTGTTATATTATGAAAAGGCAACAGTGTCAGCCGAGTGCTGTCAACCTGTATTTATTGTTAAAGAAAACTTTTTTATCGACTGTCGATTGTGTTGGCAAGCGAGTTGTGAAAAAAAATAAAAGAAAGTTGTTATGTAATGTCAATAGAAACAGAACGTCATGAAAAATATATATGTCACGGTAAACGAATAAATAAAATTTTTATAGAAAGTATTGGATTTTTGTCACGAATTTATGTATAATCATTCACATAACAGTTCCTTCATCCACACAGCCATTTATTTATTGCTCTCCTTGAGCTGGTCCTTCGTTTACAGCCGTTATACAAAAAGCCATGCCACGATAATAAACATGGAAGCTTCGAGCCAGATTTGAAACTACAGCGACCTGGTGGACCTGGAGGAACATATATAGAAACAATAATGCCGGTGAGCTCGTTCTAATTATTTAACCGCTTTAATTCCTGCCAATCATTCCTTTTCTTTAAAGTGTGTAAAATCAGCTTAGCCTCTCTCGTATCGTATCGTACGTTTTCTCGTTATTAATTGATTTTAAATCGAAAATTTAAATCAATCGCACGTCTTATTTTAGTATAAAAGTAATAATTACATCGTTATTTGTTAATTCAAGTAATAGTGACATTCCTGTCAAACATTAATTCGCAAATTAAACACGCTTCTAAGATACTCGTTTCTAAAGAAAAAAGAATTCTCGTTATTATTTAGGATATTTATACATTATAAACGTAAATTAGCTATCATTCTCGTCATATGCCAAGAAAAATGCCGCGAAAGGATCAAAAAAACTGTAACATAGATGTTAGCTCTGATGAAGTTGAAATTTCAGAATTATCGCACGTAAGACAGGTTATTAGGGATAGATTAGATCGGTTTTCAAATTATTTATCGCAAAATGAAGAAAACCTTGACCAATTTCAAATCGAATGTCGATTAAAAGGCGTCGAAGACGATTTTTTAGAGTTTGATAGGGTCCAAACGCGTTGAGAATATTTAGATTCCAATGAAAAGGCTAATAGGTTAGACACCGAATCGTTATTTTACATGGAAATGTCTAAATCAAAAAAGATTATTGCTAAATTTCATCAATTAAATGATTTCAATATAAAACAGTCTCAATTTCAAACTACTTTTAGTCCTAATTTACAAAATAAAAGCGTTGTTGCCAATCTTCCTGATTTAAATTTGCCTAAATTTTACGGAAAATATGAAACCTGGTTTAGTTTTCGCGATCAATTTGAAGCTTTGGTAGAAAACCGACAGGATATTAGCGAGGTGTCAAAATTAATGTATTTAAAATCATGTTGTCAGGATGACGCATTGAAACTGATAGAAAATTTGGATTTAACGGCCAACAATTACACAATTGCCTTTGACTTATTAAGAAAACGATATGAAAATCGTAGAGCTATTATAAACACGCACGTATGTCAATTATTGTTCGAATTACCGAACATTACACGAGAATCTTCATCGATGTTAAGAAAATTGTTAGATTTATTATATCAACATTTATCTGCATTGGAAAAATTGCAATTACCTGTTAAAATGTGGGACGCTTTATTGGTTCCAATAATTTTGCAAAAATTAGATGACCGAACGAAAAAGGAATGGGAAAACAAACAAAATGATCAAAGTTTGCCAACAATGTCAGAATTCACTGAATTTCTAACAAAAAAGTGCTTCACTTTAGAAGCCGTTCATTCTATGGATAGTTTAAAACACAATAATTCAAATGAATTCACTTCTTCACGTATTAAAACACCATTCAGAAAACAAAACACAAACTTAAGGATAGTGGGACACGTTCAATCACCTATAAACACATCAAATGAAAACACATGTTTAACTTGTAATAAAAATCATTTTATTTATCAATGTCCAAAATTTATTAATTTAAATATTAAGGAAAAATATCAGGAATTATATAAACACAAATTATGCACCAACTGTTTAAGATCTGGTCATTTTAAACAAGATTGTTCATCCAGAGGATGTAAAAAATGTGATTTAAAACATAACACCGCATTACACGTAGACAATTACAGACAATTTCAACAAAACATTCAAAATCCGATACAACGTTCACAATATGGCAACGCTGCCTCGCAACAACCATCGTCGCGTCAGGCGTATGCGCAGCCAAGAGATTCAGCCGATTCGAGGGTCAATCAGCAAACAAGCACGTTCTGCGCTCCTGGTCAAAATGAAACGTCACAACACTCAAGACCTACTATATCGACAAGAAGCCAGAATATATCATCAGAAATAAATCAATCAGATGAAAATTATACACAAAATGGTAATTTCGACGAAGAAAATATACAAGCAACCCACACGTACACGATTATTGATTCGAATCAAGTTTTATTATCCACTGCAACGGTTCTTATTCAAAACGATAGTAAAAAATGGATTAAATGTACTGCGTTACTCGACTCAGGTAGTCAATCGACCTTAATTAGTGAAACCTTAGTAGAAAAATTAAGCCTAAAATGTCAAAAAATTGATATACCGTTAGCTGGAATAAATCAAATCGAAACGAAAATAAATTATAGAACATGTGCAAAGATTAAATCAAAAAATGGAGACTTTGAATTAAACTTACAATTTTTGGTTTTATCTCAAATTACTTCAAAATTACCGTTAATTAATTTTGATAAAACCCTATTAAAGTTACCAAAAGGACTCGAACTAGCAGATGAACAATTTAACGTACCAAAAAAGATAGATTTATTACTCGGAGCAGGTATTTTCTTTGACTTATTAAAAGAAGGTAAATTAAAATTAGGATAAAATAAACCTGTACTACAAGAAACATCTTTGGGATGGATCATAAGCGGAAATCTTCATTTAAATAAGGAATCAAATAAAATGCAAGTTTGTAACGTTAATACAAAAATATCGAATAAGCAATTAAATGATACTTTAACCAAATTTTGGCAAATTGAAGAGCTGGATGCTAAAATTTTGTTGCCAAAAAGTGATCAGTATTGTGAAGAATATTTTAAGGCAACCACAAAACGAGACGAACGCGGAAAATTTATCGTAAAATACCCTTTTAATCCAGAATGCCATGATTTATTGGGAAATACAAAAATTATGGCTTTGAATCGTTTTAAAAATTCGGAAGTACGTCTTGGAAAAAATGACGGTTTAAAATCGCAATATATCAATTTCATGCGAGACTATGAAAACATGGGACACATGACATTTAAAGGATTATTAGAATCGGACACTTCAATAGAAGGACAAACATTTTTCTTACCGCATACCGCTGTTTTGAGAGACTCGGCAGTTACCACGAAATGCAGAGTTGTTTTCGATGCAAGCGCAAGGTCAAGTACAAATATTTCATTCAATGATTTAATTTTAGCAGGCCCGACTATTCAGGAGGATTTATATTCTATTTTGCTCAGATTACGTTTAAGAGCTTATGTTTTGAGCGCTGATATAAAAATGATGTATAGATGCATAGATATAGATCCAAGCGAACGTTGTTTTCAGAAAATAATCTGGCGAGAAAAACCAGATGAACCTATCAAAATTTATGAACTTAACACGGTTACGTATGGCACCTCAAGTGCACCGTTTCAAGCGACACGCTCTTTAAAAGAGTTAGCGTTACAGAATAAATTAGAATATCCACGAACATCGCAAACTATTGAAAAATGTTTTTACATGGACGATTTATTAACCAGTGTAGATTCTAAACAAGAAGCTATAGAAATTTACCATGAGTTATCAAAAATATTAACGGGCGCAAATTTTGAATTAAGGAAATGGTCATCAAACAACAAATCAGTTTTAACTTATATAAAGAATTCAGTCAGCAGTCAAGATGAAAATTTTGTATTATTTCAAGATGAAAAACAATTAAAAACATTAGGAATAATTTGGGACGCTAATGAGGATGTATTAAGATACTCATTAAAGCTAGATGTAAATGAAAAAAGTATTACCAAACGCTCGATTCTGTCGTTAATCGCCCAAATTTTTGATCCGTTGGGTTTGATCAGTCCAGCGATAATTAAAGCGAAATTAATTTTGCAACAACTTTGGCATCTAAAATTAGATTGGGATGAAAATGTACCTGCAGAACTAAAAAATATATGGCTCGAATTTGTCACACAAATTGGTTATTTAAATGAAATAAAATTTAATAGGCACGTCTTGTTAACAAACGCAAAAATAATTGAAATATATGGTTTCTGTGACAGTTCTGAAAAAGCATATGGCGCGTGCGTATATTTATCATCTACAGTGAATGGCAAAAAAGAAATAACATTGTTTACAGCAAAGTCTCGAGTTGCTCCACTTAAAAAACAAACATTACCACGTTTAGAGCTATTAGGTGCTCTTTTATTAGCTGAGTTAATTTTTAAAATAAAAAATACCTTAGACATTCATATTGACAAAATAACGTATTTTACAGATTCGACGATTGTATTAGCATGGTTAAAGATTGAACCTTGTAAGTTAAAAACGTTTGTTGCAAACCGCGTAATAAAAATTACTGAAATTTCAAACGTGAATAATTGGAAACACGTAAACACAAAGGATAACGCCGCAGATATAATTTCTCGAGGATTAAGTCCTAAAGAATTGCTCGAACATAAGTCTTGGATAAACGGGCCCGAATTTTTAAAGAGCAACTTAATTTACAAACATGATCGTGAATCTAATTTTAATGATGTTCAAAATTTACTCGAATTAAAAAATCAACCAATTTCATTAATTATTCAAGAACAAAAAACCGAATTTGACATTTTTCAAAAATATTCAAATTTTTATAAATTATTAAACGTGACAGCTTATATTTTACGTTTTAAAAATCGTTGTTTAAATAAAGAAAAGATCAACAATAACGTTAAGTCTCAGGTGTTAACTACCCAAGAGTTGAGTGAAGCACAAAACAAATTAATCAAATTAGCTCAAAATGAAATATTTAAACAAGAAATTGCAGATCTTACAAATTCAAAAAACGTAAATAAACAAAGTAAACTTACGACCGTTTTTAGACAGTCAAAATATTTTAAGAGTGGGTGGTCGATTATCGAAATCTTTAGTTACATTTGATCAACAGCACCCAATTATTTTACCCTATAAACATAAACTCACTGATTTAATAATTTTAGATCAACATTTAAAGTATCTTCACGCAGGAACTCAAAATTTATTATCTATTATCCGTTTAAATTTCTGGCCACTTAATGGAAAAAATGCAGTAAAACGTATAGTAAAATCTTGTATTAGATGTTATAGAGCCCATCCAAAACCTTGTAAATTTATTATGGGTGACTTGCCTAGTTCAAGAATAAATCCAAGTCGGCCATTTTCAAATTGCGGTATTGATTACGCCGGTCCTATTTTAGTTAAAGAAGGCACGTTAAGAAGAAGCAAATTAGTTAAAACTTATATTTGTATATTTATTTGTTTCGCTACTCGCGCAATTCACATAGAGTTAGTTAAAGATTTAACAACACATAGTTTTTTAAATGCTTTAAAACGATTTTGTTCTCGACGTGGAAAGCCTAGTTATATTTACTCCGATAATGGGTTGAATTTCGTAGGAGCTAACAATTATTTTAGTGAGCTTTATGATATTCTCAATGATAAAAAACATAACGATTCAGTTTTAAATTTTTTGGCACGTGACAGAATAAATTGGCATTTTAATCCAGCCAGATCAGCTCATATGGGTGGTTTGTGGGAAGCTGCGGTTAAGTCCACAAAATTCCATCTTAAACGCGTACTCGGTGAATCACATTTAACTTACGAGGAAATGTACACGCTACTGGTGGAGATTGAGTCTTGCTTGAACTCACGTCCTTTGAGCCCTTTATCCGATGACCTTACCGATTTCCTACCCTTGACTCCTTCTCATTTCCTTATTGGCGACTCATTAGCAAGTTTACCAGAAGGAGACCTCAAAGAAGCTAAAATTTCCAGAGCGGATCGATACTATCGACTACAACAACTCAAGCAACAATTTTGGGACCGATGGTCAAAGGACTATTTAAGCCAGCTGCAGACTCGCTCCAAATGGAAGCTTGATGTTGAACCCGTTTTAAAAGTTGGATCCATGGTCGTTCTAATTGAAGATAACTAACCTTCTTTAAAATGGCCTCTCGCTCGTGTTGTGGAATTACATTATGGTACTGACAATGTGGTGCGCGTAGTCTCGGTTCGAATGGCAAATGGTAATATTTTGAAAAGAAACATTTCTAAAGTTTGCGCGCTACCAATCGAGAACTGATTTCCAAGAATATATATATTAATCGAAATGTATATATGTACTGTTTTGTTGTGCCGCAATCCTCTATCATACTTATCTTCATTGAAAAGTGGGCTTTTCAAGGCGGGCGGCATGTTAAGTTTATAGTTGTTCTATATTTTTTGTTATATTATGAAAAGGCAACTGTGTCAGCCGAGTGCTGTCAACCTGTATATATTGTTAAAGAAAACTTTTTTATCGACTGTCGATTGTGTTGGCAAGCGAGTTGTGAAAAAAAATAAAAGAAAGTTGTTATGTAATGTCAATAGAAACAGAACGTCATGAAAAATATATATGTCACGGTAAACGAATAAATAAAATTTTTATAGAAAGTATTGGATTTTTGTCACGAATTTATGTATAATCATTCACATAACAGTTCCTTCATCCACACAGCCATTTATTTATTGCTCTCCTTGAGCTGGTCCTTCGTTTACAGCCGTTATACAAAAAGTCATGCCACGATAATAAACAACCGCAATTGCATAAAATAGCGTATACACCTCTCGACTAAAGTGACATTAATCCCTTAGGTGGATTACTTCCCTCAGGAATCAAACCCACCCGCGGGATTAAATGGGCCACTTTAGTCGCTTGGTGTATAGTATACTATTGTTTACTAATATGAGATACATTCAGACAGCTCAAAGATGCGGATTGAATGAAACGGAACCAATTATCATATAATTCCAAATAACTCTTAGTATTAAATGCAATCTCATATCTAATAAATGTTATCTACCAATTATATATAGAATAACATTCAACGTCAAATATCTAAGTGATACATTTTGAATAAAATGGCTACGTCTATTGACAGTTGCTAAGTGGTTGCTTTGGAAGCCGTGCGATTTGCTTTACAGCCGTGCGTTTTGTTTTACCGTGCGTAATAAAAGTCTTACATTGATTGCCGACTGTGTTTTTCACTACTTAAAGGGGTGGTCGTAGGTAAAATTATTTTATGTTTCCAACATGGAAATTTATTGTGGTCAGCAACCGGAAGGACCGTTTAGAGTAAGCGATTCTTCCAAAGATGTGGTCATGAGATTAGCGGAACCAATTTTTCAATCTGGACGTAACATCACAGCGGACAATTGGTTTACGAGATTAGGATTAGTCCGACAACTAGAAACTAAGAAGCTATTTTATGTAAGAACCATTCGAAAAAATAAAAGAGAACTTCCACCTGCTTTTATACGGCCCGCAAAAAGACAACAATTGGACACTATTTTTGGGTATTCAAAAAACGAAACGCTAGTTACGTACGTTCCGAAAAAAGGAAGAATAGTATGCACGTCGGTTCGAACACAATATCGTATGAGAAAAAACCGGAAATAATAAATTTCTATAATAAAACAAAATCGGGTGTAGATGTTGCAGACAAATTATGCGCTACCTATAAAATGTTAGCAAAAACACCAAAATATGGCCTATGATCATCTTCTCAATGTAGCTGGAATTATCTCTAATGTAATATTTCTTACCCAGAAGAATGAATATTGCACAAGACGAGAGTTTTTGAAAAGCTTAGAACAAGCTTCACTCGATGAACAGTTGATGAGAAGAGCTCAAATGACTAATTTGCCGAGAGCAATTCAGAGTCGGTTGGTAGGCTACGAGACACCTGCTTCAAAAAAATCTGCTGAACTTACAGAAGCGCAACCTGAAGCCAGCACTTCGTCAAAAAAACGGAAGAGAAGCAAACAGTGTTATAGCGAAAATAAAAAACTTCACTTTCTCCTCACTGTTGTGAAAAATGTGGCACATATTTATGTAGCAAACTGCATGCTGAAATTATATGTAGTAATTGCTTAAATATTGATGAAGAAAATATTGAATATTCAGAGTTCATGAAAGCATTTTAAAAAATCTAATAAATGATTCTGTTTTTACCACTTGGTTTCTGATTTTTAAAAACAATTAAAAAATAAGGTACGTGGTAAGATTTTTGTTAGAATATTGAGCGTACAGCTATCAGAATATTTATTGCTTGGCTAAAACTTGAATTATAATAAACAAAATATCACAAATGGAAACGTTTTCAATTTTCTACAAATTTTATTATAAAACGTAAAAAAATTAATAAAGTAATACGTCAAGCAAATCATAAAATGTTACAAATCAATTTTAAAATACATAATCTTAAAAAGTTACGATATCTTGGGAAAACAGACATTTTTTTCAGATGTATCAAGTTGATACACGCGCGACTATTTATGTCATATATACCAACGCGACTAACGGATGGTTAAGGTACTTATCGACACTGGCGCTACCAAATCTTCCTTCAATCCCGACATCGACTCGAAATATTTCCTTGATAATATCAAACATAAACCTTTCATAGTAACCTCCTTTTTCTAATATCATTCCGAAGATTATTGTTATGACTTACCCATATTTTCCGAATTTCAAAAGAACGGAAAATTCAAATTCTACCTCTTCAAATTTCACAAAACTTTTGATTCAAGCTTCTAAAAGTCAAACTCAATTTTCCTGATTCTAAACTCAACACAGAAAATCCTATTCTACCCATTCAATATTACGAAAGTAACAAAACCCAATGATACTTCATCCAATTTGACCCACAGACAATAACTCAAGTCCGAGTATCCGTTAAAGATAGCCAAGGAACGATCATCCTTCCCAAATAAGAGATACAAGGAGATTTCCTTAACGAAAGTATTACAACAGCAACCAATGGTCTAGGATGGACAGAGCTTATCAATGCCACAAACGAACCAATAGAGATAGCTTTAAAAGATCCAGTTAGAAGTTCGGAGATCCATTTACCCGATTACCATCTTTACAAAGCCGACATTATACCTCAGGAATACCAGAGGACAGATGTCGAACATCTACGTAAAACCGATCTTCTCAATTCAGAAGAAGAAGAGCACATTAAACGACTGTACAAAAAGTTTTCAGATGTCTTCCATCATTCAGAGTCACCCCTCGCCTTCACCAACCAAGTCAATCATAACATCAGTACAACAGATGAAGTTCCCACTTACACTATCTCAAACCGCTATCCACACATTCATAAAGAAGAGGTTCAAAAACGAATAGCATCAATGTTAGACCAAGGAATCATTAGACCGAGCAAATCACCGTGGTCGCCTATGTGAGTCGTCCCCAAGAAACCAGACGCTTCAGGAAAAATTAAATGGCGAGTAGTGGTAGACTACCGTTGAGTTAACGAGAAGACAATAGATGATAGATATCCAATCCCAACCATCAAAGATATCTTAGACAGACTAGGAAGATGTCAGGATTTTTCTACCCTCGACCTAGCTAGTGGATTCCACCAGATTGAAATGGCAGAAAAAGACATCCCTAAAACTGCATTCAACGTCCAGAACGGTAACTATGAGTACCTCAGACTGGCGTTTGCACTTAAGAACGCCCCTGCAACATTCCATAGAGAAATGGACAACGTTTTTAAAGGATTGCAAGGAGAAATATGTCTTGCATAATATATGGACGACAAAATCGTATTTTCTACGTCCCTACATGAACATCTTGTCAATCTTGCAAAAATCTTCAGAATACGGGATTTGAGATCCAGGTAAACAAATGTGAATTTCTGAAAAAGGAAGTTAGCTTCTAAGGTCACATTGTGACTTCAGAAGGAACTAAGTCAAATCCAGACAAAATCAAAGCTATTGTCGAGTACCCAATTCCGAAAACAGCCAAAGAAATTAGAGGATTTTTTGGAATAACGGGCGACTGTTGAAAATTCATCAAATACTTTGCCCGAATAACTAATCCTTTAACTTAAGATTGTGTACTCCATCGGACGTGGGAGAGCTCTGACGGTGTATCTACGATCCACCAACTTGTCTTGCGTGAACCACTTGTTCGTAAAGTGATGGAAGAACTTCTCAGCAGTCGTTCAGGAAGACATTACGGAGTTGGGAAAACCTTAGCCAGAGTTCGTGAACGATTCTATTGGGTCAACTGTCGCCAATACGTTACAGAATGGTGTAAGAAATGTTTTTCCAGTCATTTTTGATTTTATCTGCGGAAAAATTCCTAGTGAGCTGAATTTTTATATACACCTTTATTACGGCATTTCAATCAAGATGTGGAAAATCGACATTGATATCGGGCCGGCTAAAAAAGTTATAAAGGTCAAAAGGCCACGAAAATAAGTTTTTCGCAAATATCTCCCGATCTATTGCTCAGAGGTCAATAAAGGTTATTATAAAAATTGTTTGTCGTGGAATTGTCTACAAAAAATATCTCTTGCATTTTTCTGTAGAATCAACCGTTTTCGGAGTAGAGCTCCGAGAAAGCGACTATATTATAACGATGCACTCGTTTCCTCACCACCTTCGAGGTAGAATGCGGGGCGCGTATTTGTTTACATGGTTTTCCCCGTAGGCATAATCCATGATATGTAATAAGAGGTTTTTTTACGAGTGATTAATTTTTTATTTGAATACAGAAAAATTTAGAAAAATTAACTTCAGTATATAATTTTTTTTAACATTAATTGTCGATATCTTCAGTTTCTGTGTCATCCACAGTTGCTCACAAAACGTCGAGTGGACTTATTCCTATATTTAAATCAATATCTTCATCATTGGTTGACTCTGCGTTTAAGCATGACTGGCCACGGCAATGGCCACAAAATTTTGAACATCATAATCCAATTTTTCTGCATCCACATTTGCCGCTGCAACCTTTTGTACAATTACAGAAGATTGTGTTTAGTAGATTATCGGGTGCTGGTGGTAATAAAGTTGTTATTGACTGCAGTATATTATTTTTTAACTCCCAACCCCACTGTTCTGGATCAATTTCTCTTCCTAGCCAGGTTTGTATTTGACAATACACTCGATAAATATGCTGTTGAGTTGCTGAAGAAGTAGGTGGTAATAATGGAAATTTTACAGCTGTACTTTACCTTGTTAGTTTAGCAAAGCTACAGTATTTGTAATTATCTATCGAAAATTCTGATTTTGGAGCACCGTACATTGCTAGTTGAAAATGTGTCCCAGCATTGACAATAACATCTCGAGAGCAATTTTCTTGTTGGAATATTTCTGCAGAATTGTTTAAATCGAGTCTTCTTTCAAACATCTTCATGATTTTCAATTTTTCTTTTCCAAAAAAGCTGAAGTTGTATCACATCCGGTCATGGCATGTAGGAACAGAATATTTTTCTTGCAATGTGGATATTTTTTGAGGCAATCAGTCGAGTATATTTTTGATTCAACATTGTTTTTTCCTGGTTTTTTAAAAAAAATTGATGTAGGTTGATCAAGTATTTGTGTGCGTGCTATGAGAAGTACCAACAGATCTATGTCTTCTCCAACAATAATTGTAGTATTATTTATTGATTTTTCAATCGCTCTTTCAACTATTAAAACGTCAGCATCATCACGTGATTGTCTTGTAGCAATAGCAACTTCTTCGAACTTCTTAATAAGCATTCCAATTAATTTTCTTTTGTTAAATCGATTAGATAAGAATTGTTCTTGACTGATAGGAACTTCCATCGATTCATTGAAGTGCACTTCACAAGATGTAGAAACAGCAGCGGTTCGCCTTACTTGTTCCATCGCTTTGATGTTTTTACTGGTATCAGAGTAACCATCAAAAATGACAACAGTATTTGTTCCGAAATTATTTGATAAATAATTGATATATTTGTGA
This sequence comes from Galeruca laticollis, assembly GCA_963921935.1. NCBI lineage: Eukaryota > Metazoa > Arthropoda > Insecta > Coleoptera > Chrysomelidae > Galeruca > Galeruca laticollis. The sequence continues at coordinate 37,715,253 of OY998179.1, read as the reverse complement.
ATGACAATATGAAATGTATCATTTTTTTGCCATACGACACGATGCAAAAGAAATCCACCATCGATTATGTATGTTGCATCACAAACTACTTGATCATTAATTGGCTCGAAGTAGTCGTATATTTTTGACTTTTGAGTTTTTCTCATGCCAACATTATCAAATTGTAAATATTCACAGAAATTTTCATCATTTTTTTTATTTAAACTAATTCGTTGAAATAGCAATAACGGATCAGTCGTTACCTTGCAGTCATGAACCATGATAGAAGTGTTTACTGATGATAATGCAAGAACTCTGTCAGAGCGTTTTAATTTAATTTCGTCAAATGTTACTCCTATGATTTTTTTAATTGACTGCAGACCATTTTCTTTGGCATTATAACAGTTGATTTTATCATTGCCAACAATTCCTGTTGATACAGAAACTAGTTGATTGCAACTTGAAAAAGGATTATGCAAAGCAAACCACTCTACAAGTTTTTTAATGTCAGTATTATCTCTTTCAATACGTGAATCTCTTGAGTCTACATGTTGATCTGTGGTATCAAATGAAAGGTCGCAAAATTTTTCAATTTCTTCACAAATTGCATTTGTCGCATGCATGCCATATATCCACTTAAATAGGACGCTTTCATGAGTACTCCTTCCTCGAGAAACTCCTCCTTCAGTCTTCATAGACTTCATCAAACTTTGTTCAATAGTCATGTCGGTCCAGGTTCCACAGTTGAATTTTTCTGTGCGTCTCACTGCAAATGTTTTTGTAAAGTTTATATAGTCTTGGTGTCCCATTTTGTCTTTCAAAGCTAACATATCTTGCAAGTATAAATGTGCAGATTTAGCATACAGGAAATGACCAGATGCATGGAAATATGGAAGCATTCGCTGAACACTTGTAAGATGATCATTCCATAACCCTAGTCTCTCAGCGCGAATTAAATCATTAGCTATTGATATCATTCCAATGTATTGTAGCCATAACTGAGCAGTAGGACCGTACTCCTTCAATTTAGCTACTTCGTCATTAAATAACTGTATTAATCCGTTCAAAACATCTTCAGATTCTTCAATGTTATCATAAGAAATCGTCCCTCTCAGAATATCCATGATGTAACCATCCAAAAACTCCTGCAGATTTTGATCGATTGTTAATTTATCATTATATAAGCTTCATTAGTGCAACTCTAATAATTCCATGTCCATGTCCATGTCCACTTCTTGCAAAAGCATGCCATCTCACATTTTGTCTACTGAATGTTGGGCATAAATAGCACTGAGAGCTTCCTTGAGTCCACTTCCTTTCATTATATATCCTATAGATCCAAGAAACGATATAAGCATATGAAAACCACCTAGTCTTACAATAACATTGGATATATCAGATTGAACATCAGCAGCAGCTACAATTGCGCGAGCTTTGTAGCAAAGTGGCTGATCAAAAGTAATGATGCAAGAATTATGTCCATGTGATTTGGCACTACGTACTGCATAATCTAATGTGGTGTAAATTGTACCTTTATTACTTGCAGGATGATGAATGAAGAATGGGAACATTATGGTCTTTATTATTTTTTGTTAGCTTCTCTAAAAATCCATTCCACCCTGGTAGACCGTTAACATCTCTCCACTTTGCGTATGCCCACAATAAGTCGACTTTACTACAAATTGCTTCATTTCAAATAACATTAGCATCAATTTCTTCAACTATAATCTTACTCATTCCAGCTACTTCATTATTTTCGTAAGTTAAAAGAGGTACGTGTGAAACTGCATCTGAATCCTCAGCGCGTAGTTTACTCTTACATTTCACGATGGGCATATCAGCCACAACAGCGTTACTTAGAGAAATGATTTTTATTACACCCATTATATGCACAGTGTTATGCCCATTAATAGTGGAAACATTATTGTCTGCATTATCTGCAGCATACTGTAAAATTACGTCAGGCTGTGAAAGAATACTAGGTTGCGGATGATAAACAGTTGACCCTTCATACGTCACAGCATCGCTATATGAAGCACAAAATCCAAAACTTGACAAAACATATAGTAATCTTTGTGAGTCATACCTTCTATGAAGGAACACAGAAAGGCTAAGTAGCAGCTGTGACGAAAACGATCGTGGACGCATTACACTCATTATAGCATTGGCTATGGCTGTACATTTTGCTTATTTTTTTTTGTTTGGCATTTTTTATTCTTCACAATTGAACGATGCAAGAAATGTGTTAGAGTGTTAGGAATTTCGTCATTAATATTATTTAACATTCGATTTGGTGGTGGATATGAGTCATGAATAATTGTAACAGAACGAATATCTTCTTTAATTATTGATGCAGCAGCTTCTACAATTCGACGTTCATCACAATGATTTTGTTTTTTTTCTTCGTACCACGAATTTGTCAAAATATTACTTGCAGTATCTCGAAAGCAAATAATTGTTAATGATTTACTTTTCGTGGTAATTACAATATTATTCCCATATCGAGCAATCAATTTTTTTATTATTGTTTTATCATCTGGAACGTAATCTTTCATTATATCTTTTAACTCAGCCAATGTGAATTGACAATCGTCATTATTTTCTATGTAATGAAAAACATTTTCAGTGGCAATTCTAATATTTTCACCCTTTCCACTGACTAATAAAAAATTTGAGAAACAATTATCATGATACTTAGCTTCGACAGATACTAAGTCATACTCAAAATTCACACGCTCCTTTACACTTCTTCCATATTTATCACCACGCGCCTCTGCAGCTTTTAAGACTGTGCCTTTAAATGAAAGAGTACTCACTTCTCTAATAACGCGTCTGTATTTTTCTTCTTATCGGGATTGAGATAACTCGAACTACACCAATGCATCCATAGTCTGATGGTTTATTGGAACGTCTTAATAGGACAATTTGCCAATATCTATACGTTATTTGTTTCTCAAAACCAGCAAAATTGAGGTGAACTGATTCCATTGTTCCTCTTATCTTATAGAAGTGCACAACATGAATCCACTTGCTATACACCTTCAATGTTGGTCACTGGTCGAGAAATGAAGCTTCCTAGCGATATCCTCTTCAGAAAACCTCCTCCTTCGTCCCAAGAAAAAGACCAAAGCCTCTCTCAATATGTTGAAGCCCTTCAACAAATGTTAGAGAAGATTGACGAGTTTGCAAGGACGCGACGGAAACTAACCAGCGAAAACATGAACAGACGGTTAGATAAAAACCTCAAAGAAGATATATTTGAGCCCGGTGATGCAGTTTTGTTGTACCAACCCAGAAGAAAGAAAGGGTTAACTCCGAATCTTCAACGAAATTGGGAGGGTATTTCTTCTCTAATTTTTTCAAGTATTTCAGCTACTATGCCATCCATGCCCGGTGTTTTATAATTTTTTAAATTTTCTATAATTTTTACCATTTCACTTGTATCTGCGGGGTCAAAAACATTGTCTTTGAACAGGAATTTTGTCGTCGTGGTTGAGGTGTATTCCGTTTTCTTATTTTACTGGCTAGGTCTGCTCCAACATTTGAAAAATAATCATTGAATGTTTCGGTTATTTCCAAAGTATTTGTATTTTTGATATTATTTTCATTATATAACTCTTTTACTCCTTGATTTTTTAAACCATCACCACTAATTCGATTGATTACCTTCCATAGATTACACGGAGAATTTTTATTATCTAGTATCAGTTTCTTATGAAAATCAATTTTTGCTTTTTAATAAGCTTATTGAGATTATTTCTATAGTTAATAAATAGTTGTTTAGAATTCTCATTCATTTTCACTTGATACGATTTATACAGTATATCTCTGTGTAAAATAGATTTAACAAGGCCTTGAATTATCCATGCTTTTTTCCTGTAATACTTTTATTCATTTTAATGTTATCAGTACAACCAGAAATACAATCTAGAAAAGTATTTAGAAAACAATCCCAAGCAATTTGTGTTTCAATTATTCTATACAATACATTCGAATCTATATTTCTTAATTTATTCCACTAGATTTGCGTAACTATTAATAACGTTTTTAATATTTGGGTATATCAGTGATAGTGGTGTCTAATACATAGGCTCCACAAATGTTTTCAAGATTTTTATCTTTAAATTTTACGAATGCGTGATCTATACGGGATCCTGAGGGAACTGTGGTTTACTCATTTATCGTCGAGATGAACCCATTCTCACTCATAATATTCAGATTCTTATGAAATAATCAACATCTACGCCATAGGTCGTTAGCAAAGTCATTTGAAACATTGGTTAGCAGAAGTCATGGCTACAAAATTATTTTTCACTTACTCTCATAATACAACCAAAACTATATAAATCACCTTTTCATGCGAAATTTGGTTCGTTACAAACATACAAACACCTAAGGGAAAGCTAACGTAATTTTAATTAAATATATGTGGAATGGTTACTGTTATACAATACCGAATTAAAGTTTTGAATGTCTATATATTATTAGGTACAGCTTACTTTGAAATTCAGTTATTTTTGTCAACATTAATTTTATCAACAGTAAAAACACAAGAGCTTTTTTTTTATCGGATAAATTTCTCTTTGCAACGAAACAGTTTTGCCAATCACTAATTTTACGAGAAAAACTGACATGATAAAATCGCGACACCGAAGGTGGAGCGATTTTATCTAATGTCAGTTTTTCGAGCAAATTTAGTGATTGGCAAAACTTTGAGTCAAAGAGGAATTTATCTAATAAAAGAAAAGCTCGAGTGTTTTTTGGCAAGATAAATTAACGACAGAATATATGGATGAACAACAACAATAATTATCTTTATTAATACAATAAACTACAGAATATATGGATGAACAACAACAATAGTTATCTTTATTAATAGAACAAAGTTAAATAATTACCACACCGATTCAAAATAAAAGCACTATATGTTTAAAATTCAAAAATCTGACAGACTAATTGACAGTTTTTGCAGTTTTGCCAACACTTAATTGCTGTGAAATTATAAGTAACCAAACTTGCGACTCATTGTCATTGTGTAAAAGTGACGTCCACTTACTAGATATTGAGGAAGAGAAGTTTTTATCCGATAAAAAAGGATGCACCTTTTTTATCGATGTCAAAGTGACAATAACATTTCCAGGTATATGACATTTTAACATTGGAGTTAATTTATCAAACAAGAAAACTTTGATGAGTTTCAATTTTATCGTTGTGCGAATTTAATCACAGAAACTTTAAAATATAATTCTTATTACAATTTAACATTATTTTAACTTTAAATGTATATTAGGAAATCCTGTGTCGTCACTTTTTGGGAATCATTTATAATATCGTACAACTATAAACAATAAGCGATGGGTAATAAGAGAATTATAACATTATTTTGTTGTGTACTAAACGCATGAATTGGTACCTCCGCGTACGATTATTGTTACGAACTCGCACACCGAAGCAGATACTAATTACGGTCCTGTAACCTTATGTTTCCGGAGTTAAGAAAATGGCGAGCGCGCCGAATTCTGAGAAGGTCTATTGGGATTTATTGTGACCGTCCTTTTCAAACATGTTCTCGAAAGGCATTTTAAGAAATATCGCGAAAGGCATTTGTCCCATCCGGAATGTTCTAGTGAAGAAGGCTTTGATATAAATACAGGACCGATCAGCGGATGAGTTTAGTTCATGAGTTGATAAAGTGATCTTGACAAATAAACAGTAATTAAGTGAATATAAAAATTAATAAGTTAGTGTGCATATAAATTAAATTTAAGTGACTAGTTAAGTACATATAAATTAGTGTTAGTGAGTTAGTGTTTAAATAAATTAGTAAGTAGCAATACCGAGTGTTTAAAATTTATACCACCCGTTTATTGTTTAAATAAATAACAAAAACATTACATTATGTTAACATTTGTGACAGATCTGATGTCTGTGTTAGTTTCACTCACTACAGACTTGCGTTCGATGAGACGATTCTGAATTCGGATTAAGTAATCGTTGTTGAAAATTGATAGACGATTTTTCACGTACTGAATTACTCGAAAAAGGGAGTTATTATTCCTCCATGCAGTCGCTAACTCGAAACTGCATGAGGGTAGAGTTGGAACTTCAGCGAATTATTGTTTTTCGTCGACAGTCAAGATGCCGGATTTAGTGTTGGGTGATTTAGGCAATAGAGTTGGGTTTATTGTCTCAATTAGTTAATATTAGTGTTTTTAAATGAAACTCACGGTCTCTAGTTAATTCCACAATATAATACAAGTTTTGAAAATTTTAAAAAATTGACATTTGTTACGATAAATCAATATCATCGTCAGAATGACAGAAGTTACATTTCATTTTATGCCTACATGATGTTTAGTAGTTATTTTTGGCTAGACCAAGAAGTAACCTAACTTGTGATTGGCTTAATATATGTTCATAGAAAAAAGAAGAAGATGTGATATTACAAATATTGAAGCTTAGATATTATTAGCCCTATGGTGATATCCTGGATACCATGAAATGCAACTTCTGTCATTCTGACGATGAGATTGATTTATCGAAACAATTGTCAATTTTTTAGAATTTTCAATAACTTGTATTATATTGTGGAATTAACTAGAGACCGTGAGTTTCATTTAAAAACACTAATATGAGCATATTCCGCGAAGTAAGGGTCGAGACAGTCAATTTTCAATTAGTTAATGTTGAGAGTATGCGAGCAATATTTTTTCCCTTTCATGGTGTTACTTCGTACGCACTACCCCTGATACATATTTCTATAACGCGATTCTCAGTGCGTCTATGCATATGTTGATCTGTGGCGTTTTTGATTATTGCAACACCATTGGCTAATTAACGCTTTGACATCTCGGGAGCATTCTGATTGGTTGGCTAGAGTGAACACGATGGTTCTAGTTTAGTCGGTGGACATTCATTTGTTCGTTGGGTATTTAATGTGTGAGCCGTAGAATTTTATATCACATTTTCGGATGAAATAATTAAATATTTCACCTTATATTAAGGGATGACCGACGTGTGAAACATATTTCCCGGGTATCGCTAAAGATTGTTTCGAGTTGTTGGAGATTATAGACACGTGGAAATACCAATTTTTTAGGAGCAGATATTTCAAAGCAATCGTTGTTTTTTATGGTGTAATTCCAATCGGATGTTGATTGTAAGTATTGGAATGCTTCTATAGTTTCATTAACTGAATTGTTCCCGATTATGTCTAGAGATTTGTCCTCTAATCTGATGAAGAGATTTTTTTATAGTGCATACAAAAACTTGTCGGAGGGAAAGCATCATTTAAATAGGCCTTCATTACCACATCTAGGGTGATAACAGCCCTATTTTAGGACTCGATCTGGTCAATTGATAAGAATTATTTCACCTTTTTTTGTATAGAGTTGAATATCGTAGTAATTTCGATCATATTTTTTTTCCTCCATATAAGTTGGTATTTTTTTTGTTAAATGTGAGAAAAAGATAGTTATTTTACTAAACCCAATTAGCGTTATAATTTTCTGATCAAATATGAAACAATGTAGTTTATTCGTTAACTTTTGCCAGCAATATTAAGTAATATCAATATTAGTAGAGTAAGCTTTATAATTAATAGAAGTCTTACTCGTACGAGTTTATTAGATATTTTAGTTTAGGGATAATTAATGGAAATTACTCGTTTAGAGTATATGACTGTCAGAGAAAGTTAATCGATTAGGGGGTAAAGTTTAGATAGATATTTAATTTTGACCATTGAGACTGTCAGAATAATATTAACGTATTTCTCGTTTTATGGTTCTTTATCTTCTCTTCATTCTCTTTCTTCTGCTGTTCTTTTCTCTTTCCTATCCTGGTTTTGGGCTTTGGTTATCATTTTAAATAACTCCAACGTGGGATACTCTATGGGTCAAGTTTGAGTTAGATCAACTCATATGGAAGAAAATTTGATTGTTAACGTGTACTTGAGGAGTACTATATTGGTTCGTTCAGCTTTCTAGATGAGTAGAAGTTGGTAGCCACCGCTAGGAGTCTTCGAACAATAGATTGTGGATTTCACGCAAATTTTGAACTTTGACTTGTTTATGTAAGGTACATTTTACCTATAATATCAGTCGGTGTATGTTGTAGATCATTGATTTTTCCGTTACTGTAAGCATCTTGTGGGAGTCAGTTTATGACCATACTTATGGTAATCAAGTTTTAATCACTATGATCAACATATAATATCAGATTATAGCTGTCATATCATTTACAATTAGCGAATGTGGATTGGTGATAATTACAGCCACTGTAAGGTCATGTAAACGTTACTGTGGCTATTCAATTTTAATATTTTGAGTTATTCGAGTTAGTTGTAGTAAGCGTATGAGCTCATATGATATCATTGCGCCATATTATATTTTAATATTTTCAAATTTCATATTTAATTGCGTAAACGTTATTGCGTGCCATAGATACGTATGGTATACTGTATTGATTTAACCCTATAGTGTGTTACGTTATAAATTAGCACTAGAATCAAACTACCCCTACCTGAGCCATCAGAACACAATACCTTACTTTGAAACATCTATTCAGTTGAACTTAAATACATTAAGTAATAAGAAAAAGGTTATTTCAGTCTTATTTCCTGGCAATGATGATAAGTCTTCCACTTCTCGGCAAACCATACCGGAAAGGCACAAAACATATGTTAGCTCCTGTACTAAATAATGTGAGGATAACGTACCACACTTCAATCGGCCCGTCGCTGCGAGATGTCACACTCCCAGCTATGTTGGAATCAGCCTTGCTGTTGTGTTCTCAACTCTGCCCCCTCCTAGTTTTTATCAGTTCACTATCGCTTGGGTACTGCCAAAATATCTCGTAAATTATTATTCTCATCCTTCAGAAGGTCCGCTTGCATATTTATCGAGTCTAATCACCCGAAAAGAAATAATATTTAGCTCCAGATGTCTACGAAATTATGTATATTTTTAGTTAAGTATTTCGCATTGAAACACTGTTTGAGTATTCTGACCCTAAAAGAAAAATGCCTGACGACTTACCTCATTTCTATGTACATTCCCAGTCATAGTCGATACATATTCTGAACTATATTATAATCAAAATATTTTTAAACAGTATAAACTTTCCATAACCAATAAAGTAGTCAGCTGTTGTTTGACATGCATCGGTTCTACCGTAGAGTAGTTCCGATTCCGATACCGAACTGTTCACGATCTGCCGTAGAGTGCTTACGACTTCGTGCTCTGGAACTGTTCGTAGAGTCACAAAACCGTTCCTGAATTTGTAAATGTTTGTTAAACTATGATATTGTTGTACCATTGTATCGTTACTTTTTATAGATTGTGTTAGTTATGTTATTTTAAATTCTCTTTCTGTGATGGGATTGATAAGATAATACTGTAGCGCCCTCTGGTGTTAGAGGATTAATTTCCCAGGTGTCATATTTGAATATCTCTATCTTGAAATTTCCGTTTTGACCTTCGTTGAACTCAGGTCACGGCTGATTTTTCATAAAGACCACTTGTGTATTTGTAGAATCTGATTATTCTGATCATCCTTAATTGGGAACGCTTCTACAAATACGAATTATATAGTAACAGATTGATTAGTCATTTTGAAGTGTATATTTGTAATCTGAAACTAAAAACTCGCTAGAGGATTTTTGTTGGTTATGAAATTGATTGTGCTGAATGTCAGGATATCCGAATACCTGATCTGTAAGAGATAAGAAAGGCCCATAGTCACTCGTCAAGTCCCAGTGAGACTTCCACGCTGAATACCATCATTGCGAACGAATTAGGAACAAAAAAAACTCCTTGGCCAGGGGTGTTAATTGCATAGGATGTACCATGCCAAGAAGTTATAGTTTCTTGCACGGAAAATCACTCTGAACGACGGCTTCTCCCCAAACTTGTCCATCTCTGGGATAATTGTACAGGATGTCCCATGTGACGAAGGTATAGTAAGGAGTTCATGTATCGCCGTTGGAATCACGAAAATTTTGATGCTCATTAAATATTATTGCTATTATTATCGCTTGTTTATGCTTTCGCTTCTCCAAAAATTGCATTGCTTAAATCTAATGATCATCTTCTCAATTGGTTGGTATTTTGGTTGTAAAGCGGAAATTAAATAGCACTCCATCGAATCGTATCGCGACGCTAATGTTGCCACCTTTACTGCTGCTTGAATTTCTGCGGGTTAGTTAGATTAGCGTACTGACTGTTTCACGAATAACCTATAGATGGTGATGAAATTCATATATGTTTATGGCGTAAGTATCCAGTAATTTTTCTACGACTACACTATAACAGATACCTGTTCAGTTCGCTTACTATTTGCTTCGCTTACGTCTATCATTTTATCCTAATGGGTTATTTGTATATATGGTTTAAAAGTATGCAATATTTTGATATCAATATTACTTAGTTGGTATTGATTAATCAGTTAGTGCTTATTGTTTTGCAACTGATTCCGTAATGGTGATATTTTTTTTGCTAACGGCTTACGTAATTTTAGGCTTACATGATGCTTACGCTTACATAATGTTTATACTTACATAATATTCTCGCTTACATAATGCTCGTGTTTACCTAATGCTTATGCTTACTTATTTTTTTTGTCCTTGTTAAATGTTCAATGATGCTGAATTGTTTATTACTATCAATTGCTTGAGCAAGATTCAAATAACCAATTGTCATAGGATCTAGGGAGACGTTGCTGCTGTTACAATTTTTTTTATATTTCTTTCATTGTTCTCTCAAGACCATAAATCATTTTGGGTACTTTATCTTTTATTTCAACATTAGTTGGTAAGTTATTATTGTTGCTAGTCACTTAGGGTGTTTGCAGGATAGGATTTACCTGGCGCTAGGGATGCGCAAAATTTTGAGAACATCGATGTTGACATCAAATGATACCTCGAATATGCACTATCGATGTTGTATAAACATCGGCTTGAAAATATCGATGTTTCTAAACATCGATGTTTTTGAGAATATGACATATGTCAGGAAAAAATTAAACTGTTAATAAATTGAACATCATTTCTATTCAATGTATTTTAATGATACATCTAATACAATTTATATGAAAGAAAAAATACGTTCAAGGAGTAAACAGAATAGAAAAGAACTAAAACCTAGTTTGATACTCAAATGATATGAATGAGATTACAGCAAAGGCGCAACAATGCCTCCTTACAATTTTGTATAAGGGCATATTTTTCCATTGCGCGGAAGTAAGACAAAGAAAGTGTATGTTTTTCAGTTAAGCTTGGTAACAAACTCCGACGCATATTTTAAAGCATTCATATTTGATAATAAATAAATGTTCGATTTTAAATGTTTCTGCTTTCTTTAATCAAAATAGAAGAAAACATCGGAAAAAACATCGCAAAAAAGGATCGATGTTATCTATAAATATGGAATAAAAAAACGTCGATATAAATATCGAACATCGAAATACAAAATTCGATGTTTTTGAAACATCGATACATCGTGCGCATCCCTACCTTGCGCCCAATAAGAACTTTTCAATTTGCTAATTTGATCAACCCACCCCATCTCCACTGTTTAGCTTAGTCGCGCAAATGCCCATCTGTCTTTTATTTTAGTCGACAGATGATTTGATGCCCTCGTGTGATTTCGGAGGTCTCAAGTGTATTAGAGACTCAAGTATACAGTTTTCTCATTTCTATCAGGTAATTGAGTACTCGCTTGAGAAATTGCATTTGTATGTAAATACTGGTTTGTACGTATTTATACCCAACGAACTATCCAGGCTGATACTCAGGATTCTAATTGGGGGGTATTGTTGGATTTTACTTGGTAGGATATATAGGATTTTACTAGGGGTGGTTTATAGGATTTTACTTGGGGGAATTTTTGGATTTCACTTGGGGTGTTTTTACCTATATAGGATTTTGATAGAGGAATTTATTGGATTTTCAAATGCCATTGGGTACTTGAGGGTACAGCCTGTCATAACTCTTTCGTACAAATTGTGGTACTCAGGGAGTGAGTTACTACTGAGGTGGGATACATTGGTTTTAAAGGGACGGGATATATATTCTTGCTTGGGATATTTGTATATATTGAGACCATCTAGAGTTGGTAAGTCCAATTGAAGATTACATAAATAAAAAACGATATAGGTAATAAGTTTATTATTATGTTTTCGTTACAGAATATTATAATAATTATTGATTTTGGGACACACTATATAGATGTAAGTCAAACAATATTTAAAAATGAAAAAGACAAAAATTTAGAAGCAATAGCAAATATGAAATATCAGAATTATCTTTATAAACCTACACAAATAGTTTAAACTTTAATACACTCTTTGCATATAGTGTAAATAATCTTTGTATCTAAACAAATAAATCCTTAATTTTAATTGGTGAAGTGACAGATAGTAGCCGCGAATAAACATGTGACATTATCTTTACAATGACAGAAATAAAACAAAAGTATTTTGTTGACAAAAAAATTGAAAAACGGCGTTGTTGGGGGATTATGAGAGGAAAAGATAGCAGGAGAAGTCATGAAATTGGATTCTTTTTAATAAAAATTATAAATTAAAAATGAAAAGTTGAAAATAAAACCAGAACATTAATATTATGAAGAAAACTAACCTGTGAGAGACATCCTATGTAATTTTGAACCAGAAAGTGATAAGACATTTATCATTTTTATTGACTGGAAATTATATCAACTGCCATATTACTTATTCCATGTAAAGAAACATTTCATTTTCAACCGAAGTGTATATAACATCTGTGTGCAGCTCTGATGTTATTTTGTCCAACACAAAGACTTGGTGAATTTTATTTATATTATGAATCAAAATAACCAATATACGCCCACTCATAAATCAGCTGAATTCGTATTTATTTGTTAGTTGTATATTTAATAGTTTTAAGAGTTTTGTATAGTTAGATGGGATTGTTGGAATGAGTATAAAAAAGGGAAGCTTACCTTATTTAATATTTCAAACATCACAATATTAATCCATATAGAAAATAGATAACATAACCCACATTTAGGATTAAGAAGCACGTTGACATTCCAATCAGTAGTTAGAGAGAGAAAGAAGTTACCAACGCGCATAACGATCATTTATCGTTGTCGATAATGTGGAAATTTTTACTGGTAATACAGGGTCAGTATGATAAGTAATTCACTTTATACAAATCAACTTGAGAATAATAAAAATAATATTTACTGAATATATACAAATAAGATCTAAATGGTAATTAGTATTGAGTTGCAGAGGAATACTGATAATTTGGAGGTGAGGTTTATAAAGTTTAATTTATATATTGACAATTTGCATTTGATATATATTAAAAGTATTCATTCGAGTTTTTTTTTATTTTAATGATAGAGGTTACATTGAGGGAACCGCAACCTGAGAACAAGAATCTCAGTCATAATTATAGCTAGCCGGATAAGAAAAATATGAAACATAAAAAATAAATATACTAGGAGATTCGTAGGAACTTAAAAAAAGGGAAGGAAGTAAAATTCAAAATTATACATAAAACATAGAACATACATTAATAATAATTAATAATAATATATTTGTAAATATTTTTTTTTGTATTTCATTTAATCGAGGGGGATTTGTGGAATTTCAGGACATTTGGGAGGACCTTTGTAATTTTTTGTAGTTTTATGATACACTTGCACGTAGTTGAGGTATTATCTTGACTTTGTAAGATTTTCTTGACAAAACCAAGACATTTATTAAGCTAAAACTTGGGTAAGTGACATCTGACTTTTATTTATCCACGTATTTGGTAGTCTTAGAGTGGGAAAACTTGTGTGGGTAGTTGTCGGGAGGCAAGATTACCTGGCGCCCTTTTATATTTCATTTAGTATTTGAACAACGGACACCCCTCGTCTCCGCCTAAATGCGCAAATATGCACCGAGTTTGAGGTTGAAGAATATTAGTGTGAATAACGATATGTGGCAACTTTCAAAGACCAATACAATACTTCCAGTATAAATAACTCAATATATAGGAATGATAGATTAATGGTGGTATAGAACGGGATAAACCAGTCGATGTACCCAGCACATGACTTCACGTTATGTACCGGGACTATTAGTTTTCACACAACATTTTTTATTCTAAAACTGTGCTTAAAAAAGAGTCAGCAAATATTTTCTTATAACCAAAATTTCATGAAACTGTACAAAACATGGATTCCTCTTATCAGTATTAAATACATTGTACTACATAATTCCTTCCGAACATCCACTGTAAGCCAAAATTTACAATTTTTTTGGCCAGGACGGCAAAATTTTTGAAAAATTTAACATGCTTCCATAACTAATTCTATAATTACGAAACTATATTATATATAGATTCTTTCCTTTCGCCATTCGCATACTTACTATATTTGAATTCTTCCATTTCATCTTTGTAGATAATATACAGGATTAGAACGTCCTACACACGTAACGATTTATCGCACTAGGCGTTGAACTGCAAACCATAAAAAAAATCGTACGGCTTTCAGTACAGCCATTTTCTTTACACACGATGCAACAACTGCAGATATAAACAACTATTCAGTTTTCAAAAGTAAGAACACACCTACTATTAAGTTGGAGTTTTGTGCATTTATTAAAAAGAAAGAAATTCTAAAAAATGCTAGCAAATCGAAGAGTAAGCACATATTTATTGCATCAGATCTTTGCAAGGAAGATAAGGAAGATCAAAAAATCCTAATTAAGCACCTTAAAGTTGCGAGAACGCAGAAACATATAGCTAAAATTCATGGTAAATATTTAATAGTAAATGGTGTTGAGTATAATGTTAATCAACTACAGTCTATAGATAACTCAACAGCACCAAACGTTGCTCAACAAACGGAGACGCCATTACCAATTCCAGATCCACCTTCAAGCAAGAGTATTAAGAAAAGAGGGATCCCGTCATATCTAGATAGAGTTACAAGAAGCGGCAATTAGAAATAACGGTTATAGTGGTAGGGGAAATCCGTGTAATTTGGACCACCTAAGCAGAAATTAAGATAAGTTTGATATTTGTGATAACAGAATCTTAAAAAAAATTCTTGTTTTCACCCAATAATTACAATTGACATTTCATTTCATAATGACGGAACTAGGAACAATTCGAATGAAAAAAAAATAATTGCAAGTTGAACCGTTCCTGTAATTTGTACTGTTGGCTTGTAATTCGGTTTTAATATATTTTAGTCTCAAAGTATGTCAACACAATAAAAAAAAATAAAACAAATAAAGACAGATATTTTTATTATTCTGCCATTAACATAGACAGTTATTGCAGTAATAATAATTGACATCAGTTATGGTAGCACAATTTTCATGTGCCCAACCCTCACATGTTTTGCACTGAATCCAATCTGCATCATAGTTTTCATCGCAAACAAGACAACAAATTTGATGACCAGTGCGGCCTTTCTCATTTGTCTTTTGATGACATTTTTCCTCGTTGATTTTCTTCTTTTTGCCCTCGTTCTCTTTCTTCTTTTTTTCCTTGTTGCTTCTCTCCTTTGTCGCTACTAACTAACGTTTATGTCTGTTTGTTTTGGGCGTTTGTTGGATTTTCAACTGTTCTTTATAAGGTGTTGCAGTTAGAAC
The DNA here is from genome assembly GCA_963921935.1 of Galeruca laticollis. Lineage (NCBI taxonomy): Eukaryota > Metazoa > Arthropoda > Insecta > Coleoptera > Chrysomelidae > Galeruca > Galeruca laticollis. The sequence continues at coordinate 37,699,638 of OY998179.1, read as the reverse complement.
CACTCCTGAGACATTGATCCGTTTTTTCTTTCGTGGTCCTATTGATATCCCACTTGATGACGGTAGAGGATGAATTATTTCCACTGGGATATAATACTGGTTCTGTGTAGACTGTTCGGTTTCGAGGTCGCCTAAATTCGTTGTTGATGAGGAAGATTCAGAAATTTTTACAGGAGTAGTTTCCAGAATAGATTGTGATGTGGATGGGGCCAATGCAGAAATATTTAATAAAGTATCTTCTTGATGCACAGGATGGGATGTGGAAGGAGAAGATTCAAAACTGTTGATGGTAGTAGCTTTCACGACAGGTTGTGATGTAGTTGGAGCACATGCAGAAGTGTTTGCCTGATGTACAGGATCTGATGTGAATGGTACAGATGTTGTTATTGAAGAATTTTCTTGCTGGATAGGTTGTGATTTGAATGAGATACCTGTAGAAATATTTAAGGAAGTAGTTTCCATCAGAACTGATCGTGATGTGAATGGCTGTGTTTTATTTGTAAGCAAATTTATGTTTTCTGATGAAGGAGAAGTAGCAGAATCAGTTACAGAAATGTTAATTTTATTTTAATCTGAATCAATTGGTCGTTCGGATACTGTCGCAGCTGCAAAATCTACATCGCTGTATACAAAACGGTCAGGAGGCCATAATCCTGTTTTCCGAAAACTGTTCATAGCTGTCTCCATAGTAGCTGCTCTGGGAAACGATTTGCCTACTAGACCGCTAATACTATCAACACTCAAACAATAAATTAACAGCTTTCATTGCAGCATCCATATTTTCTGGTTTCCATTCACCATAAACTCCTTTACTCTTTCTCTCAGATCTCGTTGACATCCTTAAAAAATAGAAAAAATATTTTCTAATTGAATACGTGTAATTCAGACCAGGACCAAATTACACAACAGAGATTGGACCAATTTACACGATAGTAATATTTTCGTCATATTTGTTTTTCTAAGTAAGCTAATAAACCTATCCACTTTTTGATCATAGTATGGCTCTCGTAAATATGTAAGAATCAACCTAATATCATTGATATTTTAAAATATATACTCACTTCGTAGAAATTCAGACACAAAAATAACCTAACCTTACAACACAACACGTGCTACAAATGAACTTACTGGCAATCTGTGAGTAACTAACTGATTCGATTGACATAGGTTCCTGAGTGCACCTCGGTTGGGGAAGGTTTGTAACGAATTAGTGAGATGTCGCTACATATTCCGTTTTTATATTTATCGAATTGGTCCGTTTTACACAATGGTCCAAATTACACGGACTTCCCCTACTTACGCTATTTTTCAACTCTACTCTTTATTTATAGAGGTCATAATTGTGGTATATTGTCTTGTTTTAATACAGTAATAATATCTCTTGAACTTTCATTTGTAACGGTCTTAAATTTTGGTATTATTTTGTTTGAAGCTTGTAATATCTCTTAGTACATGTAGTAAAATGAATGAGCCATTATCAGTTTGCCATATAAATGCAAGATCTATCTTAGCGAATTTTCTTGCATTCAAAGATGCAGTATTAGACAAATTTGATTTAATTACAGTTTCGGAGTCGTGGCTGAAACCACATAATGTTAATAGATTAGTAAATTTACCGGGATTTAGAATGTTTAGACGTGATAGGTCTCCGAAAAAAGGCGGGGGTACTGTTATATATATATCAAAAACAGATTCAATCTAAACTTATTACTAATTTGAATAACATTAATTTCGAACAGTTATGGATTTCGTTTTGTTTTAATAATAAAAATTATGTCTTGGGTTCACTCAACAGACCTAATGATTTTCCTTATCAGGATTTTGCTAATGAATTTGATTTATGTTTAAGCACATTATCGCCATGTTTTGATTATGTTATTTGCGCGGGAGACCTTAATATAAACTTTTTAGAGCCAAGCAACCTACAGTGTAGAACTCTGCAGTCACTTTTGACACTTACAATCTTATTCAAATTGTTAACCAACCAACAAGAGGACCAAAATTACTCAACGTTATAATGTGTTCAGAAAATTTAAAAATCAGTAATGTAAATGTTACTAAATGTCCCTTAGTATCAGACCATTCCCTTCCATTTTGTTGCATTGGATCCCTATCTATCAAAGAACCTAAACCTTTTGAATTTACGTTCCGCGTCTTTAGGAAATTTGAACCGCATCATTTTCATCAGGATTTAATAGCTTCCGATCTTCAACAAATTTAACATCTTGATGACATTAAAAGTAAAATCAAAATTTTAAATTCAACTATTTCAAATTTATTCCAAACACATGCACCACTGCGTCAAGTTAAAATAACAAGAAAAAAGTCTCCATGGTTAACTGATACATTGAGGGACATGATGAAATTTCGAGAGAAAGCATTATTGAAATTCAAAAAATAAAAAAATGAGAATCATTGGAATTACTATAAATCAATTCGTAATAAAGTCAATCATGCAATTAAACACGAGAAAAAGGCATATTTTGAATTTCAACTGAAGCGAAAGAAAAATATCTGGAAAAAAATGAAAAAGCATAACATCATTCGTAACAAAAAAAGTTCAACAGTTATTCCTGATCACTTACAAGATTCCGACTCAATAAACAATCATTTTATCAATGGCATTGGTGGTGACAATAACTCAGATTCTGCTATTCTAAGCCACTATCTTTCAACTAAACTACCGAATGTTGATAATTTCAAATTTAGGGAAATTGATGAGTTGAAAGTTTATGAAAAAATACTTTCAATACATTCAAATACAGCTGGACCTGATAATATTAATATCACTATGATTCTCTATTGTTGTCCATATATTTTATCATTTATTACTCACATATATAATTATTGTCTAAGAAATTCCGTTTTTCCTTTAATTTGGAAAGAATTTAAAGTTCTACCCATACCTAAGACGGATAATCCTGCTGATTTCAATGAACTTCGTCCCGTAAGTATTCAGTGTATCTTTTCTAAAATTCTAGAAAAAGTGATGGATGAACAGATTCGTCAACAATTCGACCTTCTACCTGAACACCGGTCGGGGTTTCGTCCAGAATAGAGCTGCACTACTGCACCCCTCAAAAATTTGGATGATATTTATTCTTATATTGATTCCAACCATCTATACATTTTAATCTTACTACATTACTCAAAGGCATTCGATAAAATTAATCACCCTCTGCTTTTGTAATTATTTAACTAGATGTGTTTTGAAAAACAAGTGCAAAAATGATACAATCCTATTTAGATCATAGATCTCAAAGATTATTTATAAATAAAAAATTATCTAGGAAAATTTACCTATGGCGAGGATTTTCGCAAGGTTCCATCTTAGGACCCTTGCTATTTACCCTATACACCTCCCATTTTCAAATTACTTTAATTATATGAAGGCTCACTATTATGCCGACGATACACAATTGTACGTGTATTTTAAAGAATCAGAAGTTGTAAATGCTTGTATGAAAATTAATGAAAAATTAGAGACTATTGTAGATATTTCTAATAAATTTTGCCTCCAAAATCAAAAGCTATGCTATTTGGACGTAGAATTGAGGAAAATAAAGCCAAAAGTAAAATACATTTAAAAATTAATAATGATAATTTAATTTTAGCTAATTGTGAAAAAAACCTAGGTCTCGTTTTAGATGATTCCTTAACATTCTCCAATCATATCTCATCAGTTATTTAGAAAGCATTTTGCAAGTTAAAACTTCTATTCTCACATAGACAATTATTTAATAAAGCAACCAAAATTATGCTCTGTGATAGTCTCGTGCTTTCACAGTTTAACTATTGATGATGATGTAATATATGAACCAGCCTTAACACAACTAGATCAAAATCGACTGCAGCGAATTCAAAATATATGTGTTCGATTTATTTGTGGTATCAGACGTCGCAATCCAACCTCTAAGCATCTTGCAGACCTTGGCTGGCTGAACATAAAAAATAGACGTATTCTTCATGGATCAGTACTATTTCATAAAACTATGTTTACCAAAATTCCTTATTACCTATCGAAAAAAATTGAAAATAGATCAGAAGTTTACAATATTAATGTAAGATTTGAAAATAAAATTAGTATGCCGAAACATAAAACCTCGTTATTCCGATCCGATCTCATATAATATTGCAAATCTATACAACATAATCCCCGAAGATTACAAAACGTTACCCATTTCTCGATTTAGAGCTAACATTAAAAAGTCTCTATTTAATAAAAGTAGAACGTTGAAATTCTAATTTTAAGCAGGTAAAATTGGCCTTATTCATTTTAATATTTACAGAATTATGTTACATAACTTTTGTTATCTTAGCATGTAAGATATTGTACGAAAGGATATTTGATATTTAGTTTTGTGTTTTGCGGTTACGTGGAAGAGCGCTACTTAGCTGGTGCTTCTAGTACGAAAACATCATCTAAGAGCCAACGTCGCCTTTGCTTGTACTTGTATTCTTATAACAAAGCAATGAAGTCATTATTAATATTATTATTATCATATCGTACTATAACAGTTCTTCACTCTTCTCTTCTTTTCCTGGCCCTACAACTCTGGGTGAGTCTTGGCCGCATCTACTATCGCCCTCCATCTTCCTCGATCTTGTGCTTCCATTTCCCACTGTTGAACTCTCATTCTAGATACATCTGCTGCGATGGCATATTTCCATCTTTTCCTGGGTCGGCCTATTGAGCTTCTACCATCTGGTCTCTCAAGGAATACTGTTTGTAACAATCCGTGGTCCTCTAATCTCAATACATGCCCTGCCCATCTTATTCGATTAGCCTTTATGTGTCTGACTATGTTCTCACTGCTACACAGCGCTGACAACTCAGCATTGTGGCGTCTTCTCCAGTGTCCTGCTGCATCATCTTGTTGCGGTCCAAATATCATTCTAAGAACCTTCCTTTCAAAGACAAGAAGCTTATTTATTTCTCGTTGATTGAGGGTCCAGGTTTCGCTGCCATATGTAACCACCGGGCGTATATTGACTTGTATATTGTTAATTTGGATTATCATCTTAACAGTTCAGATCTCAAGAGTGTTGTAAGAGAATATAGCGCCCTATTTCCTGCCATTATTATTGCTGAGACATCTCTTTCTACTCTATTATCATCTGTAATTATCGCTCCTAGGTACTTAAACTCCTTAACCACTTCAAAGTTGTACTCATTAATGGAAATATTCTGTCTGATTCTAGGTCTTGGGTTCTTGGTTACTACCATGTATTTCGTTTTTTCTTCATTTACTCGTAGACCCAGGTAACCTGCTTCCTCCTCGAGTTGGGATGAGCCACCGTATCTATGCAAAGCAAATAAACGAACCAACTACAAAGCAATGGCCAACTTACAACCAACCCCGCCCAGTGGTGCGGTATTAATGCTCTGCAACACCATTCTGTTCATGTGTAAATGGCATGGAAGTCAGATGTTGAATTCCTGAAATGCGTAAAAAATCGTCAAATGCATGACTACAATATTCAGATCCATTATCTGTACATAACTTTTTAATTCTATCTTCCTTTTGATTTCCAACTATATTTTTGAAGTATTGAAAATTTTCCAGAACTTCATCTTTGGATTCCGAAACATATATAATCGTTTTTCGTGGAAAATCATCTACTAGTATTAGGAAATATTTAGCTCCGCCAAGTGAAAGAGTTTCCATTGGACCGCATATATCAACATGCCATAATAAAGCAAGATCTGGAAAATTTATATATGCCAGTCTTTCATGCCATAATAAAGCATCTGAATTGGCAGAAGTTAAATAATTCAATTGAACCTGTGAAGGAATAAGATTCAACTGATAAATATTATCGACCAAATTTGCTTCGGCAACTATTTTTGCTTTCTAGTCGAAAATTGTGTATTCGTTGTTATAAAAATTAACCATAAAACCATTTTCAACAATTCTACTAACTGATTAAAGATTTGTGAGAAAACCAGGTACTAAAAGTACATTCTTAACTTCTACTGACTGAAGACAATTATTACAATAAACTTGAATATTGACTGCTCCCATTCCTGCCACTGGAAATCTGGTGTTATTGGCTACTAGGATTTCTTTAATATCTGAAGAAACTCTATTTTCCAACCAATCTTCTCTCAAAGTCATGTGCCTTGGGGCTACTGAATCAACATACCAGTGAGTGCTATCTTTTAATCCTGTTAAAAATACTATACAGAATCCAGATTGCAAATTTCTAGTGGATTGGGGTTCTGATTTTTTGTTTTTCTTTAATGCTTTACACTGTGGAGCTTTGTGACCATACCGGAAGCAACGAGGACCTTTATTTGAACTTTTTTTTATTATTTGATGAATTACTGGTGTTACTGTAGAAAGCTGCATCTGTTTTTTGTATTTTAACAACCTGCAATAACTTATTTTTAATAAAATCTTCTATGATCTTCGAACCAGAGCTTTCTATACCCATGATCATAGGCCTGCAGTCATCTGGAAATACAGCAAGTAATAAAGTTCCAATCCATTCTTCACTTACAGGAAAATGAATACCAACAAGTTTATTTGCAGTACAAATAATTTTATTAACATATTCTTCCCCTGATGTACAACTTTCCAGACATGTAGTAATAAGGATTGTGAGAAGTTTTACTCTACGATTCAAACCACTATCTTCAAAAGTCAACTTCAAGGTATCCCATACATCTTTAGCGGTTTCTGCATTTTGTATGTGGAGGTAAATTATGGAATCAACCAAAACAATAATTTTTGATTTAGCTTTGGTTATTTTCTTGTTATCTGTTTCGGTACCTAAGACATCATCCCATAATTCTTCATGCTCTAGAGACGTCTGTAGAGCAAACTGCCATGTTGAATAAATTTCACGCCCTTTCAATTTTTCTATGGCAGGCAAGGCATTTTATGAAGACATTTTCTTTTCCGACCAACTGACAACACTTGTCAAAAAAGTAGTGAACTCTGGATTTTTCCCGGAGATATTATTCTGATCACCTAATGTTCATCAGACTGATGGAAACTGATGCCCAGAACCTGTTGTAATGTGATTTACCGTAGGAATTATTATATTCAATTTTTCTTAAAATATACTAAATATATTTACCACTACTCTCTTATTTTATATTACATACATTGACATACGTCTGTTTTTTTTCTATAACTACCATAAAAAAAATATATTGTTACAGGATGTCTCATCCTCTAACAACACCAGGGTAGTGCAAACTGACAGAACATCGGCCACATACATTTTTCTTATTACTCTTGTAAATGAATACGTATGAATTCGAGGACTTAGTGTCACAGAAGCGTATCTACAGATCATTCATTATGAGAAAAACAAAAATAACTAAATTTTATTTACTAATTCATCTATAACGACCATAATGTTCGTAGTAGTACATCTATTTTAGAATAAATATAACTACTTGGTATTCCAGGGACCATGCCAAATCTTCGAAAAACTTGAAAATGTTGAAAAATGTCCGAAAATTATCGAAATTTTGACAAAAAAGTGTAGATACGTTTTTGTGACTAATATTTTTTTTATTAAATGCAGGTGCGTATCTTGTTATCGATTATGATTAGGAGTAAGTGAATAATTAGGAATGACTATTATATAACTTTGATTCATTTATCGACTAAACATTTGCACAGTAGTTATAAATTAATGCACGAGTAATACTTCTTTCAAACTAGATGAACTAATCTGATTCTTCAGACGAGTTGTTTTAATCCACGGAATCAGATGATTGTAAAACCTTGTAGAAAGGGTGGTAATTCAATCTTATGGTATATGAGTCACAGAGATCTATGAGATCCTTGAGTTTTTTCGCATCTATAGGAATGGGTCCATTATATGCTGGTTTCAATGCAAAAGTATTTTTCTCCGCCCTCTGTTGTTGTCTCAAACTTTTTCTGGATGATATTGACCGAACATTGACCGAACATTCCAGCCTGTAGGATAGAATATGTGAATATTTTTACTTTTCTTCTCAATGTGGGAATGTACAGAGTTACATTCCATCTGAGAGTGTCCAGGTTCGAAGAAAAAATGATTTAGTGCTTCAATTCTCAATTGAACCATTTCATATAAAAAACTGGAAACCATGTTTATGTTCCTATTCTGCCCACCGCAGGTGTCAGAGAAAAGGTTCACCTCCATCGAATTTTCTAGTTTGACTAAATAGTCCCAGAGGCAAGAAGCAATTTCAATCGAACCTCTTTTAGCAACTCCTTCGTGCCACATGTAGCAAAACGCATGTTTAGTTGCAACATTGAATACTGTGAGATTATAAACGGCTAATCTTCTGTTGTAGAAAATTTTCTTCGCATTTATGTGGGGACAATATCTAACAGCTTCCAGGTCAAAATCTGCCAAATGGCATTCCCCCTTTTCGGCCCTTCCTTTGATTGAGTTTTTCATGTTTCTAGCTAGATGTTTTCTCTTCAAATGCATATCTAATTCATCTTGTTTATAATTTTTCTGTTCTGGCGTCAACTGGTTGAAACTTAAACTTTTATCGCACATATCTTTCCTAGAAATATGGAAAGAAATATGGAATTCCGTATTGAAGATATGTCGATAAAACCAAAGCTTTCCAGGTTGAATATTCAACTCTCGGCATTCATCAACATATAAATTGTACATCATTTGAAGGTTCATATCACCAGGGAGATACTCCTTTACGACAGCAGTGGGATGGCACCCTAGTAAATGAGTTTATATGATCTTTAATGAAAATTCTCGTTTCGTCTGACCTTTTCAAACCAGGTGGATGATGACCCCTTTCATCTGGTTGTATGATATTTTGTCCATTCCTTTTTTTGGTGATTCCTCCAACACACCCTTCAGAAACACCAAACGTCAGTAGAAATTGTTTTTGACAAACTTCCAATTTTTCTTGATTCTTTATTAGGTAGTAACGATTGGTTTCAGTCCTTCTTGATTCATTAGAATGGGTTCTCTTGGAATGTTTGTTTTCGTTATCAATCAGGGAACTCAGATAGATACGGTGTTTTTATAAATCGGCTATGTTCTAATACGCTTCAAATATAACTCTTCTTTCCTCTTCAGTGAACTTTTCATTACATTTGTTTCTGCACTTGGAACAATCTGTCACTTTCAGTACACGTGCATTGACATTTTTTCTCGCATGGAAATATACGCATCACCCTTCTGCTTTTATTTTTCTCTCATTCCTTTTCCACTTCATGGGTTGGGCGATTTTATTTCTTGTCGTTTTTCCACTATTGATGTTCTCAACACTGGCATACCATTCCTTGGAGACAGATCACTATCATTTTGACCTGAATATTCATTAAAAATTAGACATGCTGTGATTGTATAATAAAACAATTTTTAACTCACCCAAGTCAATGGAAATGTTCCTATCATTATAAATTGCTTCATTATCAGATGGTGAGAACGTTGGATCTTCCGCAGAGTCATCCAAGTCATCAGACTCTGGCAAATTATATTCTTCATCATCTGTCATAATTTGTGGTTGATCAACATTTCGACTTTTCAAAACTAAACCTGCAAAGTGTTTGAAATCATTTTTATTTTGAATCGATTCTTCACGAAATACTCGATGACATACACATCGCACCTGAAGTAGATGGTACGACAAGGTTATGTCCACTGTATGATATACTATTATCTTCATCCTTGGCACGCGACTTTGAATTATTTCCTTCTTGATATACTAAGATGTCGCCATCGGTAGTACTAGACTCTGTATAAGAAATAAATAATTGAATACCAAAATGTTTAAATATGTTCGCTTTTACAAACCAATTTGTTTCAAAGCCATAGCTGCATTAACTTTCCTCTGGAAATTTTACAACCTCTTTCTATCGAAATCACTTCACAAATAAACGTAAACAATCGAAAACAGACTTGTTGAAACTTGTAAAAAATAACATTCAATTTAGTGTAACACAAGCGTAACAGCTCTTACACTTCCATTTTCTCTAGGAGGGTAAGACACTGGCGTATGTCCACTTACGCCCATGTGATCGAAAAAACCTTCGTCAAATGTTGAAATATTTATATCAACATATATTAGTTATGTTGTTGTGTCACGAAATAGATACCACTTTTTGACATATGTTGGTCAACCTAACTCAAAATAACTAATGTTGTAGTTACGCCTTTGTGACACTAAGGCCTCGTAATTATTGTAAATAGAGACATTTTTAATCGTAATCGTACTAGAAGCAATGACTATAAATAATAAGAGATGGTATAGATCAAAGAAAAGTAGGATATAGGACAAACTTAATAATAGGCGACAGCATTTCGTAAAAATGAACGTTGAAAGATGTGTAAGGAACAGATAGGGACATATGATGATATGAAAATGAGAAATCCTACACCAATAAGAATATTAGCGAGAATAGGAAGAGAGAAAATAGAAAAATTTGCTTGGAATTGATAGAATTTACGTTAGAATAAGTTAAGTATTTTATCGAAATTGTTGTGTAAAGCAATCTAATGCAATTGTGATTTTATTCTATACATAAGAACTAAAGCTTATGCAATAAGCTCTCATAAACGATTATTCTGATAACGAGATACGAACATTCAAGAACTCAAACAGAAAACGGCCAATTTCATGTATCTAAACGCCCGAATCTGCGGACAGAATAACTGAAAGTTCAAATGTTACTGTAATTTTCTAACAGTTCTGTTAAATGGCCATCATTGAAGTGAGCTGTATGCGTTATGAATTTCCTATAGATCACATTTAAATGCAAATGCACTGAATGTGATTCAGCTTTTATTGCATAGCTTTAGAATTAAGAGCACAATAAGGGAACGGGCTTTGCTGTTTCCCTTTCCCAATAAATTGATTGGAGAATCTCGATACTGTGTATTCCTAAAAATAATAGTTTTTCAGTTTATTGTATGATGTAAATGATACGTTTCGTTGAAGTAGAAATTATTCATAAAAAGTGAAATATGAACAAATGAATGTGATTGAAATGAAAGGTGAATATAAAGAATAAGTTAAAACTAGATTCCTTCCCGGGGCAGATTGGATTTGCACGGAGCTGGTAGGGTAGCCACCTTACGGAATTTTACTATTTTGATTTCAAGCTACAATTAGTGTACGTACTATTTTTAGGCTTATTTCAGAATGAAATAGGGCTATTGTAGAGAGTAGCATGAGGCGACTTCGGAATAATTTCAATGCAGTTTTTCGTTTTGGTGTTCATAGATGCCATTATCACCCCCCGTTCCAAAGGTTATATATTTTCATAGTTTGAACCATCCAGCAAATATAATGAGCATTTTGAAACTATTTTTAATAATTGACGATGGCGTCATGTATGACATAATTTTAATTTTTTTTTGTAATAAAGATTCTTCATGCAATTTATATTTATATGTTCTTTCATGAGATTTCAGTTTTATTTGGAATTATTTTAATTTAAGTGTACAGTAATATATTTTGTATGTTTACTTAAAAAAAAAGGAGCTAGTTATATATATGAGAGATGCGGCAATTTAGAAACGATAAACCCACTCTTGGTAAAACAAGCTTCTAGCATTGTACCGAAAACATTGTCCGATATAAAAGTAGCAGTCACTATATTGGAAGCAAAATGTAGGGCCAAAGATAAGATAATCGAAGAAACAACACAGAAATTACGAAATCACTTGAGTAGTTCTGTATTAATTGATCTTATGAACCGTATCGACTCTTAAAAAAAAAGCTCAAAACTCAAATCGATTATTTTTCAAAGGATAAAAGGGTAATTCCGTGTAAATGCGGAAGAGTCCATAAAGATAACAAACCTGTTTGTTTAAGTGGATTTATGGTAATCAACTTCAAAAGAATCCGTCGAAATTAGAATGTTATATGAAAGAAACATGTTAAATTTTCATACAGTTAGTAATTATGTTATTTTATGCAAGGGATTTCAGGCAATTTTAAATAATAGTAAGTTATGTTAGTATTTATATGTATAAAAAATTTTCATCTCTATATATATTCTAATTTATAATAATAAAATGTTATTTTCATGTATATACGGTTCACACGATAGAGTTTAGTTTCGCTAGCAACCTGCAACGGGATGGATTGAGGAAAATAAATAGAAAAACGTCAAGGAATTTTGAGACGTCAAAGTGGGAAGTAATATTATAATTTGATCTCGATATTTGAGGTATAACAGAAAGATATTTAAATAAAATATATAGTCATAATCAGAAGGAAGAAGAATATTTATATATTCAGTTAAAGAAGTGATTTTTGGAACGTCAAATGAGAAAGTAAGATTATAATTGATCTCGTGAATAAAAAGTCGATATTTAGAAAAAGTGTATCCTGAATATAGAAGATTAAAACCTGGACATTTAATAGAAAGGAAAATTAAACGAATTTCAAAGTATTAGTCAGAAGAAATAAAAATATTCAAATTATTACAATACAAATTGGTACGTCCAGAAATTTATTAAAAATTTGAATCAAAATGGAATAGAGAGTTGAGAAACGTAAAGGTGCTTACAAAATTCATTAAATTCATTGCTGTTGGTGTTAAAAAATATTCGAAGTTTGTTTTGGACTACACAACCATAAATCTGGAGTAAAATAAGTACGAAAATTTTATCAATATTATGAGCTCATAAAACAGATCTGTGCGTGATCAGTGTCATTGGGGTTTCTTTTTTAACATTTGCGGAGAATCAAATACACATTTTTCTAAAATTTGACAATCATTGGCGGTTTATATATTTTTTTTATTATTAATAATCCAAATAACATTACAGGAAATAAACTTTTTCGTAAATTCAAACGAGATAATAGGAAAACAATAAACAATTGTTCTGATCGCAATGGTACTTACATTGGTCAATCTAGCCAATATTTACATAAGTGAATTCAACATCACCAGCAATCAGTTCGAAATAACAATGAATGTACTGCATTATCAAAACATTCACTTGATAAAAATCACTCTTTTAATTTCAACAAAGTAGAAATAATAACTACAGAAAAAAATAATAGTAAAAGATTAATAAAATAAATGATAAATAATAAGAAGAATCCTGACACAGTCAATTTCAGAACTGACATAGACAACTTAAGTTGTATATACACTCTGTAATATACATTTCAACTATCTTTAACAGTTCTTTGTTTTTATGTATAATAACTGTCTTTTTTTAATTTGAGAAATTCTACTGTACAGTAGTAGACAAGCCTCTACGGAGGCATAATCAAAAAGTAGGTTTTAAAGAAATATATTTTAACTATATATTGAAGCACTTTCATTTGGTTGTATTCAATTTAATAAGGATTAATAGTATAACTGAAATAAGTCATATTGATTTTTTCAATCTTATGCATTATTAGCCATCATTTTAACGAATATTTGTAGAATTGTATAAGGGAAAGACATGTTTAAATCAGTTATAGATACAGATAATAAAAACAGTGAACAAAATCCTCGTTATATTACTGAAGGATTGTGTATATAAGCAGTGGTAGTTACGAAACAATCTATATTTCTAATTGTAATGAGAAATGGGATAGTTTAGTTTCTACATGAATCTGTGAAACTCACGTAAGCTACTGATGAAAGTCGTAAGAAGAGAACACAATGTTAATCAAATTTCCGTTGAATAAAATCCTGGTTTGAGATTTATTTCACATATTTTCTACATTTTCATCACCAAGTTCATTCATACTTCTTGTATATGTCGCATTTGCTCTGTCATTTCTTGACTAACAATTTATAATTTTATTACGTGCCCAAATTACTTCTGAAAGATTTTTCACAATGTACTTTCCATATTTTTTTATTGTCAACAAAATGATATTCCTGATTCTTGTTAGCATTATTTGAGTTACCCAACACATTATGTAAAGTATTGCTTCAATAAAATATTTATGAAGTTCTTAAAGTTTGACAGTACATGACGTTTATTAAAATAGAAAAATGTATGCAAACAATCCCTTATATATTAGGTAGTTAAGTTAAGGGAGTTTGTTGAAAAGAGAGGAGAGACGTGACATAATTTTGACAGTGGTTGAAAAATTTTCTTATCAAAAAGGATTATCGAAAATCATAGTGGAGAATATTGAAATATTGACCAATTAATGACATGAAAATACAGATTTTATAGTGTACTAGGGTATGTATGTATTCTATTCAAAAATTAATAATAGAAATATTAGGAAATGAGAGCAAAAGAATAACTTATTCCGAGTCAGATTGTCAGACTCTGGTGGAGATAATTTTAAAGAAAAGACATTCTAGAGTGTAAGAAAATTGATTCAGTCACTTGGAAGCAAAAGATAAAAGCGTGGGAAGAAGTTGCAGAGACATATATTTTATTGACAATTGAGCCCAGAGTTTTTGAACAATAACGTTATAAATTTGGTAATTTAAAAAATATAGTGTACGTTGTAGGAGTTTATATAAATATAGAACACGTGTAGGAGTTCTGGAAGAAAGAAGAGAACAATTTAAAGAAAGGTTTGGTTAATTTTTTTATCAGATTTAGGATCAGTGTATGTTGCAGAAGATTTTTTTATTGTTTGACATTGAAGGTTTTTTTTGTAGATTGTAATTTAATATAATTTTCTTGTAAGGTAATATTAACGTAGGAAGGATAATCCAAAAGAAAACAAAGATTTTTGTTTGGGATATATAAGAGAAACAGTTCCTGTATAAGTTGAAGGTAAGAAATTTGGTTATAAAATTTGAATAAATTTAGAAATTTTATATATTATAATTTTTGGTTACAAAAGAAATAATTATATACATGTTGTTTCTCAAATAGGTAACATAATTTGGGTTTGTAGTTTATTTAAAGAAAAAGTGTGTTAAAAAAAATGTATATCTAGTTCTAATATTGTTAAGAGATAGAATAAATACATTATTTGTAAAACGAAAGAATTTGTCAATACTTCAATATTAAAATTTAAAACAACATAAATTTATAAAAAAAAAAGTTATTAAAAAAGGAGATATAGATTAATAATACAATTCATTCAAGAACCGACTCCCTGTAGAAGAGTCATACTATCTAGAGCCGGAGCAAATACATTTATTTAAGACAATTCAACAAATTCTAAATAATACAAATTAAGTTTTACTTACCTTTTATGTAATATCATAAATATTAAAATATATTTAAATAAATCTATTGTGTTTTCAAAATTTTTAGAAAGGTCCGAAAATGGTTTAAATAATATGGACCGAAACGTTACCACTATAAGCAAGTGATTTTATTTCTGACCGAAACCCATGAAAATATAAGA
This sequence comes from Galeruca laticollis, assembly GCA_963921935.1. NCBI lineage: Eukaryota > Metazoa > Arthropoda > Insecta > Coleoptera > Chrysomelidae > Galeruca > Galeruca laticollis. The sequence goes on along the minus strand of OY998179.1, from coordinate 37,684,373 downwards.
AAAAAAAATCTATGTTTTAATTGTAGAAAAGTGGCCACGCAATTAATGATTGCTGGAATAGTATTGCAAAAGAGAAAATAGAAGAAAAGCAAAATAGAAGGAAAGCTTTTATCGTGAAAGTTACGGCATTTTTGGTGAATCGTTGAATAATGAATAGTTTGTTGGTAGTGGTGCTACTGAGCTTAATCATTATATGAAAAATGTATTTACCGACTATCAAGATTTAGTTGAAGAAGAGGTTGTCATCATTGGAGATGGTTCAAGACAGAGAGCTGTGGGTAGTGGAAGAACTAATCTAGAAGCTTTTGATAGATATGCGTGGATTGTGACAACACTTGAAAACGTTTTATTTGTGCCAAGCATGCTCATTACCTTGTCTACACAAACAATATGATTGGAGCTATTGCTATTGGGAACGGAAAATTATATGACATTTAGATATTCAGGTAACCTAGAGAATGATGTGTAAATGAATATCGGTCATTCAACAACTTTGTTGGAAGAGTGGTATGAAAAATTTGTGCATCAAAATATAGAGCAAGCAAAGAAGATTTTAGAGAAAAATAATATAAAAGTTACTGCTGGTGAAAAAATTTCGTGCATTGGATTGAAGGGTGAACAACATAAAATTTCTTTTAAAAAAGGTGATTTTAAAGCAACGAAGGTCTGTGAATCAATTAGTGTTGATATATGCAGTCCGATGGAGAATAAGTCTATTGGAAATTCAAGATATATTTTATTAATTAAAGATGATTGGCCAAATTACTAAACTGTTTACTTCATCAAAAATGAATCTGGCAATTGAAAAATTGGAAGTTTTACCTAGCTTACTGAAAATGAAACAGCAAATGAAATCAAGATTATATGATCAGAAAATGGTACTAAATTTATTAATAAAGAAACAAAAAAGGTATTTGGAGATAATAGAAAAGAACATCAGACAATGGTTAGTTATACTTCGGAATGAAATGCAGAAGCAGAACGTGAAATGAGAACATTGGTAGAAGCAAAATGTATGGAAAAATATTTTTGCGCTGAAGCAGTCAATACAACAGCGTATGTGATAAATCGAACCGGAAAAAGTAAAATGGAAAATAAAACTCCGCATAAAGATTGGTCTAGCAGGCAATTTGATATAAATAATTTCAGAATTTTTATATATGAAGTTTTTGTACATACTCCAAAATAAAAACGTTTGGAATGGGACGCTAAAAGTTAAACAATTAATGAGCCAGTATTGAGAAAAATTGAAGAATCGAAAGAAACTGTCAAATTACAAAAAGAAGACAAACATTTATAAAACAACAACACAAGAGAAAATTAAATGTTCTTCTATGATTAAGAAGAAGAAATAGAACTAGAAGAAAGTTTTGAAAAATAATGAACTTTGAATTGAGGTGTTACTACCAAAAAACAACTTGCCAATAAGTAGTAAATGGGTATTTAAAATTAAACCCGATGGTAAGTTACAAGGCCAAGTTAGTACCTAGTGATTTTGAGCAAAAATATAGCTTAGATGGAAGTAAACTTTATAGTCCAGTTGCTAAATTGACCACCGTACGAATTTTTGTTGTAGTTACTAACAACTTAAAAGTACCAATATATCAGATAGATGAAAAAGATGCCTTTTTATATTGCAAAATTGATGAAGAAGCCTACATGTAACTACCAGATGGAGTTAATTGTGAAAAGAAGGTAGTTAAGTTACTGAGTTCATTTTATGATTTTAAAAATTTAAGAAAATATTGGAATGCATTAGGAGTTTAATGAAGTAGTAACACGATTAGGAGATCTAAAAATAATTATTGTTCGTGCGTTATCGTTAAGGTAACAACTATCATTTATTTATTATTATACATAGATGATATATTGATTTTTAGTTATGAAAATGTAAAATCATTTTTTTAAATCAACTTTGAAATGAAGGATTTAGGTTTAGTATCTGATTATCTTGAAATTAGTATTCAACAAAATATTGATCCGGGAATTAGTTTATTAAGCCAAAGTAATTATTTAAGGAACATTTTGAGAAAATTTAATATGACTGATTGTGAGGAAATGTCAACTCCTATGGATTAAAAACTTAAATTTGATTTATTGATTCACCGACCAGAGATAATAAACCCCAAGGAGCTTCTACCAACGAGACTGCGACTGCGGACCGCCATAGGAGAAAGTGCCAACATTCACGGGGAGACACAAATCCAATTGGGAATTGGCGAAGAGAAGTTCATGCACACGGTAATCGTAGCTGACATTGAAAAAGACGTGATCATGGGAATAAACGTGATGAATCTATATAGTTTCCGATTAGATTTTAGAAACAGAACAATTAAAGTGGGTTACGAGGAGGTATATTCCCTCATCCATATGAAGGCAGCGCGGTATTGGCAGCTGTACAGTAAGATACCGTTCAACCTATACGACAAATATGTTGTCAAAAGAGTACTAATTGGGATAGAATTTGTTACGTCGGCGAAGGAGATCCCAGTACGGGTGATAGAGATGAATGATTACCCAATTACCATCAAGAATGATACCAGCATAGGATCCTGCGTACCAGTGACTGCAATAGTTCACCAAACAACGGCCACTGACAATTCCAATGCCAGTTTCGAACAAATTTTATCAGTAGCTGGTCAATTCTTGAATCGTGCTGAGAAAAGGGTAATGAGAGAATTTCTCTTGCAATATCGAGATCAATTCGTACCAAAAGGAGGAGAGACTGGTAGAACATCAGCCATCAAACACAAAATCGATACTGGTAATGTCAATCAATTAGGCAATCAGCTCCCCGACTACCACGAGCGAAGAAAGATGACGCTGAAAGAATATATCGAGAGATGGCAAAAGAAAAAGTAATAGAACTATATACTAGTCCATGGTTGTGTCCAGTAGTGCTCGTTAATAAAAAGGATGGAACTACGAGATTCTGCGTCGACTATCGCCAGGTGAACAACGTGACAAAGAAAGACTGCTATACTCTGCCTCGAATCGACGATTCGCTAGATACTTTGGCCGGCAGCAGACTGTTTTCCACATAGAACCTGAAGTTTGGATATTGGCAAGTAGTAATGGACCCAGAAGACAAAGAAAACACTGCTTTTAACACCGGATCTGGATTTGGGCAGTTCAACGTCATGCCATTCAGGCTCTGTAATGCACCCGTGACATTTGAAAGACTCATGGAAAATATCTTGGGAGGTTGTCTTGGAAGACGTGCCTGGTCTATTTGGACGATATCGTATCAGTTATTCCAAAACCGAATCAAATATCTAGGTCATATAGTGAGCAATGAAGGAGTGGCGTTGGATCCAGAGAAAATTGCTTTCATTCAGCAATGGCCACAACCAACCGACAAACATCAAATTAGGTGTGGCACATATTATAGAAGGTTTATCAGGAAGTTTGGAGATATTGCCAATTCCCTTGCTCGTCTCACAGAAGAAACAAGAGCTTTCCAATAGGACGAATACTGTCAAGCGGCTTTTGATACTTTGAAGAGGTATTTAATCACGGTGCCGATATCAGGATATCCATTACCAGAGGAAGACTTTATTCTTGACACTGACGCAATTAACATAGGAATTGGAGGAGGACTCTCAGAGATCAAAGAAACGCAAGAAGTCTCTCCAAACCAGAACGAAATTACTGCGTCACAAGAAGAGAATTTTTGGCTTTAGGGAAGCCCGTGGAACACTTTTACAAGTAATTCTATGGTAGGAATTTCTTAATCCGGACCAATAATGCAGCAATCAAGTGCTTGATGCAGTTTAAGAATCTCGAGGGCCAGATCGCTATATGGATTGAACGACCTCAAGAATACGATTTCAACATAGAACATCGAGTTGTCTAGACGCCCGTGTCCACTGCAATAAGGTGGATTCTAGGGAAGCTACAGTTTTAAGAACTACTGTGCTCAACGAAGAATGGTCCTAGATGAGAAGACAGCTAGTTATCACGAGAACGAGAGTAGCTGAGGTTCTGAAGAAGTTACACGACAGTCCATCGAAAGGTCATCTGGGAGTGAAGAAAACCCTTCAGCGAGTCCGTGAAAGGTTTAATTGGATGAACAGCTCCGACGATGTGAAGGACTGCTGTAAGAAATATACGAATTGTGCTACAAGTGATGGACCACATCACAAGAGAAAGGCACCTATGAAACAATATAATGTTGGAAGCCCTATCGAAAGGATTACTTTAGACATCGCTAGACCATTTCCGACGACTGAAAATTCTGGTAAATACATCCTGGTAGGAATGGATTATTTCACAAAGTGGGTGGAAATTTATGCGATCCCGAATCAAGAGGCCACAACTGTCGTGGATGTACTGGTGAAAGAATTTATCAGCCGATACGGAGAAATTTAGAGAGCCAGGTATTCCAGGAAATTTGTGAAAAGCTGGATGGAATGGTCAGAGGAATGAACAGGACCATTGGAAAATACCTGTCCAAAGTAGTTTCCAGCCACCAGAGAGATTGGGTCCAACATCTTTCCCTATTTACGTTGGATTATCTATCGGCCATAAATGAGTCCACCGGTGAAAAACCTGCGAAAATTCTAATTGGACGTGAAATGAGGCTTCCTTGTGACCTGGAGTTTCGCCGTCGGCCTGGCAAAGATCTAGCAGGAGTAGATCACGTGATCCAATTGAGAACAAGGATGGACGATGTGTACGAATTGGTTCGAACGAATCTTCAATTTGACAGGCCACAGAAGGCAGTTTCAACGAAGGAGACACAGTATGGTTACACAACCCGACAGGGAGAAAAGGATTTTCTCCAAAATTACAGAAATCGTGGGAAGGTCCGTACGTAATAAAAAAGAGGGTCAACGACGTCATCTATCGCGTAAGCAAGATCCCCAATTTAAAAACGTACAGGAGTTAGTATTATTATTATTATATTTAGACAAGGGCAGAGGGACAAGTCCCTATTGTGCACAAAAAACAGATAATTGCATAAGTAACCTACTAGTAGGTAAAGAACAGAAAAATAAGTACAATATATACTGTAATGTTTTTTTGTTATTTATTTGAACAATAAACGGGTGGGATAAATTTTAAACACTCGGTATTGCTACTTACTAATTTATTTAAACACTAAACTCACTAACACTAATTTATATGTACTTAACTAGTCACTTAAATTTAATTTATATGCACACTAACTTATTAATTTATAACACTTTTATATCCACTTAATTACTGTTTAACTCACTATGGCAAATTATAAACTGAACTCATCCGCTGATCGGTCCTGTATTTATATCAAAAACTTTCTTCACTAGAACATTCGGGATGGGACATGCCTTTCGCGATATTTCTTAAAATGCCTTTCGAGAACATGTTTAAAAAGGACGGTCACAATAGATCCCAATAGACCTTCTCAGAATTCGGCGCGCTCGCCTTTTTCTCAACTCCGTTAACATAAGGTTACAGGGCCGTACTTAGTATCTGCTTCGGTGTGCGAGTTCGTAACAATACAATATACCAAATAAACTATATGTGCTCTAGCAGCGCACGATCAAGTCTGTTTTTAAACGAGTTAGTAGATGGTGCAGAAACTGTGGATACATCAAGATTATTCCAGCTGTCGAATACACTGTTAAGTAAGAAGTTCTGTCTTGATCTGACGGTAAACTTTCCTTTTTTGAGTTTAAGAAGGTGTCCTCTAATGCGGTCATCTGGATATAAGGTGAACATCATATCAAGATTACCAAAATTAAATTTTAATATTTTAAAAGTGGTAATGAGGTCTCCGCGGTGTCTGCTGAGTTCAAAGGAATTTAGGTTGGCCATGGATAGTTTTTCTTCGTAGGAAGGTCTTCGCTGTCCCAGGGACCGTCGAGTGGCTCTTCTTTCAACATTTTCCAAAATATTTCTATCGCGAACTAGGTCTGGATACCACGTTGGACCGGCGTACTCGAGAATTGGTCGGACATAGATAGTATACAGTTTGCAAAACGACTGAAACGAAACACTCGAAAAGCACTTACTAATGAGATAAAGTCTGCTGTTCGCGCGCTTACAAACTGAAGTTATATGATCAGACCATGTTAGGCTGCTATTAACGATGATTCCGAGGTCGTTATAGAAAAACACAGAATTTAATGGTCGACCGTCTACGAAGTACGGTGGTAGTGGGTTGTTTTTACCAATTCGGAGCACTACACATTTTTACGAGTTCAACGGAAGTAGCCACTGGGAACACCATCTGAAGATGGAGTTTAAGTCCAGCTGGAGGGTTTGTTGGTTGGTTATTGGATTCGTATATATCTTTGTGTCATCAGCGTAGAAAGATATTTTATTAGTTACGTGATAAGAAAGATCGCTGGTGAAAACCGTAAGAAGCAGAGGACCAAGAACAGAACCCTGTGGTACTTCAGTTTCCACCAGTCTATCCCTTGAGAAGTCTTCGCCAACTCTTACTTTGAAATATCTGTTTGTTAGAAAGTCGTCAATCCAGCTAAGTAAAGATCCGCGAATGCCGAAGTGTTCCAGCTTGTGTAGAAGTCTCCGCCTGGGAACACGATCAAAGGCCTTGTAGAAGTCCAGATAGACAATATCTACTGGCTGCCGTTCGTTAAGAGATGATGTCCAGTCATTAACACAGTGTAGCAGGTTGGTTAGGGTGGAACGGCCGGCGACAAATCCGTGTTGTTGTGTTGGAAACACATTTTTCAGGAGAAGAAATTTGGTCGTCTCCTCCGAAATAATGGCTTCCATGACTTTACTGACCACTGGCAGCAGACTAATCGGGCGGTAGTTATTGGAATCAAGTTTGTTACCTTTTTTGAATATGGGGGTGATAGATGCGAATTTTCAGCTGGGGGGTATGGAACTTTGAGTAAGTCTGCATAATTAACGACAGGGGAGTTGCAAGCGAGTTTGCGCAGCTTTTTAGGAGTTTTGGAGTTAGACCATCTAAACCAGGTAATACGTTAGTGCGAAGTTTCAGTAAGTGCTGTTTCATACGGTCTGGTGTAAATACTACATGTTCTAAAGATGTCTTGAGGCGAGGACAGTTAATTAATGGGAGGTTGACATTATTGGGTTCTTGAGTGAAAACTTGTGAGAAAGCAAGAGAGAGCGTCTCAGAAGACTCTTTATTAGAAGAACCAAAACCGACTAGCGCCATTCGAAGGAGACCATGACAAAGAGTAAGGGGTAAACCATCTACAAGAGTCTGACCCAGCCTTCGAAGAATTTATCGGTGCATACGGAGTTACCGGGAAAGCTAGATACGGAGTCACTACAGAACAAAACACGCTTCCGGTAGAGTATTCACTGCCATATAACATCTCGGCCAGTAACAAACACGCGCGAGGATTGACAACCGTCTTTCGAAAGAAGTTTGGACAATTAGATAAACTTGAAGATCCGATGCCAGCCCCTGGCAAGATTCAAAAACAATTCTCGGTACGACTTCTACCTGGTAACTAGAAACGAATTTACAGATCGATCTACCTACCGTGATGTGTGGGAAGCGCTACGAAGCGTTCAAGAGCATGCCCAGGATAGAGAGCAAGCAACCAGTTGGATTGGCGAATCATCAAGAACATGATAGAGGTGATCTATCAAGATATCAGTGTTCATATATTAATTTGCAGCTGTACGCCTCGTTATCGGTACCCGTTGAAGACGGTGAAGCCTTAAGTTTTACGTTTCACTCATTATTCTCCACCGGGAGGTTAGTCAGTTTCTTATACAGCGAAGTATAGTTTCGGATTGACGGTGGAATAGTCACTACTGTTATCTGTCAGTAGACGTTCAAATATTGAGCGCTGTTCGACAATCCCCGAACGGAAGAGTTGGTTTTTCGAAAGGAAGCTGTCGAGGCATTCGAGCTTCAAATACGAGCCGCGGTAGAAAATCCACTAATTTTGACTATTGTAATCAACATCGGGATCTAAAACTGGGCCAAAACGGACTCAGATTTCAGGGTTTTAGTAGTGAAATAGATTGACAGTTTTACAAAATGGCGTCGACCCATTAATTGATATAATGTTCAAAACCGAAGGTCGGTGATTATAGTACAACGATATATTCTGAGAAATTCCCTTATTGTGTTTCCTACGTTTCCTCCCTTCTGTTATATGTATTTCTCTAGTAAAATTTGTTCATTCATGTTTTTCATTACTTTCATAAGTTCGACATAAAAAATGTAAAGTAAATGACTGTAATCAACTTCAGCAGAGGAAGATAATGCTATTACCTTCATAATTATAATTATTCTTAATTGATTTATTTTAGTGGTTTTTGCCAGGCTTTCGAAAAGATTTCGTAAGGCTTTTATGAGGCTTCTATATGGCTTAATCTCATTGAGATATTTGTACGATACTTGGGATCTTTTTGGTTTTATATTTTTATCATTGACGCTGCAAATTGACTGGACAAAAGTGATCACCAATCCGCGCCGTCCAGCTCACACCAGTCGTGCTGCAAGTACTAGCCTCGAGGCGAGAAAATCGATTTTCGGGAGAGAGTGCCGCGAAATGTCGACAGAGAAATGTTAAAACCGCGAGAACAAAAAGTCAAAAGGAAAAACTCGCAATAATTTTAATTGTGAAATCTTGTATAACAAATATTTTAGCGAAGACAATAAAAATAGGTGTAAAATTGACGAATACTGGGTATTTAAGAATTATTCTGGTTCCTCACAACAGGAATCTGTGTAACCTGAGAGACAAACGCCGGTCTACAGAACAGGACACAGAAAAGTGGGTAAGGCCGACTCAGGTCCCCAACAATGTTAGCTCACATTTAGATAGAATATCATTGAGTATCTCTACAGCATAGCTTTTGATGTTTCTATGTTTTTCTTGGTACCTCAATCACATTCCGATGGAGTTGCGAGGACAACAATACTCCATTTACATTCTCTGGAGTTTAGATATTGTTCCTCTCTGTGGAACAATAAGAAGCCAAATACCTTTATTTATTTTGTGAGGATTTGATGTTCCAACTCTGCAGTTAGTATCAATCGAAGTATTAATAAAATCAATTCAATGGATTTGTATCACTTAGTTTCTAAGATGACCATCTTGGTTTTTGTGCCAAACCTATTATAATGAAAATTTTAGTAAATCGTATAGGTACTAACCAATACTAATTTCACTTACTTATATTTATTCTGATTAAAATCTGTTTATCATCTCATTGTAAATCGAAATTACTACATTGTAATACAATTTTCATATTCACTTGTTTCTTTTCATAACGCCCTAGAATACTAATATTATACACACTACTAGTATTGAAATCAATTATTCACACAGTGAATTCTTAGGCATGAACAGGCTATCTTTATGATATTGTTTCTAGGTTCACCTAAACAATAAAAACTTAGTGGCGCTCAACTTATATCTTGGTCTGAAGACAGATCATTTGAAACTGTTTTGTGTCTAGGTTCGGCGATAGTCACACCTGAGGTTAAACTAGTTAATTCATTTCTCTAATACTATAGAAAACTAGTGGCACATATTTTTTTGGTGCACAACGTAAAGAGTTTTGTAGCAACGGTGCACTGTTAATTCCATACGATCGGAAAGTGCAGACATGGGTCCAGTAGCCGATTTAAACATCCAGTTCCGGCTACATAGAAGTTCCAGTAGAAACTTTCTTTTAAAGAGGGAGTATTGCTACGAAATAGCACACTGGTGTAGTCTCTTAATCCGACTCTGCTAAAGCTATGTATGAAAGTTAAAATTTTAGAAATGCGCAGGGTTTTCTCAGAACTGTTTACCATTATTTTTTGTGAATAGTCTTGTCTAGAGACTGCCAGGTAGGACCATTGTTTTTATGAGCCGCACTCTAGAAGTTTCGGGAATAAAAGGCATTTCATATATAAAGACTACTGACCAGCGGGGGATATTTTGTTTATAATTTGATCTCATGATATAAACGGTGAACAAGTTAATATATAAATTAATGTAAGTGAATATACTGTGTATATAATATAAATTAGTGAATAGTTTAGTGAATAAATAAATTAAGACTTACCGAGTGTATGAATTTATCTCAACCGTGGCAATAAAAACTTCTAAATAAATAAGAAAAACATTAAAGTATAATTCTAATTTCTACATTCCTTGCAAAAAGTTCCACTTCCGAAGACTGCATCCTGTAGATCATTCTTCGACACAAATGGTTGTTGTATATATGATACAAATATTAAAATAGTCCGCTTTGCACGAGCTATAGCGTCACTTGATGTTATGAATAGCAATGAGGCTATAGTTAACACCGAATTTACTATTCATACGGAAGAGAACGAGTTTTCCGAGAAGTAAAAACGAATTTTCAACAACGAATCTACTCACGCTTTGAAGTTTTAATGAAGTTTTTTATTAATTGGACTCACTAGTTATTACAAGTTTGTAGATGAAATCTGTCTCCGGACACTAGAACTGAATTGTTAGTGTAACTCGTTAACTATTTCGATGAATATCATAATTAATAACCAAAAGCGCATAAAATGATGAATCTTATTACTATGAATTATGTAATTTACTTTGAAAACATTGCGGTACGGTCGGGGACTCACAGAAATGTACAATTAAGAATATTTTTGACATTCCTAGAACGAATGTAAGCTCCAGTTATCTATAAACATCCACTATCATCAAAATGTAGTCTTAAAAAGTATTTATAGCAACCCATAAAAGCTCAGCGTTACAGATGTGGTGGTGGATGATGTAGTTTACTGTGCTTAAGTTTTTCGGTGCCTACTATACAAGAAAACACCATGTTACTAATAGCAAACGTGAAATTAACTGTCTCGACCCTTAATGGTGGAATCTACTCATATTAGTGTTTTAAATGAAACTCACGGTTTCTAGTTAACTCCACAATATAATAAAAATTGTTGATAATTCTAAAAAATTGACAATTGTTTCGATAAATTAATATCATATCATATATAAAGTCCTGTCCTGGCAAGCAAAAGGCACAGTGAATGTAATGTGACGGTAGAGAATAAGTGAAAATTTGTTGAGAATTAGCTAACAATAAATACGGAAAGTGATAACACACAAAAGATAAAACAACCAGGAATAGAAAGACATAAGTAAACTTGCATGAATTATAATTCTGAAAGCAAAAAACGAGTAAATTGGGAAACAAATGAGCAATACTGGAATTTATCAATTTTAACAAGAAATAAATTAAACATACAAAAACTAGTAACAGGGAATACGATAAGAAATTTATACAGTCAGAAAATCAATAGTACAGGAGCGTAATAAACAGAAATTATTCAAAAGAATAAAAGGAATCAGTCACGGTAAAAAGTTAGCTCGCCTACGGGTTAAGGGTGAACTTAGTAGCTCTGTAACAAAAACTGTTTGCGAGACACTTGTAATCCGGTGCTGAAAAAGAAAGAATGGGGGAGATGGATGAAATAAGAAGAATGTTTGAATGTCTGACTGATAAAATGACAACCGTCGAAAACAAACTAGAAAATAACGTGGAAGAAATAAGAGAGCTGAAAGAGGAAAATAATTGGCTGAAACAAATGATAAAAACACAAGAAAGAAGAATCGAAATGATGGAACGAGAGACAAAAAGAAACGATAAAATCATACAGGGAATAGAAGAAAGTGAAGAGAGACGATATGGAGACACAAAAATAAAAATTGAAGGAATTTCAAAAGAAGCAGGAATAGAAGTCAATCTAAAAAATGAAGTAAACGATCTACGAAGAATAGGAGAATTCAAATATTTGGATAAATGATGATTTGCAAAAAGAGTACAGGAAGACCGGAAATACATGATGCAGTTTATGAGAAGGGCAAGGGAAAATGGAAGTAGAGCATACTTTAAATACGATAAATTGATAATAGATAGAAATGTTCATGATAAGTATAGTTTCCAGAAAAGCCAGAAAAACATAGAAAAGACAGAGACATATAATCCTAAAAGAAAAGTAAACGTAAGAACACCGGAGGCAGGAGTAAGCGAGGAGAAAATAACCAAAATGCTTAGAAGAGAAAAAAAAACTAGAAGAAGAGGAACAACTGGACGAAAAGGGCAATGAAGAAGAACAGAAACATAGAGAACAGAAGGAAGATAGGATTAGTTTTAGAATTAGAAGTAACTTTAAGATTAGTAATAGTAAATTAATGATAACAAATAGTAATAAAGGGATTAATGTGGATAATAGGATTAGGATAGATGAAGGAAATAATAAAAAAGAAGATAATATAAGTACAAATGAAAAAGATAAGGAGATATATAATAATAATTGTAAAAATATAGTTGAAAAAGGGTACAAGACAAAGGTAGGGAAAACACTAATAATAAAACAGGCGATAAAAAAAGTAAATATAGATCAAAAAGGGAAAAGAAAAAAAAAGTACGCAGGACTAAAGAAATTAAAATTAGTACTTGGAACGTGAGGACAATGCTAGAACCAGGAAAGATAGAGGAAATTGCATGGGAATTGCAAAAATATGACATTGATGTGGCAGCGCTACAGGAAATAAAATGGAGGGGGAAAGGAAGTATTGGAAAAAAATGTCAATCATATTACTCGGGAAGAGAACAGCAAGGACAATATGGAGTAGCATTTATAGTGAGAGAAAAACTAAAAGGAAATGTAATGGAGTTTAGGCCAATCGATAAGAGAATGGCGTATATAAGAATTGAGACGAGACCCTTCAATCTGTCAATAATAAATGTTTATGCACCCACAGAGTTGGCAGAAGATGACGAAAAGGAGGTTTTCTATGAAAAGGTAGAAGAAGAAATATCACAAATACCAAAACAAGACACGATAATATTATTGGGTGACCTGAACGCGCAAATTGGAAAAGAAGAATATTACAGACAAATAAGCGGTATACACACATTACATGAAAAAACAAACAACAATGGACACAGAATTTGTAATCTGGCAGTAAAAATGAACATGATTATCTGCAGTACGATGTTCCAACACACCAAATGGTATAAAGTTACGTGGAGATCACCTGATTGCAAAACATATACACATATTGATCACATATTGATAACAAAAAGAAAACGGTCGTCAATGAAAGATGTCAGAACATATAGAGGGGCGTGTGCTGATACGGATCATTACATGGTTGCAGGCACTATGCTACAAAAGATAAAGATTAAAAATAAAATATGCAACAAAAAATGGGACATAAGAAAACTAGAACAGACAGAAACACAGAACGAGTACAGGGATAGTATAGAACAACAATTTATTAATGAGGCAGAAGAAATTGGTGGAATTCAAGCAGGATGGAAAAAAATAGAGAATTGTATAAAAACAGCTGCAAACAAAAAAATGTGAACGGTGGTAAACAGAGAACTGGAAGAATGGATTGATGAAAGATGCAAAGAAATGATTGAATTGAAAAAAGAAGCATGGGTAAAATGGATAAGGACGAACGGAAATGAAAAAAGAGAAGCTTATGAAAAACTAAGAAAATAAACAAAGAAAATAATAAAACAAGCTAAGAGAAAAACAATTGAAAACAGAATTAGTGAAATAGAAAGGGCAAGTTATGCAAGGAACACAAAAGCTTTTTATCAAAAAATAAATGCACAGACCCGAACATATAAAAACAAAGCAACAGAAATAGAAAACAAAGAGGAAATAATAATAAATGAAGATACGGAATATAAAGAAACATGGATGGAATACGTTAAGGAATTACTAACAGAAACAGAAGTAAGAGAGGAGTTTGATATAGAAGCAAAGAACAAACAAGATGGAATCGAGAGCCCATCGAAGGAGGAAATTAGAGAGATAATTAACAGGAGTAAGAACGGAAAAGCTGCAGGAAGCGACGGGATAAACATGGAACTTATCAAATACTGTAATAAAATACGAATACCTAAAAGATAATTTTATGGTAGAAAATTTCAGAACACACGGTAAAACGTATTTTATTTTTCATTTAATAATAACTGGAACGCGACACACATAATGTTTAATAAAACAACTACGAAGCCAAAACAGAATAGAGAAATAAAAAACATCTAACTGGGTCAAAGCGAAATAATTGTTTTGAATACAATTATTTCAATAACAAGAAACTAGCACGATTCAAAAAACAAAAGCTGTTTTTTGCAACTCGACGGAAACCCCAGAACCGAAGTCGGGGGAAAACAAAAAAAGGAGTGTACACAGACCAGCAGCGGCAGTGAGTGTGTACCGGGGGTCGATCACTCGAAGGGAAAGTTTTTTGCCCCTGCCACGGTGAACGGTACTAGTGTTTTTTTAGTGTTAGCGGTACGAGTGGTGAAAACTTACCCTCTACGCTAATTGCCTTTCGACATAGCACGATTCCGTTTATTGGCACGACTCGCGGTGAACAAGCAGATAGTAAGAAAAGTCAAGAAAATTCCCGGCGAGACGGAGGACGTTTATCAAGCAGTAAGTTTTTGAATTGAATTCAGATTGGGATAATTTTTTACTAGTGATATATTTACTCGTTATTGGTCGAGCTGGAGCCTGAACTTGGGTGTATAGGTCAATTGCTATATACAAGGTGTAGCGATAGCAAATATATTTATTAGATTTTTTTTGTTTGATTGTTGATTTTTTCAAAGAGACGGGACATAGCTGTTCACTCTTCAGAGTGAGTTTATCGTCCTGACAAATATATAATTTACCGTGTGTACTGGAATAATTTAGATTTTGCCGAGAGGCCGGAGCGTATGTTTTCCATATTTTCACGGGTTTCAGCGGAATTGCGCTGATAAGTCAATCTATTATAGAGAAATATTGTTATCAGTCTTTTGTTCAGCCGTAAATTATAAATTAAAACTCTTTCTTATTTTGCCAGCGTAAACGCATAAATTTATCGTAGGTTATTATATTACTGGAGACTTTCGCAACTTGTAACGCCAGTGTCGATAAATAATTTAAATTGTTTTACTTAGCTCATCAGAATTTTTCTTCATAGAACAAAAATTTCACTTTCGTTCCCTGAAGGTCAATGACGACCGGAACGACGTAAAATGAATCATTGTTGCATATAAAGGTATTCACACGTAATAGTTATTTATTTTTTCTCGACACCGGAGAATAGAAGGATTGAGAAACGAATATATAAAACATACGCCTTTCACGCATTTTTTTTTGAATAACAAGACCAAGCCGATAAAAGGGCTAGTTTTGCCGCACCACCGAACAAACGAGAATTCTGTTCATAAATTTGATTTTGTATTTATAATTGCAGTATATACAGGAGTAGGTTTGATAATAAACCAATTTTAGATAAATATGTATAGGTAGATTTACACCAGGGAATTGGGATTAATTTAATCATACGGAATTGTAGTTTAATTTTAAATATATATGTATAGCTGTATAGGAGGATTTGGAGAGATTATTTTATTATATATATTTTTTTGTATAACGTGGAGGTTCTACATTATTTTTCCTATCACCCCTACTCCAAAAATTTCCCCCTCTGAAAGTGTAATAAACGTTGACGTGTGACGGAGACGAGGAGGACAAACCCTGTCCTGGCAAAGGAAGTTTCATCCGTTTTAAGACCAGGCTGACCTAGCAAAAACCAATCGGACTGGATTGCCTTACACGCTCAGCCGCGCACGGGAAGCAGAATTTGGTGATAGATTTTATCAGAGTGGTGACAGCAGATTTAATTAGGGGTATACAAGTTAGAACACTTTGATTTAGATTTAAAATACAACGAAGTATAGAGTTACTATTTCGTTACACTGATGACAGTTATTTAACTTACACTTTAATTTAGACATTATTACACTGCTGACAGCGGTTTTTTGTTGAGAAACAACTCGGTAACACAGGGTAGAGTTGTACATCTGGTGACAGCGGTTTTCCGATACAGGGTTGTTCATTCAAGTCGTCACAGCGGTTCCCCGATACAGGGTTGTTCGTTCAAGTCGTCACAGCGGTTATCCGATACAGGTTTGTTCGTTCAAGTCGTCACAGCGGTTCCCGATACAGGATTGGTCGTTCTAGTCGTCAAATCGCGAATCTGCAATACAGGGTTGTAAGTCAGCAGGGACGCCGGATCTTTACACAAGATACTCCTGTCAGGCCAAGATTATATGCCAATCTTGCTACAGCACAAGAGAACACAGGGAACGGTGAAGCTGTACGGTCTGTAACCAGAGGCTGCAATAGGCAGTAAACGGGGCATACAGGAGGGGAGAAGGCTGGAATACATCGAGAGCTAGCCGACACTCTTCCACCGTCATCGCAGCTACCCACAGGTACAAAAGTCATCAATTAACGGGACAAATAAGATTAAAACAGTTTTGGGTTACTACTCCGTCATAAAAGTGATTTTTTTTTCTTTTCGTCTAAAGTTCCATTTGTTAGAATACATCATACTCCCAAAACTACGTGAGCTCCACTTTTACAAAGGGGGAAGTTAACCCATCCTTAGAACATCCTATCCGTGCACCAAAAGCTATCCATTTCAGGCGTCGTAGAAGCCAGAAAGGTAGGAGTAATATAAGGTTATATAGTTACAAAAAAAATTATTTTTTTTCAATTAATAAATATAAAAAAGTAACCAAGTTCAGACAGCGTAATGCCACTCGATTTACAAAATAGGTTAGGTACAGGCAGTGAAGGAGACCAAGAAACCACGGGAGACACAAGCAGCAGGCCGCCCACATGGAGGGTAGCACAGGCACAACCATTAGGGGTCATAGCGGCGACTTTAGCCGATTTCACAGGTAGAGATGCGGCTAGATACATAGAGAAACTCGATTTAAGGGCTAAATTAGACGGGTGGACGGAATCAGAAACACTAACATTATTGAAATTTAAGCTTGCGGGCGTAGCACACGATTTTTTCAAGGCGGATCCTAGGTTGGACACAGTGTCATATTCGGAATTTAGAGAAAAACTACTACGGAAATTTGTACCATAAAAATCGATAGCGGATTGGTGGATGCAACTGGTGCAATGCTACCAAGGACACGATGAGAACGTAGCGTCGTTCTGCACCAGACTAAAATTAATTGGAAACAAGATACTAGAAGAGGATATAAAGGGCGCAAGTAGGGAACAAATACCAAACATACAAAAAAAACATAATTCGGTATTAATAAACCAATTCAAAGTAGGGTTGAGAAAAGACTTATTAAGGGAGGTAGGTTTTTACATTTTACACAAATACGACATGACACTAGAAGAAGCAGAAGAAATAGTTAGTTGTCAAGAAACAGCGGTAACTATGACAAGCGGCAGAAACAGTGGCCAGAAAGTCGCATTTATGAGTGAACAACTGAGGTGCACAACGTGCGGAAGGTCGAATCACACTTCGGAAGAATGTAGGCAGAACGCGAAATGTTTGTTCTGTGGCAGACAGGGGCATTGGATGGCTAATTGTAGGACAAAGGAAGCAGAAGAAACAAAAAGAGAGACAAGATGCCAAATTTGCAAAAAAAACAAGGACACTGGGCACCGGATTGCAGAGAGAAAGGGAACGAACCAACAAATACATGCTATTACTGTGGAAAACAAGGACATTGGGCAAAAGAATGTAGAAAGAAAATGTTCGACGAAGCAAACAAACGGAATACGAAGTACGACAGATACACCAACGGGAAAGTAAGTCCATGGAAAACATAGAAAACTAGATATCACGGGGAAAACCAGGAAACACAACAAGGAAACTACAGAGAATATAACAGACACAGAAACCAAAGGGAAGAGTATCATAAACAAGAAACACAGAGGAGGTCTCAACAAAATAATTTTGGGAACTACGAGAAAAACAGACGCCAAATGAACGATGATAGAAGAGGACAGTCTGAAGAAAGAGGACACACAAGTAACAAAGAATGGACGAAACATTTAAACTAGTAAGGAACACAGTTAGTCCCCGGACAAGTGGCCGAGCAAATTTAACAGGGGAAACAGATTTAAATAAACCACAATGGGAAAAAACAAACCAAGAAGCAACGAATAAGGATAAACCGAGAATGGAGAAAAAGGAAAAAAAAGAAACAATGTATCACAATGATGCAACGTCAATAACAAACGAAGATGCCCCATATATAGTAATGTTAAGGGTGAATGGTATAAACAGACCATGTATGATAGATACAGGGGGAGCGTATTCATTAGTTAATAGGTCAATAATTGCAGACTGGGAATTAGACACAAGAATCATAAAAGAATTAACTCTAAAAGGGATAACAGGACACACAATACAGCTGTATGGATCGACGGAATTGGCGATAAGCACAAACGGAATGAATCACATCATTTACACAAGAGCCATCGCAGCAGAAGACGAAATAATGGGAGAAATACCAGTTCAGTTCTTTTAGGAAGAGATTTCCTAGAAAAGCAAAAAGCAATCATATCATACAAAGGAGAGCCTTCATTAGAAATATGGGAAAAAAGAATACCATTGATGAACGCAAGGCAAGTTGAGAGCACAATAGATAACGGTAGAAGCACAGAAGCAAACGACCAAGTGGCAACAATAAGGAAAAAACCAGACACTACAGAAATGAACAATTGGAAGAAATGGTTAAGAATAGTGGACACAATGTATAAAAGAAGGGACACAGAACTAAGAACAATGGAGAAAAATGAGAAGGCAATGACAAGAGAAAATAAATCAAGAGCAAATCAAACAGACAAACAAAGACAAAACGGCTACAGAGACGAAAATATAGAACTATGCAGAGTGAAGAAAGACATCGACACAAAGAAAGAAGAAAGGCAGGAAACAAAAATTAACGAAGAAAGATACGGACACATAGAACAAAAGAAGAATAGTACAGAATCAGAAACAGGGAAAAAGGGAGAAACAGAAACCAGAGAGAAGAACAAAGGAATAAAAGAAACAATAACTAACAGAAACTTCACAGATGTATACATAGAAGATAGCATAAGTATACCGGCACTAACCGAAGTTCACACAATTGGGACACTAAAACATACCATAAGAGGAAATACGATTGCGTGTGAAACACAACACAAAGGACCAGAAGCAATAAGACTAGCAAATAGCATAGCTAATAACGGGAAAAAGATTCCAATTAGAATAATAAACACATCAGCACAAGAAATACATCTAACAAAAGGAACCAAACTAGGGAAAGCATACGAATGTACAGAGGACACAGTACCACAAACAAAAACACAGGACATGATCAGGAAATTTGATAGCAAAACAGATGAATGGATCAGAAAAAATTTCGAACTAGGCCATATAGATACAAGGTACAAGGAAGAACTAATTAAGTTAATACAAAAGTACCATCACTTATTCACAGACGACGATGAAATTCTAACAAGCACTACAAAAGTAAAACACCACATAACCATAGAAGCAGGAAGTCAACCAATATGCAAAGCTCCATACAGAATACCATATTACCAAAGAGAAGTACTTCAAAAAGAAATAGATAGGCTACTAGAAGCTAAAGTAATCAGGACATCATCCAGCCCATGGTCAGCGCCAGTCGTATTAGTGGTAAAACAAACTCCCGAAGGAGAGGAGAAAGTGAGAATGTGCATAGACTACAGAGGACTAAATTCAGTAACAAAAAAAGAATATTACCCTCTACCAAACATATCGGATCTACTACAAGGCTACAAAGCAGGAGGAGAAACGTTGTTCTCAGTAATTGATGTAGCAGAAGCTCATCACCAAAGAGAAATGAACGAAGAAGACATTCCACTAACTGGATTAAGCACATATCAAGGGCACTACGAATACACCAAAATGCCATTTGGACTGGTAAACGCCCCAGCAACTTTCCAAAGATTCATGAACGCAACCTTAAGAGGCTTAATGGGAATAAAATGCATGGTTTATTTGGACGACATAATCATATTTAACTATGCAGGAAAAAAGGACCATTTAGAAAAATTAGAAGAAGTATTCAATAGATTAACAGAAGCAAACATTAAATTGAAACCAAAGAAATGCAATTTTATGTTAAAGAAAGTGAAATATTTAGGACATATCATCTCACAAGAAGGAGTAGCTCCAGATCCACGGAAATTGGAGGCAGTACACAAATACCCTCTACCAAAAAACGTAAAAGGAGTAAGAGGTTTCTTAGGACTAGTAAACTGGTACAGACGGTTCATACCAAACATAACCGAATCAGCAGCACCAATAGTGAACCTGACCAAAAAAGACACACCTTTCAAAATAACAGAGGAAGTAATTAAGGCGATGGACCAACTAAAAGAATCGCTAACGTCAGACAAAGTTGTAATCTTCCCAGACTTCTCCAAACCGTTCATCTTATCGACAGATGCATCGAACATAGGTGTAGGAGCAATATTAAGCCAAATAAGGGACGGTAGAGAAAGACCAATAGCGTATGCGAGCTGGACACTAAGTAGAGCAGAAACAAATTACTCAACGACTGAAAAAGAACTAGGAGTGATTTTTGCAATTAAAACATTCAGATGCTACATTTACGGGACAAAATTCACAATCATCACAGATCACAGAGCATTAAAATGGGTACTGACACTGAAGGACCCAAATTAAAGATTAACACGATGGGCCTTAACCTTAGCAGAATACAACTTCGAAGTAATCCATAGAGTAGGACGGGAACACGGAAATGCAGACGTACTATGCAGAATGTTCGACAAAACGTGCAACTACATAGAGACGTCATACGAAGATTACTTACAATACAAAACGGAAAACGAAATACCAGAAAAAGACAAAATACTAGAAAAAGAAGGAAAGTTAGTATCCATACAAGAAGAACAAGCAATAGTACTATTTACAGCCAAAAATAAGCAAAACCAAGACCCATTGATAAAGGAAATAGAAGCCACATATAATTTACCGGACGTCGCACAGAATCGAATAGAAGAAATTAAAGAATGGGACACGTTGGACGCAAAATTCTACATAGGGGTAAACAGAGCAGCGGTGAAAGAAGAAACCTCGTATGAAATCATGTGGAACATAATACAACAGTTGAAGACACTATGCGAAGAAAACAAAGAGGAGAGCATAACCTTCATAGCAAGCAAAGATCAAATTCCGAGGCCTTTGTTGGGACGAAATTACTAAAATGATCCAATTTACATTTTACGGTATACCCACCAAATTAATCATTCTACGGCCAGATAACACAGGGGAAACAGAAAAAATTTACGCGATAGAAATAGCAAAAGGTTGGGAGCCAATATGGGACAAAGACCTGCTGAAAATAGCACAAAAACGAGATGAATTCTGCAACAACACCTTACAACAAATGGACAAGGACGAAGAAACAAAAAGAAAATACTACATCGACAAAGAAGGTATTTTATATAGACAAGAGCAGGAAGAACATAGAGATCAACTGGTAATACCGAAAAGCTATATCACCAAAGTGATAGAAGACTTTCATGACTCACCCTTATACTGTCATCAAGGACAACAGAAAACATTATTGGCAATAAAGAGACGTTGTTTTTGGCCAACGATGAGAACAGACATAATAAATTACTGCAAACAACGCGACGCATGCAACAGACGGAAGATGTCACCCCACTTCAAGAAAGCTCCATTACAAAAATTTACAAATTAGTGTTTTTAAATGAAACTCAAGGTCTCTAGTTAATTCCACAATATAATACAAGTTATTGAAAATTCTAAAAAATTGACAAGTGTTTCGATAAATCAATATCATCGTTAGATATTATTAGCTAATAATATCTAAGCTTCAATATTTGTAATATCACATCTTCTTCTTTTTTCTATAAACATATATTAAGCCAATCACAAGTTAGGTTACTTCTTGGTCTAGCCAAACATCAGGTAGGCATAAAATGAAATGTAATTTTTGTCATTCTGACGATGATATTGATTTATCGGAAAAATTGTCAATTTTTTAGAATTTTCAATAACTTGTATTATATTGTGGAATTAACTAGAGACCTTGAGTTTCATTTAAAAACACTAATATGAGCATATTCCACGAAGTAAGGGTCGAGACAGTCAAAATTTACAAAAGTCACAGAACCATGGGAAATAACCTCTATGGACATAGTAGGACCACTACCAACCTCAAGCGAAGGAAACAAATACCTACTAACATTCCAAGACCATTTTACCAAATACTGTGAAGCGATTCCGTTACCAGATCAGAAAGCAGATACAGTAGCAAGAGCATTCGTTGAACAAATAATATCAAGACACGGAACACCCCACAAGCTATTAACAGATAGAGGAACAAATTTCGTGTCAGAACTAATGCAGGAAACATGCAAGTTACTAAACATAAAGAGGCTACACACGGCAAGTTATGCGCCAACGACAAACGGTCAAATAGAAAGATTATACAGAGTACTGAAATACATGTTAGCACACTACATAGCACCAGATCAACGAGATTGGGACAAATGGATACCATACGTACTTATGGCATACAGACGTAGCGTACACACTTCAACAGGATACAGCCCATACTTTTTACTACACGGAAAAGACCCATCATTACCATTTGAAAAATTCATCACACCGAAAAGAATCAAATACGACATCGACAACAATTATGTGTCAGAATTAGAAGCTAGACTAAGTCAAGTATACAAGACAGCACTAAAAAACACAGAGAAAGCAAAAGAGGAAAGGATAGCCAGATATAACGAAAAAACAGCATTAAGAGAATTTGCACCAGGAGATTTAGTATACTTACTCGATATAAGCACGAAAGTGGGAAAATCAAAGAAAATACAAAACCAATGGACAGGACCTTTCGAAGTAAAAGAGAAGGTAGGACCGGTTACATATCAAATAATTTCACAAAAAGGGAAGAAGACACAAATAGTACACATCAACAGATTAAAAACATACCACGGAAAAATAGAGGACAAGGAACATAAGATACTACAAGATATGTATGGGAAGTATAGAAGAGTTAGAGGAAACACACGAGCAGGAAGAAAATGAAGTAGATCCAGGAAAAGTAGCAGCACTACCATTATGGTCAATGAACGAGGATCTACAACCACCAAAAAACAAACCACCATCCCAAACCAGACATAAAGGGAATAGAACAGAACAAAGACCACACTTCTCACTACGACATCCACCGGAGATAAGACGATCCGCCAGAGTGAGAAACAGAATACAAAGTGCACCCAGTTACACAAAAACATTTAATGCCGAAAGGATACTAACACAGAATACAGGACAAAGACAGACGACTAACTACAAAAGAAACAAGACCAAAATAAGTACCAGATGGATAACGATGAGCTTGAAACGGCGTAACTAAAACGTCGCGACCAAGCATA
Organism: Galeruca laticollis; assembly: GCA_963921935.1. NCBI lineage: Eukaryota > Metazoa > Arthropoda > Insecta > Coleoptera > Chrysomelidae > Galeruca > Galeruca laticollis. The sequence continues at coordinate 37,661,125 of OY998179.1, read as the reverse complement.
CATGTATATATTAGCATATTATTAATACAAACAGATTTACGGGTTCAATTAATAGGTTAAGCCAAAGTAAGGGGATAGGAATAATTAAGTAAGTTAGGAATCATAACAGAATAAGGAAATAAAAGACCATAAGTCACTATAACCAAGTATATGGGCAAAGGATACTAATAGTACGATTTAAGTAAATGATTTCACGTAAGTGAGTCTTTTTCAATTCATAAATACAAGGGGACTACAAAAGTAATTAAATATAGAAATAAATAAGTGGGAACAAGATCACGGGTCATAAGTTTAAAGAGTTTTTTTCCTCTTCTTTTCAAAGAGTATAGCTCATTTGGCAGTCCTAAATAAGTGTGAAGCTCGGTCAAATGAGGAAATGTCATATAAACATGACAAAATTGTAGATAACATAGTATTGTAACAAAGAAATGTTTAAAAATGTCTGTAAGAAAGATAAGTTGTATTAACAATTGTAAATGTTAAAAAATGTTTAGGATAACAAAACCAAATCAATGGCACGACAAAGTACTATCCTGACCTGGGTGACATTCGTCATGTGCGGGCTACATATAGCAGTTGGGCTAATCGCATATGAGTGTTCGCACCCCAACAAAAATATCACAGTGTTATCGCTAAAAGATATACAGAAGTGTCCGGAACCAGAAAAAACGTACGCGAGTGAAAAAACAGACATACAAGTAATTCAACGAAACGAAATAAAAATGCAAAAAGTATGGTCATGCGTAATAGAAGTCACAAAATTCATGTTCTACTGCGGGATGCACAGCCACACATCAGTCGTCAACGGAGGACTATCAACCTACATCCACAAATTGGGAGCCGAAGAATGCAGAAACACCCACAGATATAAACTAATAAAGTTGTACCAACAAACAATAGACAACATACTAATGAACGGTACCACAACAGCGTCAATGAAAATAGGCGGCACACTCGACAATATGGGAACATGTAAAGGTATCACATACCAAGAAAACGGCAGAAGTTGGAACGACGTAGTGATAATAGCAACAACCAAAATAACAACCAAAGACTATCTAGCTAGAGTAACGCTAGAAACGAACGAGATCCACTTACAAGGAGAGATAACTTGCAAATTCACGATTGGTTACTGCTTCGACTCCACGGTAGGAGAATCCACCTGGTCCAGTTATGAGCCAACAACATGCGAAGACCATCTGAGCCAGTTATACGAAGGCATAGGCAACAAAATCACAAACACAAAAACACAAGAAGAACTAATAGTAATTGAAGAAAAAGACAAAGTATTCGCACTCACATTACAAAAAAGAAACATACTATGTGGAATAGAAGTATTGCAAACAGAACACCCACGAATTGTCATAACACTTCAAAACACACAAAAATTACATCCGACAATGCCAATTTTAACACAAAACGTCGATCTAATGAATTATGTATAGTAAACTACTCTATATTGAACAAGCATATAAACGAGACGTAAACATGCTTTGCACAGATACAATACACCGAAGATGCTTAACGAAACTAGAAATACTCAAAAACAGACTGCTAATGGCACATACACTACCTAATGCAGTCAGCCAACTAATGGAAAATGAACCTGGACACATAGGCAGAGTATCAGGCGAAGTACTTTATATCATAAAATGCATACCAGTAACAGTCGAGATAAGACGAACAAACAGATGTTACAACAAACTACCAATAAAAGTAAACAACGAAACAAAATCTATGGCTCCACTAACCAGAATAATACAAAACCACGCAGAAGAGATAGATTGCAATAATATGATACCACCACTTTATTTTATAGATGATCAATGGATAGGTCTAACGCCACATCCCACAATAGCCAACCAGCCAAAAACAATGAAAGTAGAAGAAGAAATGAACCTCCATTTCGACCCCATTCAACCACTAGGAGCGAAGGGTCTGTACACGCAAGAAGAAGTCAACGCAGCACAAAGAGCCCTCACATTTGGGACAGAGAGAAAAGCAGTAGAAAACATAATTATTCGCAGAGCAGCGGGAATGAATGCCAATAGTCAAGGCTACACCATATCAAACATATTTGATACAAAAGAAATCAAGAACCTCGCAGAATCAACCCTAAAACACACATGGGCATGGTTCACATAATTAGGTTCAGTCATAAGTGGAATAATTGGAATATACTTCACATTCCAAACCATTAAATACATAGCAGGCACCATACTAAATGGAATTCGTATACACCAAACTTTAGGATGCAGTATAGCACTAATAGGCAGCATATGGGACTCCCTAACGGCATGGATAATTCACTCACATCAGACGAGGAAACCAGAGGAAGAAACAATAGAGATGGACCAAATAACGCAGCAAGAGGCGAGCCACCCGAGGTCACAGCATTGGACAGACAGAAGTCGCCAGATGAACGATCTACTGAGCAGCAGTGTCGCGAGTGTAAATGGTCGCGGCCTAGGTCAAGGATAAAAAGGGTAATAGCGAAAAAATTGCCAAATACAGTTCCGATTATAAATATTGAGAAAATGTAACATAAATATGTAAAATGTATAAAACTGCAACATTAACTTTAAGATTATAGGCCACTATTGTAAGCCGACAGCCACTTATGAATTAAGGGTAGGAATAGTTGTACGGGGCTTTTGAAAAAAAAAGGTATTGGACCAGGGAGGTCGCAATACTTTTACAAAGGGGGAAGTAATGTAATAAAATACGAATACCTAAAAGATAATTTTATGGTAGAAAATTTCAGAACACACGGTAAAACATATTTTATTTTTCAATTAAAATAACTGGAACGCGACACACATAATGTTTAATAAAACAACTACGAAGCCAAAACAGAATAGAGGAATAAAAAACATCTTACTGGGTCAAAGCGAAATAATTGTTTTGAATACAATTATTTCAATAACAAAAAACTAGCACGATTCAAAAAACAAAAGCTGTTTTTTGCAACTCGACGAAAACCCCAAAATCGAAGTCGGGGGAAAACAAAAAAAGGAGTGTACACAGACCAGCAGCGGCAGTGAGTGTGTACCGGGGGTCAATCACGCGAAGGGAATTTTTTTTCCCCTGCCACGGTGAACGGTACTAGTGTTTTTTTAGTGTTAGCGGTACGAGTGGTAAAAACTTACCCTCTACGCTAATTGCCTTTGGACATAGCACGATTCCGTTTATTGGCACGACTCGCGGTGAACAAGCAGATAGTAAGAAAAGTCAAGAAAATTCCCGGCGAGACGGAGGACGTTTATCAAGCAGTAAGTTTTTGAATTGAATTCAGATTGGGATAATTTTTACTAGTGATATATTTACTCGTTATTGGTCGAGCTGGATCCTGAACTTGGGTGTATAGGTCAATTACTATATACAAGGTGTAGCGATAGCAAATATATTCATTGAAAGCGCTGAATGAGATGGGAGTGAAAAATAAACTGATGAGATTAATAAAAATGACACTAGACCAAAGCGTAGCAGAAGTAATAACACAAAGAGGGAAAACACAGAAGTTTACATATAATAAAGGAGTTAAATAGGGAGACTCTCTGTCGGCAACACTATTCAATTTGGCACTAGAATATACGATGATAAAAATATGTAAAGGAAATTTCAGGACTAGAGGAGGACAAATAATAGCATATGCCGACGACGTAGCACTAGTGACTAAAAACAGAATGGTAATGGAAGAAATGTTGGAGGGGATAATAAGGGAGGGAAAGAAAAGGGTGAAAAATACACATAAAACCAAATTATTAAGACTCAAAAAAATTGTGAGTACAAAAATGTGAAAATTGGGAGATATGAATTTGAAGAGGTGGATAGAGTTAAATATCTGGGAATAACAATAAGTAGTGATGGAGACAGAGAAATTGAGATAAGGGAAAGAATCGTAGCCACAAACAAAGCATTTCAGGCTAACAAAAAATTATTGAAAAATAAAATAATTAGCAAGCGCTCGAAAATAAGAATATATAACACAATAATTAGACCAGTGATGATGTATGAGGCAGAAACATTAACTATGACTAAAAAACAACAAGAGGATATGTGAATACGGGAACGAAAAATACTAAGAACAATATTGGGGTCAAAAAAAATAGGTGGAGAATATAGAAGAAGAGCGAATATGGAACTATATCAAGAGATACAAAAAGACATAGTAAGAAAAATTAAGGAACAAAGATTAAAATGGTTGGGACACATATGGAGAGCAGGTAAGAGAGCAGTAATATACTCCATGATACAGTGGAAGCCCTTAAGTAAGAGAAGAAGGGGAAGACCAAGGATAACTTGGTTGCAGGAGGTAGTAGGTGATCTCAAGACTATGGGAATTAGATACTGGGAAGAGAAAAGGTAGGACAAGAAGCAATGGCAACAAATAGTAGAGAAAATATGAAAAAGTAAATGTGGTCTGATCCACCCTTAGAAAAGGATCTAGAAAGCTCGTAAGAGCGGCGCTACTCCCACGGGAATGTTAAGCCACTATATATAACTAGAAACCGTGAGTTTCATTTGAAACACTAAATAGCATACGTCTTTCATTTTGTTGTTTACGGGTGTTTTGAGAGTAGACAGAAAACAGCTGATTAAAACGTCAATAGAAAATGGAACTAAATTTCGTGTAAGTAGGTATTATAATATTCAAAGAAAATTTATTAGTTGAGAAATACATATTTGCAGTGAAATATGTAATAGGTGTTTGAGAAGGCTCTAAGACTACAATTTGGAAAACAATTTTGGTTTTTGTTATAATTCACTTAAATGCTGTCTGTTACATACATGTAACGCTAGGACTTTTAATTACTGTTTTTTAGATTTCACTGTTAGGTTTAAACATAGTACAGTGAAACTTCTGTTAACGGACACCTCCCCACAACAGGAACATGTAGTGAACGGACAGTTTTTAGGTCACCGAACAATTAATATGTGGATGAATAGACTAAGGCACCCCCGAAGTACGGTCCCTCTTAACAACGACTCCGGACAAAATTAACCTTTATTTTTTCTATGAAATTCTTGTCATTTTACCTGCCAACAAAGGACAATAAAAGCGACTAAAATTATTGAGGCTCTGGAACTCAGGAATTCCAAATACCTTATTGCAGCCATAAAATAAGTCATGAAACTAGAAAATTAGCTACTCCGAGTTTGATTAGGAGAAACCCATTTTTGAATTTATTCGTAGCTTGTACACATTCCTAATTTACTTGAGACATTCCGATCTAAATGTAACAATGTCATATTTATTTATCTCTGGTTAACCTTGTCGATTTTGAATAAGAACTTACACGGTGAGTCGAACCAAAAGGGATTCAGAAACGAGTTGCTTCCCGATCACCGAAGGGTACAGATGCTCTAATGCTTAGTACTGCCACAACTTGCAAGTCTTGCAGTTCTCACACAGATAGGATGAATGCGTACAATATTGACTGTGAAATTAATATTTTTTTCATACAAAAAGTTTTTCACATGCGTACATATGGATTGAGGATTGATGAAAGTAATTTCACGTGATTAATGGAAAAATTCTAGAAATGAGAGATAAAATTTATATTTTTGGTGCCAGTGCAATTGCACACTCTTAAACACAGATGTGCAGAAGAGTAGGCATAATAATACCAGGCAAGCTCTATCCTTACATATAACGATAGGAAGCTTCAACTGAAAATAACCGAAGTGTTGCACTATATTCCGGAGCGTGTTGAGCTTAGGAATCGTGAACACATAAATATCCCGCTTATCGTTGACCCCTCGGTGTGCGTTGAACTCGAGGCTAGACGCTAAGCGAACCTGTATATTGGACGAAGTCCTAAAGCGTGTTGAGCTCAGGGCGGACGCCAACTACCCTAGGTCAAGCACTGCAGCGTGTTGAGCGCAGGACCGAGGCCTTTCCGATTAGCCGAACTTCCGGAGCGCGTTGAGCCCGGGACGGAAGCAAACTCCCGACCCCCGAGATCACGCTGTGCGTTGAACGCGGGATCTCGACCCCGACACACACACTCCGTTGGTTATAGGAACCTGGCGTCTAAGTGAGGAAACTGTACAACCGAGAAGAATATTCCGCGACCCAATCCGACGACCATCCTAGAGGGACTGCCCGCCTCCAGGACCAATAAATCTTGTATATATACTCATTGTACAGAGTTTTAGGTTTTAATTGTAGATATTTATTGTAGGTTGAATGAAGAAGTATATCTAACCATCCAACCCCTTTTATGCTCTACCACACTGACGCACCCTCACACAGTTTCGTCAAATTATTCAGGAATGTATGAATAACTTCCAGCTGCACGAAACAAAGTTTGAGCCTTTTCAATATTTGCAACACAAACGTAGGCAGCATTAAACAATCTCGAGATCTGCATTTGCATAATCACCTTTCTAGGATTGCTTATTTGTTAAAATATTTGTTGTAAACTTTCTTGCAATTTAACATCTGGTGAAAATATGTTTATTCTAATTTAAAGAGATTTGAACATACTGCCCCTGTTGAACAGGGGAATAAATCAAAATAGGAACATTGACCTTTGTTGCACCTCAATATTCTTATTAAAAATGTATAGTTCATGAATGCATAATCCTAACCATTTTCCAACATGATAATTTCAATTTTGTTACTTTTCTTCTAGACAGAAAAAGACTCTGAAAATAAATAATTCTTTCAACTCATGTCTCAATTGGGAATAATTCTGTAAACAATTTTGGTAGTCTAATAATTGCTCATCAGATACGGTATCTGCTACAGAACTGCAATAACTATGTTCACTTTTGGAAGAAGAGTCTTCAAGCATTGGAAATATTGTCGGCTGAGCATTTGGTAGAAGCCACTTTCTGTAGTTTACGATCCCACATATGTGTTTATCAAAATCATTTTCACACAAACAATAACTTCCCTTACAAGGTTCCCCAACTTTGTCCAACATATTGAATGTATGTGTTGATGTGAGCACGTCGAGTCTGTGAGCTCCTTGTTTATTATAGTATTTAGCGGTAAAACTGCATATTAAAAATCAATTGTTTGTGCTAAAATGTAGGTTTACCTACTATCTAGTGAATAAACAAGACGAAGTACGTTAAGTGCATTATTTTTGCTTTGCGGAAAAATTGGTTTATTGAGGAGACTGCTGGTTTTCCTCAACAGTGTTGCTAAGTGAGATTGTTGGTAAGTTATTAAAATGAGCCAATCAAAGGCAAACTCGGCTATTCCAGATGATAGCCTAGTTCAGGCAATAGTTAATGAATTGTTGCCTGAACTGACAGCTAAAATAGAAGAACAATATACAAAATTTGGACATAAAAGGGATAAAATGGAAGATTAGCTAAATGGGGTTATCTCCAAATACGAGGCATTAGACGCAAAAGTTCATTCCAATGAAGATGAGATAATTACTTTAAACGAAAATTCAAGAGAGTTGGATCAAAAAGTGAAGGAAAATTCTGTAAGTATAATAGAGATTCTAGATGAAGAAAACGAGAATCTTTTGGCGAAGGTACTAGCCATTTTCAATGACGGATTGAAAGTAAAAATTTCGCAATAGGAAATCTTCAACATCTATAGAATTGGCAAATTCAACATGACCGACTAGGCAGAGGCAGGGTTTTTGTGGAATTTACATCGCTCCTGAAGAAGAATGAAATATTGAGTTCTCGAAAGAATTTAAGGAAATCAGATATTTTTATTAATGATAATTTAAGTAAATATCTGTATAACCTGCTGAAAAAAGCCAAATTAAAATATGGTGAGGAGAAAGTTTGGTCATCTAATCGGAGAGTTTGTGTTAAACTCGACAACAATGTGAAAATTATAAGTGAATCAGCTGATCTTCAATAGAACTATGCTGAAATTTTTGAAACTTGTTTATTGTATTTGTTCGATTTTTGCTATGATAAGAAAGGAACGTTTCATATTTTGATTGTGTTAGACAGTATTTACGTTTTTTGTTTCAATAGATAAGTACTTCTAGAATTTATGGGCATTAAATTAAAATTTGATAAATAAAAACATTACATTACAGTGTTTTAAAGAAAACTCACGGTTTCTAGTTATTACCACAATATAATAAAAATTGTTGAAAATTCTAAAAAATTGACAATTGTTTCGATAAATCAATATCATCGTCAGAATGACAAAAGTTATATTTCATTTGATGCCTACCTGATGTTTCGTAGTTATTTATGGCTAGACGAAGAAGTGACCTAACTGGTGATTGACTTGTTATATGTTAATAGACAGAAGAAGAAGATGTGATATTACAAATATTGAAGCTTAGATATTATTAGCCCTATGGTGATATCCTGGATATAATTTTTTCAATTAAGATCAGTATAAATGTGCAATGATATAGAAAACCAGGAAAACTATATATGCTGATCTTTACAATTGTCACTTAAGAAGACAGTTCATTAGTGGAGAACTCCCTAGATTTAACTTTTCATTGACAGCGTCATATTGTGGGTTTCTTAAATGTCTTCGAATTTCCAATTCTTCAAGGAAATCCAGTTCTTGTTTTGTAATATCACATCTTCTTCTTATTCCTATTAACATATATTAAGTCAATCACCAGTTAGTTGACTTCTTGGTCTAGCCAAAAATAACTACGAAACATCAGGTAAGCATCAAATGAAATGTAACTTCTGTCATTCTGACGATGATATTGATTTATGGAAACAATTGTCAATTTTTTAGAATTTTCAACAATTTTTATCATATTGTGGTATTAACTAGAAACCGTGAGTTTCATTTAAAACACTAACATGAGTAGATTCCACGAAGTAAGGGTCGAGACAGTTAATTTCATTACATTACAGTTTTCTCTTTGATACAGATTGTCTATATCATTATATATAAGTTAGATACATGAATTGGTTTGGTTGATTCTCACGTTTTTAGGGAGTAGATATAAGAAAGCATAATATCGTGCTAATCAGTTCCATCCTTTGTATTATGTATATAATAATAGCTCGCAGCTAACATCATGACATGATAGAGTTATTGGATCTAAATGTCTATTATCAAAACTGTCGTGGTTTAAATACTAAGTGCAACGAATTCTATACCAACTCTTCAGATTTTGAGTTTGACGTTATTGTTGCGGTTGAGACGTGGCTGCCAGGAGGGTATTGGGGATGTTGAATTAGTTAATACAGATAACTATAATTTGGTTAGGTCTGATAGGAATCTGGATTTCACAAATAAATCTACTGGGGGGGGGGGTGTTTTAATCGCCATAAGAAAAATATTCAAAATAATTAATATAGCAAAATGTAGTAAGTATTTTGAGGCGGTGGCCCTTTATATCAAAATTAATGGTTGCAAATATACTTTCTGTGGAATTTACATTCCTTCGGGTAGTAAATTGTTCGTATGCGAAGCTGCCTTTAAGTTCTTGCAAACTAATATTGTGGATGTAGACAAAACTTATATAATTGGTGACTTTAACATTTCTTATTTAACAGGAACACATTATGATACTACTATTAGGAATAATAATATTATGGAAACCCTTCAGGACTTTATTGAATCTAATGGATTTAAACTATATAATGAAATTACGAATCACTTAGGAAAAACGCTAGATCTAGTTATTAGCTTCGTAAATAATTGGAACAACTCGGCTGCTCCATTCCAAAACACGGTATGTGAAAAAAATGGATTTGTGAGGTAAACGAGATTTAGTGTTTTTGTTTAGCTCTGAGACGTATTTAATGGTATATTTTTGATTTGACGGTTACGTGCTACAGTTCGTCGTATAATTTTTTATACATACTCAAATTGTGCGTATTTTTAGTTTTAGCTATAGATTTGGCACATGCTTGGTTTTGGCATCGAATATGACACTTTTTTTTATATTTCAATATCTACATCAAAAATATAATAAACAACAATTTAGTTTATGTAGGTAGTAACATTTTACTGAATTCAAGATAACAAAACAGTATAATTATGTCCAACGTTTATTAGTTTAGAAATACAACGGTTGGTTAAAATGTCTTACAAGTAGTGAACCAATATTTTGAACCAAAAAACTACTTCATACTATCATCTAAATTGGTGTTATCATACTCCTCGACCAAATCAGGAGCAGAATCGCTTTCATGAAGATTTTTCCAAAACTTCAACCTGTTTATCGGCATTAACGGTCCCAATACTCTTATGATTTCGTTTTTCTTTGATGTCAATATTCCACGTACTGGTAGAACTTCTGAAATACTCTGAAAATTGAATTTCTTCTGCAAAAAGTCTAGAGATATATACTCTTCTTGGTCGAAATCAGTTTCATAATCGAAGCTTCTTTTCCCTTTCTTGGATCATACTTCAACTATAGGATTCAACAAAAAACCTCTCAAGGAATCGGATTCTTTGGCATTTTTGCGGACTTGCCTTCTCTCCTTTTCCCACTTGTGGAAAAGATTAACATCTAGAACTTGAAGACCTTTTCTGGAAGACATTACCGCCTCTGTGAGATCATTGTAATCATATATATTACCAATCTTGTTAATTTTGGTTTCGATATTCCCGTGAATGCCATCGGCGCTCATATGAGTGTGACCCTTTGTGAGATAACGGAAAGTCACACAATCAGGTCCGTTTTCTGGATTTACCAACCAAACTAACGATGTATAAAGTATCCAATTTTTATTCTGCCCTGTACAATTATCTGACCAAATAATGAACTCTTTGACATCTCGTTCTTCCTCGGATACTCTAAAAATGCCATTAACAATATGGTTATCATCACGTCCTGCCAAACCTTCATGCCACATGGAGCAATAATTTTTAATCGGAGACTTTTTTTTAACGAAGCAGATCTCAAATTGAATGCTGTGAGGCGGCTTAAAAAATGACTCTTTTACGGAGGACATGTTAGGAATTAGGATCACCTTTTGCAAATCCATTGAATATATTCTGACGTTTTGATTCTCAGGTATCATAGCATCTTCGTGGTATTTGTCAGTGGCTTTTTTAGCTTTATTTTTGTGTGTATTCCATTCCTCGTCATTCACAGAAGTCAGTTCTTCAACATCTTTGGCCTGTGACTTATTATTACAAGTTTCGCATTTTACACAAACGTCAGATTTGGGCATGCATAAAGAAATATGCATTAATTTTATGGTATTCCTGTGAAGTTCAATTTTACAGAAACCGGGATATTCACGTTCAAAATCATCAAACATGGATTGTACTGTTAAGTCTCTTGATAAATATCTCATATTAGGTGCATTGTGACGTCGATTGTGAGTAATACAAGGCTTGAATTTGTTGATGTGATTCATGATGATAGTTCTTTTACGTTTTCTCTTATAATTTCCTGTGATACCCCTATTTTCTCTTACAGCTGCAAGCAAAGAATTTTTTTCATCGCATTGCATAAATCCGTAATAACAGAAGCGTTGGAATATCCAAGGGTATTTAGAAAAAGCTTGCGACAAACGCATATACTTTTATCTTCTTTTGGAAAGAAAAATTTTCGACTTTCGTTTTTTGCGAAGCCTTTGCCAGGACAGTTTGGACAGTTCTTCTCATTACAGGCACCATTTGGACAACTTCTTTTGAGGGCCCAAAGTTTACAGTACCCAGATTTCGATAAACCATTCGTTCTAACAACAGACGCATCCAAAGAGGCTTGCGGCGCAGTACTGTCTAAAGATTTCGATGGAGAGGATTTATCAATAGCTTTTGCTTTTAGAGGTTTTACAAAGAGTGAATCAAACAAAAGCGTAATCGAAAAAGAACTCGCAGCGATTCATTGGGGTATAAACCACTTTAGGCCTTATTTATTCGGAACATTTTTTACGTTAAATCTGATCACAGACCGGTAATTTATATTTTCTCAATGAAAAACTCGTCAAAACTAACTAGAATGAGATTATATCTAGAAAAATATTCTTCGTACAGTGCCATATCCGTGATCGGACGTAGGCGACCTACCACTTCTCACTAGAAGAATATGACTTTGAAATTGAATACATAAAAGAAAAAGAAAATATTTTAGCCGACGCATTATCGCGAATTACAATCGAAGATTTGAAAAATATGAACGAAAATTCAGTAAATATACTAGCTGTTACAAGATCTATGGACAAAAAGCAAAATCAGCATATTGAGCAAAATGAAATAGACACTATTGAAGACCCAATCGTAATCCCAAAAATACAAGATTCTAGAATTGACCATAATTGAATTGCAACACCAACCTTACAATTTTTTATTGAGCCAAATTATCTAGGAATAAGTATTTGAAAATGCGGAAAGCATAAAATAAATATAGATAGTAAGATGAATTTCACTAACGCCATTTTTCTTAAGAGAAAATATTGTCTCAGCTGGTAAAAATAAATTGCATACATTAAAATTAAAAACTAACGACGAAATATTCAAACCGTGCACAATAAATGAACTTAAATTTCTAGGTCAAGATTATTTAGATGACTTGACAATACTTTTATACAGAGACCCAAAAGTAATTATTAGCAATAATAAAAAATTGCATTAATCAAAAAATATCATGACAACCCATTTACAGGAGGCCATTGTGGACAAAAAAGAATCTTGAAAATATTAAGAACTCAGTTTAGATGGAAAAATATGTCGCGTAACGTTGCGAATTACATCAAAAATTGCAAAAAAATGTCAAATAAACAAGAGCAAAATAAAACACACGGAACCTATGTTTATTACACCTACTCCCCAAAAGGCTTTTGAAATAGTGTGTATAGACACTATAGACCCCTTTCCAGCAACCAAATATAACATGAGTTACGTAGTTGCCATGCGGTGTGAGCTTACTACATATGTACTGATCGCACCAATCCCAAACAAGGAAGCTAAAACGGTAGCAGAAGCCATAGCCGACAATTTTATTCTAATTTTTGGTCCAATGAAAGAAATTAGAACCGATATGGGATCAGAATACAAAAACGAAGTGTTAGAACATTTATCTAATTTATTAAAAATAAATCAAAAAGTCTCTACAGCATATCATCATCAGAGTATAGGAAGGAGGCTGCGAAAGAAACCATAGGATATTAACTTAATATCTCAGAATGGAAATAAATGAAACTTATACAGACTGGGATGAATGGGTTAAATTTTATTCCTTTTGTTCTAATACGACACCGGAAGTTTATCATATTTATACATCCTGCGAATTAGTTTTCGGACATAAATCGGAGCTCCCTGACGAAATAACAAATCAATTTGTATAATATTGATGCATATTACCAAGAGGTTCGATATAGGTTACAAATAGCACGCAATAGAGCAAGAGATTTTATAGTCAAAGAGAAGGAAAAGAGAATTTTTTTTATTAAAAATCAGTCGCATCTACCAAAAAGTTATTAGCGACGGAACAATATGAGAGCTATACAGTGATTGCAAACTTACAAATTAAGCATATACAAATATTGAACTGAATACTACTTAAAACGTCGATATCCTTATTAGCTTGTCTATTGGAGAATAGAGCAAGAGATTTTATAGTGAAAGAGAAAGAAGAGAGAAAATTGATTTATCATAAAAATTCTTCAACTTTAAAATTACAGTCAGGGGATTTAGTTGTTATTAGCAATGAAGGCAGAACAAAATTTGATCTTTGGTTTAAAGGTCCTTATGTGGTAGTAAATTCTGATGATGTCAATTGTACTTTAAGAAGTGAACGTGAAAAAGACATTACAGTTCATAAAAATAGAGTAGAAAAATTCTATTAATTATAGTTTGCTTAGTCAAATAAGTACATTTTCAACCTCATGTCATAAACCTAATAACCTATTAAACTTCATTTTATTTACTCTAATTTTGTTGTTCTACAAAAATTTAACCTAAGTAGTTTTGCGCAATTCTACGTAGTTCATAGGTATTGTTCAAATTCCTATTGCGAAACCGTGAATTTGCAAATGTAATTTCTTAATGGCGGTGAGGTGAATCAAATTCTTCATAAAAATATTATTTTAATTACAAAATAGTAAAGCTTAGCTATTGTTTCTATCAAATGAATGTTCTCCAATTTGTAAGATATGAACTTCATTGAAAGTAGCTAACTCAATGAATTTCATTATTGAAAAGGGAAAGATGTAGTGCATTGATCTTATAATTATTATTATATTATTCGTAGTGCTGACTAAGCATGAACCCATTATCGATGGTTATAATACTGCTCATGGACAAAAATAAAGAGTTGAAAATCAGACATCAAACGATATAGACTTTTAATTATTTCACCTTACTTTCCAATTTATTAGACTAATAACAAATAGGTAAATGAAAATATTCTCGCTTGCTTTAAAACAATACAAAACTATATGGCGACATCGAGATGCAATCCTTTTTTAACAGGCTGTCACTGCGCGTGCAGAATACGCGTATGCATTGTTCTATGGCGAGTAACCCTGCCGATTGTTTTTTGTGGCGTCTATTCACGCTCTTGTAGCTTGGGTCCTCATTTTCGTTTCCAAATCACTGTAACCAGATACTTCGATTCGGTTCAAAAATCCAATGAACATAAACACATGATTAGACTCTCAAACAACCTGGCCAACTAAATAAATCACAACCATAACGAAATATCCCATTTTGCATCTCTCACTCTTTTTATCAACGATAAACGACCTCCATTCAACAACTGACCACCTAACGAAAACAAAAACACGAAAAAATGCAAGGCGCGATGATGGATTGCTAGCGAAACAGAGAATTCGTAAGAATCAGAATAGGCAATTTGGGAAGGTCTTAAGTATCTATAACTTCCGGTATCCTTGTATATGTATGAGTTATGAGGGTAGCGGCCACGTTCCGACAATATTTTATTTGTTATCAGAATTTAGTTCGTGACGCTTTTCCCAAATGTCTGTTTGTGGTTTTCGTCGAATTAAATATATTTGGCATTTAAATATTCATGATTGATAGGATAACCGGTAATGCAGCTGTTTTTTACTATTTTGAAATGATATTGATTGTCAAAACTATTTCATTACTACTGCTTTCTCTAAATATGAATGATTAAGTTATTGTATTAGATCTCTTGAGAATAATAATACACCAATATATCCAACAAATTAAATAATATCCCTCATCTCTAACAAAAACAAAAAGCTCTCATTACTTTTCATAAAGTCTGGCACCTCGGAATTTTCCATTTCAGAATAAAGAAGATCTCAGGTAATAATAACCCTTTAATTAAACATAGATTAGTTAACGGTTTTTTTTATTATACAAGAAATTTCATGAATCACAAATACACTGCCGAGCAAAAATTTAGGTAACTTTAAATAACATGAATAATTGCAAAGAATTTAAAAAATTGAATGTAACAGCTTATATCTGCAAATTGTAAATTCACCTACTGCATTTTTATACCTTTCAAATATGGAATCAGACTGCATAAGTTTTTTAGGATTTATTCCTGAAAAAACCGAAACACTACATTTTAAATGAAAATCGAATATTGTTATTGAGAAGGAAATGAAGGAATAAGACTTATATTAGTGTTTTAAATGAAACTCAACGTTTTTCATAAACGTTGTAAACGAATTTTCCGTTGCCATCTGTTTCTCAGACCACTGAGGTGGCTTTAATAAATTATACTTGCGTGATAACTCAAATGCTAACCTTCTAACGTCTTTTGGACACAAGCCATAGTATACCTCTGAAGCTCTTATGATGAAATTTGACATTACCTGCTCCTGCTCATCACTGAAGACTTTGTTCCACGCTCTATATCCCATAGAAATCGGCAATTCATTGTTTGCTGCAGCTTCATTTATATGTTTGTATCTGGTTAGGGATACATGATTTAATTCAAATTTTCTTGCCGGTGCTCGTATCGATGCCCCATTTTTTACATCCTGATATACTTGCTCGTATTGCAAAATGACTTGTTTTTCTCTCCATATCTTTCTGTCCTTTGTTCGTGCCATTCTGTAGTAAAAAACTTTTATTAGTTCTCATTATTATACACACATTTGTCAATACTACAACCCCGCGTAGCACTGTTACTAGCGACCCCGATGGAGATTTTTTGTTTTAATTCGGTTTTCATGACCCATGTCTCCAATATTATTGAATCAAAATATCACTGATAGAATTAAAAATAATTGAAAAAGAACAATACCATTTGCGAAAACTGTTACCTGGATAGTTAGATGCTTGGTCACAATTTAATGACAAGGCAACATAGTTACTTTAGGAATGCAAAGGTGAAAATTATTTTTTGAACACGTGTTTTCCCGCCAAAACTAGATGCAAACTGATCGGTAGATACAAGCACCGTTGGATGTATCGTCTGACGAAAGGACGGCTCCCCACCTCTTGGATTTTGAAAGTTAACGGCATTGTTACTTTCGCCCCCTGTTACTTTCGACCCCGGGCTACCCAACCTAATTAAAAACCACACAAAAAGCATTAATTTAAACAAACAATGTTTAATAAGTTCCCGAAATGCGTAAACTTATTGCTTGAAAGAGTCTATTATTTATCTGAGAAAACGTACAACAAATTAATTTTATTGTTAATAATACAATCACGAATGAAATGTTGTTTTACATCAATGTGTTTTGCCCTTTTAGATTTAAGTGTGGAGGCTATTTCAATACAGGATATATTATCTTCATAAATATTTGTCGGACATACATTTTTATTTGAAATTTCTGACAAACAAAAATGTTCTCCGTGATACAACTGGAGAAGGCAACATATTCAGCTTCAGCATTTGAAATCAAAACTGTATTTTGTTTTTCTGGTTTTTCAGCAAACCAAATTTTTAATTATTTTTGTAATAAAACTGTGAAATTTTTCTGTCTATTTTTGAATTAGCAAAATCTGAATCTACAGAAGAAGTGTCGGAAATATTTGAATAAGAGCTTTTTACATATTTTAAACCAAAGTCTTTAGTATCTTAGTACTCTTTAAGTGATTCCAATATTCTTTGGAAAAATTATTTTCGAATTGACTGACATATGTGATCGTCTACAGTGCAACAGAAGTAGCTTTGCGGTCGATGGCCCTGTGTGCAGTAGCAAAATTCATTGTTCGTACGTTTTAAATCATTTTTCTCGCAACACTTATGGTGTTCACTTCGACAGTACAATCCTAGACATACATTTGAATGGTTTCCGTTATTTTATTATTTTACATGTTATATTTTTATTTTAATTAGAGTTTATAGTTTGTGAACGTCGACCGCCAAGGTACTTCTGTTGCACTGTAACTTAGGTCAGGCATCGAGCCCAACATAACATACATTAAGCATCCTATGAATTCTCGATATGGCAAATAGCAACTTGAAACATAATTAGTATAATTCAAGATTAAGCTTAGATTTTGATGGTCTGCAATCTGCCATATTGAATTTATTAAGAATGCAACGGTTTATTTTTAATAGAAACCTTTCTTTGGTCACAAATAATAAATCATCCTCAATTGTTATAAATATTGTAATTTAATTATTATCATTCATTTATTTTTCCTATAGTTACTACGTAAGAACTGATATTTCCGTGAAAGAATTATCTTGGGACATTCCGTATGACCTCTCTGACCTTTTATTCTTATATGCTAATATTAAACTTGGTACATCCAATGCCACCTTGAGCCAAGGTACCTAATTAGTAGAATCGATTTACTAGAACTGGAAGCTCGCTTGTAGCTACCCCGAAGCATAATGCTAGGCCGTACCTACCAAATATTTCGCGTGAGGGCAGAAGACACCCATCCGTTACGCATTCTCAATGGTAGTCTGGGAGTAGAAGGTGTGTAACAACCGTTGTTGTTTTAAATTTTTGATTTTGAAGAATCATCAATCCGTGGGAATTATTTGGAAACCACTTTGATAAGTCTGACCATCTTACTTTTCGACAAATTGTATATTTTTGGTGTGTCAGACTTATAAACCTGTTTTAAGACATTTTGGATATCTACTTTTATCAACCACGATTTTGGATCAGAGTTGTTCATAATAGGTTTGTACTGGTTGTCTTATTCTTTTTTCCTGCTACCAAAACTATTTTTCTTTGGCTATAAAGTTTATTACTAACTCTATTAAAATTCTTGGGATCATTTTTCTATTTTTCTATCACATATAGATTCTCTAAAGGAGCGAACGGTCTTTGAAGTATAGTAGTCTATCAGTTACATCAGAGTAACTGGTAATTGGAGTCACTTTAGATTGTTTTACACAAGTAACCTCGTGCATGAGGATAAGTGATTACTTATTAGTCACATCTTTCGTTTCAACAGCAAATACATGTTTTGTTGTTATCAGTTTTTTCTTCTATCCTCTTTTATATTTTATTGAGTTAAAAATAGAAAAAGGGTCAATCCATGCGTTTTATTCGATTTTAAGTGATATTTATTTTCACTTGTACTTGAAATTAGCAAAGTTTCATATTGATTGTGATATAATTTTAATCTTTTAGTTATTGATAAGTAATTAGTAAATAATAATTCAAGAATTAGGTTTTAATGGCGTAGCATAAAGTGTTAATTATCAAACTGGGAATTATAATTTTTGTTGTCTTTTGAATACCTGACAAAATAAAATATTTTCTTTAGGGTTCATGTAAGGAGCTGATACTCTTGGCATAACTAGCTCTTACTATTTGGGTTGGTGTTCCAAACATTGGAAGTCGAACACGAGGAATCAGTAGCGAACTTCGTCAAGGATCATCGTTACGCAAGTTTTCATTATTTACTTTTATTACCAAGCATAGTACGGTCAATTCTTTATTCGATTGCACTAAACCATAAAAAAAATCTAATATCTTTAAGAAATAAATATAAGGGTGTTTAATTATTTCTACGTGTTGTGGTGTATACTTTTTTGATTGTTAGACGTTAATTAATGCTACGGATTTCTTTCCATATCAATTAAATATTACTCCACATACCGGTGATCACATAGATTTTGCGCATGCGGCTGAGCTCAAGCGACATTGATTCATTTTATTTCCCAAAGCATGCATTGATATCGTCTACTTCTATCATCATAAGTATAATTGTTTTGATAAAAATTTTGGTTAGCGCTACCAGCTCTATTTACACTGCTTCCAGTTCCCTTATTTCTTATATTTCTATAGTTTCTTCTTCCTCTACCTCTGAAGCCTGCAAAGACATTGCTTATTTCCTTCTCATCATGGGTTTTTGCTTGACGAGCTTCTTCCAAAAGTAGTTTAGGATTCATCTTGCGTGAAAATGACATCAATGGCTGTCACAATTCCTTAGTAGGAGTCGGGCATGGAAGATAGAGGTTGAGAAATTATTTCTCCCTGTTTCATGGCTTCACCATCTGCTCTTATATGGTGTGCTAAAATTGTCCAATAAATGCATTAAGTGGGGTTCCTTAAATATACTTTAATGATCTAAGTTTTCTCTGCAGCTGTACTTGTATAGCTATTCCACTTTTTAGATAGGTTGCTCGGAGCGTCTCAATAATGGCTTTTGCTGTCGTTTTGTATTTGATAATTTCCAACACTTTATCTGAAAGGCACTGAGCTAGCTTTCATATCGCTTTTTGTAAATGCACTTAGTTCTGTAGCATTAGTGACAGGTGGCGAATCCTGCTTTAATAGTACTCCAGTCTGTTCCAGAAAAATATTTACATAAAATTCTCAGTTTGAGAATGAAGTTCCATAAAAAGGCTCGACGGTATAGGTTTGTGAGATGTTTGACAACGACATTTTATTTCCAGGCAGGTTTTCTACGAAATTCCACGTTCCACGTGCTACTACTTTTACTTTGTGACTACTTATACGTTTATTTTCTAATTTTTACCTATTTCACCTGTTCCCATAACCTATGGAATACTTTATCATCATTGGAATTAAACACTGATAGGCACACGCACTTCTTAATTGATTAAAACCAAACTTTTGTTACAAAATTGACAACTACATTTTATTCTAGAAATATAAACACCACTGACTACTTACTATCTGTCAAAAGATGAACTCATATTGAGTTGTAATTTGACTGACATTGTCATCTATGAAGTATTGGAGAAGTTCCAGTTCGACAACAAATAGCTTGGTCGCCCATTGTCACTATGAAAGGTACAATATGATCTTCCAGGACATCCGTTACATATCTGTGAGCTGTTAGAGAGCCATTTTATATGAAAACCAACTCTATATGTGCTTCTGAAGTGATACGTAGCCAAACCATGAGAGACCCACCAACAAATGTATGTCTATGGTCAATACAAGCGGTGGCGTATCTTTATCCGGACTTTCTCCATACTTGTAGGCGTACATCTGGTCCATTGACGTGAAAACGCGACTCATATGTAAGGAGTACCTTGCTCCAGTCATCATCGTTCCACGCGAAGTGAATTCGAGCCAAATCCAATCTTGCAATTCGATACTGGCGGTACAATGTTGGCCCTGTAGCCATCCTTCTGCAAGACAATCCATTTGCACAAATCCTTCTTCTAATTGTTCATTCGCTAACATTAACATTTCTAACCTCTTGAAGCTGATTTTGCAGCAACCGCAGAAGCTGTTCTATTCCGCAAACTTGACGTCAACAAAAACCGATCATCTCCTTGACTCGTGACTCTCTTTCGCCCAGATCCGGGTCGATTTATTATAAGACCTTCCTACTGGTAGCGTTGGTACACATTTTGTACAGCTCAGAGGCTCTTACCAACAATTCTGGTGGTTTCACGTTGTCTTCTACCATCTTGTATCAACGATGAAATTCGTGCAACGATAATAGCATCTAGAGGCATTGTGACATAGTAAATAAACACTAAGAACAATGAGACGTCACTATTCACAATAAACCACACAACAAATAGGTTTTAGAAAAAAATACAATCAATTGAAAAATTAGCAATGAAATATGAATATTATACAGGAATCATTTTTGTTCATGTAGCGAATAAACTCGGTTCCGTCCGTCGTTTGACCTCGTGTCCTCAGCGAATTCGGAGAAGAGGTCGGGGAGAGAGAGTATGCCTGACTTCCAAAAATAATACACGTCCTCTTTAGTATTTATTGTGCTTTCAATTAATTTGATGCTTAAAACCAAACTAATTACTTAGTGAATAGTGCAGCTGTAAATATGGGGTAAGATAGAATTTAAATCAACTTCTAATAACATGATCATAATTACAAAAACTTGGAATGCTACCGGAAAATGTTGATTAATCTAAGCAATTCACCTGCTGTACCGCGGTGTTGCCAAATTATAACCTGTGCGGGCGATAATCGTATAACTAACTCTAAAAGTTTAATTGATTATTAATTTATTTAATTATATATATATATATATATATATATATTATGATTAATTTGTAATTGTTATTATTTTAACCGCGAGTTTCATTGAAAACACTGTTATTATTTTAATTTATTTAGATATATTTAGATAGATAAGGTTATATTTATTTCAATCTATATTTATTTGAATTTTTTTGAGTGGCTAGCTCAGTTATTTATTTATTATTATTATATTCGGGAGCATGAGACTCGTTCTACCCTTTGAGTTCAGGCATTGATTGATTTATTCTGCTTGAGCGAATAAAATGAAACACATTACTTCCAATGATTTAAATTTTTTTAAAAAAAAATTATTTAAATATATATAACAGATACGCCTATGATATTATCAAACCACAGTCACAAATGAGAACATACACCATACTATGCGCATGCTCAAATAAATACGAATGGATGCGAGATAAACCGAACGTTTCTTAGAGACGCTTAGCAGTTGCGTGAATATCATATAGATAAAATTCGTTTCTTTGTAAAGCTGGTGATGGACATAGCATAAAAGAATTTATGTATGAAAATTATATATATATATATATATATATATACAGTTGATTAAAATGTTCAAAAGAAATGAGTTACAAATTATACAGACATTTGAAAATATTATATCTATGGATTTAAATGCATATTCCTTATACGATTCGAAACGAAGTAAGTACCACCATTATTTTATTATAGAATTACAAACATGCATGTAGGCCTTTTCAAATGATCTTGAAATTTCATCTAATGAATAAACTACATAATTTTTTTTTCTTTTTAGTTAGATCATATAGACGCACGAATTATTATACACATGGAAATAGTCACTGAATTTAAACTAGTTTGTTATTATTATTATTATTGGCTAATAATATTTAAAAACAATGACCTGAAGTATGGAATCTGGATTTTAACTCGTCTGGTATCAGGAATACGCCTATTGAACTCCAAACTGCATATTTTCTGTAGAATCCGAGGTATTCTCAGGCAAAAACTGGATATACACACATGTGAGTGTTCGTACTTTCATATATACGATGAGTCTTTAGCTCTCATCATTATTTTTTGTGATTTAACTTGGAATTTGTTGTAAAATTTTTCTTCACATCCTCTCTGCTTCGACGCCAAAACCAATCTCCTAACGCTTCCACTCGATCGTCAATTTTTTAATAAATAAATAAACTATTGTTTCTCAGCTCAATAATTTTAAACAAAGTTCTGTTTCTTTCTCATTTAACAAAATTTTTCCTGTCATTTTACACCAATGATATTCTTTCTTGAGCTGTATAATTCTATTTACAATTATAACACTTTATGAAAGTTTTGAAATACACATGAATGCGAATTTCACTTAAAAAAGTCTGTTTTTTCTTTAATTTGTACTAACTTCAATACAATAAGTCTTTTACAAATAGTGAAATTCATTGTTATAATTTGATATTACAATGTCAACTCTTGTTTTGATACTTGTGACCACTTTGAAATAACATTTACATTTATAAACATAAATTCTTTTATTAGTCATATATATATATATAATTATCTTGATTTCATAATTTGAACTATCCAAATTCTATAGTTGCAAATATTTACTTATTTCTATCACCATTTTATGATTCATTTCCTCCATAAAATTGATATCAAATTTTGACATATAATTACATTTATGTCATTTATATTCATATTTTCAAAACTTGTCTAAATCTTTATACTAAATATGAATATTATTTCTATTATTACTGTTCAACTAATACTTATATTAAATTAGATCACCAAAACTTGTTCATTTTCAGATAAACAGCTGATTCCTTCATAACAAACAAATATCCATATTGGCACATTTAATGTTCTCTTCTATACTTGTTAAGCGTTTTCAATTTTAAGACAATTATTAAGGTAATTTCTTTATATTTATTGTTACTCTTTTTAATTATTATAAACAAATGATTTAATATACTATGACTTTATCTGAATTTTTTTTATGATTGTGGTTTTTTAATGTGTTTTTTATTAACATAGTTTCAATCCATTTTAAATACTAAGCAAAATATTCTCAAACAGCTGATGTTCTTAATATATAAGATACGTGGTTCAATATATATATATATATATATATATACAAACTATCTAACTGCCTGGTTATTTTGATGAAAAATCATATTTTCACTAAAATAGCTACGAGTAATGGCTGGTTTGTATACTATCCAGCTAGTTTATAAACTATACAAAATTTATCGCTAAAACACAAACCACAAGGAAATTACACAAATTAGCTAGCATTTTTGGCTAGTTTGTAAACTATCCACATTAGTTGGATAAAGTGTGAACCTGATATTGATAGTAATACATAATAACCAACGAGTTAGTTATTATGTATTACTCAACAAACTAATCAATTATCTTGGGTTAATTTAGGTTAGGATAATAAAATCCTTAGTTAAAAATGGTTTATTTATTGGTACAATGTAATATTGTTACAGGTACTTATTATTACTTTAGAAAAAGTAAAAGAAATATAACTCCTTTAATACCAGGTGACAAAATATTAACAATAAAATATGTCAGAACATTAAAACCACCGAACAAAGAACAGTATTACTTGTTGAAGCAAGTTGTACTGTTGTGGCACTTACTATTACACGTATATCCAGACGCAAGACATTTACACTTTTTATTAGCACAACTCTTCTTGCAGTGACATCGCACATATCCTTGGGTTGAACCCGATACTGAAAATTTTCCTGCAGCGCTTCGTAATGTTATTTCGGTGTCCGTCTTGACATTTTCCAACTTTAAAAATTGTTGCTTACATATTTCAAATTCGTTGCGGGAATAGAGCTGTTTAAGGACACCGTGAACAGTTCCATTTCGGTAAAATTTATCTTCTATACTCATTAAGACGCCCAATATATTTCTATGATCTGACCGACTTCGATCTACATCTGGAATGGGTACTATCACGAACATGCCGACAGTTCCTGGTTTAAATTTGTTGCGAGAAGTTTGTAGCATTTTTTGTGCTTGCCTTTTCAGACTTTCCTGGCATGAATTCCTTATCGCTTTAATATTGTTTTTATTCTGACAATGGTCACATACGTTTTCTTCAGAACATAATAAGCATTTTTGTGGTAATGATTCATTGAGAGCATTTTCTGTTGTTTCAGTAGGGAGCAATTCCATTGCTTGTTCTTTAAATAAAACTGAGGTTTTATTGTTAACTTCGAACGAAACTGGTGTTTCAGTATTATTTTCGGGTAAAACTGGGGTTTCAGTATTAACTTCGAGTAAAATTGGGGTTTCAGTATTATCTGCGAATACAACTGTGCTATGAGTATTATCGGGCAGCAGAACCAGCGTAGCATTTTCAATTGAATCTAAAAGAGATTAGGTTGCATTGTGAAATAATGTGGAAATACTTCATATAGATACGTACCAGATAATAGTTGGGCGGCCATTTCCTCTTCAGTGACGGTAGATTTTTCATCGGGTACAAAATTAGGATGTGAATCTTCTTCCACTTTATCCTCGGTGTCATTACTAGAAGATAATAATAATTCCAGTTCTTCTTCTGTGCGTATGCATTTTATGTTTGTGATAGAAACAGGGAGGTTATTTAAACCATCTCTACACTTCACACCATATAAAGCTTTATAAGGACTGCGTCCAATACCAGAATGAAAGCAGCTACAAAAAACAATGAACTGAGGTAAAACGCAACTTATACAAATACAGAGTCGCTGTTGCATTCACCTATACTTACGCAAACAAAACAGATACAAAATTATGCCGCTGCGCCGTTTTCACAACTGGCAAATGAATTAGAAAAACACAGCTTCTTTTCTTAAATTTCAAAATACTAGCCTACTTACCGATTTTTTTGAAATTGAACAATTTTCAAACCTTCGCTCCATTTTGTCGAGTTATTATCTTTCATCCACGACGCTAACTTGTTCTCTATATCTTGGTTCGCCCTCTCCACTGAACCTTGTGATTGTGAATGTCTCGGTTTACCATGCACAATATGGCAGTCAGGCCACATTCCGACTAATTCCTCAATCACCTAAAAAAATCAAAATGTATTGATATTGTTTCATTTCATCCATATAAACCACATTTAGGGAATTTGAATTAAAGAACATGGCACTTCAAAATACATGTAAAGTTCAAAATCTCAATTAGGGCCCATTTTTCCGGTACACCCAGTAGATCTAGGACTTTAGCGCAAAGGAAAATAATCTTTTGATGTCAGCTACAATATATCAAAAATACAGAGGGCCAAAATGCCCATAAAAAGTGCCATGTCCTTCCTAGCATGCCTTTTACCCTAATACCCACCTGGTTTGCAAATACTCGGCCATTGTCGCTCTGTAACACGCAAGGGCTTCCCAAGTCTGCAAATACTTCTAATAGCTGCTCAGCTACTTCTTTAGCTTTCTTTGTTTTTAGCGCTCTCAACCTGACGTATTTGGTTAGGTGGTCTTGGTAGACAAATATAAATTTGTAGTCACCATCTGGTCTAGTTTGTAAGTCGATGAGATCGTTTTGGCATCGAGAATTCAAATGATTTGAAACAATTGGTTCAACAATTCCCTTTTCAGTTTTGTTCCGTTTAAGCTGACAATTTTCACAAGTTTCAATGAACAATTTCACCATTTCCTGTGTTAAGTTGTGATACTTTTCGTTTAATAATTTTGTTGTTGCTTGTCGCCCTCCATGCCCAGTTCCCTGATGGGCAGCTTTAATCGCGTCATGACATTCACTCAAACGTAAAATAATCTTTCCAGATCTTCTATGTAGAATTACATAAGATGATTCGATTCTTTGTAAATCATAAGTATTTATCACATGATAATCACTCTTGTTACTACTGTCAGGTCCAGTTTCGCGAATTCTCTTGATACTATGCAAAAGTTCACTATCATCGCTATCATTCATTAATTTTGAGTTTTGCGACTTTTGGTCGTAAACGTCTAATAATAGGTTTTCAAATTGTTGCTGTTGATTCATTTTTAATAACCCGATACCTATTCTTAAACAAATTTCACGAGACACAACTGTACACCGTCACAACACACAACACTTGACGAAACATAACCCCACTAAATTACCCAAAGAAAATTGGTTGGTTTACATACTAACCAACTCGTCTGTTATTATGTATTACTACCAATATCAGGTTCACACTTTATCCAACTAATGTGGATAGTTTACAAACTAGCCATAAATGCTAGCTAATTTGTGTAATTTCCTTGTGGTTTGAGTTTTAGCGATAAATTTTGTATAGTTTATAAACTAGCTAGATAGTATACAAACCAGCCATCACTGATAGCTATTTTAGTGAATATATTATTTTTCATCAAAATAACCAGGCAGTTGGATAGTTTGTATACTATCCAACTAGTTTATATACTAGCCAAGTAAATACTCTAACCGTAACATATATATATATATATATATATATATATATATATATATATATGCATATATATATATATATATAAATATATATATATATATATATATATATATATATATATTGTTGTTATTTTTTTTTATACGTTTATTATAGTTTATTATATAATTTTATGAATTTTTCTTTTTTTTTATTAATGAGAATGAAATTTATTTATCTACGATTTTTAAATCCTATACATATATATATATGTATGTATGGCTAGCTCAGTGATCTTTATATTGTTAATATTTTAAATTGTTATATGTATTTATATGAATGGTGAGCATGAGAACACTTTACTCTCGTTGGGTCCCAGATGATATGAAAATATATGAAATTGTATAGTTTGAATATTGTCTTACCATAATTTACTCAGCATGTGCTTTGAATCTGAGCGCGGAACATACCTATTTAACCTCTATGATATCACTCATTTTATGTTCTGTGGATGGTAGAAATGAAATACAGACAAGTCAACAAAATTAAGTTTATATAATGGTGAATCGTGATAAAATTGAAAAACATTATGATTATAATGAAAAATTTGTGAAAACCCTTACTATTGCTACTGAATTACATGAAATGGATATTCTTGAATTGCTAAAAATTGTTCATAGTGAAATTTGGCCAAATAAATTATAAGTCTGACTTTTTATTATGGTATACCATGTAAATTATTAAAAAACACTGACCTGTGTATCACTTAAAAGTTTAGTAAGTGCACTCTGTTCCCGATTCTTCCTCTGGTATCAGGCTGGACTCTCTTCTGGAATCGTGGACACCAACTCGATATTTTCAAATACAGGTAAGTCAATAAATTTATTAAATTGTTAGCCATATTCGCCTTATACAGTTTAAAGATGCTTCTGAATGTTCTTCACTATCAATTAAAGCTTTAATGTGATAATATAATCAAAATTCTTGCATAGCGTCATCAATCAAATTTTAAACTCTATATATTTCCACAAATAATTATGTTTTACGGTTAATTTCTGGTTTATAAGTTTCTCGTATTCAACTTTATCTTTTGTATTATGTTTTTATTTCAAATTTACATGATTTTTGCATAATTTCAATAAAATTTTAAGAAAAAATTCTCTTACATGTTCATCCGCTTCGGATCACCCCAGATACCTTCCTTCTTTTTTCCATCAACAACTCCCGGTTGCTAACCTTGTTATTTCAAACAAAACACTACCAAGTTGCTAGATATTACAACCTTGTTTATTAGATGTTTTATATAAAATTTATCTTTTCTTTCCCTCATTATTATTGTTCCTAATTATTTGTGAAAATTTTAAAATAATTCATTATACTTTTCTACCTCTTAAATAGTTCCAAACTATGTCTTATAATTTAATACACTAATAACATCTCTCCCACTTTAAATGAACATATCAATAAATCTACAATCAATAATTCGTTATAATCCTTTATAATATTTTTCAAACCCTTTCTGTTATTCTACTAGACCATTATCTTATATAAACTCATCCTATTATTCAGTACAATAACCTTTTTTATATAAACAGCTTTAAAAAAAATCAATACTTCAGACTTCGAAATATGTCTGTGGTTGACTATTCTGCTATTAATCTTCTATGATATTTTTCATCCGCTTTGAATTGACATTTCAATAGTTGACTTTCGACAACTGTGATTAATTCGTTTGTATATTCGTATCAAAATTTTCTGTTTATTATTACCCAATAATAATTTTATTTTATTTCAGATTCTTTTAATATTCTAGGTGAAATATACATGTCATCCTCTGTGCTGTGAATAAATTATGAATTTATAGTGTATCAAGGAATGAAATTTGCTTTGATGACTCACGATGTTTACAATATGAAAAATTCAGGTACTGATTTCTAATAATACTAGTGTATTTATAATTATAAAAGATAATTGATATCATAGACGTTCAATTGGATATGAGATATATTTCATTATATCGGTTCATACGTAAAAAATGATAATTATATATATTTTTGAGAAGGTAACCTCTATTCGTCCTTTGACAATGTTACAATTTCATATATTTTTGGGAGTTATTCTGTTTAAAATTTATGACGATAAGTTTAAAATATATATATATATATATATATATATATATATATATATATATATATATATATATGTATTTCCATATCTAGCTTCAAGTGACGGTTTCATAATATTTGTTTTATATGGAAATTGAGCTGCATGGTTTCTATTATTTAGAGAAATAAAGTGCTCTGTGATAAACATTGGGAGCTCTTGTCTTATTTCAGTTCCTTGGTCCGTGTTCTACACGGCGGACCTTCGATAATCGAATTTCAAATTTCCATGAATACTATGAATATACTTGTTCCAGCAATTGCTCTATTTTTTTGATACTCAGTCCCCTACTGCTCCATATTCATCCTGTTTTATTCAGTTTCAAAATACGGTGTCAGAATGTGACAGATGCCAACTATGACAAGTTGCATCCATCCAACAATACAACTTTCATCTCCTACTAGACCTATGTCTCCCTGATTAGTTTAATTTTTAAAATTATTCGCAATGTCTTAAATCATTTAAAGTGGCCTAACTTTTTTGCTCGGCAGTGTATTTTCACCACTATTTTAAAACAACTTCTCTTCCCAATCAAATAAAGTAATACCATCCTACATTCCTCTGAAAATATGAACTTCTCAAATCCGACCCTAAAGAGGATAATCCGTATACATTCTGGATGTATGTAACTACCGAACTTGCAGTACACTTTCTGTCCTCTCATTTCTTCATGGACGGCAAATCGAAGATTGCCGTGACATGCTATTAGAAACAAGATTGAAAATATGTCAAAGAGAAAATTAAACCTGTCAACTTAGCAGGAGAGCCGACGGTCCATTAACGGGTTTATATTAAAAAAAACGAGAATAAAAGTTCTCATATTCGGGTTAAGCTACATGTAAGGGATTTATAAGATAAAATATATACATTTTCAAAAAGTTAGACAGAATAATTTCTTCGGATTTTTGTTGCAGATTTAATCATTTTTATACATAACCGATCAAATTCAGTAGATACAAAATAGTACAAGGTCTAGAAAGTTTGATATTGAATTTTTCAACAAATAGTTGAAATCGCATTAGTTATGACTGAAAAAATGTAAGGAATAGCTCATCTTATCTTGTCTTGTTTTCTCACTTATCCAAAAATTTTAGAAGACAATCTCAAAACAAGATGAAATATCTAGCGTTATTTTTTCATTTTTGTCCACCGTCAATAGGAATTTAGTAAGGTCATTACCCACATCAGTAGATATATTCATTTTTCATCGCTGTTCGTCGGCATATTTATTGATGTGCGGGGGTTGTGAAGCACCCACCCGGCGCTGCTCCAGGTGGCGGATAGGAGGGGCCTCTGAGATGATTTTATATGAAGAAGAGGTCTGCAGGGAAAGATCCGGGGGCCCGTCGTGTATAGGAACTCAACTGACAGCCCTCAAACATCCATCTCCTCTGGATGCCTGTGGTCATGTCTTGTGGGCCAGTGGGATAGGGGGGATGGTTCTTGGCTTGACTGTCTGGACATCTGGACCAAGAGGAGATAATCCGAAGAATGCGTTGCAATATAAAAGAGTAGTCCTTACCGGTTTTAACCTTGAAGCACCGGGGGGAGCTCCATTGTATTAATTCTCCTACTCATGTATGCGGGGCTCTGCAGAGGTGGACTGTAATAATCCCTCTAGCTTCTCGTGGAACCATTTATGGACTGATAAAGAAAGAAAATACCACCGGAAATGTAGTGGAAATAACCTCCACCTCTTCATCGGGGCACCCCACAGGGGGAAAGAGGCCAAACGGCACTAGGGTCGCATGCCGTTCGGGCGCCCAAAAAACAGGCAGAACGAGGCGGCATAGACGACCCACTGCGTAAGGACCTCATCGGAGCAGGAGTGCGGAAATACCTTCGAATCCTTAATCAGGGTGTATCCCCTGATGAGGCTAGAAAGCTAGCTCTTCAGTGCCCAAACTCGCCAACGGGGAAATTCCTATCCGAAAAGTAAACTCCAAAGTGGAAGACAAAACAGAAAAGCACAGCACATCACTCTGCAGCGGCCTTCTTCTTCTTCTTCTTTTCTAAATCCTTTTGTCCTTTCAGGCGTCGGATGTGGATTCCGTGTCCTGTACCCATTTCTTCCATGCCTTTCTGTCTCTTGCTACATTTTTCATTTCTGCTATGGTCTTTCCTCTTTCTAAACCTATCTCTTGTATTTGGTCTAACCATTTCCTTCTAGGCCTACCCCTTTGTTTTTTGATCGGCTTTCCAATCTCCATTATTTTCCTAGTTAATCTATTTTGTTCCATTCTTACCATATGACCATACCAGCTAAGTTGTCTCTTTTTTATTTTACCAATTATCGCTTCCTGCTTAGTTGTCTCTCTAATAACGTCAATTCTAATCCTATCCCATTTAGTTTTCCCTGAAATTCTTCTTAGATGCTTCATTTCTATGGCATTTATTTTAGTTTCGTCCTTTTTTCGCACAGTCCAATTTTCACTTGCGTATATTATTGTAGGAACTGTTATCATATCATGAATTTTCATTTTTACTTCTAAGTCTATATCTTTATGTCCAAGAATTGTTTTATTTAGAGAGTAGTATATTTTTGTTGATTTATTTGCTCTGTTTGTTATTTCTGCATCTATTTTTCCATCTGCTGTTACTATACTTCCTAAATATTCAAATGTTGTTACTCTTTCTAGAGTCTGGTTTTTGCATTTAATATCTCTATTATTTTGATCACCTGGTTGTTTTTCATTTATTATCATCACTTTTGTTTTATTTATGTTCACCTCCATATTCATGTTCTCTACTTCTTTAGTCCAAATATTCACTAGTCTTTGCATTTTGTTCTTTGTATTCGCCACTTAAACCACATCATCTGCATATAGTAGACTACTCAGTTTTATTGGTTCTAAATTTCTGTGTCCAATTATAGTATTCAGCTGCTCATACTTTTCTTTGATTCGTTTCACAATCTTATCCATGATTATTATAAACAGTAGTGGGCTTAAACTGTCTCCTTGTTTTATTCCCTTACACATTTTGAATTCTTCAGACCTTTGGCCTGCAATCTGTACCTTGGCTCTAACTGTCTCGTATACACTTTTAATTATATTTATTAAGGTGGGTGGTACTTCCATTTCCTCCAGGGTTCTCCATACTTCTCTTCTATCTACTGTATCAAAGGCTGCTTTTAGATCTATAAATGTAAGGTACATTTCTTCTCCCTCTTCTATTTTTCTTTCGATTATATTCCTTAGTATATAGATATTGTCATTTGTTTGTCTTTCAGGTCTAAAAGCTCCCTGTTCTTCTCCTAATTTTGGTTCTACATATTCTCTTAATCTTTTTTCTATTATTTTTGTGTACACTTTATAGCTAGTTTGTGCCAAACATATTGCTCTGTAATTCTCACATTGTGTCTGTTCTCCCTTTTTATAAATGGGTACTATTAATTTATTTTCCCATTCCCTTGGAATTTTTTGTTGTACCCAGGCTTCTTTGCATACATTCCATATCCATTCTTTTCCTCTTTCTCCTAATGACTTAATCATCTCTGGCGCTATCTCATCTTCTCCGTTAGCCTTGCCTATTTTGATTTTTTGTATTACTTGATCTATTTCTTCTTTATGGATTCCTTGTAGTTGGTCAATTTCCTCTTCTGCGGTTGTTATACTCTCTTCCGGTGTTAATGTATGGAATTGTTCTGTATAGTATTCCTTCCATGTTTTCAATACTTCTTCCATTTCCGTTTGTACTTGTCCTTGTCGATTTTTTATTGCTCTAATATCTTTATATTTATTTCCTCTCAATCTTTTTATTCTTGTCCAAAATTTCTTGTTATCCATCTTATGTAGATCTGTTATTTCTTCTCCGAATTTCTTCCATGACTCACGTTTTGATTTTTTGACGGCTCTTTTTACAATAGTTTTCTTCCTGTCATATTCTTCTTTGTCCACATGTAATTTTGATGTGATATATTTTTTCCATGCCGTTTTCTTTTCTTTGATCGCTATTTTAATTTCGTTATTCCACCAGTTAGTCCTTTTTATATTCTTATTATATTTAATTTTTCCACATATCTTCTCTGTTGCTGTTAATAGCGTTTCTTTAAAGGCAACCCATCGTTCTTCAAGTGTCCAGTCTGTTTTTTCTTTTTCTAGTTTATAGAATTCTTTATTCGTCTCATTTTGGTATTTTTTCTCGATATCTTTATTTTTGAGTTTATGTGTTGCTAGTTTACTGTAGTCTGTAGTAAATTCTTTCCTGAGTAATTTTACTAGACAAGTTGT
This sequence comes from Galeruca laticollis, assembly GCA_963921935.1. Lineage (NCBI taxonomy): Eukaryota > Metazoa > Arthropoda > Insecta > Coleoptera > Chrysomelidae > Galeruca > Galeruca laticollis. Next base: position 37,628,077 of record OY998179.1, on the reverse strand, counting down.
CACTACTAATCTGTGGTTAGATCCAATTTCTGCTTCTTTCTTTGTTTCAATTTTTTGCATTACTTCTGTTAGGTTTTGTGTATATGTTATGTAGTCTATCAGGCTTTTAGCGTTTCTTCCTTCTGCCACAAACGTATATTTATCATTTAGTTGTTGTTCCCACATCGTATTTCCTATTATTAGATCATTCCTTCTGCAAAAATCTATCATTTTTAGTCCATTTTTGTTGATTATGTCTTCTCCATGTATTCCCATACAACCCATTCCTCTATTGTAATCATTTCCTACCCTGCTATTCCAATCTCCCATTATTATTGTCTTTTCGTTTTCCTCCCTTACTTCATCTAATACTCTTTGCAATTGAATATAAAATTCTAAAATTTCTTCCTCTGCCGTTCCTTCTACTGGCCCATATATTTGTATAAAATTGATTATTTCTTCTAATTTTATACTAATAACTATTATTCTCGAGTCGACTGCCTTAAATTGTATTACCTTTTGTTTTATTTCTTCTGTAACAATTATTCCTACACCCTCCTTTGCCCTTTGTTCTGGTTTTACTCCTGAATAATATAATGTGTGTTTTGTTGTTAGTTGCGAACATCCTTTGCCTTTTTTCTTTGTTTCACTTAGTCCTAGAATTTGAATATTATTGTTTTCCATTTCTTCAGTTAATTCCAATTCTTTCCCTGTTAATGTGTTTATATTCCATATACCTACGCCCATCTGTAATTTTTCCATGTTTTGAGGTCCGTGTTTTTTATTATTACTCTGTTGATGATAATCTTCCTTTAATTTGTTATGCTTGTTACTTGTTATTCTTCTGCTTTGTATTTTGTTATTTAATTCACCGTTATCATATCCCTTGTTCTCAGCTTGAGTCATTACCTGTGTACTATCTTTAAGTGTATTGTTTATTAGTTTTTTTGGTTCTGCTCTCTAGTCATCAATTGTAATTCCTCTGAATCTTCATTCCATTTCCAAACTATTCCGTTTACTATCAATTTCTTGTATCCTACTTTTGTATTTTTTCCCTTTTCTTTTTCTTCTTTGGCCTTTCTTCTAATTGTTTTTTGTATCTCTAATTCTTTTTTGGTAAGATCCGACTCAATATAAATATGTTCCTGAGAATTTCTCAGTCTACTTTTGCTTCTTAGAATGTCCATTTTATCCGCAAAACTTTCCATTTCAATCAAGCAAACCTTTTCACTTAGTTTTTGGGCGCTTCTTATTTTGACATCTATTTGCAGTCCTTTAGTTATGAAGTTTTCCATAGTTGTCTTTAATATCCTATCATCTTTTGTATTCAATTCTAATCCAGTGATGACCAAATTTTTCTTTTTAGTTATTTTTTCTAGATATTCCACTTTGTTATTTAGTGTTTTTATTTCGTTCTTGAGTTCCTGGTTTTCTTGCTTTATTTCTAGTAGCTGTTTGTTGTTCTCGCTATTTTCCTTTCTTAATTGCTTTATTTCATCCATCATTTCATCGTTTTTGTTCATCAATTCTTGCATCATTTTTATCATGGTTGCTTCCGAGCTCTCTTTTTCTTCTGCGCCTTTCTTGGGTGTTCTCTTAGTTATTTTACTTCTGCCAAAACTTTCATCTAATTCCCTCCTTTTTCTTTTGTATTCTTCCTCAGTATCTGTTCCGCTCTCTAAAGGCATTTTGTTTGATTTTCTTTTGTACAATCCACGAAATCTGTGTCTCTTTTGTAGTTTGTGTACCGAGAACCTACTTAGTTCAGTCCTTAGCCTACTCAGAGCTGACCGATTTCGTTTATGTATGTAAATCTTATATTACTTTTTACCTGGTAAATATTTAAATCCGAACCTGTTAAATCCCACTTAACTAGCCTGCCTATGTAGCAATTACCGGTTTTACTGCCAGCTAATTAGAATTTTGTAGTGTTTAGTTTTTATATTTTATAGTGGAAACTTTTTATTTACTGTATATTTTATACTCAATATTTTTATTATTAGACTTAATTATGCTAAAATCTTACTTTGATTTTGCTGTCTCCAATTGTGCACTCACTTCACCTCTTTATATATTACTTCGTATAGCTTTTACAATTATTTGACTCGTAATTTATCTGATATTCAGCTTTATTACGGAGCAAGTATTAAATCACTTTTCAAAACCCAGTGCCAGGACCGGACTGCAGCGGCCTTAAAAACCAAATATAGCTGAAACAGTAACCGGGCAAGCCCCTGTTAACGCAGCACTTGTTAAAGCGTAGAAAGCATTTAGGTTGTGATTAATGACCAAAGGATTACCCTCATGAAAGCAGATTCGCTCTTCAGCCTGAAAGACACTCTGGTAGAAGAGTTGTTCCAGAGTAAGCGTAAGGTAATCCACTTCTCAGGCATTCATTTCCGTTGTGGAATGATCCTGGCGGGCTGTGGATCCCAAGTCTCGGCACGTTAACTTCTTGAGAAAAACCCGAATTGGTTGCTCGAAGTGGAGATGACATACCAAAGCCGGTCACAATAATGGTGTTCTTCCCAAGAAGCCATGACATGAAATTGGAGAAGATCCTCCAACTTGTCGAGGTTCAGAAATCCAGTCTCACCACTGAGACTTGGAAAATCTTGAACTCCAAAAAAGAGGGAAATGGAACTATCCTCACGATTAGGATCGATCACCAATCTGGGTGCCGCCTACCGTTATTCACTCTAATATTCTTCAACCTAACACTCGGGGCATACTGTGCGCTTTTAGGCATAGCCTATAGCTCTTGTGGAGACGGGGGAGGGGGGGGGTCCGTTGTTCGGAGACTAAATCAAATGTAAAAGGGCGCCAGGCAATTTTGCCTCCCGACAACTACCTACACAAGTTTTCCCAGTCTAAGACTACCAAATAGGTGGAGAAATAAAAGTCAGATGCCACACTTATATATATATATATATATATATATATATATATATATATATACCCATTTAATTCTGTATCTAAATATATATATATATATATACATATATATATATATATATATAGATAATAAAAAATCTTATATTATATACTCCATACCATGCATGAATTGTCCGAAGCATTATATAGGAATGACTACACAGTACTTGGAGGGCAGGATGAATGGTCACAAATATACAAAAAATGCATCAACTGCTTTACACAAACATGAAAGCACTGAGAATCATGAATTTGATTATAAAAAAACAAAAATCTTAGCTCAAGACACAAATTATCAGAAATTATCAATTAAAGAAATGATACACATAAAACAAGATGAGTTTTCTGTGAATGATAGACAAGATATAAAAAACTTGAGTCAAATTTACTATAAGCTGATTAATTAACTCATTTCAACTTCCCTCGTATAGTATCGTTGCATTGAAATTCTAAGGTGAGTACGTCAATTTTAATTCTGTGTTTTTATTAATGTTTTTAAGAAACCTACTAATGTTTATGTTTTTATCTATTTACAAATATTTTAATCGTACCTTATTCTTATAATGATATTATTTTGAAAATGCTTCCAAAGAAGAAGCGAAACGTTAAAATTTTTATCCATTTTCAATAGAAAAATGTGAAATACAATCGTATTTTAATTATTTAAAACAACCTATGAACCCAAGAATATAAACATTTCCAATATTATATATATATATATATATATATATATATATATATATATATATATATGTATATATATATATATATATATATTGTAACGGTTATAATAATTATTTATTATTTATTATTTATTATTTGACACTGAAAAATCATTAAACATGTATATCAACTCTATCAAAGGATAGTGTTCAAGTGCGCCATTCAAATTAACTCTAATTATTGGTTTGTGAAATTAAAATGTACAAGCTTATGACTTCAGGAAATTTTAATTATGAAATATTTTACTGCTTCTATGCACACATATCATAGGTAACAATCCAAAATTATTACCATAATAACATATAATTATAACTATCTAATTCTAAATAATAAAAAATATATAAACCGTAAATGATTGTCAAATTTTAGAAAAGTGTGTATTTAATTCTCCGCAAATGTTAAAAGTAAACCGAAATGACACTAATTACGCACAAATCCGTTTTACAAGCTCATAAAATCAATAAATTTTGCGTACCTTATATCACACTGGATTTGAGGTTGTGTGGTCCAAAACTTCTAATCACCTTCAACAATATCAGCCAAAAAACCTCTATATGAACTCGGAAATCTATCAACTATCCATTCATTGATCACTCAACTCGATTCAAATTATGAACAAATTTCAGTATGTATCAAATTCCATTGTATTAGTTTAAATCCATTATTATTTAAATAATATTCTGTCTTCATTTCATCACTTTAAAATTGGGTTAACTTTCCTTTTTTATCAAATATAGTCGTTTGAATCGTTTTTCTTCTGGAGATAATTTATCCTTCCTTTTTTGACATTCAAAAATTCACTCTCGTTTCAAAAATAACTCCTTTAACCGTATATATAAATATTCTTCTTCCTTCTGATTATGATTATATATTTAATTCAAATAACTTTCTGTTCTACCTCAAATATCGAGATCAATTATTATATTCTTTCCCACTTTGACGTCCCAAAATTCACTGACGTTTTTTTATCTATTTTCATCAATCCATCTCGTTGCGGGTTGCTATCGAAACTTCCCTATATCGTATTAAATGTATAGATATAGTGTCATTAACGACGATTCACTGTTTATATTATCATGAATTTTTAAGCCGTATATGAAACATGAAAATGACATTTTTGTATTAGAAATTAGCATATAAAGATAAAGATTTTTATACATATAAATATTAACATAACTTATTTACTATTTATTAAAATTCCTGAAATCCCTTGCATAAAATAACCTAATTACTTACTATATGAAAATTTAACGCGTTTCTTTCAAATTTCATTTTAATTTCTACGAATTGTTTTGAAATTACATATAACATAATCTATTGAATTATTATTAAATAGTATCATGTACAGTTTTTTTTTATTGTGACAATTGGTCTTTTCATTTATGTTTGCCTACACTCAGGGAGCATGTCTTATCGTGCCACTTTTAATGACCCTTAACAGATCAGTTTGCTATGAAACTTACTTTGATATTTCTTCTGTGTTACATGTTATACACTATGTGTTATTGTGTTATAATATATATATATATATATATATATATATATATATATATATATATATATATATATATATATATATGTATATATACGGATGATCGAATTTGCGATAGAGAGAGATATCACCTTGATTCCTTCAATCCCAATTCCTAGAAATACGGATTGGTCTCTCTACAAGACCAATCTGAAGGACAATTTGGAACAGATCGAAGTAAATGGGGTAAGTCACCAGTCCTACGACCTGGAACAAAGAGTCGAAGAGATCAGTGAGGCAATAATCGAAGCTTTCCATTCCAGCGGCTCACTGTCAAAAGGTCGATCAGACAAAAATACTCGTTGGTGGAATGAGAGCCTGTCAAACCTCAAGAAAGAGGTCCGTCGACTCGTCAATAGAGCCAAACGTGACGGAAATTGGATAGGATAGGAGTACACTTATAAACTTACTCAGGACAATAAAGAGATTACGAACGCCATAAGGATTCATTTTCAAGGATTTTGTGAAAAGATCACCTTCACTCACACAGCAGCCAGTCTACAAGAGGTCATGGCAAGTGGAGGAACCCTCTCGACAGTGTCGCTCAAAAGGCCAGACGGATCATACACAACTCATGTGTCTGTCAAAGAAGCACTAAAAAGGTGATGAATAAATCAAACTATCGTAAAGTGGATGTATGAGGTGGTGACGACGACGATAGCTGAAAAAGAGGTGGGGAATCAAACCACCTCTGTTTAAACGACTCGCGGAACACCTCCTTGAGTGACGTCTCCTCTTCTATGGAGTCTTGTAGTAGATGAGTTGCTCTACAGGCTAACGTAGTTTTCCTTCGAATTTATGGGATATGTTGATGACATGGCTCTAATAGTCAGAGGCAAGTTCCACAGCACCTTGTGCGATTTATTACAAAAGGGCATCACATTTTTGAGCAATGGTGCTTATCAGTGCGACTAAATATTAACCAAACCAAGAACACATTAATTCCATTCACCCGGAAAAGAACACTTCCAGTTATGAAACCCCTGTCTTTAAACGGGGAAATTCTAGAATGGAAATCTATAGTTATATATCTAGACACTAGACGGTAAACTTATGTGGACTGAGCATGTTGAAGTAAGCAACTGCTAGTAATGCAATAAAATCACCTCTACCCCCACATGTTCAAGTCTGTGCAGCCCTACGTCGTCTGCGCATAATCCCCTACGAGATATGACAATTAACGAAATAAAATTAATTATTTCCTATATTCGATAAATATAAAATAACTTGACTCGAGAAACTACTGACAATATGAATCAAAGTTATGCTTGTGAATGTGTGAACCAGATTTGTTTACCTCTGTTCATCCCAATTGTAATCAGTCCTTGTGACTGGCCGAGTGACGAGTGTCAAAGCCAAAAAAACAGTATTTCATATTATTAAAATGCATAACTTCCAATTTAAAAAATCATTTAATTAGTAAAGGCAACTATATCGACGACACGGGTTCTCAAAAACTGGATGTCAAAATGTGAATGTCGCCTTACGCGTGAAAAGAGAGTTTTTGGTTCAAATGATGATTTTTCTGCAAATATAACACTGACTAATCATGTTGTTGAGTTATCATGCACTTATGGAGTCTGCAATAGTACAATAACGGCTTAAACAACCGAATAATCACTTATAAACAAACAAATCTAAGATCTACTGTCATGACAACTATGCGCTGATTTCTTATGTTTGTAAATGGATGCGATTCTATAGTAATGTCATGTGGAGCAGAATAATTTTATTATTGGAAACACGTACATCAGTAACATCAATCGCAATAAAATTTGTTTGCTGTATGTTTTCCATCTTTAAATAATGTCATATGCCTAATGACAATTATTGTTTGCAAATCAATTCTACTTTGCATTTTTTTATTCCATGAAACTTTAAGTTTCAGGTTTCAATCATTAATCTCCGCCGGGAGGTTAATCAGTTTCTTATACAGTGAAGTCAATTCCGGTTTGATGGTAGAATAGTCACAGCGGTTATCTGTCAGTCGAGTTTCGAATATTCAGCGCTGTTCGACAATCTCAATGAGCTCGATTCGATGAGTTAGAAACTGATTTCATCACGTTGTGAGACGTGTTAAATAGAAATCTGCGAGGGGCGTGCTTACACGTGGATTGGGTTGACCAAACTAAAATAAATATTTCCTATTGGCCAGTATCATTTGACTTGTCGGGTTCCTAGACAAGAATCAACTATGGGTGCCGCAAATAGTTAGTTAAATTTCTATGGAATACTACAATAGCAATTGTAACCTCTTTACTCAGAAAGGTGATTCAAAAATGTCTTTAATATCTTCCGAACGTCGACCATAAAATTCATGCGGAAGTGACACTAAATTCAGGGTTTTTACAATACAATATATAATAGGGTGAAACGTGACATTTTCCCAACTTCTTAAATATAGGACAATGCGACAAGATGTCGACATTCAAAAATGTGCTATTTATATGCCCATACAAAACAATTCACAATTATTGTTGCAAAACGTGGTATTTTAAAAGTTTTTTGAAAATAGAATGAAACTATCCTTTAAATTTACAACAATATAAAGATCTTATAAGTTCTGCAACATATTTTTACAACGCTATTAACTAAAATGAATTTACGCCTTAAGTATATACAATAAAAAAAGGACGCATACAAATATCTCACATATTTTAAAGGTATAATAAACAAATAAATTTCAAGATTTTGCAATCTTGAACACCCCAGATCACTAATATTATACACACTGCTAGAATTAAAATCAAATATTTACACAGTGAATACCTAGGCATGAACAGGCTATCTTTATGATATTGTTTCTAAGTTCAACAAAACAATAAAAACCTAGTGGCGCTCAACTTATATCTTTGTCTGAAGACAAATCATTTTAAACTGTTTTGTGCCTAGGTTAGGCGATACTCACACTCACACCTCTAATACTATAGAAAACTAGTGGCACATATTTTTTTGTGCACAACGTTAAAAGTTTTGTAGCATTTAGCTTGTTAAATAGTTTTTAGAAATAAAGCACATTTTGACAATAGCTCCCGCCGATGTGTAACGTTTAGTTTCTCATCTCGTTATTGTTTTTGCAATGTTAGCTTCGGTATTTAATGTAAATCGATGCGTCAATCTTTTTCTACGTCATTGATTATTTCCATAGTAGTATATAGCTCTAACGAAATATGGTGTTATATCTTATTTTACATTTTAAAACAATAATTAATTAATCAATATACTAATTATGTCACTTCGCCCTCATATTTGGTACGTTAGTGGTCGTGTAAGTAATAGGAGGTTGTGTCACTCCACCAAGCAATTTCTTCCGAAATTGATAGTAATGCAATTACCCCATCCGTATCCTCAACGCATGTAACAGACACCTTATCACTGCAACAATCAACTCCGGCGTAAATCATGTCAAGCGTGCCCTCTCTGTGCATACGTACTTACTATTGCCGTAATTGAAATGTCCTGGATAATTTGACGCCACCGACAGGTTAACGAGGAATTATCACCAAATGTTTACCCAAAATCAGTCAACTGTTATATCCGTCGATGAATGAAACTGTAATGAAAATATAAACAATAGCCGGAGAGCGTTAATAGCAGAAATCAGAAGAATAATATTGACTTATAAATAAGCTTTCGAACGTAAGAAAAGTATTCAAATTTATACCGGGCTCTCAATATGTTTCCGTGTAATAGAAATAAGTACATATCTCTAAAGATGTGTGTGATGGTTATTAACAGATTTATGTGAGCCTCAAGTTTTTTTTATTGCAGCTTTTGTTACCTTCATACCATATCCTGACAATCAACAATAACTAAAATGAAAAAACTGTTTGAATTTTTGTTAGTCGGTGGACGATTAAACTGTTACATGGTCAGTTTCAAAACTCACATTTTTTCAATAGTTAGTTTCAAATCTCACATTTTCCACAAGTTATTTTCAAATCTCACATTCTACAGCAGAAAGTAACAAATTAAGAGAAAAATATCATACTATCGACAATATTTTAGTTCATTTGATATCAACTTCATGCTTATCTAAAGATGGAAAATAAAAAAAAAAATTATTCACATAGATAGGATCATGAACGTTTTTTGCGTTGTACCACAAAATATAAAACTAGGAGTATGTGAGTTTTCATTCTACACCCCTCAAATAAAAACTTATCAATGAAATAAATAAAACGTTTCAAAAACAATTCAGTATATTCTCTCAAATGTTGTATGGAAATTACTCAAACCTCTAAATAATATACCTCAAACATTCTAGATGACATCATATAGATGTTTTTGTGCCTAATCAGCAAATACAGGGTGAACAACTAAGAACGCCGGCTGTCGGCCATATTTAATAAAATAGTTATGGTACATGAAAAATCGGGGGAAAATATTTTTGAGTTCCTAAAATATCTGCTAGGGGGCGGAATGAACATTTGAGAACATATAATACTGTGATTATCTCCAAAAAAGACATACTAAATTTATCCTAGAAATACAATTTTTGAAATATTGATGGGATTATGAAAAAATCCAGTTAGGGACTTGCTGTCTTTATTCTTCAAATGAGGGGTGGGGGAATTCATAACTATTTTTTGTTTTTCAACCAATATCAATGTTTTTGGCGCCATTTAAAAGAGTTTTTCGTCTTTAATAAGATATGCTTAACTAGAATAACAAAATTCAATAATTTTGTAAAGGCTATGTCAAAAGTCGACAATTTTTCCATTTTTCTCGGAAATTTCAAATGTAATGAGGCATTTTTTAAATTCTAATGAAAAGGGGTTAAAAAATAGGAATATAGTGAAAACCGCGAGTCTACATCTCAATACTATTCCAAGAATTAAGATTTATGACTTCAGATTTAAAAATTAAAAAAAAATGCTCCATTTTACATTTGAAACTTTCGAGTGGATACAAAATTATCTAATTATGTTATCAATTTTATTAAACATAAGAAACACTTTCAAATGACGCCAAAATAATTGACATCGATTAAAAAATGAAAAATTTATGAATTTATTCATAAGTTGGAACAATATCCCACCCATTATTTGAAGAATAGTGGCGAAAAGTCCCTAATTAATTTTTTCTATAATTTCATCAAGATTTCAAAAATTGTATTTTAGTTGTTTTTTTTGGAGTATATTCTCTTAGTATTATGTTTTCGAGTATACATTCCACCTCTAGCGGATATTTTAGGGACACAAAAATATTTTCCAGCGATTTTTCAGGATCACCTTCCTAAATGTATTTTCTTTTGAAAGTTGTATCATGATTATTTCCTGAGATATGGCCTACAGCCGTTCTTATTTGTTAACCCTGTACATTTGAAATAAAAAAAGCAATCGAGGATTTAGATAGTTTATTCAGGGGTAATACCACAAGAGCTCACATTTAGCCGGATATTTTTTGTGGTTGTTTTCGAAGAATACTTACTTTCATTGGCAATTTAACGAGAGCTGTTCTGGCAAAATCACGAGAGCGTAGCTCGAGTGATTCTGCCTGAACAGATCGAGTTAAATTGCCAATGAAAGTAAGTATGAGAAAACCACCGGAAAAAATATCCTGCTAAATCTGAGCTCGCGTGGTATTTGGTAAGACAATCCCATGAATAAAAAACTCAATCATCTTCCACTAACTGTTCGGTTTCCAAATTGAAGCTTCGTTGTTTACAAAATTCACTAAATTGATTCCATATGGAGAAATGAGTTTTCTTGGTATTTCTGGAATTGATTTTTCAATCTCCCTTACTATTTCTGCCATGCAAATATTTCCAAATCTCGACATACTTTTTGGAATTGTTATATGCTGTTTAATTCATTCTGTTTTTGACATTTATAATTGTCAAATTGACGTGCATTGCTTGGTAAACAGACAGTGCCTAAATGCTAGGGTTGCTACGGTAACGTAATTTATCCGTTTTTTTTATCCACTTGCAAACTCTCTTCCTTCCTATTTAGCCGACAGCAAACTACGATTTTTGTATTCACAAATGGGAATTATTATACATGAATGGGATTGTCACTAATAATAAACAGTACAATTAATTTGACAACACAGGTACAAAATTAAAAAAAAATATGTGGTCCAGGAATCCAACCTAAGAAAAATAAAAATGTGTAAGCATATTACATAATGAGTGTGGAGAGTGATATATTACACATTTTAACAGAAATTTAATTTGTGTGCAGCTGTTACACGCATTCAGTGAAAGCAAGAAATAAAAAAGGGCATACTAATCTGTAGTTGACATAACGTAACATACTTTGAAACTGAATTAATAAAGTTTAACTGATACACATACATTACAGCTAGTTGACTCAATATTTATTAGAATAGTTTATTAACAATATTGAAACTAACAAAAATTTTATACCATAAAAATTCTATGAAACATTGCAAAATCAACAAAAATCCAATCTGTTTAAAGAAAATTCTATTGTTTACTCAGGGTTACTTTTTCTCGCGCAAGAGTTGCTGTTTCGAGTGCCTCAACCATTCCATAACGTACACTTCAAAATCCTTATTCGTGAAACCTTTAAAAGTGTTCTGAATAGCAGTTATAAAACAGCTGCTTTAGATCAAATTGTGCCCATGGAGACCTTTGATCAGAACATCATAAACTATATCAAAGTAGATTTTCAGTCAATCGACTGGGACGCATTTTCCATAAGGAACATGTGGGGTTCTTCAAAGAAATCATAACATATTTTACTTCGAGAAGTGACTTTTCATGGCTTACCTTCTATTACCTGCCTCACTACGTTTGGCAGGTAAATTCATATATGCCATGAAAATTCATACTTCTCTTTTGTATAAAATAATATACTATTCTCATTTTGTTATTCCCATCCTGGAAAATATTGTATTTCAACATTATGGAATTGTAATTTTATGAAAACTAAGCATAATTAGTACATTGTATGAAACTACTCATGAAGAAGAGATATGAACACATAATCAAGTTAAATGAGTTTATAATTAATTGTATCCAATAGATGTGTTTAATTAATTAATTAGGAATATTTTTCAACTTAAACATGACGCTTTCTATTTAGTTAAAAAATGTTCACTACTTTCCCTACAAAAATATATTTAAAACTGCAATAGCAATTTGGACTCTTAATACTGAAAGTTACATTTTGGTATTGAAATCGTTCACAACTATCTACAAATATATCATTAATTTTCTCCAAGGCAATATGATACAATAATAAATAATTGAATTATGTTTGTTGGTTGGAGCATACAGTGTCATAAGTTACATTATTTTCAACTAGATTACTGTTGTAAGTGTTATCTAGAGGTTTTCACTCCAGCTTTTTCATTGTATACAGTGTATTTACAAATGAAAATGAGCTTTTTAAAGTCTCAACAGTGTCTAATTGTTCACAAGAATTTTTAGTATTACTGTGAAAATTCGCTATGCCTGCAAAGCTATATTTATGACTATTAATACTACTACAAAAATTAGAAATACTTGATTCAATGTGTTTTGTACTATTTAATACAATATCGGTATCAGTTGAAATAGGTATACCCCTTTTTTCACACAATTACCAACTATTTTATTTTATTTATGTAAAGTAGCTTCTGCAATATCTTGAACATTGAACATATTTTTTTCTAGATCCAAATATTTGAGCATGTTTTGTTATTAATAATAATATCAACCTTATTGCAATATCAAGTTTTTCGTAGGTATAATGCATATCTATGATTTGAATTATTCTGAATCGTTTTTAAAATATACCTACTATCAAAAATATAAAAGTTGGAAAAACCTTATTTTGTGAACTCTATTATATCCTTATAAGGTACAATCCCGTCAACCGGAATTTCAATGTGCAATAGCCGATTAAAGTACTGAACGAGTATTTAGTTTTAATAATTATGATTTTGCAATAGGTACTTACCGATAGCTATTGTTCGCCCATTATAACAAGTACTATAGCGAAGTATTGGAACTGTAACTAAGTAGGAGCTTACGAAAATGAAGACAACTTCATTCAAGTACTTCTTGCAAAAAATGTGCTCCCTGCAAACAAAATATAACACGAAACTGAAACCACGCCACGATCCGCCATGTCATGATTGTCATTTCTTTCGTTCGATCGTTCGTCAGTTTGACTTCTGTTTCCTTCTTTTTTTGTAATTTTACGAATACATCAATCAAACAGCTCACCTAATTATGTTACTGTGATGTTCAATATGAAATATTAATGAGAGTTTTATAAACTAACATCGTATGAATTTAGTCGCAGGAAGTTACACTAGAAATTAGTTAGAGAGATGTAAAAATAACTGCAAAATGTGATCATCTTAGAAACATGTTAATTTGTAATATTACAGTAATGTTCTGTATGTGACATTAGTGAGAAGTATATAAATTAACATCGTATGAATGTCTCTTATAAGAAGTTGCTAAAAAGAAGTTCATAGGATGTGTATGTAACTACGAATTCAAGAATTATTGTGTATATTCAAAATATGTTTTAATTACATGACAGGGATGTTAATATTGTTGGTTATAAAATTTAGACATCTAGGAGATATATTATTAACGTTTTAAATAAACATCACGAAAAGTCTCTAAAAAAACATCACAAAAAAGACATGTTATGTTTCTTGTTTAGTGGGATATTATAACCCATATCGTAAATCAAAACGGGTTTATCCATGTTGGATTATTAAGTTTAGTTTTATGTGTCCAAATCAACTAAATATTACCACGATGAAATGACCGCCGACGTTTTTGGAGAGTATTTTATGCAGATGTTGAATATAATTCCAGAACATTCTGTAATTGTTCTAGATGATGCTAGCTATCATTCAATACTTGTAGAAAAATTGCCAACAACTGCTTGGAATAAAGCTGAGTTAATCGTTTTGTTGGATAACATAAACATCATATACAAGGAGCATTCCGTGAAACAATAATTATTATGAATAATTGTAAGACAGCACAAATCGAAATTCAAAAAAAATCCCAATGGCACAGGACCAATTGGACAGTCTTATTTCAGTAACATGTTTGCATAAAACCGAAAATAAAAAATTAGATACAAAAGTAGTAGAATGCTCTGAGATGTACAAAAAACCAAAGTAACATTCTGGCATCAAATCAAAAACAAAAAAATAAAAAACAATTTTGGTAAATTTGAATTTTCTTAAATAAATGTTTCAATGTACGATTTAGAGAAAAATGTTAAATACAAAAGTTGTAGAACGTGTTAAGGTCTATAAAAAAGCTCAGTAACTTCTTTGCGTCAAATGAAAAACAAAGGAAATACGATTTTTTTTCAACTTTGACAGGCCGCCATTTTGTTTTTTCTGTGCCGATTTGGCTCATTAACGAACTCGTCGAATATTTTTGCCTAACCGATTTTGTAGCGAGTTTGGTTTCGATCCGTCAAAAAATACGCCCTCTATCGTGCTTACAAATTCCGTTATAATTTGTGAATTTTCTTAAATAAATGTTTTATTGTACGATTTAGAGAAAAATGTTAGATACAAAAGTTGTATAACGTGTTAAGGTCTATGAAAAAGCTTGATAACTTTTTTGCGTCAAATGAAAAACAAAGGAAATACGATTTTTTTTCAAATTTGACAGGCCGCCATTTGGTTTTTACTGGGCCGATTTGGCTCATTAACGAACTAGTCCAAGATTTTGTCCTAACCGATTTTTGTAGCGAGTTTGGTTTTGATCCGTCGAAAAATACGCCCTCTATCGTGCTTGCAAATTCCGTTATAACACATACATATATATATATATATATATATATATATATATATATATATATATATATATATATATATATATATATATATATATATATTGAACCAGATATCTTAGATAATAAGAGAAGTAGTATTATAAAATTAAGTTTGCTAGTATGAAATATATATGAAAATAACATAATTTAAGAAAACAAGTAAAAAGGAAACACTTTTCTTAATTTAAACAACATATCAAATAAAGATATATTAAATAACAGCCTATAACAATATAATAAATAAGGAATTACCTCAATGATAACATAAAATATAGGTATTGCCTAACCAATGTAATGATGTAAATAAAGTTGCCTAAGACGAAGAATAATTTCCATATCATAACAGCTGTTCATCTGAAATGAAAACAAATATTACTATAGTTAATTCATTATGATCATTAATTTAAGAATAAGAACAAATATAAATATTGAATGGAATATAATCCAATAGATTTCATAGATAAACAAATAATGACATATAGACAAATAACATAAGAGAATTTATATTTATAATTAATATGAGTATAACAAGAATATACTATCAATAATAATATTGAATGTTGTACTATGTAAGTGTATCTAAGTATAAACAATTTTAATGTATTTGTATGTATGAAATTGTTTTGATAAGTGATTGAAGTTTCAATTATCTGATTACAAAAGACAATATCTTATTGGTTGTAAAAGATGACATAACAAACTGTGAATCAATAAATAAACTTTTGAATAGTGATCTGAAAAAGAACAAAAGACTGTTTTGTTTAAAAAAGTGGAGAATCGAGGGGACGCTTAGGAGAACGGTAGCGAGTGTTAAGAAGCGAGGAGTGTGTGGGATAGTGTTCCTAAAAATTTAAAGATATTCCCGGTATAAGACATTTAAACTCCTAATGTACTATTAAATACAATATTAGAAATACTTACAGTTAATTGTAACAAGTTTTCCGACAAGAATCTGTGAAATTTTCAACAACTTGGGTTTTTTGGAGATTCAGTGTAGTGTTCCTGGGATCCAGAGACTTTCTTCCAAATTCAAGATCAACAGGTCAGTGTATTTAAATCATTTATTGGCCAATAAATAGTGTAAAAACTCAAAATCCCTATTAAATACTTAATTTTATAAATTGACAAACTTTTGAAAATATGATCGATCTAAAAAAGAAAGAAACAGACTTTATATAGTGTATTCATTACATAAATCATTAAATTTAATAAAAGGCCGAACTTTATATAAATTAAAATATGTACTTACGCTAATCACGCCATCTTGTAATTGCATAAATATGGTGATTGAAATTTCATAATGTAATAACTATGTCCTTCTGTATATAATTTCTATTTCTCTATCCATGTATATAACTAATTTCTTCCCACAGCTACTTGTATCATATATGACTATGATATATATATAAATTCTTTTATGTTTTGTATAATCCATTTACCTATCTGCATCATCAAACAAACTATGTTTGTATTAATATAGATGTTTCTTACGTACCATAATTGTTCGTTTCATGCTAATTTTTTCACGCATGCGCATTTATGATATTATTAAAATCAATAAATAGGTACATATAACCATTGGCGTCGCATATTATTTTATCAAATAAATATTGCATTGATAATTAAATTGATTTCAAATAATGTGTTTTCTTTTTATTTCAACTATTACATCAGTATAAATTGCCAGGACTCAAAGGGAAAAAGGATTTCATGCTCCCGAATAATCTAATTAAAATAAATTATTAAACAAATATAAAAAACAAACTGAGCTAGCCAAACTAAAACAAAAATTCTAAATAAATAAACATATACATTTAAATCTACTATAAAAGTAAGTATTATATCAATAAATAGTTTAATATATATATATATATATATATATATATATATATATATATATATATATATATAAATTTATTAAGTTATCGACCGTTACTTAATTATAGAATATTTCATAAATTTCGGGTATAGCGGTCTGTAGGCAATTAAAACTGCAATTTTTCTAATATTCTCAATATTTTGCCATTGTTTAACAGCTTCTTCATGAGAAATTCTACAATAATTAGTAATGTACATTTTGAAACCCATTAAAATTAACAATAAATAAAAACTTACAGAGAGCAACAGTTGTTTTGCCGATACGGGCACTAGCATCACATTACACACATTAAAAATAGATTATTATAAAATGTTTATATTCTGCTGTTTTTTATATATTATAGTGAAAAGTGATAAGAATTTAAAAGTTGTTAATATACAGAGTGACATTGTAATCTTTTTAATTATTTTTAACATGTCACTCTGTATATTAACAACTTTTAAATTCTTATCACTTTTTACTATAATATATAAAAAACAGCAGAATAGAAACATTTTATAATAATCTATTTTTAATGTGTGTAATGTGATGCTAGTGCCCGTATCGGCAAAACAAATGTTGCTCTCTGTAAGTTTTTATTTATTGTTAATTTTAATGGGTTTTAAAATGTACATTACTAATTATTGTAGAATTTCTCCTGAAGAAGCTGTTAAACAATGGCGAAATATTGAGAATATTAGAAAAATTGCAGTTTTAATTGTCTACAGACCGCTATACCCGAAATTTATGAAATATTGTGTATATATATATATATATATATACATATATATATATATATATATATATATATATATATATATATATATAACCTTTTGAACGGAGGGTGATTTTGGCATCTAGGAACACCAAAACGAAAAACTGCATTGAAATATTTCGCGTCATGCTACTCTCTACAATAGCCCTATTTCATTCTGAAATAAGACTGAAATATGTAATTGACGAAATGGCGTTAGAACGTAGAATAACTGTGCTACGATTACCACGATACCACTGCGAACTCAATGCTATTGAACTTATATGGGCTCAAGTTGTGACGTTGTGCGAAACAATGAAACTTATAAATTGAAAGTCTTATATCAATTAGTGCGAAACTTTTTGTCAAGAATGTCTGCAGAGAACTCGAAAGAAGCTGTGAGTCATACGCATGAAGAAGAACAGAAGATGTGGCAACTGGACACTATCATGGATGGAACCGTTGAATCTATAATAATTGATGTTGGTGTTGAAGATTCGTCAGATTATGATAAATTGGAATTTAAATTGGGTATATCATCTGCAAGTTTTGAACAAATCAGATCTTTGTAGGGCTACAAATCATTCTTATATATAGAACTTGCTAATTAATTAATTAAATAACGAAATACCAGATAATGGCAATTTACTTTATTCTTCTCACCGATATTGATATATCCAAACAGGTAGGAAAAGCTTAAATGAAATATTGTGAAATTTATACATGAATATATATATATATATATATATATAATTTATTTTTTCAATTTCTTGGGTGTCAGGTTGTGTAATTAATTAAATCATTTTTTGTTACTGACGTTTCGTTCTTGGGTTAGGAACTTTCTCAAAGTTTATTTCATTGTTTACAGTTTAAAATCAAAAAACACATATACAAATACCTTACACAGAATACATCTCTTGTATAGAATCTGCAATTAGTGATAAACCTGACTACATAAAAGATAACATAAGAGCGGATGCAGTAAATGTAATTACCAACCATAAAATTAAACTTCGCCAAAAAATAAAACTAATAAGCTCCCAAAACAAATAAAAAAAAACAATGAATAAAACCAAACAATTAATTAAAAGTAATCCACAAATAATCATACTGCAGCCTGACAAAAGCAATAAAACCGTAATTATGAACTCCAGCGATTATCAAAATAAAATGAACGATATTTTGAGTGATCGAACATTATACAAGAAAATTAAATCAGACCAAACCAAATCTTCTCAATAAAAAAACAATAAACTATTGAAAAAATTGTTGAATAATAGTTCGATCACACAAAACGAAGCAAAAAAACTACTAATACATAACGCGATCCCACCTCGAATATACGGTTTTCCAAAATTACACAAACCAGACATACGATTAAGACCTATAGTATCCTACATATAATCACCATTTTATAATTTGTCTAAATATCTAGCCAATTGCCTTTCAAATGTAGTCGGTCAAAATGACAGTTATTTAAAAGATTCATTTTCGTTCAAAAAATGTATTGACTCTGTTGATATACCAGTTAGTTATAAAATAATATCATTGGATGTAATATCAATGTATACTAATATACCTAACGAATTAATAATTAAGACTGCACAAACGAAATGGGATATTATAAAAGAACACACTTCAATCAAATACACTGAATTCATTGAAGCCATCTTATTAATTCAAAACAATAATTACTCTCAATATAATAATGAATTTTTCCAACAACTTAATGGATGCACCATGGGCTCTGCTATATCTTCTATATTTGCTCAGTTAGTAATGGAACATCTGGAAGAAGTAGTATTGAAAGATTTGAATCACAATATTCTGTTTTTTAAACGTTATGTGGACGACTGTTTAGCAGCTATACCCAATGATAGTATTAATTACGCACTGTCCGCTTTCAACAATTTTCATGAAAAAATCAAATTCACTGTAGAAACAGAAGAAAATAACACAATAAATTTTTTAGATATGACATTGATAAGAACTAATCATAATACTATCAGAACTAAACTGTATAATAAAGTAACCTCATCAGGCCGATACCTTAACCACAATTCCAACCATCCAAAGTCCCATAAAAACAGCGTAATTACTGGATTAGTTGACAGAGCTATTAAATTAACTTCTCCAGAATAAAGACCAGATGTTATAAAACTAGTAAGAACGACTTTAATAAGCAATCACTATCCAATACATACCATAAACCGTATTTGCAAACAAAGAGTCTATAAAATATATAACAACCCATCAAAGAAATACTCTAAAAACAAAGTGTCAAACAAAAATAAATATGTAGCAATGCCATATACAGAGCAGCTTTCAGAAAAACTCAGTCACATATTTTCTAAACATGATATCTCTATATGTCACAAAGCTCAAAACACCCTATCACCATTATTCACTAAATTAAAAAGTAAAATAAAAACCACAAAAAAGTCAAACGTTATATATTCTATACCCTGCCTAAACTGTCCAAAAAATACATAGGAATGACCACACAGACTTTAGAAAATAGATTAAATAGCCATAAATATACCAAAAATGCTTCCACGGCTCTCCACAAACATGAAAGCAATGGAAACCATGAGTTTGATTTTTAAAGAACCAAAATTCTAGCTCAAGATTCAAACTACAAAATTTAACAATTAAAGAAATGGTGCACATTAAAAAAGGAAGAAAATACAGTCAACGATAAGCAAGATGTAAAAAACTTAAGTCAGATTTATCATAATTTAATAAAATAATAGATCTGAAGTCTTTCCGTACTCCCCCTGTATAATATCGTAGAATTTGTATCGATGGTACTTGTTTTAAATGTCTGTTTTATGAATGTTTTCTACCTATTGCATATGTGTTTTTTAATTTTAAACTGTAAACGATGAAACTTGATTCAGTCAATAATAAACTTTGAGAAAGTTCCTAACCCAGGAACGAAACGTCAGTAACAATAAAATGATTTAATCAATTACACAACCTGACACCCCAGAAATTAAAAAAATAAATTATTGTAAAAGGTTGAAGAAAAATAATACTTTTATTATATATATATATATATATATATATATATATAGTTAGGTAATTAGTTACCTCAAAATCAAATATGATCTCATTTATACCTAACCGCCCGATACTGTCACAAAAACACATTAATTGCTTTTAAATAGAATTTGAATAATCTAGGATTTCCGTTTCTATTGTTATCATTACCTGGAGTTCAGTAAATAGCGTAAATACGTCGAAAGTTATTTATTAAACATCTGTGCTACTTATATAAATGAAATAAGTATTGTAATGAAACACATCTTAAATGAAATACCTAATATGATCTCATTATTACCCAACTATACTGCACTGTCACTGCATATTTATCTCTTCTAAATATATTTTAATGGTAATGGTATTTTGTGTTCTATTGTCCTCGCTACCTGCGGTTCACTATACAGGAAGAATCTAGCGAAAGTTGCTAACTGAACACCTTATTTACATGAAGAAGTGCTTACAATTCTCTTTAATTCTTTGAATCACCCTGAAGTGTTTCAGATACGTTTTTGAATTTATAATGCGCTCTTTCACTATCAATATGATAAAAATACACATAGTCCAGATAGTGGTAAGTCCGCATTCACATTAATTTATGAAATCATCTTGCAACTTATGGCTGTTATCCGTTCATAACAACTATATACACCCCATACAACACATGGTGATGCTGCAAACTAAAGGTATCTATTGACATCCTGGACAAGCGTATCATTAGTGAAAACCTATCCGTGGTAGAAACTCTAAAAAAACAGTAAATGCTAGGACATGGAGACAAAAAATAACTATCTTACCTTGCTACCGGCAAGAGTTTTCACACCATAATTAACATAATTATCCCAACAAGCGAAAATAAAAGGCAACAAATCTACGACTTAACCATTATGATTACCATGCCTCTGACTTGCGGAAAGGCAAGAACCACAAATTAACTACTTCAACACTTCCCGTACAAGTAAAGTTGAAACTGCCGGAAATAAATAATTTCGATAGCTGATTTGACATTGAGTGCTACCAATAACAGACAAACAAAAATTATCAACACAAAATGTTGAAATATGTGAAATGAGTGGACAAAACTTAAAAAATTGTTCTACTGTCAATAGGCAACCCTAAATACATAGAAGAAGTAAATTACTAGTATTTTTATAATGGTGGTTGTATCTGTTCGAGGTGCTAGAGTGAACTATAGTTGTCCAATGTAATTAGTCTTTCACGAATTGTTAATTATCCTAATTCGAGCACTGAAATCATGATCATATCACATGTTCCTCCCAAATATTCCTCCATATCATCGTGATGAATTGCACGGTTTTGTTCATATGCGGAAATATCCGTCGTCCATTTGAATCTCACTATATTTTGTCTTACATATACCAATATTATAATAGTTACTCTATATTGTCTTTGCTTCACCCTCTTTTGTGAAAATGTTTTTGTTTCTTATTATCTACATTTTTGAAATATAGTTAGATTTAAATTGTATTGATCCGATTACTATGTTTTCAATTTATCATAAAACGATCCTACTATTTATTCAGTTATTTTTAAACTGCCCTTAATAAATTTCATTTGATTTTTGAATAATGTGCCTATTTGAAATTATGCTTCATAACTTTTTGATATGACTTGAGTCGGGACGATCCAACCTTTTTTCATAAGACTCGTGCAAATAAGCGAAAACTAAAGAAAAGGGAATATTTTCTTCAGCACGGTCATATATAGTGTCATAGAATTCGAGAAATACGTTGTAGAAAAAAATATTTAGCAGAAATAAGAGCATTTAATCTTTCAATTCTACATTCAGATTTGTGAACACTTGAGAAAAAGCGAGACGACAGATAAATTATCTGTAATACCCTTATAACTCATCCATTCTTTCTAAATTTAAATTGAAACCCTTTAACGGAAGGTTAGCCACATCGTAATTGAAATCGAGCGTCGCCGTTGCCGTCGCGTTCCTAACAGATAGAGTGGTAGGAAATGGGGGACGGAATATGGGGTATCAAGAATTAGCATGGGACTGTATGGTCCATATGTAAGGATAATCCCATGTGTAATCCGGGCATATCTTAAACGGCACGCGCTGATAAGACACACTGTTATAGTTTCCACCGGGTGTAAATATATCTATAGCAAATATCTTCACGGGGAAATGTGGAGAGCATAATGGCAAATGATTTTGTCATATTCTGCGGGACTTATATGTATACAGGATAATTTATACTTTTTGCAAATAACTGAGTTCTTTAAAGAGTGAATAAGAGAGCAATTATTGGTTTCAGTATGTAAAAAATATTACACACAATCAAGAAAATTTTTTAAACATATTTTGGTTTATTAGAGGCACCCAAAAGTTCCAAAAATCACAAAGAACGATAGTTTTGTCTTCCCATTTTATAGATATGTTATCTCTTGTGACAGTACCCAATAGCATTTAACAAAATGATTCAACTTCTGCTTTGTCAGAGTATTTTTAATATTTCCTTGCAAGTTTGAAATATAAAATTTTTCTATGGAATTTATTTTTTCAATGAGGAAGTTGCGTGTTTTTTCGTTTTTCACTGTTAAAATAGATAGAAATATACTGATTATAACGGTGTTTACAAAATTGAAATGTGTTTTAAAATAACGGAGAAATTTTAGATTGAGATTTGCAATAAGTTCCTCCCCCTTAAAAACATGCGATAACCGGACGCTCGCTTTCGTGCTTCACGGTGCCAATTCACTGTAGTACACACATAGTATCTTTCGGTTATATGCTTGCTTGCGTAATTGGAGACAAAGAAGAAGGGAAAGGAACAGAAACAATACAATGATTACACTCTAATATATAGTGGTGTCAATAGAGAAGCAAGAGCTAAAGCAGGAGTGGGAATACTCATCCATCAAAAAATCAATGAGAGCATAGAGGATTGCTATTACGTCTCAGAAAAAATACTACACTTGAAACTAACAGCACAACATAAAAAACTACATATAGTATGTGCATACAGTCCCGAAGACTGTAAGCCAAAAGCAGAAAAAGAGGCCCTTTTTGAGGAAATGCAAAAAACCTCAAATAATATCCCAAGAAACGATACTTTTTTAAATGATGGGAGATTTTAATGCTCGAATCGGGACGAACATCATACCAGGCATTAAACAGAAATATAATGAAGACGTGCTAGATGATAATGGGGAGTCAATGATCAATTTCTGCACATACAATGAACTACGCATCAATAACACCTACTGCCCACACAAGACAAGACACATGAATATACATTCCACAATACTTGTGGTCAGAAATCAATCATAGATTGCATAACAACAAATAAAAACATACACCCTTCTCAAATATTAGATGCGACAACCTTGAATTCTGCGAACGTGGGAAGTGACCATAGTCTGCTTATCTGCAAAATGAGAATGGAAGTCCGACGAAAACAAGAAGATCGGAAACAGTCGAGAAAACACAAAGAATAAACATCGAAAGTAGGTGGCAACCATCAATCAGATATCTATATCAGAAAAGATTAACTTCCAAAATAGAAGCAAATAAAATCTTGCAAGAAGATAGCATGGAAAAAAACTAGGAAATAATCTGAATTCGGCGGCATGTGAAGCGTTAGGAATAAGAACATTAAATATAAACATCAAGAAGCCTAATAAAATTCCCTGGCTCTGACAAGAAATTAAAACAATGTGTCAAGAAAAACGAGAAGCCCACTTAAAGTACAGATCACAACACACACCAGAAGCTTACGACAAGTACAAAAGAATGAGAAACGAAACTTAATGATTAGTAAAGGAGAAAAAAAGGATGAATACTAGTGGGTTTTCTCACCAAAAATGGAAGCCGACTTCTATGGACTGCAAAGGCAAATATGGAGATTTATTACAACGCAGAGAAAAGAAATAAGAGAATTACCAGAAACCAAAAAATAGATGTCGACACCTGGACTTCCTATCTCACCTAACTGTTCGAGACAACGAAGACTAGACCCCACCAGAAACTCCAGATATAACCACCTAAAACTCACAACGGAGAAAAACTAAAAAACCGTAAATCTCCAGGACCGGACAGAGTTCCAAACGAAATGCTGAAATACGGTGGAGACACACCAACTGAACAACTAAGGATACTTGTACAGAAAATTATCTCGGGGCATACAATACCAAATAGCTGGCGCCCTAACACAACAATCTTTATGTTTAAAAAGGATAACAGAACTGTACCCGAGAACTACAGAGGAATAAACCTGCTCAGCACCGCTCTGAAACTGACCACAAAAGTCATAACCCCCAAAAGCACCAACTAAATTGATCTAGAAGATGAACAACAAGGCTTCAGATCCGGACGATCCTGTTACGATGCGGTCTTTGTCGTCAAGCAAGTCATGGAAAAGTCACTGGAGTACATCGTCCCGGCCTTCTGCTGCTTTATAGACCTACATAAGGCATTCGATCGGGTAGAGTTAAACTACGTAATTCACCTGTTATATAAACGAAACATTACATCAGATACCAGCAAGACTATCGAAAACATATACAGCAAAAATAAGATACAGGCCAGAATTAATAACAAACTAACACAGCCGATACCAGTGGAAATAGGAATACGTTAATGAGACTCATTGAGCCCGCTGCTCATTAACCTCATCATGGATGAAATTATCTATAAAGTCTAAAATCTAAATCGAGGGTACACAATGGGCGAAGAAACTATCTCTATAGTATGCTATGCAAATGATGCCGTACTGATTGCGGAGAGTGAAGATGATCTTCAGAGGCTTCTACATCAATTTAATATAACAGCATGGAAGTTTAGCATGATAATTTCACCGAATATAACAAAGAGTATGGTGATATCTAAAGATCCAATAAAGTGCAAGCTGGAAGTGGACAGAAAGATAATCCAGCAAGAAAAAAGCATCAAATACCTGGGAATACTAATGCATAGGTATGAAGATACAGAACCGGAAGTTGCCCAACAAATAAACAAAGCCAACAGAATAGTAGGATGTCTTAAACACATTATCTGGCGAAACAAACATTTACGGACAGAAACAGAGGCCAGGATTTATAAGACAGTAGCGAGGCCAATTATGACCTACATTGCGGAAACAAGAACTGATACAGCAAGGACAAAAAGACTGATGAAAACATGTGGACTGAAAATAGTCCGTGATATCACAGGAAAAACAATATGGGACAAACAACGTAGCACAGACCTCAGGAAAAACTGTAATATAGTAAACATAAATGAATGGACACAGAAAAGGAAAAAAGAATGGTATAGTCATATAAGTAGAATGGAAGAAAGAAGACTGGTAAATATTGCACTAAACAAATCCACAAATGGCCGAAGGAGTGTTGGAAGGCCAAGGAAGAGTTGAAGTGATAACCTGGATATATAGTGAGGAGGTGACCAAAGATGGAACAGGCGCGAGCCAATTAAGGAAGCAAGAAGAACAAGAACAAGAAATATTGCTTTTTTGTGGTATCATTCTTCCTTTTTTTAGCCATCTTCTATCCATTGGATATAGGCCTCTCTTATGAGAAATTGATTAATTCAAGATTTCTTAGTTGCCTAAATACATACAAACTTCTATCAAATCAACAATTTGGTTTCAGGCAAGGTAAATCTACTCAGGACGCTGTAATCGAATTCACATCTAAAATTACCGAGTCACTTAGTGAGGATAAGCCGTGTTTGTGAGTCACCGTTTATTATTACAAGCATTGGAGGATATAGGGAGGGATCCGAAACGATTTCCTAAATTTTTTTGATATAAACGATTTATTTTCGTTCGGAAATAACCATAATATTATTGGTTTCGCAGATGATACTGCTATATTCTATAAAGCATATAACTGGGAAGATTTAAAAAGGATGGCCGAAACCGATTTTTCTAAAATAAAAAAATGGTGAGATTTCAAATTATTAACAGTTAATACAATGAAAACGAATTACCTGCCATTCAGTTGCAATAAATTCGGAATGCCTTTATTTCATGAGTTAATAATAAATACTGAATCGTATACATACCGAATATTGCCTGAAAAGAATCAAACATTTAGGAATTATATTAGACCCGCATTTGAAATGGGATGTGCATATAACATATGTGGTTAACAAATTGCGTACTATACTATGGAAATTTAGAAAACTCAAGGACATTTTATCATCAAACTACTTACGTACTCTCTACTATTCGTTGGTGGAAAGTCACTTACGTTTTGGAATTACTGTGTGGGGTTCTGCTTTAAAGACTCATTTGCACATACTCGAGTTAATACCAGATAAATCCCACTACGCAAAACATCTACTTGATACCAATCATTCATTGACACCTAACACAAAACTAGAAGTACTGCATATTTGTGAAAAGAAACAAGAACTGGATTTCCTTGAAGAACTGGAAATTAGAAGACATTAAAGAAACCCACAATATGAAGTTGTCAATGAACAGTTAAATCTAGGAAATTCTCCACTAATAAACTGTCTTCTAAAGTGATAATTGTAAAGATCAGCAGATATAGTTTTCCTGGTTTTCTATATCATTGCACAGTTATACTGATCTTAATTGGAAAAATGATATCCAGGATATCACCATAGGGCTAATAATATCTAAGCTTCAATATTTGTAATATCACATCTTCTTCTTTTTTCTATAAACATATATTAAGCCAATCACAAGTTAGGTTACTTCTTGGTCTAGCCAAATATAACTACTAAACATCAGGTAGGCATAAAATGAAATGTAACTTCTGTCATTCTGACGATGATATTGATTTATCGAAACAATTGTCAATTTTTTAGAATTTTCAATAACTTTTATTATATTGTGGAATTAACTAGAGACCTTGAGTTTCATTTAAAAACACCAACGAAGATTTATAAAATTAATATATTCAAAAAGCGCGAGATATCTCAGTAACCAATTATATACAGAAGCGAAAATGCTGGATCTCAGACAACTATATTTTGTGGGGCATTACTATTAAAACACCGCTCGATCGGTTCCATGATTATTTAATTACAAAATAAAAACAGTACATAAATCATAACCAAACTCAACCACACCACCACGAACATCATTGCCCCCAATTCTCTTCTCCTCTTCTGTTTTAATAAATTCATATGACATTTGACGTGGCCTCGGATGACAACTTTAACCAGCCATCAACCCAGAATGACGCAGGTCCTACAATTTCTTATCCGTATGTATTAGATACCACACACATAAACACAGTTGTAGTAAGTTACCTATTAATTCGTACGATACAAGACAAGGTCAGTATTTTGTGGGTTCCTACATGACAAAAACAGTTTCGTGAAGTTCTTACTCTTATTTGGCCCCTAAGTTATACAATACAATTCCATAAGACTTGAAAAAAATATTGAATATTCATAG
This sequence comes from Galeruca laticollis, assembly GCA_963921935.1. Classification (NCBI taxonomy): domain Eukaryota; kingdom Metazoa; phylum Arthropoda; class Insecta; order Coleoptera; family Chrysomelidae; genus Galeruca; species Galeruca laticollis. The sequence goes on along the minus strand of OY998179.1, from coordinate 37,600,077 downwards.
GTTCAGAAAACGAACATCTTGAGCAGTATATTATCGGAAATAACCGTGTTATTATAAGAAGTTTTTTTTAAACATAGTTTTGTTTGGACATGCTTGAAGAAAAGTTGGTTCGTTTAGCTGTTTTGGTATTGGCACTCACCCTGTTTTCAATATTAATTTTTCTTAGATATTAGTGTATGTATAGGTACTTTATTTTATTTTATTATATATTCTCTTAATATGTTTTATATACCGTAACAAGTGTTAGTACACTTTTCGGTTCTCCGCTCTATTCAACAAATTGAAAAATGTAATATGTATTCATATTTACCTGTGAATAAAGCTTATTATTATTATATATTATGTTTAACCATACACTTCTATTTTATGCTCTCTGGTACCAGTTCAGTCCAGCGAATTTTTTCAGATCATCGTACCATCTCTTTTGTGGTCTGCCAATACTTCTTCGTTCTCCCCAAGGTCTCCATCTAGTGATATGTCCACTCCAGTTCTCTCTGCAACATGTCCTTCCCATTGCCACTTTAAGGAACTGATTCTCTGTATGATGTCGGTTACTTTTGTCCTTTCTCATATCCACTGGTTTGTTTTGTTGTCTCTCAGTGATATCCCCAATATTCTCGTCTCTATGACCCTCTGATGTATTCTTAGTTTGTTAATAAACCTTTTAGTCAGGACCCAGGTCTCGGATCCGTATGTAGTGACTGGGAAAATATATTCGCTGTATATTTTTGTTTTTAGTGCCCCATGGTCTCCATCTGGTGATATGTCCACTCCAATTCTCTCTGCAACATGTCCTGCCCATTGCCACTTTAAGGAACTGATTCTCTGTATGATGTCGGTTACTTTTGTTCTTTCTCATATCCACTGATTTGTTTTGTTGTCTCTTAGTGATATCCCCAGTATTCTCGTCTCTATGACCCTCTGATGTATTCTTAGTTTGTTGATAAACCTTTTAGTCAGGACCCAGGTCTCGGATCCGTATGTAGTGACTGGGAAAATACATTCGCTGTATATTTTTGTTTTTAATGCCATGCGGATTTTCATTGTAATAAACACGAGATATGACAGAAAATTTTAAGAACGCCCTATATAGACATTTTTTTTAATTCGAAATAACTAATAACTGTTGATCTCAACGAAAGAATTGATACAAACAAAATGTGTTATTGCAAGGTTAACAAAACATTACAGATGACGATTGTGTCATGATTTGTTTACCAGTACGCTACAAATTAAAAAACAATGATATAGGAAACTAACCTTCACACAGGGTAAAATTTAGAATGAATAACGAGAAAATTTGAATCAAAGGAGAGAGAGAAGGTATATCTCCCCGAAGATGCCAGTCTAAGTACTGACGGTCCCGGGTGTCCCAAAAAAGGTAAAGGACCCCACAGTTCTTTTTCGGTCTTATCTAGTGTATCATATATATCGGCACCCCTGTAGTGGTTACTTAGCAAGTGCCCTCGTAGATACCTCGATTAAACCATAACACCATTTATTGTTGAGAAACACTTACCTCGTAACCATGTGTTGGGGTTGAATAAGAAACACTTTGATTTAATTCACTGGGTTAGTATATTAATCTAAATACAATTCACACATTAATCTACATTAGAACTATATCGAATATAAATACTGAGTTCTTGCCATTTCTCAATGCTTAATTATTTATAGGAAATATTTGACAATACTTCAAGTCGATGACTTCAATTTCACGTTCAAGTTCAAACTATGAAAGAATGTTGTTTACCCTTCGGTCATGACTGATAAACGAACGTGTTATGAGTTCAATGTTATGAGTTCATTATCTCTTGAATATTAAAATTAGATATTATTATTAGATTCTATTTTTATACTTAATTAAAGACCTTTTGTCCTTATTGTCTTTTATAACTCACTACATCATCCCCTCTTGGGAGAGAAAAATTACTGTCTTAATTTTTCGATATCACTTATACATAAAAATAGTTTGTTTATTAAATGTTTTTTGTTTACTAACACTACTTTGTTCGTTTATAAACACTCTTCACTTATTTACATTTGTTTCCGGTCAACGTATCTGAACATACGATTTTTGTGTACGATTTGCGTCTTATTGTCTGGAGATGTGATCTCGCAGTTTACACCTGTTATTCCCGATATTTTAAACAGACCTAAATAATGTGGATCAAATTTATTTCTACCTTCATTTTTTAAAATTACTAATTCCCCTATTCTAAAATTTACAGGTGAGGAATCCTTTTCACTACTACTGACTCTATTTAGCTTATTATTTATTAGAAACTGTCTGGCTCTTTCATTAGCGTATTGGAATTTGTACTTCAATTCCTTATCATATCTTTCAAAATTATAACATGGTTCGATTTTTTCACCTAAGAATTCTGGCAAATTGGGCTTTCTCCCGAATAATAGCTCAAAAGGAGTGTATCCATGATATGTACTCGGGGTAGTATTATAACAGTAAGCAAACGTTTTAACAAACTCACACCAGTTATTTCTGGAGTCTGCGATAAAGTGTCTTACATACTCATTAAATGTTCGGTGTAACCTTTCACAACTGCCTATTGCTTCGTGATGGTAAGCCGTTGAAAAATTATGTTTTATATTTAAAAGTTCCGCTAAATTCTTCATTATCTCATTCTTGTATTCTGTTCCCTGATCTGTCCTTATCTCCTTCATCAGCCCGTAATTCGGTATAGAATTGTCGAATATTGCTTTTGCTATAGTGTGTGCTTCTTTATTCTGAACTGGTATCATAACTGCGTATTTAGTTAGTTCGCATAGTATTGTAATGCAATAACGATTCCCGTTGTTACTTTCTACAAACGGACCTATTGTGTCTATGTAAATAATATCAAACGGTTTTATCCCTGTATCTGTGATGACAAATTTTTCTTTATGAGTAATCTTTGCTTTGTTTTCTTGACATTTATGACAATTCTTTACGTACTTTCTTACGTCTCTCTCCATGTTTTTCCATTTGAAATTTGCTCTTAGTTTCTTTAATAATCTATTATTTCCTACATGTCCTCCAAACATTGGATCGTTGTGGTATCTTTCTAGTATCTTTTTGATCTCTTCTTTTTGCTGTACCGTTCTTGGTACTTCACATATACATATTTGAATACTTTTTAACCTTTGATTTCCTACTTCTGTAAATTCTTTTACAGTGCACTTTTGAAATATATCATCATTTGTATATATTTTCATTCTTTTTACTTCATTTCTTACCGATAGCTCTTCAAGCTTTTCCAACGTTCGTCCTAGGTCGAAGTTGTTTAATCCGGTATTTACGGCTTCACTAAATTTCTACTTATTTTTGATCCGAATGCTCATCCTCAGCGAGATACGGTTATTTTCAAAATGTAAAATTGGTAATTTATGTGCCTCAAGATTGTTTAAAACTTTTATTACTGCTGGTTTTTGTATTCTTACTTCCTTTGTTTCCACGTTATTCTTTTGATCCTTTCCTGTTTGGGCGTTTTCTTTTTGCGCTTGTGCTCTTGTGATTGCTAAGACATGTGAATTATGTATGTATAAATCCTTAAGTTCATCTATGGATATTCTCGATATGCTATCCGCGTAATTCGATGTACCTTTAACATATTGTATTTCAAAATCGTATTCTTCCAAATCAATTCGTATTCTCGTGAGTTTCGAGGTCGGATCTTTCATTGCGAATAGATGTGTTAGTGGCTTGTGATCCGTTTTTACTATGAAGTGTGGTGAACCATATAAATAACACTTAAAATGATTGATTGCTAATAACTCTTTTATGATGGTGGGTTTGTTAAGTTCGCTTTTCTTGAAGCTGCGTGATGCGAATGCGATGGGTAGGTCAATCCCTTCGTAATTTTGACTTAAGATTGCTGAACATGCGCTATTTGAAGCGTCTGTGGTTAATATGAATTGTCTATTGAAGTCTGGATATCTTAAAATTGGTGGGTTCATTAGTGCATTTTTTAAGACCTGAAATGAGTTTTCGCACTCTTGTGACCATTCAAATTTCACGTTTTTCCTAGCTAACCTATTTAAAGGAATACATATCTCGGCAAAATTCTGAATGAATCTTCGATAGTAATTGCAAAATGCAACAAATCTTTTGACCTCGTTGGCATTATTCGGCACTGGATAATGCTGAATGACCGAATATTTTGCTTTATCTGGTGAAACACCATCCTTTGATAAATTATGACCTAAATATGTGACTTCTCGCCTGAAGAATTGGCATTTTTGTGGATTTAATTTTAAATTGAATTTTCGACATGCGTCAAACACCTTTCTAAGATTGGTTAAAAGATGATTTTCTGAAATTCCTATCACAACTATATCGTCCATATAGAGAAAAGCTTTTTCTGGAGTTAACCCTCAAAATGCGATTGACATCATCCTTGAAAAACTATTAGGACTTATATTTAGCCCAAAGGGTAGTCTTGTGAATTGAAATGAGCCTTTTTCGGTACTAAACGAAGTGTATTTTCTAGAAGATTGTTCTAGAGGTATTTGATGAAAACCTGACATAAGATCTGAAACTGAGAACCATTTTGCTCTCCCTAATTGATCCAAAATTGCGTCTATACGAGGTAAAGGAAATTTATCTGTGACTATTTTCTTATTTAACTGTCTAAAATCTATACAAAGTCTCCATGCCTTATCTTGATTCGTCGATTTCTTTGGTACGAGTAGTACTGGACTATTATAATCTGATACTGAGGGTTCAATTATTCCCTGTGTTATAAGGTTTTCTACTTGATTATTTAATTCCGTCGTTTGCGAATGTGGTGTACGATAATTTTTTATGTATATCGGTGTATCATCTTTTACTGATATCTTTTGTTCGTAAACGTTTTTGTGCGTTAGTATATCATTCTTTAAAGCAAATATATCTTCGTAATTTTCACAAAGTTTTGTTAAATCATTTCTTACATATTCCGGTACTTCTAAGTTTAGTGCTTTCCTTAATTCTTTCAGTCTGTTACTATTATCAGTCTTAATTGTATATATATCGAATAAATCTAAATCTAAGGTCTCAATGTTCCTATTTTTAACTGTAATACTTTCATAATTTGTATTTAAAATTCTGACGTAAGGTGTTGTCCTTGATACTATGGATGTGGCTATAAATACTCCTGGTGCTATTTCTTGTTGCTCTATTACTGTATCCTTTCTCAAATTCTTGAAATTTTCTATTAGCCTGTATACCTCACATCTAGGTGTTATTGCTAAGGTATCATATTCTGGATTACCAAAAATTCGTATGGTTTCTCGCCTGTTAGGCTTGTAATTTATGTGCAATTCTGATTGTGAATAGTCTAATATACAATTATTTTTTGTCATGAAGTCTCTTCCTATTAGTCCATTCGTAGGTATTGGAAAATTTTCTTCCACTACGTGAAAACAATGACTTAAAGTTATGTTATTGATATGAAGGTTTATGCATATTTGACCTAGAGTTTTTGCTGAGCCTTCAGTTACCCCCTTAATGCTTATTTTATTCCTAGTCTCAATTAGATGATGTGGAAAATCTTTAGAAATTTTGATTAGAGAAATGTCTGTTCCTGTATCTAATATAAAATTACAGATGTTGTCTGATACGCTTGTGTGAATTTCTATAAAGTTAGAAAGTGATAAATCTAAATAGTATGCTGAATATGTTCCTGAAATTTTGTTTTCGTTATCTGATTTTTCATTCAAAACCCCAATTGTTTCTGAGTCTCTCTTGCTTCTTCATTTTCTATCTCACATATTCTTACGTTATTTTTACTGTGGTTATTGTAATTATTATTCCTATTGAATTTCGTATTATAATTTTCGTATCTGCCATAGTTGTTCCTTTGATTATACTGTCGAAACGTTCTTCCTGGATGATTACCGTTATAAAATCCTCTGCTGTTTCCACGCCTGTGATTATTCCTAACGTCGAAGTTTGACTTCCTGAAGAAATTCCTGTTATCTTTCATGTGTAAAACTTGTTGTTGTCCTATTACGCCTTCCACTGAAACCAATTTCGATAGTACCTCTTGTGTCGTTTCGAAACTTCCCGCTGCAATTATTGTTTTGGTTGCGTCCGTTGCGGCGTTCATAGTTACTGCCTTAATCGTCGCCTCCTTCGTATATTTTTCGGCTAGTCGTTCTGGCATCCCTTCCGATATGTATGCTGCCTGTAATCTTTCCGCCAATTTCTCTACCTCTGTTGCATACTGTGTAACATCTTTTCCATTTTGTTTTACTTTACCCAGTTTCGCTAAGAGAAGGCTTGGATTGTCTCCTCTTATCCCTGTTTTCAGTTTTATTCTTGATGTCAGCAATGGAGTTTTCCGTCGTGATCAAGCTTCTGGCTTTTCCCGTTAACCTCGTTTTTATTAATAAAATAGCATTTTCTTCGTTACCCGTCACATTTATTTGTAGTAAATCTAATGAATCTAAGAATGACTGTAATTTGTTTGCTTCACCGTTAAATTCGTTCGGTAACACTTTACTCGCAAAATTAAAAAAATCATTAATACTAGTCGCCATTTTCAATTGTTTGCTTATTGCTTGTAATACCTCCGTATCGATTTCCTCCGAAATAGAGTTAGGTATTTTAATAATACAATTTAACGCTTGAAATGCCCTAGCAGCCTTATCTCTAATTTTATCTGAATAATTTCTACAACTTTCTTGTTGTAATAAACTTAAATTTTTCCAATTTTTACCTATTAATCTAACAAAATTATTATAAAGACCTACTATGGTATTAATTACTTCTATATGTATATCAGGATTTTTAGGAGTTTCTTTTTTCAAAACTCTGTTTCCCTGTTTATTAACTTCGTCCACAATTATTCGTAACTTATCATCAAAATCTTCCCACGTTATTGACATTTAAAGATTCGTACACAAGAATAGAATGTTTAGGTACTTACAGTTTTATTTTACACGGTGAGGGTTCCTGTTGCCTGCTTCGCTGCAATGCCTCTGTTGATATCTCTTTTCAGTGCCCTCCTGTGAGTTTTCCACACCGACCAAGGTCCCAAATTTAGATAAAAAACCATATATTTTCACGTGTCCTTATGGCGGGATCTCGGTTACCATTAATTACCATTTGATTTTCAGGATCTCGGTTACCATTAATTACCATTTGATTTTCAGGATCTCGGTTACCATTAATTACCATTTATTTGCAGTTACCATTAGTTCTTAGGGTCCATATTACCGTATTTTTCCATTACCATTAACTAGTACATGTAGTAGTGGCGATAACCATTATACAATTAATTTTACCATTACCATTTCGTTCTCAGGATCGCCATGTAGTGGCGATATCTATTTTACCATTAATTAGACCATAACCATTTTATAATTACCATGTCCCATTGGTTTGCAGGATCGCTATGTAGTGGCGATACCATTATACCAATAACATTACCATTTAATTTGCAGGATCGCAATGTAGTGGTTACTTAGCAAGTGCCCTCGTAGATACCTCGATTAAACCATAACACCATTTATTGTTGAGAAACACTTACCTCGTAACCATGTGTTGGGGTTGAATAAGAAACACTTTGATTTAATTCACTGGGTTAGTATAATAATCTAAATACAATTTACACATTAATCTACATTAGAACTATATCGAATATAAATACTGAGTTCTTGCCATTTCTCAATGCTTAATTATTTATAGGAAATATTTGACAATACTTCAAGTCGATGACTTCAATTTCACGTTCAAGTTCAAACTATGAAAGAATGTTGTTTACCCTTCGGTCATGACTGATAAACAAACGTGTTATGAGTTCAATGTTATGAGTTCATTATCTCTTGAATATTAAAATTAGATATTATTATTAGATTCTATTTTTATACTTAATTAAAGACCTTTTGTCCTTATTGTCTTTTATAACTCACTACACCCCTCATCTACTGGTAGAATCTAAACAGTTATAGGTATTTATCTTATGTTCAGGGACCATTTCCCTATATATTTTTTTTAAATTATTTGAAATAGCACACAGATATTTATATTGTACCAGGGATCATATTTAGTCCTATCTTAGAGTTTTGATTATTTGCAACAGCGCACAGATATTTATATTGTACCAAGGATCATATTTAGTTCTACCTTAAAGTATCATAAATTTTTCAGTCATATTACCGGACATCCAGATACCGGAGACTTAATAATTAAATCTTCTGAATTTTATTGATATAGATTGTATTCTATTTTTTTTCCTTCGAGACTTCAAAATAGGGGATATAAATGTATCTCTTTTTTTATTATATTATACCAGTTAACTAAATTTCACGGGATTCGTATTCCAGAAATTTTGGCAATATAGATATAGGGTTTACAGAAATTCGTATTTGATCCGATTCATAAAATTTCATTTGATTTCTATTTATTGGCTTAATTTTTGAGAAGGATATCCAACATAATTATCGCTAAAGGTGTATAGGGTAGCATACTTATTCAGGTTAAGTACCAAAAAGACATTCCGCTTGTTACTTTGTTATTTTATCATTTCATATCACGTAGACTATCCAAAAATCAGGAGAAAGCCGTGTATATTATATTTATGCGATTGCCAAAACTTTCGTACATGGTTTCAATATTTCTTTTGTAATATATGCTTGTACATATTTAACCTTCCAGTTTATTCCCCTAACCTCAACCCTCACTTCTCCCGTACCAGCCAAATAGGACGGGCCGACTCGACCTGCACTACGAACTCGGGCCTGGCACACTGTATAAGCCCAAGGGGCCCCACGACGACCTTGATCGCTCAAGCCAGGAACCGCCCCTCCCCCGAGGTAATCCAGCAGTGAGATTCCTGGTTCTACATTTTGTGCCGCAAGGCACTGGTGACAGCACGCTGCAACGATTTTGTTCTTTGGATAGGGATTAGTTCCGACTCGATTACCTTTACCAGGATAATACCGGTCGGTGGTCATCATAAGAACAAATACAAACATGGGAAAGAATTAAGAAATATTATACGAGAATCAAGAAGTATTACTCTGGTGGCAGCGGTGGGATTAGTCAGCAACATCGGCTGGGTTAATCACTGTTTCACCAGAAGAAGGAAGTAAGGAACTACCCATTGATTAGATCACGTTGAAAGCGTATTTAAATTTACCATAGACAGTCCATCCCAAACTGACTCCCCTATCGATCTCAATTTCTTGATTTTGTTTACTTAGTGTCACCGATTGTCCAAAATATATGTATGATTGTGTTTTGATAATAGTTTGTCCATGAAATGTAATGGTTTGGTCTGCATGAGGAACGTTTGTCATGAATTGTGTTTTTGCATTATTCATATGTAGTCTAATTTTGGCAGCTTCTACATGTAGTTCTTCCAACATCTTAGTTAGTTCTTGTTTATCTTCTCCAAACAGGACGACATCATCAGCAAACCTTAAATTGCTTAGGTATCCACCATGGATGTTTATTGACTTCCTTGAAAACATCCTCCAAAACCAGAGTAAACAATTTTGGCGAAATCTCCCTGTCTGACGCCTCTTTTGGATTCTATTTTATTTGTCTGTGCGTGAATCTTGATAGTCGCTGTAGAGGTTTTGTATATATTTTTTATTAGGTTGATGTATTTTTGATCCACTCTGGCATTTCTCATACATTTTATTATTGCCTAGGTTTTTATAGTGTCGAAGGCATTTTTTGTGGTATAGTGACGTACTATTAGAATTTTATAATAGAACATTTGAAGAGGTACATTCGAGCATTCGACGAATCCAGATCTATGAAATGTTCTGGAAAGTCAAAAGGAACATTATAATATATCTGATATTCATTCTCAAAACCGCCCATTAAAAAATCTGAGAATAGGTTGAATTTAGCTCATTAGATTCACCAACAGTAAATCCAAATTGCGGGTATCAATAACACAAAAGAAATCTCAGGTTGAATAGTATTGTTAGTTTGCCTTGAAATTGGTGCCATTCATATCCTGAGATTTTTATTACATGAAATTATTTACTATAGACCAGAAAGAATTTGAATCCCCAATTAGTTACAATTAAAAATGAAGCCATCGATTTACGTTACTATTGATACCGCCCTATGAATTACGCCTTTGAATTGAAATGTTACTGTGTATGTACCAAAATTAAAAAAGTGATTCCAGTTGTATATTGAATGAGATCGCAGCGATTCAGTATGGGTCGTTATGTCGAAATTGTCACATGTGAGAATTTCTATTACCTATGTCAATGTCAGTCATCATTTTTTGAATTGTATTGTCAATTAGAATCGTTTAATAAAGTTGTTATACTATGCTGAAATAAATAAAGCAACACTTTTTCATAATTTGCATTTTATTTTAGTGATTAGTTAGAAAATAAACGTGATTATACTAATTTTCCGAAATAAGTTTATTATTTCACAGCAAGTACGAAAAATAAAGTGATTATGAAAATATTCACATTTAGGTTCTATATCGCAGCTTCACCGCGAAACGGCATGACAGTTAGTAGTTGTTGAATTCATTATCTAATAAAATGAGAGATCTTAGCGAGATAGACGTCGCTAGTGCTATAGCTTTATTTAAAAATGGTGTAAAAATTCGACAAGTAGCGAGAAATTTTTATAGTAGTTCGTCATTCATTAAACGTATGTATGATGGCTATAGAGAGACTGGAAGATATAAAAGACCGATATTTAGTAGCTTCTTCTTTGCGAAAACGAATAGTGACAACAAAACACTTTCAAAGTATACTTAGGAGGGTTCATCATGACCAGACTGTTAGAAACAGGTTACGGGAAGCAGATTCAAATTCAAGAAGACCGGTACGAAAATCTATTTTAACTCGACATTATAAAACAATGCGATTAAACTTGGCTCGTGATCATTAGGAATGGTAACTTCGACAATAGAGACCAGAACTTATTACAGAAGAATCAAGATTTCATCTCACTAATGAACCACATTGGTTTTCAGATACCGGAACATTGCCATTAAAAATATTTTCTTTTCATTTTGTTATTCGTACTTTTTTTCAAATTGTTAATCTTGGTTTACGAATAAAGGATAAGTTGAAATTTCTATTAATCGATTTATTAGAAGAACATATGTGACTTTCTGAATATAAATGTTTATCTGTATATAACTATCACTTAATAAGTTACAGAGTTATCCAGAAGTGTTCCTTTAATTTTTTTGAGCTCTGTTTTTTAGAGTATTGAGAATCTGTCAATTATTTTAGGGTATCTTGCGACACCCTAAACTTTGTGAGGCCGCATTAGTTACCTGGAAGTCGATTTCACAGCAATTTGACCACAGTCTGTTCTATAACTAGCGAAAATAATTCAAGTAGTTAAACACTCCAGAGTATGAAGAGTTCCGCTAGAAATCGACTGAGCTTTTGGCTAAAGCTGGATTAGATCTACCATTGTGGATGTCTAATACAGATTAAATGGACGATGCTTCCACACATGAAGTTTCCGTGTTTGGAATGGAATAGGATCGCATAGAATAATCTTTTCGTGGATATGAAATTTCAAGAAATTCCACAGATCGCCACATAAAGGACTATGCTTTCGATGGCTCAGAAGATTTACGATCCAATGGGAGTGGTATGACCTGCAGCTAGACCCGTAAAAATCTTATTACAGAAATCAATTAGAATACAGAATATCTTTTTGGAGTAGTTCTCCCATGACGGGAGGTATCTTGGATATTCTTCATTGGTCTCTGCATGTCTTCATGTATGTGGCTTATAGAGCTTGTGTATTTCTACGTTGTGAATACGACAGATGAGCTTCTGTTCAGTTGGTTGAGGCACGAGCTTGAGTTGCTTCAATTAAGAAGATGACTATGCTACGCTTGGAATTGTTGTGGTATGTCCTATTGGATCTCGTTATGCAGATTCTGTAAAGGAGAATCTTGTGTATTATAAGATTCCCTGCACGTTCTTGTCTGACTCCGTAACAGCATTAGCCGGAATTCAACTAAACGATAAATGACTGTACCAGAATATCTTAGATAAACAGGTTGAAGATGAGGCTAATGAAACCCAACAGAACGAAGATCACAAATTTACGAGATCGATGAGAATATTGCTTTGCTCCGGTCGTAAATTGAGAAAGCATTGAAAAATGTGATAGTCCCGACACTCCAAGCAAGCATATTGCTAGGATCTGAAGGGAGAGGAGCCAAAGGATATCACTACCTGGAGATTGAAGTTAAGAAATACAGTGGTGAACTGAAGGACTGGATGGGATACTGTGCCCAATTCAACGAAATTCACGAGGATATAGATCTTCATGCTAGCGATAAGTTCCAGTTCCTGTGTCATTAAGACCAGACTCGAAAGCACACGAAGTTGTCAGTGGTAATCCACACAGCGATGTGGAAATGACGACCTACTCCTGCACGTATATATCTAAGAGTTACTGAATCTGGTTATCTCCAATCTGAATGCAAGTGGAAATATTCCAATCCACCTGTTGCATCTGAATCTGAAATCGCATTTGAGGTCGCTGGAGAAAGAAGATCGCGCTACAGGCTATTCCTTCTGGTAGAATCGAGTCTGTCTTCTTACCTGGAGGCGACATCATCTGGTAGATTGTAGATTGTAGATTGTAGGGGGGTCGTACAGGCTGTACAGCCTCACAAGCACTTCGACCTATAAGTTCTTTTGTGCGTGACCCTTGATCTATTCGAAGCCCGGGATTCCGAGACTTCTTGTGAAGTTTATCAGTTTCCTGGGAGCTAAGTTCCTGATGTCGGAGGGCGTTAAAAAGGCCCCTTCCAGGAACTTAAGCCTCTTGCAGAAAAGCGCTGGGCATCCGCAAAGCAAATGTTCTGCAGTTTCCGCGAAGTTCTCGCAGTAGCGGCAACTGTCACTCTCTGATTTGCCCATCTTTTTGAGGTGATACCCCAGAGGGCAGTGTCCAGTGAGGAGTCCCGTTACCATCTTCAAGTCTTTCTTGTCCAACTCGAGAAGCTGTTTAGCTTTCTTAGGCGATAGGCACACAAGTCTTTTCGCTTGTCTTTGTCCTGGCACTTTATTCCAGTGAGATTTCATTTCATCGGTTTCCCAGCGTCGGAACTCCTCTTTTAAGTGGGCTTTGGAGAGTCCACAGAAGGGTTCTGGGCCGGGAAATTGTGTATTTGCCCCTTCTTTGGCAAGGCAATCTGCTTCTTCGTTGCGTTTAATTCCTCTGTGACCTGGCACCCACATCAGGGTGACCTGATTGTTTGCTGCCAGTTGTCTCAGGGATTGTTTACAGGCCCAAGTTAGCTTAGACTCACAGGTGTATGACCTCAGAGCTTTTAGCGCTGCTTGGCATCTGGTAACTCGTGATAGGAACAAAGTCAATCCACCAAGAAATCGTCTTGATCTCCTAACGGAATATTTAGAGGCCGAAATTGATATTCAACAGAAAATGACTTCAGCTCGAGATGGATTTGAAGATGAAGTACCTCGTCAGACTGAACATGTTCCGCAAAGAAAAGCTAAGACCTCTCAAAGTATCCCAACGTTAGCAACCTGCCATTCTGGATATAGTAATAGTCACTAGTCCTATCTATTTTGTGAGAAGAATCATGAAACAAAAGACTGCAGAACTGCCCAGAAGTGGACGAGTAAAAAGAAGGACATCCTGAAGCACAAGCATGTATATTTCAAATGCTTTGAGAAAGACCATTCAGTTAGATCCTGTCACGGAAAAATGTAGTGTTCTTTTTGCAGCTGGAGCCACTTCTTGGTCAAGTGTCACCATACAAATGAAGACAAATCCGAAAGACGTCGAACTCTGAGGACCCCTGAAAACACAACAGGAATGATCAGTCAGACTTGCTCGAAGAAAGCTGCTCTCCAAACAGTGTTTGTCATCACCAGGAATTGAAACAAGAAGGAGAGCCTTCTTGAATGATGGATGTCGATCGTCCCACATTCTACAATCTACCGCTGAGGAGTTTGAACTCAATATAAAGAAAACCGAAGTTTCTCTCACTCAATATTTGGACGACAACAGAACGCCGTCATGAAACGTAATGAGTTCTATTTGATACTCGAGAAGGTGGGAGGAAGTTATTCTTGTATCATCGGAGTTCGAGATCAAGATCAGATCGTCAATCACATCCCTAGAGTTTCAAAATCATCACCTGTATTAGAAGAGGTACGAGATCTGACTATTTCATTGTCAGATATCGGGGAAGGATGTCCTCGGATTGAAGTACTGCTGAGAGCTGATATCTACGGGATACTCCGAACCGGAAAGAAGAAAATACTTTCGTCTGGAGTGACTGCACTTGAAACAAAGCTTGGTAAGACTCTGTGTGGCCCTATGCCAGATGTAGAAGACGACACCATGGCGATGTGTGACTTCTCAACGGCTATGAATGATGCGTCCATTTCTCAGTTGTGGATCTCATCGGGATTAAAGATTAACCCGATGTGAGGTCAGCAGTGCAGCAAACCAAGAAGACAAAGACGTTTTCATTGAGGGCTTGAGTAGAAATGAAGATATGTCGTCAGTCTGCCTTAGATCACTGATCATCCTCCGCTACCGACCAATTATGAAGTTAAACTCACCAGATGGTTAGTTGGTGCAGTTTTTAATAGGTACACTGAATCGTCATTGAGGAAATTGAATATTTGCAACGCGCAGCGTAGGAAAAAGACGTATAGCCTGGCTGCGGAATTCGAGAGAGTCTTTTAACTACTGTTCCCTGGTCAGAAAAAGTATGACAGCCTATCGCTAATTACTTTCTGTTGGTGCAGCCTCAGAATATTCAACGTATAAATACGATTGTAATTATATTTGATTCAGTCTGCATATTATTTTTAATCTACATATCCTGTTTGTACAATTTATATTTTCTACCATATTTATTGCAAGTCGATATTTTGTATTTTTAAGTGAATAAAAGTTTTTAAAAACAAAGTTCGTGTAACAACACATATATTTGGCGCAGGCAGTAGGATTGTCACGAAAGATATCCAACGCGAAAAACTTCTAACTTATTCAATATTGAAGAGACAATCAAACCAAAAAAAGTATCAAGTTCCATCACAAGAAGTCCAGGACCAAGGGCAAATAAAGCCCATACTGTAAGTCGATTTATTTCCATTCATTGTATATGCCAGACTCCTCTAGTGTTTCCTTTTCCTTCGGTGCTAGCGAGAACGACCTAGAGTTAAATTTAATTAACGACACATCTAGTAATAATTTAGAAATAGAAATACTTGCTGAAACTTTAAATTAATTTTCTTTAAACGAAAATAACTTAGAAATGGCAAATATTCCCAATTTTAACAAAGTCATGCCGAAACCATTCCAGATTTCGATGGTAACGAGAAGGAACTACAATTTTTTTCTCGATCGATAGAATTGTGAATCAAGTCTACGATATTACAAATGCCGATAATTACCAAAACATCATGCTTTCCAGAACTATAATAAGTAAATTGGAAGGAAATGCATGAGAAACTCTGCCTGGGGTAGGGTGAGGGACGGGTGGATTGAGTAGCTCGAAAATCACCTTACTGCAGCCGGTCCCAAGCCCGGATAAAAGAGGAGGGTTGAGCGGAGGGTTAACTACCCACCCTCGGAAAATAGAAACTAGTTATGAAAACTGCAACTTTGCCTCGGAACCGGACAGATAAACACAAAAAACGACAAATGCAATGTAAAAGGACCATGAATATTGGAACTTGGAATGTCCAGAGTTGGTACAGACCTGGATCTGCTATAAATGCTGTGGAACAACTGGAAAACATAGGAATGGATATAACAGCCGCCAAAAAAATAAGATGGCCAGACGATGGAAATATGAAAATAAGTAAATCCACCATCTTCTTCAGCGGTAACAAAAACGGAAGACATGAATTTGGAACGGGCTTTGTGATTAGAGACAACCTAGTACAGAATATACTAAATTTTAAACCTATAAATGAAAGGATATGCTACATACGAATGGAGGGAGAGCGATACAATATTTCAATTATCTCAGCGCATGCACCAACGGAAGAGAAGGATGAAGATATCAAGGATGACTTCTACGATGCCCTAGAAAGAGAGATAGATACGATGCCCAAACATGATATGCGCATACTCTGCGGGGACTTCAATGCTAAAATAGGCAAAGAGCCTAGCCTATACCCCACAATAGGTAAACACAGCCTACACAATATATCCAACGACAATGGCTTAAGACTCACAGAAACTGCAGCAGCTAATAATATGCTAATAAAGTCAACCATGTTTCCGCATAAAGACATCCATAAGCAAACCTGGGTCTCAAACGACCATATTACGCGCAACAAAATGGACCGCATCGTTGTAGATGCCCGTCATGGTAACAATATTATAGACGTAAGAAGCCTGAGAGGAATAGACGGAGACACAGATCATTACTTAGTCAGAGCAAAAGTCAAATCCAGAATATCTAGCCACAAATACAATAAAACAACAATAAACCCACAATGGAACATGGACGAAATACACAATGCAGAGAAACAACAAAACTATAGAGAACAACTTGAACTCTGAAAGAGAAGACAATGATATAGAACAGCTATGGGAAGCGACTGCCGAAATAATAATCAAGACAGCTGACAAGATCTTTGGAATGGGTAAGCAGAAGAGGCAAAAATCATGGTATGGCGAGGAATGTCGGAAACAACGATACACCTGCAAACAGACCAAAGTAAAAAGGAATATGACAACTGCCGAAAAGAAACAAGAAAAATAATACACACAAAGAAAAGAAACTACGAACAACAAAAATATGAAACTATGGAGAGAGACCGGCCCAAACCAGGCTCCAGAGAATTCTATAGACCAATTTCCTCTGAGAAAAGAGGGCATAGGACCAATTCCATCCATACACTGAGAGACAACCAAGGCCGCATGATAATCGACGGTAAAGAAATAACTGAAGAATGGAAAAATATTTTAGAGACCTTCTAAACATCATACAGGAAGAACAGCACAAATGCCCGTCAAAAATCCCTCCTTTGAAGAAACCCAAGAGGCCTTAAATAAGCTGAAAAATCACAAAGCGCCGGGTACGGACGAGAAATTAGCAGAACTTCTGAAATATGGGGGAGAGGCACTACATCGCCAAATCCACCAGCTAATAACGCACATATGGTTAGAAGAAAGGATACCAGCACGATGGATGGAAAACAAAATAGTGCACATCCACAAAAAGGGGACAAAACAAGATGCGCGAATTATAGAGGAATCTCACTCCTAAACACGGCATATAAAACCCTCTCAAACATCATTCTTAGTAGACTAATCCCTTATGCTGAAAATGTCCTAGGCGAATATCAAGCCGGGTTTAGGGCAAACAGATCAACAATAGATCAACTATTCACGCTGAGACAACTTCTAGAAAAGGGATGGGAGTATAACAGACCCATACACAATCTTTTCATAGACTTTCGACAGGCATATGATAGCGTAGAAAGAAAACAAGTATGGAATGCCATGGCGGAGTTCTCAATACCAAAGAAACTCATTCGGATGACCAAAGTCTGTATGGAGGGTGGAATATATAAAGTACGTGTAAATAATAAACTGTCTGGCAGCTTTGAAATCAACAGTGGACTTAAACAGGGTGATGCGTTATCTCCACTACTTTTTAACCATGTATTAGAGAAAGCCATGAGGTCGGCCGAAATAAAAACAGAATTGCTATCGGTTCAAGGTCCCAAGCTGTTACTCGCATATGCAGATGACATAGATCTCGTTGGAGACTCCATCCTATCCACGAAAGACATTTTCAACAAGGTGGAAAGAGAAACAAGTGAAGTAGGGCTGAAGATTAATGAAGAGAAGACGAAATATATGTGTATAAATAGAACGACACGAAGAGACAGAATAGGACAAAATGTGACGATCAACACCCTTAATTTCGAAAGAGTACAACGTTTTAAGTATCTGGGGGCCGTAATCACAGCGGACAACGATGTTACCGAAGAAATAAAAGACAGAATACAATCTTCAAACCGCTGTCTATTTGCACTGAATAAGCTCATAAAATCAAAAAATTTCACAAGAAGTTCAAAGATCAAAATCTATAAATCCATCGTCAGACCTGTAATAACATACGGATGCGAAACGTGGACCATGACCAAAGCAAACGAAAAAAAGCTCAGACGCTTTGAACGAAAAATACTTAGAAAAATTTTCGGACCTCACCATGACATCACCACAAACCAGTATAAGATCAGAACCAATATCGAATTAAAAGCACTCTACAACGACGCCGATATTGTCCAAGAAATTAAATCACAGCGACTAAGATGGGCAGGCCACGTGCACAGACAGCATAACGAAAGACTTGTAAAACTGGTATGGGAGGAGATTCCCACAGGCAAAAGACCACTCGGACGTCCCAGAATGCGATGGAGAGATAACATCCAAGCAGATCTCCGGAAAATGAACATTCCATTTGACCCTAGGTTGATGGAAGACCGAACAAATTGGAAAAAAGTTGTACAGTCAGCCAAGACCCACCCAGGGCTGTAGCGCTACGTGAAGAAGAAATGCATGAGAAGTCATTAACATTCGTGTGTGTACCAAAATAAATCAAATCAAACAAGAATTAATCAGAAATTTTAGTGATCCTAGAGATGAAACTTGCTTATCTCTTGATTTGAATAACTTAGGCAAGGGCATAACGAATCGCCGTACCAATTTTATGATAGAGTTAGAAAAATTTTACATACTATTTCAAACTATTTAGCTCTACATGGAGACGCTAGAAACACACGTACATTTAAACAAAATATTGTTATGTTTTTTCTTATTTATTTAAAACAGTTTATCCTGACAGGTGGGATAAATTTATACACACGGTAGGTTCACTTACTCAATTTATTTATTCACTACACTATTCACTAATTAAATACACAGTATATTCACTTGAACTAATTTATATAAGACACCTCACTACTTAGACTATTTATTTACTTGTTCGCTGTTTATATCAATAGATCACTTTATCAACTGAATTCTCCCGCTGGTCGGTTCCTTATATATTATTGCCTTTTTTACTAGATAATTCTAGATTGCGGCTTACACAGAAACAATCGGCTCTCTGGAATTCTCTAGATAAGGCTGGTCACAAAAACAATGTCTAGTTAAGAATGTCACACAAAATCTTAAACAGTTCTAAGAAATCCCTGCGCATCCGCCATAATTTTAACTTTCCTAGGTGGCTTGGAGTCGGATTCGGGGACTACATCAGTGTGCTAGAAAGCCCTGCGCATCCGCCATGATTTTAACTTTTACACATGGCTTAGACAGAGTCGGATTCAGTGACTACACCAGTGTGCTGTTTCGTAACTAAATGTATAATAACCAAGCATTACAAGTATTTTTAGAGAGTTTAAGAAATCAGTATGGTATCATGGCTCGTACAAAGGAACCTCAAACCATGTTAGATGCGATGAATTTTATTAAAAAGGAAGTATTAGAGATCTCCAAAATAATGTTAATTTTCAACCGAACTCTAAAAACTTTAATAGTCAAACTAGGCCCAAATGTTATCAAGTACAACAAAATTCACAAATGCCAAGTCACTCTCGTAACTTTAATAGAAATAACAATTTCAATTTTAATCAAAGGATGCCTTAAAAACAACAATCTAGTTTTCAAAATGACAATCTTCGACCTAGTAATAATTTCCGACGAGGTCTTATTCCTGTTCAACCTAGACCAATCAATAATAATCAAAGATATGTTTCTAATGCACAAGTATTCGGCAGAACCGAACCTAAAAATGTTTGGTAACCTAATCCAAACTATAATCCAAATAACGGCCCCAGACCTGTTCCTATGACAACTACAACTAGACATAATGATAATAATTCTCAAGTAGAATCACCTCAAAACCGTAGGTAGGTGTCCGAAGAATTATATAATGTAGAACACGTTGATAATGAAAACAATGTAGATAGGGGAAATCCGTGTAATTTGGACCACCTCAGCAGAAATTAAGATAAGTTTGATATATGTGATAACAGAATCTTAAAAAAAATTCTGGTTTTCACCCATTAATTACAATTGACATTCCATTTCATAATGGCGGAACTAGGAACAAGTCGAATGAAAAAAAATCATTGCAAGTTGAACCGTTCGTATAATTTGGACTGTTGGCTTGTAATTCGGTTTTATTTGTCGTGTAATTTGGTTTTAATATATTTTGGTCTCGAAGTATGTCAACACAATAAAAAAAATAAAACAAATAAAGACAGATATTTTTATTATTCTGCCATTAACATAGACAGTTATTGCAGTAATAATAATTGACATCAGTTATGGTAGCACAATCTTCATGTGCCCAACCCTCACATGTTTTGCACTGAATCCAATCTGCATGCATCATAGTTTTCATCGCAAACAAGGCAACAAATTTGATGACCAGTGCGGCATTTCTCATTTGTCTTTGGATGACATTTTTCCTCGTTGATTTTCGTCTTTTTGCCCTCGTTCTCTCTCTTCTTTTTTTCCTTGTTGCTTTTCTCCTTTGTCACTACTAACTTACGTTTATGTGTGTTTGTTTTGGGCGTTTGCTGGATTTTCAACTGTTCTTTATAAGGTGTTGCAGTTAGAACCACTCCTGAGACATGGATCCGTTTTTTCTTTCGTGGTCCCATTGATATCCCACTTGATGACGGTAGAGGATGAATTATTTCCACTTGGATATAATACTGGTTCTGTGTAGACTGTTCGGTTTCAAGGTCGTCTAAATCCGTTGTTGATGAGGAAGATCTAGAAATTTTTAAAGGAGTAGTTTCCAGAATAGATTGTGATGTGGATGGGGCCAATACAGCAATATTTGAGAAAGTATCTTCTTGATGCACAGGATGAGATGTGGAAGGAGAAGAAACTTTTGATGGGAGTAGCTTTCACGACAGGTTGTGATGTAGTTGGAGCACATGCAGAAGTGTTTGCTTGATGTACATGATCTGATGTGAATTGTACAAATGTTGTTATAGAAGAATTTTCTTGCTGGATAGGTTGTGATTTGGATGAGATACCTGTAGAAATATTTGGGGAAGTATTTTCCATCAGAACTGATCGTAATGTGTATGGCTGTGTTTTATTTGTAAGCAAATTATTTATTTTTCGGATGAAGGGGAAGTAGCAGAATCAGTTACAGAAATGTTGATGTTATTTTCATCTGAATCAATTGGTCGTTCGGATACTGTCGCAGCTGCAAAATCTGCATCGCTGTAGACAAAACGGTCAGGAGGCCATAATCTTGTTTTCTGAAAACTGTTCATAGCTGTCTCCATAGTAACTGCTCTGGGAAACGATTTGCCTACTAGACCACTAATACTTTCAACACTCAAACATTTACCTGATGTGTCGTATAATTTTGAAGTTATTGCGGAAGCAAAGAAAGTATTTAATAGTTTAAAGAACCCAACATCAAGAGGTTGCATCTTATGTGTGCAATGTGCAGGAAATGAAAGCATGATAACACCATGATTACAAGCTAAATCTAATGCTCCCATACTCTGAGTATGACTACTGTGTCCATCTAATACGATTAACACCTTGTTCTCTCTAGATGGTTTGGTATACTTTATAAAATGATCCAAGCAGTGATAAAATCCATCAGTATCCATCCACCCTTTGTCTGGGCACTTGAATAAAGTTCCTGGAGGTGCTCCATACGTGTAACTATCCTTCATACACTTCCTGGCAAAAATAAGCATTGGAGGAATAGAGCTTCCAGTCGCACTCATTGCATACATACCAGTAACATTTTGGCCTCTTTCGGATGACGTTATGGCGCCTATCTGATGTTTCCCTTTTTGAGCAATTATTTTCTGTGGTTTCTGGACAACAGTGTGGGATGTCTCATCAGCATTGAAAATACGATCTGCGGAAATAGCGTTTTCCTTTATTATTTTTTCATAAACATGAAAAAATATATAAACAACAGTTTTGTTAAATCCTGCAGCTCGTGCTAATGACGTTGTTTCAGGGAGACGCAGACTTATGTTTGGATGTCGTTTCATGAAGCCTGCGTACCATTCTTTACCAGCTGATTTTTTTTCGTCAATAAATCTCGTCTAAATATTATTCTTCTCGGCTATTTCGTACGCTAGTTTCATCAGCCTTTCGCGTGTTAGTCCATAAAACATCCGCTCCAACTGAAGAATGTGATTAACAAGATCTTTTTCCACTGCCGGAGGTAAATATGTTTGCCTTCCGATGATATAACTGCTTCCAGTGGAATATTTATTTCTGTTCCCCAATCTTCTTTTCAACGTTGTTTTTGGAATTGGAAATGCTTTTGCAGCTTCATTTATACCCAGTTGTTTTAAATTAACAGCTTTCATTGCAGCATCCATATTTTCTGGTTTCCATTTACCATCAACTCCTTTACTCTTTCTCTCAGATCTCGTTGACATCCTTGAGAAATAAAAAAAATATTTTGTAATTGAATACGTGTAATTCGGACCAGGACCAAATTACACAACAGAGATTGGACCAATTTACACGATAGTAATATTTTCGTCATATTTGTTTTTCTAAGTAAGCTAATGAACCTATCCACTTTTTGATCATAGTATGGCTCTCGTAAATATGTACGAATCAACCTAATATCATTGGTATTTCAAAATATATACTCACTTCGTAGAAATTCAGACACAAAAATAATCAAACCTTACAACACAACACGTGCTACAAATGAACTTACTGGCAATCTGTGAGTAACTAACTGATTCGAGTGACATAGGTTCCTGAGTGCACCTCGGTTCGGGAAGGTTTGTAACGAATTAGTGAGATGTCGCTACATACTCCGTTTTTAGAATTATCGAATTGGTCCGTTTTACACAATGGTCCAAATTACACGGACTTCCCCTACCGTTTCTCAAAAAAATATTTATAATGACTACTGTGAACTCCAATCTAATAATGACAATTTTGAAACCAGTACCTCTCGAGGTGGAACCTTGATAGAGTATAACAATTCATCCGATAAAAGAGAACTACCTTATGTTACTATAAAAAAACCACCACTGAAATTATTAATCGATTCCGGTGCAGCTAAATCTTTTTTGTCTCCAGAAATAATTGATAAATATATCGCTGAGTATAAAAGTCATGAGCTTTCGTTGTCTCAACGTCCTTCGGATCATGACGTCATAACATTTCCGTAACCATACCCGTGTTCTCAGAATTTAAAGATCATGAAAATGTAACATTTTTGCGTATACATTTCATTATATTTTCGATAGTTTACTCGGAGTAGATTTATTGCAATTACTCTAAATTAATATTGATTTTACAAATTCAGAAATTATATCAAGAAATGCCAATTTACCAATTAATTATTTCAAAGCAACTCTAAAGAAAATTGTGTCAAAAATTATATCAGGTCAAACAATTACAAAAATTGTTATTCCAGTCACAACGGTCACGGGAGAAATTTTGATACTTCAACAAATTTTAGGCAACTGCATATTACCTGAATGTATCTCAGTCGCTAATAACTGTTGGGCAACTGTCGCAATTCGTAACAATTCTGACGACCATACAAATTGTACTATTTTATATCCCATTAATAGTATCCCTGTGAAAAATAATTTTGAAATGTACCATTTTGATCTTAAAAATGACACTAACGAATATAACTATGACGAAATTGACAATCTCATTAGAACAGACCATTCAAATTACGAAGAAAAAAGAGAAATTCTTAAAATGTGTAGGAAATACGCTGATATCATTCATAAAAACCAAAGTCAGTTAACTTTTACAAACGAAATTAAACATCGGATTCGTACAACTGATGAAATACCTGTTCACACTAAAAGTTACCTTACCCATTCGCCCATAACGGAGAAGTTGAACTAGAAATTTGAAAAATGTCAGAGCAAAATATAATCACACCAAGTAATTCACTATGGCTATAACATATTTGGCTCGTCGCAAACAAAGTTGACGCTTCTGGCAAAAAGAGGTGGAGAATCGTCGTGGATTATAGAGAAGTCAACGAGAAAACCATTCCTGACAAATATCCAATTCCTCGTATAGATACAATTCTGGAAAAACTAGGTAAATGTAACTATTTTTCAACATTAGACTTAGCATAGGGTTTTCACCAAAACGAGATGCACCGGGACGACGTACAATAAAACAGCGTTTACTGCAGAAAATGGGCATTACAAGTATTTCAGGATGAGTTACGGCTTAAGAAATGCTCCAGCTACCTTTCAACGCGTAATAGACAACATTCTCAGAGGACTACTATGGAAAAAACGCTTAGTATATCTCGACGATATAATAATTCATTCGACATCACTACAAGAGCACATGGTTAATTTGAAAAAGGTATTCCAACGACGTCAGGAGAGTAATTTCAAAATTCATTTATAAAAATATGAATTTTCAGAAAAGGAAACTGCTTATTTGGGGTATATTGTTACAAAAGATGGTGTTAAACCAAATCCAAATAAAATTAAAGCTATCAAATTATGTCATTGAAGACTGCTAAATTACACAAACTTGAACTTCGTGACACTACGGCATTGAATCCAAATTCTAATAGTACAATTGAACGTTTTCACTCAACTTTAATTGAACATATTAGAATTAGAAACTCATTAAAATCTCAATATCTTAGACCAAATGCCTTATGGAATTTTAGGATGCAATATCTCCATTCATAGTACAACAAAGTTACGTTCTATAGAATTTCAGGGCATTTAGATATTGACATTTATCAAAAATTGTATTATAATTACATAACTCAACTACCGCTGAAATTTATAAAACATTAAATGAACACATGGAAAATGAAAAATCCAAAAGGTTGGAAAAAACTAACGAAACCAGACACGAACCATCAACTTATAACCCATAAAACTAATGCTTGTAATAAAATTAGTACTAGATTTAAAGCCAAACCGATAAAAGAAAACGAAAAAATCGAAGTTAAAACTTACGAAACAATCTCACCTCGTAATAGCAGACAAAAATTAGTTACTATCACCTATCATAAAAATAACTTGAAAAGGCCACTTACTAATAAAATATTCTACCATTACAGAATCCTCCTCTCGCTGGTAGTAGCAGGGCAGGGACAGGAAATTAAAATTGTTAGTTTGGAATCCAATTCAGGCATACTCCCGTACAAATTAGGAAATGCTAGATTACAATCTATCCATTATTCTTTTATCCATTAATTTTGATCTAAACCCTATTTAAACCGAATTACTTCATATAACAAATCAGTTCGAAAATGTTTTGCAGGTAATTAATATCAAAAATCAACTTTTTGCAAATGAACTTAAATTCTTGATTAATTTAATAAAATATCAAATGAAGCAATGCAAAGAAAAATTAAATTTTGTACACGGCAGTAAGAGAATTAAGGGAGGAATTTTATATGGTTAAGGAACAATATTCATATTAGACACAGAAGATGGCGAACGTTGCGATAATGCCATTGTTTTATTAAGTTCATATTAAAAAGATATAGCAAATGCTTTAAACAAACAAATATCATTAACCAGTCAAAGTATAGACGATTATAACAGTAGTATCTCACTAATAAAACAAAATGAAGAAAAGATTACAGGAAAACTAAACTAACGTTCTGAACTTGAGAAATTTGTTAATGATTTTCCCTCGTATTTCCTAGCAAAAATACTTTTGATCAAATACAAGCAGCACTTAAAATCTTAATAAAAATATTAAATAATATTAAAAATTCTATTGCATTTGCAAAATTAAAAACGTTGCATTATGGTGCTCTGAAGTTTGAACATCTAGAATTTATGGTTAAAATGTTACTCAAATATTAGCCAATTAATACACTAATATATGTCAGTGATTCTGAAAATTTATTCAAATACTATAACATTTTAACAGTTGATTCTTATTACTCCAAAGACAGAATTATTTTCGTTATTCACTTTCCTTTAGTTAAACCCGAAACTTATTCTTATTTTCACCTGTATTCTATCCCAACAGAAAATTAACACGATCCTTATCCCACCTAAGCTTTTTCTGAAAATGCAAGACAATCAGTACTAGTACGAAGATCAAGAATGTGAAAATATCCACCAACAGTATTTTTGATCCACCGAAAAACCCATGGTAGATGCCCAATCCAAAGAATGCATCCCCTCAATTGTTGCAACTAAGCACTGAAGATCAACCGAAATGTGTATCAATTATAGTAGATAACGTAATTATGGAAAGTATAAATCCAGCGCATTACATCGCCGTATTCCCAGAAGAAACGAAAATCATAACCACTTGTACCAAAACCGATTTTATATCTCTAAAGGGCACCTATTTTATAGAACTATTACCAAGCTGTAGCTTTCAAACTCCGAGAAACGTATTAATCAACCATGAAGATGTAATCCCAGGTCAACCTTTACTACTTCCTAAAATTAAGATCGAGAACGAGGAAAGAATTCACTCTGAAAAAATTAAAAATAAAGACACTTCCTTAGACAAAGTTCACCAACTCCTAAAAGAAGAAAATCGAATGGAAGAAGTTAGTATGAGAAACATTCCACTCAACTACACCTATGCTTGATCTACACGCCTCTACATCGTAAATGCAATCGGACTTCTTGTTAGTGTCGAAGTCAAGATGTAAACATCAACCCACAACAAGAATGGTCAATGAAGTCACAGCTGATCCAAAACCAAGAAGTTTCCAAGTAGAGGAAGATAAGTAATCAATCCACACTCTGTATGGATCTATGTGGGGATGGAGGAATTACATCCTGTTTATTGCTGACGTACCCTCTGGTTTCCGGTTCTGCTACGACCGTTGGTGCAACCTCAGCACATTCAACGTATAAATACGATTGTATATGTATTTAATCAGTCTGCATATTATTTGTTATCTACATGTCTTGTTTGTACAACTTATATTTTGTACCGTTATTATTGCAAGTCGATACTTCATATTTTTAAGTGAGTAAAAGTTCGTGTAACATCACATATATTTCGCTGCAGATATACATACGTCTAACTCCGTCATTTAGACCTGAAATAATATGCGCATGTCCGAGAATAGACACCACTTGCACACTTCCTCACTACAGTCGCAACATAAGACTATTAAATATATGATATAGAGAGTGAGGATAGTCGATTATGGTTGCCAAATATATATTAATATTTGCTGATTTTTGTTTTTGATGATATGATTTAATTCAGAGTCGAGTTCATTTTTCTCATAAATCTAAACGTTGTAATGAATTTGTATGTATGTGATAGCCAACTTTGGATTTTTGTGACCCTGGACATGTATGTATTTTATTTGTTTTTTTGACATTTTATGATTTGATTCTTCACACGTTTCTAGACAAGCACTAATGATAACTTATAATAGGAAGCGCTCTTCTTATTATTAATTAACTTTGCACATAGCTTATCAAAATTAATTGTTAATTATAAATTAGCTCCTCTCAACATTATTCTATTTGACATTACTCAACTGACTTCATATTTATAGTCAATTCGAATATTATAGATTTTTATAATTCTTGTTTTCCAGACATTGACGTTTCTATAAGTTTGTAGAGAATGCCATTTGGCTTGATTCAGCAGCAGAATTGAAAGTAATGATCGTTGAAAAGCCTTGAAATCAAGCCCATTGATTCGTCTTATAATCATGTTTTTTATTCTTATTTATTCTAATCTTATTCTTAGGTTTTTGCATACAGTAGACTTACTTGTCTTGTCAATATACATTCATTTTTTATTCCAATTTTTTCAGTCATTGCGTTTGAATTATGATCTGTTTTCATTTTGTAACTTCATTAATACACAACATAGACGTTATCAATTCCCTCGTATCAAGTTTTTCACCTTTTCACACTGAATCAACCCTCATAATAACAGTTAGTTAGAGAATATCTCTGAAGACATCGGTTTTACAAATTTATTACTGAGCTCAAAAAGCAGGTACAAAAAGTCGCACAGTTTCCCGAAAAAGTTAACGAGTACGGCTTAACGGAGATGAGTAGACGGCAGAAAAGCGACAATGGGGCAAGAACCAGCGCAACTAAGCTCCTGGACTTCATGCTTCGCCCCTACTTAATCCGTGGATTTATACTCTCAGGTTATCTGAGTCGTATATCTCTTTAAGGGAGGAGGACCGCGGTCTGCCCAGGCATACTAATAGTAAACCTACAGATTGTACTGATAAATAGATACCGCAACCAATGCCTGGTATTTATGAGAAGATTTCACGACCGGAAACAACGCGACTTACTCCTTGAATGTGAAAGGATGATAGTTGGTTAAAATATGTTTCAATGTAATTTCAATAGAATTATTGCTTGTACGAGGGACAATAACTTTCTCCGCGTTTAAAATTAGTTGTGAGAATTCTGGAAGTCTATTTAATGCAGGGCCAAGTATTTTGCTACAAATCTTATATATTGTAGATTGTACTAAGATTTAAGCTTGGATAATGCCATTATTGAAGAAATGAAAAAAACAAATATTCTCAACAAACACGGAAATGGTAACGATGAAATTCACGAACACTGAACTCTCCGCAGTGGGATGACAGCATTACAAAAACACATATATTATTATGTGTTTTGTACGGTATACATAATAATTACTGATTTTTGAGAACTATTATTTTTTTTACAGTCACACGTTGATTGAGACAATTATTTTGATTTAAATGAAATAATATATATTGAGTTTCGTTTAAATTAATTATATGCGCTCCAGCTGATTGATTTAGAGGCACAAACAGGTGTTTTCAGCATAGACAAATCGAAAAGTTGCTCTCTATGGTTCTCAGGGTCATTGATGGCTATGCGTCTGCATTTGAAAACCTTAGTGAATACTTACTTACCAAGACGTGTTGAAAGTGTACATAACTATTCAAGATGGTAATGCACTCTCGATGAACAAACACATTAATTCAAAAAATATACTTTAATGAGAAAGAAAATTGAAATAAACGTGAAGAAGTAATGTGCAAATAGTACTATGAAATGTCTATGAAAGTTACTTAGAATATACACAAATAATTGAAGAAAATGATCGTCGTAATTATGTATGGTCAATCTAAGGTTAAAATAACTATACACTCGTAGATGTAATTAATTGTTTTATAACTGTCTCAATATTCTCAGAATAATGCTAAACATGAACTTCAAATACATTAAAATCAAACTTTAAATTCATAGACGTTTCAATTTATCTATGGTTTTGAAGTCAAGTTGACATAATATGAGTTGAGATCTATGACACAGGTGATAAAAACACTGAAAAGTTTGGTAAAGTTACTTCTTTAGTAAAATTAGGTAGTTATGATACCAAGCAAAGAATATTAATAAATGCCAAGATGAATCAAAAAGAAAATCATTGAAGGTAAGTTCTAGTTGTTAGTAAACCAACAAGTCATGCGTTTATAGTTATAAACAGATCAAAACATTAAACGTATATCTCGATTTCAGGTTATCAAAATTCAAACTTACAAGTTTCTAGTATACAAATAGAAAAGTGAGCTACTTATTGTTCCAGTTGTGCTGTGTGTTCCAGAGATGACGAATATTAAACATAATCTCCAATTTCCATCAAAAAAGAACTAGAGAACTTATTGATCAGGCACCAAATAATCTCAAATTTCTGCTAAGAGAATTAAACTTCCAGGTAAGTACAATTTATTTCAGCATTTACTGCGTTTCTTGGAGTCTTCTCCCTTTATTTTATCTGACAGCTCCCTACATCAACTTTCTGTCAGTTGTTTGAATTACAATTTCTAGTAGCTTGGATTTCAGAAAACAAATGAACGTCAGACAAAATTCTTGCGAGGCTTACGCTACAAACGCCAAAGAGAGACTAAACCTGACAATTATGTCAAATTTGGGCTTAAATTTGTTATTTTAACCTCAAATATTTTCCAAAAATTGTATAAAATTTCCTAAAATAGTTTGAAACATACTTATAAACACTGAAAAACATTGTCTAGAAACAAATTAAACTATTAAATCTAGTCATTTCTCTTGAAATTGTGTTTTATTACATTTATAGTATGTTTAACGTTGTTCGTATGAACATGTCTTTATTCTTAACTCGTGTCTTGGTCTGGCACTTTTAACACTCCAATCTACCGACAGATTGTTTACTACACTCCCTAATATCTATTAAACTAACTAAAAACTAATGGCCTTATCTAAGATAAGAATACTGAGACAATTCATAAACGTTTTTTAAATTCCATCTGGAATGCTTTATATTCACTTCTCATAATTAATATGGGGCACCATGAGCTGTCTCATGTTATGAGATTGTTAGTTTGATGTCCCGTAAATGTTTCCATAGTAAATAGTTATCTAGAAGTGTTAATTTGAAAATGTCATGCAAAGTTTGCTATTTATGTCACATGTTGTGGACCTTGTTACATAAACAATATTAGAGTGTAGTTTAAAGTAGCCCTACATATTCTACAAATTCGTATACTTGTAACTGGGTATTGAACTCAAGTTCTCATGTCATAGTGATGATTCAACTATCTTTTAAAAGTACTGGGTGATCATTTTATCGTGTACCTTCTTTTTACTACATTTAAAGTTAACATCTAAAATTCTTGTGCAGTTGAGTGTTTGTAATTTACCTATGGATATTATAGATAAAAAAATAAACATTATCTATCTCATAATGAACTCATATGGATTAATTATATACATCATTGATGTCTTCCGAAGTGGATTTTACATCTAGGTTATTTATATTTCAGTAAAACCTAATATTACATATTGAATTGTATTCAATCTTGTCGTAGGATAATTATTCATTAGAATATATCGATAGGAATATACTTTAGTAACAAAGTGTTTTATTACAGACTCTATAAGCCGTGTGTTGTATCGATATTGGTGTAGTTTAATATGGCTGAATCTCGAATTGAAAATAAAGTATATTTCAAAAATCGAACAATTGTATATATAGCGGCGAAACTTTTGATATTGCTACAAGAATTTTCTTTAAAATTCTAGCGAGTAGTGTCAATAGTGAGGTGAAATGATCATGAACAATATAATAGGCATTATGTACCGTCAATGGGTTCCAGAATTATTACTATGAAGTACATTCTAAAATGCGTGGGAATCTAAGAAAGTAATCACCCAAATTTAAAAAAAAACAAGTCAGTTCAATCTCTGTTATATTCAAAATATTACTAGCTGACTTATTCTCTCACCTCGCTCCATGCCATATTCATCGGTTTCCTACGGTCAAATCTGCTTTTACAAAATTACGCATTCCTTCCCAGGAATGGAGAGCGAAGTGAGATAATTTGAACAATGAATCGATGGATACGTGAGAAGTGACTGAAAATTCAATTTTTAGTTATGACTCACATATATTCATTCAATCGATTATTACTGTCTAAAATAAAGTATCTTCAGTTAAAGTTTCCCTTGGAGTATATCATAGACCAATAACAAACAAAAGATTGCCCACTCTAGTTAAAAATTTGGCCTTGCCAAATGTGCTGCCATCTGTAGTTTTTTATGATGAATTTAGAGACTTTAAGCAGTTACCTATAAAAACTAATGGTGGTAAATTTAAATTTAATAACCCTCAATTTGAAGAATCTCAATTTTGAAAATTGCATTGGCTATTTTCGACTTAAGAGGTAATTGGCATTTGATTATTTTTTCTAAGTTTGACTCAAAATTGTAACTTTCGGCTTGAAATGATATTTTGGTTTTAAATCAAACAAAATATTAAAACATTCACTTCAATTCCAATTTACAATAAATATATTTAGGTATACAAATATAAATAAAATATAAATTTACCTAACTAACCGTTGACCATCTTTTAGTACACTTATGAACGCAACAACGAACTAATCAACAAAAGAAAACACAATTAATTGCAAATACAAACTGCGCAATCCAATAAATAAAATATTTGTTTGTTATTGTCATTGGTCTATGTAATGTATGACAAACCATAAAATCAATGGACGCTATATTCACCTCTCCCCAAATTTAGTTATTTTAGATCAGCGCTCTCTTTGGTCATATATATTGACTATTTGACTAGATCGTTGATCATGACCACAATAGATGTCGCTGGATATTGTTAAACATTTTTTACAAGAGTGAGTTTCCTACCCCTGGTTTATATCATCGTAAGTATATCTCTCCTACCATCATATTTGCATATATTTTCAGTAGTAATAACCCAAGGATATTGATAATTGTTCGAAAAAATTTTATAACAGATTTCGAAAGCTTGTTGCTTGGATACAGACCGACGCCGCAGGCGCAGGTCTGTTGCCTATTAGCAACAAGCTTGAGAAAGATGTTATAAAATTTTTGAGCATTTATCAATGTTCGAGAGTTATTCGCATAGAAAATGTTTTACTAATTATAGAAAAGAAGTACAGAGCTTCTATAATTTCATTAATATTCTCGTCAGTATTATGACCAAATCGTGACATTTTGAAATATTAAATATTTGAAACGTAAAAATCGAAATAAATGATCAAATTGTATCCATAGCAACGTGATAGAGTGAAAACAGCCCATGGGATCTGTTTTCAGTATAATGTTGTTCTGATTGGTTGTGTTCAATCAAATGACCTCAAACTAACTGATTTCATTGGATTTTTACTAGAGCAAAAAATTTTCAGTATAAGAATATTAAGTGCCTCACAATAGTTATTTCTAAAACAAGTGTCACAATGACTCGTTTTGTAGTACGAGTGAAGTTGGCACAACGAACCGCGAAGCGGTGGGTTGTGCAAATCACGAGTACTACAGAAAGTCATTGTGGCACAAGTATTACACAATATTTTTTATAATTCGCATTTATTCAATTATTTAAATAAAATAGAATTCCATATAATACCTGTTTTTAAACTGGGACGAGTGGTTTGAATTTAAGTTGGCAATTCTGTAGATTCCTGATTGGTCAGATCACAGATGGTTTCATTCAGCACTTCTGACTTTTGACATATTATAACCGAATAATTGTGTAAATTGTAAACAAATTTTCATTTAAACAAAATAAATATGATTATTGGTTTAAAAAGAGCTTCTTCGTATATGCTCTTGCGATCTATTTATATTATATCATGAACAAAATTATTTCTGCAATACATCTTCACATAAATATCTGGTAATTTATTCCAAAAATCGAACGTTTCGTATACCTATATATTGATCCTATACAATATAAGAATAAATAATTGACAAGTCATTGATAAATAAACGTTATCGTACTTAATTCATTAATAATTTCAATATATAAATCATCCAAATTTACCTTTAATATAATAATTTTCTAGCTAGAACAATGCTAGACCATTTTATTTTTAATTTGTGTCAAGGTTAAAGTCAAATGTCAAATAAAAATATAACTAAATTCAATAACCAACTGTACACTAAAAATAACTATAACAGTATTCAAAGAGCTTCACTATGACACTGTAAACAATGTTATAATGAAGTCTCTTTTATACGCGAATTATAAAAAAAAATTTTCCCTTTACTCCCATTATTATAAACTTGATAATACCAAAAATACAAACCCTCACTTTTTCCAGTGTTCCATCAATTTAAGTCAAACTCTTATCAACTGAAATGTCAATTATAAATACAGATATAATTTTTCAGTTCTTATTTAATCCTAAGAAAAGTTGCTTTGACATGACATCGAATACTTGAACTGCCCCAATTTTTCTTCCTCCATTTACCGTAACAAAATACGCTATATAAATTATCAGTCTCAGATTACCACGAAGGCAATTTTTTACATGTTACAATTTAATAACAGAAGAACCAATATACCTTAAAACGACATTTTTTTACTTTATGCAGCAGTGAGTTATCGCCATATATTACAGCCAAGAGAAGCGTTTAAATTGAAGGATATTAATCAAATGTATTCACAAAAATTTTAGCTATAAACCACGGAATATGCGAAAACTTGGAAACGGGGTTAAATTCATTTCAAGAATATCACAGGGGTAATTTTAAAAATATCTAGCTTATAATGTGGATTTGAAAAAAGTAATTTGAAATAGCATTTTCATTTATGAAAAAAAGTATTCCGTCTAGCGCATTATAAGAATTCGCGATTGTTGAGATATAATGTAATATTCAATAGTAATCCTACAATATTATGGTTATTGTAACTAACAGATTATCCTGCTTTAAATTATTTTTCCCTGACGACAATCAACTATATGCACATACTGTCTCGTTATAATATACTCCATAGACAAATATATTCCGTACATGAAATTAACTGTTTCGACCCTTACTCTGTGGAATCTACTCATACCACTTTTATGAATGAAACTAACTGTTTCTGAATAATTTCCCAATATATTGAAAAAATGGTGAATATTATAAAAAAATTGATAATTGTTTCAACATTGTTGTCATTGTCCGAATAACAGAAGTTACGTTTCATGTGCTGTCTACCTGATGTTTAATAATTATTTTTGGCTAGACCAAGAAGTGACATACCTTGTGATTGACCTGATATATTTCATTAGAAGCAGAAGATATTATATTACAAATATTAAAGCTTAGATATTATTAGCCCTATTGGAATATCCCGGACATCTTTTTTCCCATTTAAGATCAGCATAACTCTGCTATGATATGGAAAACCAGGAAAAATATATTTGCTTATCTTCACAATTATCACTTGAGAAGGCAGTTTATTAGTGGAGAACTCCCTAGATTTAACTGTTCATTGACAACTTCATATTGTGGGTTTCTTGAATGTCATCTACTCCTAGCTCTTCAAGGAAATCCATTAGTTGTTTCTTATCACAAATATGTAGTACTTCTAGTTCTGTGTTAGATGACAATGAATGTTCGGTATCAAGTAGAAGTGGGATTTCTCTGTATGCTCGTAAGTGTTCGATGTATCTAATTTCAATATTTCTAAGGATTTTACCAAAATAGACTGCATAATATTTTGGACATTATATATATATATATATATATATATATATATATATATATATAATGAATATTTTTGTGGGGATGTGGCAATAAGACTCTAGAGTAAATTCTTTCAGATATTTATTCCCGAGCTTTCGAATGATTTTCATTCATTATCAAGGGCTATAAATAATTGGTCAATGTTATCATTAATAATAATTAAATGAAATAATGAATACTTACATAAAATCTATAGCGAATTTTGGAATAGTTGTAAATTTTTATAATAAACTCTTTTAAACATAAATCAATGAAAAACTCAAAAAACAATATGACAATAAACAAAATATTTGATCTTGAACTACTACAATTTTTTATTTTTTTATCATAAAATTAAAGATTGTTATGAATCTTCTGTTTTTTTTTCATAATCCAAAAGATATGCATAGATAACACTAAGGTTATTTAAATCTGTTTTTTTATTTATTACATGATTTTGTTCTGCAATATATGTTGTTTCCAAAAAAGGCGTTTTCTATAATTACTTTCTGTAGCTAAGACTTTGGCATATTGATAATCCATAGAATGGCCTTCATAAAACACGTGTTCCGCTAAAGCACATCTATCAGGATATAATCTACTGTCACTTTTATGAGAGGCGATTCGATTGGTTAGCGATCTTTTACTGTGACCAATGTATTTCTTATTACAGATATTGCAAGGAATCTCATAAACTATATTAGTTAATTTAGTAGTAGGAGTCTTGTCTTTGATCTTACTGAAAATTGACATTACTGTTGACATAATACGAAACGAAGAAAACAGTGACATTTTAACTACTAATATCACATCTCCAACTTATATTTCATTTCCATGTATAAAATCTATCACACCTAAAATTTCTGGAGTATTCAAACCACATAATATCAAAATTGCGAATAAACAATGTGTTACAATAAAATCAATTTTCAGAAAGATCAAAGACAAGACTCCTACTACTAAATTAACTAATATAGTTTATGAGATTCCTTGCAATATCTGTAATAAGAAATACATTGGTCACAGTAAAAGATCGCTAACCAATCGAATCGCCTCTCATGAAAGTGACAGTAGATTATATCCTGATAGATGTGCTTTAGCGGAACACGTGTTTTATGAAGGCCATTCTATGGATTATCAATCTGCCAAAGTCTTAGCTACAGAAAGTAATTATAGAAAACGCCTCTTTTGGAAACAACATATATTGCAGAACAAAATCATGTAATAAATAAAAAAACAGATTTAAATAACCTTAGTGTTATCTATGCATATCTTTTACATTATGAAAAAAGAACAGAAGATTCATAACAATCTTTAATTTTATGATAAAAAAATAAAAATTGTAGTAGTTCAAGATCAAATATTTTGTTTATTGTCATATTGTTTTTTGAGTTTTTCATTGATTTATGTTTAAAAGAGTTTATTATAAAAATTTACAACTATTCCAAAATTCGCTGTAGATTTTATGTAAGTATTCATTATTTCATTTAATTATTATTAATGATAACATTGACCAATTATTTATAGCCCTTGATAATGAATGAAAATCATTCGAAAGCTCGGGAATAAATATCTAAAAGAATTTACTCTGGAGTCTTATTGCCACATCCCCACAAAAATATCCATTACAAAAAATGCTACTTCTAGTGGTTGTAGAAGGTGGGTAGCGTTTGGAGGCAAAGCAATAAAAGAAATATCATTTTCATGGCAAAGGTTCATCACTTTTGCGTTTATATGGGAACTTAAGTCGCATACTAACGATCAACCTTGAAAAGTTTTTATTGTGGTCTTCTCCCACTTAGCCGGCCAGTTAAGGAAGGCCCCTCCACCTAGTGAGTTCACCTCATCAACCACCATTTCAGTAGACACGGTTTATATCAGGCAGATTACCGCAAGAGTCCTGTCGCCCCGACAACCTCACTGACCTCCATCTTGCGTTAGACTGTCAGCCAGCTCGTCATAAAACAGTTTTCTCTCCACGCAGTCATTCCTGATATTTGGATTTTCGCATAAATGTGATGAATGCTTTGAGCTGTCCTTAGTTTCACTATCCCTCTACTTGTCCCGTCAGACTCGAGGATCCCTAGTAGAACCGAATGTTGGCTATATATCGGCACAACATCGCCCCAATATTGGAATACTGGCGCAATATTGCAGTAAGATTTCAAGTTTAGCCAATATTGGCCTCAGATTGATTCTCAATTTACCGCCAATATTTGGTTGTGAATGTTGGGCAGACATTGGTGCAATGTTGACAATATATCACCAATATTGGATATACATAGTTTTTTTTGTAATATTGCCTTCGCAATGTTGGTTGAGCATTGGAAAGCGTTGATATTTTTTTTAATTCCAATATTGTAGTATATTGGCGGCAACATCTGGCCAATATTGCGCCAAGATAAATTTCTACTAGGAGAGGATCAGTTACTCAGCCCCTTCACCACGTTCGAGATCTCACAGCTCCTTGAGGGGTTAATACACAATATTAAAGTTGAAGTTTTATTATTGAAATTAAAGCATGTTGAAGAATAAATACTAGTATTTCGATAACATGAAAACAAATAAATTATTGAAATTAAAAATAGTATTATTTAGAATGAATTTGAAAAATATGATGTATACTTAGTAGGGTTACGACTACCATGATTTTCTTATGGTGGTAACATCGCACTGTCATGTGATCATTTTTTTTTAAAATAGTGCTGATAATAATTCTTTATATAGTATAAATCTGGTATTGAATATTTTAAAGAGATTAGTATAAATAATAGTAATTTCTAAAAATGTATGGCGAACCATAGCGATGCACAATTAATGATTTTATACGCACGAGATATTGATAAAAGAATAAGTGATGCTTTACATTCGCAGTACTTCCGCACAGGAAATTCCATTCACAATGGAAAATTTGAAACAATTTCTTTATCCGATATTTCTAACCTTCATAAAAAAGACAAAATGCTGAAGATGAACTAAAACATGGAGCTCAGTAAGCAAAGTAAATGACAGATGACGCTCAAACTACGCGTAAGAACAGTTGTGCCAGCTTAGTGATAAAAGATGGGACTGATCCCAGGTCTTTTAGACCCATCTGTCTAACATCGTTTCTACTCAAATCGATGGAGAAAGTAGTGGATAACTACATAAGGACAGAGAATCTGGAGAATATACCACTTCATAAATGTCAGCATGCCTACAGAGCGGCTCGATCAACTGAGACGGCTTTGTATCAGCTGACCGAAGTCATCCAGATAACTCTAAACAACAAAGAAATCGCAATGTGCGTATTCCTGGATATATCAGGGGCCTTTGACAACACAACTCATGTGTCTGTCAAAGAAGCACTAAAAAGGCGCTATAGATTTTATGTAAGTATTCATTATTTCATTTAATTATTATTAATGATAACATTGACCAATTATTTATAGCCCTTGATAATGAATGAAAATAATTCGAAAGCTCGGGAATAAATATCTGAAAGAATTTACTCTGGAGTCTTATTGCCACATCCCCACAAAAATATCCATTACAAATAAGTTGGCAAATATCTTTTTTCAAATTAAATATATATATATATATATATATATATATATATATATATAGGGTGTCTCACGATGTTTTGACAGCTCGATTTCTCGAAAACTGCTCATATGACAAGTATGAAATTTGGCAGATATGAACAGTCAAAACTGATGCTTATATTTATTATAAAATGATCTCCGTTTTTCCTGTCATTTCGGGTCACGTGACCCCAACATAATTTTTTTAAATGGGACAACCGGTATAATATCACAATTTTGGATATATCATTCAAAAACAAATTCAATGATACCACACTTGTCATCATTGTATTGTGCAGTAATGATAATAAGGGCTATTCATTTTTACTAAATTTATTAAAGCAATATTTTGCACTTACAAATTTAGGTGGCTATGAAACAAATAACCATAGTAGCAATAACATAGGTTGTCATTCATTATTGTTAGGTGAAGTTTATTCAAGAACTGTCATAAGACCGCTCAAACAGATGACGAGGTGATAAATATTTTGGCTTACCTTCAGGTAAATCCACACACCTCAATACGATTTCTTGAACAAGAAATTCAAATAAGTAGAAGTTCAATAGAAGAAGTAATGAAAAATTAGGAATACAATCCTTATAAAATACATTTAACACAAGGTTTGGGTCCTGCAGATTCTGAAAGGAGAATAAATTTTATGGCTGAAATGTCAGTTGAAAGTAATGATGACCCTTCTGTTTTAGAGAAAATATTATGGAGTGATAAAAGTAGATTTCATAATAATTGTATTTTTAATCGTCATAATTGTCATTATTTTCGCAAGAGAAACCAAAGTGGATGAGCGAAACCAATTTTCAAACAATATGGGGAATCAATGCTATGTGTGGTTTATTTAACGATCGTTTGATCGGTCCCTATTTTCATGAAGAAACATTAACGGGGCTAAAATATTTAGATTTTCTTCAAAATATTCTTGCAGAATTACTCGAAGAAAGGCAGACGATGTGATGGCAGCAAGATGGAGCATCTCCTCACTTTTTTTGGTCAGTTATAGAATATATTGATAACACATTTCCTGAAAAAGTGATTGGTCGAAATGGTACAATTATGTGGCGACACCATTCTCCGGATATTACACCCTTAGATTTCTTTCTCTGGAGTTACTTAAAAGGTCGACTTTATGCCACACCCCCGATTGATTAAATTATTTGAAGGATAATATAAAACAGGCATGCCGGACCGTAACACCCGAAATTATTACAGCAGCACTTAAAAGAAATCTTTTAACAAGGTTTGAACATTATGTCAATATACACGGTTATCAATTTGAACATTTTCTTTAATTTTTTAACCACTTGTACTTTTTAATTTCCCATGTTACATTTTTTAATAAAATAATTTATACATATGTTCATTTAATTACCTCCAATTATGACTAATAATTAATGACAGTTCTTGAATAAACTTCACCTAACAATAATAAATGACAACCTAGGTTGTTGCTACTATGGTTATTCGTTTCATAGCCACCTAAATTTTTAAGTGCAAAATATCGCTTTAATAAATTTAGTAAAAATGAATAGCCCTTATTATCATTACTGCACAATATAATGATGACAAGTGTGGTATCGTTGAATTTGTTTTTGAATTATATATCCAAAATTGTAATATTATACCGGTTGTTCCAATTAAAAAAATTATATTGGGGTCACGTGACTGTCCATATCTGCCAAATTTCATACTTTCCTAATGATGATATGTTGATGTTAATTTAATTTTTGACATAGAGTCGGTGGCATGTAGACTCCTCCCTTTGAGTTCAGGACGAACCAAAATATATATAATTCAATTTTGAATATCTAATTCTCAAATTTTCATATTTCACTTTATTTAGAAACAAAATCTTTCCTGAATATATACCTCTGATATTAAGGATTTGAAATATTCTTACATAGACTGAATGAAGTAAGCAAATTTTTAATACATTTATTATGGATATGAATAAAAATAAAAATACTAACACTTTCCAGAAAATAATTTAATAAATTGTTACGATCAAATTTCGTATTATTTTTAACATTAAATTTCCTCATACCACTCCTGCATTCTATCCAGTCATGCGCACTGAATATTTTGGATGATTGCGTCGGCGCATAAGAGAAACGTATGCTCATATAGAGTTCCACGCGACATTAAATGTGGAATTTACAGTTGATGTTATATGTATGAAATGTTTATACACTTCTAACGTTCCTATATTTGTTGAAATTATCGATATGTTATCTAAGCTTAAACCTTACAATTACATATATATATATATATATATATATATATATATATATATATATATATATATATATATGTAGAAGCAATACGAGTGAAGTTAAATGAGGATAGTGATGGATAGAAAAAGTCAAACATGCATCATAAGGAAAGAAGACATGGAAGTTATATGATCATTTAGTTACAACGTGAACAATGATAAAATGAATGAATTTAACAAGTAAGTACTATACTATCTCTTACTAAAATGCATAGATATCCATGGATATTATATGATATTCATCTTATTATAATGTTTTTTTGGCCTTTTTTGTGAAATTATTATTTAAACGATCTAACTATATTTTATTGTTCACTATATTCTTTTTGGAATTCCATAATTAATACTTAAAAAGCACAGACCTTATTTCGAAGCTTTGGTACCTGGACTGCTGCTAGCGTCTTCCAAATTCTTGATGATTTCTCAGCGGAGAAATGCTCCTTTCTGTTCACTTCTGGTTTATAAACACAGTTCAATCAACAGTAATATTATTATTTCTTCACTTTTTCTTGCTTTAAACTTTACTTTTACATTATTTTATAAAAAAAATTTGTAGAGGAGATTTATACATAAGCCATCTCACCCCAAGCGTTGTCTTTTTTCTTTAAAATCAACAAACTTTCGACTCATAAAATGCAAAGCCTGCTATTCACTATTTTTGTCACAATAATTGTTGATTTGAATGTTTTTTTTAGTAAAAATGTAAAATTATTTATTTCAACAGTTCTGGAGGATAACAACACCTATTTATATAAGTTTATATTGTCTTAGGGATTCCATAAAATGTCTTTTTAATGTATTATTATAACAAATTTTGTTATAATTCCCTTTTTAAGGAATATCTATTTACATTAAATTATACAAAATCTACAACCTTAAATAATTATTAATACATATGTAATTGTGTAGTTTCAAATCTTTGCATTTTTACTAATTTTGTCTTACATAAACTCTTAGTTATTTCCAAATTTGTCTTAATTGTTCTACATTCAATTATTAACCAACAAATTTTAGTTGGCAAGAAAATCAATAAATTAGATTACTTTCTGTTTATAAAGCTTATTGAATTATCATATTTCCTTGACAGATAACTTGGCTCTGTTCTGTATGTCACCTATTATAAAGTTTTTTGTTGAATTCTTTTTTTAAATTTAAACCTTTACTATCATCATCTGTAAATATAGATAACCAATTAGTGAGTTGTTATTTAAGGTTTCAAGTGATAGTACATTCTATTTATCCAGATATTCACGTGGCAGTGTTCAGAGTATTTTGAAACATGTTGACATTGACTTGACCTGGGATTTATTGTTAAGGTAAAATTTGATACTTATTTATACAATGTTTTTGTTAGAATTTTTATTCATTCTCCGTTAAATCCTTTTGGTAACTGTTTTTCTCAATATCTGACAATATATTTGCACATTTCATTCTATTCATTTATATGAAATCTTAGTTCTTAACTTGCTTGTGTGGTACACCATACGTATTATTATAACATTTTAATGTCTGTTCAAATTTGTGAATTGTTTTAATATAATAGAGGACTAGTTCAATATATATATATATATATATATATATATATATATATATATATATATATATATATATACATATATACATATATCATCATCATATGCAGCTCATTCAACCATTTTCCAGTTATGGTGTATCCTCCCTTTACATATTTATATATTCTATTTCCATTCGGGCCCATTGTTGTCTATTGCTAGCTATGCGGCCCCAAGTTGATCCTGCGAGTTTCTTTATATCGTAGTCCCATCTTAAGTTGGGGCGTCTTCTTGGTCTTTTCACGCCTCGGGGATACCATTGCGTGATCTTTGTGGTCCATCTATCGTCTGTTCTTCTAGAGAGATGCCCCGCCCATTGCCATTTTAGGGATCTGATTCTATTAATGACATCTATCACTTGGGTTTTCTGTCTGATCCATTCTACCCTTTTTCTATCTCTCCTTGTTATTCCAAGCATGCATCGTTCCATGGACCTCTGTGTTTTACTGGAGTTTTCTAATGATATCAGTTTTCAGGTGTCAGGTTTCACATATGTTAGTACTGGTAGTACGCACTGATCAAACGCTTTCTTTTTCAAACAGAGTGGCATTCTAGACTTGAAGATGATGAAGTTCTGTCCAAATGTTCTGCATGCTAATTTGGTCCTTCTATTTATTTCTGGAAGTAGAGAGCCTGATATGTGTAGTAGTTGACCCAGGTATATGTATTCCTCTACTATTCCGAGGGCAGTGTCATTAATTGTTATTTCTTGTGCGTTTATCAGTTCGTTATACATTATATTGGTCTTACTCAGATTTATTTTAAGGCCTACTCCGTTGCTTGCTGCATTCAATACATTAATTTGTTGTTGCATTTCGCCAGGGTTACTCGCTATCAGGATGATGATATCAGCAAATCTTAGATGGTTCAAGTATTCTCCATCTATGTTCAGACTTGTGTTGTTGCAGTCTTATTTTCTGAAGATGCTTTCTAGTGTTGCCGTAACTGATTTTGGTGATATTGCGTCCGCTTTTCTAACTCCCTCTATATCCTGATCATATGCAGCTCATTCAACCATTTTCCAGTTATAATGTATCCTCCCTTTACATATTTATATATTCTATTTCCATTCGGGCCCATTGTTGTCTATTGCTAGCTATGCGGCCCCAAGTTGATCCTGCGAGTTCCTTTATGTCGTAGTCCCATCTTTAGTTGGGGCGTCTTCTTGGTCTTTTCACGCCTCGGGGATACCATTGCGTTATCATTGTGGTCCATCTATCGTCTGTCCTTCTAGCGAGATGCCCCGCCCATTGCCAATTTAGGGATCTGATTCTATTTATGACATCTATCACTTGGGTCTTTTGTCTGATCCAATCAAGCCTTTTTCTATCTCTCCTTGTTATTCCAAGCATGCATCGTTCCATAGACCTCTGCGTTACCTGGAGTTTTCTAATGATATCAGTTTTCAGGGTCCAGGTTTCACAGCCGTATGTTAATACTGGTAGTACGCACTGATCAAACGCTTTCTTTTTCAAACGGAGTGACATTCTATACTTGAAGATGATAGAGTTCTGTCCAATTGTTCTCCATACTAATTTGATTCTTTTGTTTATTTCTTGAAGTAGAGAGCCTGATATGTGTATTAGTTGACCCAGGTATATGTATTCATCTACTATTTCCAGGGCAGTGTCATTAATTGTTATTTCTTGTGCGTTTATCAGTTAGTTATACATTATCTTGGTCTTACTCAGATTTATTTTAAGGCCTACTTCGTTGCTTGCTGCATTCAATTCATTTATTTGTTGTTGCATTTCGCCAGGGTTACTCGCTATCAGAATGATGTCATCAGCGAATCTTAGATGGTTCAAGTATTCTCCATCTATATTCAGACCTGTGTTGTTCCAGCCCAGTTTTCTGAAGATGCTTTCTAGTGTTGCTGTAAATAACTTTGGTGATATTGCGTCTCCTTGTCTAACTCCTCTGCTGGTGGGGAATTCTGGTGTGCCCTCATATATCCTAACTCTCGGTTTGGCTTCCCTATATATATTTGCTAGGGTCTCAATATATGGCTTGTCGTCCCCTTGTTCTGTTAGGGCATTTATTACTGCTCTGGGACATATTGAGTCGAAAGCTTTCTCAAAGTCGATGAAGGCTAGTGCTAGTGGTTGGTGGTATTCTTTGGTTCGACTGATAACCTCTTTGAGGGTATGGATGTGATCTATTGTACTGAAGCCTTTGCGGAATCCAGCCTGTTCTCGTGGTTGGGCCGAGTCTAGTGTATTTTGTATTCTGTTGTGAATGATCTTTGTGAATACCTTGTACGTCACTGGTAGTAGACTTATTGGTCTGTAGTTCTTAATGTCTTCTTTGCTGCCTTTCTTGTGGATCAACACTATAAGGGCGCTGTTCCACTCTTCAGGTATGCTCCTGGACATCAGACAGTTCGTGTATAGTTTGGCAAGGTACTTCCATGTTTTAGCTCCT
This sequence comes from Galeruca laticollis, assembly GCA_963921935.1. Taxonomy (NCBI): domain Eukaryota; kingdom Metazoa; phylum Arthropoda; class Insecta; order Coleoptera; family Chrysomelidae; genus Galeruca; species Galeruca laticollis. Next base: position 37,555,293 of record OY998179.1, on the reverse strand, counting down.
GCCTATTTGAGTATTTCGGTCGTGATGCCGTCGTTTTCCGCTGCTTTGCCATTTTTCATGCTTTTCAGTGCCATTTCTACTTCCTCCACCAATACTTCTGGTATGGCATCTTCTGAGTGTTCTATTATTTCTTCCAAATTTTCAGGGGCCTTGTATAGGTCTCCATAGAATTTGGCTACTAGGTCTATTATTTCATTCCTGTCTGTGGTTCTTGTGTTTCCATCAGTTAATGCAACTATCTGTCTTTTCCCTATTATTAGTGCCCTTTTTGCATTTTTGTAGCCTTTACGGTTTTCTATTGTTGTTTGTACCAGTTTCTCGTTGTAATTTCTGATATCTTCTTTCTGCGATTCTTTCGTATCGTCTTGCACAGTTCGGTGTATTTAATTCTTTGAATGTTTGTTCTCTTTTTCATTTCTCTTCGTTTTTGTAATAGTGCTTTTGTTTCCGGAGTTAGTTTTTTGTGTTCACCTCGTTGTTGCAGACCTCCCACTTCTACGGCGCAGTTTCGAATTGTGTCTATCAGTTCAGGGCTGTTATATTCCACTTTTTGTAGTCTTTCTTCTAGTAGTGCTTCATATTGGTTAGAGTTCTCTTTCAGCCTTTTGTTGTTTATGTTTTTCGTTGTGTTGGTTTTGATTAGTCTTGACCTTTCTAGTTTTATATCTAAGACCAGTCGAGCTCTAATTAGTCGATGGTCGCTTCCTGTAGTGAACTTGTTGAGCGTGCTTAGATCTTTTACTGTGTTAATTTTATTGGTGAGGATAAAGTCTATTTCGTTTCTGATAGTTGCACCGGGGCCTTCCCACATCCATTTCCTGTTAGGGTTCTTTTTGAAGAAGGAGTTTGCCACATACATGTTCTGAAAGTGTGCGAACTGTATTAATCTCTCTCCTTTTTCATTCCTTTCTCCAAATCCATATTTTCCCATTCCTTTTTCTTGGTCTTTCCTGTGCCCTACTTTGGCATTAAAGTCTCCCATTATGTATTTGAAGTGACTATTGTCGTTGCTGAGCGCTCGGGTTATTTCATTATAGAATTCTTCTATTTCGTCGTCACTATGGCTGATTGTTGGGGCATATACCTGAATAATCTGGATAGTATATCTTTTGGAGAGTCTTAGTGTTATGCTAGCTACTCTGTCTGAGGTGCTTGTTATCCTTATGATTCTATTTTTCCAGGTTTTCCTAATTAGGAATCCTACTCCGCTTGTTCTTCCTGTTGGTGTTCCTTGGTGGTATAGAAGATTCCTTGATTCAAGTTCTATGAGTTCTTCATTTTTTCGTCTTACTTCGCTAATGCCCATGATATCCCACTTTATTTTTGCTGCCTATGTTTCCAGTTCCATAATCCTAGCTTAATTAGAGAGTGTACGGCAGTTATAAGTTGCTAGGTGTAATGTAGTTAATGGGTAGTGGTTTAGACTCCGCAGATTCTTAGCACCCTCTGCCCTCGTGGCTGGTTCCCGGGATCTACCCCTCCTAGGGCCCTTCAGGCTTACGGAGAATGAGGGCCGTAACTTGTCCTTGTCTGTCATGCTGGGGTTGTGAGGCGTACCTTACCACGCTGCCTCAATGCGGGTTGGCAAGGGGCGAGGGATGTCGTCCGCCAGTTTTCGCCATTTACTGACGGACCCTGTACCCCCTGATTTTTAGTGGAACTTTTTATTTATGAAAAAGCCCTTACTAGAGTGAGATTCGAACCTCCGTCCTTCAGGTCAAGAAAACCCAATTTCCGGCGCTCTAACGCACTCCGCCATCTGGGGGTATATATATATATATATATATATATATATATATATATATATATATTAGTGTTTTTAAATAAAACTCAAGGTCTCTAGTTAATTCCACAATATAATACAAGTTATTGAAAATTCTAAAAAATTGACAATTGTTTCGATAAATCAATATCATCGTCAGAATGACAGAAGTTACATTTCCTTTTATGCCTACCCGATGTTTAGTAGTTATTTTTGGCTAGACCAAGAAGTAACCTAACTTGTGATTGGCTTAATATATGTTTATAGAAAAAAGAAGAAGTTGTGATATTACAAATATTGATGCTTAGATATTATTAGCCCTATGGTGATATCCTGATATACTGATCTTAATTGGAAAAATGATATCCAGGATATCACCATAGGGCTAATAATATCTAAGCTTCAATATTTGTAATATCACAACTTCTTCTTCTTTCTATAAACATATATTAAGCCAATCACAAGTTAGGTTACTTCTTGGTCTAGCCAAAAATAACTACGTAACATCAGGTAGGCATAAAATGAAATGTAACTTCTGTCATTCTGACGATGATATTGATTTATCGAAACAATTGTCAATTTTTTAGAATTTTCAATAACTTGTATTATATTGTGGAATTAACTAGAGACCTTGAGTTTCATTTAAAAACACTAATATGAGCATATTCCACGAAGTAAGGGTCGAGACAGTCAATTTCATATATATATATATATATATATATATATATATATATGTATATATATGTATATATATATATATATATATATATATATATATATATATATATATATATATATATCATCATCAGCATCATCATATGCAGCTTATTCAACCATTTTGTTATGGTGTAGCCTCCCTTTACATATTTATATATTCCACTTCCATGTGAGCCCATTGTTGTCTATTGCTAGCTATGCGGCCCCAAGTTGATCCTGCGAGTTTCTTTATGTCGTAGTCCCATCTTAAGTTGGGGCGTCTTCTTGGTCTTTTCGCGCCTCGGGGATACCATTGCGTTATCTTTGTGGTCCATCTATCGTCTGTCCTTCTAGCGAGATGCCCCGCCCATTGCCACTTTAGGGATCTGATTCTATTCATGACATCTATCACTTGGGTCTTTTGTCTGATCCAATCAAGCCTTTTTCTATCTCTCCTTGTTATTCCAAGCATGCATCGTTCCATAGACCTCTGCGTTACCTGGAGTTTTCGAATGATATCAGTTTTCAGGGTCCAGGTTTCACAGCCGTATGTTAATACTGGTAGTACGCACTGATCAAACGCTTTCTTTTTCAAACGGAGTGACATTCTAGACTTGAAGATGATAGAGTTCTGTCCAAATGTTCTCCATGCTAATTTGATTCTTCTGTTTATTTCTGGAAGTAGAGAGCCTGATATGTGTATTAGTTGACCCAGGTATATGTATTCCTCTACTATTTCCAGGGCAGTGTCATTAATTGTTATTTCTTGTGCGTTTATCAGTTCGTTATACATTATCTTGGTCTTACTCAGATTTATTTTAAGGCCTACTTCGTTGCTTGCTGCATTCAATTCATTTATTTGTTGTTGCATTTCGCCGGGGTTACTCGCGATCAGGATGATGTCATCAGCGAATCTTAGATGGTTCAAGTATTCTCCATCTTTATTCAGACCTGTGTTGTTCCAGCCCAGTTTTCTGAAGATGCTCTCTAGTGTTGCTGTAAATAACTTTGGTGATATTTCGTCTCCTTGTCTAACTCCTCTGCTGGTGGGGAATTCTGGTGTGCCCTCATATATCCTAACTCTCGCTTTGGCTTCCCTATATATATTTGCTAGGATCTCAATATATGGCTTGTCGACCCCTTGTTCTGTTAGGGCATTTATTACTGCTCTGGGATATATAGAGTCGAATGCTTTCTCAAAGTCGATGAAGGCTAGTGCTAGTGGTTGGTTGTATTCTTTGGTTCGACTGATAACCTCTTTGAGGGTATGGATGTGATCTATTGTACTGAAGCCTTTGCGGAATCCAGCCTGTTCTCGTGGTTGGGCCGAGTCTAGTGTATTTTGTATTCTGTTGTGAATGATCTTTGTGAATACCTTGTACGTCACTGGTAGTAGACTTATTGGTCTGTAGTTCTTAATGTCTTCTTTGCTGCCTTTCTTGTGGATCAACACTATAAGGGCGCTGTTCCACTCTTTAGGTATGCTCCTGGACATCAGACAGTTCGTGTATAGTTTGGCAAGGTACTTCCATGTTTTAGCTCCTGCATATTTGAGTATTTCGGTCGTGATGCCGTCATTTCCCGCTGCTTTGCCATTTTTCATGCTTTCCAGTGCCATTTCTACTTCCTCCACCAAAACTTCTGGTATGGCATCTTCTGAGTGTTCTATTATTTCTTCCAAATTTTCAGGGGCCTTGTATAGGTTTCCATAGAATTTGGCTACTAGGTCTATTATTTCATTCCTGTCTGTGGTTCTTGTGTTTCCATCAGTTAATGCAACTATCTGTCTTTTCCCTATTATTAGTGCCCTTTTCGCATTTTTGTAGCTTTTACGGTTTTCTATTGTTGTTTGTACCAGTTTCTCGTTGTAATTCCTGATATCTTCTGCGATTTTCTTTCGTATCGTCTTGCACCGTTCGGTGTATTCAATTCTTTGAATGTTTGTTGTCTTTTTCATTTCTCTTCGTTTTTGTAATAGTGCTTTTGTTTCCGGAGTTAGTTTTTTGTGTTCACCTCGTTGTTGCAGACCTCCCACTTCTACGGCGCAGTTTCGAATTGTGTCCATCAGTTCAGGGTTGTTATATTCCACTTTTTGTAGTCTTTCTTCTAGTAGTGCTTCATATTGGTGAGAGTTCTCTCTCAGCCTTTCGTTGTTTATGTTTTCCGTTGTGTTGGTTTTGATTAGTCTTGACCTTTCTAGTTTTATATCTAAGACCAGTCGAGCTCTAATTAGTCGATGGTCGCTTCCTGTAGTGAACTGGTTGAGCGTGCTTGGATCTTTTACTGTGTTAATTTTATTGGTGAGGATAAAGTCTATTTCGTTTCTGATAGTTGCACCGGGGCCTTCCCACGTCCATTTCCTGTTAGGGTTCTTCTTGAAGAAAGAGTTTGCCACATACATGTTCTGAAAGTGTGCGAACTGTATTAATATCTCTCCTCTTTCATTCCTTTCTCCAAATCCATATTTCCCCATTCCTTTTTCTTGGTTTTTCCTGTGTCCTACTTTGGTATTAAAGTCTCCCATTATGTATTTGAAGTGACTATTGTCGTTGTTGGCAGGTCCCTTTATAAACATCTTAGGAGTATTTCTTCAGTAAAATTCCTGAAACGATCAGCTGCTGTAACTCTGGCTGATGGACAAAGTCAAAATCAGGAAATACTAACAACAGTAAAAATCTAAATAGGGACAAGAATATTTCCTATTGACTTCATTATTTTACCAAAAGCAGAAGACAATCGTACATTATTGGGAATAGACTTTTTGAACAGCTATGGTTTTGGTAATTCCGCAATGATGTTGGTATTTCATTGACAATCCAGCGCAAATGTTCGAATTTATAGACGTCACACAAGAGGCCGCCATAGAATCTAAATACGAACATTCAAAGGCACCAAAAGGCACTTACCCCCACACACAACTCAATTCAACAGAGATGAGGCAGACAGGATCACCCTTTTTGGAGATGTTCGTCTCACCATTACCAGAGGAACAATCCTTTAAGTTGATAGAAATGGACCTTCCATCGCAACGACAACCCGTTGAGTTACAAGAAAGTGCAGATGCATACTCTCCTGAGGCCATTGATCTAATCTTCGAGGATGCAGTTCCACAGTATTATAGGAACAGTCCGCCGAAGCAAGACCTTCGAAAACGACGCAGATCCGACCTTTTCTGCATCGACATATCACTCAAACCCGAGGAAGCCCCAGAACTCAACAATGAGCAAAGATCCCAATTTGATAATCTACTTCTAGAGTATGGAGACAGATTTTGCAAAGAGGACCCAAGTCGAGCAGGAAGCTTTTGAGCAATTAAAATATTGTCTCACAACCAGCCCAGTACCAAGCCGACGATTCCCAACCTCACATTATTAAAACGGACGCTAGCTCTATGCTAAAGGAGGCGTTTTAGTCCAGGGGGAGGAAGACAATGAGCACCCCATAGAATATGCCAACAGACTATTGAATGGCGCTGAAAGGAATTATAATACGACCAAAAGAGAAGCTTTAGCGATCGTATAGGCTATTAATAAGTTTAGAGGATATATAGAAGGATCTGAAATAATTGTAATAACAGATCATCAACCTTTCAAATTGTTATTCACTATGAAGACTCCAACCGGGAGGTTAGCCCGTTAGGCGTTACAACTCCAGTCCTATAATTTACATGTACGTTACGCACCTGGGAAAATAAACCGAGTAGCTGACTTCCTGTCCAGACCATATTGTAGCAATCACAGCGACTCCTGCCAGACTTGCAGCCTCCAAATTGATATTCCCAGTAAGACTGAAAACGAACTACGGGGAAAGCAGTTTAAAGACCCGGATGTGAAAAATAGTATAGAATCCCTGGAAGATGTTTCCAACGATGAACGAAATCAAAGGTGGGTTGATAGAGGAGAGGATTTTTGCTACATTAAGTGGTACTATGTCGTTATACGGACGATCAAGAAGATGAAGAAGCTAGGCTAGTGGTACCGACTCAAGAAGTTGAAAATATTCACACGCCTATCACGACAGTCTTCTGTTAGGCTACTATGGTATTGACAAGACCACTCACCGAATCTCGAGGCGATATTTCTGGAACAGAATGAGACAGGACATCGCCAAACACGTATCCGTTTATTTGGAATGTCAACGATATAAGATAACTAACAGAAAACCTGCAGGGCTAATGCAAACCAGCGTTTTAAAGTCCTGTTCGGTCCCCTACCAATATCACATAATGGTGATAAATGGATACTAATAGTGGAAAACACTGCTAGCCCCAGAAGCCACTGGATGTATATCACGCATCGCACATTTCACCCTTCAAGGGAAGTCAGGAAGTGAAACCTCAACCCATTAGACCAATTAGTAAGCGTGGTAGGCTCAAAAAGATAATGGATGACGGCATCGCTCCCACTACTAGGACACCACCTATTCCGGACGACTATTCTCAAGCAGATCCTGGTTCCTCATCCTCTAGGAGGACTGGTGCGGGTGTATACGGGCGCAGACCTAGGACAGAAATTCCAACCTCTCTAGGATCCAATGCAACCATATTTCAGGCGGAAATTTACGCCATTGCTTCATATGTGGGGAGTTTGGGGCAATTCAACCACACACATAGATCAATAAAAAAATCAACGGACTGCCAAGCGGCTTTGAAAGCACTTAGCTCTTACCGTGTAACGTCGAAATTGGTTTTACACTGCCAAAAAAGACTCGCCTCAGTAGGTGAACAGAACAGTGTATCGCTGGTCTGGATCCCTGGCCACTCTGGTATGGACGGTAATGAAAAGGCGGACTCTCCTGCAAGGTAGGGTGCCGCTCGTGTCTTTATCGGACCAGAACCTACAATTGGATTTGCAACAAGTATTGCCAAACAAACTCTAAATTCCTGAGCAGCAAGAAGAGTTTTAGACTTCTGGCCTAATATACCAGGATTGGTTCATTTAAAGGCTTTTATACATCATTCGAATAATGTATCTAAACAAATGTTAGGCTATAACAGACATGACTTACCGTGCCTAATAGACCTTCTAACAGGCTGTCGTTTGAATCATCATATGCTGAAACTTGGACTGTCGGACGATCCGATTTGCCGTCTTTGTTTGGAAGATGATTAAACAGCAGAGCATATAATTTGTGCCTGCCCTGCCGCGGCTCGAGTCAGGTATCTGATGTTTGGCAGGGCCTTCCTCTCGCACTAGGATCTGAAATATCATTCACCGAACAAATGAATCGGCTTCGTTAGGAAGCTAAATTTGTTTGGAGAAATATGAATAGGTATGTGCCACAATATATTCTTACGAGTCGCAGTGGCCTTATTGACCCACTCATAACAAACCTAACCTAACCTACTCATAATCCTGATGCATTACAAAGTTTAAGAACTTATCTTCAAGATTTTTGATGTGACTGATTTAAACGATATTCAGTTTTTCTTAGGCATTGAAATGATTCGAACAGAATCTCCAATTTCATTAAACCAAACCACTTATTTAGAAAACGGTTTAAAGAAATTCAAAATGTCTGATTGCAAACCAATTACAACTCCATCACCAACAACAAAAGATTACACAACAGCAACCTCAGAAGAAAATTATAATGCTCCTTGTAAAAATCTAATATGATGTCTAATGTATGCCGTGTTATATATCCGACCTATTCATTGCAGTAAATATTTTGAACCGTTACCAGAGTAACAATAATAAAACTATGTGGCAATATTCCAAAAGGGTATTGCGATATACAAGGTGGCGCATTAGAAACAGTCCACTTCAAATATTGTTGGCGGGGCAGGTTTTTGTGGCAAACTCCGAGACACGTCGATTTCGTTTTCGAGGGGGACAACTTTTGATAGTTAACTTATGGTTGTACGGTCATCCCCCTAAAAGGGGTAACTACCACTTAGAGTATCTCTAATGGCATGGGGGGTCGAGTGGCACATAATTTGAAAGGTATTTCGATTCTCTTTAAAGACATGCTAACATTTTTGTGTTTAGTGTTAAAATCAGTGACAAAAAACAGATTGAAATATCCGTTGAAGAAATCCTAATAAAAAGCTGAATTAATAATTAGGTAATAACATTCCAATAAAATGTTATTATTTCCATAAAAAAAGAAAGACAAATAAAAAGAGGAGTCAAAAATTAAGTTCATGAAAATCTAAATACTACAAAAAAATTAAACCTCTTATACCTTTTAAAATATACACCCATTCTCAGTTATTACTGAAATAACAAAAAAGATGTTTGTCATATATTGAGGTGATTAGAAATAGTTTTTAGTAGAATTTTACGGGTACCTAGTTTTATTTTAGTTCAAAGTAAATGAATCTAATTATCATGGTTTACACCACTTAGAAACAACGAGTCTGCACGGGCAGCTGCAAGAGTTTTTAATGAACGTCATTCCGGTAAGAATGTAAGACATCCCTACGTGATAAATTTAATATCTAAGTTCATGGAGACCGGAAACTTTTCTAACAAAAAATATGAAAGACCATCCTGTTACTAACGAGGCTACACAGGTTGCACTTTTGGGACATGTTGCATCGGATGCCACTTCAAGCACGAGACAAATAGCAGCAGCTACAGGAATTCCACGTAGAAGCATTCAGAGGGTCTTGAAACAGCATAAATTCAATCCCTATAAGATACATCTCGTACAAGAGCTCAACGAAGACGATCCAGATCGCCTTATCCAATTTTGTGAGGACATGACTACAAGAGAGGTGAACAACCCCCAGTTTTTATATTCGATATGCTTTTCTGACGAATGCACGTTCATTGTTAATGGTCACGTGAACAGACATAATTGTAGATACTGGAATGATGCGAATCCTGCAATTTGGGAGAACAACTTACACAGGCTCCACAAAAATTGAATTTGTGGGCTGTGGAAAATAATATTGTTAGTCTTTTTCTCCTACCTCATAATTTGACAGGTGAGTCTTATTTTAATTTGCTCGAAGACCTCATCTACCCTCAAGTTGTGGAGATAATGGAAAACGATTATCAGATCCCAGAAAATTATTTTTTTTTCAACAAGATGGCGTTCCACCACCCTATGCAGCTCCTGTACGTGACTTTTTAGATCAACATTTTCCCGCACATTGGATTGGTAGAAGAGGTTCCATTGAATGGCCCCAAGATCGCCTGATATATCACCGTTGGACTTTTCCTTATGGGGTTATTTAAAAGATGTTGTTTACAAAACGCAAACGAACTCTTTAGAAGATCTTCTCCGCCGGATAACTGTGGCATGTGGTGAAATAACTTCTGTTATGCTACAAAATATTCGTAACAGTGTTGAACAAAGGTTGTATTATTGTTTGGAAGTAAACGTATCACAATTTGAATACTTACTCTGACTAAAACTTTTCTGACAACTTTTTTTTTATATTTTTCACTAACATTTCCAGCTGGGTTTTGTCATTAATTTTAACACTCAACACAAAAACGTTAGCATGTCTAGTAAGACAATCCAAATACCTTTCAAATTATGTGCCACTCGACCCCTCATGCCATTAAAGATTCTCGAAGGAGTAGTGACCCCTTTTAGGGGGATGACCGTACAACCATAATTTAACTATCAAAAGTTGTCCCCCTCAAAAACAAAATCGACGTGTCTCGAGGTTTGTCGCAAAAACCTCCCCCGCCAGCAATATTTGAGGTGGACTGTTTCTAATGCGCCACCCTGTATTAAAGGTACTCTGATTTAAAATTGACCCATAATAGAAATTTCGATGTTAATAGTAAATACCAATGTCGATTTGATTTGAAAAATGTTAATGCTGATCGAATTATGTACAATATCCTGGAATACCAGAAAACAAAACTGTGTCGCAACATCTACAACAGAAGCAGAATAAGTTGCGTTGATTGAAGATGCTCAGGAAGGTTTGTGAATAAAGAATATACTTATCAGCATAAATTATCCTGTTCAAGAATCCTTATTAATCTTTGAGGATAATGTGGGATGTATAAGCATTACTAAAAACCTCACAAACCATAAAAGAGCAAACCATAAACAAGTAAAATATCATTTTATGAGAGACCAAATACAAAAGGGTAAAATTAAAGTTGAATATATTTCTACAGGAAACCAACAAGCGGATATATTTACCAAATCTGTACCTGCTTCCCGACTGTTGGAGATGAGAAAAAATGTTGGTTTACTATGAACTTTTACTTATGTTTTTAAGAAAACCAATGTGAAATGTTATTTATAACTTTGTTTTAAGTTTTATCGTAATTTTGAGTGGGAGTAAAGAACATACAAAACACATAATGATACGTCTGCAGTCTGACAACGCTGCTTTCATCCCTTACTATTTCGATAAGCAATAAACTAAACACTAATAATTTCACCTGTCCAGTTTTTAGTCTACAGAAGCATTTCATTGTAATAAAAACGCTTAAAAGAATAAAATATATTTTGAATATTTTCACTCCTCTAGTAGTGATTTTTATTCAAATAATCCTAACACAAATATTTAACTATTTTCATTACTTAACTGTAAATATTATTCCAGGGCCATCTGAAGAATTTTTTCAAGCGAGACTTTTTTGACTTTATGGATAGCTCACAGTTGCCCAGTTTCGACAAGAAATTCAAATTTTTGGAAAATTACCTGGTGAATCAAGACAGTTATTCTGAACACTAACAGAAGGATATCAATTTTCGAGGCCGGAATAAGCATTACATTCTATACCAACCAAGTTTCGCTCGAGAATATTAGTGAATCTGGTAACCAAAATAAAAAAAATTGTGACAATATAACTGTTGTTTAAAAACTGTTCGAAACTTAAGGTATATTTGACTGGCTAGACCTCTTATTTACCCCTTGTGTGCAACATATAATTAGTGACACAAGATTAAAAATATTTTCTCATATAAACTGAATGAATGTACCTAATTAGTCACTCCCTATGTCTTTACATGGTCTTTAATTTGATGATGTTAAGGGGATTCTCGAATATTATCTGGAACTACTAAAATTTTCTCTAAATTTTTTGGCTAAATTTTCAACCCATTCTAAAAATAGAAACACTTTTGAATTCAAAAAAATAATACCTATGCCTTAATGGCGCTGGATTTTTGAAATTCGAATTAGTTATAGTAAAAACCACAAACATAAAAGTTTGAATTTAAAATTAATTAAAATTTGAAAATTCAATCCCATCAAAGCACAGACATTACTTTTCGGAATTTAAAACTGTTTACATTTTTAAAATCAGTTATGTAATAGGCTCAAAAAATTGACAAAAATTTTATTGTTTCCTCATAAATTACAGAAACTTAAAACTGAAATATGGTATGCAAGCATGTGTCTACTTCGTTACTGGCAGTGAGATGAGTCTTGCAGGAGAAAGGTGGGTCGACTGCTGACGAAAAGAAACTATCTTTTTCTACCAAATCAATATAGTTGGTATATTTATTAATTATAGTTCTCCATTTATGTCAGTTATACGTAATGAAATAATCCAAAATATCAATTTGATATTGAGAAATGTAGGTATTTATCGATTACCTGAAGAGAGCAGCACCCGCTGATACTGATTACGGTGTCTGGGAATTAGAGGTAAAGGATGGAGAAATTATGTTGAAACGAAAACAAGATTTTTGAACTCATATGACGAAAACTGCGAGAGGAATTAGAACAAGAGGACAATCCACAAATCCAATTTGGAAAGAAGGTAGGGCATATCGATTAACAGCGTCTCGATTTGGTGAAGTATGCAAACAACGAAAAGACAACAAACCCAAAAAAATTGTTACGAATATCTTGAGTAATCAGTTTGAAGTTAGCACAGCAACAAAATGGGAAAATGACCACGAGGATATAGCTAAAAGACAATATGAAAACGAATTTCAAATAACTATGAATAGATGTGGTTTATTTATTTTGGAAAAATACCCATATTTAGCAGCTAGTCTCGATGGTATAACTGACCAAAGGGATGTAATAGAAATTAAGTGCCCGTTCTTTGCAAATAAATATACACCAAAAGAAGCTATTACGGAAAAAAAATCAAATATTTGGATATTGATGAAAACAACGAAATTAAATAGTAATAGTGTTTTTAAATGAAACTCACGGTCTCTAGTTAATTCCACAATATGATAAAAGTTATTGAAAACTTTAAAAAATTGACAATTGTTTCGATAAATCAATATCATTGTCAAAATGACAGAAGTTACATTTCATTTTATGCCTACCTGATGTTTAGTAGTTATTTTTGGCTAGACCAAGAAGTAACCTAACTTGTGATTGGCTTAATATATGTTTATAGAAGAAAGAAGAAGATGTGATATTACAAATATTGAAGGTTAGATATAATTAGCCCTATGGTGATATCCTGGATATCATTTTTCCAATTAAGATCAGTATAACTGTGCAATGATATAGAAAACCAGGAAAACTATATCTGCTGATCTTTACAATTATCACTTAAGAAGACAGTTTATTAGTGGAGAACTCCCTAGATTTAACTGTTCATTGACAACTTCATATTGTGGGTTTCTTAAATGTCTTCTTATTTCTAGTTCTTCAAGGAAATCCAGTTCTTGTTTCTTTTCACAAATATGCAGCACTTCGAGTTCTGTGTTAGGTGTCAATCAATGATTGGTGTCAAGTAGATGTTTTGCGTAGTGGGATTTATCTGGTTGTTTTAATCTGTATGCTCGTAAGTGCTCAATGTATCGTATTTCAAAATTCCTAAGGGTCTGACCCAAATAGACAGCATTACATTCTGGACATTTGAGTTTATATATACCTGACTTTTTTAATAGTGGTATTTTTGTTATTACATTTAACAATTTTGGATTAACGTTACTTTCTGTTTTAAAATAAATTGTTGTATTCGTTGCTAAAGATATTATCTTTGAAATATTATAAGAAATATTTCCTGTATATGTGATGGTTTTATAAGTTTTAATTTCATCAGCTTGTTTAGGATATATTAGTTTTAATGCCACTTTTTCTTCTTTTTTACTAATTAGCTCATTTATCATATCTAATGGATAACCGTTAGATGTTGCTATTTGTCTGATTGTATTAATCTCTCTATCAAAATTACATTTGTTCATAGGAACTGAAAAAACTCTATATATCATTGAATTATATGCTGCTAGTCTGTGTGACATAGGCTGGTTAGAATTGAATGGAATTGTCACATCAGTCTGTGTTGGTTTTCGGTAAATTGAATAATCAAGTACATTTTTAAATCAAGAAAATTGATTGAGCTGTTTTTTTCAATTTCTGATGTAAATTTAACTTTCGGGTGTAAATTATTGATGTGGTTGAAAAATACATCTAATTGTCGTTCACTACTCATAAAACAAGCTAATATGTCATCTACATATCTATACCAAAATAAAACATTTTTTTCGAAATATAACTTTCAAAGATCTTTCTTTCTACATTGTCCATAAAAATGTTTGCTAAAATAGGTGATATAGGGCTTCCCATTGGTAAACCTTCATTTTGAATATATATCTTAATGTCAAAAGTGAAATAATTCTGATTAATGCATACATCAAAAAAATTAAGTATATCTGATATTATTCCTGGATTAATATTTTTATCTTCTAGTAATTTTCTTACAAGTATTAGACATTCTTTAGGAGGAATTTTAGTAAACATATTAGTTACATCGAACGAAATGAGTTTATAGTTATCTTGCAAGTGGACTGCTTTCAACTTTTTGATTAGTTCTATTGAATTTCTAATTGAGTACTGATATTCATACCCGTAAGTATTGAGTATATTGTTGAGCTTCTTTGCCAATATATTATTAGGATAATTAACATAAGAGACTACAGGTCTAATTGGTTTCGTTATTTTATGTAATTTAACTGTTCCATATAATTGTGGACAATGAGGATTCTTATGTATGATAGACCTCTTTTCGTTATCATTAGAAAGATACTTTGAATTATTAACAATATCCCTTACATTATTAGAAAACTTTTTTGTTGGGTCTGCTTTAAAAACTTTTACATCGCTGGATTCTATAAAGTTATATACTTTGGAATTGTAATTTCCAGTCGTCAAAATGACAGTTGTGTTCCCCTTATCAGATTTTGTAACTGTTAGGTTATTATCCTCTATCTTCTTTTTTATTGCATTTAAAACTGTAATGTCATTTTTTGTTTGACGTTTAACTTCTGAAGGTTCAATATTTTTGATTAAATTGGCAATTTTTAATTTCTCATAAAGAAAATTATTTGAATTAGATTTTAAAGCTATTTCTGACTCTGTAGCTATAAATTGTTTAATATTTTTCGTAAATTTTGGTGGTATGCTGTACTTTAAACCTTTATTTAAAAATTCTATTTCACTATTTGTAAAATTAGTGTCTGAAAGGTTTTCAAATCGTGGTGCAAAGTGTGTTGGTATGTAGGTACTTACAGTTTCATGATGTTTTGAGTATTGAATTTTATGTTGTGTGTGTTCAAGATTCTGTAGCTTCTTTTCTTGTTTCTTGAATTTCATATGCTTCATCGTGCTGACATTTTCTTTAATTTTGTTATCCAAACAGTCAAATTCTTCTGGATGTAATTGGAATGTGAGTTCAGAATGTACAACTTTTAAGTAGTTGTCTAAGGAGTCTCTAACTTTGAACCATTTCTTACATTCTGATTTTATCCAAACTCGTTGAGCACATTTTATTGCTTTTTGTGCTTGTGGTGTTTTAGTGTGACATTTTATATTCACATAATTTGGTATTATCTTTTTCCTAAGGCATTCCTGGTTGAACCAAATGTTTTGTAATGCTTTGTAACGTTTTTGTAGTAACTTCTGGTACAGTCGGGTCAAATCTTCTCTGGAAGATTTTTCAATGAAATTGACTGTCTCGACCCTTACTTCGTGGAATATGCTCATATTAGTGTTCTTAAATGAAACTCACGGTCTCTAGTTAATTCCACAATATAATAAAAGTTATTGAAAATTCTAAAAAATTGATAATTGTTTCGATAAATCAATATCATCGTCAGAATGACAGAAGTTACATTTCATTTTATGCCTACCTGATGGTTAGTAGTTATTTTTGGCTAGACCAAGAAGTAACCTAACTTGTGATTGGCTTAATATATGTTTATAGAAAAAAGAAGGAGATGCGATATTACAAATATTGAAGCTTAGATATTATTAGCCCTATGGTGATATCCTGCATAACATTTTTCCAATTAAGATCAGTATAACTGTGCAATGATATAGAAAACCAGGAAAACTATATCTGCTGATCTTTACAATTATCACTTAAGAAGACAGTTTATTAGTGGAGAGCTCCCTAGATTTAACTGTTCATTGACAACATCATATTGTGGGTTTCTTAAATGTCTTCTAATTTCCAGTTCTTCAAGGAAATCCATTTCTTGTTTCTTTTCACGAATATGCAGCACTTCTATTTATGTGTTAGGTGTCAATGAATGATTGGTGTCAAGTAGATGTTTTGCGTAGTGGGATTTATCTGGTTGTTTTAATCTGTATGCTCGTAAATGCTCACTGTATCGTATTTCAAAATTCCTAAGGGTCTGACCCAAATAGACAGCATTACATTCTGGACATTTGAGTTTATATATACCTGACTTCTTTAATAGTGGTATTTTGGTTTTTACATTTAACAATTTCGTACTAACGTTACTTTCTTTTTTAAAAGAAATTGTTTTGTATTCGTTGCTGAAGATATTATCTTTGAAATATTATTAGAAATATTTCCTGTATATGTGATGGTTATATAAGTTTTAATTCCATCAGCTTGTTTAGGATATATTAGTTCTAATGCCACTTTTTCTTCTTTTTTACTAATTAGCTTATTTATCATATCTAATGGATAACCGTTAGATGTTGCTACTTGTCTAATTTTATTAATCTCTCTATCAAAATTACATTTGTTCATAGAAACTGAAAAAGCTCTATGCATCATTGAATTATATGCTGCTACTCTGTGTGACATAGGGTGGTTAGAATTGAATGGAATTGTCACATCAGTCTGTGTTGGTTTTCGGTAAATTGAATAATCAAGTACATTATTAACTCTTTGAATTTTTTAATCGAGAAAATTGATTGAGCTATTTTCTTCAATTTCTAATGTAAATTTAATTTTTGGGTGTAAATTATTGATGCTAATATGTCATCTACATATCTATACCAAAATAAAATATTTTTCGAAATATTACTTTCAAAGATCTTTCTTTCTGAATTGTCCATAAAAATGTTTGCTAAAATAGGTGATATAGGGCTTCCCATTGGTAAACCTTCATTTTGAATATATATCTTATTGTCAAAAGTGAAATAAATAGACCAATACACACAATACTTACGGATATGAATCTCAGTACTCAATTAGAAATTCAATAGAACTTATCAAAAAGTTGAAAGCAATCCACTTGCAAGATAACTATAAATTCATTTCGTTCGATGTAACTAATATGTTTACTAAAGTTCCTCCTAAAGAATGTTTAATACTTGTAAGAAAATTACTAGAAGATAAAAATATTAATCCAGGAATAATATCAGATATACTTAATTTATTTGATGTATGCATTAATCAGAATTATTTCACTTTTGACAATAAGATATATATTCAAAATGAAGGTTTACCAATGGGAAGCCCTATATTAGCTATTTTAGCAAACATTTTTATGGACAATTTAGAAAGAAAGATCTTTGGAAGTAATATTTCGAAAAATATTTTATTTTGGTATAGATATGTAGATGACATATTAGCTTGTTTTATGAGTAGTGAACGACAATTAGATGTATTTTCCAACCACATAAATAATTTACACCCGAAAATTGAATTTACATTAGAAATTGAAGAAAATAGCTCAATCAAATTTCTTGATTTTAAAATTCAAAGAGTTGATAATGTACTTGATTATTCAATTTAACGAAAACCAACACAGACTGATGTGACAATTCCATTCAATTCTAACCGCCCTATGTCACACAGACTAGCAGCATATAATTCAATGATAATAGGGCTTTTTCAGTTCCTATGAACAAATGTAATTTTGATAGAGATATTATTACAATTACACAAATAGCAACATCTAAAGGTTATCCATTAGATATGATAAATAAGCTAATTAGTAAAAAAGAAGAAAAAGTGGCATTACAACTAATATATCCTAAACAAGCTGATGAAATTAAAACTTATAAAACCATCACATATACAGGAAATATTTCTAATAATATTTCAAAGCTAATATCTTCAGCAACGAATACAACAATTTCTTTTAAAGCAGAAAGTAACGTTAGTACATAATTGTTAAATGTAAAAACAAAAATACCACTATTAAAGAAGTCAGGTATATATAAACTCAAATGTCCAGAATGTAATGCTGTCTATACAGGTCAGACCCTTAGGAATTTTGAAATACGATACAGTGAGCACTTACGAGCATACAGATTAAAACAACCAGATAAATCCCACTACGCAAAACATCTACTTGACACCAATCATTCATTGACACCTAACACAGAACTAGAAGTGCTGCATATTTGTGAAAAGAAACAAGAACTGGATTTCCTTGAAGAACTGGAAATTAGAAGACATTTAAGAAACCCACAATATGAAGTTGTCAATGAACAGTTAAATCTAGGGAGTTCTCCACTAATAAACTGTCTTCTTAAGTGATAATTGTAAAGATCAGCAGATATAGTTTTCCTGGTTTTCTATATCATTGCACAGTTATACTGATCTTAATTGGTAAAATGATATCCAGGATATCACCATAGGGCTAATAATATCTAAGCTTCGATATTTGTAATATCACATCTTCTTCTTTTTTCTATAAATATATATTAAGCCAATCACAAGTTAGGTTACTTCTTGGTCTAGTCAAAAATAACTACTTAACATCAGGTAGGCATGAAATGAAATGTAACTTCTGTCATTCTGACGATGATATTGATTCATCGAAACAATTGTCAATTATTGAGAATTTTCAATAACTTTTAATATATTGTGGAATTAACTAGAGACCGTGAGTTTCATTTAAAAACACTAATATGAGCATATTCCACGAAGTAAGGGTCGAGACAGTCAATTTCATTAAATAGTAATTATTATTATCAAATACAAGGCCACCTTGCAAGCACCAAAGCTAAGTATTATTATTTTATTGTTTGGACACTGCTGGGTATGTCGGTCCAGAAAATAGGAAAGTGTAACGCGAATATTTACCGAGCCGTCGGAGATTTAATATTGGCTACCCTGTCGACTGAGAGAAGTCACAGCGCTGACGGTGCGAAGTTAAAATTCAGTCCTCTATTTGCCGTCAAGGTATAAACACACGTTTCCAACTTTAAAATTTTTGCGTGTGCTCTGGGAGCCATAAAGCATTTTGCTGAAAACCCGACAATTCCGACGTAGGGGAAGAAAATACGGCTGAAACCAACAGCTGGCAGCTCCGACCCGTTAGGCTTCTGGTCCAGAAACGGCCGATAACTGTGGATACCAGTAGAAATTAGTGGAATTGCGTAATTCGTGGTAAATTCCCGTAGACGGCGTTGGGTAGAAGGATTCATTATCAAGGTAAATGATTGAAAATACTTTCTCGGAATTAACAGTTTTATAGGTATTTTAACGTAGAAATTTTAGCTTTGATTCATAGTTTATTGGAGTATGTAATCTGGATTTCACGAGATAGTTTCGATGCATTTCATAAATTCTTATTAGTTCATATTCTTCATTGCTTCTTTGAAATAAGAATATATCACGGGGGTTGTATAAATATTCAGGGACGTGACCAACGACATAGTTTTTATATTATGGATTTTTTTTGGTATCGTAGTTTTTTTTGCTAAGCGGGAAAAAACCAGTCATATAGTTTTTATTCTCAGTGTAAATGGCTTTTATACAGTTAACAGTCAGGATGTATGATTATTGGTGAATTTCGGGTGTTGTTATTATAGTCAGTATAATTAGATATTACGGGGGTACGTCGAAAATTTGACCGGGGTAAAATGTAAACCCTATGTAGAGGCTAATTCGTTTCCCTATTTTAGGAGGGGGGTTGTATATGGATATTAAAACACGGATTGGAGCTTATTGAGTCGGTGAGACCAGTTCCAGGAGAGCTGGAATACTCTGGAGTGACTTCAGTTCCTGTTGTGGTTCCGGAAAAAGGATAAGTGAACAGTTTTCCTTTTTATTCTTCATTTTTATTTGTAAATTCACCTTTATGCGTCACATTTCACCGTTTTTCATGTAAAGTTTTATCTCTCTTTTTGCGACAAGTACTATAATTTCGCTTTACACTTTGTACTTTGTATTTAAAATTTGTAATCTTTGCTTATAGTTTAAAATACGCTAGGATACTACGGTACGTACCTGGGTACTGCGTTATTTAGTGGATTTTTCTAATTCTGACGATTTTATGTATATAATTTGCGCCGTACATATTTTCGAATTATATTTTCTCTAGCAACGCTAAGCTCGTTTGCTATTAAAATTTTATGCTTATGCAATTATTTATATTTATATTGATATTGGTATAAATTGCGGAAGTGTGAACCCTTGTAACTGTACATTGTTAATTTTTGATATATATATTATCGTTGTATTTTTGAGTTATTGTACATGAACTATTTGTTCGTTTCTCTATAATCATAGAATTGAGACATCGGTGTAGTTTGGGGCCCTCAGCTCTTCGGCACCCTGAGTTTGAAGTCTTCAGCTCTGCTCAGAGTTTATAGAACCTGCTTGACAGTTATTTACTTAAGCTGTAACTGATAAATTGGTTAGCAATTTTTTGGATTTATGTAGATTTCGGCCTTCAGCCTATCTACATTCTGAGTCTACAGCCTTCAGCTGAGTTCAGACATTATTTGGAAACATTATTGTAGTAATATTGTAATAAATATTTCGAAAAGAGACCGTTGGTCCAAAGTGACTGATTAAAACTTCAATCAGGGGATACTTACTGACTTTTATTTTCTTATGATAACTTACCTTTGAGTTTAACCTTTGGAGTGTGTAGTGAGTGTTGTTAACCCACTGAGGAGTTGTGGGCTAATCAAAGAAGTCGTGGGTGCTTGCCAAAACTTCTCTGGCACCCTTTTTGAAAACTTAATACTTTTTTTGAAGAATCCACCCCTTCTTCGACTCGAAGCTAGTCGACTGGCGAGCACGGGTTGTACCACGTGAGACAACCCGCATACCTATAACGAGCACTGAGAGGGTTGGTAGGTTTTCTCGTTATAGAGGGATGAAGAATTTTGGCAAAACATGCTTTCTAAGTTGGAGACATTTTATCTGGACTATATGGTTCCCGACATTCTTAAAAAATAAAATAAATAATAAAACGACACCGCATCATCGTCTATATTTCTATCCTGTTGTGCATCTGATTTTGTAATTGTGTGCATAATTTTTGTATATCCTGTATAAAATAATGTCGCGTTCTATAATTTATATAGATACTATGTGGAAAATAATACCTATATAAATAAGAATTTGTATCTTGTTCTATCGTCTTATATTTTTTTTGATCATGCAGAAAATAATATGTAATTCCGAATTCGTAACTTCTTGCATCCCTTTGTATAATTTTTGTATATTGTGAAGAGAAGAATGACTGGAAATTTATCTGTTTTAAATGAAACTTACTGTTTCTAGATAATTCCACAATATATTGAAAAGATTTTAAAAATTCCAAGATAGTTGACAATTGTTTCGATGTTAAATAATATAAATATTTATCTGTGTAATTCTGAATATGTAATTTCTTGTATCACCCTGTGTAATTCTTGTAGTCAATCGGAAATCCTACCACCCCAGTAAAATTGAAGTACCTTTGTATGCTAATATACCATCTAACGAATTCAACAAGAAATCTTTTGACCCACTCCACCAAATATAATACCATACTGACCGTCTTAGAAAACATCGATTCCCTTTCTAGCTCTTTTGGTCGCGTACGGTATATGGACATAAGTACCTCCTTGTCTGACGCCAAGCTTGCAGTGTGTTTCGAATAAAATTCGAGCTTCCCCTTAAGTAATCTACGAAAATTTCTTTTCAAAAACATTTCAGCATTTCAACCTATATTCACCAAGCATCACCACGTTGTAACAAAACATTCAAAGTAAATTGAAACGATCATCAAATATGCATTGAATTGAAATAGTTCAAACCAGTCTTTATCAGATTCACGTTATAACATATTGGCGCATGTTATTATTTAGTGATATGGACTCCATTCATATTTTAGTAAGATTAATCATTTTGAAATATATAAGGTACAATTACCATGAAAAATGAATTAATCTCCAACGACGGAATTCATTAGAAAAAAGTAATTAACACTGTCGTGATCACATGTTTTCCTAATGTATTTTTGATTCAGTTTCGTGCTGCTGGTTACGAGGCTATTCAACCTTTTAATTTTTTCACTTTGTTACACAATGTCGTGTTATTTTCATTATGATATAGTTTGAGAGTTTTTACTTTGAAATAATAATTGTTACAGGGAAATTAACTCCTGACAGGAGTTGTTCAGAAGAAAAACCTTAATTCAATAGCGTCAAGTACTTGGCTATAGAAATAATTATCAACCGAAGTACTTCACTCCAATTGTCCTGACGCCACTGTATTCATCTCATTCACAGGATATGATAGAAAGTTATAAATATAAGACAAATCTGTCAGACCAATTTTAAATTAAAACCATATGTACCGTACCTGAATTCATCTCATGATAAAGATAATGCAGTAGATATTAGAATAATGGAAGTACTCTATTATAACGTTGCCACAAATTGAGGAGTATGGTGTTTTGTCTTATACATTGTAACTGATGTAAGTGAGAGAGAGAAATCCTGAAAATATGTAATTTGAATAAGATTTATACCACTTTTCTCTTGAATAAAATAAACAAATAACTGAATCAAAAACAAAAAACCTTTTCTAAATCTAGGTAAGAAGTATAAGGAGAGGTTATCGGAAGTGATAACGTGGTGGACTATTCTACTATTTTGATTCCTGTAGCTGGCTGCAAACAAAGGTTTACAGAAGAACGGAGAAATTTTTGGATTGGGATTTTAGGAAATATTCACCTTTCCAAGTTAATACATTAAACAAATAGTAGAAATGAATGAATTCAATGAAATTCTATAGACTTGACCTAAAAAAATGATAATGAGTCAATTTTGAAAGTTAAAAAAGTTAATCGTTTATAAAAATATGGTGTAATATTATGTAATAAATAAGGAATAGGTTTAATTAGGTATAATAACAAATTAATGATTCATTTTAATTGAAAAAAATGTATGAAGTAAATTCCAATAACAATAGAATATTGTAAACAAAAATTAAGTACTGTTAAATGAATTTTCTAGTAAAACATTCTAGATCACTGTGAACAATGATTAGAATGATTTTATAAAAATTCAGGAGATGTTATAACGGATAAATGAGATATAAATATTATTATAAGATAGAGTAACTATGAAATACTGAGATAGTAATGGTCTAGATCATACTTTATTAAAAAGTTAAGAATGAGATAGTCAATTTATTTATGTTCTCTAGATTATTGTGAATACTTTCATTTCAATCCACTAAGAGAGCCTTTGTGTGATTTGAAAAACCTTACTAACTTATAATGAAACAAAAAGAAGCATTACCTTTGATTATAAACACATGTATTTGAACCATTAAATAAACATAATTCACCACTACAAGATCTCTTACAAAAAAATACCATGTATCCATAATCTGAAAAAATATCAAATAATAATAATATTCAACAATCCGAAGGACAATGCTCAATGTTATGATTTAATATTCACAAAATATGTTTGGTTAGAATTCTTGATGCTATAAGTGTCAAAATGCTACAGCGACAAAACGCTGCGACAAACGCTAGCGACAGAGAGCAGAACATGAAACTCGTAAGACTTGTGAGATGATTTTGTTTGTAAATAATATTAATTTTACGAGGAACGAAAAAGACCATCTAGGAATAGTTTATTGAAATCAATTGTGAATTTAGATTGTAGATTTGTAATCTAAAATATTTTCAATATGAACACATTACTCAATACTTTAACGAATATGAACGATTTTAACGGCTAAGAAAATTGGAAACAATCAAAAATGAAATACGAAGACTTACATTATATGTCTCAACAAGTAATATTGGTCAACAATATTAAATTAGTGAAAAACTTCTGAACGTCAAAATTAACATGTGAGATCAAGGCACACATGAAATTATTTAGCAACCGATGAGAAAAAAGTTTGTTGATTTTGAGAAAAAAAAGAAGGTCGGTGAGAAGCGTGGGTTTGAAAAAGACGTGTTAGGAGACGCATCGTTAAAATTCATAGAAAAGTATTTAAAACTCCTTTAAAAAGTCCTTAAACAATAAAAATAAACATTAAAAACAACATATCTAACAATTGGTAACATTCGTCACGCCGTGTACCATTAAATAACCCAAAGAAGGAACTAAATTAGTATCCACGAAACATATAAGAGTAAGTGAATTTGTACCCACCTAAGAATAGCTGAGAGTCTACCATCCAAGCAAGAATTTGTATAGCGATCCTCTTATTCCACGGGGAACCTCATCAGCTGGTTTTCGTCAACAAGAGTGTAGCAGTTTGTGTGCGGCAACTTAAAGGTCAGTGGTAGTAAAATATAATTGATCAATGTTAAACAGTCATACTTGTACATGGTACCATTGAATCGAATAATAAGTCTACAGTATCCGCCAAAATAAACAGTACCGAAAATGAAAATAAAAATTAATTTTTAATTTCTGTAATGTAAGTGTTCAAAATGTTCATCATTTCGACGCAAACAAGCTTCATATCGATTTTGTAAGTCAATAAACATATTTATAAGAAGTGGTTGATGTAACTGCCGAAAAATATTTTGTATTCTTTCCCGTAGTTCGGCAATATTCGCCGGCGGATTTTCCGAGTGAAACATTTTGTCCTTCATTATGCCCCAAATGTATGCGTCAGGTGGCGTCAGATCAGGTGAATGAGAAGGATATTCGAAGTCTGTTCCCCGAGAAATTATTCTATTATCGAAATGCTGACGGAGTAAGTCTAAGGTGCGCACAGCTGTATGGCTCGTTGCACCATCTTGTTGGAACCATTGTGTGCGAAACTGTAGATTCCGTGCACGGCAGAAGTTATTTAGATCTCTCACAAAAGGGATAATAATTTCCTCTCTATAATGCTCCTGGTTGACAGTGAGTGGATTCTGATTATCATCTTCAACGAAATAAGGACCAATCATTCCATGACCAGATACCGCGCACCAAACGGTAACTCGAAGACTGTGGAGTGGTTTCTCTACAATGACATCAGGACGTTCAAATCCAAGGAATCTGGTTGTTTGTCGATTAATATAGCCGCTAAGATGAACGTGACTCTCGTCTGAAAACCATATGTTTTTCAAAAATTCGGGATCTTCGTAAATTAAACTCAACATGCGACCACAGTAAATTTCTCTTGCACGTTTGTCCGCAGCATTTAGTCGTTGTCCAACTTGAATACGGTATGGATAACCATCAATTGATTTGAACATGCGACGTAAAGACGTTTCACTAATGTTGAGGTTACATGCAGTTCTTACAAGACTTCTTTGAGGTGACTGCACAACTTGGTTAAAAACAAGTCCTTCATTTTCGTTTGTCCATACTGTTTTTTGACGACCTGAACAGCCTTTACGTTGACACAATACACTACCAGTGCGACGAAATTTTTCAACAACAGCTAACATCACACTTTTACTAGGAGCTGCTTTATTAATTTTTTGTTGATATTTTATTGACACCTGTCAATGGCTTGGACCATCATTACGACCTTTTCCGTATGAACGAAAATAATGCTCTACCAAAAAAACTTTTTCTTCCGTTGTTAGAACCATTTTTAAATCAAATTTAACTGCAGCGTACTATTAATATATCAACTAATGACAATTAAGTCAAATATGACAAATCCATATTACATAAACAACTCCCCAGCACTCTCTGTTTCGGTACTGTTTATTTTGGCGGATACCGTAAAAGACAAATAAAGTATAACTGCAAAAATTTTATAGGTTAAACGAAATTAAAACTTTTAATTAAATAATATATAGCGTGTAAGATACTCACCTGATATAGATTTATTCATTTTCATTCCATCATTATTTCCACACATACATTTCATCATTAAATTTACTGTTTATTAAAATTGTACGTAACCAAAACGTTTGTGTCAATTTACCATGTTCTACGAGATTCTGTTGAACGACGAATTATCGTAATCGATTCCCGCAGAGCGAATGATTTAACCACCATAGGCGTATCGTAGTGGCAACTAGATCATCAATATGAATATCATAGAAGCACAAAATTTATAGAGTTTTTAAAGAGCTATTAACTGCCAGGTCTCAAAGATGAAGAGAGGATTTTTCAAGCTCCGTCTATATTATTTTAACAGGTAATTACATAATTCTATAAGATAAATTGAGCTAGTCGTATAAGGAAATAAAACTTAAAAAAACTATTATTACATTAAATTCATTACTTACATATATATTCATTATTATTATTATTATTATTACATACATTATATATATTTTTATGATAAAATTGTTTACTTTCTATAGTATTTATTATACTTATTTTTATATTATCTTTATACTTACCTTAGCAAGCTCATAGTTCCTGTTGGAGTCATGAAGTCTCTATCTCTCTTTGAGTTCAGGAAATATATACTATCTTCCTTTTTAATTTTATAGAATTATAATATTTTATAATAATGATTCAATAATAAAGTTTAATAAAGGATTCAAAATAATGATTATGTTCAATTTATCAGAATGAATTAAAAAAAATTAGTGCGGCTATGGAATAGATAGATAATCTTCATATAACAGAGGACTCTTATTATTATTATATTCAGCCACTGAACATTTCATTTCAACCACACAACCTTGATGTAAGGGATTGATTTCTGTATTCTAATTCTAATATATTGGAATATCATAACAATAAAATGATTTAAAACGTTGTAACCAGGTGATTTAATGATAGTAAATAGAATGAAATTACACAACGATGTACAATTATGGATAACACGAAGTTCAAATGATACTTAACTGACCTGGCTTGATGAGATGTTCCAATCTCAGATGTCAAATTTTGTATACACTTTCCTATTCTTTTAGGAGCTGGATAATTCTTATTACTTCATATTCGGTTTGTCACTTTTACCATAATTTTCACACATTTTCAGTTGGAGCTTATTTTACATCAGCATTCACTTTTGAATTTTCTTATCTGTCTTCACGCTTGTTGTTTTTTTTTAAAAAAACTGTCTCCTTGCCAACCTCCGTCTACTTCTCGATTTTGTTGATATATTGCTCAAGTCGAGAAGTCACCTTATTATTTACACCTATTTTATAATTATGAGTTCTAATCCTAATTGTTAGGTATAACTTCTTTCTGAAAGTCTTTCACTAAACTCTACCCTTTTTTTCATATTTATCCTTTCAAAATGTATGTATTGGAAACACAATTAAAACTAAACTACAATCTAAATTGACTTTATTATCTAAATGACTATTTCTTTTATATAATCTCTTATTCCATTCTATATTTGAAACTCTCATTTTTTTAATACTTTTCTACTCACAATTATTGTCAAATTAAGATTTTCATTTCTAAAGTCTTTTTTAACTCTAGTTATATCCTGTGTTTTGTTTCTCTTTTAGATAATAGATGGATCTAAGAGTAAATATTATTACTAACAGCTTGTGATGGAGATATGGATATGAAATATAACTATTAACGCTGATGTTATTATAAATAAACTAACTACTGAAATTCTATGGATGTTTCAGGTAACTTTTTGAAATTATACAATATTATTTTGAATCCGTCTTGATCAAATTGATAAGTTGATTGTATATATCATGAAATTCTATAAAATATAGCCGATTTAGTCCTATCTTTATTTTAACGATCCTGATCTATATCCCATTCTGTCTATTGTACCGACATATATATATATAACGATGCACTGTTTTATTTATAGCTGAGACACTGACATTTATAGCTGACTTGATCATTTTCTGTGTAATTTTTGTAATTTTTATTATACACACCACTTCAAAACCCGTTCATATTCCTTCTTATATTTTTATTTAGATTTTTCAGGTAGTAAATCCTTATCAGCAATATTGCGAAGTTCTGGTGGAGTGCATGATAATTCGCTGTTAATTTCCTTATTCCCAAATTCCGAACTATGTATTAGTAACTTATTAAACATTCAAATTTAAAATTCAAAAATTCTTTCATGTGTCACTTTTATGTGAGGGAATACACATAAATAAATAAGCACAGAAATCCCTAATTGCAATTTAATTTTCAATAAAATCATTTTCACACGTTCGTTATAAAAAATAGTACCTACGAGTATGTAAAAATCGTATCACAATGACCTTTTGTATCACTGGTGCTTTGCGTAGCCCACCCCTTCGCGGATCGTTTCGCAAACCGCACTTGTACTATAAAATGAGTCATTGTGATACTTGTTTTACAAAATACTATTCGCTGAATACAGGTAAACAAAACATATCGGGTTTTAATCCAGGAATTTACTTTTCTTTGAAAATCATAATGCGCGTGATAAGGTTATCAGCATTGAGTTCGATTAGTTGAGAGGTAACAATTGCTGGTAAGAAAATTATCCATTAAGGTAAATAAATCCCTAACTTCTAAGTATGTCGGCTCTCCATAACCTTAAAAAGAAGATACAGTTCCATATGTTATTGTTACGAAACAGCACACTGGTATAGTCCCTAAATCCGACTCTGTCTAAGCCAGGTATGAAAGTTAAAATTATGGCAATTGCGCAGGATTTCTTAGAATTGTTTACTTTTGTGACTATCTTATCTAGACATTGTTCTTGTAACCAGTCTTATCAAAAAAATTTCAGAAAGCCAATTGTTTGTGTGTAAGCCGCAATCTAGAACTATCTAGTGAAAAAGGCACTAATATATAAGGGACCGACCACGAAGAGTTAGTTTAGTTGATAAACTGATCTCGTGAAATAAACAAGAATACACCGAAATAGCAAACAGTAAATAAGTGAATATAAATTAGTTAAGTGTTTATATAAATTAGTTTGAGTGAATATACTGTGTATATAATTAGTAAATAGTATAGTGAATAAATAAAATTAGGTAAGTGAACCTGCCGTGTGTTCAAAATTTATTTCACCCGTAATAAAAACGTTTAAATAAATAAGAAAAACATTACATTATCATATAATCTGATGCTGCTGTTAACTTCTCGTTTGAAAATAAACGGTTTTAAAGATTAAAATTAACTTTTCCGCATATGTGGCCCTGAACAATATTCTATGATAGAATTGTTACTTGTATACACTTCGGGGGATGTATCGTGCTAACAAACCGAAATTTGTCCAAAAATAACCAAAAATTTAGTATATCTAGTTTTATAGGACCCGCTGTACTTGCTCTAGTCAACTGAAAATCAATAGGGTACATCTGTGAGACACCTTGAACAATACTCATCCATAAAGTTGATCAATCGTATACTCTCTGGAGGCTGTATCGTGCTAACAAACTGAAAATTCTCCAGAAATGACAAAAATTTGGTACTTCAAGTACCACACCACCCGTTGTACTAGCTTAAGTGAGTTCAATATCAATAGGGTTCATCTTTAAGACACTATAAATAATATCCAATCATGAAATTCATCACTTGTATATACTCCGGAGGCTGTATTGTGCTAGCAAACTGAAACTTCTCCAAAAATGACAAAAATACCGTACTTAAAGTACTGTAGCACCGGTTGTATTGGCTCTGGTGAGCTGAAAATCAATAGGGTTCATCAGTGAGATGCCCTGAATAATATTCAATCATAAAATTGGTGACTTGTTGAACTCCGGAGGCTGTATCGTGCTAACAAACTGAAATTTCTCGAAAAACGACAAAATGTCGTACTTCAAGTACCATAGCACCCGTTCTACTTACTGGCTCTGGTGAGCTGAAAATCAATAGGGTTCATCTGTGAAATGTCCTTAATAATATTCCATCATAAAATTGGTGACTTATTGCACTCCGGAGGCTGTATCGTGCTAACAAGACTTGCAAGGAAAAGTGGCCGACGACGACGACGACATACACACAGGATTTTTTTTCTAAAAACCGTTTTTTCGTGTTGTTGTTGATGGATACCGTAAAAATAACTCAAAAAAAAATGTCAAATTTCCAACTTTTTTGTGGGTGAACCAATACTTTTCTCGCATATTAGATAGGTTGGCGGAAAAGTAATATGAGACATTGTTATAGCTGTTATTACAGAATACATAATTTTCAGATATTCAATTGAACCTTTCGGCTCCTTACTCTCTTCAATTAATTTTATGACCTGACCATTGCACAACGGTCGCACGATCAGTCGCAAAATTTGGTATTCTGTAAGTTAGTCGCGTCGCGATTGCTGGTTGCTGTCAAGTTGCACTTTTACGTCATGAAACTAGCGCCACTTGCAATCGGGTCGCAATGAACGGTACCTATAAATTGTCTGTAAAATCAGCTGATGACCAAAAACAAATTTAAAAAATATTTAACATGCATAAAAAACCAAGGAAGCGTCGAAAAATCATCATTACTGAAATTGAACACACATTTTAAATAAATTATTTTGTACGAAACAATTCTTTACATAACTAAAAGCAGTTGAAAATGGGTTTCCAAATTCTTTTTTGGATGATTTGTTTAAAAAAAAGGTGAGTAAAATAATTTGAGAATGGGTACTGCTACTATCAATTGTTTTTGACATACATACAGAAAATGGGAGAACACAGAGTTTCCAATAGCCAGTTGGAAGAATTGCTGGACTATTTAACTAGTCATTCTATAATCTGGCCAGAGGGGTAGGTCTTGGGGCAAGATCTAAGGAGACCATTGAAAAAGAATGGAATGATCTTGTCAAAATGCACGAGCTATTACTAAATACGTAAAAACAAATAATAACAATTATTTCTTTTATTACGGTGGAAAGTAATTGTTATTAAATATTAGGTAGTTGTGTCCACTTTTCTGAGGGCAGTTAGTAAGCCCACTAAATTACTATTTGTACAAATAAAACAGGTTTATGATTGACAAAATGTTATACTTTATTACTTATCTTCTATTTCTATTAAGAAAACTTGATTTAATTATCAAACAACTCAACTACAACTACTATAATTGTGATTGCTATTCAACAGTTGCAATCGCGTTGTAATTGCTAAAAAATTGCTTACAGAATACATATTTTTCACATGAACAACTGAAAAATTCACTTTTTTAGTTAACCAATTGCTCACTAGAGACAGTCAACAGATAAATTGCGATCGCGGTCGCAGTCGCTTCTTCGAGAATACGAAACCTGCGTTTGACAGCGACAATTGCGCAACTATCGGCAGTTGCAAGTTACAGAATAAGCCCGCAGGTGAGCAACTTTGTCAAAATATGTACTGCATCTTGAATACAATACTTTTCTTCTTTACTAATATCGGTGTGGTATCACTCATATTTGAGCTCCCAACTGGTTACCTTAGAAAGAAGAAGGGAATTCAACCTTATTGCTTTAGCTAACGAGAATCTTCATCCGACGAGAATCCCAGGATTGATATATGTTACCCAAAAAGTGTGGGTATTTCCCGGAAAACTAAGGGCGTGAATTCTTGCCAGGTTGTATGTGGTATTTGGGGAAGTAATTAGACCTGATCACGGATCTAATTACTTAGTTAGTTTAGATGTAATAACTTGAAAAATAACTAAAGTGAATATGGTAAATTGTTGGACGCCAGTTACTTTCTCAAAAGTAACAAAAACCCAAATAACACATACAAATAATTTTTTCCTTGTGAACCTGAAATTTTTGGTTTGGTGTGATAGAGCAAAGTGGAAAAAAGTTCTATTTACAATTTAATAATTATACCGTATTTACAATAATTTACAAAGAAATTTACATGATTTTCTGAATATACAATAGTTCAGATGTAGTAAAATTATTTCTTTTCAGTTATATAAACTCCAAAATACTTTATAATATTATTGATAATAAAAAAGATATAAAAAAAGTGAATAGTTTACAGGTTATAATTGAGTAAAGAGAATTGAAAGAAGTTGAATAACTATAGATTATAATATGATAAAAAAAAAATATGAACGAAGCTTGATGTGACGCAGTAGTTCAAAATTTACACTATACTTTAGGATTCACAAAGAATGTAATTTTATACTTCCTTTCTATGTCTGCACAAAGCTAACATCCCTCAGGTAGGAAGTCCGTCGCAATGGTTGGAATGATAAGTTTCCTACTGCAAATTTACTATTATATCCCAGCTTTCATGGATCAGCAATTTATTTTTATAGGTATATAAGACTACTCAAATCTATATAAATATACTCAGTTTTGTTGTCTCAACGTTGTATAATTCTACCCGGTTTTGCTAAAAAAACATAGTGCGATGTAATCAAAATTTTAAACTAAAGTGTCAGCCAGTTCAGACAAACCGCCAAATTGTTAGCGATTATATAATAATTTGCTCTTGGATGATCGCATAATTTTCAAGCTCAATACTACTATGTTATAATTTGCAGTCGAGTTACTTTAAATAAATCTATATATCTCTGAAATGAATGCAATTTACAATTTTAAATGCGATAAACTATTTGAGTAAAAACTATTGAACATCAATAAAAAAGTTAACATAAAAAGTTGAAGAATTTACAATAAAATATGAAGTGAATTGAAAAACCAGAAGATATACTTGAGTTTTAGCAAATCATCGAGAATTTATCCACCACAATTTAAACTACATCTGTCTGACCTCTTGGCTGACAAAAAAGAAAAAAATATAGAGCAATGTGCATTTTGTTATTGAGTGATTTTCTTGTAAAATTATTTTCACTATTAAAACTCATAGCTTTTACTTCAATATCTTACAATGCATAAATTTAATTGATAAGGAACATTTAAGAAATAATGACATATAAAAACCAGTTGATAAAAAAACGTGAAGTAAAAAGTTAAGTTTTATATATCATAAGACCAAATTAATATGTTAGATATGAATAATGACAACTTTTATTAAAATCATAGCATCTACATTCATATCTTACGATCGGTATTTAATTAGAAATAAACTTTTGGGAACCAATGATATCATATGAAAAGAACAATTGAAAAAGAGCAAGAAATGAGAAAAAGTTAAGTTTCATATTCTAAGACAAAATTTAAAATGTGAGATATGAATAATAATTATCAATAATAATAAGAATCTCTCCTAGACTTCTCACTGCCTGGAAACGAATATATTTAACATTGAAACAACCAACGTTGAAAGAAACTTGCTATTCTATTTGGATAAAATACGTCGTTAACTCGTGCTATTTTTTTTTAAACTAATAAAAATCATTAATTAAACGAAATAATTCTTACCAGATGTCTAATAGGATTGAACCATGATCTGCAGAACTATTGGGTTTATATTTTATGTAATATTATTTCTTCATCCACATGGACGAAATTATGTTTAACGAAACGCCAACTAGCACCTTTCACGTCAAAAAGGAAGAAATCAAAGCCAATCGCCCTACGCTAGTACACTCCGACAGCGCATGCTAATTATCCAATTATTGATTCTTTGAATATTCCGGTCTTTCAACGAGTTTTTAAATTTTAAATCGTGCCTCGTAAGCCGATACCGTGACAGTATTTAATTTGTTGTTAAATTATTTAGATTTATTTCAAAGTGTGAAATTCACGTTACATATACCAAATTCCTCGGCCATTTTCTTAAATATTTCTATCTAGAACATACATCTTCAGCTGTGAATTTGTTATCAGTAACAAATATGCCGAAACAATATGCTGGCAAGTCATGAGAAGGGGGTTGAGCTGCTATAACATAGGCATAAATCGATTTCATGACGGAGTTAAAAAAGGATTTATTTTTCTTAGCGGATGTGGCCACGAATTTTTATCTTTAATTGTTATGCCGTTTTCTGAAAGCAAAACAAATCCGACCACAATGCTAGTGTTACTATTATATTCCATTTTATTCTTTACGCGAGTTGCATCCTTTGCTATCCAGATTATCTTTGCTAAATTTCTTTTTTCTGAGTATGATGATAAACCTATAAAATAAAATTCTGCCGCTTCAATTACTGTTCGAATATCGGCAACAAATATGATAAGAGTAGTTATGGAGGGAACAGCTTTTGGTATAATATAGAGTATCATAAAAGATCCTACCCCCTACGTTAAATACGTAAATAGTACATTTCTTTATTGCAGAATCAAAATAGTGTTATCTACTTTGCGATTCTAATGGTAATTGTATAAAACCCCGTTGAGTTTCAAAAGACAGCACTTTTCGAACCGCAATATTTTATTCATCAACGTGGGTAACACTAACAACGGAACGTCAACGTTCTTCTTCTAATAAAAAATTGAGCACGCAAATAACACGCTTTAATCGTGACATAGTGCATCATTGAATAATTAATACCTCAAGAAACAGTTCAGGTGGGGTATACCATTCACAATTTTCCATAATTTTTCACGCAGGTAGACGAAGCAAAAAGCACAAACTTATTGCAAATTGACACAATGATTTAATTAAATGACTTGCTAGATTCTCTTATATTTGCCCTGGTTTTCACAAACCTATTTTTATTATTCATAGACATACCACATTGATTTAAACAGGAAATGTACACAAGGTCGCAACTATTATTGTTAATATTGTGGCTATAATTCCGTTTATGTAAGTATTATTTGAACAAATGTTGAAAATTGGCGTGCAAGATATTCTGCAGGTTATACTTAAAACTATGAAGTGTTTGCAATTCCAATTCACGGAAAATGATTAACAATGACGTAGTTGCTAATTTTGAAACTATACGACAGTGACGTAATTAATATCAAATTTACAGTGATCTCACAAACGTATTTTTGGTTTCCATAGACATACCACAATGACACAGGAAATGTTCAAAAGGTCGCAACTATTATTGTTAATGCTATGGCTAGAATTTCGTTAATGTTAGTATAATTTGAAATATTGTTGAAAATTGACGTGCAAGATATTCTAGAAACATAACGTAGTAAATAATAATAAAACGACACGACAGTGACGTAGTAAATATCAAATTGACAGTGGTGCAGTGATGATAAAAAAATGTCGAGGAAAAAGATGAAAGTCAATATTAGAAACACTCATAACGAATTGAACAAAATGGAAAACTTTTTCCAGTATGGGCACCTGAAACAAGAACTACTCTACTCTCAGAGTTGTATGAAAGAAAAATTTTTAAAAGAGTAGACCGTAGATTTTGTTTCATTGGCGCCCAACGTGGGGCGCCAATGAAACAAAAGCTACTCTACTCGCAGGGTTGTATGAAAGAAAATTTTTGAAAAGAGTAGACCGTAGATTCGTGCCAAACTAAGAGTGTATTTCGAAATAACAAAGCCAGTTCTCAAAGCTTTGTTATCTGTAGGATATGTAGATAGAAAATTTTATATGGAAGTTATAATGACAAAAAACGAGGAAATGAAAATAAGGGCGCTACTAACTTTGGTTCCTAAACAAAGTTAGAAAGATTCAAATACACAATCAGCCAACTTTTAACTGATGTTACTGCTTAAAAGAGGAATTATTTAGTAATGCTGAAAGCCATGTTCCTGTCTAGTAAATAATACAAGTATTTAAAAACATATATGAATATAATGATACAAAAATGCAATAGGTGTTAGTAAACTATTATATAGTGAATACTTATATGTATAATACAGAAATTTTGAGTCGTAGAAGTAGGTGAAGCCTTTTTATGACCACAAAGAACTTATCTGGAAATTCTGAAGGCATTTATGTTGGTCACTCCATTCACTCCAGGTCAAACTTGAGTTCTCTGGTGAACTGAACGCTTAGGAAAATTCTGCCCAGGTATTACTGATTTCCGTTAGTTTTACTGACCCTAGAAATTGTGTCAGTTAGATAGTCTGATTCCCAAAAATTATAATCACATAGGGATGTGTGATCCCGGAATTACGCAGTGATCCAGCTGATTCTCCTGCCAAGATGTTAATTTATAATTCTATAAAATTGACCCTGGCACTTTCCAATTACTGCACAATTCCTTCGATCTCGGCAAATTCTCAAAATTCTCTCCCGTTGAAGTCAGAAATCCGATATCGATAACCCTTCCTTTGCCCGAATAGACTTTACGACTATTCCACCACAAAGGAATTTTCGATTAAATTTAAAAGTAGTTTTATTTCACATTTAAACTGGAAATACGTGACATGTATTCCACCAAAAAATTAAACTTCTTTGAGAAATTATTTAGTAAAATTATTTCTAGAAATGTTAACAGCAAAGTTAACGTTTCAGACCCTCGATGACTAAACTTTCTATTGTAGGGGGATCTTCGATCCCCACACGTTTTCAATATAAATATTTACTTTGTATTATTTAAATTAATCCAGTTCAAGAAAGTATGTAGTGTGCCACTTGTGGAGAAAAGTACTTTTCTCACTTGCGAGAAAACGTGTGCATTGTGTGTAACATCTGGCAAACAGTTTCTTCTGATTGATATTCCACAGTATACTATTCCTCTATCAATACTACATTGTTGAAGCTAAAAAGACCAATAGCAGCAAAATATAAAGCAATAGATAATTGATTCTGTTAATAATAATAATTACAAGTGGATGAATTTTCAAGAACTTATATTACATTTTGACAGACACATTGACAACTATACGTTATACCGATTTGCAGAAACGACCAAACAACCAAACTCGTAACTATTAACTACCATCTTCATAGGTTTGACATACATCAATTCATATCGTTATCAAATATTTTATAATTTTTCTCACATTTAATTACAGTAATTCAAGATTATATTTTTTTCTAAATTAATGGAACCCCTCTTTAACAAGTGGCTTAGTAAGTATGTCTGCCAATGGGTTCGTTTCATGGGTATGAATTAACAAGTGAAATCATATCAGAAGGATTAAGAATAGGTAACATATATTTTCCTATGATAACGATATGTATCTCAAAAAGTTATAAATATCTTCGAAAATTAGATTGATACTTTTTATTAGATTCCAATAAGTCGACCAATGGCATATTCCCTTGTTGCCATAGAGAAAATACTTGACTTTCCAAGTTGATTGAGGCAAAGTGAAAGTCGACTAGAAGAATTTGACAATTGACATCAATATCCACAACCAACCTCAAACAGATATCATCGTCGCCGACTTTTTAGTTGTTTGAGTTATAATAGTGCTATTCAAAACGACAATCGATTACAATCATTTCCTGTCATTTAAAAAACAGCATGTTCAACAATACATTTTCAATATCAATCGATTACTTTGATTATAATCGGTCTAAAATTATGATGCTATTGAGAACAATCGTAAATCGGAAGCATGTGATTGGTCATAAAATTCAAATAAACTACTGTTTGTCTATGGGTTATGTGATGTGAGTGATATTTTGCAATTGTATATTACATTTTTAGTTGACAGAACAGCTTCTATAAACTTAAACGTGATTTAACTAAATGAACTTGTGAAAAGTGTGAAATACTCGTGAAATGAACCAAAATAATGATGAGGTTATGTCAATATTGATTTATTTCATTCGTAAAACGACATGACAAATGACATATTTTTTTGGCCGTTCAACAAACATCAATCCGTTTTCGATTTCGATTATAAACAAAATCGGAATCAAGATCGAAGTGTTGAATAGCACTATTATTTCATAGTATAAAGTGTGCTTCTGTTTTATTGGTGTTTAAAAGACATATTTAAAATGGATCCAGGTTTCACCAAAGCTAATTTGACAGATCTTCCTCAAGTGGATGTGGACATGGTGTCTCAGTACACTCGAACTCCCCTAAATAGTAGAAAAATAAGCGATCCGGTACTTAATCTAGTTCGGAATTCTGGGGTAACGCAATTTGTGTATGTATGTTACTTTACATGTTTTCCAAACAACTCAACCTACATGGAGAACATTTAATTTCCATTATACATACATTCTACATCATATTTTCTATTTTGAACGCATCATCACTGCAGTTCAAAATATATATTTCCAAATTTCATTGACAACGCGAGAGTTACCCTTTTTAATAATAGGCGCCCGATTAGGAGAACATTATTTGAAACAGTACGTTTTGTCTAATATACACTTTTCTCACTAAAATTCCAAGAATTCAAATAACATGACAAATTCTTAATATCCCTCTTAAAACACCGAAGGCATCCCAAATTCAGTAAAAATCTATCTCGCCTATTATAATTTCCGATACCTAGCCAGTTCAACCGCATATCATATGTATCGACTGCGATGCATGGTTCGTCCTCCACCAGAACGTCAAAATTCTAGACACATCTTCTAATACAATTTTCATTCGATAAATCTCTCAACTGTCTACAATTATGTGTAGGAGCATCATCAGTATATGAATCATTGCTCATAGAACTACAGTTAGGATTTAGGTAAACATTTTTGATATCCCCCTGTAATTTTTACTTTTCTTCCCTACCTATCGAATATGCGAGAAAAGTATTGGTTTACCCCAAAAAATGTCGGAATTCTGAAAAAAAATTTTGAGTTATTTTTGGGTTTTCAATCAACAACAACACGAAAAAACGGTTTTTAGAAAAAAATCCTGTTTGTATGTCGTCGTCGTCGTCTTCGGCCACTTCTCCTTACATGTCTTGTTAGCACGATACAGCCTCCGGAGTGCAATAAGTCACCAATTTCACGATGGAATATTGTTAAGGACATGTCACAGATGAACCCTATCGATTTTCAGCTCACCGGAGCCAGTACAACGGGTGCTATGGTACTTGAAGTACAGCATTTTGTAATTTTTTAAAAAATTTCAGTTTGTTAGCACGATACAGCCTCCGGAGTTCAACAAGTCACCAATTCTATGATTGAATATAGTTCAGTACATCTCACTGATAAACCCTATTGATTTTCAGCTCACCAGTGGCAATACAACAAGTGCTACAGTACTTTAAGTACGATATTTTTGTCATTTTTGGAGAAGTTTCAGTTTGTTAGCACGATAGCAGTATAAACAAGTGACCAATTTTATGATTGGATGTTGTTCAGAGCGTCTCAAAGATGAACCCTATTGATATTCAGCTCACTAAATCCAGTACAACGGGTGATATGGTACTTGAAGTAACAAATTTTTGTCGTTTTTGGAGAATTTTCAGTTTGTTAGCTCGATACAGCCTCCAGAGAGTATACGACTGATCAATTTTATGATTGAATATTGTTCAAGGTATCTCAAAGGTGTATCCTATTGATTTTCAGTTGAGTAGAGCAAGTACAGCGGGTCCTATAAATCGAGGTATACGAAATTTTTGGATATTTTTGGAAAAATTTCAGTTAGTTAGCACGATACATCCCCCGAAGTGTATACAAGTAACAATTTTATGATACAATATTGTTCAAGGCCACAGATGCGGAAAAGTTAGTTTTAATCTTTAAAACCGTTTGTTTTCTAACATTATTCTGATTGTATCTTTTAGTTTTTATTTGTTCATGCTAACTTAGTTGTGGTATTTCTCTATTATTTTTAACTACATATCCTCGACAAACTGGTTTTAGAAATTTTTCTATTCCTTAACAATAGTCTAATCAAATTATCTTATCACGTTTAACACATCATTATATTTAAACTAATGTTCAATTTAAATTAGTGGCGCGTTTGAATTGAAGGTTGGACCAAATTTAATGAAGTTATAAACAATTTGAATTGTTTTATTCTATCGTTCAGAATTGATATTCATCAAGTAAAAGCCTCATCTATTCAATTTTATCTTATCTCATAAATAAACAATATTTTACGGCGTTTCAAGTACTTTAATTAGATTACTTGCCAGATTCTCTTATCTTTGCCCGTGATTTGACATATTTTTATTCTTCATAGACGTACCACATTGAAATAAACAGGAAATATTCACAAGGTCGCAACTATTATTGTTAATGTTGTTGCTACAATTTTGTTTATGTGAGTATTATTTGAACAATTGCTGAAAATTGGCGGGCAAGATATTCTACAAGTAATACGTATGAACTTATTAAATGTTTTCAATATCAATTCACAGCAGATGATTATTGATGACTTAGTAACTAATATTAAAACGACACGACAGTGACGTAGTAAATATCAAATTGACAGTGACGCAGTTACTATAAAAGATTGAAAAAATGTTAAGGAAAAAGATGAAAGTCAATTTTAGAAACACTCATAACGAATAGAGAAATGTGGAAAACTATTTCCAGTATGTTGACACTCGATGACAAAACTTTTTTTCATGGTGGATCCTACAAGTTTTCAATATAAATATTAACTTTGTATTCTTTAAATTTATCAAGTTCTAGAAAGTATATAGTGTGCCACAAGTGGAGAAAATTACTTTACTAGCTTGTGAGAAAACTTGAACTTTGCCCACTTGTTGTACGACAACTACTCATGTGCCACTTTGCTCACACCACATACATTTCTATGGAAAATCAACAAATTTTCCAGTAGGGTGATTCTCGATGTCTAAATTTTTATATATAACAATTTACTTGTATTCTTCAAATTTGTGCAGTTGTAGAAAAAGCATAGTGTGCAACATGTGGGAAGAAGTTTCTCCAGATTGATGTTACACAATATACGATTCCTCTACATTGTTGAAGCTAAAAAGACCAATAGCGGCAAAATATAAAGCAATTGATAATTGATTCTGTTGAAACAAATAATTATAAGTGGATGAATTTTAAAGAACGTTTATTACTTTTTGATTGACACATTATACTGACATGCATAAACGATTAAACAACTAAACTGCTAACTATTAACTACCATCTTCATATATTTAACAATCAGCAATTCAGATCATTATAAAATATTGTATTGTCTATATTTTCAACACACCTTCTCAATAAAATATTTTATAATTATACTCACATTTAATCACAGTAATTCAAGAACACATTTTTTTCTAAATTAATGGAACAACTCTTTAGCAAGTGGCTTAGTAAACATGTCTGCCACTTTCAATTCAATCAAGCTCGATTATACATTCTGCATTTTTTTCTCGAATACAATGATATTTATTATCAATATGTTTCAAATGTTTATAACGTTCAGAATTTTTAATCCAACATGGTACACTTACTGCCATAGTTAATGCTACAGATCGTGCTTCAGTTGAGGACAATGAAATGTAGGCTTGTCTTTCACATGACAAAGAACACATCCAAAAACTTTAAAACAAGTTCCTGAAGTAGATTATCCGTGATTACAATTTCCTCCCCAGTCAGCATCAACGTAACAACAATAAAATCATTTTCATAACATTTATAAATTAGATCAAAATTAAACGTAGCTTTTATATAACGGAAAATAATGTTCAAAGCTTTGTTTAGTTGTCCAATAGTATTTACTTGATAACGAATTGGAAGTGATACTGATGTACACAAATCAGGTTTATATCCAGAAAGAGCATAAAGTAAATTCCTTACATTTATTTTCTGGCGAATTATCCATTTAATAATTAATTAATAAATCAAATTTAAATTATTGATCCTTCGGAGATAACAGTTGTTAACACTCAGTCTCATTGAATATTTCAAACATGTTCTCCAAATATTTACTCAGGTTTATTATAGTAATTCCCTGATCAATATTTTGTTGAATATAAATTTCAGAAAATTAGATACAAAACCTAAATCATTCGCATAATTTTAAAAAAACAATATACATATAATGGGGCATCGGGGGTGGTAAGCGGGGTGTGACCCACCGCAATTTTTACAAGAAGGGTAGTTTGTCTCAGGGCAATTGACGGATTTTTGATTAGATGTATCACAGGAAGGACAGACCGGCTTGGCTCTGCATGTTTCAGCAAGGTGGCATGTGCTGGAGCGTCAGTTGCAGTATTTTGATACTGTAGGAGTGGTTTGGAGGTGTTGGAAGTATCACACTAATGTTAGAGGTCATGGAGTCTAATGCCCTTCGATAGAGTGATGTGGTGAGCCCTTTCGGATCCATTCGAAACAACGAAATGGGCGAATATAAGGATTTGGCGATGATTCGCCAGGCTTTGGATAGGAGGACATTGAGAGGTTTGGGGATTTCCTCAAATTCGTTGTCGGAAATGGATTGGTTTACATTCCTGCAGACCAGGGAAAAGGTGGATTTTCGGGATTTTGAATGCGATCTAGATTGGGGAGAGAGATTTAGCCGAATTATGGTGACATTCTGGTCACCGGTGGCGTTACGGATATTTTTAGCCTCGTAAGGAGTATTGGATGGAATTTTCAGAAGAGCTGTTCTGTTCGGGTTCACCTTCCAGAAGGAGATATATCCCCTCAACAGCTCTTTGATTTTGAGAAGGTTAAATAGCTTCCTTCGCGAAACGTATTTGGGTAGAAGGTTTCGGATATTTAGGGTTTGAAGGGAGAGTTTGGATTGGGAATGTCGGATTGTTGGGTGTGTCGGGAGTGTTGTTGAGGATTTTGGATTGGTTGTTGTTGGGTTGTGAATAGGGGTGTACTTCTTCAGGTTCTCTTAGGTTTCGCACCTTCCGGGAGCTTCTTCTTATTGGTAACCTACTTCACTGGACCTAAAACACAAACTAACGGCACTTTACTACACTACTTACAATTATACGGATAATTAACATTTCCTCTAGTAGAGGAATCCTCGATGCCTTAACGTTTTCTAGAAGGGGTTGATAAATACCTATACTTTTCCCCAGTAGGGGTATATTTGATCCCTCGACCTTTTTCAGCAGGAGAAACCTCGAGGCCTGGACTATTTAGGTACGGGGGATCTTCGATAACCAGACTTTTAAGTATGGTCATACTCGATGCCAAGACTGTTTTCAGCTGGGAGATCCTCGATGTCTACACATTTTCTATATAACTATTTACTTGTATTCTTTGAATTTGTGCTGTA
Organism: Galeruca laticollis; assembly: GCA_963921935.1. Taxonomy (NCBI): domain Eukaryota; kingdom Metazoa; phylum Arthropoda; class Insecta; order Coleoptera; family Chrysomelidae; genus Galeruca; species Galeruca laticollis. Next base: position 37,512,793 of record OY998179.1, on the reverse strand, counting down.
GTAGATGAAGTATAGTGTGCAACATGTGGGGAAAGTGAAACCATTATTCACTTGTTTTCTATGAATGTGTGCTGTTGTAGAAGACGTATAGTGTGCAACATTTGGGGAAAGTTGAAATTTCCCCACTTCTTGCAAAAAATATTGTAATCATTTATTAGGAGATGTTGACATTATTTCGTTTTGAAATTATGATTTCCGAAACACCCGGTCGGTGGTTAATTTCTATTGCTCAATAATAATTCCACTAATCTGAGAAGAACAATCAGCATTACGCAGATGAAAGTGTATGCAGTGATTATCCTGTAAGTATCAATTTCCTATTTTTCTTTGATGAGCATTGCAAGAGATAATTTTTACTTAAAGGAGATAACAGAGAATGCCTATATTACAGAAGCATCACATTTATCAGTACATTGTCCAAAGTAGACGCCAGAGTTTTGGGCAAAATACTGAGAGGCCAAGTGTAACATACATTAGAAGAAGATCAGATGACATTCAGACCAAATAGGGGCGCACCTGTCGCGAAGTTTATTATGAGACAACTAGTAGAAGAATTATTAACCCACACTTAAAAGGGTACAAGTATAAGGATTAGGTGAAGTAAATTTATTTCTATATAAGGTCAAGCTATTTTTTCTATGCTACGCCAATGTGCAATCATTTTATTATAGAAACATATGAATATCCTTACTACTTCAGCATCTATTCATTGTCATTTTATGTAACTATTAATATGGGTGTTGATGCGGAAACAGTACAATTTTGGGTCGATCAAATGATGACCAAAAAAGGCATTAGTAAATACAGTGTGGAAACATCGGGGTCGTCGGCCAATGGAGACGGTTATGTATGCGAAATTAATTTTGTTAAAGTTGTTTGTGAGTTAGGAAATGACGAAAAAAAAATTTTTGATATTGTCATAAAAGTTGCTACAGTTAATGACGATGTGAGATCAAATTTACCTATCATGGACATGGATCGGAGGTATGTATATCAATTCTATTCTCACTTTCAAAATATACACTGTTTCACAATATAATAATTATTTTAGAGAAACCATGATGTATACCGTTGTCTTCCCTGAAATCGAAAAGTTCCAAAATGAAAACTCTATAGAAAATCCGTTTGTGAACTACGCCGAATGTGACAGCGTTTTCACAGCAGCTAAAAAGAGAGCTTTGTTGTTGTGTAACTTGAAAAGCATAGGTTACTCTATTCACGATAGAATGGTACCGCAAAATTTGGATCATATAACATTGGTCTTCAGAAAGTGCGCTCTGTGGCATGGATCAAGTATAGCTTTGAGATTGAAAAAGCCGGAAGTGTTTGGGACAATAACTAAAGGTAGGCTGAATAGTAATTGCGTTTTTTCGGTACAAAACATATAAACAGATAATTCAAAATCTTTTATTTTTTTCATTAAAATTGTATTTTCAACCAGAAATTAGCCTGCAGAACATTCTCTATATTCACAACGTATTTTGTAGAGGATAACCGTTGTTTTTACTTCACCATATTTATAATATATATATATATATATATATATATATATATATATATATATATATATATATACATATATATATATATATATATATACATATATATATATATATATATATATATATATATATATATATATATATATATATATATATATATGAATATATGAAATATAACAGTGGAAAACCCCAAAAGAACCAAGGAGGAAGCAATGAAAGTTCTTAGTTAGCTTCTTAAGTAAATGCCTTTATTCCAAGTTCAAGCTTTCGTTTGTAATTACAAACTTCATCAGGATTGAACTAAAAAATATATGGAGAACACTCCATTACAAATACGTATAAGTTAATTATTATTACACTCACCAGAATCAGCATTAAAGCTCTAAAAATCTAGCGAACACATGGCTAAAAGAGGTGTATGGAGAGATAACCTCACATTTGGAAGTAATAAAAACTGACTTTAAAAACTAATATGAAAATGGTAAAATATGTATCTGAACATGTTCAAAATCAAAAATACACGTGAACTACTGTCAACATTATTAAAAATTTACTTAAACATAGAGGATGGGTAATGATTGACATTAAACTATTTCTCTGCAACTACTACTAATCAGGAAATGGAGAGAGCAGAACTACACATATCAAAAATTGATTGATGTCATTTTTCTAAATTTGGAGTAGTTCTGGTGTAATTATGCCAACTATCAGTAATTTCTTCTATACTATATACATTTAAATTGAATTCAATGGTTAAGTATTTCTGGCCAACCTATTTTTCTTAGTAAGTTGTTGTAGCAGTAAGTATGTATACATTAAACTTAAGCCATCTACGTCTTTTCTGTGGTTGAGAGTATTTCTGCATTCACTAATGTAATACATCTCTAATATCTTTCGCTGAAATAGATTATTTTCTGAGTCAAGGATAATAGCATTTCCGTACTGTACTCTGTGGTCATTCTGGTTTACATGTATACTAAGGCTAGTGGCCTGTGGTTAGTTTTTACAGTCGCTTTTATGCAAAGCTAATCTCTTTGATAATTTTTAGCCAGTGTGCCCTATATATAACAACCCACATTCACAAGGGATACCATATACGACGCCAGACTTTTGCAATGTTGGTGTTTTATCTTTTAAGTTAGAGTAGAATAGATTAAGTTTTTACAATTGTAGTTAGCTACTACTATGTTATAATTTGAAAACAACCTTATCAATGAAGGAGACAAATTGTAACAAATTGTCGAATTATAACATAGTAGTAGCTAACTACAATTGTAAAAAACTTAATCTATTCTACTCTAACTTAAAAGATAAAACACCAACACTACAAAAGTCTGGCGTCGTATATGGTATCCCTTGTGAATGTGGGTTGCTATACATAGGGCACACTGGCCAAAAATTATCAAAAGAGATTAGTTTTGCATAAAAGCGACTGTAAAAACAAACCACAGGCCACTAGCCTTAGTATACATGTAAATCAGAATGACCACAGAGTACAGTACGAAAATGCTATTATGCTTGACCATAAAAAAGACGTAGATGGCTTAAGTTTAATGTTTACATACTTATTATACTATTCTACTCTAACTTAAAAGATAAAACACCAACATTGCAAAAGTCTGGCGTCGTATATGGTATCCCTTGTGAATGTGGGTTCTTATACATAGGGCACACTGACCAAAAATTATCAAAGAGATTAGTTTTGCATAAAAGCGACTGTAAAAACAAACCACAGGCCACTAGCCTTAGTATACATGTAAATCAGAATGACCACAGAGTACAGTACGAAAATGCTATTATCCTTGACCACAAAAAATACGTAGATGGCTTAAGTTTAATGTAATTAATTGCAACAACAACTTACTAAGAAAAATAGGTTGGCCAGAAATACTTAACCATTGAATTCAATTTGAATGTATATAGTGTAGAAAAAATTACTGAGAGTTGGCATAACTACACCAGAACTACTCCAAATTTAAAAAAATGACATCAATCAATTTTTGATATGTGTAGTTCTGCTCTCTCCATTTCCTGATTAGTAGTAGTTGCAGAGAAACAGTTTAATGTTAATCTTTATCCATCCTCTTTGTTTAAGTAGATTTTTAACAATGTTGACAGAAGTTCACGTGTATTTTTGATTTTAAACAAGTTCAGATACATATTTTACCATTTTCATATTAGTTTTTAAAGTCATTTTTTATTACTTCCAAATGTGAGGTTATGTCTCCATACACCTCTTTTAGCCATGTGTTCGCTAGATTTTTAGAGCTTTAATGCTGATTCTGGTGAGTGTAATAATAATTAATTCATACGTATTTGTAATGGAGTGTCCTCCATATATTTTTTAGTTTAATCCCGATGAAGTTTGTAATCACAAACGAAAGCTTGAACTTGGAATAAAGGCATTTACTTAAGAAGCTAACTAAGAACTTCCATTGCTTCCTCTTTGGTTCTTTTGGAGTTTCCCACCGTAATATTTGTTATATAGTTGCCAGTACCCCGTTACTGTCCTCCTGCTATATATATATATATATATATATATATATATATATATATATATATATATATATATTAATATGGAATATTGTGTGTGTGTGTGTAGAGAACAAGTAATGAATGCTGTAAAAACCATGCATATACTTTACCTGAACTTTGATATGTCTTATCAGAACATCTAAATCAAAAGTAATTGACATAAATCTTTTAAAACGTCAATAAAAGCAAGTTCTAGAACAAAATAGATCATTACGAACATATCCTACGTTCCACAAAAATATCAATAGTAAATAATTTATTCTACACAAAAAAAAACAAATTTGGAAAAGGACAATCAAAATAATTTAGCAATACAATCAAAACAAATGTAAAAAGCTCGCTTAAAAAAACGAACATTCACTAAATAAATCAAAAATCAACAATGCCAAATATAACATAAGAAAAATATCAAATTAATTGCAAAAAGCATATGAAAGGTTTGATTATAAACAGTTGTGAAAACCTCCTGTACATATTAACAAAACCTCCTGTACATTTTAACAATATGATATTTAAAAAGTAGAATAAGGCAATCATTCAAAATGAATAACAAAATATCGCGTGTTGTGAGAAAAGTTGGTTGCTACGGTTTTTTGGAAGTTTGTTGGGGGAGAATTTTTTGAAAGACGTCAGATTGAATAGAAAAATAAGACTGGACATTTTTTCTTAAACGATATAAGAGAGCATAAGAAAATAAAAATAAAAGGAAGCTGAGAATACACAACAGAAGTGATCCATGTATTAGTAGTATTTACCAAGGTGATAAGCAAAAACTATAAAAACTCATTGAAGAAAATATCACTGGAGCAGACACATATCAAAAGATATTTATACAGAAACATTTACAAGTCTGTTATGTAGTTTGCAAAGTCGTTTACAACAACCAAATACTTTTAAAAGAAAATCTAATTCAAATAAAACTACTGAACTGTCAATCCTATACGATAAACTTCAAATTTCAATTCGACAAACTCAGTGATTATATAAACACATTGAAAACTTTATATAGTCCATAATTAAGTTATTAGTTTATTTCAATTTATTAGTTTATTTTAATTCAATCACAAGACACATATAAATACTGAATGTTATATACTTGATATCGAACTGAAATTTCATAAAATATTGACAGATATTATTGATGTATATTCTTGATGAATAAGAGGTGTCTACTACACCAGTATCGTGAAGATAAGTCAAAATTTATGAAATTTTCAGATTCTACACTTCAAAACTATATAAACTTTGAAACATTTACATTTAATGTTTTTTGCAAGTTATTTTGAATAAGGGACAAAAAATCTATTGAATCTTTACAATTTTTTTTAAACACAATATCTTTGTTACGTTCAAAATTAGAAATTTGTAACTAGCTTTCAAGAATCGTCCGAGTGGATTAAGAGAATTTCATGCATTGGCGTACCGTCTGAGCTGAGCTATTAAAACATAATGAAAAGGGTAAGGTATTACAAAATGAAGGTTCAAGTATCTAGCCAGGGCAAATCTGTAGTTGTTATCTTACTCAATAAACAATAAATTAATTGATCATTCATCAGTATATCATAATATATGTACAGGGTGGGCAAATAAGTGAGGTAAGTATAGAGGCTTCCCCTACTGAAAAGCATGGACATCGATAATTGCCTACTGTAAAAATTCTAGGCATCGAGGATCCCCCTACAGATCTGGAATGAGAGTGATTGTTGAAATTGTTTGATATATTGATTCTTATTGAAAGGAGAATATTTCTCAGACTTTTCATTGGCAAATTCCATGAAGTTGAATGATCTAATCCGAAATGAAGCTTTGGCAGATTCGTTAACTTGTTCGAATCGTATAATTTAAGATTTGTTTCATTTAAAAAAAACTCTTTCAAATTATAGGTATGTCTAACTTGCTTGGGAGTGTGGTTGAAGCAATAAACTTGACATCTGCAATGAAGAAATGGATTCAAAGAGTAATCCATACTTTGGTAAGACGAGGCAATACACGGGCAGCCAAAAAACTTGAGAATATCGATGATGATATCTCATATATACTAACAAAAATGACGATGACTGATGATAAAGATCCATCCAATGAAGCTGTTATTGTACATGGCGATTGTTGGAATAACAACATGATGTTCAAATACGAGGTAAGTTGGTTGTGTTGTTCAAAAATTTGGCAAACTCTACCCCTATTGTATCCCAAAGGTAAGCCTGCATTTTTCAATGTGAGTACATTTTAGCATTCATTTTCAAATATATTCTTGAAAAGTCTATTTGAGGTGTAGAAAATTATTGATAACTAAAAACTACTACAAAAAAACACATTTTCACTTTTTTTGGAAAAACATAGGTACATATGAAATAAAAATCTCAAACACAAAATGTCCTAAAAATTGTCTTGTGAATAGATAATAAGATAAATTCACTGTAAGACTAAATCAGTCCAAAGACCTCTTCGCAAGGTAAGAATAGGTGACGCAAGTACACCCCTTATGAAAGATGTGATATCAAATCATATGATATATAGATGAATGCTGTGTAAAACGGGATACTTAGTGTTCTAGGTCTCATAACTTTTCGAATAAAGCAATCCTGGAGACTATTTTTTTGGCTCCAGTTTCAGTTATTTATTGGCTTTTGATTGGTAACATTTTTTATGCAAAAACAAAAGCCACATGAGAAATAAATATGTATGATAAAAAAGTAGCAAGTATCCCGTTTAATGCACCTAGTCGGATAAAACGGGATACTTAAGCTTTCATAGTTTCTATAAGGTTTAATCCCCAGCAAGTCAGACAAAACATGTTGATTATTGGAAAATTATTATTATGCTCAACAATATAAAAGGAAATGTTAACAATAGTACCTTATACATCAAGGTGGTGAAGACTATTATTAACGACCGAGCACCATAGTTATTTCGCGAGGGGCTTTTCCCCGAGCGGAATAAGGTGCGAGGTTTATAAATGTCTTCACCACCGTGGGGTATATACATTTTTTCCCACTACTAGCCAAATTTAAGACAAAATTCAAAAATAAAAAAATTCTTATAAAAGTCATGTACACATTAATCACACAGCAATAGAATATCATTATTCCTATAGTTTATAATCACCAATATTAACTGCAACGAATTAACGAAACCAATTATAAGATCACATCCAAACATTTCTCAAAACGTGGTTTATGTTTTACTTTCAACTTTGGACAATTACAGCGGTAGTGCGTTCACAACACTTGGGTATAAAGTGAGCATTCATAAAACATATAACATATACTTCACCGAAGAGAAAGTTTTATATTGTTTGTCTATGTACTTCACACTCTACACCACAGCGTTCACAAAGAACCACGAGAATCGACGAGAGTGCACTCCTAGTTCCCCGCTTGCTATCGGAGAAACTATTACCCTGATATGCGCAATTCGTATAATATGTACAATGTACACATGTTCTTGTTTATAGAGCTTAAGGCACCGGTAATCGATATTTTGTTGGACAAGGTTAGCTGCCAGTTCCTATCAACATAAGATTTTCAAATTCCACTGAAGATAATGTTGAAGGTAAAAACATTCCTCAATTCACGTTTTTTCTGCTATTAACGGAAAATTAACAACACATTTCAATGTCAAAATCAAATTTTGATAGTGTCGATCTACAAATAGTTCAAATTGATTTCTTCCTAGGCGCTTACTCCATCATCTGACACTGACACTGTTTTCGCTACTCACCTCATCCATTTATTATGAACACACTCCTTATGTCATTAGAAATTTTTGGCTGAGCGCGAATTTTAAACTAATGGCAGTTTTATTGAAATAATTTTATCTTGTTAGGTTATTTCAAGCAGTAAGTATGTTAAAGACAATCTCCTGGGTATACAAAATTATGTTGCACTAGTTTTTGTCAAGCTATTATCCCTGAATTCTCAGAACATTTGAATTTGTCCATTATTGACCTAGGTTAACAATAGAAAAAATTATTAACCACTAATAGAGAAATTCTACTTCTCAAATGGCTAGAAGACGCAATAATTGTCAACTTCACAACTAGTAGTGAAAAAAACAAATTATTAAATTATGTCACTAACAGAAGTCACAGGTAAAAACTTCGTCTTTGTCTTCCCCCAGTCCCGCACAAGTTTCACGGGCACAGCCTTCTCAATGTTGGCACCTTAACCAACCTTCTTCTTTAGAGTTAAAATAATGTTATAAAATAGTTTATAGCATTTAGTTCATTCAATTACCAGTATCAGTTCAACGCATTTCATCTCTATCAGTAGAGTCTGTGTTTTTTTGATTTTATATGGTGTGCTTAAAAAATAAGACAGTTCGGTTTTTGTTGTAAAAGCAAATATTGGGATGGATATTCCTCTTTAATTGGTATGATTATATACCTTTTTATTAATTAAAGCAATATAAAAAATCTACAATCTACTAGACAAGTATTTTATATTCTAATATATATGACATTACAATACTGACACTTCTTATTCAACCGACTAGATTATATCTAGTCAACGCCATAGAACACTAAAGTAATAAATTATTTCAAATTTACTTCTTCAACATCGGCGATAAGTGTAACAGTGACTGCCATCCATATTAAAAAAAATTCCTTTTTCGATTGTAAAAAGTTACAAAATACTCGCAGTACAGTAAATTGTCATAATGATTGAAAATATTCATCAACCATTTATTTCCTCTACTTTGAGGAAGTTGGGAGGGATTACTGTCGTTCCAATGCTAATTTCTTACATCTATCCATATCGAAAGATTGGTAGGTAAGAACAAATTTAAGTTCTCTAGTGTTTTGGTTTAGGAGGTTAGCCCATCCCGTTCAAATAAAGTTCGCTGCAAAGTATACAGACTACTTCTTCGCTTTCATCTTCTGCGCTGCTACTGTCTTTCTTCTTTGGGTTCTTTGCTTTTACGTCTTTTCTAGTCGGCATCTTCGTTATCTCCTAAGTTTAACTTTGGCTTCTTTGTGGGAACTCTTTTGAACATTGATTCCTCTAATTCCTCGTTATATGGTATCGATGTTAACACAGCAGTTTTACACCTTCTTCTGTCATTTAGATTCAATTTTCGATCAGAATGAGGAACTGGGACAATTTGTTATGGCATTATAACGAAATTTTGGGTGGTATGGGAACATGAAGGAGTCGAATTTGCGTAAAATGTATCTGAGGAATCGGTGTTATGCTTGTTGGCTTTCTCAGTGATGATCTCGGTAAACTACTTGGTAGTGTCCTCGGTGGTGTTCTCAGTGGTGTCCTTGGTGATGTTCTATGTGGAGAGTTTCTAAGTTCTGGTAACTGGTTATTATTTCGTTTGCATTGAGTGGGCGTATTTGTAGTCTCGGTTGGTTCAAACATCCAGTCTGGAAATATCTCTAGATTTTGTGGGTGTATCACCGTTTCTCTAAATCCGCTAACAGCGGTTTGGACGCTAGTCGCATTCATAAAAGCATTTCCGAAAAGTTTGCCTATTGGAGAAAATAGGCCTCCCTGGATGTTGTTGAATCCATCTTTGGACCTCTGAACTCTAGCACGTGCTGAGTGGTGGCATAAAACTAACGTCTAGGGGTTGTTCACGGTGTGTTGTATGCGATGAGGAGCACAGTAACACAACACCGTTATTAGTGTTTCAAATGAAACTCACTGTTTCTAGCTAATTCCACAATATAATGAAAATTGTTGAAAATTCTAAAAAATTGACAATTGTTTCGATAAATCCATATCATCGTCATAATGACAGAAATTACATTTCAGTTGATGCCTACCTGATGTTTAGTAGTTATTTTTGGCCAGACCAAGAAGTGACCTAACTTGTGATTGACTTAATATATGTTAATATAAAAAAGAAGAAGATGTGATATTACAAATATTGAAGCTTAGATATTATTAGCCCTATGGTGATATCTTGGATATCATTTTGCCAATTAAAATCAGTATAACTGTGCAATTATATAGAAAACCAGGAAAACTATATCTGCTGATCTTTACAATTATCACTTAAGAAGATATTTTATTAGTGGTGAACTTCCTAGATTAATCTGTTCATTGACAACTTCATATTGTGAGTTTTTTAAATGTCTTCTAATTTCCAATTCTTCAAGGGAATCCAGTTCTTGTTTCTTTTCACAAATATGCAGCACTTCTAGTTCTGTGTTAGGTGTCAATGAATGATTGGTGTCAAGTAGATGTTTTGCGTAGTGGGATTTATCTGGTTGTTTTAATCTGTATGCTCGTGAGTGTTCACTGTATCGGATTTCAAAATTTCTAAGGGTCTGACACTAATCATTCATTGACACCTAACACAGAACAAGAAGTGCTGCATATTTGTGAAACGAAACAAGAACTGGATTGCCTTGAAGAATTGGAAATTAGAAGACATTTAAGAAACCCACAATATGAAGTTGTTAATGAACAGATTATTCTAGGGAGTTCTCCACTAATAAACTGTCTTCTTAAGTGATAATTGTAAAGATTAGCAGATATAGTTTTCCTGGTTTTCTATATCATTGCACAGTTATACTGATCTTAATTGGAAAAATGATATCCAAGATATCACCATAGGGCTAATATTATCTAAGCTTCAATATTTGTAATATCACATCTTCTTCGTTTTTCTATTAACATATATTAAGTCAATCACAAGTTAGGTCACTTCTTGGTCTAGCCAAAAATAACTACTAAACATCAGGTAGGCATCAAATGAAATGTAACTTCTGTCATTCTGACGGTGATATTGATTTATCCAAACAATTGTCAATTTTTTAGAATTTTCAACCATTTTCATTATATTGTGGAATTAACTAGAAACAGTGAGTTTCATTTGAAACACTAATATGAGTAGATTCCACGAAGTACGGGTCGCTACAGTTTATTTCAACACCGTTATACCTAATTCTATGAATTAGATACCTAATTCTATGAATTAGCTCTTGATTCTTGGTATGAGTGCCATGGTCGTCCAGAAGCAAAAGAACGGTTTTTTTTAGAAGCGTTGAAAAAGCAATGAATTCATCGCACCAACTCAAAAAAATTTTCGCGTGCATCCATCCTTATGGATGGTAATGAGCTGTACTACCAGGGGGAGCATCATCCAACAGTTCTGGCTTCGCCCTAGCTCTTGGGAAAACGAACAAAGGTGACATGAATGCACTAGTACTCATGCTAATCTCCACTGTAACCAAAAATCCACGTTCAGTCGTTTTTTGCCGAACCCTCTCTGTTAAGAGCACTCTGTTTAATTTTCTTCACCCTTACTTCAATGGTTGTAGCGCATATTCTTTAGCAGCTTTAAGATACACCATTCTTTCCTCCCGTACCGCCTCAACAGCCTGACGCATACTGTTCTCATCCCAAGACTGTCTTTACGTTTTTCTCGTCTACTTTCCCATCGCAATTCTAGCGTGAAAAAGACATTGACGATGCTGTGTCCAGTTTTACCCAACTGTGGATTGCTAAAACATATGACTATATTTTAAGAAAAAACAAAGCAAATTCCTAATACCCATTGTCCGTAACTATAGTAAAAAACACAGTATCCTCTAAATCTACTCATCTTCAATTAAATTTGCCTGTAAACTAGAAAATCACCGTTTGAAATCACGCTAAATATTTTATTTTGACCTCACAATTCGACACATTCACCTCTTACGTCGTCTAGAGTGAAATTAGAAGTGGTAGATGACTTGCTGGACATCGGTAGGTACCTAGGTTTATCAGTCACGGTCGTAAAATAAAACAGGGTATCCGGTTTTACCAGACTATCCAGTGTTACCCAACCTACCCCTAGGGTGGTACAAGTACTATATCTACTTATAATCTTTTCAAAATTAAGGTACGCTTTGGTTGCATATTTACACATTATTCCTTATTAATATGAAATTTTAAATAGTTGATGTACTTGCACTCAGCCCTGTCTGAATAATGTTAGTGGTTGTTTGTGTTTTTCCCCATTTTCATATTATGGCATTTTGTTTTTCAGCCCGTCTTATTGAAGTACAGATAAAAAAGAGTTTTGTTTCCTTTTTAGTTCTGACCAATCAAGCGAAACAGATGTGGTTTTGCTTTGTAATACGCTTCGATAGTATAACTCGGCTGGGTCCCTTTCTTTCTAGCGTATTTTAAAAGTATAAATCGGATGGGTCCCTTTCTTTAATATGTTTCTTTATTGTGTAATTCGAATGGGGTGCTTTCTTTGTTGTGTTTTCATAGTATAAATCGGATGGAACCCTTCTTTGTTTAGGATTTAGGATTTTCAGGGATCGTGGTATGATGCGATCGTAATAACTTTTCGAACTCTATCATCCTCCAAAGTTTCTTGGAAATCGTTAGAGCCATTACAGAGCTGCCACAAATATAATTATATATATATACATATATATATATATATATATATATATATATATATATATATATATATATATATATATAGGAGATAGTCTCTGCCGACTAATTAGGTATAAAGCAACGAATATTGGGGTAACGGCAAGTTAATTAAAGAAAACTCTTCTTACTGTTTTTCTCCCAAGCTTTCGGAAACGTTTATGCCCATTATCAAGAATAAGTAAATTGAGATTGTTATAAATTGGTAGATATAATTATATTTGAATTTTTAAAAAAATTTTTTTTCAATCATAAATCATTTTCACAGATTCATGAATGTAATCATTTTCTTTATATGCTTAAATGTTTTTGGAAACAAAAGAAGAAAATAGGTTATATTTGTAATATAGGTTAATAGTTATTAGAATATTCTTCTTCTATTATATAAAACTCAACCTCAAATTATTATAGATGTCATCCTAATAATTTCTTCATAATTACATTTTATTTGAAATTATTGAAAAAATTAAAATCATTTACCTAAAATAAAATTATTTCTAAAAATCATCAAATTTTATTTATAAAGTTTTAATTATGTATAAGAATTTGAAATCTCGTTATTTTTATATCAATTGTTAGTAGATAATAATAAATATCACTCAGATTATTATGGTCACTTTTTTTGTTGATAGTATTAGGTTCTGGAAATATATGAGCCATTTCTAAGAAAAGTCTTTTTTTGGTATTTGGTTGTATGTCCAAAATATTAACAGATTCAGAATCCATAAAGTGATCATTATCAATTACATGTTCAGATAAGGCACATATTTCAGGATGTAACTCACAATCGCTCTTATGGAGACTTATACGGTTCGTTAATTTCTGACCAGTGTGACCAATATATTTTTTATCACAATTTTTGCATGGAATAGAATATATTACATTTGAAAGATTAAGATTTGAAGTTTTGTCTTTCAAATTAGTGAAAATAGACTTTATGGTTAAGCATGTTTTATTGGCAATTCTAATGTTGTTCACTGTTTTAAAAATCCTACTCAACTGTGGTGTTATTTCTTTAATGTTTGGTAAAGGTAGATAATAATTTATATTATCTGATTGGTCGTTTCTAATATTATTGTCTGCAATGTCTATAGTTGGAGAATAATTAAATAGTATGTTTTTAACTAATTTATTTGGTTAACCATTATCCAAAAATAGATGATATAAAGTTTTTAAGTTCTTTTCGTGAAAAATAGTACCTGATATTTTGGTTATTCTATTTCTCATTTGTTTGATTAAGTTAATTTCCATGGAATATTTATTGATTAAAAAATTTTATTATAGGTTTTTGTTTGATGAAATGAAAAATTATTAAAAATTTGAATTTTTCAAATACTGAAATCATACAATCAACTTCAGAGTGTATTGTTAATAATTTTTCATTTAGTCAAACAAAAACCTATAATAAAATTTTTTAATCAATAAAAAATAAGAACATTAACAAATTATATAAGCTTAGAGAGAAAGAATTTGAAATAAAACTAAATACAAGCACTAAATGGATAAAAAATCTTACTAACATTGATATTCCAAATGCCATCTTATGTTTTCTTTCATTAGGTCCTAAATTTAGTATAGAGCCAATTCTAGGAAAAGATATTCAAATAAAACATTTACTAGCAGAGGTTGAATATATTACATCACAAACTTCAGACGACCATTTAAAAAAAATTAATAGCAAAATCAACAAATATAGTTACAAATCAAATAAACCAAAAACCAAATAATTTATTCTTCCGTAATTGATACTATAAAACAAGATTTTTTTTGGAGATTAACTCAAAAATAATTGTAAGTAACAGTGATAAAAGTAACTGTACTGTTATTATGTTTAAAGAAAACTATATTGAGCTATCTACAGAAATTCTAGATAGTAATTCTTCTTATATCGTATTAAACAAAGATCTCACACTAACAATTCAGAATAAATGTAATACTATAATAAAAAAATTGTTTGATGCAAAACAAATAGATAAAATTACGAAAAATAAACTTACTTGTTATAATGGAATTCCTGCTAAATTCTATGGCCTTCCCAAAAATCATAAACCAATATTATCAATTAGACCCATTGTAGCTTCTATAGATACACCAACTAATTTATTAGGTTCATATATCACTGATATTTTAACAAAGGCATATAATTTGAATACAGAATATTACATTAAAGATTCATTTGAAGTTTTCAATCAATTTAACAAATTTCAATTACCTGACCATGTAATTTGCAGTTTAGATGTCGTTTCTTTATTCAGTAATGTATATTTAGAATTTGCTTTAAGAGCAATTTATAAAAAATGCAATGAAATCAGTGAATATTGTGAAATATCTAAAAAATATTTCCAAGAAATTATTACATTCCTGTTTGAAAATACCTATTCTACATTTAATGATAAAATATATAAACACACTTTTGGTACTCCAATGGGAGCTACAATTTCTCCCATTATAGCTTGTTATGCAATGGATAATTTATTGGATACAATTATACCATTATTAACATTTGAAATAATTTTCTCAAAAAAAATACGTTGATGATATTATTTTGGCATTACCAAAAACTAATTTAGATGAAGTTCTTTCAATATTCGATAAATATGATTCATATATAAAATTTACAATGGAAAAAGAAGACAGTAATCAAAGTGTACCATTTCTAGACACAAAATTTATAAGAAATAATGATAACACATTGTCTATTGATTGGTAAAGAAAACCAATTATCTCAGGACGATTCATGAACTATTGGTCTTACCATAAATATTCCATGAAAATTAACTTAATCAAACAAATGAGAAATAGATTAACCAAAATATCAGATCCTATTTTTCATGAAAAGAACTTAAAAGCTTTATATCATCTATTTTTGGATAATGGTTATCCAAATAAATTAGTTAAAAACATACTATTTAATTATTCTCCAACTATAGACATTGCAGACATTAATATTAGAAACGATCAATCAGATAATATAAATTATTATGTACCTTTACCATACATTGAAAAAATAACACCACAGTTAACTAGGATTCTCAAACCAATGAACAACATTAGTATTGCCAATAAAACATGCTTAACCATAATAGTATATTAAGTACCAAGTGTCAAAACGGTTACTTTAGTCACGATTTTTACTAGGCACGAGTGAAGCGAAGCGGAACGAGTTCCTTGTGAAACGAGTGACTAAAGACGTTTTTAACACGAAGTGCTTACTATACTTTTTCTTCGCCCGCGGGAAGGAAAACATTATATTATATTTGAATTATATTAATTACATGACGGACGATGGCTGACAGCTGACTGACAAATCAAATGACGCAGAATAACAAAATTATCAAGGAGCATGATATTTAACATACAAAAGATACACTTGATTTGACGTCTAAAAAACAAAAGATAAACGAGATGTGACTTTTCGCATTTTAAACACTAGTGTTTAAAGAGTGGTTTTGTGCATGTCAAACCCGTGTTCAAAGTGCGGTTTTAGTAGCGGAAGTAGAAAAAGTCTATTTTCACTAATTTGAAAGACAAAACTTCAATTCTTAATCTTTCAAATGTAATATATTCTACTACATGCAAAAATTGTGATAAAAAATATATTGGTCGCACTGGTCAGAAATTAAAGAACCGTATAAGTCTCCATAAGAGCGATTGTAAGTTACATCCCGAAAGATGTGCCTTATCTGAACATGTAATTAATAATGATCATTTTATGGCTTTATGGATTTTAAATCTGTTAATATTTTGGACATACAACCAAACACCAAAAAAGACTTTTCTTAGAAATGGCTCATATATTTCAAGAACCTAATACTATCGACAAAAAAAGTGACCATAATAATCTGAGTGATATTTATTATTATCTACTAACAATTGATAATAAAAATAACTAAATTTCAAAATCTTATACGTAATTAAAACTTATCTTAATGAAAGTTTGATGATTATTGGAAATAATTTTATTTCAATACTTTCAATGATTTTATATAAAATGAATTTGTTATAATCTTTTATTAAAATTTCAAATATCTATGAAGAAATTATTAAGATGACATCTATAATAATTTGAAGTTCAGATTTATATAATAGAAGAATAATATTCCAGTATCTATTAACCTATATTATAAACATAGCCTATTCTCTTCTTTTGTTTTCAAAAAAATTTTAGCATATAAAAAAATGTTTATATTCATGAATCTGTCAAAATGACTAATGATTAAAAAAATTTTTCAAAAGCTCAAATATCGACATATTTATAAAAACAATTATAACAATCTCAATTTACTTATCCTTGATAATGGAAATAAAAGTTTCCGAAAGCTTGGAAGAAAAACAGTAAGAAGAATTTTCTTTAATTAACTTTCCGTTACCCCAATATTCATGGTTTTATACCTAATTAGTCGGCGAATACTATCTTCTATATACCGACAAACTACCTAAAAGGAGGTACCTGTATCTCAGCTTTGAGTACATTTAGAAGGATACTACTGTAGCATCTCCTCAACGCCCCAAGTCAACTGCGAGATTTCTTGGCTACTGCCGTTGCCTGTGATCTTCAATTTCAATATGTTCAGAATATCGTAAAAATTTTGACATGTCCTCTAAAATTTATAATTATTCCAAGAGTATTAAATATGTAGTGTTCTTTTTTATGTCAATCGATAGGAGAAATACATATCTAAATAAGAACCACGTCTGGTCTTTCCTGTTCCGTATTGTGAGAATTGTACAGGGTGAAAGTCAACATAAATATTTTTATGACATACTTGAATTAAATAAATTGTAGTATCTGCGCCCAGGGAAAAGAAAAAGGAAAATAAGTGTGAATGGAAAGAGAAATGTTCATATTGTTATTACTAAAATACATCAACTGTCCAGTTGTTACGGGTTCATTATATTTTTTTGACTGAATAGGGATTTAATTAAATAATACTTACAATTTATTATAAATTCTAATAAAGATCAGCTAATTATCTATTGAAATAACCTGTAGTCATTGTTTAATGTCGATTGACCTTGAACTAAAATTTTTCTTGAATACAAAATATAAATCTTACTCTAGTTCTGTGACTACTATGGGATTGAATGTCACCAAAAATTACCTAGCTAAGGAAATTTTCAGGTTGTCTATCTCTCTTCCTTCTGTCTTTTCTTTTTTTCTGGGCCGAATGTAGACCATGTGGTTTAATTGAAATAGTATTCTATTTCGGATCTAAGGAGCCTTAGTACAAAGAAAGTAACATCAAAGAGAGAGTAGGATTGACATCAGTTGATACACACATTCTGTGGATTTACGTACCTTTCTTTACACGGCCCCTGCCCATATTCGGTAAGATACCTTGATTTCCGGAGATGCTCATCTAATCATAAATATTCGCAATTTCAGGCCAATACCGAAATGACCAGTTAAATAATTAGCTGCGAACTATTTACCAGCAACCTGTCCATTATATTAGTTCCAGGAGCATCTAACACTGTCACAAATTATACCAACGTACAGCCTGCTGTAGAGGTAGAGTCGCACCACCTGGAGTAGGAAGTAAGAGATTTCAATTCTTTTCTTAGTTCTGCATATTGTTGCTGGGTCCTGCTCCCGTACAAGAAATATTGTCTTCTCAAGTAGTTGTTAGAGTTTTAAATTATTTAGTCCATTAGTTTTGCTTTCAAGATTAATATTATTTAGAAGCACCTTATATATATATATATATATATATATATATATATATATACATATATAGGGTAACTTTTTTATTGGGGAATGCGGCAATGTGATAAAGAAAACTCTGTTTAGTTAATCCTAAGCTTCCGATAATTTATTATTATCATTATCAAAGAATCTACAAAATAAAAATTATATAAATTTAAAATATTTTTTTAAAGTGAAAATATTTTTTACTTACACTAATTGAGGTTGTTCACAATAATATAATATCTATTTACATGAAGAAACATCATTGTACAATTTAATCGTTAAAATATTTAAATTGGCATGTTATCAAATTGATGACAATTTGTGACAAGTTGATGGTGTCATAGAAAACATTTTTATATATATATATATATATTCAGTACATTAGTATAGTATATAATAAAATGTTTACTATACTCTCATTATATTTAAATGAAATATAAGTTAATCAATAAACAGAATTATCCTCTATAACGTCTTGATCTTCATTATTATCTTTTTTGTCGAATGATAATAAATAACTATAAATTGAATTTAGATTCTGAATATCAGTTCTTATAATCAATTATATGTTTTGTTGAGAAAACGTGTTCTGCTAATGCTTAACGTTCTGGGTTTCATCTTGAATCACTCTTATGTAGAGCTAAGCGCTTAGTAATTTTTTGAGAAGTCTGACCCACATATACAGATTCGCATGTAGAACATGTTAATCTATATACAACATTAGAACGTTCAGTATAAGGATCAATTTCTTTTAATTTACTAAAAACACGATTAATTGTCAGAACATTTCTATTTGCAAGTTTTATGTTAGTTACTTCTTTTAAAATTTTGGAAATTCTAGGTGTAAGATCTCTAAAATATAGTAAAGATGCAAAAAAGGTATTGGTTGAATTTGTATTCGTTATATTTTCTACGTTATCAGTTGATAAATTTGGTTCATTAGATAATTGTATTGGATGAGGATTGTTAAATAGTATTTTTCTTACTTATGTTTTTGGATATCCATTATTTATAAATAGATTCGATAATATATTTAAAAAGTTACCCTAACTAGTTTCGGCAACGAACAACTTTCGTCTATATAATATACATATATATGTATATATATATATATATATATATATATATATATATATATATAACACTATGTACACCGTGTAGTACTACATGGGGCCATATTACCTGTAAATAAGCAACTAGACAAGTTGGGTAACTGAGCTGTTCAGTGTGAGGATTATAAAGAACCCTAGAAATCTATTTCTTTTATTTTTGACTCCTCCAGGACCCACTCTACCGGTCCGAATAGAACAACCGTATAATTTCGAGCTAGTCAAACCTATGAATTAATTTGTTAAAACCTTTTATGTTTTCCTTGTAATAGTGGTGAAGTACTTTAACTGATACTCACGTAGCACAGTTACCATATAAGCTGAATTACAAGCCTTTAAAGTTCAACTTTTCTTCCATTTATTTCCAAATGTTTTACTTACTTCTGTATAAATTTTAATAATATCGAATTTATTGGAAATATATATTTATTTCCTATGTCATCCGATAGAAGGAAGAATTTCGAAAATTGAATAGTGAGTGTCAGGAATATGTATTTCTTGTTCATAAAGGCACATTTAACGTGAATAATTTCAGAAAGCGGTGACAAAAACCACTTATTATATGCTTGGCCAATACTCTCGTCAACGTTTCGAGATTATCTTCTATAGTTATCAAGATTTACTTTTATTATAGTACAAAAACAATTTATGGGAGTCCGAGAAAACCACAGAAACCAAAATAATTATAATATCGAATTTGAGTGGCAATAATTTCATGTTCAGCATGATTCTTCTACTATATCTTATTTTTATTGGAGTGATAATAATTTATTCTCATTTTTTTTAGGGAGATGATAAATTGAAACCAATCGACGTGAAATTTTTGGATTTCCAATGGTCCATGGTAGGATCCCCTGTATTCGATTTATCCTATTATCTTTACACAGCCGCTGATAAATCAACTCTAGATAAATTCGATTATCTTTTAGAAGAATACCACAAGACTTTAACTACCTATTTACGACAATTCGATATAAATTCTAACGACATTTTCACTTTAAAACGTCTGAAGGAATCTTGGAACAAGTATGGTAGGTTAGGTTTATATATGAGTACTTTAGTTGTACGACTTGAGCTGTCGCAAGAAGACGAAGTCATTGATTTCAAAAAAGCAGCAGACAACAAAACAATGGCTGATGTAAACATGGACAATATTAAGTACCAAGAAGAATATGATAGGAGGGTTGCTGATGTTTTTAGTCATTTTGCCGAGGAATTTCTATGAGTAAATTATGTAAAATTGTATATAAAATAATGTCTACCACCGTAGTATTAGAAGGAATGATATCTTAACATTGTCCTAAATAATTCCCACGTCGTCATTCAATCATAATCATACTGCATGGGGATCTAAATAGCTTCAGGAGATAGTCCTTACATATCCTTAAATATTATAAAACAAAGTACTAAGCCGCAAATGTCTGTTAATATAGTAACAACAAAGTAAACGAAAATGGGTGTTCATCAGGAATTCATTAGGGTAGTCACGGATTTGAATAAAAACTTTTGTAACACCTTCATATATAGGTAATTGTATTTAAAAGTCACCAAGTTCAAAAACTGGGCTTTTTAATAGAGTTCTACGAAATGATAGGAATCCAAAAAAACCAACACTCTATCAATTCCAAATCAGATACAAAAAATTTACGAAAATTTATTTTAATTCAATCAAATAAGTATCATTTCCAAAAAATTGTCTATAAGTTGAAATTACATCCTGTAGCATAACTAACACCTTATACCAAAATAATACCATTATGAATGTTCAGGACAAAAATGGGTTTGTTTAATACCTCTTTTTCCATCATAATTAATGTATACGATACAAAAACTAGTTCTATTTACTACCAATAAATTTTGTTTCCTTGAAAAATCAGTTGTTGTTGTAATATAATATGTTGTACTACGGTCAATTGTTGTGAATGTATTTGTTTAAGTACTAAATGTTTTTTAATAAATATAGTTGTCTTCTTATAAATTGACATGCGCTAGCAGGCTCTTGTTTTGTAGTGAGTTTTTTTAAGAAATGTGTATGAGTAGTATAATTTGTTAATTATAAACGTCTGGTTGTAGAAAATAAAGTTCTGATGAACGACACTAACTGTCCGAAACGTCAACAAAAATGGAGAAAAAAAATGTTAATTAAAACCCAAAAAACCATATAGATCCTTACAATCCCAAGGAAAATATTTCCGAAATATATATATATATATATATATATATATATATATATATATATATATATATATATATATATATATATGTATGTATGTATTGTATCGGTATATATTATTTACAATTTGAAAGTGAATAATCGTTAAGCATGTATACAACTCTATCAAAGGGTAGGGTCCAATCGCGCCATTTAAATTTACTCTAATTATTGGATTGTAAAATTAAAATGAACAAACTTCTGATTTCAGGATTTTTTTTAATTATAGAAGCTAATTAACAGAAAATGTGTAAACATGCACTATGGAGCAATAAAATACAATTCCTTTGGAACAATTAAAATGTTAGATTAATCACTAATCATGAATGCATTCCTACTTTTTGAAATAAAGGCCTATTGTAATTTCGAGATCTCTAATATAATATTTTAAAACGGTCCCTTTTATTTACTAAGTTTCTATCCACTTCAAACGAATCTTCACTCTCAATTTCTTCTCTGTTGTACTGTCCAAATTAATATTGATAAACTCTTCTTAAATTTCTCTCGCTATACCACGATTTCTTCCCCCAGACATCTATCCCTTAACTGGATATACAATTATCTTCTATGTTCTTCTTATCATTATAAAATTGGTTTGAAGTTCTATGTTTATCAAATATAAACGTTTTTTATCGTCCTTCTTGTAGAAAAAATATATAATATCACTCACCTCTTTTTTGACGTTTTAAATAACAGAATGGCTTTTCTCTATTGCAGTTATCTTCAAATACCTATTATTGTTATAAAATTGGTTTAAATTTCTTTCTCCTGTACTTTGAATATAAACATTTGGAATCCTCCTTATTGACTAAGTAAATTATAATATTACTTCCTCTTTGACGTTTAAGAAATCACTGACTTTTCTCATTCCTCATCAATCATCAACATCGTTATAGATTGCTATGGAATCTCATCTATACAGTATCAATCAATTTGACTTATTTCAGAATACTATTAATCATTATTAAATTAAATATAACTAAATAAGACTGTTTCAATATATATTGTATTGGTTTCTATATTCATTCATTATTTTTTTATTTGTGATTGAATAATCGTTAAGCATGCATAACAAACTCTATCAAAGGGTAGGGTTCTACTGCGCCATTCAAATTTACTCTAATTATTGAATTATGAAATTAAAATGAACTAGCTTATGATTTCAAGAATTTTAATTAAGAAAGATTATAACTGCATCTATATACATATATCATAGGTAATAATCCAAAATCATTACCATATTAACATACAATTATAATTTTCTTATTCTAAACAAAAAAAAACGCCAATGATCGTCAAATTTGAGAAAATGTGTATTTATTTTTCTCCGCAAATGTTAGAAAGAAGCCCCAATGACACTGATCACGCACAAATCAGTTTTATGAGCTCATAAAATTAATAAAATTTTCGTACCTTATATAACTCCTGATTTATGATTGTGTAGTCCAAAAAAAATTTCAAATATATTTTACCAACAACAGCTATAACTTTTGTAAGCACCTTTACGTTTCTCAACTCTCTATACCATTTGATTCCAATTTTGAATAAATTTTAGTACATATAAAATTGTATTGTAATAGTTTAAATATTCTTGTTTCTTCTGATTATTACTTTAAAATTCGTTTACTTTTCTTTTGATTAAAATATACAGGTTCTAATCTTTTGAGGATACAATACATCTCCTTTCCATGGTTTTTTTACGTCTTCAAAAAAAACACTGCTTTAACTGAATATATAATTATCTTCTCTCTTCTTATTAATATTATGAATTTAATTTAAATATCTTTCTATTGTACTTTAAATATTGACCTTTTTAATCGTCCTTATTGACGAGATCAATTTTAATATGACTTCCAACTTTGACGTCTTAAAACTCACTGACGATTTTATTATTTTTCATCATAATCTATCTCGTTGCGGGTTGCTAGCGAAACTAATCTCTCTATCGTATGAACTATTAATTTCTAAAGCCGTATATGAAGCATGAAAATAACATTTTAGTATTAGAAATTGACATATATAGAGATGAAGATTTTTATACATATAAATATTAACATAACTTATTTACTATTTATTAAAATTCCTGAAATCCCTTGCATAAAATAACCTAATTACTAACCATATGAAAATTTGACGCGTTTCTTTTAAATTATTTTGAATTTCATTCTAATTTCAACGGATGCTTTTGAAATTACATCATGTACTGAATTATTAATTTTACTTTCCGTTGTATCTGAATCAGATTTCAATATTATCGATTCTGATAGTTCAAAGAGTATATCGTCTGTTTCAATATCTTTGGTCAAATTTTCTTCAGTATTATAGTGAGGATTTTATTCACGGTTTTTACTATCAGCATCTATAATTAATTTAGACATGTTTTTTTTTAACAATTTATAAATATTCGTTAAAATGATAGCTAATAAAGTACAAGATGGAAAAATCCATATGAGATATTTCAGTAATACTATTAATACTTATTAAATTGAATACAACCAAATGAAACTGCTTCAATATATATATATATATATATATATATATATATATATATATATATATATATATATAGATGTAGGAATATCGCGTGATATGTTAACAACAACAACAAATATATTCATGGGTAATTCACGCAAAATAAAGGGCTACTGAAATAGAGTGGTAACCGTGGACATGCATGTTTCTGGCTCGATGTTGGTTGATGTCCTGAAAACTCGGGATCTTCCAATTGAAGACACAAATGAGCGTTTGGTTTCCCTGCTGAAATCCGTTATTTTGTGTTTTCCCATGTTTCGATGACCATCTTTGCTCCCAAATTTCACATCCTCATTTGGTTATGCCGTGCTGATGAGGCAAAATGAGCCAGAAACATGCATGTCCACGGTTACCACTCTATTTCAGTAGCCCTTTATTTTGCGTGAATTACCCATGAATATATTTGTTGTTATATATATATATATATATATATATATATATATATATATATAATTGTTGTAGATAGAACGAGCATATAACAATCATAGAATACCAATAAAGGATAAAGTAATAATATCTCTCAATAAAATTAATTTGTAAATAAAGTACCAAAATTAATAAAATATCTATAGAACAACATAATCAATTACAATCAATGGGCATAATCATAGAGAAAATAAATAAAAATAATTCATAAACAATTATTCATAAAACAGTTTTAAAATAATTCTGTATTCCAAAAAACAACCTTAGACAGAACCTAACAAGCAAACGAAGATCAATAAAATAACGTAACGCCACACGGAATTTTAGACACCCAAAGCATCTGCTTATATTTAAAGAAAAAATAGGATGGTAATAATAAAATCAACAGTGCTACGATGATTGATCAATAAATGACATGTAGAATTAGTGAAAATGTATATAAGATATGTTAATTAATATTTAATCATAGAAGTTAATAGGAAACATAATAATATAAGTAGAAAACTGTAATTACAGGAAATGTCAAAAACCAATACTAAATATAGCAGTGGAGACAAGTATACCAACATAAAATGTAATTGAATATGAAATATAACAATAAAAATAAATTATTACCGACCTAATTTATGTGTATCGATGTAATAATATAAAACAAGATAAGAAATTAACAGTACCTATGTATATTATGTAAATATTTAGGTTGTAGGAAGTATAAAAATGATATATTTGCATTGACCAATCGGAAGGTTTCAAATAATCAATAACATGAAAAAACAACAATAATAAAATGTTAGTAAATTGAAACAATGATGATAAGGTTATAGTGAATAAAAAACAATATTTTATAACAAGTTTAAGTCAGGAAAACAATAAAAACATTAATAAACAAAGTGACAGGTGAACAATATTCAAAGATTTTTCTAGAACATTGCCAGCTTCGGGTTATAATTAATAGAAAGGGTTTTGGCGGATAAAAAGACCCGCGATGAGCAGTAAAGCGTTGGTAACAAGAGAAGCAAAAGGTAAATTGAATGTGATCCAGTTCTTTGTTATAAAATTTTCAAGTAATAAGTGTGAATATATAAGAATAAAAAATATAAAAAGTAAATTATAATTGAAATAAGTGTAAAGACAAATCTGTGTATAACAAAGTCAAGCCAAGTAATATAGTTATCCCCCGGTAATTATAAGAAGGGAGATTGCCACCTGAAGCGGGAAAGAGTCATGGAAGGATCCAACTGAAGGCGTCGTTTGGCGAAAAGATTGAGGTCTGTGGTGTGTTTTAATTAGTAATATTTGGTACCAAATAATAATAAAGAGAAATTTAAATCATAACACCTGGTGATAAAAGTTTTAAAATGCATATAATGAACCAGGAAACGTAAAAAACTTACCATTATCAAATTTCTGGATATGTATTAATTTCTGTCATGTTGAATTTTCTCCAGTTACATATATATATAAAACTTTCCACAAAACAACAAACCACAAATAATTTCAGTTTTTTTATCACATGCACAATTGTTATAATACATTAAAATTATTTTTTAAAAAGATCGAAATTAAGTAGATAAATATTCCAAATATCCTTTCCATTTCACGAACCGAATAAAACTAAAGCAGAGTTTAAACCTTTTCAATAATCATTTTCATAAGAACAAGAAGAAAAAAGTTACAAATAATTGAACAACTTTAAACGCAGGTGTTCATTCTTTTCAAAGAAATATAATGTTTACAAACGCTTATCCAAGTTTATGCAAATGAGTCTGCAAAAGCCATCTCAAAAGGAATGAATAGTTTTTTTTTATATAATATACATAAAGTTGGTGTGATGTGGAAATTAAGATGTATTTAGAAAAATCCATTATTTTATTTTATAGCATAAGAATTTTTTATAAGTAAGAGAAGGATAATCATAAACATATTATAATATAAAATACAGTCATCTTTAACTGTCTCCGAAACGTGGGGCATTAGGGGTATTTGCAGCATTAGTAACAGGAAATCATATTCAATAAATTAATAAAATGATATACAATAAAAATGGAGAAGAAAATGACATTGAGAGCTGGTAAACAAGTTGGAATAGAAGATGGATCTGATCAAGAGGGTGAAGGAAGAGAACTTGGAATAGGTGATTTCCAAGTACATTACATAGAACAAGGAAGAAATAGTCACGAGAAGGATGAAGAGACAGATGGAAGTGAAAGAATGGAATCAATTGAAGAAATTGAAACAATAAAGATGAGAGAATGAAAGAATCAAGGAAAAGGAGCTATAAATAATGATGAACAAAATATGATGATGATGCAAATTTTACAAACTATGAAAAGAATGGAAACAAGTAATCAAAGCATCAGAGGAGAAATAAAAACAAGCAATCAAAGCATGAGAGAAGAAATAAAAGAAGAAGTAATAACAAGTAGTCAAAGAATGGAAGAGAAGATTGAAGATATAAGAAAACAATTAAATGAATCAAAAAAATATACGGAAGAAAGAATCCAAGAAACGAAACAAGAAATTAGAGATGAAATGATAGGAAGAGCAATGGAATTATAAGAAGTGCAATCAACGAAAATAGGAAATTTAAAGAAGAATGAAAAGGATTTGAAAATAGAAATTGGAGAAAACACCAAAAAAATAAAAGGAAACACTGAAAGAATAACAAAACTAGACAGAGACATAATAAAAACGAATAAAAATATGCAAAGTATGGAGGCAGATATAAATAAAGAGATAAAAATGAATTTTCAAATAGCAGAAGAAGAGAACAACAAAATAAAGAGGGGATTAGAAATGGAAATGAAAAATATTCAAAGAAAAATGGAACAAATAGAAGGAAAAGGTGGTAATATGGTATATATTGGGGGAATAAAAACAATTTATGGATCAGCAAATCAAAAATTTGAGGGAAATATTAAGAAATTACACCTAAAAATATTTATAACAATTTTGAAAAATAGAGTAAGAGGAATGAATAATATTGAAGACATAAAGGAGCTGATCAGAGATCATTTGGAGAATCACGCTTTAATATGGTTTGCTGCCAGGGAAAAAGATGTAATAGAATTTACTGAATTTGAAACAGCATTTTTACAATACTTTTGGGGCGAAAATGCACAATCAGCTGTTAGGGAACAATTATATTTTGGCAAATTTTGTGAAATCAGAAGCCATAGTTTAAATAACTATGCAATTCAGATGCATGCAATGACACAATATTTGGAACCACCAATTCCGGAAGAGGAAATTGTTATGTTCATAGCAAGACATTTTAAGGCAGAATTAGCTGAAACCATTGCGGTGCAGAACATTAGGAAACTTGACCAATTATCTATGTATCTACAAAGAGTAGAAAGGAATTTAACGAGACAGGATACTTCTCAGCAGAGTCGAAGAGTAAATAATACAAATAACGAAAACTATCCAAGAAATACAAATAGTTATACAAATAATCAAAACAACAATTGGAACAATAATAGATTTAATTATAATAGAAGTAATGATAACAGTAGACAATATAATAAAAACAGAAATATAAATTATAGAAACAATAATTATAATATTAATAATAGAATAGTTATTTATGTAATAAGGATCATAAAGACGATCATTATGGTAAAAGTCGTGAATGTTATCGGGCGAGGCGTAGCCGAGTCCGATAACACGGCGTGTGCCATAATGATTGTTTATGATTCGTATTACATACAAAATTTTATCTGATGGCATTTATATCAATACATTTTCGAAAAATTAAAAACTGCATTTTTGACATGTCACAATGACAACTATTTTTAAAGGAGTAAGTATTGTGTAGTTTCAAATATTAGTAGGTGAGTGAGCTGTGCTTTGCCATTTCCTTGACAACGTCATCAGGTTGTAACGGCAATATTTATTTATCGCTGTCAAACTCAATAATTATTGTCAGGTAGAATTTAATATAATTTGAAAAATGAGTGATTCTGAAGCTGATAGTTTACCTTCTGATTTGGAAGAAATGTCGAGAAATATCGTGGACTCCCTTTTGCCGGAAAAATCACGGAGTGTATATGAAATGGTGTTTAATCGGTACGAAGAATGGTGTTCTGCTAAAAAAATCAAAAATATCACTCATGAAAAAGTATTGTTGGCTTACTTTGAATGCCTATCTAAGGAAAGAAAACCATCTTCTCTTTGGTCGTATTATTCGATGATAAGAAGTATTTTATCAACAAGAAAAAACGTCGATATTAGTAAGTACCTACAGCTGGTTGCATTACTAAAACGTAAATCAGAAGGTTACAGAGCTACAAAATCCAAAATTTTTACTAAACAAGATGTTACAAAGTTTTTAACGGAAGCATCAGATGATACATACTTATTTAATAAAGTTGCCATGATAATTGGACTAAGTGGAGCATGCAGAAGAGAGGAATTGACAAATACGCTTGTTGAAAATGTAATAGATGAAGGATCCGTTTTTAGAATTACATTACCGAATACAAAAACAAAGGTCATGCGAGAATATTTTGTAACTTCGGGGAATATCCCAGGATTGAATATGGTAGAACTTGTCAGACAATATGTGAAAATACGACCTTGCAACACAAACCATCTACGTTTCTTTGTCACTTATAGAAATAAGAAATGCACAAAACAACCCGTTGGAATACATACCTTTGGTAAAATGCCAAAAGTTATTGCCACTTTCTTGAATTTACCTCGCCCTGAAGAATATACCGGACATTGTTTTCGGCGATCGTCTGCTTCATTTTTGGCTGATTCTGGAGCTGATCTGTGTACCGTGAAACGCCATGGCAGATGGAGAAGCAATACTGTCGCTGAAGGTTACATCGAAAATTCGAAAGAGCAAAAGAAAAAAATATCAGAAGCAATTTTTGGTGCCAACAATCAAACAGGATTACAAGTTTGCCAACAATCATCAACTACTGATGTGAAAACTGTAGAATCCATTGGAATTAATATCACAAATTGTAGTAATTGTTCTTTTACCATTCATAATAAATAGTTTTGTACATAGCTATGCATTTTGAATAAACTTTTTTGATCAAACCATTACATGTTTTCCTTATAGAATTTCATTATGGTACTTAGTACCATAATGAATTCATTATGGTACTTAGTCCCACAATGAATTCATTATGGTACTTAGTCCCATAATGAGCTTCCTTATGTCATCAAAATTGAGTTACATGACGTTGTCATTATGACATGCCATCAGATAAATAACAATTTTAATAATAATAGAAATAGAAACAATAATGACTCATAGAGACAAAACAACTATAATGACAGAAACAATAGACCATATAGAACAAACGACAGAAGAAACTCAGAAGGAGATTGAGATAGAAGAAATGCAGACTACGGAACAAGAAGAGTTAATTATCAGAGAATTGATTAGAGTAGAAGAAGTAGATCAGAAGAAAGAGAAGAAAGAATTACAAATGAGAATAATACAAGAACAGAGACGACACAAATAAATAGACAAGATGCAGGACGAACAACAGACATAAACGACAATCAAAATTTTTAGATATGCACACATCAAATAAGCAAAATCTATATATCTGTACCTATGAAAATCCAAATGAATTTATAAATTTAAATGAAAATATAAACACAGATGGGAATAATGGTTTAATAATAATAAATGGATTAATTAACAATTTAGAAGCTAAATTAATTATTGATACTGGATCAGAAGCATAAATAATCAACCAAAATTTTGTTGATAGAATTAATATTCAAATAAATAATATTATTAAAATTCCAAAAATTAATTTAATTGGTGCTAATTGCAGAAAATTATGTGAAATCAATAAATCAGTGAACATAAATGTAAATATTGGGGGAAAAGAATTCAATTTACAAGTACTAATAGCTCCAAATATTGAAACTGGAATAATAATAGGATATGATGAGTTAGAAAAACATAAAGCAATAATAAATTTAGAAGAAAGAAAATTAAGAATGGATGGAATATGGATTAATTTTGAAATAATAGTATTGAAAGAAGAAGTAAGAAGAATTAGCAATATGTACGAGAAAGAAGTAGATAATGGTTATGAATATGAAGAAGAAAAAGAAAATGAAATTATAATTGATTGTCCTGATGATAGGAAAGAAGAAATAATAAATTTAATGAATAAATATAATAATATATTTTCAAAGGAGAATAGAATTGCAAAAGATTATGTACATAAAATAGAAGTGAATGAAGATATTAAAAATTTCAAAGCAAAAATATATCCCATCCCGTATAAACATAAAGATCAAGTGAGAAAATGTATAAAAGAATATTTGGAAAACAAAATAATAGGAAGAAGTAATTCACAATACATAAATTCTATTGTTGTAGTAGTTAAGAAGAATGGAGAATTGAGACTTTGCTTAGACGCTAGAAATATAAATGAATTTTCAAAACCCCAATATGAAGCACCTATGTCTGTTGAATGTTTTTTAGGATGGATAACAAAAACATCAATATTTTCAAGATTAGATTTAAAACATAGTTTTTGGCTAATTCCATTGCAGGAGGAAAGTAGAGATTATACAGCTTTCTCTATAGATGGGGAAATTTATAGATTTTGTGTTGTGACATTTGGTGTTCAGAGTGCATGTAGCTCATTAGTAAGGGCACTGAATAGGATATTACATAAATATGAATCATTTGTATTGCATTATGTAGATGACATATAAATTTTTTCTGAAAATATACAAGAACATAATTTTCATCTTGAAACAATTTTAAAAGCTCTGGATTCTGCAGGACTAAAACTAAATAGAGAAAAATGTGGATTTTATAAAAAAGAGATAATATATTTGGGATATAAAATTAATCAAAATATTAAACAATTAGATCCACAAAGAATCAAAATAATTCAAGAATATGCAAGACCGAAGAATTTAAAGAATTGGCGTGGTTTCCTGGGGATGCTAGTTATTATAAGATTTAAGCAATAAAGAAATTCCATTAATAGAATTATTAAGGAAAAATGTCAAATGGCAATGGAATGAAGAGAGAGATAATGCTTTCCAGGATATTGAAGCACAATTTGTGGAAAATTTGAAAATTTATCACCCTATTTATGAAATTCCATTTACTCTGAGAACGGACGCTTCAGTGAACAGACTAGCAGGAGTATTTGTACAGGAACAAGAAGAAGGAGAAGTGCATATTTGTTTTGTATCAAGAACAACAAAAAAGATTGAGAAAAACTATAGTGTGAGTGAGCTGGAACTTGCCAGTATTATTTTTGCAATAAAGAAATTAAGATTCTACTTGCTAGGAAATCATTTCACAATAGAAAGTGATAATCAAGCATTAACATCAATTCTAAGTAATAAATATGGCAACAACAGAATACATCGATGGGCATTGCTTATGCAAGAATATGATTTCACAATAAAGTATGAACCAGGAAAATTAAATGTAGTAACAGATGCCATCACTAGAATGGAACACAAGTCAAGAAATGAAAATAGACAAATTAAAATAGGTGTAAACATACTAGAAGAAATAGAAGGTGTATTTTCAATTAATAATATTATAGAGGACCAAAAGAAATTAAATCAAAAAGAAAAGGAAAGAGCTCAATATGAAGATAACATTCATTATAAAATAGTCAACGAAGTAGAATTATATCTAATCACAGAGGAATTGGCGGAGAAAATTTCATAAGAAATACATCCGAAATATGGACATACTGGGAGTATGAAAATTTGCCTAATTTTCAGAGAGAACTATATAGCAAAAGGAGATCTACCTATTGCGAAAAATATAACAAGAACATGTGAAATCTGTCAGATGGCGAAGGAGACAAACATGAAAAATCAAAATATAATAAAATCCATCAAAGTAACGAAACCTTTGGAAATGTTATCAATTGATTTCAAGTTAAATCCAGTTCCTATCGAAATAAATGGTAATGTACATATTTTGGTAGTTCTAGATAATTTCTCTAAATACATAAAATTATATCCAACTGAGAAAACATATACAAAAATAGTACAAAAATGTTTAACAAATTACTTCTTAGAGATAGGAATACCGAAAAATTATATAATGGATAATGCCACATATTTGAATAACCAAACAATTCAGAATTGGTTAAGAAAATTTAATGTGAATCCAATTTATACTAGTGTAAGACATCCGTGTGCCAATACGTCGGAACGATACATTAGAGAGGTGATAAAATACCTAAGGATTCTAACGAGTAGCCATCATGAACAATGGGAACAACAGCTTCCAATGATAGAAGAATATTTGAACGGGATACCTAACACAGTCACAGAAGTTTCACCCATGTATTTGATAAAACAAATATCATCAGATCGTCCATGGATACCTAAAAATATTGAAGATTATGATAAATTGATTGAGAAGGTTAATATAAGATTAAGAAAAACAGGAGAAAAATTTGTACAGAGAATATTGAAGGGTATCAAGAAAGGAATTACATTCAAAAAAGGAGATTTAGTAATAGTAAAAGTATTGGAGGTATCTAATAGAAAAGAAAACAAATGTGCGAAACTGCAATTACCATTCGAAGGTCCTTATGTGATTGACAATGATAATGGAGTGAATAGCTATGTTTTAAAAGATCCTATCAGTAATAGAACTAGAGGAGTATTTCATATCAGTAATTTATATAGATTTTGTCATTAAATTATAGTTATACTAACAGACATCAACTGACAATTCAAAAGACATTTGACAAATTAATACGAAAGAATTGTTGATAACAGACTTAATAATCAAAATAACAAGAATAATAAAGAATGACAGACCATGATAAAGTGATCAAATGAGTAAAATTTGGTTTTCTTATTTCTTTTGCATATAAAATAAATCAAGAAAACAAATTTTGGGAATGTTGTTGTAGATAGAACGAGCATATAACATTCATAGAATCCCAATCAAGGATAAAGTGATAATATCTATCAATAAAATTAATTTGTAAATAAAGTACCAAAATTAATAGAATATCTATAGATTCACATAATCAATTACAATCAATGGGCATAATCATAGAGAAAATAAATAAAAATAAAAAGAATTCATAAACAATTATTCATAAAACAGTTTTAAAATAATTCTGTATTTCAAAAAACAACCTTAGACAGAACCTAACAAGCAAAAGAAGATCAATGGAATAACGTAACGCCACACGGAATTTTAGACACCAAAAGCATCTGCTTATATTTAAAGAATAAATAGGATGGTAATAATAAAATCAACAGTGCTACGATGATTGATCAATAAATGACATTAAGAATTAATAAATATATATATAAGATATGTTAATTAATATTCATTCATAGAAGTTAATAGGAAACATAATAATATAAGTAGAATTATGGAAATGTCAAAAACCAATACGAAATATAACAGTTGAGACAAGTATACCAACAAAAAATGTAATTGAATATGAAATATAAGAATAAAAATAAATGATTACCGACCTAATTTATGTGTATCGATGTAATCATATAAAACAAAATAAGAAATGAACTGTATCCATGTATATTATGTAAATATTTAGGTTGTAGGAAGTATAAAAATGGTATATTTGCATTGACCAATCGGAAGATTTCAAATAATTAATAACATGAAAAAACAATAATAATAAAATGTTAGTGAATTAAATCAATGACGATAAGGTTATAGTGAATATAAACAATATTTTATAACAAGTTTAAGTCAGAAAAACAATAAAGACATCAATAAACAAAGTGACAGGTGAACAATAATCAAAGATTTTTCTAGAACATTGGCAGCTTCCGGTTATGAAAAATAGAAAGGGTTTTGGCGGACAAAAAGACCCGCGATGAGCAGTTAAGCGTTAGTAACAGAAGTAGCAAGAGGTAAATTGAATGTGATCCAGTTCTTTGTTATAAAATTTTCAAGCAATAAGTGTGAATATGTAAGAATGAGAAATATGAAAAGTATATTATAATTAAAATAAGTGTAAAGACAAATCTGTGTAAAATAAAGTCAATCCAAGTAATATAGTTATCACCCGATAATTATAAGAAGGGAGATTGCCACCTGAAGCGGGAAAGAGTCATGAATGGATCCAACTGAAGGCGTCGTTTGGCGAAAATAACAAGGTCTGTGGTGTGTTTTAATTGGTAATATTTGGTACCAAATAATAATAAAGTGAAATTTAAATCATAACACCTGGTAATAAAAGTTTTAAAACGCATATAATGAACCAGGAAACGTAAAAAACTTACCATTTTCAAATTGGTAGATATGTATTAATTTCTGTCATGTTGAATTTTCTCCAGTTACATATATATAAAACTTTCCACAAAACAACACACCACAACTAATTCCAGTTTTTTTTATCACATGCACAATTGTAATAATACGTTTAAATAATTTTTTAAGAAGATCGAAATTAAGTAGATAAATATTTGAAATATCCTTTCCATTCCACGAACCGAATAAAACTAAAGCAGTGTTTAAACATTTTCAATAATCCTATTTATAAGAACAAGAAGAAAAAGTTACAAATAGTTGAACAAGTTTAAACGCAGGTGTTCATCCTTTTCAAGGAAATATAATGTTTACAAACGCTTATCCAAGTTTATGCAAATGAGTCTGCAAAAGCCATCTCAAAAGGAATGAATATTTTTTTTTATAATATACATAAAGTTGGTGTGATGTGGAAATTTGCCTAATATGGATATTTGTTAGTCACTAAGGAATCAGCTGTTTATCTGAAAATAAACAAGCTTCAGTTACCAAGTTTAATACAACTATTAGTTGAATAGTAATAATAATAATATTTATATTTGTTATAAAGAATAAGTCAAATGAAAAATATAAATATAAGATGACATAACTCTAATGATATGTCAAAATTTGGTATCAATTTAATAGAATAACAAAAAAAGGAAATGGATCACAAGATGGTGATAGATATATGTCAATATTTAAAACTATAAAATTTGGACAGTTCAAATAAAAAAACACTAATATATATATATATATATATATATATATATATATATATATATATATATATTTATATATATATATATATATATATATATATCTATATATTTAGTTAACATACAAGGTGGGCTCCTCCCATGTTAAATCTGAGGTATAAGTGAGCTCCGCGGTAAAATGGGCTCCGATATACGGAGCCCAGTTTACCAAGTCCTAAAAAAAGCATCAACTACCTTATATTTATGTCTAGATTGATTTGACATAGTTTTTAGATGGAGCTAATTTTGGCCGCTTTCGTGAATTTGTATATTTTTGTAGTGCGCGTGTATATTTCTAGATGGCGATATGTTGAAAACTTGATATACATTTTATGTTATATTTCTAGGTCAAACAAGGATCCGATAACTTTGGCACCTCTGCAGTTGAGTACCACATCACTGTAGCGGTCAGAGTGAGCTCCTTCTAGTGTTATTATACTAAATTGGTGAAGACTTACATCATCGGTTATTTCTTGTTACAGTTAAAGTATTATTCAAGGAAATCAAAGCTATGAGTCTATTTTTAAATATATATATAGGAATGAGATACGTATACCATGCAAGGGCTCACAAGTAATTTGACATCTTCAACGATTCGGTAACGGGAGCTTTGGAGTTGGCTGTTTTTTGTTTTAGATATGAATGCAAATTATAATTATTTTAATTCATTCAGATAACATAACTCTGTCATTTTGAATCTTGAAAGTAATTTTAATAAAAATATTCAAAACGTTTCAATTACATTGTATATCTTATTGACTCGAGGTGATAACAATTTTTATTATATTGTAAATAGAAAGTGTGAAATTAATAATCTACTTTTTCGGATTATAATTTTACTGATTTAATAGATAAGTTCTTCTTGAATTATGAAATGACTGATTAATCACGATGTTCATGTCATTGCCTTTTTGTTCCTATTTAGGTTTGAGTTCAATTTGGCATATATATTTTTGATTTTTTTCATTATGTTTATAGATTATATCTACCGGCTTTAATTTTATGGCAAGATAGACTGAATGAATATAACCAAATATTACGTTAATTACATATAGAGACTGTTAGACTATACCAATGAAGAGGGACAATTACCTAAGCTGAAGCCTTCGGATATCCTAAAAATTTTCTAGGAAATAGGACTAAAGGAAATACTCTAGCTGCTCAGACTTTCCTCAGGAACTAAGTAAAAAAAAGGAGGCACAATAGATCTCTTAGGTCTCAGTGAATATCACCTCAGTAAACATTCATACATACACGATACCAAAAATTATTTACTGAATATATCTAATTTGCATCCCAACTGAGCTAGAGTTCTTTTCCAATTCTAGCTTTTATTTCTTGTACACATACGATGTAAACATCAAAATTCTTTTACGCGATTTTCGTTTTCTTCATATAATTTTCATACTTGCATTTTAAGTTCGCGTCATGAAATTATGAGAATTTTAAGTGTCCAAACACAACAAAAATTCAAGTTGTTTATAAATACCATAACAAACATTATACTTGTTCAACCCCAGTATATTTTTAGAGCTAAAAACTTATCATGCTTCGCTACACTGATTCTTAAAATGGGAAATACTAAAACAAATTATTTATTTCTGAAGCTAAGTATCCAAATTATAGCATGATCTTGATAAACACTCTTCTGTTTTTGTCGATTCGACATAATTTTGAGATTACTAATCTAATTAAAAATCGAGAGCTTCCGCTCGAGGGCGTTGATAAAATGACTATTAATATAACATTCCATTGACCAATGAAATTTCATAAATTTTAAAACAAACCAATCGGTAATAATTAATAGCAACTATTAGCGACTACAGAAATAGTAACTTTCATTTGGAAACGTTGAATATAACTTCAAATGATTCTGACAATTTTGGCAGTAATTAAATTGTCATGTCATAACAAAATTTGTCCACGGCTGTTTGATAATTGATAAAGTTTACATTTTACGTGTGCAACTTCCTAAGAATGATGACGTTCATTATTCACTAGTCAATAATAAGTATTGATAATCAACAAATCGCAGACAGGCCGTCGCAGGGCGAGTTCCAGCGACTACAATACAGCTTATAGCTAGTATTTTAATTATTATACTGAATTAAAATTACCAAAAAGTTTAATATGAAAAATGAATCAGACGGTGAAATGAATGTTACCTTGCCGAACATAAGGGAAGCAGCGCAAATATGTAGACTCATTAGCTTGTACCCGCGACTTCGTTGACGTAGATCGTCAAATTAAATATTATGCTGATATGTAACTTATCTTGCTGCAAAAGATTCGTTGTTTTTTTTAATTCAAACAAATTCAATATTTAAAACGAAACAAAGTGGAATTTTATTATTATATATTATTGTGAAGTTAAATAAATTTTTGCAATTATACATATCCACACATGTAGTAGTGTGTGCGCAACATAAATTTAGTTCAGCTTGTAGGTTTGAAAAACTCCAAAACTGTGTACTTTTTTTAACTTTACTACTCCATATCTAGCAAACTAGGGTAAATATAACATACCAAAGTCCTAAAAAATGGACGCCATAAAACAGCGCGATATCTTTTCAGTATATATAGCAGTTATTTCGGGCTCCAGTGGAGTACAAACATGTACTGTACAAGGCACGTGGTTAGAAACAATTATTGTATAATTGTTATCTGTATTGTGTGAGAATGTCCACGATGACATTTCAATTTAAGAGAATATTAAATTTGGCTTGAAATCGGGTTCCAGATTGTGAGTATTTTTACAAAGTGTGTGATGACAAATAATATTTATATTATTACTTTTAGAAAATGAGTCAATTTTTCTGAAACATTTTTACATTGTTTTCAAGCTAAACAAAAGCCATCATATAACACATCCACAATGTTTTTGAAAAAGTATTATTTTTGTGAAAGATTGAATTACCATATAAAATCTGCTATTACAAAGCTGGTCAGAATTAAATACATTGATAAAATATCCAATGGAAAATAAAATATTTTACTTCTTAAAACTTTTCCATATCGAGTAGGACGGCTGGCTGTATCTGAAGAACCGATAATCGTTGATAGAGAAATTACTGAAAATTGTATTTAAATTAGAGTATGTATTATGGAATATCAACAATACCTCGTTTGTTATCATCAATCAATTCTAAATAACTTTGAATAAAAAATCCTCAAATAATTGGTGTACGGAAGGACAAAATAAATGAATGATTATAACCCGTTTATTTCAATAGAATTCAACAAAATTGGTTGAATTTTTTACCAAATGATTAACAAATCGGATAGTTTCAAATCTCTTTACGGATATATCCAACAATTTCATCATTTCATTTCAAAAGGTTTAACAAGGTTTTTAATTTCAATAGTGATAAAGTGAAACATAATTTCAATTTTTCTTACGAGCACGAGATACTTTTAACAAATTATGTTGCATCTGTATATGCTTTTTATGGGGTGTTCCATTTAGAATTGTTCATATGGTAACTGGAGGTACCTATACCTCCTTACCGATACCCAGAAAGTTTTATTATAAATATTATAAAACGATTTAATCCCGTTGTTTTGACACCTTCCAATATTTTTGTGCGTACTTGGCAAACCATTCACATATGCATTTAGTGGTAACATATTCCCGCTATAATCAGAGGCGTCCAGTGGGATAGAATAAAAATAATGGTTTTTAATGTATATCTTCTTAGAGTGAAAATTTGATAAACATCAATATGAAAAGATCATTTGAGATGGAATCAACTAAAATTAGGTATTATAAACATTCCATTTAATCTCGAATAACTTGAAAACTTGTATCGCATAGAGACAGGAGGTTAATATTTACGTGGAAAGTAACGGAGTATCGAGAAAACATGCTGAAATCATTTTTACGATAGTGGCGTAGATTGTAGGGGGAAAAGAAGTATTTATCCCTACCGCATGCCTCTAGTGATAGAGGAAAATTATATTTTACCACTAATTGAAGTATCCTAATATATAAAAAGTGGAAGGTGTGAAAACAATGGACTACAATCATTTCAAATAATTATGATATAACACCCTAGATCTCAGTAAGAAGGAATATTTTACTGAAGTGTTCTCGAATCTTCATATTTTGTGCTAAGGTTTCTCCAGTTACTATATGGACAATTGTTAATGAACCACTCTGTATAAATATGACTGTTGTACAAGTGAAAAACACCATTTTTTACGATAACGTCAAAATTCTACTAAATTATGTTAAATCTGACGTTTTTACGTAGATGTGAGAGGTTCGGTGTTTGCTTGTATTTAGTTTATGTAGCTTCAATTACCTAGAACGATCGGAATAACTAATTTAGTAAAAATAATGAAAAACTGTTACACCTGAACTTTTATAAGTGAGAATGATAAAAATGTTTATGATAACCCTGAAAAATATGGTGGTTTAAGGGTTGATGTATGCGGTTGGAAAGGAGTGAAAAATGGTATTCCTGCTATTTACAGTGAAAGGTAAAGTCGTACGAAAAACTATCCAGTGGAATAATTGTAGATACTAAAAAAAAAAATCTACAATTATTCAAACACATGCTTAAATCTTCTTTTTCTGTGTTGTTTTTCTTTGTCGTCAAAATAATTTAATGTGGATTCACGAGTCAGACCTCATTAGAGTCGGATCGTTATTAAGTCGTCAATATCATAACAAATTAAAAACGTGTTTTTTGTCATCATTAAAATGTGATAACAAAACTTGTAAAGTGCTGTTTCTCTATAAAATTGGTAAATATTCCTTAAATTTACTTATTTGTGTTGGAAATAAATAGGCCAGTCACTGAGTTATAGACTGTTTATCTGAGCTGAGATTTACTTATATATTTTTATTTCTATTTCTAGCTATTGATTGTGATTTTGGTATCCAGGATCACATCAATATGTCAAACCTTCCCTCACAACCACTGCTCTCTAATACCACCACTTCTTCAACCCCCACTAAACAATCTATCTCAATAAACACAAATACCCCTTCAACACCCCTAACTTATGCCGCGGCTACATCCGCAAGACTACCTCCTCCCCCGGCACCATCTCGAGACCAAGCCATCATTATGCCTTCTATCCCCAACACTGTACTATTCGATTATATCAAAGCAATAGGTAACATTGTCTCTCCCAAAAACGTACATTTCGCTTCCAGAATCTCTCATGGCCGCATATGTATTTATTTATCATCTACCACTCAAGTCGATGACCTTCTAAAATCGAATGAAAACATCTTAGTTAATTCCAATGTCATTCCCATTCGTCGGCTTATTTCCCCCACCAAAAGAATCCTTATTTCCAATGTCAGTCCTTCCATTCCACATTCCGTTATTGAAAAAGCCCTGTATGACCAAGGATTAACACTTACCTCCCCTATTTCTTACGTCAAATGTGGCTCGCCTGATGACGAATACGCACATGTCCTGAGCTTCCGCCGTGTGACTTACGTTCTGCCCACCAGTAACGATTTTTCACTGCAAACTTCGATTCTTATTACGCATGAAAATACTTCACACAGAATATTCATTTCTACTGATAAACTTGAATGCTTTCTTTGCAAGCAGGCTGGACATACTGCTGAATTATGTCCCAACACTTCC
The DNA here is from genome assembly GCA_963921935.1 of Galeruca laticollis. Classification (NCBI taxonomy): domain Eukaryota; kingdom Metazoa; phylum Arthropoda; class Insecta; order Coleoptera; family Chrysomelidae; genus Galeruca; species Galeruca laticollis. The sequence goes on along the minus strand of OY998179.1, from coordinate 37,471,782 downwards.
CACGACCTTCCCCCACTATTAAATACTTCCGTCAATCTTGAACCCTCCACTTCAGCTGACCCAGCTACTACTGATAACTTTTCAGACAATCCCGAATTACCCTCTCAAGTGCCACACGCTCCCTCCTCGCCTGTACCTGGCGAAAAACGACCACGATCTAATAATAGCACTCTTGACTCCCCGCAGCCTATATCACCTTCCAATACTCCTCTCGATAATCCCAATTCAATGCCTCCCCCAGAATTCCCAAATTCTAATTCAAAAAAATCTGGCAAAAAAAGAACTAAAAAATCCAAACTGGCTGAAGATGATTGTCACAATATAAGCCCCGAATCACGTTCTATCATACATAAACTTTTTGAAGAGTCTCCTAAATCCTTCTCCCTTAATAGCATCCAACTTATTGCGTTCCTCGAAAATACTTTCCGCGTCAACGACCCTCTACCTGAAGCCAATAAATTTATCTCCGACACTGCTTCCCTACTGAAAGATCTATCCTTAATTTATTCTAATATCAACGAAAGATCTTTGAAAAATCGCATTACACGTCTGACCAATAAAATTAAATTTAAACTTCACCCCGACCAAAACAATCTTACTGACGATCCTTTTTCTGATGACGGTACCACCACTGACTCCTCTACACTATCTCAGTAATTAACCTCTTTCCCCCTTTAATTAGTACCATTCTCTCTAATTCAATGGAACTGCGATGGATTTTATCCTCGCTTAGAAAGAATTCAGAAAATCGTATCTCTCCATACCCCTGACTTTCTCTGCCTCCAGGAAACCAACTTCAAAATTGACCAACAATGCAAGCTAAAAAACTTTGAAGGTTATCATTACATCCGTACCAACTGTATGAGAGCCAGTGGGGGTACTTCAATATTTGTATCTAGCGATGTATACTCATCTCATCTCCCACTAACCTCAAATCTTGAGGCAATTGCTGTAACTGCTTGGTGCCCCAATAAGCTTACCATTTGCAGTATCTACATTCCACCTGATCACCCCCTCAATGAAGAAGACTTAACCGACCTAATATTTCAGCTCCCCCACCCATACATCCTTGTTGGTGACTTTAATGCACATAACACCATGTGGGGCTCAACTCGTGGTTGCACTAGAGGCAAAGTTATTGAAAACGTCATAAACTCCTCCGGAACCTGCCTGTTGAATACTGGACTCAACACTCACTTCAACATTTCCTCCGGCTCCTTTTCTGCCCTTGACCTCAGCTTATGTGACCCTAAAACTGCACTCTCCCTTTCCTGGCAAGTTTCAGATGACCTTCATGATAGCAACCATTTTCCTATCATTATATCCAATCATTATAATAAAGAAACTATAACTAGAAGCTTCTGGCACTTAAAAAACGCAAACTGGTTTGAGTTTACCTCTCTCTCCCAAACTTATTTATCATCTTTAGCTATTTCTGCAAACATAAATGACACTCTAAAAATGTTTACTGACAACATACTTGCCGCTGCAGAGACTCACATCGGTAAATCAGTCACTTCCTCTGCACAAAAAACTGTGCCTTGGTGGAATTCAGCTTGCGAAAATGCCATCCGAGAGTCCAAACATGCTCTTAACAGGTTTAGACGAAATAGAACACAAGAAAACCTTCTCCTACACAAACAGCTCAAAGCTAAAGCTAAATTCGTAGTCAAGCAAAGCAAAAAATCTTCATGGCAAAGTTATACCACCTCGCTGAATCATAATACAAATCCCAGTCAAGTCTGGAAAAAAATTTCACAAATTCAAGGCAAGAAAACCAATACTAAAATTCCCTCCTTAATATTGAATGGCACTGTTATCTCCGACAACCAAACAATTGCCGAGTCACTCGCACAAAATTTTGATGACAAATTCATTATTCGTAACCCCGATTCTGTTTATCACAATTCTCATATTCAGCCTTCCTCCACTTTTCAGTCAAACCCTCATGACGTTGCTTCCGTAAACGCCCCTTTCAGCCTAAATGAACTTAAATCTGCCTTGTTTACTTGTAGAAATTCTGCCGCCGGCCCTGATAATGTTCCTTACATCTTTCTCAAAAAACTATCCAATCCATCTCTCTCTAAGCTTCTCGAAATATATAACCTACTCTGGAATACTAATCAGTTCCCTGACGCATGGCGCAAATCCATAATTATTCCAATAAAAAAAGCAGAGCAATCCACCTTATCGCCCAATTCCTTCCGACCGATTTCACTCACTTGCACTACCTGCAAACTCCTGGAGAAAATGATCAATAGAAGACTACTTTGGTTCCTTGAAAAGTACAAAATCATTCCTAATGCCCAATCCGGCTTCCGGCGTCATCGATCCACTCGCGATAACCTTGTTCTTCTCCAAACACATATCTCTTCAGCAATAAACAATCACCAGGAGATCGTTGCAGCCATCTTTGATATTGAAGGTGCCTTTGACTCGATATCTAGAACGGCAATACTAAATAAACTTTCCCAATATAATCTTCATGGCAACATTCTATCGTTCATTCATAATTTCCTAACTTGTAGAACCTTCAGGGTTTCCGCTAATGGCAAACTCTCCTTGTCTCACCCACAAAATGCTGGTGTCCCTCAAGGATCAGTATTAAGTTCTACTCTATTCATCCTCACAATAAACGAGCTCTGTTGCAAGTTTCCTGCTCCCATAAAATATGTCCAATATGCTGATGACCTAATTGTTTATTGTCATGGTAAATCGATCTCATCCACTTGCAAACTCCTTCAAACCGCAGTAAACCTTCTACAGTATAGATCTTCTTACCTGGGATTATCCTTATCTCCAAGTAAATCCAAACTAATCAAGTTTTCAAGAAGAAGATCTTCTCCTCTACCTCACATTTTATTTAATAATTCACCCTTACCCACTGTAAATCAATGTAAAATTCTCGGAATAACCTTCGACTCTCGACTTAACTGGAAACACCATATCCATGAACTCAAAGGCATCTGTCTAAAGAGATTAAACATAATAAAAACGCTCTGTCACTTTCACTGGGGTTCCGACGAAATCGTATTATTAAGAGTTTACAGAGCTCTCATCCGTTCGAAGCTTGACTATGGTTGCTTTATTTACATGTCAGCCTCCAAATCTGTCACAGATTTGCTGAATTCTGTTCACAATACCGCTCTCCGTCTCTGCCTTAGTGCCTTCCGCTCTAGCCCTGCTGATAGTCTCCATATTGAAGCTAATGAATCACCCCTCCCCTTAAGACGACAATCCCTACTTCTTTCTTATGCTGCCTCAGTTTCCTCCAATCCATTCAATCCTGTTCACTCACTTTTCACTTCAACGACTAATCTCCCTACTAACCCTCGAACAATCATCAAATCTCTTCCCCAATTGCTCACTCCCTTAGTCAAAGATACTGACCTCTCTCTGACATCCCCGCTCCCACTACCTTCTTCTCCTCCTTGGACCAAAATCATTCCTATAATCGATACGTCACTCACCATTTTTAATAAACATGAGTCGCCCACTGCACTTGTAAAGAAAGCATTCCTTGAATTATTACAAAAAAAATCTTACGATTTAACACTTTACACTGATGCTTCGAAAACTGACTCCGGAGTTGGTTGTGCAGTTACTTCGAAACATGAACTCATAGGCTCCTTTACTTTACCTTCAGTGTGTAGCGTCCATACAGGTGAGCTTCATAGCATTCTTCAGGCTTTCAAATATATCTCCCTCCCCCACAAAAATATTGCAATATGCACTGATTCCCTTTCATCCATTTTATCAATTAAAGCAATCTTCACTGACCACCCAATTGTCCAGAGCATACATGATATATATCAAACTCTCGTTGCTCATGATATAACAGTCTCTCTCATCTGGCTACCATCACACATTGGAATTGCTGGTAACGAAACTGCCGATCGCCACGCGAAAGAAGCTGCCTCTAGCGACAATCCAAAACACATAGTCCAACTCGCCAGCGACCTCAAGTTCCATTTCAAAAACGTCACGCAAGAATCTTGGCGACATCTGTGGCGCAACAGTACGACAGCACTTCACGATATTCATTCATCTACTTCTCCTCTCTCCCTTAGCTTTTTAACAAGGAGAGAGGCCGCTATAATCAGAAGAATTCGAATCAGCCACACCAAACTCACACACGGTCATCTGATGTCTTCAGGAAATCGTCCTGTTTGCCATAGCTGTAATACTATACTGACCGTCAAGCACATACTTACTGACTGCAAACAATTTTCCGCTACATATAAACAATTCGACCTAAGGCCTAACCTCAAGGAAATGCTCCACTGTCCCACCGAGATCAAGAAAGTCTTACAGTTTCTGAAAGCTACGCATCTCTACCATAAAATCTAATTTAAAAATTAGTAATAGTTGTTATTCAGTATCATGTAAATATTTGTAATTATTTTTCTGTGCCAATGACCTGCGCTGTCGAGGCACGTTAAGCTAAAATAAAAAAAAAAAAATTTAATGTGGACGAAATTAAGTATACGAGTATGTACACTATTTCATATCTCAAATGAAATTATTTTAGTGAAAACAATTAATTAGCTTGCGAGATATTAATTTTTTCTGTGAAATATCATGGTACAGAATAACCATAAACATCCGTCTTAAGCGCAACAAAGCGGTACAATAAAAGGTACTTCGAAGATAGGGCGTTGAAAAATGACTATTGATATACAAATAATAATTATTTTTCAATAAATAATAAAGACAAAAAAATCTCGAAAGCCATTACATTCAGGCCTAGGGAAATGTTAAGAATATATGGTTGAAATCTAATATAGAATTGAGGCGACAAAAAATATGTTTGCCATTTAAAAACACACAGTTATTACTATTATCCATTATCCAAAATTTACGTTAATTATTCTTCACCCTGTATAAAAAATGGAACACGTTTCTCTGGGATATTATTGAGTTACCTTACAGTGACCGATGTAGGTGGTGGAAATTCAGTGATTATAATTTATCATCAAATTTATAGTTTATAAATAACAGTCAAACGGGAATGTCCGTAATAAAATAATTATCATCTCGCCATGAGACTAAAGTATATTAGTTTGTCATAATAAGTTGTTGATAATTATATCAGCAATTTAGAAAGTTAAAAATATACTGGGTGTTTCATTTGGAATAACGAAGTGGACTGCAACATAACTATGAGTATGTATCAAATAAATCATAATATATTAGGGGTAAGCTGTTTACTTAATAGCAGATAAATATTGTACAGTTTGTTCATAACTATTATAGATGAGAATATTTTCTTGTTTCATACTTTTTTCATTAGTCGGGTTTTAGTTTTTGAATACTTTTTATTCCGTATGCGACTACATCCTCTAGCGGGTACTTTAAATATACTTTTTTAATTTTGAAATGTAGAGTCATGGGTTATCTGTTTACAGAATATAGCTGGCATCATTTAAATTTGCACACCGCCTAAAGTTGTGCAGATTAATTAAAAGTAATTAATCTCGTGTACTGACAAGAAGTGTGAATATTGAAACAATCCTTAAAATTCATAAAATTTAAAAATGGAAACTCATTTGACATAAAACATAAAATTGGTAGTTTTGACAAAAGTTTGATACTGTATTATTTTCATAAATGATTTAAATTGTCTAATTTCATAAAAGACATTGTTTGTTAGCACTGGACAATGTCTCAGTATCACGGAAACATCTGGTTCTGAATATTTACCATCCGAGGAAAGTTTTTTTCCAATAGTTCAAACAGAGAAAACAATCTTTTTGACTCATCAGAGCGTATCACGATCCCACAAAATGAAGTGCCGTTGACAAGCTATGCCGTTTTACAAAACTCTTCCTTGGATTTCCACTACAATTCCAAAAATGAAATCGTCACACGTGATTCAACACTGGGAGATTCTACGTTTTAAAAAAATAATGATTCACATCTAGAACAGATGTCGTTTTCATTTGAACTTGATACAGTATGCTCTTTAATATCCGAATATAATTCATCACTTAAACAAGTAAAACATACAGCACTGGATAAATCAACAGAAAAATCCAAACCTCTTGGTTCTGATGTTCAAGAATTGCCAAGAATATCTAAGAAAAAGCGACGACCACATGATTCCCCATATTGTATACAAGATGCTCAGAATTTTGGAAGGCATTTGATGCGTCATTATTCCGATGAATTTGATGTTCAAAGTTTTTTATCTTTACACAAGGGCTCAAAACTACGAACGAAAACACGCTTTGGATCAAATTCGACGTCATTGAAATTTTGTAATGATATAATTCCGATTAGCGAGAACAAGAAAAGCAATGTGAACCGTAGTATTTCTTGTAAATTTTGCAAAGGATATTATGCCAATAAGTCTTTAAGGCGGCACGTAAAAAAAGGTCCTTCGAATCCGGATCCCAAAAAACCTTTAAGATCACAAAGCGAAGGTGAAACGGTATGCCTAAATGATCCTCTCTAAGACTGAGCGGAGTACTAAACACACTGACAGGTGATGTAATTCTCTCATTGCTAAAATAGACCTAACAATTTGTACGATACAAGCCGTTAAAGTTGAAATGTAGCGGTTTATCGAAAGTACTATTTCGTTTTGGTAAGACTTTTTATTATTAATATTTTGCAGGGCTGTTAATCCTTACTCATTCGGCATTAGCTTTAGACTGATTTTCGACCCAAAGATATAGATAGTTATAGGGTTAGTGAAAAAATACTTGGAATGAAATTCTTAGTAGTTCTTATTTTTTGCTATTCTCTGCAATACTATTTCATACAGTGTGAGACAAAAATTAAAGGACGGTACATATTCCGAAATTACAATTTTATTATAAATGATCCTATATTTAGAAATGTCATCGGTATATTTCTGCATTTTTGTGTTATTACTGTTAGTTTTGGTACTTGTTAGAGATATACGTTTTTAAAGTTAGTGGCAATCAGGATTTTGTTTGCGTCAAAAATTACCATGTAATACAAAATAGATAATACACTTAATTTCTTTTATATTATACAACTGTATATATAAATAAAAAGAGGCATATGATTGAGGGATATTTTTAAAATAATATACTAAACACGTATGGTAGCTTTTTAATTTTTTTATACCATATAAGTGATATTCAATAGCCTACCTATGTGTAAAGCAATTTTGCCGGGTTTTTCATTTACGATTTTAGCCACCAATTCTTAAATGTTTTAGTTTTTGACACAGGAGCTATTGAGAACTTATTTATTTCACTGTTGATCACTCGTACAACGAAAACAATTCGAAAAACCGTTTAATTGATTAAATAATGGATTTGAACCACTGAATATCACTTCAGAAAAAAATCCTCTGTTATGTGTTGAGCATGTTAATTTAAAAATACTCATTAATTACTTACCTAGTCGATATATTTAAGTACACTCTGTATAAATAAGCATATTTTTATATTATTGTGCGATCTACAAAAACTGCATCTAAAATATATTTTCTATATTGTATTACACTGGGAATTATCATAACAGAATCTTAATTGTTCATGACTTTAAAAATGTATATTTCAAAAACTGATCATAGGAAAATCTTAAGAATTCAACACTTTCATTGAGTACCAAAACTAGTAACAAAAACTTACAGATATTAACCAGAATTGAGCTGAGCCTATCAGCAATTGAAGTAACTGGATCGAGTACAAATGCATATCAAGTTTTCAAAGAAAGATACCAGTCGCCACTTTCCATAAAAATTGTAGGGTCCTTATTCGGATCAACTATTAATACAAAATAAATTAGGTGTGCATAAAATGGGAGGGAGAAGGTAGCATATTCTTGTAAATGCATCAGTCAAAAATGTAAATGTATATTTCCATAAAAATATATAATATAAGCTCGATTATTGAGCTTATTTTTGTCAACAGGTTTTTATATGATATGCAAATATGCTAATTTATAGGTATTATTACGTATTCGTTCTTTCATGTTATAAACAATCTCAGTTTAATATAAGTCAATTGTTTGTAATTTATAATTTTCATTTCTCATAGTTGTTGTTTTAAATTAACAATTCCAGTTTCAGATAAAAATTTCTTACGAAGAACGCCGATTGCAATCGTTTTATACAATGTCAATACCGAACTGGCAATTATTCTTTTGGATTGTAACACAATTTTACGAGTTGGGGATAGATTGAAAAATGCCGAATTTAATTATGACACATAACTCCCGATTCTGCTACCCGCCACTGATGTCTTAGTAAACTCATTATAGAAAATAAGCATGCTAGACTCGGACACAGTGGTCCCGAAAACGTATTGGGGAATCTACGGCAACGATATTGGCGTTTAGGTGAAGTACGCTTGACCAAGCGTGTAATATCCAAATGTTATCGATTCAACGCTCAATTTGCTTCTCAACTCATGTCTCCTCTACCGGTAGACAGAATGACGCCTAACAAACTGTCCTAAAAGTCGGTGTAGATTTCGCTGGATCCACTTCTTTGCTGTCTTCGAGGCTGCGAAAGGCCCCTAGGTCAACGGCATATATAGCCATATTTGTTTGTATGGTGACCAAAGCCATACATATTGAGCTGGTCACTAGTTTGTCTGCTGACGCATTCATAGCTCCTCTAAGGTGATTCATTGGCAGCAGAGGAAATCCTCAAGTTATTTACAGTGATGAAGGCACCAATTTCGTTGGTGCTTGTAATCAATTGAACGAGATCTCCAATTTTTTCAACTCTCATTCTTCTTTCTTAAATTTCTTCATTTCTCTCGCTAACCGAAATTGCTTGGAGATTCATTCCCGCACGATCATCCCATTGGGGAGGTCTCTTGTAGGCCGCTGTCAAAAGCACTAAATCCCACGTAACTCGCTTATTAGGCATGGCTACATTCACTTGTGAAGACACTGTGACCATTCTTATTCAAATCGAAGCCATTTTAAACAGTCGTCCACTACATCCTATTTCTAATGATCCAATGACCTTCTACCATTAACACTCGGAAATTTTTTAATTGGTGATCCTTTGACAGCCTTTTCGTAAGGAGATATTTGTGAAACTCCTTCAAATAGTTTGACCTTCTGGAATCTATGTAACCTAATCCAACAACAGTTCTGGAAACGATGGTATGTAGACTATTTGTATCAATTGCAACATCGTCCTAAGTGGCAGAATGTACAACAAAACATATCTGTGGGGGATTTGGATCTGGTCCTCTCAATTCACCTTCGGCCAGAATTGTAGAATTACTCCCTGGTCGAGTGGCAAAAGTTCCGCAGATTCATAGTCGCAGTGTTCCAATTTAAATCGCCAACTCACTAGAGTTTGAGTCATTCAGTGAAAACAATTTTCAGGGTTTTATAATATATAATAGAATCACAGTCAACATTGTCAAAGCCGCCTGAGAAATATTCCGTTCCATTCGAAGTGTTATCATGTACAGAAGTCGGATGAATCAAATGACGTTTCAAAGCTATCCTCGGTACTATACTTTGTTTTCTTGATTTTCTTTTGATCGATATTTTCATGTTTTTTTTTTGTTTGATATAAATCGTCTAACAACCAAACATAGGAAGAATCTTTTTATTATTGCTGTTTTGTCACTAACATCAATTCTCAAAAATCTTGATTTTTCGTCAACGTTGTCTATTTTTTGTGAATAATCTCGAAGCGATAAGTTTTCATCGCATATTTCTTTATCATGTTCCTCATCATCACTGTCGGTATATAGAGCATTATTATCATCTAAGGAATTGTCAAAAACATTGTATGTCAATTTCTGAGTCAAGGTTTATGTCGCCGTTATCTCCACTAACGTTGTCGAAGTAGCACGGAACATTCATGTTTTTCCAATCGCAATCATTTGGGAAATTTGCGGAAACTTAAGCTGGTGATATTGCATCTACCAAGGCTTTAACCACAACTGCTTCTATATCTATTGCACATAACTGTTCATTTGTGACAAAACGGCACTCTTGTTTCTTCTCTCGGAAATACATACCGGTTGGCAATTTAATTTTGGCAGTCGGAAGTTTGGCAACACCCGATGCGCCGTAGCAAAGACGTATGCAGATTACAAGATCTCACTTCGCTGGCAGAATTCGTAAGCTTGGTTTCGAAAGGTCAGTTCAGAGAAAAGTGTGATTACCGGGGATGTGCAATACTAACTTGTAATGGCGACTCCAGAAAGTGAAGTTGTTCATAAAAAGTTGAGTTAGCAGTGTCGTGAAATAATTATGAACGTTTTAAATTTCATGACCGAAGAGGCAAACAATTGCAAGTCAACAATTCCATTAACAAAGGTAAGTTTTAATTATTACGATAAAATTTTTAAATCATAGTAATTATTTAACAAATTTACGCCCGATAGAAAATTTGTCAAATCGATTTTCGTACATTAAATATTTATTTATTAAATGATTTAAAAAAGTGACATTAGGGTAAGACAAAGCATTTTATGCACTCATTTGTCAATTATATGCACCGTTATGTCATCATGACAAACAAATCGACGCCATTTTTAGTCCATTTAGAGCAACCTGACCGATATATTTTTTGGTTTTTGCATGCTTGCGGGTCATGTGTTAATTCTTCGATTTGTGAAAATACACCCCTTCATGCAACTATTTTGTTTTTGTCTACAAGAGTATATAAAAGGAAACATGTTTATTTAGTTTAAGATACCTATTTAAATGTAATAGGTTTTTTAGCCTACAATTATAATTATTATACTCATTTTATACATGTCTCTATTACGTTTCGGTTTTACTATTCGTTTTGAACCATCTTCCGATTTCAGTTACAATAGCGGTTTGGTTATATTAAAATATGTTTGAACTAAAATCTAAAGATAGATTAAAACAACTAATGAATTGAAACGTAATATAGTATTTTTGAATTTAATACTTCTTTTAAATAGACGAAAACCACGACAAAAATTTCTATTTCAAAAAACGGTCACTGGAAACAAATTTATCTACTTCCTCATGTTATTTGTATGAAAATACACATGAGTAAAACTTTGAATACAACATGTATATCAACTTATTTTATTGTCATGTCATTGAACGAGTTTCTGCCGTTACGAAAGTTAGCCAAAGAACGCTTTCCCGTATTAAAAAAGAAGCTCTGGCAGGACGTAATGCTCACACTGATGCGCCTACTAAAAAACAAAGAACGTCTAGTATACGTATGGATCAATTCGACAAAACTGTGCTTAGAAGGTGCATGATGAATTATCACATATCCGAGAAAAAAGTACCCACGTTGTACACCAAACATTTGCAGATAGTTATGGCTTCGCAGAAAGTCGCGAATATCTGCGGAAACAAATACATTCTTTGGGTTTTCGTTGGACCAACATGAAAAACAACAGTTTGTTAACAAAACGTCACGAAATCAGACATTTACGCATACCATATTTAAGAAACATAAAAAAGTGCAAGGAATAGAACAAACCTATCATTTATATAGATGAAACATACATTCATTCATGTCACACGCACCATAAAGGATGGAGCGACAAGAGTAACGAAGGATTTAAAAACCCGTTTCAAGAGGTAATAGGCCCATCATTGTGGATGCAGGATGTGAAAATGGTTTTGTACCTAATGCTGGTATTATGTGGAGCTCCTAGTCAAAAACAGGAGATTATCGTGATGATACTAGTCCGGGAAAGTAAGTGTTACGAACTAACATGCATCTGGGGTAGTAATAATCCAATATTCTCACCGCAATAAATGTAAGTATATTCGTAATATATTCCATCACTTTCCGTTAATTAATCGGGACAGCCGGTATAATTAACAGCAGAATAAAAACCATTTGAACTGGTTGTGTTTTACAATTGCCGTATCAACAAAAACATGGAAAAGCGACTACGAGTGAAGAGTTGAAATGTGGGTTTTGTGTTAAGCGAAAGGATAGTTAGTTCACCTACAACTGGTAAAGAAATATTTTTAATATTAAGTTTGATTGCTGTAGGCAGATCTGTTAAATATTTCTTTATAATTGTGTAATTTTGGATATTGTGGTTTACACAATTTTCTACACGTGTATGCGGATATAACTGGTTGGGGTTAAAGAAGAATTAAATCAAACGTTTCTGGCAATAAGGGTTACTGTGCGAGAGGTCAGTTTTTGTGAATTTTAACTTGAAGGTTAGCACATTGCATTTTTTCTTTCTTTAGGCGTTTTTCTTCATGGGTTATTACAAGGCAAATTATTACAATTGAAATACGAGTGTGGATTTATTGAATTCACTATTAGAATAATGGATGGAAAGTAATCGGGAGCTAAAATATACAGCTGTTTTCTAGTGGAATTTACGGAGGCTATTCTACAGTGTCAATTTCTTAGATTTAACGATAAGTACTTCCTTCGTGAGACATTTCACTTATTATAAACTAAAATAATGCTTATTTTATGAACGTTGGACTATTTTCTACACTTTGCGCAACACTCTTTTCTGCAATTTACCGAATTAAATGTATTAGCTATCTAATCAATTATTTATGTGCTGGATACTTGGGGAGAGGTAATTATTTAGGGGGTTATATCATCTCCAGGAATCCATACACTCTTGCAAGAGCTAGGTACCGATCATAATTTTGCTTTTTTTAAGTAATATATAAATCTAATACGCAGATTGCTTTTTAATACTCTATACTTTTCCTATGCAATTACTGTTTCACGTCAGCACGCGAAATTAACGTAACATAAGGTCGAAAAATCTGTTAACTATCAAAACTTTCCTTCATTCAACTGCGAACGAGCGCTGACCCCCCACCACAACGCCAAGCAGCTGCCGCCGCACCGTTTGGCCGAGCGAGCTAGGATTACTATTCTCTTTTGAATGGACCAATTGACAGTAGAAAAATGAAAATTTGTGTTTAAGTTGAGTAGGGATTCGACAATCTAGCGAAGTGATCAAAATTTGAAAATTTCAATCAATATTATCACAGAATCTAACAGACTTTGAATTTGTTTATCTCAACTTGTAGAAGTCGCATCCAAAAAAATTTTTTATAATACTTGTCTTTCAAAGACACACATATTTATAACGTGAAAACATATTTTAAACAAATTTTTCAACGCCAAAATGAGAAAAAACTAGATGGAAAAATTTTTATTTTCGGTAAATGTTCTAAAAACTTATGTAAAAAAATTTTTAAAAATTTTGTTTATGTTATTTATAAAAACATAACTTTCACTCTATCGATTGCAACAAACCGTTTCTCAATATCGTTAATGTTCATAAATTTAGACGCAATTGAAAAAAAAATTGTTTCCAATTTGCGCTGCCGCCATTTTGAATTTCCCAAATCTGAAAAAATGTAAATTTTAAGAAGTTTGCCCTCTATGTTTATCTATGTTTTGACCTCGATATTAATATTTTATTTATAATTACCAACCAAAAATATAATTTTCTTAAATTTTTTCTATTTTTGGAAAATTTGAAATTGGAAATTTTTTTTTCAAAAAACTATTTACGTCACCTTCAAGAGCATAAGATTCGCTTCAATTTTCATCTCTACGAGTTCTTTGTAAGAACACATCCAGGAATGACAGGAGCATAAATCACTTGAATTTTAGGTGGTCTGAGCTGTGCTTGCAAGCTGCGTCGCAAGCTCCAGTGGAAATTATTAGACAATCTAGGAGAGTGATGCTGGGTCAATAAATTTTCATTTAAAAATCGAAAATCCATTATGGGAAACTTTTGCTTTTATTTCCTTACCTTACCGGATTATGCGGCGTATGAAAATTATGAGAAGTGGGAACAAGAAAAGCGTATTCCAAACCTAGCAAAAAACGCTGTTGTGGTAATTGATAACGCACCATATCATATTGTTCTAAGTGAAAAATGACCTACGACTGCTTGGACTAAACAACAATTGAAGAATTGGCTTCCTGAGAGAAACATATATTACAGTGAACAAATGATTACCGGATCTTCATAACGTTGCAAAAATGTACAAACTGCAATATAAAACTTATAAAATTGATGAATTGTTTATTCGACATGGATTGCAAGTTTTAAGGCTACCTCTTAAGTCCGATCAAAAGTGTTTGGGCGGCACTTAAAGAATATGTGGCCAAACGAAATGTTACCTTCAATTTTACAAAGGTTAAAGAATTCTGTAATGAATTTTTTGGCACATTTTCGGCAAATGATTGGAAAGTTAGATGTGACCATGTTAAAAATATTGAAGATGAATTTATGAATAATGAACCACTTTCAGATAGATAATATCATTATCAATTTGGCGGAAGACGGAGATACCGAGGATGATGAAGTTGATGTAGAAAGTGATTTTGAAGAATCATCCGTAGATGCACATCATTATTTTATTGTTGAGGATCCCTGTAGATCTAAAACATATTTTTCATTATAGCGTTTGTTTGAGGGTGGTATGACTGAATATATTAAACTCGAGAAACGTAAATAGGGGTTATGAAATTGTAGATATTAGAGACGAATTCCACTAGGGTAATATAATATTTGAAGCATTGTGACGTGTTTTTTTTCCCTTATAAGACTCACGGACGTCACTATGACACCCACGGCTTCAGTAATTCCTAGATTTCCTCGGGCGCCAGATTTTTTTTTGGGTGGTTTACTCCACCGAACTCTCGAAAATACGGCGTCGAGAGTTACCAGGGTAGCCACAGATGGAGGTTCAGTAATTCCAGGGGTCTGTTGTTATGGACCTTTCCGGATACGTAGTGTGCAAACAGGCTTTAATTGCTTACCACTATCAAACAAATGAAACTACTCGCTACTGGAGAAATTATTAATTTCAATTCCACAAATAAAATCGAATTTTACATGAATGAGAAACTGCAAAGATATCAAAATAAACTACTCGCTACTGGAGAAATTATTAATTTTAATTCCACAAATAAAATTGAATTTTACATAAATAAGAGATTGCAAAAATATCAAAATCTACTACTAAAGATCTACGTTACTAATCAAACCAAAAGCGGACTGACACCAAGCAATAAATATTCTAGCTATTTTACAACGGAGGCGGAAAATAACGTGCAGAATTCTACTAGTACATAGCAGGTGAAAACAATACAAAGTTCCTAGTGATAATATGTCAAAATGCACAGTGGAAGCGTTATGGTTGCACTAACAGAGCGTACTATATCGGTTCTTAGTATTTGTGTACCTTTTAAATAAAGCGGAAGAAAATAATCAATTAACTAGTCTCGGCGGCTAGGTTAATCTCAATAGCCACCGGAATTTCTTAGCGATTTCACTAGATTCAACTAAACTAGGTTTTACTGATCAACACAATGGCCTATCGTACAAGATCAAATTCTCAGATAATGAAAACTACTAGCAGAATGCGAAAACCTCTCTTGGGTACCCCTGCTCAGCAGCGAATACTTCTGAGATTATTTCGTATCCCTTAAATTAAATCTGCCTTAGAGGCCTCTCGAATTGATCCCTGCTCAGCAGCGAATCCAGACGAGATTTTTCTAAACAGGTGCAAACGAACTAAATTTTCTTAACAGTACGACGGCCTATTCAGCGGGATTAAATACGCCGATAAACTAGACCTTATATGCTGTATCTAACATTTTACTAACAAACAACAGCCTATTGTACGAAATCAAATTCTCAGATAATGAAAACTACCAGCAGGATGCGAAAACCTCTCTTGGGTATCCCTGCTCAGCAGCGAATACTTCGGAGATTATTTCGTATCTCTTAAATTAAATCTGCCTTAGAGGCCTCCCGAATTGATCCCTACTCAGCAGCGAAGCCAGACGAGATTTTTCTAAGCAAATGCAAAAGAAACTAAATTTTAACAGTACAACGGCTTGTTGGACGGGATTAAATATTCAGATAAAAGTGACTCTATATGTTTTACTAACAAACACCAGCCTATTGTACGAAATCAAATTCTCAGATAATGACAACTACCAGCAGAATGCGAAAACCTCTCTGGGTACCCCTGCTCAGCAGCGAATACTTCTGAGATTATTTCGTATCTCTTGAATTAAATCTGCCTTAGAGGCCTCCCGAATTGATCCCTGCTCAGCAGCGAATCCAGACGAGATTTTTCTAAGCAAATGCAAAAGAAACTAAATTTTAACAGTACAACGGCTTGTTGGACGGGATTAAATATTCAGATAAAAGTGACTCTATATGTTTTAGTAACAAACACCAGCCTATTGTACGAAATCAAATTCTCAGATAATGACAACTACCAGCAGAATGCGAAAACCTCTCTGGGTACCCCTGCTCAGCAGCGAATACTTCTGAGATTATTTCGTATCTCTTAAATTAAATCTGCCTTAGAGGCCTCCCGAATTGATCCCTGCTCAGCAGCGCATCCAGACGAGATTTTTCTAAGCAAATGCAAAAGAAACTAAATTTTAACAGTACAACGGCTTGTTGGACGGGATTAAATATTCAGATAAAAGTGACTCTATATGTTTTACTAACAAACAACAGCCTATTGTACGAAATCAAATTCTCAGATAATGACAACTACCAGCAGAATGCGAAAACCTCTCTGGGTACCCCTGCTCAGCAGCGAATACTTCTGAGATTATTTCGTATCTCTTAAATTAAATCTGCCTTAGAGGCCTCCCGAATTGATCCCTGCTCAGCAGCGAATCCAGACGAGATTTTTTTAAGCAAATGCAAAAGAAACTAAATTTTAACAGTACAACGGCTTGTTGGACGGGATTAAATATTCAGATAAAACTGACTCTATATGTTTCACTAACAAACAACAGCCTATTGTACGAAATCAAATCCTCAGATAATGACAACTACCAGCAGAATGCGAAAACCTCTCTTGGGTATCCCTGCTCAGCAGCGAATACTTCGGAGATTATTCCGTATCTCTTAAATTAAATTTGCCTTAGAGGCCTCCCGAATTGATCCCTGCTCAGCAGCGAATCCAGACGAGATTTTTCTAAGCAAATGCAAAAGAAACTAAATTTCAACAGTACAACGGCTTGTTGGACGGGGTTAAATATTCAGATAAAAGTGACTCTATATGTTTCATCTAAAACTACATGTTCTAACTTCGGAATTGTACACAAATACTATGAATTCGAACGTTAAAATAAAAGCGGCTAAGCGTTGGATGATAATAGCTATTCACAGAAAAAACAAAAATTTATATCCACTTACCTGGTTCACAAAAACCAGCCACAGATTAGGCGTAAACACAAAGTAATTTTCAAGCAGGGAAAGAAAGAAAAAGCCCCGTTTACCGGTATTCTACGTCCTTTTATTAAATTCTCCTACCCCACTTACGAAGTCTCCTCCTTAAAATTTTGAAAATGCGCGAACATTAGCAGACTGGTTTAAGTGAACTCGACGAAAGGATATACCGGATGTCTCAGAAGCAGTACATTTATATAAAATAAATACTCAGAGTTAAATTTCGAAAGAGAGGCGATTTAATTATTAAATAGAATGAAATTTATACTGCATGGTTGCTGGAAATGAAAACATTAAAAAGTAACATCGTTACAGCATATCTGTACATAGTTCTACATAAACAATAATTAACGGCACCCAGAACCAAGATTTTTTTGTTTTGCCAATCCTAACTCTGTAAAAATTGTGAAGGTATGTTCTAATTTCATAGTAAATATTTGCAAAAAAACAAAAATTTACATATGAAAGTAGAAGTATCTATCACAAAAAAGCTTTAATATTCTATTTATATTATCAGGATACTTATTAGACCATCTCTAAAGGCGATTTCTCCAATTTGTTTTTCAAATTTTATGTATAAACCCGAATTTTCACATCATTATCTACTACATATTATTAAAAATAACAGTTTTAGAAAACTTAATAGGTGGGTATGTCATTAACTATTACTACGAACACAGGAAAAATTGTTGACCATTGTTAAATTTAGAAAGTCGTTTAACAACCCACTAATCAAGAAACATAACAAGTCTTTTTGGTGATGTTCTTTTTAAAAACTTCCCATGATGTTTATTTAAAACGTTAATAAGATATCTCCTAGATGTCTCAATTTTATTACCAACTCTATTAACATCCATGTCATGTAAATAAAACATATTTTTGATGTACACAATAATACTTGAATTTGCAGTTACATACACATCCTATGCACTTCTTTTTAGCAACTTCCTATAGGAAACATTCATACGATGTTAATTTGTATACTTCTCACTAATGTTACATACAGAACATTACTGTAATATTACAAATTAACATGTTTCTTAGATGATCACATGTGTTGCAGTTACTTTAACATCTTTCGAAATAATTTTTAGTAACTTCCTACGATTACGTCTGCACCATATTAGTTCATAAACCTCTCAGTAATATCTCATATTAAACATCACAGTAACATAAAAAAGAAGAAAACAGAAGAGGAACTGACAAACGAAAGTAGTTATCTGTGGAAACAAATGACAAGCAGACAATCATGAAATGGAGGGTGGTTTTCAGTTTTGTGTTATATTTTATTTGCAGGAAGCACATTTTTTGCAAGAAAGAGTACTTGGATAAAGTGGTCTTCATTTTCGTTAGTTCCTACTTAGCTACAGTTTTATACTTAGTTATAATTCTTGTTATAATGGACGAAAAACAGTTTTTATCGGTAAGTACCTATTCCAAAATCATAATGATTAAAACTTAATACTCATTCAAAACTTTAATCGGCTATTGTATATTGACATTCCAGGTGGCGGAATTGTACACTAACATTATATTTTAGAGTTTACAAAATAAGTGTTTTCTAAACTTTTGAAATATTTTAGTTAGTAAGTATATTTTAAAAACGATTCACAATATTTCAAATCCTAGATATGCATTATACCCTACAAAAAACTTAATAATTGAAATAGGGTAGATATTATTATTAATGATAAAACATGATCATATATTGGCAAATATTTGAATCTAGAAGAAAATCTTTTCAATGTTCAAGATGTTTCAGAAGCTACTTACATAAATAAAATAAAAAACAAATAGTTGGTAAATATGTACAGGGGAGTAACTATTTCAGATAGTCTGATACAGACATTGTATTAAACAGTACAAAAAATATTTAATCAAGTATCTCTAGTTCTAGTTTTTATAGTAGTAGTCATGTCCACCAATATAGTTTTGCAGGTTAGGAAAATTTTAACATTAATACTAACAACTCTTGTAAACAATTAGAAACTGTTTAAGACTTTAAAAACAGAAATTTCTGTTGAAAGCTCATTTCCATTTGAAAATACACTGAATACAATAAATAATCTGTAGGTGTCCGGTACAATGGTCTATATTTATATAATTGAATAATATGTAACTTATGACACTGAATGCTCCAGTCAACAAACAGAGTTCAATTATTTATTATTGTAGAAACACAGCTATTGGATACTCAAGTGGATACAATTAATTATAAACTCATTTAACTTGATAATGTGTTCATATCTCTTCTTCATAAGTAGTTTTTTTTGTATACAGTGTATTAATAATGCTTAAATCTCATTAAGTTACAATTCCACGATGTTAATATACAATATGTCCCAGGATGAAAATAACAAGATGAGAATAGTATATTATTTTATACAGAAAAGAAGTATGAATTTTCATGGCACACCTGAATTTACCTGTCAAACGGAGTGAGACATGTAATAGAAGGTAAATCATGAAAAGTCACTTCTCGAAATAAAATATGTTATTATTCCTTTGAAGAACTCCGCATGTATCTTATGGAAAATGTAACCCAGTCAATTGGCTGAAAATCAAGTTTGATGTAGTTTATGATGATCGATCAATTTGATCTAAAGTAATTGTTTTATAAGCTGCTGTTCAGAACACCTTTAAATGTTTCACAGATAAGGATTTTGAAGTGTATGTTATGGAATGGTTGAGGCACTCGAATCAGCGACTCTTGCGTGAGAAAAAGTAACCGTAAGTAAACGATAGAATTTTCTTTAATCAGATTGGATTTTTGTTGATTTAACGTAATGTTTAATAAAATCCTTATGGTATAAAATATTTATTAGTTTTAATAATATTAAAAAACTATTCTAATAAATTTTTTGTAAACTAGCTGCAATGTTTGTGTATCCATTGAAATTTATTAATTCAGTTTCAAAGTATTGTAATGTTTTTGTTATTTATTTAAACAATAAACGGATGGGATAAATTTTAAACAAACGGTAGGTTCACTTACTTAACTTATTTAAACACTAAACTAATCACTAACACTTAACTTATATATACTCAGTACATTTACTTAAACTATTTATATAATCACTCAATTTATATTCACTTATTTACTGTTCAACTCACGATGTCAAATTATAAACTAAACTCATCCGCTGATGGGTCCTTTATTTATATCGAAGCCTTTTTTACTAGAACATTCCGGACTGCGGCTTACATAAAAACAAATGCCTTTCGCCGTATTTCCCGATTGCCGGCTTAATCCTTAAAAGACCTTCCGAGAACATGTCTATAAAAACGGTCACAATAAATCCCAATAGACCTTCTCATAATTCGGCGCGCTCGCCATTTTTTTAACTCCGTTAACATAACGTTACAGGACCGTATTTAGTATCTGCTTCGGTGTGCGAGTTCGTAACAGTATGTTACGTTATGACAACTACATATTGATACACCCTTTTTATTTCTGGCTTTCACTGAATGCGTTCAATAGTTTGCACTTTCCACACTTGTTATGTAATATGCTTACACAATTTCATTTTTTTTAGGTTGGATTCCTGGAGTAGATATTTTTTTTTCCAATTTTGTATCTGTTTTTTTCAAATTTACTGTACTGTTCATTAATAGTGAATAAACGTTTTAAATCATTTATTGCTTTTTTTGCTATTTTATTTTAAGTGTACAGGGTGAACAACTAAGAACGACTGTAGGCCACATCTCCGAAAAGAATCATGGTACAATTTTAAAAAAAATTACCTTTAGGTTAGTGATCCTGAAAAATTGCTAGAAAATATTTTGCAGTCTCTAAAATATCGGCTAGGGGTGGAATGAACACTTGAAAACATAATACTCCAAAAAAACATACTAAAGGTGTCCGAAAAATACAATTTTTGAAATCTTGATGAGATTATGAAAAAATTTAATTAAGGAGACTTCTTGTCATTATTCTTCAAATAATGGGTGGGGAATGTTCAAACTTATGAACAAATGTATAATTATTTCGTTTTTTAACCGATATTAATGATTTTAGCAGCATTCAAAAGAGTTTTCTGTTTAATAAGATTGATAACAAAATTAGATAATTTAATATCCACTCGGAAATTTCAAATGTAAATTTAAGGCTTTTTTTTAAATTTTATTTCTGATATCGTAAATCTTATATCTTGGATTAGTTCCTATTTTTTAACCCCTTTTCATCAGAATTCAAAAAATGCCTCATTACATTTGAAATTTCCGAGAAAAATGGGAAAATTGTCGACTTTTTCACATAGCGTTGACAAAATTGTACAATTTTGTTATTCTTGTTAAGCATATCTTATTAGAGAGAAAAAACTCCATTGATATCGATTGAAAAATAAAAAAGTATTACATCATTTGTTTTTTAGGTTGGACCTCCCCCCACCCCTTACTTAAAGAATAAGGACAATAAGTCCCTAACTACATTTTTCATAATCTCATCAATATATCAAAAATTGTATTCCTAGGATACCTTCAGTGTGTCTTTTTTGGAGATAATCACAGTCTTATGTTTTTAAGTGTTCATTCCACCCCATAGCGGATATTTTAGGAAGTCAGAAGTATTTTCCAGCAATTTTTCAGGTTCATTTTCCTGAAGGTAGTTCTTTAAAGTTGTACCATGACTATTTTTTGAAATATGGACGACAGCCGGCGTTCTTAGTTGTTCACCCTGTATTTGCTGATTAGGCACAGAAACATCTATAGGATGTTATCTAGAATGTTTGAGGTATATTATTTAGAGGTTTAAGTAATATCCATACAACATCTAAGAGAATACACGGTATTGTTCTTGAAATGTCGCATTTAGATCATTGATAAGATGTTATTTTTTAGACATTGCATTAACATCGACAAGATGGTAAAAGGCATTTCAGAATGTAACAGAAATGTTGTTTTTGGTTAGTTATAAAGACTCCCTTTTGAGGAAGTTCTAGTAACATCACAGTAATGTAAAAAGACAGCGCTTTAACATCGCTAAAAAGTTAAGTTGAAACATCACAAAAGTTAACAGCCACAAGCTGTAAGAACATTATCACAATGTGATGTTGAACTAACATGACTGTAATATATATTTGCATAGTGGGAATCCTTATCATATTGTACGGTTTATCTATAAAATCTACCTGATCTCCAATTTATATAAAAATATACCTCAAAGACGAATATTATGAAGGGACCACTTAAAAGACATTAATTTGGAGTGAAGGTGAAAGTTTATGTCTCTTGGAATCCATTTATTATGGAATGGATTCAAAATATTTTGTTACCCTCGTACGTATTAGCAGCCTCACAACCTTCAAAACTTTACATGTGGAATTTACGGCGCCTGCTCTTCATTTTTCAGGTAGTAAATCACTATCAGCAATATTGCGTAGTTCTGGTGGAGTGCATGATAATTCACTGTTAATTTCCTCATTTATAAATTCCGAACTATGTATTAGTAAATTATTGAACATTCAAAATTAAGATTTGAAAATTGTATCAACTGTCACTTTTATGTGAGGGATTACAAATAAATAAATAAGCACAAAATTCCTAATTGCAATTTCATTTTCATTAAAATAATTTTTGCAGGTTAGTTATAAAAAATAGTATGTAGAAATCGTATCATAATGACTCGTGCTTTGCGTAGCTCACCGCTTCGCGGTTCGTTTCGCAAACCCCACTTGTACTACAAAATGAGTCATTGTGATACTTGTTAACAAAATACTATTCGCATGCTTGACTGCTGAATACAGGTGTTCGAGTTTATGTTTATTTGGATTTAAGTAATATTTTCTCACAGTGACAACGTTGTAAAACTTTTCAACGGTACTCTCAAACTTAAAAAAAGAAGGAGAATCGGCGACCACGAGAATATCGTCGGCAAAAGAAAAATGGTGCAGAAATGAATGTATTTTATTACGGTTTTATGTCACAATAAATAATGAAAAATGAGTGGTGTTATTTCGACCAGTGAGGAACAAAACCCCAACGAAATAACAGGTAAACAAAACAGGAATGTCCTAGGTATGTCCCTTTTATGTACCGCGATACAAGGACATGATTGGGAGATCCAGGTGATGTCCAGAGGACATCTCATCTGGTATGTCCCTAGTATTTCTAATATAAATTCACATAAGAATCATTGAAACTTATCAAAATGTCCATTGAAAATTCAGAGCTGATATTACCTTCATTTGAAAATTTTGGTTTACCTTCTGGAAAATAATGGATATATAGGAATTTGATCCTCGAAGTGCCCATGTCACACGAACAGATTTTTTTCAACTCAGTATCGGTATCGCTAACAACTTTGTATGATTATTCTGTCTACGTAAGGTAAGTCAGGTCAAGTAAGAGTTGGCTAAAAATTGAGGCATTTTCAAATTTCAAGCTAGGTTTTGGCTTTCTCAGGTTAGGTTTGTGTGTAAATCGCAAGCGAAAAACTAAATCATGCATTTTAAACTTGCATGCAGCTGTCTTGTCATTTAAATTTCCCGCTACCAATCAAATTCAAATCTGTTCATGCAACATCCGCATTTGGGGGATCGTATTCCTTTGTCTAAATTCCAGTCAAATACGCACGTTTCTAACCTAATTTTTCTTTGTTTGATTGGATGTGAAAAGCAGTAAAAAAATGGTGATAAATGTGATGTGTATTTTTGATTTGCAGAAATTGTGAAGTTAAAGTTGAATATTTTCTAGTTGAAGAGGTATAATACGTTGAGTTTAAAGGTTGCTATAACAATAATCATAATACTGAATTTACTCTCTTGAATTGTTCCAAAATGATACTTGGGTTATTCGATTCTATAATATTATGTTTATAGTGAGGTTTATTTATTAGTATAGTGATTAGTCAATTAGGTACATATCAATACAATGCATTTTAGGAGAAAGGTTTCGTCAAGGCATGAATGAAAAAGTACACTAAGTTAATATTTTAAAAGGGCAAGTAAACTTAGAAGGGAAAATGAAGAACCAGAACATTGTAGTGGGCCTTCTACAAACCCATTGAGGGCTGTGAATGATGATGATCATATGACATCACCTTCCACAAGTTCAGATCAAATTCCTGAAGTTGATCAAAGTCATTCAAGTTCTGCAAATTTGTCCGGTGATTCTTCCTTTGGAGAATTGAGCCCTACAGCAGGAGTATACCTAGTTCGAAATGATTATGTGGAAAACTTTTATGATAATTGCGAAAATCCAAATTATGTGAACAATAATTTAGAGTTAACTGAATGGGCCTTGACACACAACATAACACATGCAGCGATAACAGATTTACTTCATATATTGAAACCCAAATTTCATAGTTTACCTACAAATTCAAGAACTCTGTTGCATACTCCAAGGGAATTGACTATACCTACATAAGGTTGAACCAGGGAAGTATTTTTATTTTGGGTTTAAAGAATGTTAGATGAAATTACTTAGACATTGTGGAAGCTTGTTTCTGAATTCAAAAATAGAGGTTTTCATCAACATTAATCGATTACCATTATCAAAGCGTTCTGGTAGTCAGCTCTACCTAATCCTGTGCAAACTATCAATAAATAATATTCTTGGAGTAATAGGTATTTATCACGGATATGAAAAACCCAAAGAGGCCAATGACTTTTTGAAAACATTTGTTGAAGATGCTTCGGTAATATTGAACAATGGAATTGTCTTCGTAGAAACTATGTACCAGGTTGAAATTAAGAGTTTTGTCTGTGACGTTCCTGCTAAATCTTTCATCAAGTATACAGTAGATCACACTGGATATATATCATGTTCGGAATGTCAAATAGGAGGGGATTTCAGAAATAAAATATGTTTTCACAATTTGATTCCAAGGAATGACACTGAATTCAGATCGAAGGTTCAAACAGAACATCACAAAGGCACTTCAATTTAAGAATTATTGCCAAATTTTGATATAGTTAAATAGTTCCCATTAGATTACATGCATTTGGTGTGTTTAGGATTAGTTAAGGAACCAATTGTCAAATAATGGTTGAATGGGAAACCGCCAGGTAAAATATCACATTTTCAAATAAATTCTATATCCGATTGTCTTTTTGCTCAGACAAAAAATATTCCTTGCGGATTCAATCGCAAGCCTCGCTCTTCACAGGAAGCAAAGAGATAGAAAGCAACTGAATTCAGAATGTTCTTATTTTATATTGGTCCTGTTGTATTGAATAATAATTTTGATGAAGATAAATATAAACACTTTATATCTCTACATTTTGCTATGTCTCTTTTGTCAGTGTTAAACAAACCAGATGATATGGAACATGCCAGAACCCTTCTGATGTATTTTGTGAAATCATTTATTATTTTATATTGTTCTGAGAATGTTTCACATAACATACATAATTTACTCCAAATTTGTGATGATGTTGAATATTCTGGCTCTTTTGACTCATTCATTGCATTTCCTTTTGACAATCACATGCAGTACTTCAATAAATTTGTTAAGAAAAGTGAAAAGCCTCTTGGACAAATAGTGAAACGAATTAATGAGAAAGAGATATCATATATCAATAAGTGTGAAAAGAAAAATTTCTAACTTCCTTCAGAAGAACATTTTGGTGGTCCCATAGATAATTGTTGCTCAATTGAAGATCAACTAATATTGATAAAATATATAATAATAAACAAGAAAGATAAAATTATCATTATTGGACAGACATTCCTTAATCGAAGTAACTTTTACGGTACACGTGATTTTTCCACTGTTACATCAGAAATAATACATATAACAAATTTTTTGAATCTCGCTGGTTTGAACATACCATTCCTAAATAATATTGTTACGAAAAAGCACAATGGTATTGTCCCTAAATCCGACTCTGTTTAAGCCAGGTATGGAAGTTAAAATTATGGCGGACGCGCAGGGATTCTTAGAATTGTTTACGATTGTGACTGTCTTATCTAGACATTGTTTTTGTGACCAGTCTTATCTAGAAAATGCCAGAAAGCCAATTCTTTTTGAATAAGCCGCAATCTAGAATTATCTAGTGCAAAAGGCACTAATATATAAGTGACCGACCAGAAAGAGTTAGTTAGTTGATAAAGTGATCTCAAGAAATAAACAAGAATACACCGAAATAGCGAATAGTAAAGTGTTGATATAAATTAATCATTAAGTTTGTGTGCATATAAATTAAATTTAAGTGATTAGTTAAGTATATATAAATCAAGTGTTAGTGAGTAGTTTGGTGTTGAAATGAATTAGTAAGTAGCCATACCGTGTGTTTTGAATTTATCCCACCCGTTTACTGTTTAAATAAGTTAGAAAAATATCACATTGGTGTCAGGTGTGGGGTAATATAAACAAATTGCTACGTAAAAATGGCCAAAAGACTACGTGATCTGAAAGTGGCGGAATTAAGAGCATAATTGGAAGATCGTGAGTTGGAAACGTCCGGTAAGAAATGTGAATTAGTAGAAAGACTTAACACTGGAAAATGACGGCTTTGATCCAGAAAAGTTTTATCTAATGACGAGGCTTCCACCTTAATCTCGTCAATTTCTGCTAATATTTCTGCTAACATGGATGAGAACATTTCTGCCATGGAAGAGAACATAAACGAGAAGATCTCTGCTATGAAAAACGATATTTCTGGCATGGAAAAGAATATTTCTACGATTGTGATAAGTGATATTTCGGCTATAAAGAACGATATTTCTGCTATGAAAAACGACATTTCTGGTAATATGGACGAGAAGATTTCTACTTTGAAGAACGATATATCTGCCAATATCTTATTAATGAATTGAGGCTGACGTTGAACATGAAATTTCGTCTCTAAAATCTGGAATCAAGAATAAGATGTCAACGATGGACGAGAAAATCGAGAATCAAATGTCAACGATGGAAAAGAAAATCGAAAATAAGATTATAACGATAGACGAGAAGATTGAGAATAAGATTACAACGATGGACGAGAAAATCGAGGAGTTAGAAAAAAAGATGACAGATATAAGAACTCAAGACACGCCAGCGGAAGAGAAGAAGACCGAGCAAACGAAAACTTGCAAGACAGAAACACACCCTAAGTTAGAGGACATTGGAAGTTCTACCCGAGTCAAGGCCCCAAAGTTCGATGGAAAAATGTCGTGGACCAATTATGTGAAACAGTTTGAAGCAGCCGCTAGAGTGAATAATTGGTCCGATAGAGAGAAGGCAGTGAACTTAACCATCGCGCTTCGCGGAGATGCCTTAGATGTACTTCAGACAATACCGCTTGAAGAAAGGGATGACTTCGAGCTGCTAAAGAAGAGGTTCGACATGCGATATGGTCACGAACAGTTGTACAGATTCCAGCTGAAGAGCCGAAGGCGGAAACGTGACGAACCCCTTCAAGAGTATGAAATGTATATTGCCTGACTAGTTCGATTTGCTTATTCATCAGCACCAGAGAACATGATGGAATGTTTAGGCATCCAGGCCTTTATTGACGGCTTGTGTGACCACGATATAGAGAAGACGCTTCGATTAGCCCATCCTAAAACATTGGCCGATGCATTGATTGCTGCTCTTGAATATGAAGCAGCCACGATGGCTTCGGGATACAACAAAGATAGGTTCATACAGGAAGAAGGTGACGATGACAGACTCGACCAGATCATCAACTTGTTGAAAGGTATGGTAGACAAGAAGCCTAAGAAAATCAGGTGCTGTAATTGTGGCGAGCTAGAGCATGCACGCAGTTCGTGTAAGCGTCATACGACTCCTGTAAACCAAGAACCTCTTGAATGCCAGGCAGCCAAGAAAAGCTCGCGGTACAACCATGCAGGAAGAAGATAACGATGACAAACTTGATCAGATCGTCAACTTGTCGAAAGGTATGGCAGACAAGAGGCCGAAGAAGATCAAATGCCGGAAGTGTGGCGAGCAAGAGCACGTACGCAGTCCGTCTAAGCTCCCCAAGACTCCTGTAACCCAAGAACTCCAGCCACAGGGGAAATCAGACGGAGGTGAACATCCTGCTGATGTGAATCACCGAAAAGCCAACTCTTTGTCCAGACGGCCATGCCCAACAGACTGCTCTCACTGCAACAAGGTGGAATCTAGGAAAGCTGCAGTTTCAAGAACTACTGTAGCCAACGAGGAATGGTCACCCACCAGTATCAGAGAAGATCAGAAGAATGATCCTCACCTGAAGATGATCCCGCAATGGAAGGAAGAAAATCGGCGACCTACCTGGCAAGAAGTGTCAAGATTTTCACCGACACTCAAGGCATATTGGGCTCAGTGGGACTACCTTGTCCTGGAAGGAGGCATATTGAAAAGAATCTTTAAGAACGATGATGGTTCCGAGAAGATAAGACAGATAGTTATCCCGAGAGCGAGAGTAGCTGAGGTACTGAAGAAGTTACACGACAGTCCATCGGGAAGTCATCTGGGAGTGAAGAAAACCCTTCAGCGAGTCCGTGAAAAGTTTTATTGGATGAACAGCTCCGACGATGTGAAGGACTGGTGTAAGAAATGTACGACTTGTGCTACGAGTAATGGACCACAGCGCAAGAGAAAGGTACCCATAAAACAGTACAATGTTGGAAGCCCTAAGAAAGGATTGCTTTAGATATCGCTGGACCATTTCCGACGACAGATAATGGTAGCAAGTACATACTGGTTGTAATGGATTATTTCACGAAGTGGGTGGAAATTCACGCTATCCCGAACCAAGAGGCCAAAGCTGTCGCGGACGTATTGGTGGAGGAATTTATCAGCCGATATGGAGTACCCTTGGAAGTCCACAGTGACCAGGGAAGAAATTTTGAAAGCCATCTATTCCAAGAGATTTGTGAGAAGCTGGGAATGAAGAAGACCAGGACAACAGCATTACATCCATAGTCAGATGGAATGGTCGAGAGAATGAACAGGACTATTGGAAAATACCTGTCGAAAGTAGTATCCAGCCATCAGAGAGATTGGGACCAGTATCTTTCCCTATCCGCATAGGCTTATCGATCTGCCGTCAGTGAGTCCACGGGTGAAACACCGGCGAAAATCCTGTTTGGACGTGAAATGAGGCTTCCTTGTGACCTGGAATTCGGCTGTCGGCCTGGAGAAGATCTAGCAGGCGAAGACTACGTGTTCCAATTGAGAAGAAGGCTGGATGATATTCATGAATTAGTTCGAACAAATCTTCAAGTTGCCAGCGACAGAATGAAAAGTCGGTACGACACGCAGGCCACAGAAGGCGGTTTTAAAGAAGGGGACAAAGTATGGTTACACAACCGGACGAGGAGAAAAGGATTTTCTCCAAATTTACAGAAATCCTGGGAAGGTCCATACTTAATCAACAAAAGGATCAATGATGTTTTATATCACATAAGCAAGATCCCCAACGGAAAACCAAAAGTAGTTCACCAAAACCGACTAGCGCCATTCGAAGGAGACCATGACATAGAGGAAGGAGTAAACCTTATTCGAGATGTGTCTGACCCCACCTCCGATGAATTTATGGGCGCGTATGGGGGTACCGGGAAAGCTAGATATGGAGTCACTTCGGAACGACAACAAGATTTGTTCACCCTCCCGGAAGATTATTCACTGGCATACAACATCCCCGCCCGTATCAAGAACGCACAAGGGTTGGCAACCGTCTTTCGAAAGAAGTTCGGGCAATTAGAAAAACTTGAAGACCAGATTCAAGCCCCTGGCAAGACACTTAAACTGAAACATAATTCGCGGTACGTATTCTACGTTGTAACTAAAAATGAATTCCAAGATCGATCTACCTACCGCGATGTGTGGGAAGCACTTCGAAACCTCCGAGATCATGTGCTGGAATCCAACGTGAAGAAACTGGCTATGCCTAAGATAGCGAGTAACCAGTTGGATTGGCGAATCATCAGGAACATGGTAGAGATTATCTTTCAAGATACCGGTGTCCAGATATTAATTTGCAGCTACAACCCCCGTTATCAGTATCCGATGAAGACGGTGCCCTGCTATTTCCATAAGATAGGAAAGTGCAGAAATGGGGCCAGTTGCCGATTCAAACATCCAGTCTCGGCTACACAAAAGTTCCAGGAGGAACTTCCATTTAAGGAGGGGGTAATGTGACGAAACAGCACACTGGCATAGTCCCTAAAACCGACCCTGTCTAAGCCAGTTATAATAGTTAAAATTATGGCGGATACGCAGTTATAAAAAACTGTTTACGATTGAGACTATCTTATCTAGAACTGGTTTTTGTGACCAGAGTTATCTAGAATAGGCCAGAAAAGTTATTTGTGTGTGTAAGCCGCAGTCCGGAATTTACTAGTAGAAATGGCTTTAATATATAAGGGGACTGATCAGGAAGAGTTAGTTAGTTGATAATTTGACATCGTGAGATGAACAAATAAATTAGTGAACTGTTTATATAAATTAGTCTAAGTGAATATACTGTATATATGAATTAAGTGTTAGTGATTGGTGAGTTAGTGTTTAAATAAATTAGTAAGCAGCCATACCGAGTGTTTGAAATTTATCCCACCCGTAATAAAAACTTTTAATAAATAAGAAAAAACATTACAATATTTTATTTCATTATGTGATACTAGTTATTTTTCAATAAAGTGGTTTTATGTTAAAAATCTTTGGATTTTATTTATTTCTATAAAATTTTTCAATTTAAATAAATGGA
Source organism: Galeruca laticollis (assembly GCA_963921935.1). Taxonomy (NCBI): domain Eukaryota; kingdom Metazoa; phylum Arthropoda; class Insecta; order Coleoptera; family Chrysomelidae; genus Galeruca; species Galeruca laticollis. The sequence goes on along the minus strand of OY998179.1, from coordinate 37,440,989 downwards.
AAAAAAGACATTCGAGGACGTCCAGGGAATGTACTTCATATATCCCAGGGATGTCGCTGGGATGATCCCTAGGGTGGCCCTTTGATGTCCTTCGTCGGGACTTGCTACAACCCTGGGACATACCCAAAAGGACATCCCTTGTGTGTCATTTTTGGTGGAAAGTAGATGTCCCTAGGACGTTCCCAGTATGTATCATGTCCCGATAAAGGATATCCCAGGGAAGTCCTAGTAGCAAATGGAGGACGTCCCTGGGATGTACAGGGGACGAACTTGTGTTGTTTGCGTATCGGGTTTTAATTCAGGAATTCACTTTTCTTTAAGCTTCATAATGAGTGTGATAAGTTTATGAGTATTGAGTTCGATTAGTTCAAAGGTAACAATTACTGGTAATAAAATTATCCATTACAAAGTATGTCGACTCTCAATAACCTTAAAAAGAAGACATAGTTCCATATATTATCATACGAGTATAATCTTATGCTGCTGTTAACTTTTCGTCTAAAAATATGAGATATTGTTACAGCTCTTGTTACAGAATGCATAATTTTCAGATATTCAATTGAACCTTTCGGCTCGTTAAATTCTTCTATTAATTTCATGACTGAAGGAGAACATTGCAGCTGATTGACAGTTCATCCAGTCATTAGATTTCAGGTTAGATTTAGTTAAAAGATCCGATCGTTGGAAAATCTTTCAAGTAGTTTGAATACATATCAACGGATGCTTTATAATTTCCAATTGGCAATACTACTCCCGGTTTAAAAAAACAGGTTCGCAACTTTGTCAAAATATGTACTGTATTTTGAATATAACACTCTTCTACGTTACTAATATCGGCGTGGTATCACTCATAATTGAGCTCCCAACTTGTTACCTTAGACGGAAGACGGAAATTCAACCTCATTGCTTCAGCATACGAGAATATTTATCGGACGAGAATCCCAGGATAGGTATACCAAATTCCTCGCCTATTTCCTCAAATATTCCCATCTAGAACATACATCTTCAGCTGTGAATTTGTTATCAGTACCAAATATGCCTTAACAATATGCTGGCAAGTCATAAGAAGGGGGTTGAGCTGCTATAACATAGGCATAATTCGATTTAATGACGGAGTTAAGAAGGGATTTAATTTTCTTAGCGGATGTGGCCACGAGTTTTTATCTTTAATTGTTATGCCGTTTTCTTAAGGCAAAACAAATCCGACCACAATGCTAGTGTTACTATTATATTCCATTTTATCCTTTATGCGAGTTGCATCCTCTGCTATCCAGATTATCTTTGCAAATTTATATTTCTAAGTATGATGATAAACCTGTAAAATAAAATTCTGCCGCTTCCATTACTGTTCAATTATCGGCAACAAATATGATAAGAGTAGTTGGTATAATATAGAGTATCATACAAGATCCCACCCCCTACGTAAAATAGTAAATAGCACATTTCTTTATTGCATAATCAAAATAGTGTTATCTACTTTGCGATTCTAATGGTTACTTTATGAAAGCCCGTCGAGTTTCAAAAGAAACGCACTATTTTATTCATCAACGTGGGTAACACTAACAACGAAACGTCAACGTTCTTCTTCTAATACAAAATCGAGCACATAAATACCATAACCCAATTTCAATTCAAGGAACGCTTTAATCGTAACATAGTGCATTATTGAATAATTAATACTACAAGGAACAGTTCAGGTGGGGTATACCTTAAACAATTTTCCATAATTTTTCACGCAGGTAGACGAAGCAAAAAGCACAAACTCATTGCAAATTGACACAATTATTCGATTTTCAAATGACTAATGTTGCCTCATCTATTCAATTTTATCTTATCTCATAATTAAACTATAATACGGCGATTCAAGTACTTTAATTAAATGACTTGCTAGATTCTCTTATCTTTGCACTTGTTTTCACAAACCTCTATTTTTATTATACACAGACGTACCGCATTGAATTAAACAGGAAATGTTCACAAGGTCGCAACTATTATTGTTATTATTGTGGCTATAATTTCGTTTATGTAAAAGTATTATTTGAACAAATGTTGTAAATTGGCGTGCAATATATTCTACAGGTAATACTTATAAACGTATTATGTGTTTGCAATTCCAATCCAGGGAAAATGATTAAACAATGACGTAGTGACTAATATTGAAACTCACAAACTTATTTTTAGTTTTCATAGACGTACCACAATGACACAGGAAATGTTAACTAAGTCGCAACTATTATTGTTAATGTTGCGGCCTGAATTTCGTTTATGTTAGTATTATTTGAACAATTGTTGAGAATAAACGTAAATAACGTAGTAACTAATATTGAAACGACACGACAGTGACGTGGTGAATATCAAATTGACAGTGGTGCAGTGACGATAAAAAAAATGTTGAGGAAAAAGATGAAAGTCAATTTTAGAAACACTCATAACAAATTAAAAAATATGGAAAACTTTTTCCAGTGTGGGGACCTGAAACAAAGACTACTCTACTGTCAGGGTTTAGTACCGTTCGAACCTTTGAATAGAATAGTTGGTTTGTGTGGTGTGTCTTACCTTTAAATAGCACAGTAAATTATCTTTGACTAGTTTTCAATTTATTATTATAAATAATAAAATACTTGGCATTGGGTTAGTTAATTCCTTTATATTATTAGACTGAAGATTCAGATGGGGGAGGACCCCCATCTCAACACGACCCTCCTGATAAAATGGACATTGAAATAAATAAAAAGTACAATTTAAATAATAAATATACTTCAACTGATACTGGACCGTTCTATTTTATCGTTGAACAGAAACAGGTATTCGTATTTCGGCAGTTAAGGTAGGTCATTATCTTTTTGATGAAAGGAATTTAAAAAATGATATTGTAGATATTAAGTTAGTCGGTAGAAATAAAGTGAAAATTATTTTTAGAAACTATCATACTGCAAATTCAATTATAGGACATGGAATAATGGAAGATAACAAATTGATAGCGTATATTACGACCTTTTTCAATCATAAAAAAGGCGTAATTAGGGAAGTTGATACATTTTTAAATGAAAAATATATATTGGAAAATATTGAAAGCGATAAAAAAGTCGTAGACGTTAAAAGAATGAAGCGCAAAATTATTGATTCCGTTAAAGAGATACAGTACGTACCTAAACAAATGTTAATTGTTACATTTTCAGGAAATTCTTTACCTAGTTCAGTTAAAATTGATTTAGTTCGGTTCGTAGTAGAACCTTATGTTTATCCAGTAGTGCAGTGCTACAAATGTCTTCGATATGGACATACTAAAAAATATTGCAAAAGTACCACTGACAAATGTATAAAATGTCGACAAATTCCCTAATAACACACTTTTGTTTTTAAAACGTTCCCAGAACATACTTTGGCGACAAACACTTAGTTCCCGGGACAGTTGTTTTTAGTCGCAGATTGTTCCAAGAATGTTCCCGGAACGAAGTTTGTAAGCATTTTGAACATTCCCTGGACACAATATTGGAACATTCCACGAATGTTTCAAATTATTCCTAGAACATTCCCGCAACCTCAATTTTAAAGCATGTACAGATGATTTTTGAATGTTTTATGGGATAAATTACAGGATTTTCAAGAAGTGAATGAAAAATAATGACTCATAAAACAAATTGTTAAATTCCTTTATTTATTGTAATTGCCTTAACCCATCTCTGCGCTTTCTTTCTTGGGCTCTTCTAATCCATGCTCCAATGTCTAATTCTGTTTCTTTTTTATTTTTTGCTATATTTGTTAATCCTGCAGCTTCTGTAACAAAATACATGTGCATTATACGAAAAGGAAATTCGATTTTTATTTTTAAATAATATTCAAACTTTTACCAAAAATGAACTTATTTTTAATTTTATAGTTTTGTTTTTTAATATTTTCGTACTTCAACCTTATTTTTTTTAAATTCTAACCATTTTGTGAAAATTAGTGCACGTAGTGTATCCATGAATAAAATATTACTGAAATTAACAATTATAGGACTAACTAAAACATACCTACTACGGCCCTGCATAATTGCAGTTTGTCAAACCGCTCCTTCTGTTTCCTTCCTTTTAAGGAATATAGAAGAGCGATATCATCTGATAGGGTTGGCTGTAAACATCTTCTTAAAAATTTGGTCAAATTGACTCCTCCAAATATGGACAGATAGTTAACCTAAAATTATAGAAGATAACTTTCAATCAATTCGCATATAAGTATGTGCTTGTCCACATACGAAATATTTAGCACTTTAAAAAATATTTCTGCATTGGAACACATATCATTTGTAGCAGTGTATGTAAAAAATAAATTACCACAGACGAAAAATTAGATTTGTCTTCCAAAAACGCTTCCAGTTTCCTTAAATCATCTTCGGTTTTTATTGGAAACGACACTTCCACTTTGCTTAAAATATCACCTTCCCCTTCTGACGGTTCTTCTCTGGAACTCTGCAGCAGTATAATGTGATCTAGTTTGCCATTTACTGCGACTAGGAAATTTTTAATAAAATATATGTCTTTCTTGCAGTCGCAGTAGACCTCTGAAATAAAATAATTTTTCATATAAGATATATTTAAGATTACTACAAATATAGATATATTCATAAATTCAGAATACACCCACAGTTTAGTCAAATTTTCATAATTAATTTCTATGAAATGTATTAGTTATTGTACAACTCTATATATATTGAATGATATTGAAGGTTTTGGCTAAAATAAAGAGATATTTTAGTTTGCTAATACATCCAATTTAGTTAATTAATGATGAACAAAACTATTTTAGGTAAGTATATCACAGTATATACAATGAGTGAAAAAACTACTTACTATTTTGAGAATCCTTTGCAGCTGAAAGATTTTGGTTGCTTGTTGAATGCCTTGTAGTCGTAGGTGGTGTAAAAAGCTCTCACAAAAAAAAAGAATCACGTCAATACTCATATATTCTGTATTTTAAGGTTCTACTTTATTAAAGACTTCCTGCTGCTTTTATTCCCACGTAAAACAACTAATAAATCTTGAAATGATACGATTAAACTGCAGATATAATGCAATATTCATAGTTAACGAAAACTCATGTCTTATAAAAATATCTATTACATGATGCCGGTATAAGATATATTCCGTTCTATGATATTGTAAATGAAGTGTATTAGTAATCTTGAAAGCAATGAATCCAACAAATATTTTTTGTGAATATAAGTAAATTTACCCTGACAATTTTACAGAAATATTTAAAACTAAACAATACCTTCATTTTCTTTTGTAAATGCTTCCTCAAAATCATACTGATGTTTGTTAGATGTCATTTGTATTGTATCTAAAAAGAAAGAAAACTAAGAAATAAACATTTTGCAGTTAAGCAATATTATGAAAAATTGTGTTTTGCTTTTGTGAAAATACAAAACTTTCAGTCACTTTTTCATAATTTGAGACGTGTATGAAGTCTGCAGTCTTTTGCATTTCCAATTAAACAATAAATTACCTAAGTTTTCATAAATGTCTCCTGTTCTTTGTATCTTCGGAGGAAGTGGCAACTTGAACAATTTTTTTTGTTTAGGTGTAACCTCATCACTGTCACAATATGATAAGTAATGTAGTGGTCTTATTGTGCGCTTTTTGAGAAGAAACTCATCTTCATCATCAGTACCCAGATCACTTGTTAGTTCAGCCTTTTTAGCTTTTTTTCTTGCTAAAGCATAATTATCTAGAAAATTATATTACATTTAAATTTGATCCAAATAAATAAAGCTTTTTAAATCTCTATTTACACTAATTTCATCGTATAGTATTTAATTTAGGAAAATTGCTAAATTTACTTATAAAACAGTTATTGTAATATTTGAACAAGTCAAAAATAGTTCTAGTTATGTTCACAGCTTCTACATATTAATATTTGCATCTAATTTGGAACGAAAAGATTCAAACTGGATTATTAGAATTAAATAATCTTCAAATTTGCCACATTTAATTTTTCAGCAGGCAGGGATGGCCAAAAACATTGATCACCTTCAATCCATTTTGATGGCACTGCCTGTACCGATTCATGTTCTTCCTCTTTAGTTGGTTCAAAAACAACCACGGTCCACGATGGTGGTGAAGACATGAAAGCTCAAAATAAAAAAAATATTACTACTAGTCAGAACCAGAAAAATGTTTTATACAAATAAAAAAAAATCTTTTGTAACTTTTTTTAAACTTATACCTAAGTACAGTGAAACTGTTATGTTTCAATAATAATACAATATCTGTAGATCAGAGGCATAGTACACTATGTTACATTTAGCGAATTTTACAGTAGAAGAGGATCAAGTTTTTTATTTTAATGTATGTATCTAAATCGACTTCTTTTGAATGTCACTATAACTTCCATAACTATTCAGTATAGGTTACCTCCGAGTGAATTACCAAAGCTGAAATTTTGTTGTGTACTTAGAGCATGTTTTGATAAAAATTGGACAGACAGTTTAATAGTTAAAATTAAATAAAATTCCAATTAAAAAATGAGAAATCGAAAGTAAATCAACAAACAAATTAATTGTTACTAGTGTGTAAAAGAGGAAATAATACAAATTTATCATGATACTTTAATTTTACAAATTTTCGAATATTTTCCGACAATGACCAAACTTCAAGTTGAGAACTTTCCTGTGATGCCAAAAATATATTCAATTCAGATGAATTGCAAGGTAGATTATAAAAGTTTTCCAAGACATCAAATTTTGTTCCAATAATTTGTATCTGAGTGTTAACTGAAACTATATTTTTAACATTAACATCACTTCCATCTTCTACTAAACAACAATTATTTGGTTCTTCGATAGACAAAAAAAAATGTTTAACCAAAACCTTACTGAACTGCTTTGCACTTCTAACATTTGGAAGAATTGGACCTCCATAGTGCTCTCCTTTTAACACAGTGACATTTGAATTCTGAATGCATGAAGTAACATTTTTATTTGCATTTTTCCTTTCTTTAATTTTATTCACAATCTGTTGAAGCGGTTGATCTCCTTTTCGAACCAAATTTTTTAAAAAAAGCATATTGTTTTTGAATGGAAATGCACTAAAGTTTTCTATACTTCCAAATTCTTTTGAGTCCTCAACAATATGCAATAAATTGTGCACATTATGAGACACACATTATGAGACACATGTCCTTCTCCATAAATAATTATAAAAGTTTGAACAAAATACTCCAACAAATCATTTGCATATTCAAGATTTTTACATAGGGACAGTAAAATAAAAGCTACATGCAATGACATAAAATTTTGATACAGGAATATAATTCTTTAAAACTACCGGCCCAGTATAAAACAAAAATAATCTCAATTCTGTTGCTTTCCAACGTTTTACTTTAGAAAGTGATCTTGGTTTTCTGGCAAATTCTCGAGGTATTTGGGATTTAAACTACAAATGTTTTTGAGAAATTTGATTCACCTGATGCAATGAAAATTTATATGGAGGTTTACCACAGAACCATAAATTAAGCAACAACTTTTTCATCACTCCAAGGCACACAAGGTGCATATAATCTAAAGGAAAGCTAGATATCATGTTTAAGCCAGGTAAATTTTCTAAAACAGTTGTGTCTATGTGATGAGTTTCCTGCTCTTTTCTCCTGAAAGTAGCATCAGTTCTCAAATGAAAGTCTTCTTCTTCTTCTTTTAAATAGACCTATAGGTCTGTTGCTTGCTGAAGCCGTCTCTGGATGGTTTCTTGCGAGGTGGACTGCCAGCTTTTCTGCCACCTTTTTGGGGGTTTTCCTGGTGGGCGATTTCCGTGTGGCTTGCTTTCCATCATTATTCTCGGTAATCTGTTTTCGTCCATTCTTCGTACGTGCGCGTACCATTCTCTTCGTCTCTGTCTGCCCCATCTGACTATGTCTACTATGCTGCATTGAGCTCGTATGTCAGTGTTTCTTATCCTGAAATCAATCAATCAAATGAAAGTGATCTGAGAAATTTGGAAAACAAACTTTATTATTTTTATAAACACCCTCAATATCACATTTTGAACATGATTTATATCCACTGTGACCTCGTATACACTTTATAAATGTGTTTTTAAATGAAACTCAAGGTATCTAGTTAATTCCACAATATAATACAAGTTATTGAAAATTCTAAAAAATTGACAATTGTTTCGATAAATCAATATCATCGAAACAATTGTCAATTTTTTAGAATTTTCAATAACTTGTATTATATTGTGGAATTAACTAGAGACCTTGAGTTTCATTTAAAAACACTAATAAGAGCATATTCCACGAAGTAAGGGTTGAGACAGTCAATTTCATTACTTTATAAATGATTTAGCTGGTACATCACAAATAAAAGCTTTTATTTCGACAGAGTAAAAGTTACCATTATGAATTAAACCATTATTTAATATTGGTATGCATTCATTTACAAACTTAGTTAAGAATAAATTAGCACTTTTAGGTTTCTAAAATTTCTGGTAAAGCCCTACAATTTCAACTTCTCTCCTGTTTAATTCAAATAAACTAATCATTATTGGCCACAGCTGACTTCCTGAACTTTTCGACAATGGCAAACCATTCACATTTACAATGACTTCTAGATTATTTACCGATTTGTCATTCAATTTGTCTATTAATATCCTTAACGATGACTCAAAGCCAAAATGATAATAAAATCCAGGATCTAAATTATTCGTATTCCTTGGTGTTTTAAGTACAGTTCGGGCATCTTTAATTAAATCCAGGTTCTGTTCTCGAAGTATACCTAGCAACTTTGATAAAGCAATATGTGATATACTATGCTCTATGGACTAGTTAACCAATTGGGTGGAAAGGTTATTTGGAGAAATTTGCAAGTTCTCTATATTTTTACCATGTGATATTGAAGGAGTATTTTGAGACAAAATATCACATATTGTATTTTTATTGGTAAATTTTTCATTATTGCATATGTTGATGAAACCATTTACATTTTCAGCTTTTTGATAACTGAGCCGTTTGGTAATCGAACTATTTGCATCATCAAACTCAGAATCTGATGAATCATGATGTAAAAAGTTTGATTCACTGCTCACATCACTTGTAATCAATTCCGAGGTGAAGTCAGAAGTGTTGGATGTACAACTATGAATTCGCTGTCTTTTGAACCTTGCAGAAAACTTATGGGGGATTATTCTTTGTGAATATTTATCAGCCATTGTGCCAGTCCCGAAAGTTTAGTATGCCAAGAGAATAAAACTAGTGATATGCACTTACCTCAAACGAGAATTTCTTTTTCAGTCCGCAAAATTTACAAAACAGGTAGAACCTCAGCTCAGAATCCACAGAAATGGGTAAAACGTAGGTGATTTGCAGGTAAATCAAATAAAACACTAGCCAGAAATAAACACTTGCGCGGGAAACAACGTGTGTTGTGTAATGCCTTGGGGGTGTTCTGTATCACAGATAACCCACATTCTGTATATTCGTCTGATATGTTCGTTCTTCTTCTTTTTTGTCAACTTTCTTCTCTTTTTTTAATTATAACTAGTACTCAGTAAAAATGTTAGCCATTTCTCTGTATAAATTCTTTGTTATAAGTTATAACAGATTATGAACTTATTTTTTGATGAAATTAGAAAAAATGGTTAATTTCCTGTTTGATTAATTCCACCGATGCGTGTCCTGTAAAAACAGCAAATCCAAATCTATTATCGATTTTCAAAACAGCGCAGCAGGGACAGTTGCAACATTTTGGGAATATATATTATATAATAAAAAATACAATTTTTTACTTATAAAAAATGGTTCTTTAATTTTATATGAGAAAATCAAAAGCCTAATTAATATGTTCCAGGAACATACGCATGTAACATTTATTGAATCTTATGCTAAAGATGTTCCGGGAACATCATATTTAAAGCGGGGACATTCAAGACAATTGGGAACATAAAAATAACGTTTCAGGAACAAAGTGTATTATTAGGGTTCATGATGATAAAGACGGCGTAGAATATAAAAATGAGGAATTTTGTATATATTGCGAGCAAAACGGTCATAAGTCTGTCTCAAAAGAATGTCCCAAGTACCAGCATCAATTAAAGGTGGAAAAACCATGTCTGAACAAAATATTTCATTTAAAGAAGCGGAATCAATGATTAATAACCCAAGCTACTCCAAAGCTACCTCAAAAAATAGGTACCATTTATTAAACAACCTCACAAACTTCCCACATCTAAATGACGACAAAGATAGTGAGAATCCTTCAGGTGCTAAAAACTCCACAGTCCCAACCTCCTAAAAAACGCAGGGCCATTTCTCCGCTTATAGTTAAAAAAAACCCTACCTTCAAATCTCAGGCCTCAACTAGTAATTCTGTTTTGCCTAATCCCCATAAGCATTATTTCCAGTCATACAGAGAATAGCTAGAAATCGAAATTTTACATAAAATTCCTTACATTTTCGAACATCTTATTAAAAAATTCAATTTAGTTGTGCCAGACTGGGATATTTTTCAAGAAACACAAAACGAAATTGAAACAATTATTAATTCTTTACCTGATACTAACGATGATTAATTCTATTAGAACCTTAAATATAATTCAATGGAACTGTAATTCAATAATAAAAAATAAATCTAACCTTTTTAAACTATTTAGCTGGTTCAACTACTAGATTCGAACTAATTGCTCTAAATGAGACTTGGTTATCACCAAATAAAACGTTTTATGTAGACGAGTACATTTTTGTACACGTTGACAGGACTGACGGATTTGGTGGTGTCGGAATCCTCGTCCGAGACCACTTATCATTCTCAGAAATAGTTCTCAGTAAAAATTTCAATTCCAAAATAGAGATTTGTGGAGTGTATCTGAATGACCTTAATATATCTATACTTTGTGTTTATAAGCCTCCTAACATACAATCGACTACGAAAGATTGGGAAATATTTTCTTGCAGACGCAGGGTGATGTTATTGTATGCGGCGATTTAAACTATCAGCACAGTCGTTGGGGATCTACACTCGACAATACACAAGGTAACAGATTAATAGACGCTATAGATGAAACAAATTTAATTATTTTAAATGATGGCAATCCAACAAAAGTTGGTAGGCCTAACGAACGACCTTCGCCAATAGATCTTACCATAGTTTCACCTAGTTTGATGAGTTACTCAGAATGGAATATAATAGATGATACATTAGGATCTGATCATTTTCCTATACACATCTCTATACCCCGACAATATATCTCATCTCCTGTATTACCATCAAGAAAATGGATAGTTTTTTGCCGATTGGGAGCTTTTTCAGGAGTGCAAAGTAAACGACCTCCTAATTAACGATATAAATTCATTAGAATCTTTTCTTGAAATAATAAATAAAGCAGCATCCAATTCTATGAAATCTCGTACTGGCGGATCTAAAAAAGTGTCAAACCCCCTTTGGTGGCACAATGATTGTGTTCAAATTATAAATAAACGGAAGAACGCGTATAAAATGTACAAAAACACTGCAAACTTAGAGAATTATCTAGAATTCAAAAATATTCAAGCTAGAAGCAAACTATCATTTAAACAAAAACAACAGGAATGCTGGAAAAAATTTGTTTGCAGTTTAAACAAAAACACACCGATTGCTAAAATTTGGGCATTTGTTAGAAGAATATCAAACAAAAATTCTACGATGAAAAAACAGCCAATATCTGAAAGCCTTATAAATCAAATTTTCGACAACATTTCTCCAAGTTTTGTTCCAAATAGAATAGAAGAACCGACAGAAAACAACAACAATCACAATGTCGACAAATCTTTTGATATCATAGAACTGGAAACTGCAATCAAATTCACAAGATGTACAGCTCCTGGTACCGATAATATAACATATGATATTATTAGAAATATGCCATTACCTGCGAAAATAATTTTACTACAAATATATAACGATTGGTGGGTAAAAGGTAAGTACATTGAACAACTGAAACAAGTAACTATTTGTCTAATCTCGAAACCACAAAAAGACAGAAATTTATTTACGTCTTATCGACCTATATCACTGATGTCCTGTATAACGGACACTTTTAAGGGGATGATTAAAACAGGACTGGAATGGCACTTGGAAGAAAATTCAATTTTACCCTGCACACAGTATGGATTTAGAAGTGGCTACGGTACTTTAGATGCAATAACTCATTTAGTTAATGATGTTCAAATTACGTTTTCTAAAAACAGATATTTAGTTTGCTTATTTCTGGATATAAAAGGTGCTTATGATTGTGAGGATATCAATTTACTGAAAAACAAAATAGTAGAGGTTGGTTTTAGCGAAAGGACTCCTCAGAGTATATCACAATTATATTATTCGCGTACAATTTATATTAAGGGTCATAAAAATCAATTGCACGGTCCCAGAATTGTTTATCGTGGATTGCCTCAGGGATCTGTATTGAGTCCTTTATTATTTAATATATATTCTGCCGATTTACATACACGGTTTTCTAATACAATACAATGCATTCAGTATGCAGATGATATCTGTATATACTCCATCCAGGATACATACGCTGATTGTCTTAAGACCTTGGAAAATATAATGCAAACTGTAGTCAAATGGACTGAAGAAACATGTATGACCCTCTCATCTGAAAAATTCACAATTATGACATAGGCTTCGCACACCGGAGAGCCCTGTGTGGGCGAGCGATGTCGGTAGTAAACGAGTATAAATACTTGGGTATTATTCTAGATACTAAATTATTATGGTCAAACACATCATACATATAGAAAACAAATGTGAAAAGGGGTATAATCTCCTAAAATGTGTCACAAACCGCAGATGGGGCGCAGCCCCTGCCATCCCTATAATGTTTTACAGGTCTTATGTCAGATCGATTATAGATTATGGATGTTGTTCATATGGATCAAGTAGTAATTCCAACTTATTGAAAATAGATCGAATTCAGTATAAATGCCTTGGAACCTGTGTCGGCGCAATGAAATCGACACCCGTGAATGCATTATTGGCAGAATGTAACGAACCACCTCTATTTTTACGACATCAATTATTGTCTCAAAAATATATAATTAAACTTAAAACCCTCAGGTCTGACTATATCTGATTCTAGATCAGCATTGTGTGCTATAAAAGGGACTCATCTCGAGAGAATGAAATGTCCTATTTTATGTGACATTAAAACAATATTGTTAAATTTGAGTATGACATTTATTTGGGTTAAGGGGCATATTGGAATATATGGGAATGAAAAAGCTGATCGATTAGCAAAAGATTCGGTACTGAATGGAGATTTTTGTAATGTGTATACTGGAAAAGATGCGATTAGCTCAATAAAAAATAAAATGTATGTATCCTGGCGAAAACACTGGGAAAACGCTTCACAATCCTCAAATAACACCTACTATCAAATTCACCCTACCTTACCCTCACCTCCAAACTATATTTTTGATTATACAACTCCTAAATTTTATTCAGCAAGTATATTTAGAATGAAGACTAGCCATGGAATATATCGCGCCCATCTTACCAAGTTGGGTATTGTACAGTCATCAGCCTGTACCTGCAACGATAATTCTTATGCTGATCTTAATCACATTTTCTATGGATGCAGCAATTACATTAACAAAACAAACAGTTTAATGAAGTCACTTGTTGAACAAAACTACTCCCTACCTTTAAACCTCACTCACCTTTTAAGCTCAGATAAGTGTCATATTTTAGATCTATTGGTAAATTTCATCAAAGACGTAAACATTATTATTTAGGTGGACTCATTGAAAATTTCTGTGGGTAATGGACTTGCTTCCTAGCCGTGTTATTTCACACACACACACACACACACACTGTCAGGGTTATATGGAAGAAAAATTTTGAATAGAGTAGACCGTAGATTTTGTTTCATTGGCGCCCAACGTGGGGCGACGATGAAACAAAAACTACTCTACTCTCAGGGTTGTATGGAAGAAAACTTTTGGAAAGAGTAGACCGTAGATTCGTGCCAAACTAAGAGTGTATTTGGAGAGAACAAAGCCAGTTTTCAGGGCTTTGTTCTAGAAAGAAATCAAATATACAATCAGCCAACTTTCAACTGATGTTACTGCTAAAAAAAGAAATTATTTAGTAAAGCTGAAGGCCATGTTCCTGTGTAGTAAACAATATAAGTATTTGGAAACATATATAAATATAATGAAATGAAATGAAATTATACAAAAATGCAGAAGGTGTTAGTAAACTATTATATAGTGAATACTATATGTATAATACATAAATTTAGAGTCGTAGAAGCAGGTGAAGCCTTTTTTTATGATCACAAAGAACTTATCTGGATATTATGAAGACATCTATGTTGGTCACTCCATCCACTTCAGATCAAACTTGAGTTCTCTGGTAAACTAAATGCTAAGGAAAATCCTGACTAGGTATTACTGATTTCCGTTAGTTTTATTGACCCCAGAAATTGTGTCAGTTAGATAGTCTGATTCCCAAAAACTGAAATCACATAGGGATGTGTGATCCCGGAATTATGCAGTGATCCAGCTGATTCTCCTGCGAAGATGTCAATTTATTATTTTATAAAATTGCCCTTGGCACCTTCGAATTACTGCACAATCCCTATGATCTCGGTAAATTCTCAGAATTCTCTCTCGTTCCAGTCACTTCACGACTATTCCACCACAAAGGAATTTTCGATAAAGTTTAAAAGTGGTTTTATTTCTCATTCAAACTGGAAATACGTGACATATATCAAACCAAAAAATTATACTTCTTTGAGAAATTATTCAGTAAAATTATTTCTTGAAATGTTAACAGCAAAGTTAACGTTTCAGACTCTCGATGACTAAACTTTTTTCTGTAGGAGGTTCTTCGATGCCCACAGGTTTCCAATATAAAAATATACTTTGTATCCTTTAAATTAATCCAGTTCTATAAAGTGTGCAACATGTGGAGGAAAGTACTTTTCTCACTTGCGAGAAAACGTGTGCATTATGTGCAACATATGGGAAAAAGTTTCTTCTTATTGATATTTCACAATATACTATTCCTCTATCAATACTACATTGTTGAAGCTAAAAAGACCAATAGCAGCAAAATATAAAGCAATAGATAATGGATTATGTTAAAACTAATAATTACAAGTGGATAAATTTTTAAGAATGTGTATTACATTTTGACAGACACACTGACAACTAGACATTATACTGAAATGCAGAAACGACCAAACAACCAAACTCGTAACTATTAACTACCATCTTCATAGGTTTGACATGCAGCAATTCATATCGTTATAAAATATTTTATAATTTTTCTCACATTCAATTACAGTAATTCAAGAATATAATTTTCTCTGAATTAATGGAACCCCTCTTTAGCAAGTGGCTTAGTAAATATGTCTGCCAATGGGCTAATTCCAGAATAGGTTACATATATTTTCCTATGATAACGATATTTATCTCAAAATGTTATAAATATCTTCGAAAATTAGATTTGAAATTTTTATTAGATTTAAATAAGTCGACCAATAGCAGAAGCCCTTGTTGCCAGAGAGAAAGTACTTCACTTTCCAAGTTAATTAAGGCAAAGTGAAAGTCGAGTAGAAGAATTTGACAATTGACATCAATATCCACAATCCACCTCAAACAGATATGATCGTCACCGACTTTTTAGTTGTTTGAGTTATATTATTTCATAGTAGGAAATGTGCTTCTGTTTGATTTGTTTTTAAAAGACATCTTTAAAATGGATCTAGGTTTCACCGAAGCTAATTCGACAAATCTTCCTCACGTGGATGTGGACATGATGTCTCAGTACACTAGAACTCCCCTAAACAGAAGAAGAATAAGCGATCCGGTACTAAATCTAAATCGGAATTGTGTATGTGTGTTACCTTACATGTTTTGCAGACAACTCAACCTACATGGAGAACATTTAATTTTCATTATACATACATTCTACATTATATTTTCTATTTTGAAAGCATCATCACTGCAGTTTCTTTGACTACGCGAGAGTTACCTTTTTTAATAAGAAACGCCCGATTAGGAGAACATTATTTGAAACTTTATGTTTTGTCTACTATACACTTTTCTCACTAAAATTTCAAAAATTCAAATAATATGACAAATTCTTAATATCTCTCTCAAAACACCGAAGACGTCCCAAATTCAGTAAAAATCTATCTCGCCTATTATAATTTCCGATACCTAGCCAGCTCAACCGCATATCATATGTATCGGCAGCGATACACAGGGCCGTTCCAACCTGGTCGAGCGCCGTCGTGCAAATGTGATCACAGCGCCTTTTTTTCTTGCATATATTTTTTAAATTTTATATTATGTACATTCAACATAATCGCTAGACGGTAATTAATAAATAATACAACTTTGAAGCAAAAATAAACATTTTATTACCAAACAAAAATAAACATTTTTTGAACAAGAAATAGTTACCTAATCTAAATAACCTGAATAAAACTAAATAACCACTAAATAAAAATAGCTTTACGCGCTTTCTTTCTGGAAAATTCAGAAATAAGTTCAGTCATATTTATATTGTCCAACAAATCACTTTCAATCGATATGATTGCCAAATTATCCAGCCGTTGTTGGCCCATTGACGATCTTAAGTAGTTTTTGATTAATTTTAACTTTGAGAAAGTTCTCTCCGCTGAAGCCACCGATACAGGCATTGTCAACAAAATTCGCAAAGCTACGCTTGCATTTGAAACAGAATGAGTTAAATTATTTTTTATAATGTAGTTTAACATTTTTGTCGGTGTTTGTAGATTAAGATTTTTTGAAAATTGCAACTCGTGGAACAATTCTGTTCCATTTATGTCACGCTCATTACGATTTTTGTCTGTTAAAACTCCTTCAAGCTGCAAACAACAATTTAGTTGTTCCCTTTCTGTTAAATCTGAAAATTTACAAATATCCCATAAAAATTGAATATGGTCGGAATGGGACGACAATAAGTCGAACCTTTCACCAATTGATCTTATAACAATATCAAGTGTACTAAAAAAATGTTTATTTTAAAATCCCGTTCTCCATCTGTAATTGGTTCATCGTCATTCTCGTAATTAAATTGTTTTTTAACACGCCTTGGTACCTAAACACATTATTAGTTTTGAGGGTTGGCTCTACATCTAGAGATTTTGCAAGTTCAGAAGCATCAACTAATACATCTCCAAATCCTTCATCACTTCGGTAACTATTGAAAAACTTTAGCAAATTATTCATTTGAGTACATGCTTCCGAAATATTAAAATCTTTGGTTTGTAATGTTTTGCTAACAGTATTGACTGTAAACAGAACATTGTACCACAATAATGTACATATAAACCGGTAACTTTTTAATTTATTTGCTAAAGATTCAGCCATATGCTTTATATTGTTATCGAAAGAAACTCCACTGAATATACTAGATAAAGCATCATAGACTTCCCCAAGCTGATACCTCAATGGAGTAATGGCATCAATTCTGCTCGACCATCTAGTTTCAGAAAGTGGTTTTAAAGTTAAATTGGAAATATGTTCTCTCAAAACGGTCCAACGATTAGTTGAAGCCGAAAAAAAATTGCATTGCATCATTTACAACCAAGTTTAAACTGTGATTACAACAAGGTACAAAGAATGATCTTGGATTCAAATCTTGAATTTTTTTTGTAAACCGGCATGCTTGTCTATCATGTTGGCACCATTGTCGTATCCCTGGCCTCTCATATCATATAAATTTGAATTATGTTTTTCTAAAGCATTTGGTAGAAATTTTTGTAAGCCCTCAGCTGTTGTGTCTTCTATTGGAGCAAAATGTAAGAAACGTTCATCAACAACAATTTCCCCTGATGCTTTATCTAAATTTACGAACCTGATACAGGTAGAAATTTGTTCTTGATGGCTCATGTCTGGAGTACAATCAAGAATAATAAAAAAATATTTTGAATTTTTAATCATATATAAAATATTTTCTCTTAAATTATTGCCTATTGTTTCAATTATTCCATTTTGAATGTGGATGCCAAAAGGTAATGATTCATTCTGTTCCTTTGCATTTGTACCCTCTTAGTATGTTCAGCCATTATAGGATCGAATTTGGCAATCATTTCCACACATTTTAAGAGATTGCCATTACTATTTTGAAACAATTTCAAATTTTGACCGCGAAAGGACAGATTTTGTTTAGCTAGAAACTGAATAACATAGAATACTCAATAACTGCATGCCAATATTTAATTTCAGCATTAAACAAATATTTATGAGTTAGATCAATCGTATTGTTTGTTTTCAATCTAGTTGAACAGTCAGACCATATCTTAAGATTTTCGAAATGCATTTTACTTTTTTCGTAAATATTTAAATGTTCACTCAAATGTTGCCAATCATTATAGCCATTTTCATCAGCCAATCGGGCTTTTGCGGTGTTAAGGTTGAATATCCTGCAACAAAAACAAAACACTGAATTTTTCGATACCGAGTACAGAAGCCAATCACGCTTGATTTTTTCATTATTTGGCAAAATTCGAGTGAAGTATGATTCAGAAAATTTTCGCCCAGTCTTGTCTTTCTGAAAAACGCAATTTGAATTGTTATAATAGGTTGGACAATATTTTATCAGAAGTTCAATATTCATTGAAGATAATATTTTCGGCCACAAATCTGGATCTTTAGACAGCTCTACAGTCTTACTATCAAAAACTTCATCATCATCGGCTTCGATAAACGTTACAGTTCTTTCAACTTCAACTGAACTTGATGTCGATGGCTCCATATTATCATCATTTTTTACGGAAGCCTCCGAAGGAGAATCAATGGGTGCTTTGAAAAATTGAGTTATTTTCTTATTGGTATTTTCCAACACCTCCTCCCATTTACGTTGGTTAATTAGATTTTGGTAACCAGAAAGTTTCTTTTTACCTTCAGACATCTGAAAAAATAATACCACATAAAATTTTGGGTTTGGGTTCGGGGTTTGTTGAATCTAATTAATTTATAATTACGAATTATAACGATCTGGATATACATTACTTACCTTAACTTTATTTTATACTTATAACTTATACTTTGTTTGAGCTTCCAGAAAAGAACATAATTTCAAATAAGGAAATAAGAAATAGGTATAACTTTTTAGCTGATGCGAGACGCGATTTACTCTACTGCTTAAGACAAAAGCCAATGCTCAAATGAACATGATTTCACTGCAATACTCGCTTGGCCAGACAAAAATGAAACATAGGAACTAAGAAATATAGTGCGGGCGCACGGCGCTCAGTAATAGAACAAAATATGAAATAGGTCGGGACCAAGCAACTTAAAGAAGTCATATTTGAATCTATAGATGATAATAATGATCATAATAATACATTTTATAAATTATTTGTTTCAATATTATTACTTATTTCCTACTTTAATCTTAATTCTAGCATATTCAGACATTGGTAAAAATGAAAAAAAATATCTTCGGCGGTTTCGGCGCCTTTTTTGTGACGGCGCCGTCGTGCACCGCACGACCTGCACATATGATTTGAACGGCCCTGGCGATGCATGGTTCGTCTTCCACCAGAACGTCCCATTTTGCCATACACTTTTTAAACTTCGCGTCAATTCCCAATACCAATCGATAGAACCGAATACTTTCTAAAATTCTATACACCTTTTTAAAATTCTCCCTAGTCACTTTTCTGAAAAACGTCTAGACACTCTCTTAACCCGGCCGATTTTCAGCCAACCACCTAAATACACCAAACTCAATACATGAAGGCGCACAAAAACCCCCAACTCAGCCCTGAAGAGGAAACTATTCTATACCAGGGTAACCAAACAACTATAACTTTTAAAACAAAATCCACTTCGACACAAATTTATATCGAATTTGTCTCTCTCACATCGATTTTGTCAATCAAAAGAGCGAAGCCGCTGGCGATTGCTGGCAGGTTATCGACAGCGAATCGTATACAGTTTGTCCAGTCTGTCGGTGATTGTGTTTAGCATAAGTTGTTTGTCGAGCTATACCGGTAGACATCTTCCAATACAATTTTTACTTCATACATTTCTCAACTGTCTACAATAATGTGTAGGAGCACCATCAATATATGAATCATTGCTCATAGATCTACAGTTAGGATTTAGGTAAACATTTTTGATATCCCCCTGTAATTTTTTTCTAACATTATTCTGATTGTAACTAATAATTTTTATTTGTTCATCCTAGCTTAGTTGTGGTAGTTCTCTATAATTTTTAACTACATATTCTCGACAAACTGGTTTTAGAAATGTTTCTATTCCTTAACAACAGTCTAATCAAATTATCTTATCACGTTTAAAACATCATTATATTTGAACTAATGTTTTAAACAATTTGAATTGTTTTATTTTATAGTTCAGAATGGATCTCCATCAAGTAAATGCCTCTATTCAATTTTATCTTATCTCATAAATAAACAATATTTTACGGCGTTTCAAGTACTTTAATTAAATGACTTGCTAGATTCTCTAATCATTGCCCGTGATTTGACATATTTATATTCTTCATAGACGTACCACATTGAATTAAACATGAAATGTTCAGAAGGTCGCAACTATTATTGTTAATATTGTGGCTATAACTGCGTTTACGTAAGTATTATTTGAACAATTGTTGAAAATTGACGTGTAAGATATTCTACAAGTAATACTTATAAACTTAAAAGTGTTAGCAGTTTCAGTTCGCGGAAGATAATTATCAATGACGTAGTACCTAATATTAAAACGACACGACAGTGACGTAATAAATATCAAATTGACAGTGGCGCAGTTATTATAAAAGATTAAAAAAATGTTAAGGAAAAAGATGAAAGTCAATTTTAGAAACACTCATAACGAATAGAAAAATATGGAAAACTTGTTCTAGTATAGGGACACTTGATGACAAAACTTTTTTAATAGGGGGATCTTCGATGCCTACACGTTTTCAATATAAATATTTAGTTAATATTCTTCAAAGTAATCCAGTTGTAGAGAGTGTTTAGTGTGCAGCATGTGAAGAAAATTACTTTTCTGAGTTGTGAGAAAACTTGAACTTTGCCCACTTGTTCTACTACATACTTTTCTTCAACCGCTTTGCTTACACCACATACATTTTTATGGAAAATCAACAAATTTTCCAGTAGGGTGAGTCTCGATGTCTAAATTTCTCTATATAACAATTTACTTGTATTCTTTAAATTTGAGCAGTTGTAGAAAAAGCATAGTGTGCAACATGTGTGTAGACGTTTCTCCAGATTGATGTTGCATAATATACAATTTCTCTACATTGTTGAAGCTAAAAAGACCAATAGCAGCAAAATATAAAGCAATAGATAATTGATTCTGTTACAACTAATAATTATATGTGGATGAATATTCAAGAATGTTTATTTCTTTTTGACTGACACATTGAGAACTATACATTATACTGACATGCATAAACGACTGAACAACTTAACTCGTAACTATTAACTACCATTTTCATATCTTTGACATACAGCAATTTAGATCATTATAATATATTATATTGTCTATATTTTCAACACACCTTCTCAATAAAATATTTTATAATTATACTCACATTCAATCACAGTAATTCAAAAACACATTTTTTTCTAAATTAATGGAAAAACTCTGTAGCAATTGGCTTAGTAAACATTTCTGCCACTTTCAATTTAATTGAGTTCGATTATACCATCAGCAATTTTTTCTCGAATAGGATGATATTTATTATCAATATGTTTCAAATGTTTATAACGTTCAGACTTTTAAGCCAACATGGTACACTTACTGCCATAGTTAATGCTACGTATTCTGCTTCAGTTGAGGACAATGAAATGTAGGCTTGTCTTTCACATGACTAAGAACACATCCAAAAACTTTAAAACAAGTTCCTGAAGTAGATTATCTGTCATTACAATTGCCTCCCCAGTCAGCATCAACGTAACAACAATAAAATAATTTTCATAACATTTGTGAATTAGATCAAAATTAAACGTCGCTTTTATATAACGCAAAATTATGTTCAAAGCTTTGTTCAGTTGTTCAGTAGTATTTACTTGATAACGACTTGAAAGTGATACTGATGTACACAAATCAGGTTTATATCCAGAAAGAGCATAAATTAAATTCCTTACATTCATTTTCTGGCGAATTATCCATTTAATCAATAATAAATAAATAAAATTTAAATTATTGATCCATCGGATATAACAATTGTTAGCAGTCAGTCATAATAAATATTTCAAAAATTTTCTACAAATATTTACTCAGGTTTATTACAGTAATTCCCTGATCAATATTTTGTTGAATATAAATTCCAAGAAAATTAGATACAAAACCTAAATAATTCGCCTAATCCTAAAAAATCAATATACATATAATGGGGCATCGGGGGAGGTAAGCGGGCTGTGACCCACCGCAGTTTTTACAAGAAGGGTAGTTTGTCTTAGGGCAATTGACGGATTTTTGGTTAGATGCACCACAGGAAGGACAGATCGGCTTGGCTCTGCATGTTTCAGCGAGGAGCTGGAGCGTCAGTTGCAGTATTTTAATACTGTAGGAGTGGGTTGGAGGTGTTAGAAGCATCACACTAATGTAAGAGGCCAAAGAATCTAATGCCCTCCGTTAGAGAGATGTGGTAAGACCTTTCGGATCCATTCGAAACAACGAACTAGGTGAATTTGTGGATTTGGCGATGATTCACCAGGCTTCGGATAGGAGGACATTGAGAGGTTTGAGGATTTCCTCAAATTCGTTGTCGGAAATGGATTGGTTTACATTCCTGCAGACCAGGGAAGAGGTGGATTTTCGGGATTTTGAATGGGATCTAGATTGAGGAGAGAGATTTAGCTGAATTATGGTGACATTCTTGTCACCGGTGGCGTTACGGATATTTTTAGCCTCGTAAGAAGTATTGGATGGAATTTTCAGAAGAGCTGTTCTGTTCGGGTTCACCTTCAAGAAGGAGATATATCCCCTCAACAGCTCTTTGCTTTTGAGAAGATAAAATAGCTTCCTCCGCGAAACGTATTTGGGTAGAAGGTTTCGGATATTTAGGGTTTGAAGGGAGAGTTTGGATTGGGAATGTCAGATTGTTGGGTGTGTCGGGAGTTTTGTTGAGGATTTTGGAGTGGTACTTATTTGTTTGGTTGTGGATGGGGGTGTAATTCTTCGGGTTCTCTTAGGTTTCGCACCTTCCAGGAGCTCCTCTTTACTGGTAACCTACTTCACTGGACCTAAAACACAAACTAACGGCACTTTACTACACCACATACATTTATACGGACAATGAACATTTTCTCTAGTAGAGGAATCCTTGATGCTCAAACTTTTTCTAGAAGGGAGGTGCTCGATACCTATACTTTTCCCCAGTAGGGGTATATTTGATCCCTAGACCTTTTTCAGCAGGAGAAACCTCGAGGCCTTGACTATTTCGGTACGGGGGATCGATAACCAGACTTTTCAGTATGGTCATACTCGATGCCAAGACTGTTTTCAGCTAGGAGATCCTCGATGTCTACACTTTTTCTATATAACTATTCACTTGTATTCTTTGAATTAGTGCGGTTGTAGATCAAGTATAGTGTGCAACATGTGGGAGAAGTTGAATCATTATTCACTTGTATTCTATGTATTTGTGCTGTTGTAGAAGAAGTATAGTGTGCAACATGTGGGGAATGTTGAAATTTCCCCACTTCTTGCAAAAAATATTGTTATCATTTATTAGGATATGTTGACTTTATTTCGTTTTGAAATTATGATTTCCGAAACACCCGGTCGGTGGTTAATTTCTATTGCTCAATAAGAATTCCACTAATCTGAGAAGAACAATCAGCATTACGCAGATGAAATTGTATGCACTGATTATCCTGTAAGTATCAATTGCCTATTTTTCTTTGGTGAGCATTGCAAGAGATAATTTTTACTAAAAGGAGGTAACAGAGAATGCCCATATTACAGAGGCATCACATTTATTAGTACATTGTCTAAAGTAGACGCCAGAATTTTGGAGAAAATACTGAGGGGCCAAGTGAAACATACATTAGAAGAAAATCAGATGACATTCAGACCAAATAGGGGCACACCTGTCGCGAAGTTTATCATGAGACAACTAGTAGAAGAATTAACAAACCCACATCTAAAAGGGTACAAGTATACGGATTAGGTAAAATAAATTTATTTTTATATAAGGTCAAGCTATTTTTTCTATGCTACACCAATGTGCACTCATTATAATATAAAAACATATAAATATCCTTACTATTTCAGCATCTATTCATTGCCATTTTACGTAACTACTAATATGGGTGTTGATGCGGAAACAGTACAATGTTGGGTCGATCAAATGATGACCAAAAGAGGCATTAGTAAATACAGTGTGGAAACATCGGGAACGTCGGCCAATGGAGACGGTTATGTATGCGAAATTAATTTTATTAAAGTTGTTTGTGAGTTAGGAAATGGCGAAAAACAACTTTTTGATATTGCCATAAAAGTTGCTACAGATAATGACGATGTGAGGAGAAATTTACCTATCGTCGGGTTGGTTCAGAGGTATGTATATAAACTCTATTCCCACTTTTAAAATATACACTGTGTCACAATATAATAATTATTTTAGAGAAACCATGATGTATGCCGTTGTCTTCCCTGAAATCGAAAAGTTCCAAAAGGAAAACTCTATAGAAAATCCATTTGTGAATCACGCCGAATGTTACAGCGTTTGCACAGTAGCTAAAAAGGAAGCTTTGTTGTTGTGTAACTTGAAAAGCATAGGTTACTCTATTCACGATAGGATGGTACCGCAAAATTTGGATCATATGACATTGGTCTTCAGAAAGTACGCTCTGTGGCATGGATCAAGTATAGCTTTGAGATTGAAAAAGCCGGAAGTGTTTGAGAGAATAACTAAAGGTAAGCTGAATAGTAATTGCGTTTTTTCGGTACGAACTATATAAACAGATAATTCAAAATCTTTTAATTTTTCATTAAAAATGTATTTTCAACGAGAATTTACCCTGCAGAACATCCTCTATATTCACAACGTATTTTGTAGAGGATAACCGTTTTTTTTTTCACTTAACATTATTTATAATATATATGGCGGCAGATAAGCGAGGTGAGCGGCTGTTTCTCAGAAACTAATGATCGTAGAGAGTTACGGTGAAAAATTTAGTGGGTAAATTGGGTAAGGTAAAATGCTGGAAACTATTTTGTCGCCGTAAAGTCACAACCTCGTATCTCGAATTTTGCCGGTTTTGAGTTAAAAGCGACATCTATTGAATCGTTTCATTATGCACACATGACAAAACCTTTTATCTCGATACTGGTGATGATTCAGCAGCATTTTGTTAATAACATTTTCTTATAACTCAGCAGCACGGTGCAAAAACACTGAGATAGTGCTGTTTTCGTTTAGTGTGTCATCTGAGTTTTCCCAGTTATTAGTGTATTTTCTTCTGTTCAGGAAAGTTCTGAGGAAATTATTTAAAAAAATATGGTTAGGTTAGGTAGCGTAACCCAGCAAACACAAAAACATATTGAATACGTATATGTTACATATTTCTTGGAATATAAAAGTCACAGTTATATAAAACTGAAGTCACAACTAGATAATGTTTATGCATTGAATACTGACAAAGGCCGGCACAGCAAGGGAACAATAATGATATAAGAAATTCATATTATAAATAATATCTCAAATATCTCCAAATTACTATGTAATATGTATGTAAAAATGAGATAATATCTAGAGAATATTTATATATCAGATATTACATAATATAGATGTAACAAAAGTTACCTAATTCTACTTTTTCCTCACCCCTTAACCCATTAATGCCCAGAACTATTTGTTTATAACTGTTCATAAATCTAGTAAAATTATAGGAGTTACCAACATAAATTAAACAAATTTATGGTTATTTTGAGTATTTTGTGTTGCAGAAACGCAACACCGGGCAAGAAGGTTTCATAGAAAAAATTTAACAAAACAAAATAGTTTGGAGTAGTTTATTGAAAATACTTATAGAATATAATGTAATTTATTCTGAATGATATTTAAAGAAACATTTCTCATGGAGGGCCACATTACATTTGGTGCATTTTTTTATTGTTGTGGAATGGCACATAGCACATCGTGTCCTCTTATTTTGTGAATCAAGAAAAGAAAATCTGCAATTTAAATAGATTGCAGTTAGCTATTGGCTCAATAGATGGGGTTAGGCTCGCCACTGCCACTTGTTGCGAAAACGCAACTTTGGGCATGAATGGGTTGACTAAAATATTTTATTTCATTGGACCTATGAAAAAATTCAGCAAAATTCTTAATTTATAATAAATTCAGAAAAATCTATTAAAACATTATTTTTCATAGATGAAATGAAATACAATATATTTAGTAGTGTTGATGGCCAAAAGATTAAGGAACTATTGGTACTATATTATTCAATACCTACCTTATGAATATTTCAAACTTAAAGCAATTTATTACTTATATGGTCTCCGTAGGCTAGTGGAATGGTGCTCTGTCTGCTTATCATCATAATTGAAAATTCGAGAGAGTTTCTGTTTTATTTCCATTGCCTTCTTATCGAAAGTAACCGATGCATTTTTAAATGGGGATATTTGAGTTTTACTGGTTTAATATGTTTGTTTTTAATAATTTGAGTTAGGAAAGGTATTATGATGGGGTTTGCGCAGGCTTATTGGTTGGTCATTTGTCTAAAAAACGTCATATTATCGCATTTTCGTCTCTATGAAAAGAAAGCATGGCTACTTCTTTAGCCCTTCAACGGAGGGAATAAATTTTTAAGTGTAAAACTAGTAAAAACAGTACCATTTATCAAAAATGGTTTATTTTTAATATATTTACAATTTTTTTGGCAAAAAAATTAGTATTTTATAAAACAAGTACTGTCACATATAAGTAACGGTAACTGTTTGTGGTATACAAAATACTAACTTTTAATGAGAAATAAAATTACACTGTAATCATAATCCCACATCACATTTGGTACACATTGTACGTGTACTAGTGTTACATCCTTCTCCGGCGCAACTGCTCCTTATTGGGGATACTGGTTAGCAAATGGTCAAATCGATCATATCTCAAATGGTTCGAAACTCAACTAAGTGTTACGCTGGATTTCGCAGTTGCCTGCTTTCCAGATCCCTTGCGTGCAACGCCGAAAGGGCTAGGTAATTTTGTGCAACTTTTCGTCGGAACTCTAATTGAGTGAGCGGTGTTAAATTTTTGCATTTTCATTAAATGGACCAAGCGTACACTACGGCAACATCGAGGAGCCAGATAAGTTCCACCTATACAGCGATTGTATTCAGAAATTATTCTGGGTTGTGGAATTTGAGCGACTCTTTTCTCAGCTCGAGAATAACGCTTTTCCTGAACGGTTGGATTTGTACCATGATATGTGGACGCGTGACGTTATTGTCCAGTAATTTCATCGGAATAATCCCATCTTCTCTATCAATCTTGGAAATCGTATCACCCCGTTTATTGGTCTTAGCAATATGACTCTTCTGTGGCAATGTATAAGTGTTTGGAACTCTGTTTTCCCTCATCGTTCCCGTACCGTCGTAGCCCCTTTGTTTTAGGTCGAAATGTGAGTTAAAATTTGTGAAAACGTTGTCCATGTAAAATTTAAAGGGAAGTTTCTTCATACGAGTGGGAAGCTCATTTATCATGCACATCGATGCCACAGCACACTTTCCACAATGATTTTCATAAATCGTTTTCGCGTTTGGATTTTTTCCTGGTACATGTCGAAGTTTATCAAGTAACCCGATGCAGAATGCGAGCACCACATCTTGTACCCGAATCCTATAGGCATGCCTCGTATAAACTGTTTACACGAATGCCTTTCATAATATCCAATCATAGATTCATTGTAATCTAATTCTTGTTCGGGAATCCAATTGTTAATACATTTAGATTTCAGCAAATCCATAAACGGTCGTAATTTCCACATTTCATCTTCAAAATTAGGCTGCAAGTTATCAGCACAGTGCATATATTTTAGGATCTGACGAAGTCAGTCTCTCATGGCATTACTGACCAAAGAGTTGCTCATATATCCCTTGGAGTCCCAGTAGAAATCTCGTCCTGGCAACTCATTATAGCTTGTAACAATAAGAATTGCGATAGTGCATTTAATTTCCTCTTTGGAGATGTTTGGATAAGGTTGGTTACAGAAAAGGGCATACTTATTGGATTCTTCGACAAGCAGTCCAACTACCTCATCATCTAAAATGTTTCGAATATTTCCACATAATCCATGTTTCCATATTTGCTCCAATCCGGTTCAGGGAAGGATCTTGTTCTTTCCTGGAAGTCACCGTTTATCCATGTTATATTTCCCAGTCCCGGACGACGAAAACCCTGACTTGTATTGGAATCATTACCAGGATGCATAAAAATTTCTTCCGAAACGTCGCTACCATCGGCATCGGTTAGGATAGATGGGAACACTAACTCAGATTTTGACCATAATTGCCATCCACTAAGATTATCCAGTAATCCACCACCATCATATTTGCTCAAATCATCATCCGTTAATATATTCGCATCAGGGGGTTCAATCTATATTTCCTGGACATCAATATCATCTTCATAGGCCATCTGAATTTCCTCCTTGAGTGAATCCACGTCTAAAAACAAGAAATACACAATTTAGGAAATTTACAATTTTTTGTGCAACGTAAACGGCTAGTGTTACAAAAAGGTAACACTTGTTATAACGGCGTATACACAAAAAACTATACAACATTTTTTTTTAAATCATAGTATAATATGCAAGGCTGACTCTTTTTATTTGTGAAGTTCCATAATATATTAGAACTTATCCTAAAAACAAAAGATAGGCATAACTTACTCTAATCGAAAGTCCATTTCTTAGCACTTCAAATTTTAAAGTTAAGTTCAACAGCTGATTTTTGAAAATCGGTAATACTAATTTGTAAACACAAGTTACTACGCTCTTTCGTTGACATTCGAAAACTTACCGACCGCGGCTGGTTTCAATCTCTATAATAATATCGCGCTGTTGCCGCGTTTTATATTAGTTCTTTGACGTTACATATAAGTTAGCCGTTGAAGGGTTTTAAGCCACCCATGGGCAGTAATGTTCATTAAATAAGTTTTTGAACGTTTTGAGGTTGAAAAGGTTCTTTCCGATGTAGCAGTGGACACAGGCAGTGTACAATTTTTTTATAAGTTTGTGTACATTCAGGTAGGCATGCTGACTACAAACTTCCAAACAAGCCAGTGCCAGACGTTTGTTTATTATTTCTGAGCATTTACTTTAATGTTCGTGTCAATTTTTAATTTAATAATAATTTTGGGAATATCCGATAAATATAAATCAAGTAATTTATCCTAACTGATTATTGCTTGAATTAGTTCTTTCTGCTCCATCCCAATAGCGTCGGCGGATATTAGTTTAGCTGAGTCCATCCCGCCTTCCCACCCCCAGTGTTTCCTAGTACGATGGATGTATGTGTATAGGAAAAGCCTAGGCATCGAGGATCCCTCTACAGATCCGGAATAAGAGTGATTGTTAAAATTGTTTGATATATTGATTCTTATTGAAAGAAAAATATTTCTCAGATTTTTCATTGACAAATTCCATCAAGTTGAATGATCTAATCCGAAATAAAGTTCTGGCAGATTCGATAACTTGTTCGAATCGTATAATTTAAGATTTGTTTCATTTAAAAAAAAACTCTTTTAAATTATAGGTATGTCTAACATGTATGGGGTTTTCATGGAAGCAGTAGACATGATATCTGCGATCAAGAAATGCGTTCAAAGAGTAATCCATACTTTGGTAAAACGAGGCAATACAAGTGCAGCCAAAAAAATTGAGAATCTCGATGATGATGATATCTCATATATACTAACAAAAATGACGATAAATGATGATAAAGATGCATTTAACGAAGCTGTTATTATACATGGCGATTGTTGGAACAACAACATGATGTTCAAATACGAGGTAAGTTGGTTGTGTTGTTCAAAAATTCCATAACTTCAGACATTTGGCAACCCTAGGTGCATATAATGATGAGCCAGTGCAGTAAACGCCGTGAAATTCCCAAATCTAAGGCACCTCGATGCAAAAAACTATTCAAAGAGTTGAACACAGTTCAATGCAAGCAGATTCAATAAGAGAGTACGTCATCTTACGCTGAAGAAGAGCAAACTCTTGATTCTGCTGAAGCAGAACCAATTACTAACTTTAGAGTTACATCCAGACAAATTGTACTCGTCGAAGCGAACCTAATTCAAAGTCAAATTGTAAAAAAATTGTTTCGAACCAAAAAGTTCAAGAGGATCTTTTAGTAGCATTGCTAATTCAGCTTCAAATGTTCTATCTGGATATTTATGGATAGCTCAGTCGGATGTTACTAGATCTGCCTCGTCCCCAACTAAGTCTTTCAGTTAACAGACCAAACTCAACCCCTATTGAATCCAATAAGTAAGCCTGCATTTTTCAATGTGAGTTCATTGTAGCACTCATTTATAAGATGCATTCGTAAAAAGTCTATTTGAGGTGTAGAAAATAATTGAAAACTAAAAACTACCACAAAAAAACACTTTTTTGGAGAAACAAACATAAATAGATATGAAATAAAAATCTAAAACACAAAATGTCCTAAAAAATTGTCTTGTGAATACATAATTTCTAAGATAAATTCACTGTAAGACAAAATCCGTCCAAAGACCTCTTCGCAAGGTAAGAATAGGTGACGCAAGTACACCCCTTATAAAATATGTCATATCAGATTATACGATATATATGGGAAATTTGGGTAAAACTTGATTCTTAGTGTTCTAGGTCTCATAACTTTTTGAATAAAGAAATGCTGGAGACTATTTTTTGGCTCCACTTTCAGTTATTCATTGGCATTTGATTGATACCATTTTTTATGCATAAACAGAAGCCACGTGAGAAAATAATATGTTCAATAAAAAAGTAGCAAGTATCCCGTTTAATCCACCTAGTCGCATAAAACGGGATACTTAAGCTTTCATAGTTTCTATAACGTTTAATCCCCAGCAAGAAAGACAAAAAATGGTAAATAATGAAGAAGTATTATTATTATTCTTAACAATATAAAAAGAAAGGTTAACAAAACAAATTATTAAAATATGTCAGTAACAGAAGTCACAGGTGAAAATTACGTCTGACTTTCTCCAGTCCAGCACAAGCTTCATGGGAACAGCCTTCACAATGTTGGCACCTTAACCAACCTTTTTCCGCTTTAGAGTTGGAATAATGTTATAATAGTTATTTGTAAAACAAGTGTCACAATGATTCGTTTTGTAGTACCAGTGAAGTTTGCACAACGAACCGCGAAGTGGTGGAACTTTTAACTTGCATACATGGCGTAGACATAGTCAGATTCAGGGACTACATTAGTGTGCAATTTCGTAACATTATTTTAGCTCCACAAGGCATCACCGGAAATCTCAAATATCACACACAATAAGAGAAATATTGAATCAAGCTACAAAAAACATGATGACTGTTTCTTCTCTATCTGAGGTCAAAAACCGTATAAATTGGAAGAAACTTGAAAAAAATGAATGAAAAGTAAATTGTGGACCCCTTATTTTAGCAATAACTCCATAAGGGTACAGCAAGTATCTAAAATATTATGTACCGTTGGAAAGTTCTTCAATATAGCTGCAAAACAATGTTAGGGTGAGTTTTCTCTATCTGAAGTGAAAAACGTATCAATAGGATTTTCAAGGATCGTGGTATGATGCGATCGTAATAACTTTTCGAACTCATCCTGCAAAGTTTCATGGAAATCGTTGAGCCATTACAAAGCTGCCACAAATATATACGGGGTGATTCATAACTATTGGGACATAGGCTAAGGGTAGATTTTTTCGACCAAAGTATGACAATAGGACCAAATATACCTCAATAAAATATTGCTGTGGAAAAAGATAAAGGGCGTTAAAGTTGAATTTTTTTTTCATTTTCTGCATATAATTTCACTGTATATTCATCGATTGTTATCAAAATCGGCACCGAGTTATAATTTTATACAGGCAACATTATTTTATGTATTATTTGACATTTTGTTACAGAGGGAGCCTCGTGAAGGATTTCTGATGATGAAATTGACTGGTAACTTTTTTTGATGAAATTTTTTAGTAATTTTTATTAGAAAAATTGACATAACCATAATTTCTACGTATTATTGGTACTCTCGTTCAAACACGATATTCTCATTCGTTTTCGAGGAAATCGCAATTGAACAGTTCAGAGTATCGGAAGGGGATTTCAAGTAACGGACAATAAAAAACATTTATCTTAAGACTTCTATTTCGACGATAAAGCATAATTAAAAACAATGTAACATAAAAAGAGCAGACTCAAATTACATGTTTTACGTGGCCTCCTCCGACTTCTATGTCTTTTCTAATTCTTCTAATAAAGGACTTTCGAACTTCAAAGAACATATTGTTCTGTCCCCTTATAAAGTTAGACGCATTTTCTATTTTCCCCCAGATTTCGTCTCTCGAGTTAATTCCATTGTCATAAACTAAGGACTTCGTATGTCCCCAAACATAAAAATCAAGCGGGTTATACTCAGGACTTCTTGGTGCCCTTTTAAAATCACTTTCTCTGTCAATTCATCGTTGACGAAATATGTCATTTAGATGATTTCTAACAACTGAAGGGAAATGAGGTGGAGCTCCATCCTGCTTAAACCACATTTTATTTCTTACAGCTAAAGACATGTTATCCAAAATATCACCAAGTATTTTGCAAAGAAAATAAATAACAATCTCCATTTATATTTGGAGGCAGAACATATGGCCCTAGTAGTTGGTCGCCTATAATTAATTCCACACCAAATAGTCAATTTAAACTCATGCTGGAAATGTGTTTCTTTCAGAGCATGCGGATTTCTTTCTTCCCAATAATGGCTGTTTCGCCAATTAAATACCCCTCGTCTGGTAAAAGTCGGATCATCGGTGAACATAATATGATTAATAAAATTTCAGTCATCATTATGCTTCTTGAGAATGCGTTGGCAGAACTGTAACCGTCGTGGGAGATCTCTTGGAAGCAAATTTTGAACAGGAGTGAAGTGATAAGGGTAGAACTTTTCTTTTGTTAGAATTCTAATAATAGACGACTGACTTACTCCTGTTGCAGAAGGACAAATGACGTGAACTGTAGGCTTTTCATCTATTTGAACCAAAATTTCATCTTCTTGATTAGGTGAAATTCGTTATGGACTACCACCTTGATTTTAATTGTGAAATGACCCGGTTTCACCCAAACGATGAAATAGATTTGAAAAAGTTTTGTGATTTGGTTGCCTTCTGCTTGGATATAACAATTCATAGCTTATGGCTGCAGAGCGCCCGCAAAAATATTCTTGTATACACAAATCCTAACCCGCATTTCTTCATTCGTAATATGATTGTAACGAGGCATTTTAATCGAAAAAGTGTATAATAGCTTTAAAAAATGCAACAATTGACTATAAACTCGCAGCAGAAAATATTCACTGACAAGACATGTCATTTACCAGCAACAATTATCTGACAGTCCAAAGCACACTTTACATAAATGAAATAATATTTGAAATCCCCTTCCGATACTCTGAACTGTTCAATTGCGTTTTTCTCGAAAACTAATGAGAATATCGTGTATGAACAAGAGTGTCAATATTACGTAGAAATAATGTTTATGTCATATTTGCTAATAAAAATCACTGAGAAGTTTCGTCAAAAAATGTTACCAGTCAATTTAATCATTAGAAGTCCTTCACAAGGCTCCCTCTTTACCAAATGTCAAATAATACATAAAATAATATTGCCTGTATAAAATTATGTCTCTTGCCGATTTTGATAATAATTGATAAAAATACAGTGAAATTATATGCAGAAAATGAAAAAAAAATTCAACTTTAACGCCCTTTATATTTTTCCACAGCAATATTTTATTGAGGTATATTTGGTCCTATCGCCATATTCTGGTCCAAACAATTTACTCTTAACATATATCCCAATAGTTATGAATCTCCCTGTATACCGACAAACTACCTAAAATGAGGTACCTGTATCTCAGCATTGAGTACATATTGGCGGCTGAAAATATTACCGTAGCATCTCCTCAACGCCCCATGTCAACTGAGAGCATTCTTGGCAACTGATGTTGCCTGTGATCTTCAATTTCAATATATTCAAAATATCGCAAAATTTTTGACATGTCCCCTAAAATTTATAATTATTCCAAGAGTATCGAAGGAGTAGTGGTCTTTTTTATGTCAGTCGATAGGAGAAATACATATCTGGTTTTTCCAGTTCCGTATTGTGAGAATTGTACAGGGTAAAAGTGAACTTAAATATTTTTGTGACATAATTAAATTAAAAAAAATTGCAGCATCTGCGCCCATGGAAAGGAGATAAGAAAATATGTGTAAATCGGAAGAGAAATGTTCATATTGTTATTAAAACAATACATCAACTCTCAAGTTACCATATAAGCCGAATTACAAGCCTTTAAAGTTCAACTGTTCTTCCATTTATTTCCAAATGTTTTACTTACTTCTGGATAAATATTAATAATTTCGAAATTATTGGAAATATATATTTGTTGCCTATGTCATCCGATAGAAAAAAAAATTTTGAAAATTGAATAGTGAGTGTCAGGAATCGTTATTTCTTGTTCATAAAGGCACATTTAACGTGAATAATTTCAGAGAACGATGACAAAAACCACTTATTATATGCTTGACCAATACTTTCGTCAACGTTTCGAGATAATCTTCTATAGCTGTCAAGATTCACCTTTAGTATAGTACAAAAACAATTTATGAGAGTCCGAGAAAATCACAGAAACCAAAATAATTATAATATCGAATTTGAGTGGCATTAATGTCATGTTCAGTATGATTCTTCTACTGTATCTTATTTTTATTGGAGTGATAATAATTTTCCTCATTTTTTTAGGGAGATGATAAATTGAAACCAATCGACGTGAAATTTTTGGATTTCCAAATTGCCACAGTAGCATTCCCTGCATTCGATTTATCCTATTATCTTTACACAGTCGCTGATAAATCAACTCTAGATAAATTCGATTATCTTCTAGAAGAATACCACAATACTTTAACTGCCTATTTACGACAATTCGATATAAATTCTAACGACGTTTTCACTTTAAAACGACTGAAGGAATCTTGGAAGAAGTATGGTAGGTTCGGTTTATATCTGAGTGCTTTTGTTGTACGAGTTGAGCTGTCGCAAGCACACGAAGTCATTGATTTTAATAAAGAAGCTGCCAACAACACATTGGCTGATGTGAACATCGACAATTTGGAGTACCAAGAAGAATATGATAGGAGGCTTGCTGATGTTTTCAGTCATTTTGCAGAGGAATTTTTATGAGTAAATTATATGAAACTGTTTGTATATAAAATAAAGTCTACCACCGTAGTATTAGAAGGAATGGTCCCTTAACAGTGTTCTATATACTTCCCACCTCAACATTCAATCATAAGTATACTGCATAGGGATCTAGATAGCTTCAGGGGATAATCCTTACATATCCTTAAATATGTAACGTAAAATCAAACCCGTGCACCGATGCACGTATCCCACTTACGTTAGCGACCTATTGAAAATAGATTGAACGTGTGGCCCCAAATTCAATTACTACTAATTCACCCATTTACCAGCCGATCGGATGGCCGATCTATGCCACAAGGTATTTTACCCACTAGACTTCAGTCGAAGAAGGGAGGTCCGTACGCTGGTAACGAACAAATAAAATATAAGCTATATAACCCAAGGCCCCAGGTAAACCGTACCCGAGTAAATACCTAAGTTTAATTCCCTAACCGTAGGTTACCCCCAATTAGGAAAATATTACATAAAATCAAACTCTTAACTCAACTCACAAGAGAAATGATTTATTAAGGTGGTGGTTTGGTTTGAATACAGTTTTATAGTGAATTACAAAATTTTGGGGAGTAGTTATTCCCACATTGGACACTGAAGGTCCATCAAGCCTTGCTATGAAAAAAACGAACAGATCGATATGAAATCCCTTCCGAACTGTGGACATTTACATAAGTCCCTTATAGTTCAATATATACAATGATACCCATATTTAAAATCCTGTACACCCCTACCCCAAAATTGATAACACAATGCTCAGAAGGATTTGAAACAGAGACCAGTTCTGAGTTGAGTTGGTTCTGAAACTTGTAAAAAAAAATCATACAATGTGAAAACGGTGAGAACCCATACCGTGGCTTATCTATTCATATTAAATTGTGAACTTACCAAAATGCGAAAACAAAAATAAATTACCATGAAACGTTCCGTGTGAGCTCAGACGCAACTTACCTACTCTGTAGAGAGTAATAAATGACCAAAAAAATTACAAGCCACTTGTATGTTCACAAATGGTGAATTATATATACATACAAATGTTATGTATACACTATAAAAATAATTATAGAGAAATTTAAATTATTAAAACTTTCGTGTCTTCACCCGCTGGTGATAAATCCTGACGATTCACAAGTTGTTCATGAGGTAGCAGTCCCTATGGTGGGGCTGCAAGCATCGCAGGAACGCCGTGGTACAACGAACCAACACCAAGTGACCGCGGAACTAATTCAATACGGAAATCCGAATAACCGGAATCCAACAATACCCCACAATCTGTGAATAAACCCTAAAAAACACTAATTAGTGTTGTCACTATACTCAAATGACATTAAACCACCCTAGGCGTTCATCACATTTATCACAGTGTAAATCCTATTATTAACCCACCAATAACCATTTACTACCTGTGTGGGACGGCCCACTTTAATAAAAAAAATTCCAAAGCAGACTTCAATTAAACCATCTATTTGATAACGTAAGTATATTACCACCTATAAAGTCTAAAATTAACAAAACCCGAGATAACCACCACTTACTAACAAGTACTTTACCCCTAAGCTCTATCCTGAACATATAATTAGGTGGTGTCATCTTACTCGCAACATTATGAGCAACAATTACTAGTTACAGCAAATGTTAAATAAAATAAATCTCACATGTGTGGCTAGGACAGGGTTTTCCTGTGTGCTGCTAATCGGTAAATGGGAGCCGTTAGATGAACTTAAACACATGGCGTTGTAAGTGTCTGGGCTTACATATCCATCTGCATCTCCACATATGAGGTCTGGTCGGAATAATATCTCCACAAACTTCTCTAACCCACACTACTCCACCCAAACCAAACTACCCTCTCAAACTCATGTTCCCTTGCGGGATGAATGTGTTTCATCATACGAAGTTTTGGGGCTTCCAATAACCACCTACATTCCACACTACGCTGATAAGAAAGAAAAAGAAACACAACAGGTTTCATTGACAACCCACCATTCCGTTCGAGAGACACTCTCACTCGAGCTGTTTGGATCACATACGTTCCATGACCTCGGAGTGAATTACTCTACTTGTACATCGCATAATAAAACCCCCCATATAGAAACACTAATTGACTAATCAACAATAAACACTATATTCATTAATATCCCACATCCCACGACTATATTTAGAAAATAAAACATCACTCATTATACCCTGATATACATCCATAGTACACCGGTAGACAACCTTCCGATCGAATCACAGATCTCTGAACGTTTGTAAAAGAAGAATGAACAAGACTATGACATATGGCAAATCAGCTCAGGCCTGTCACATCTACGGAATTTTCCGTAGGCCTACGGAATTCAATTGATGTCTACGGAATCTCCGAAAAGTCTCGAAAATCTACGGAATTTTCAATAACAATGATAATTATTTCTATGTACTGTTATACTGTTTGCTCCGAGTTCTCTGAATAAATTATTTCTCAAAATATTACCCACTAACAAAATAATTACTACGAAAACGAAGAGTGCGGAAAGTAGATATCCTGACATATACCAATCTGTATTTGTGGTTGTTTAACTTACATGAATCATGTATATAACCATAACCAAAAACAGACGCGAAAAACTTAAAAATCTTCATTATTCAATTCCCAGAAATATGAAACAAAAGAACTCCATTTATTGCAGCTTCGGCTACCGATTTTCCTATAGTAATAATTGAAAATGTGAATTAAATTTTTCGGATAGTTTTGAAAACTTCTGGCTCAAAGTATCAGTTTTTAAAAATGCAAATGATGAACTAACATTTCCTTTATTAGTAAAATTAACAAATCACATTAGAATTATTTCTCATATTTCTGAAAGAGAAGAAAGAATTTTTTCATCAATTAATATAAACAAAACTAGCATCATAATTTCATTGATTACCAATACCTACCCAAAGTCGACAACTCCCATGCAAAAAAAATTAAAAACAATTACAGTTGTCATAACTTTAAAGCTGAAAAATTGTATATCGTCCAATAAACAAATTCGCACCGGCACGCTACTTGAGCGTTCAAGGTAATTAAAAATCAGATGTTCATATAACCCCATACTGTATGTTGAAGCTATATTCTGGATCTAAAGAAATTCTACGGGCAGTTACGAACCAATCTACGGATATTTGATCAGGTGCGTGGCAGCCCTGAATCAGCTGTTTGATTCGAATAATGTAATGTTGTTTACATTCAATGGTACATATAACAAAGTTCACTCTTTTTAAGTGTATATTCAGATTACTGTAACTATTCTACTAAGTGTAATTATTTCCTTTACAATATTTATCCAGTTGGTGCTAAACAAAGTGACGGTCAGGCTATTGAATCACTGAGTTAATGGGATAACTAGAAATTGTTGACAAACGAAGCTAGTCTGACTTGATATTAAGGTGGGAATGTTTATTTATTATGACCAAAACTGCATTATTGTTGTCTCTTTATGCGACAGATTTATAGTAACGAGGAAAACCGTGACAACTATTATGAAACAACGTACTAAGCAGCAACTGTCTGTTAATATAGTGACGACAAAGTAGACGAAAGTGGGTGTTCATCAGGAATTCATTAGGGAAGTCACGGATTTGAATAAAAACTTTTGAAACACCTTCATATATAATTGTATTTAAAAGTCCTCAGGTTCAAAAACTGGGTTTTTTA
Source organism: Galeruca laticollis (assembly GCA_963921935.1). Classification (NCBI taxonomy): domain Eukaryota; kingdom Metazoa; phylum Arthropoda; class Insecta; order Coleoptera; family Chrysomelidae; genus Galeruca; species Galeruca laticollis. The sequence continues at coordinate 37,401,873 of OY998179.1, read as the reverse complement.
AGTCTGAAAACTAATTTTTCACTGAAATTTTTCAGAAGCGTCCACAATTAAATGTACAGTCACTATTTTTCAACGAAAATGTATATTTTCATGTTACTTGATTATGAAATTGAGAAAATGGAAAAAAATGGCGCCCAGTAGATATGAAGTTAAATGCAAGAATTAAAGAATTTTCTTCGAAATTCCAGGAAATTTATCAATGTCCTGAATGAATTCAGTGAAAATAATATAGATGCCCATAAGTTTCAAAGATTGTGATTGAATATTCATATGATAGTAGAATACATATGTTATAGTAAATATATTTCGAAGTAATGAAAAGTACTTACAGATTTCCTCTAGATACAATTGTCAAATCTGTCTTTTCATGCAATTTCAGAGTATAAATTGATAAGAATAGCAATATAAAATAGTGAAAATTCATTATATGTTGTCCTCTCATGAAGTACTGTCATAATTCCAAACTTGGGAAGTAGTAATTTCAACAATATAAACGATTATTCTTATCAGCCCAGACTCCAACTACGAACCTAAAAAAGTAGATATATTATTACTTGTAAACTAAAACTTAATACACGCATTACAATTAAAAAGATATACGGATATATTATCTAGGCTTTTCAATAGACCCAAATGCCTTATTTTTCGAAAGTTTGAAAGAAAACGTTTTGACAATGAGAAATGTTTGTGATAGAATTTCTGTGTTTAAAATAGGTTTTAAGATGTAGAATTTGTATAGTAGATGTTATTTGTTAAGTAGATCATGTTTACATGTGTATAAAAGGTGAGTGATAAAAAAAAACATCGAAAAGTATCAAAAATTAATTCTTAGACCATTCTAATCCCACTAAACAAGAAACATAACAAGTCTTTTTTGTGATGTTCTTTTTAGAGACTATTGGTTATGTTCATTTAAAGCGTTTTTAATGAAACTTACTCTTTCTAGCTAATTCCACAATATACTGAAACAATGTTGAAAATTCTAAAAAATTGAAAATTCATTCGATATCAAATATATATTTGATGTGTAATTAGCTAGAAACAGTAAGTTTCATTTAAAACACTAATATGAGTAGATTCCACGAAGGGTCGAGACAGTTAATTTATCTTCTAGATATTCAAACCAACTTTATTAACATTCATGTCATGAAATTAAAACATATTTTTGATATACACAATAATACTTTATTTCGCAGTTACATACACATCATATGAACTTCTTTTTAGCAATTCCCCATAGGAAACCATACGATGTTAATTTGTATACTTTTCACTAATTTCAGATAGAGAACATTACTGTTATACAGGGTGTCCCAAATAAGAGTGACTGATTTCAAACATAAATCCCCAGCTTATTAATTGCTCCAAAGAGATGGGGTTTCCACTAGTTTCACTAGTTTATAAAAGAGATTTTTTTAGGCTTAGCTGCCATTTCATCTCATCAACACAGGGTGTTTTACTAATGTTGGTCAAATTGAAAGGGGAAAATATGTATTATTTTGAATGGAACAGCCTATAATTTTTGATCTCATTCGAAAGAGAAATCATTCTCCTTTCCAAAAATGTATAGTTTTCTATCTTTGGTTCCATTAACAACAAAGATATTCGAGGTTTCATGTAGTAGTACATTTTTAATTAGTAGTTTTATATGAACGTATTTTGATGCCTAGAATCAACTCATGCTGTAACCGTTTGACGCGTAACAAAATCATTTAAATCGGTTTCATGTAGTATGCATTTTTAATTACGTAAATAATTGCCAACAAATCTGATAAACAGTTAATTTAGTAAGAAAACATAATAACATTATTCAATACATATAAATAACGAAGAACAAAAAAGTTACAATAAATGCTGCATATGCCTACCCTCTTCGTTTATGCATAACTGTAAGCGAAATTTTTGAATTTTCAAACGAATTTTCTAATATTTATTGCGAAATGTTTTCAATAATGTTCCTGATATTATTTTTTAGTTCTGCTCAATTGTTAGGCTTAGGATTGTAGCACCTATCCTTCACATATCCTCAGAGAAAAAAATCTCGGACAGTTCATTCAGGAAACCGCGGTGCCCATTCAATCGGTCCAGCTCGACCTATCCACTTTTGGACTATCTCTCTGAAATTCATTAAAAAAAATTGGTTTTTGAGAACCCCATATTCTACAATTATGTTTGTTACACATGCCATTAATGTGAAACGTTGCTTCATCAGACATAATTAATAATGAATTGGGTTCGTTTCGTAATAAGTCAAGTAAAGTCTCACATATCATTATTCGTTTTTCATAATCTGACTAGTACAATTTTTGATAAGTATGAATTTTGTATGGAATTAGTTTTAAAATTTGTAGACATCTTTGAACGTCACTCTTGCTAAGCACTGAAATTCCAGCAATTTTTCTAATTGAAATTTTATGATCGTTATCATGTAGCACTTCATTAATTGACATCAAATTGTTTAAGAGACCATCATTATTTCTTGGTTTTCTTAAGTGTGGAATACAGCCAGTTTCGATAAATTGTACATACCATTTTTTAATTATATTCACTGTATTCCTTGTTTGAATTATTGATTTCGTTTCTGCATAAATTATTACAGTTTGAGCTTTTTCACTCACTGTATAGATCATTTCGAAACCAATTTATGACTTAACAAAAATACTATTGTCAAAATTGCTGATTTTGTTGTTATGCATCAAACGGTCACAGCATGAAATGATTTTAGGCATCAAAATACGTTCGTATAAAACTATATACTAATTAAAAATGTACTACTACATGAAACCTCCAATATCTTTGTTGTTAATGAAGGAAAAGATAGAAAACTATACATTTTTGGAAAGGAGAATGATTGCTCTTTCGAATAAGATCAAAAATTATAGGGTGTTCCATTTAAAATAATACATATTTTTCCCTTTGAATTTGACCAACATTAGTAAAACACCCTGTGTTGAAAAGATGAAATGCCAGCCAAGCCAAAAAAAAATCTCTTTGATGAACTAGTGAAAACCCCATCTATTTGGAGCAATTAATAAGCTGGGCATTTATGTTTAAAATCAGTCACTCTTATTTGGGACACCCTGTATTACATGTTTCTAAGATGATCACATATTACAGTGACTTTTATACCTCTCCAACTAATTTTGAAACAAAAACTACTCTACTCTTAGGGTTGTATGAAAGAAAAATTTTGACCGTACATTCGTGCCAAACTAAGAGTGTATTTGTAGATAACGAAGCCAGTTCCCAGGGCTTGGTTATCTGAAGGATATGTAGATAGAAAATTTTATATTGAACTTATAATGACAAAAAATTAAAATAAGAGTGCCACTAACTTTGGTTCCTAAACAAATTTAGAAAGGAATCAAATACACAATCAGCCAACTTTCAACTAAAAAATCATTTAGTAATGCTTAAGGCCATGTTCCTGTGTAGTAAATAATACAAGTATTTAAAAACATATATAAATATAATGATACAAAAATGCAGAAGGTATTAGTAAACTATTATATGGTGATTACTTATATGTCTAATACAGACATTTTGAGTCGTAGAAGTAGGTGTAGCCTTTTTATGATCACAAAGAACTTATCTGGAAGTTGTGAAGGCATCTAGTTGGTCACTCCATTCACTCCAGGTCAAACTTGAGTTCTCTGGTAAACTAAATGCTTAGGAAAGTCCTGTCCAGGTATTACTGATTTCCGTTAGTTTTGCTGGCCCCAGAAATTGTGTCATATAGTCCGATTTCCAAAAATTGAAATCACATAGGGATGTGAGATCCCGGAATTACGTAGTGATCCAGCTGATTCCCCTGTCAAGATGTTAATTTATAATTCTATAAAATTGCCCTTGGCGCCTTCGAATTACTGCACAATTCCTTCGATCTCGGCAAATTCTCAAAATTCTCTCCTGTTCTTGTCAGAAATCCGATATCGATAACCCTTCCTTTGCCCTAATATACTTTACGACTATTGCACCACAAAGGAATTTTCGATAAAATTTAAAAGTAGTTTTATTTCACATTTAAACTGGAAATACGTGACGTATATTCCACCAAAAAATTAAACTTCTTTGTGAAATTATTTAGTAAAATTATTTCTACGTACATAAATAAAATGAAAAACTAATAGTTGGTAATTATGTAAATAAAGGGGGATAAATATTTTAGCTGATATAGACATTGTAATTAATAGTACAAAAAATATTGAATCAATTCTCCCTAGATCTAGTTATTGTAGTAGTAGTCATAGCCATCAATATAGTTTTGCAGGTTTAGAAAACTACAACATTGATACTCAAAATTCTTGTGCACAACTACAGACTGTTGAGATTTTAAAAACAGAAATTTCTTCTAAAAAGTTCATTTCTATTTGAAAATCCACTGTATACAATAAAAAATCTGAATTAAAAACTTCTGGAGATCCCTTACAAAAGTATATTAATCTCGTTGAAAAATATGTAACTTATGAAACTGAATACTCCAATCAACAAACAGAATTCAATTATTTATTATTGCATCAGATTGTCTTGGAGAAGATTAATGATATATTTCAGTATTAAGAGTCCTAATTGCTATTGTATGTTTAAATATGGTTTTGTGTAAGCATTTTTGAACTAAATAGAAAGCGTCATGTTGAGTTTGAGAAATATTCCAAATTAATTACAATTTTTTATAAACCATGTTCATCTGATAAAATTTATTGTGGCAAAGTGATTGAAAGTAATATTGTAGAAACATAACTATGGGATACTCGATTGGTTACAATTAATTATAAATTCATTTAACTTAATAATGTAGTCATATCTGTTCTTCATAAGTAGTTTTTTTGTATACATTGTATTAATAATGGTTAGTTTTCATTAAGTTACAATTCCTCAATGTTAAAATACAATATGTTCCAGGATGGGAATAACAAGATGAGAACAGTATGTTATTTTATACAAAAGAGAAGTATGAATTTTCTTGGCACACCTAAATTTACCTGCCAAACGGAGTGAGGTGAGCCATGAAAAGTCACTTTTCGAAATAAAATATGTAATTATTCCTTTGAAGAACCCCGCATGTACCTTATGAAAAATGGGTCGCAGTCGATTAGCTGAAAATCTAATTTGATGTAGTCTATGATGTACTGATCAAAGGTCTCCATTGGCACAATTTAATCTAAAGCTGCTGTTCAGAACAGCTTTAAAGGTTTCATAGATGAGGATTTTGAAGTGTACGTTAGGGAATGGTTGAGGCACTCGAATCAGCGACTCTAGCGCGAGAAAAGGTAACTGTAAGTAAACAATAGAATTTTCGTTGAACAGATTGGATTCCTCTTAATTTACCGCAATGTTTATAAAATCGTTGATGTAAAAATTTTATTAGTTCTAATATTAAAAAAATATTCTAATAAATTTTCTGTAAACTAGCTGTAATGTATGTGTATCAGTTAAACTTTATTAATTCAGTTTCAAAGTATGTTACGTTATGGCAACTACAAATTAATTTATTTATTTATTCACAGAAGCAAACAGGTTTCCCTTATTCTATGCAACTGTGATTACAAATTAGTACTAATACTGCAACGCTCGCATATAGTTTATAGTTTAAGCGACAAAAACGACTGAATATACACATAAGTTTAATTCTCTAATATTAGATCTGCAATATATATTTTAAATTTACACAGTTTAATTCCTAGCAGTCCAGTATCGAGATTTTCACTTACGCTATTGTATAGCTGACATATTCTATCTAGCGAATTTATCAAAGGTGTTAAGAATAAATAGTTCCTAGGACGGGTTCGATGATCGGGTACGTAGAAATTCAATTGACTGAGGAGATCAACTGAATCTATAAAATGGCTGCACAACTTATAAAGAAAAATCAAATCACGACGTTTTCTCCTACAGACTAATTTATCAATAACAAACTCTGACCTTAATGAATCATAAGACTCATATTAAGGGGACTCCTTGTGTTTTGTAAAATAGATATATTTCATAAACTCATTATGTAAGGCTTCAATTTGGCGAATTAGGCTTATATTAATAAGTGAACTGCAGATTGTGCTACCAAACTCCAACTTGCTTCTTATAAGCGAATTAAAAATACTTGTAATCGACTTAACATTAGTAAAAGCATGGGTAGTACGTTTTATAAACCCAAGTTATTTATATGATTGAGAAACAATGTTAAGAATATATGGTTTAAAGCTAAACTGACCAGTGAGTAAAATACCAAGGTCTGTTATGTCCTTTACTCTCGTTAATTGAGCATCCCCCATTGTATAATAAAAATGGTTAGGGTTTTTTGGCGACTGAATATCAAAACAACACATTCGCTAGTGGTAAATGGTAATTTATTAGTTAGCGACCAATTATATATTTTATCTATGTCGTGCTTGTAGATGATCATTTGAGTTATTCACTTTTGTATAAATTTTCAAATTGTCCGCAAACAATAAACACTCAGATGTAATTAAGGAACGCACTCCGTTTATAAAAATCATAAAAAGTAATAGCCCTAGATTAGATCCCTGTGGTACACCAGATTCCGCTATAAATGCCCCAGACTTCTCACCCATGAAAGACACATATTGACACCTATCACTAAGATGAGTTGCATGAAGTTTTAGTAAAGGATACCTCATTCCCAGTAAATTTAAGTTTCTTAAAAGTATATCGTGGTTTACTTTATAAAAAGCCTTGGCGAAATCTGTATATACCACATCAACCTGTTCCCCTTTATCCAGTGATTCAACTCCATAATTGGAGAACGTTAGCAGATTTGTTTCAATAGACCTCTCATTACAGAAGCCATGTTGCTGATTACATAAAATAGTTTGAAAATGCAAATATAGTTTATCATATAATATATATTCAAAAATTTTAGCGCTACAGTTTGCTATGGCAATCGGCTTGTAATTACTGAACTCGTCCCTAGGGCCTTTTTTATGTATCGGAGTAACCTTTGTGATCCTAAACGTCTTCGGAAAGTAGTTATTGTTAAGTGATTTTTGAAACACAATTATGAGGGGGTATGTAAGATAATCGCGACAGGCTTTAAATATTTAGTGACTAATATTGAAACTATACGACAGTGACGTAGTAAATTGACAGTGATCTCACAAACGTATTTTTAGTTTTCATAGACGTACCACAATGACACAGGAAATGTTCACAAGGTCGCCACTATTATTGTTAATGTTGTGGCTAGAATTTCGTTTATGTTAGTATTATTTGAACAATTGTTGAAAATAAACGTAAATAACGTAGTAACTAAAATTAAAACGACACGACAGTGACGTGGTGAATATCAAATTGACAGTGGTGCAGTGACGATAAAAAAAATGTTGAGGAAAAAGATGAAAGTCAATTTTAGAAACACTCATGACGAATTAAAAAATATGGAAAACTTTTTTCCAGTGTGGGGACCTGAAACAAAGACTACTCTACTGTCAGGGTTGCATGGAAGAAAAATTTTGAATAGAGTAGACCGTAGATTTTGTTTCATTGGCGCCCAACATGGGGAGCCAATGAAACAAAAACGACTCTACTCTCAGGGTTGTATGAAAGAAAATTTTTGGAAAGAGTAGACCGTAGATTCGTGCCAAACTAAGAGTGTATTTGGAGAGAACAAAGCCAGTTCTCAGGGCTTTGTTATCTGAAGGATATTAAGATAGAAAATTTTATATTGAATTTATAATGACAAAAAACGAGGAAATAAGGGCGCCACTAACTTTGGTTCCTAAACATAGTTAGAAAGAAATCAAATACAAAATCAGCTAACTTTTAACTGATGTTACTGCTTAAAAAAGAAATTATTTAGTAATGCTGAAGGCCATGTTCCTGTGTAGTAAATAATATAAGTATTTGGAAACATATAATGAAATGAAATTATACAAAAATGCAGAATGTGTTAGTAAACTATTATATAGTGAATACTTATATGTATAATACAGAAATTTTGAGCCGTAGAAGCAGGTGAAGCCTTTTTTAAGATCACAAAGAACTTATCTGGAAATTATGAAGGCATCTATGTTGGTCACTCCATTCACTCCAGGACAAACTTGAGTTCTTTGGTAAACTGAACGCTTAGAAAAACCCTGACTAGGTATTACTGATTTTCGTTAGTTTTACTGACCCCAGAAATTGTGTCAGTTAGATAGTCTGATTCCCAAAAATTGAAATCACATAGGGATGTGTGATCCCGGAATTATGCAGTGATCCAGCTGATTCTCCTGCGAAGATGTGAATTTATAATTTTATAAAATTGCCCTCAGCACCTTCGAATTACTGCACAATCCCTACGATCTCGGTAAATTCCCAGAATTCTCTCTCGTTCCAGTCAGAAATCCGATATCGATAACCCGTCCTTTGCCCGAATAGACTTCACGACTATTCCACCACAAAGGAATTTTCGATGAAGTTTAAAAGTAGTTTTATTTCACATTCAAACTGGAAATACGTGACATATATCACACCAAAAAAATACATGTTAACAGCAAAGTTAACGTTTCAGACCCTCGATGACTAAACTTTTTTTTGTAGGAGCATCTTCGATGCCCACACGTTTTCAATATGAATATATACTTTGTATCCTTTAAATTAATCCAGTTCTATAAAGTGTGCAACATGTGGAGAAAAGTACTTTTCTCACTTGCGAGAAAACTTGTGCATTGTGTGCAACATCTGGGAAAAAGTTTCTTCTGATTGATATTTCACAATTTACTATTCCTCTATCAATATATCTACATTGTTGAAGCTAAAAACACCAATAGCAGCAACATATGAAGCAATAGATAATCGATTCTGCTAAAACTAATAATTACAAGTGGATGAATTTTCAAGAACGTATATTACATTTTGACAGACACATTGACAAATATACATTATACTGACATGCAGAAACGACCAAACAACCAAACTATTAACTACCATCTTCATAGTGACATAGAACATTTCATTATCATTATAAAATATTGCATAATTATTCTCACATTCAATTACAGTAATTTAAGAATATATTCTTTTCTAAATTAATGGAACCCCTCTTTTACAAGTGGCTTAGTAAATATGTCTGCCAATGGGTTCGTTTCATGGGTATGAATTAACAAGTAAAATCATATCAGAAGGATTAAGAATCGGTAACATATATTTTCCTATGATAACGATATTTATCTCAAAAAGTTATAAATATCTGAGAAAATTAGATTTAAAATTTTTATTAGATTTAAATAAGTCGACCAATGGCAGAAGCCCTTGTTGCCATAGAGAAAGTATTTTCCAAGTTGATTGAGGCAAAGTGAAAGTCGACTAGAAGAATTTGACAATTGACATCAATATCCACAACCAACCTCAAACAGATATCATCGTCGCCGACTTTTTAGTTGTTTGAGTTATATTATTTCATAGTAGAAAGTGTGCTTCTGTTTGATTTGTTTTTAAAATACATCTTTAAAATGGATCCAGCTTTCACCGAAGCTAATTCGACAAATTTTCCTCAAGTGTATGTGGACATGGTGTCTCAGTTCACTCAAACTCCCCTAAACAGAAGAAGAATAAGCGATCCGGTACTAAATCTAGTTCGGAATTTTGAGGTAACGCAATTTGTGTATGTGTGTTACCTTACATGTTTTGCAAACAAATCAACCTACATGGAGAACATTTAGTTTTCATTATACATACATTCTACATCATATAAGAGGCACCCGATTAGGAGAACATTATTTGGAAGAGTACGTTAATCTCCAATACACTTTTCTCACTAAAATTCCAAAAATTCAAATAATATGACAAATTCTTAATATCCCTCTCATAAAACACCGAAGACATCCCAAATTCAGTAAAAATCTATCTCGCCTATATATGTATCGGCAGCAAGGCATGGTTCGTCTTCCACCAGAACGTCCCAATTTTAGACACTTTTTGTCAAACTATTCCATATACTTTTTAAACGTCACTGCTTCCAAATAACAATTCCCAATACCAATCGATAGAACCTTTCCTCCGAACACTTTCTAAAATTCTATACACCATTTCAAAATTCGACCTAGTCACTTTTCTAAAAAATTTCTAGACACTTTCTTAACCCGGCCGATTTTCAGCCAACCACCTAAATACACCAAACTCAATACATGAACGCGCACAAAAACCCCCAGTACACCCCCAACTCAGTTCTAAAGAAGAAACTAATCCTACACCAGGGTAACCAAACAACTCCAACTTTTAACCCTGCAGTACTCGCGCAGGATACACACGTATCCCATTAGAACTTAATATGCGCCTGCTCGGTAGTGGGGACACTGACGCTCGCCTCCTTCTAGGTAATCCTACTCAGTAGCATGCTATGTTCACTAGCACTATAAGTTTTGTCTTGTTTATTTAGTTATACCACCCGTCGCCGGTAGCGCTACATAATCAATGAACTGTCAAATTTTTAAAATCTCGCCATTTCTATAACCTCCATATCATTTTGATACTTCGATCGCCATTATCAGCCATTGCTTGTTTGTTTGTATATTATACGGTTATTATTATATTAATTTGTATAAACAGACATTTTTGTGCTTTTCACGTGATTGTGTATATTAAACATTAACAATATGGATCAATACTGTTTTGTTCCCACTTGCAAAAATACAAGTAAAGACATTAAAATGCATCTCCTTCCTAAAGATTGCGAGGTAAGTTTGTAATCTAATTTGTGTTTGATTTACCTAATGTTTTTTTTCCACTAAAACTTATTGTTCCACTTATAGCTGGAATAGGCCGAATAAATAAAGAATAATAATAATTTGTGTATCAATTTGATTACTACATTATTATCCCATGATATACTATTACTGATAGTATATGTTAAATCATAGATTAAAAAGATATTAGTCAGTTAAATCACTCTTAACTAATCAGGTCATTGTATTTTAACGACTGCAACTCAAGAGTAATGTTAAGTATAGTTTCTATAATTTTTTTGTCTTAGCTTTTTTGGCAATGGATTCGAATCATACAAAGAGAGGATATCCCCATAACAAGGAAAAAAAATTCTCGAGTATGTGCTATACACTTTTCCGAAGAAATGATGTTTGTTGCACATCATAATAGAACAAAATTGAAAGCAAATGCAGTTCCAAACTTATATATACCGACACCAACAAGAAGTATGGAGGAATTACCTGAGAAGAACCATACTATTGTGGAAATTGACCCATATCGTAAGTAGTCGTAGGAAAAACTGGTTTTAGGAAATGTCTTTTAATCGGACAGCGAAAAACACAAAGAAGTAATTAATTGTAGTTTCATCAGCTTGCTTCATGATTATGAGGAGCAGCCCAATAAATATAAAAATTTAGATTTGCAACACTATAATTGAAGTTCTCACTAGGAATTGTTTTCAGTGTGTGCTATTGAATATGTCAAAAATAGACAAAGCCATAAACTTTGTTGTATATTACAAAAGTTAAAAGCGATTTGGCCTATTTATTTTGGTTTTGCTAAAAAAATTTTTCTGATGATGCTTTATAAAGTTTCATTTTGACTTAGCAAATATAACTGAAGCTTTTACTATCACAGGTTCAGAGTCAAATCCTGCCATCGCCACCTGCAGCACTCCAACTAGTACATATAATATTTCTTAGATATTAAACAGAGATTGAGCCATGGAGATTCAAGTAGAGCCATTCAGCTAACGCCCAAAGCTATAAAACTTTATGGAATTACCAAAAACATGGTTTCACTAGCCAGAAAAATTGACAGACAAAATTCCAGTGTACGAAAACAACTGTTTGAGATTAAAAAAAATAGTTGAATCTGGTGATTTCACGATGGACAAAGTGAATTATACTACATTGAACTTTTTACAATCCCAAATTGCTATGCAAAGTAAGAAAAGTAAGAATTATGGTGGGCCGATCAATTAATACTAATCTGTTACTATTTACAGAAGTTACTTATCAGGTTTTGACATAACAACAGCAGTTAGGTGTCATTTACACAGACTTACAGACAGTGTTTGATAAAGTAAATCACGATATATTATTATAAAAACTTAATAACTATGAATTGTCTTTTATTTCATATTTTGTTATCTATATTTTATATTTATTTCTTCAACTTGAACTTAAAATATAGTTGTCAAATTGTTGAATGACCTACTGCCCTTATAATTAGGGTGTAAGATCTGTTAGAACTATTGTGAATAAATCTGAATTTGGAATAAGTAAATTGATTAGTTTGGTGTTTTTTATTTTTTCATGAATAAAAATAATTTGTTCAAGCAGTCTTTTATTTTGGAATATTGATTCCACTTTTCATAAAATTCCTTATTAATAGCGTTGTCGATTGATAAAATTGGTGTAAGCTAATGTATTCTCGAGCCCTTTAAAAAGGTGCATGAAAATAATTTAATTATTCAGTAGAGTCGCCCATCTATTTTTTTTAAGATATTTTATCTATGCTCAGTAGTATGCTCCTATAGGTGACAAAGTACGGTTCGTTTGTTTTTATTTTTTCGTTGCGATTTTTTATTTACCTTTTAAAGGAATACGAGTGTATCCCTCGCGACCGCCTAAGTTAGGATGTTGTTGGTTGTATTTTGTAAGTTATTTGTTGATTTTTCCTATTTATTTCTTTTATCATCCAGTGTATTTTAGCTCCTTGATCATGACAAGCAAGGATCCAAAGAAATGGATGGAATGGCTTGGAAAGATCGAAGAGGAAGAAGGGGTATTAGGAGAAATTGATCCTGCCGAAGATGAAAGTGACCACTGAGAAAAAAATGATCATAACGCGGAGTCTGAAGAAGATGCTAATGTAGAAGAAGAAACTGATGAACATACTCCAAATTATGATGATGGAATTCCATATTATTTAGGAGAAGATAAGGTAACCCAATTGAAAAAAATATGTCCACCTAAAACCAGGACGAAAGTACTTAATATGTTTGACAGGAAACCAGGCCCAGTAAATAATGCTGCAAATGCGAAGACCATTTTAGAATGTTTTGAAATATTTTTTCTGAGAATATTATTCAAGCCGTGACTCAGTCAACAAACATTTATATAGATAGCATAAAAGAAAAATATTAACGCGATAGAGATGCAAAGTCGACTGATATCTGTGAAATCAGGGCACTGCTAGGAATGTTATACATGTTAGGAGTTTGTAAGTCCAGTAGGCAGAATGTAGCGGATTTCTGGAGAACAGATGGTACTGGCATGGATGTTATTCATTGCACAATGTCTTATAACCGATTTAGATTTCTATTACGTTGTCTGAGATTTCAGGATAAAACTACGCATGAAGAAAGAAGACGAACTGACAAACTATCCGCTATAAGAGATGTTTTCAAAATGTTTGTAGAAAACTATAAGAAGTCAGTGGTTCCTGGACCTGAATAAACTGTTGATGAACAGCTTCTTGCGTTTAGAGATCGATGCCCTTTTAGGCAATATATACCTTCAAAACCTGCCAAGTATGGCATTGAAGTATTTGCCTTGGTTGATTCAAGTAACATGTACACGCTGAACCTTGAAATTTATGTTGGAACGCAACCAGAGGGTCCATTTCGTATGTCTAATAGTTCAGGCGACGTCGTAAAATGTCTTGTAGAATTTCTTAGGGGCACATATCGCAACATAACTATGGACAATTGGTTTTCTAGTTTTCAGCTGGCAATTGAACTGGAGCATGATCTTAAACTCACTATGTTGGGAGCTCTATGAAAAAATAAGAGAGAAATACCAATCGAACTAGTAAATGTAGCAAACAGACCAGAAAAAAGTTGTCAATTTGCATTTCACAAGGACTGCTCTTTAGTTTCCTACATTCCCGAAAAGAAAAAGAACGTTTTACTTTTATCCACAACCCACGCAGACGACAAAATTGACCCAGAAACAGAAAAACCAATAATGATAATAGATTACAATAATACCAAATATGGAGTTTATGTCGTAGATCAGATGTGTGCTAGTTATAGCGTTGCAAGAAACAGCAGGAGTTGGCCGCTTACTGTTTTTTAAAATGTTCAATATATGTGGTATGTATGCACCAACACTGTATCAGATATACAATGGTGATATTCCAATTGCACGTCGTGAATTTCTACGCACACTAGCACTAGATTTGCTCAAACTAGGAGTAAATTGTCCGCAGTAAATTCCCAGACAGCTCAAGTAAAAGTGCAGACTTATTCTTGGCACTGAAGAACCATCAACTTCGGCTGACAATGCCGATGAACCACAGCAAGAAAAAAACAAAAAGTGGAAATGGGTGATGCTATTTATGTCCACGGAAAAAGAATAAGCGTACCATAAACTTCTGTTCTGTGTGTAACAAGTGGATATGTCAAGAGCACCAGAAATTATTACCGCGAAGTTGCGTAAATTGTGCTGAAGAGAACTGATTTTTATTGTTCCTAAAATTCATTTTTTTTCTCTTAGATTCTATTCTATCTTCATTTTTGTGTTTACTAAGTTTTCATTATATAGTTATGAGTATATTATCATGATTTCATCACTTTGTCTAACAAAATAATACTGTTCCTTTAAATTTTATAGGGATACAAGTGTATCCCATGCGACCGTTTACGTAAGAAAACACCGCACGAGTACTGCAGAGTTAAAACAAAATCCACTTCGACACAAATTTATATCGAATTCTTCTCTCTCTCTCTCTCTCTCTCTCTCTCTCTCTCTTTCACCGATTCTGTCAATCAAAAGAGCGAAGCCGCTAGCGATTGCTGGCAGGTTACCGACAGCGAATCGTATACAGTTTGTCCAGTCTATCGGTGATGGTCTTTAGCGTAAGTTGTTTTTCGAGCTATACCGGTATATTCTAATACAATTTTTACTTGATAAATCTCTTAACTGTCTACAATAATGTATAGGGGCACCATCAGTATATGAATCATTGCTCATAGATCTACAGTTAGGATTTAGGTAATTATTTTTGATATCCCCCTTCATTTTTTTTCTAACATTGTTTTGATTATAAATATTAGTTTTTATTTGTTCATCCTAAGTAAGTTGTGGTATTTCTCTATTATTTTTAACTACATATTCTCGACAAACTGGTTTTAGAAATTTTTCTATTCCTTAACAATAGTCTAATCAAATTATCTTATCACGTTTAACACATCATTATATTTGAACTAATTTTCAATTCAAACTAGTAGCACGTTTAAATTGAACATTGGACCAAACTTAATGAAGTTTTAAACAATTTGAATTGTTTTATTTTATCGTTCATAATGGATCTTCATCAAGTAAAAGCCTCATCTATTCAATTTTATCTTATCTCATAAATAAACAATATTTTACGGCGTTTCAAGTACTTTAATTAGATGACTTGCTAGATTCTCTAATCTTTGCCCGTCATTAGAAATATTTTTATTCTCCATAGACGTACCACATTGAATTAAACAGGAAAAGTTCACAAGCCCGCAACTACTATTGTTAATGTTGTTGCTACAATTTCGTTTAAGTAAGTATTATTTGACCAATTGTTGAAAATTGGCGGGCAAGATATTCTACAAGTAATACGTATAAACTTATTAAATGTTTGCAATATCAATTCACAGCAGATGATTATCAATGACGTAGTGAATATCAAATTAATAATGACCTCACAAACGTATTTTTATTCTTCATAAACGTACCACATTGAATTAAACATGAAATATCCACAAGTTCGCAACTATTATTGTTAATGTTGTGGCTAATACTGCGTTTATGTATTATTTGAACAATTGTTGAAAATTGACGTATAAGATATTCTACAAGTAATAATTATAAGCTTAAAAGTGTTTGCAATTTCAATCCGTGGAAGATAACTATCAATGACAAAGTACCTAATATTAAAACGACATATCAAATTGACAGTAACGCAGTTACTATAAAAAATTAAGAAAATGTTAAGGAAAAAGATGAAAGTCAATTTTAGAAGAACCCCAGTATGGGGACACCCGATGACAGAACTTTTTTTTATGGTGAATTTTCGATGCCTACACGTTTTCAGTATAAATATTTACTTTGTATTCTTTAAATTAATCCAGTTCTAGAAAGTTTATAGTGTGCAACAAGTGGAGAAGATTACTTTCCCAGCTTCTGAAAAAACTTGAACTTTGCCCACTCGTTGTACAAGATACAATTCATGTGCCACTTTGCTCACACCACATACATTTTTATGGAAAATCAACAAATTTTCCAGTAGGGTGATTCTCGATGTCTAAACTTTTCTATATAACAATTTACTTGTATTCTTTGAATTTGTGTAGTTGTAGAAAAAGCATAGTGTGCAACATGTGGGAAGAAGTTTCTCCAGATTGATGTTGCACAATATACGATTCCACTACATTGTTGAAGCTAAGAAGACCAATAGCGGCAAAATATAAAGCAATTGATAATTGATTCTGTTAAAACTATTAATTATAAGTGGATGAATTTTCAAGAACGTTTATTACTTTTTGATTGACACATTATACTGACATTCATAAACGACTAAACAACTACACTCCTAACTATTACATTTAACATTCAGCAATTCAGATCATTATAAAATATTGTATTGTCTATATTTTCAGCACACCTTCTCAATAAAATATTTTATAAGTATGCTCACATTTAATCACAGTAATTTAAGAACACATTTTTTTCCAAATTAATGGAACAATTCTGTAGCAATTCGCTTAGTAAGCATGTCTGCCACTTTCAATTTAATTAAGTTCGATTATAACATCTGAAATTTTTTCTCGAATAGGATGATATTTATTATCAATATGTTTCAAATGTTTATAACGTTTAGAATTTTTAAGCCAACATGCTTCACTTATTGCATTAGTTAATGCTACGTATTCTGCTTCAGTTGAGGACAATGAAATAAAGGCTTGTCTTTTACATGACTAAGAACACATCCAAAAACTTTAAAACAAGAACCTGAAGAAGATTATCTGTCATTACAATTTCCTCCCCAGTCAGCATCAACGTAACAACAATAAAATCATTTTCATAACATTTATAAATTAGATGAAAATTAAACGTCGCTTTTATTCAAGGCAAAATAATTTTCAAAGCTTCGTTTAGTTGTTCAGTAGTATTTACTTGATAACGACTTGAAAGTGATACTGATGTACACAAATCAGGTTTATATCCAGAAAGAGCATACATTAAAATCATCACATTTATTTTCTGGCGAATTATCCATTCAATCATAAATTAATAAATCAAATTTAAATTATTGATCCATCGGAGATAACAATCGTTTACAGTCAGTCATATTAAATATTTCAGAAATTTTCTGCAAATATTTACTCAGGTTTATTACAGTAATACCCTTATCAATAATTTGTTGAATATGAATTCCAAGAAAATTAAATACAAAACCTAAATCCTTCGCCTAATTTTAAAAAATCAATATTTAATGGATCGGGGGTGGTAGGCGGGATGTGACCCACCGCAGTTTTTACAAGAACGGTAGTTCGTCTCATGGCAATTCACGAATTAGTGGTTGGATGCACTACAGGAAGGACAGATCGGCTTGGCACTGCATGTATCAGCAAGGTGGCATGTGCTGGAGTGTCAGTTGCAGTATTTTGATACTGCAGGAGTGGGTTGGAGGTGCTGGAAGTATAACACTAATGTAAGAGGCCATGGAATCTAATGCCCTTCGTTAGGGCGATGTGGTAAGCCCTCATGGATGCACTTAGAATTCGAAACAACGAAGTGATCGAATTTGTGGATTTGACGATGATTCGCCAGGCTTTGGATAGGAGGACATTGAGATGTTTAAGGATTTCCTCAAATTCCTTGTCGGAAATGGATTGGTTTACATTCCTGCAGACCAGGAAAGAGGTGGATTTTAGGGATTTTAAATTGAATCTAGATTGGAGAGAGAGATTTAGCGGAATTATGGAGACATTTTCGTCACCGGTGGCGTTACGAATATTTTTAGCCTCGTAAGGAGTATTGGATGGAATTTTCAGAAGAGCTGTTCTGTTCGGGTTCACCTTCAAGAAGGAGATATATCCCCTCAACAGCTCTTTGGTTTTGAGAAGGGACAATAGCTCCCTCCGCGGAACGTATTCGAGTAGATGGTTTCGGATATTTAGGATTTGAAGGGAGAGTTTGGATTGGGAATGTCGGATTGTTGGGTGTGTCGGGTTCTCTCAGGTTTCGCACATTCCGGGAGCTTCTTCTTACTGATAACCTACTTCACTGGACCTAAAACACAAATTGACGGCACTTTACCACACCACATACATTTATACGGATAATGAACATTTCCTCTAGTAGGGGACTCCTCGATGGTCAAACTTTTTCTAGAAGGAGGGTGCTCGATATCTATACTTTTCCCCAGTAGGGGTATATTTGATCCCTAGACCTTTCCCAGCAGGAGAATCCTCGAGGCCTAGACTATTTCGGTACGTGGGATCTTCTATAATCAGACATTTCAGTATGGCCATACTCGATGCCAAGACTGTTTTCAGCTGGGAGATCCTCGATGCCTACACTTTTTCTATATAACTATTTATTTGTTTTCTTTGAATTTGTGCTGTTGTAGATGGAGTATAAACACTGTAACTAGACAGCAAAGTAATACTTGCACTGATCACATTTTTGTTAAGAAAAAATCGAACGAAGTTTTACCTGTTGTACTAAAAAGTGACATTACAGATCATTACACTACAATCGCTGAACTCCCCTCCAAAAATGACGAGGAATATGAGATTTCAGATACAAAATACTGCAAATACACTGATTATTCATCCTTGGAAACAGAATTAACCCTCTACGATTGGTCTAATGATATCTCACTAAATATCGACGAAAGTTTCGCACGTTTCCTAGAATTGCTGAAGAATCTTATCGCAAAACACACAAAAACATCAAAAGTTAAACACAGAAACATCAAACGAAAGCAATGGATCACACGAGGATTGGTAAACTAAACAATTTCTATGAGAGTTGTCTGGATAGATCACAAACTGACACCAGGGCGCTATGGGAAACGGTGAAGGATATTTCTGGGAAAAATAGAACTATCAAAATTCAAACAATAAAAAGTGAAACAGGTGGTCTTACCTATGATGAAAAAGAGATTGCAGATTGTTTCAATAATCACTATTTCTCTATTTGGCAAAAACTTCAAAAAAAAATTCAAAAACCTGTGAATTCTCTCCTGAGGAAAGCATCTTTTGTGCACTCTATATTTTTGGAACCTACAACAGAGGGGGAGTTAATTGAAACAATATAATCTCTCAAAATGAACAAACTCCCGTTATCGATGAAATTAGAGCTGAAATTTTGAAAGAGATAAAAACAGAGATAGATTTTGCTCTGAACAACATTTTTAATAGAATAATGGAAACAGGAAAATTTCCCAAGGAACTTAAGACAGGGGTTATTAAACTAATTTTCAAATAAGGAGACAGGCATGAAATTCTAAACTACAGACCAATTACGCTCATTTCAAATATAGCTAAAACACTAGAAAGAATAATCAAAAAAAGAATGTTCTCTTACCATAACAAGCATAATTTCATTTCAAGTAATCAGTATGGATTCAAAGGAGGAATTTCTACTCAAGATACTATTATTCTTCTCACCTCTAAAATATCAGAAAATCTAGAAAAGAGTAAACCAAGTCTATGTGTTTTCTTGGATCTTGCTAAGGCCTTCGACACTGTGAACCACTCACAGCTGTTGATGAGCTTGCAAAATATGGGTTTCAGGGGAAGCACATTGAATCTCATGGAGAGTTACCTTAAAAACAGATAGCAATACGTCAAAATTGAATGTTTCGCAGATAAAATACTATCAATAAACAACGAAAAAACATTCTCTTGCTATGCCAACTCACTACCCCAATATGATACATTAAATATCGGGAACAATATATTTATTCGATCAGAAGAAAAAATCAAGTACTTAGGAGTAGTGATAGATAGACACGTGAGATGGAACTATCATGTTGACCAAGTGACTAGAACATTGAGAAGCATTCTTTATAGATTCAGGTATCTACGAAATATATTACATACCTCGCGAATGAAAACAATCTATTGTGCAATTGTGGAGTCTCGCCTTGCATATGGGATAGTTGGCTGGGGTGTAGTAGCAATATCGCATTTGAAAAAAGAAAAAATTTCTAAAAATTCTCCTTCAGAAACCATCGCAATACACATCGGAAACACTTTTCAAAGAATCAAAACTGCTGGACCTCAGGCAACTTTACTTCCTAAGAACTGTTGTGGAACAACATAAAACCCGAACAAAATTGAACTATGTAAATCATAGGCATAATACAAGACTTAAAGCCAATGCACAACTAAGCCCAATATGCACAACCAAAACAATCGCTTAGAGAACATATAATCATCTTGCAAACCGGCTCTACAATTGCTTACTTCTGGAAATCACACTTGCAACAACAATTTTTTCATTCAAAAAATATGTCAAATGTTTCATTTCAGAGACAGATAGAGTCTCTATACATCGATTCATTGACTCCTTGATCTCATGAAACATACTATGTAATAGAGATAACATTATTTAGTTGTTTACTGCACCGACATAGAGAAAGCGAGTTCATATTCATATTCCTTATATTGTTTTTATGTTCCTTCAACCTCATTTATTACTCAAGCACTGTTGACCATTATAATTGCCATCGATTATTATTGGCACTACACTCTGTCATTCTTCATTATTGATTGTATTATGTACGTTAATGTGTAAACGTGTATATTTAATGTAATATATGTTTGTCTGTGCAGGGATGTGACTATTATGTATACTAGTCACAAACATTATTGAGTGTATAATGCTACTGTTCAACTATTTCCATTATTATATGTATTCAATAAACATACACGATGAATGGATACCCACGCCCAGGCAATGCCTTAGTGGGTGTTTATTCATTATTAGGAGAATTAAGTCTATTGTTGTATTGACGTTTTGTTGTTTATTTATATTGTTATTCATTTATCAAAATTCCGACTAAACAAAAAACATAACAAGTCTTTTTTGTGATGTTCTTCTTAGAGACTTTTCGTGATGTTTATTTCATATGTTAATAAGATATCTCCTAGATGCCTCAATTTTATTACCAACTTTATTAACATCCATGTCATGTAATTAAAACATATTTTTGATGTACACAGTAATACTTGAATTCGCAGTTACATACACATCCTATGAAATTCTTTTTAGTAACTTTCTATAGGAAACATTCATACGATGTTAATTTGTATATTTCTCACCAATGTCACATACAGAACGTTACTGTAATATTACAAATTAACATGTTTCTAAGATGATCACATGTTGCAGCTACTTTTACATCTTTGGAAATAATTTTTAGTAACATCCTACTATTACGTCTGTACGATGTTAGTTCATAAAACTCTTAGTAATATCTCATATTAAACATCACAGTAACATGAAAAAAACAAGAAAACAGAATAGGAACTGACGAACGACACAAACAGTAGTTATCTGTGGAAACAAATGACAAGCATGAAATGGCGGATGGTTTTCAGTTTTGTGTTATATTTTATTTGCAGAAAGCACATATTTTTCAAGTAGTACTTGAATAAAGTGGTCGTCGTTTTCGTTAGTTCCTACTTAGCTACAGTTTCTAAACTTAGTTATAATTCTTGTTATATTGGACGAACAACAGTTGGTATCAGTAAGTACCTTTTCAAAAATCATAATTATTAAAACTTAATACTCATTCAATACTTTAATTGGCTATTGTACATTGAAATTCCAGGTGGCGGAATTGTACACTAACATTATATAATAGAGTTTACGAAATAAGGGTTTTTTCAACTATCGATATATGTGAGTAAGTATATTTTGAAAACGATTCACAATATTTCAAATCATAGATATGCATTATACCCTACTAAAAACTTAATATTGCAATAGGGTAGATATTATTATTAATAATAAAACATTCTCATATGTTGGCAGATATTTGAATCTGAAGAAAACATTTTCAATGTTCAAGATGTCTCAGAAGCTACTTACACAAATAAAATGAAAAACAAATAATTGGTAATTATGTAATGAAAAGGGAGTAACTATTTCAGATAGTCTGATACAGACATATTGTATTAAACAGTACAAAAAATATTGAATCAAGTATCTCTAGTTCCAGTGTTTGTAGTAGTACCTATTCATAGCCATCAATATAGTTTTACAGGTTTAAAAAATTTTAACATTATTACTAACAATTCTTGTGAACAATTAGAGACTGTTTAAGACTTTAAAAACAGAAATTTCTGTTAAAAAGCTCATTTCCATTTTCAAATACACTGAATGCAATAAAATATGTAGATATCCCTTACAATTGTACCTATATGAATCTAGTAGAATAATATGTAACTTATGATACTGAATGCTCCAGTAAACAAACGGAATTCAATCATTTATTATTGTAGAAACGCAGCTATTGGATACTCAATTGGATACAATTAATTAGAAACTCATTTAACTGGATAATGTGTTCATATCTCTTCTTCATAAGTAGTTTTTTTATATACAGTATATTATTAATGCTTAGATTTCATTAAGTTACAATTCCACGATGTTGATATACAATATGTTACAGGATGAAAATAACAAGATGAGAATAGTATATTATTTTATACAGAAAAGAAGTATGAAGTATCATAGCACACCTGAATTTACCTGCCAAATGGCAGTGAGGCATGTAAAAGAAGGTAAATCATGAAAAGTCACTTCTAGAAATAAAATATGTTATTATTCCTGGGAAGAACCCCGCATGTATCTTGGAAAATGGGTCCCAGTCAATTGGCTGAAAATCAAGTTGGATGTAGTTTATGATGATCGATCAAAGGTCTCCATGGGCACAATTTGATCTAAACTAATTGTTTTATTAGCTGCTCCTCAAAACACTTCTAAATGTTTCACAGATAAGGATTTTGAAGTGTACGTTATGGAATGGTTGAGGCACTCGAAACAGCCACTTTTGCGTGAGAAAACGTAACCGTAAGTAAACGATAGAATTTTCTTTAATCAGATTGGATTTCTATTGATGTAACGTAATGTTTCATTAAATCTTTATGGTGTAAATTTGTATTAGCTTTAATATAATTAAAAAACATTTCTAATACATTTTCTGTAAACTAGCTGTAATGTATGTGTATCCGTTGAACTTTATTAATTCAGTTTCAAAGTATGTTACGTTATGGTAACTACACATTATTATACCCTTTTTTATTTCTTACTTTCACTGAATGCGTTCGATAGTTTCCACTTTCCACACTTGTTATGTAATATGCTTACACAACTTTTTTTTTTAAGTTGGATTCCCGGACAAGATATTTTTTTCTAATTTTGTACCTGTTTTTTTCAAATTTCCTGTACTGTTTATTAATAGTGAATAAACGTTTTAAATCCTTTATTGCTTCTTTTGCTACTTTATTTTAAATGTACAGGATGAACAACTAATAACGACTGTAGGCCACATCTCAGAAAAGAATCATGGTACAACTTTCAAAAAAATTTCCTTTAGGTAAGTGATCCTGAAAAATTGCTGGAAAATATTTTGCTATCTCTAGAATATCCGCTAGGGGTGGAATGAACACTCTAAAACATAATACTCCAAGAAAACATACTAAAGGTGTCCTAAAAATACAATTTTTGAAATCTTGATGAGATTATGAAAAAATTTAATTAAGGAGATTTTTTGCAATTATACTTCTTATAATTTGTGGGGAAGGTTCAAACTTATGAACAAATGTATGAGTTTTTCGTTTTTTAACCGATATTAATAATTTCAGCTGCATTTAAAAAAGTTTTTCTGTTCAATAAGATTGATAACAAAATTAGATAATTTTGTATCCACTTGGAAATTGAAGCATTTTTTAAATTTTTATATCTGATATAGAAAATCTCATATCTTGGAATAGATTTCTATTTTCTTAACCCCTTTTCATCAGAATTTATAAAATGCCTCATTACATTCGAAATTTACGAGATAAATAGGAAAATTGTCGACTTTTTGACATAGCGTTGACAAAATTGTTCAATTTTGTTAAGCATATCTTATTAAAGAGGAAGAACTCTTTTAAATGACGCCAAAAACATGAATATCGATTAAAAAACAAAAACGTGTTACGACATTTGTTTTTTGGGTTGAACTTTCCCCCACTCCTTACTTGAAGAATGAGGACACAATGTCCCTAACTACATTTTTTCATAATCTCACCAATATATCAAAAATTGTATTTCTAGGATACCTTTAGTATGTCTTATTTGGAGATAATCACAAAATTATGTTTTTAAGTGTTCATTCTACCCCATAACAAATATTTTAGGAACTCAAAAATATTTTCCAGCGATTTTTCAGGATCATTTTCCTGAAGGTATTTTTTTGAAGTTGTACCATGACTATTTGAAATATGGCCGACAGCCGGCGTTCTTAGTTGTTCACCCTGTATTTGCTGATTAGGCACAGAAACATCTAAAGGATGTCATCTAGAATGTTTGAGGTATATTATTTAGAGGTTTAAGTAATGTACATACAGCATCTATGAGAATACACTGTATTGTTTTTGAAATGTCTCATTTAGATCATTGATATGATGTTATTTTCTAGATATTGCATTAACATCCACCAGATGTTAAAAGGCATTTCAGAATGTGACAGAAATGTTGTTTTTAGTTCGTTATAAAGACTTCCTTTTGAGGAAGTTCTAGTAACATCACAGTAATGTAAAAAGGCAGCGCTTTCACATTACTGAGAAGTGAAGTTGAAACATCACAAAAGTTAGCAGCCACAAGCTGGGCATAAGCGGTTGTATAGATGTACATGTGATGAAAACAAGAGGGAAAAAAGGAAGAACATTATCACAATGTGATGTTGAATTAACATAACTGTAATATTTCTTTGCATAGTGGGTTAAATCAAAATCTTCCAAAAGAAATTAAAGATACAAACAGCATATTTCCATTCAAAAAGAATTAATAATTTTATTAAGTTACAAGAAAGATTTGCATTTAGAGATCTGATTGATCCTATTACTGGCGTAAAAAAAGGAAGTTGCTTTGTGTGGTTACTGTCTCGGTTTGTAAGTATTTAATATTTTGGTCGGTTTATTCTTGTAGCCTTTTATTTAATGTACTCATGATCCATGTAATTCAGGATTTTTTTATAAAACGTTGTTATTTGTCTAATTTAGGTATGTACTGATGTTGTGAGTATTGTAGGCGCTCAGCTCACTATAGTTTCCCCACGCTCAGGCGTTTGCCTTAGTGGGTAAATCGGTTTATTTGTCTTTGTTCAGTTGTGACATGTATTACCTTACTGTGATTTTGTTGTTCTAAGGACATGATTATAGTCATTATTGTAAAATGTTTATAGATAAATAAATATTATTATATTATTGAGTATAGTGTGCAACATGTGGGAAAACTTGAACCATTATTTACTTACATTCTTTGAATTTGTGCTGTTGTAGAAGAAGTATAGTGTGAAACATGTGGGAAAAGTTGAAATTTCCCCACTCCTTGCAAAAAATATTGTTATCATTTATTAGGAGATGTTGACTTTATTTCGTTTTGAAATTATGATTTTCGAAACATCCGGTCGGTGGTTAATTTCTATGGCTCAATAAGAATTCCACTAATCTGAGAAGAACAATCAGCATTACGCAGATGAAATTGTATGCAGTGATTATCCTGTAAGTATCAATTTCCTATTTTTCTTTGATGAGCATTGCAAGAGATAATTTTTACTAAGAGGAGATAACAGAGAATGCCTATATTACAGAAGCATCACATTTATTAGTACATTGTCCAAAGTAGACGCCAGAATTTTGGAGAAAATACTGAGGGGCCAGGTGAAACATACATTAGGAGAAAATCAGATGACATTCAGACCAAAAATGGGGACGCACCTGTCGCGAAGTTTATTATGAGACAACTAGTAGAAGAATTAACAACCCACACCTAAAAGGGTACAAGTATAAGGATTAAGTAAAGTAAATTTATTTCTATATACGGTCAAGCTATTTTTTCTATAGTACGCCAATGTGCTATCATTATATTATAAAAACATATAAATATCGTTACTATTTCAGTATCTATTCATTGCGATTTTACGTAACTATTAATATGGGTGTTGATGCGGAAACAGTACAATTTTGGGTCGATCAAATGATGACCAAAAGAGGCATTAGTAAATACAGTGTGGAAACATCGGGAACGTCGGCCAATGGAGACGGTTATGTAAGCCAAATTAATTTTGTTAAAGTTGTTTCTGAGTTAGGAAATGGCGAAAAAAAACTTTTTGATATTGTCATAAAAGTTGTTACAGATAATGACGATGAGAGGACAATTATACCTGTCGTCGAGTTGGATCAGAGGTATGTATATTGATTCTATTCCCACTTTTAAAATATACACTGTGTCATAATATAATAATTATTTTAGAGAAACCATAATGTATACCGTTGTCTTCCCTGAAATCGAGAAGATCCAAAATGAAGACTCTATAGAAAATCCGTTTGTGAACCACGCCGAATGTTACAGCGTTTGCACAGTAGCTAAAAAGAAAGCTATGTTGTTATGTAACTTGAAAAGCATAGGTTACTCTGTTCACGATAGAATGGTACCGCAAAATTTGGATCATATTACATTGGTCTTCAGAAAGTATGCTCTGTGGCATGGATCAAGTATAGCTTTGAGATTGAAAAAGCCGGAAGTGTTTGGGAAAATAACTAAAGGTAAGCTGAATAGTAATTGCGTTTTTTCGGTATGAAGCATATAAACAGATAATTCAAAATCTTTTATTTTTTTTATTAAAAATGTATTTTCAACGAGAAATTAGCCTGCAGAACACCCTCCATATTCACAACGTATTTTGTGGAGGATAACCGTTGTTTTTACTTCACATTATTTATAATATGTATGGGACAGATAAGCGAGGTGAGCGGCTGTATCTCAGAAACTAATGATCGTAGAGAGTTACGGTGAAAAATTTTGTGGGTAAATTGGGTAAAGGAAAATGCGGAAACTATCGCGTCGCCGTAAAGTCAAAACCTCGTATCTCGAATTTTGACGGTATTGAGTTAGTAGCAACATCTATTGAAACGTTTCATTATGCACACATGACAAAACCTATTATCTCGATACTGGTGATGATTCAACAGCATTTCGTTAATAATATTTACTTATAACTCAGCAGCACGGTGCAAAGACTCGTATCTGAGTGCTGTTTTCGTTCAGTGTGTCTTCTGAGTTTTCTCAGTTATTAGTGTATTTTCTTCTGTTCAGGAAAGTTCTGAGGAAATTATTTTGAAAAATATCGTTAGGTTAGGTAGCGTAAGTACTTAATATGTTCCAAACAAGATTATCTCAATTTTATAATTTTATCCAGAATGATGCAATTTTAACAGTAAACAAATTATTTTTTCTACAACTGCTATGAAAAGTGACGTATTTCTTATAGCATACTTAATTTCAAAACCACATATTGCTCATACTGTGAGAAATATTATTTCTCACGGCACTTTGCCCACACTACATACATTTAAATGGAGAATCAACGAAAATCGACGAAAACTCAGTTGGCTATTGTCAGCTTTAAATAGTTGACACAACTGTCAATTATAGAAGTTGCTTACATTCTTAAGGTAGTTTTATCAAAGAATACACCAACAACAAGAAGCGAAAGCCGGCATAAATCGTTTGATGTTCTGGGGGCAATATTTCGTGACCTTGTAAAATTGAAGTTGACAGGAAGCTAATATTTTACACTGGGAAAAAGGTTATAAAATTCTGAAGGTATACCTACTTTACAGGCAGAAAAAATGTTAATCAAACATTCCAAACAAATAATTGTTTACTAATGTATTTTCAAAACATTATTCCGAGAAAGTATTAATTGTCAATGAAATATTTAAGCATAAAAAACCTGTAATATGGGCTTGTTAGCACGATACAGCCTCTGGAGTGCAACAAGCTACCAATTTTATGATTGAATATTGTTCGGGACATCTCACAGAAGAACCCTATTGATTTTCAGCTCACCAGAGTCAGTACAACGGGTGCTATGGTACTTGCAGTACCACATTTTTGAAATTTTTGAAAAAATTTCAAGTTGTTAGCGCGATACATCCTCCGGAGTGTATACAAGTGACCAATTTTATGATTGGATGTTGTTCAGGGCGTCTCACAGATGAACTATGTCAATTTTCAGCTTACTAGAGCCAGTACAACGGGTGCTATGATACTTGAAGTAGCAAATTTTAGTAATTTTTGGAGAATTTTCAATTTGTTAGCATGATACAGCTTCTGGAGTGTCTATAAGTGATCAATTTTATGATTGGATATTGTTCAGGGCATATAATAGATGACCGCTGTTGATTTTCAGCTCACTGGAGCTAGTATAGCTGATGATATGGCATTGGAGAAATTTCGGTTTGTTAGTACAATTGTCAATTTTTTAGAATTTTCGATAACTTGTATTATATTGTGGAATTAATTAGAGACCTTGAGTTTCATTTAAAAACACTGTATATAAATGACAATTTTATGATAAGGTATTGTTCAGGGTGGCTCACAGATGCGGAAAAGTTTTGATCTTTGAAACCGTTTATTTATTAAATAGAACGCGTGCCGTTAAACTTAATTTGTCCGATGATAAAGTTAATTTAACGACACGCTTGGGCTTAACAAATATTGTGAAAAATATGCTTTAATATTTCTTTATACACAATGTTTTAGTTTATGTTTTTGAAGAACCATTTATTACTTAAAATAACATGCTATATCAAATGATTCTTATTTTTGTATATTGATATTAGAATTCATTATGTGTAAATATGTATTTAAGTAACAGTATGTAGGAAAGGGTATATATTAAAACCAATGCGGTAATATAGATTATATATTTAGAATACCAGATTACAACAGGAAAAAATTCAATATACATGATGGTATAAAATTTGTATAATTCCGGTGATAAATATAACAATTACACTCTACCAGATTCAGAATTTAATACTTTACACCTAGAGAAAATATTCTAATGCCTGCAACATAATGTGTAGAAATTAATAATATATTTTAAATAATAATACCGGACCTTTATAACTGTATAGGACAGGTATATAAGTAAAATAGAAAGTAACTTTTAGGTATACAAAATAAAACAAAACAAGGAAAGTGAGTCAATTTGAATATGTGCGGCCGTTGAAATTAGCTGACACAGTAATTAACATTTTTGTACCACTTCTAATATTAGGTTTTTTTTATTTTGGCATCTTTTAGTAGTTTGATTCCTTTGGAAATGTGACGATTGATGAATATAGACCTATCAGAGATAAAATCATCTATTACTTTATTTATACTTGTACAATATTTCTTGCGGTACTAGCCTCATTTTTTGTGATGGCTTCTAAACGAGGATTTGTTTCGTGTGTCGTGGATGTTCCTCCAAAACTGGACAAAGATGATAAATAGATAAACCAAAACAAACTATACATTCAGTAAATACAAACAGTTTGCCTACTCTTTGGGACCACGGGAGCACACATTTATGAGTAAATTCTTCATTAAATCGGATATTCTAAATGACGTAGTGTTACATTGATTTAACCACTGGTCTGAACATTTTTTCAATCTATTTACTAAACTAAAATAATGATTGATTCGACATCCATGCCTTTATGTGAAACACATCTGAATCTAATTTAGTAGTATGGCAAGTTGTCTTAGAAGTTATATAATGTTAATGATTGAATGCAAATAATACATGCTATGTCTTCTAACAAAACGAAGCCTGCAAAGAATTGCCCAAGAACTTGTCTGCAAGCCTGGTTTAGATAACGATGCAATATTTAAAACTCTAGAAATAAAGCCGATGAATACAAAGATTGTACCACATGCATTGATGATATGGCACTAAAAAGTCATCTCTTCTATAGTACTGCACGAGATGAAGTAATTGGATTCATCGACATCGGGACTGGATAAAAAGAACTTTTTTCTGCAAAAAATACACTTCTAATTATGACAGGAGGGGGCTGTATGTGAACTGGCAGCAACCAATTGCACATTTTTTTGTGGGTACCCATCCTATCATTAGTCATGCATACTAAAATTGGAGAGCTTAGGTTTGTATGTAAATGTTCTTGCAAGTGATGTGGGATCTAATTTCATTGAACTCGCCAATTCCCTTGTAGTAGCTCCGGATAATCCAGTATTCGCAGTAGATAACAAGATTATTTACTTTTTTGATCCTTGTCATTTAATTAAAGCTACAAGCAATAATTCAATAAGAAATACATTTTGTTTAGATGGCACACACATCCTGGACATTTTTAGAGTCTTTTTAAATTCAAGACAAACAGACGTTTTATAGATGTAAATCAAAATTAACAAACAGGCATATTTTTCCGTCAAATTTTGACAAAATGAGAGTACAATTAGCTATTCAAGCTCTAAGTAATATCGTACCAAGTGGTATGAATACATATACAGGGTGTCCCGGGACTAATGGAAAAAAGTCGGGAGCGTATAATATGAGCTAAAATAATGTTAGTACTTCATATAAACTTTTTCTATGCAGGCCCTCGTTTTCGAGTTATAGGCCTCCAAAGTTTTAATTTTGAATTCGGTTTTTATTTTTAATTTTTGTACTAGTTATTTGATCTTTATGAAATTTACGGCAAAGATATAATGTATGTGTATGTTCATTTTGGTAAGGTAAACAGATTTACAGTAGTGCATTGAAGCAGGGGACGAACTACTCGCAATGGTTAGTGATCCAAAAAATTTGCAGGGATGGCACACCCTGTATGAAATTATCGAAATTCACTTCCCCACACATTAATCTAACGAAAAGGTACTCGTTGGAATTCGATAAAATAAGCAGTTTGGCTAATATTTACAGTTTTATTCATGCACTACATACCAATTTACGCATTCACCATTTTTATAAGTACACAACGAGGTAAAACTAACCTATTAATAGATGTCCAAGATTTACCTACAGTACTACAAAAAAATAATTTAACGATAGCAGAAGATGAAAAACATTAACGACTTATTAATTCGAAAGTTGGTGAAAACTTTTTACCGTTTATCAAGTTACCATAGGATTAGTTGTCAAACGTTGTGTAGAATAGTTCGTAGTCAGTACTTGTCAATAACTCATAGGTCCTTAATTTAACAGTTACAATGGAAAAATTAGCTTTTATTGAGTACGCAGATATGCATCTAATGTATGGACTGGCTTCTCGAAACTGTTTAGAGGCCAAAATGCTTTATGAAGAACATTTTGCAAACAGAGCATTGCCAGACAGACAAATGTTTGAGTGTATTGATCTCAGGTTACGAGAAACAGGTATAAATAAATGTGATTCTCCATGTCTACAAAACAAAATTTCTAATTTTAGGAAGATTTTTGCCGAAAAAAGGTGGAGAAGGTCCAGTACGAAGCATACGTACTGTGGTAGTTGAACAAAACTTGTTAAATGCAGTTGATAATGAACCATCAACGAGTTTTCTAAAAGTATCAAAAAAACATAACGTCTCGAAATTAGTTGTTCATCGCGTCCTAAAAGAACAGCTGTTATATCCCTTCCACATAAAAAAAGTACACAGTATGACAGTGGCTGATTATCTTGCACGACTTGAGTATAGCCAGTGGTTTCTGCGACAACAACAAGCAGACAATACATTTATTAGTAACGTTCTCTTTACGAACTAATCCGGTTTCACCAGAGATGGAATCATAAATTCTCATAATATGCATTTATGGGATGATGTGAATCCACATTGCATTATCCAAAATAGGAGCCAGCATCGATTCATGGTTAATATTTGGGCAGGAATAGTTGGCAATCATTTGATAGAGCCATATACTTTATTGACGGTATTTTGACTGGTCAGAGATATTTGGAGTTTTTGCAAAATTAGTTATGGAACCTGTTTGATGATGTGCTACTACAAACTCGTAGGAATTTATGGTTCATTCATGATGGGGCCCCTCCTCATTTCAGTTTAGATGTACGACAGCATTTACACACAAGGTTTCCTAATAGATGGATTGGTCGTGGAGGCCCTTTTCAATGGCCACCACGATCAGGAGACGTTAATCCTATGGATTTATTTCTCTAGGGTTATCTCAAAAGTAAGGTATACGCAACACCTGTGCAAACAAGACAAGATTTAATAGACAGAATTGTGTTACACTGCAATGTTATTAGAAATAATATGGGATTGCCCTTTCAAGTGCAAAGAAACAACCTTCGTAGACTTAGAATGTGCATGGAAGTAGGAGTAGCTCATATTGAACATTTATTAGAATAACGTTAGTTTTTGTTGTTGTTTAGGAATTAGTATTAGTCTAATGTTTTATAACTTGTGTTTTTTGAGGTTTTCTTAATGGTTTAATAATGTTATGTTCGTAATTTTGATTAAAAGGAAGTAAATCCTGGACATCGTATTAATAAGTTAGTCAGGTAGATTTGTACGTAGTGCATTAATAAAACTGTAAATATTATCCAAACGGCTTATTTTATCGAATTCTAACAAGAGTACCTTTTCGTTAGCTTAATGTGTGAAGAAGTCAATTTCGATGATTTCATACAGGGTGTGCCATCCCTGCAAATTTTTTGGATCACTAACCATTGCGAGTAGTCCGTCCCTGGATTCAAAGCAGTACTGTAAATCTGTTTACCTTTCCAAAATAAACATACACGTACATTATAGCTTCGCCGTAAATTTGATAAAGATCAAATAACTAGTACAAAAAATAAAAATAAAAACCAAATTCAAAATTAATACTTTGGAGGCCTATAACTCGGAAACGAGGGCCTCCATAGAAAAAGTTTATATGAAGTACTAACATTATTTTGGCTCAGATTATACGCTCCTGACTTTTTTCCCATTAGTCCCCACACCCTGTATAAGCTTGGGGACATTTCCTAATGATGCTGTTGGAACCATTGAAGCAATTGAGAAAGTTTACAGACTTTTTTACTTATTTAATTCCACAAAACAAAAAAACGAAAACAAATGTCAAAATGAATTTGTAGCAGATTACCAAATACAATTTATGAATGAAAGATTACTCTTTTTAAAAAATTTAAATATCAAAAATAAAATGGTAGAAGATATGACTTCCA
This sequence comes from Galeruca laticollis, assembly GCA_963921935.1. Lineage (NCBI taxonomy): Eukaryota > Metazoa > Arthropoda > Insecta > Coleoptera > Chrysomelidae > Galeruca > Galeruca laticollis. The sequence continues at coordinate 37,368,722 of OY998179.1, read as the reverse complement.
AATTAAGGATGAAGAAATGCTAGAGTATCACAATAAATGGTTTAAAAAAGTTGTGGAAGAAATTGGAATATGTTGTTAATAAATATTTACAAACCTGCAGAATTAATACAGATTGTCTTGAAAATTTCTTCAGAAGTGTGAGGCAGCAAGAGGGCAATTGTGTTAACCTCAATCCTGTCCATTTTGAACGTGCATTTAGAAAATTGTTTTGCCAAAAATTTAATCATTCTAATTGAATTAACTGTACTGATGACCTTGACAATTTATTAATCAGGTTGAATTCCACTGTTTGTAATATTCCTGAAACTGACCAAGCAGCAGTTCAGAATGTAGCAATAACATTACCAGATTACGATTATAGAAACAAAAAACTTCAAATGCATTCAATTATGTTAGTGGGTATTTGATGAAGAAAGCATTGTTTTTTCAAAGGTGTGAAACGTGTATAAAATTTTCTGGATACAAATCAGTTATCGACATATTTTAAAGCATATGATACATACAAAAGTATTTATGGATATACCATTTGTTCCGCACTGTCCTGAATTTCCTTTGTCATATGTTGTAAAATTATTCATTAGATTGAAAACAGTTGACTGCATGAAATATGCAAATAACGTATAGTGACTGAGAAATACAAAAATCGAAAACTATGTATATTATTTCATGTGTAATTTTTTTAGGTGGTTGCATTATTAATTATAGTTTCCTAGTCTCAGTTCTGATTATTCTTATACACTGTTGTTAAAAAATTATACCGAACATTAATTGAATGAATTACTTACTCCTTACTTTCTTTTGTTGTACTTTACACTTTTGCGCTACCGGTTTCTCGAAGTAAAACTTTACATAATGTACAGAATAAATCTTTAAATGTATGTAATGTAAACTGTGTAAATCAAAACTTTTATTTCAAAGTGATATAATTATTTGGACTTAAGTATATATACAATATTAAACAATATTTATTATCCAGTAAAATCGTACTAACTTTATAGTTTACATTAAGACCAATGCCAAGGTTTACTAACTTTACAATGTATAAAAGAGCGTTGTGTTAAACAGGCTTACTAGCTGCTAGGAATACAGTGCTCTCATCCTATAGATGGGATAAAATCATTATTTTGGGATGTTCTTTCTGTTTATTATTCTTTTTAATTTTTAAATTATTCTTGCAATATTTAAGACTATGAAAGATTTTTAATCTAATGAACAATTTAATAACATATTCCAATGGGAAAAAATCACATGGATGTTTAAATTCAATTTTTTGCATCTTAAAATGTAATTGATGTGAAATATGATTCCCAGTTGAAATATTTTCAAAAGATGCGGTAAATAATTTTTCTAACTTATATATATATATATATATATATATATATATATATATATATATATATATATATTTATATATATATATATTCCACAAATCTTTCACTTGGAGCTCTCAAACTTCCGAAAGTACCAAAATCATTGTTGTATGCCTTAAAATATGTTATTAAATGACCAATATCCAAATCTGTTACTTCACGAGAATAATTAATGCAGATATTACAACTATGAACATTAATGCATTTTTTAATCAAATATCCACATACATAATTAAAAGAATTTTGTATAATTGCTGGCTCTTGACGGTAATCTGTATCTGGAAGAGATATTGCTTTTAATAAAATATTGATTTTAGATTGTTGTGGTTGTTTCTTGTTGGGTTGTACAGATGTTAAATTTAATAATAATTTATCCATGTCATTAACGCAATTCATATTATTTGAATGAAGGTATGTTTGACAGAATAATTTTTTGAAAGCTCTCTGAAACTGTATAGGAGTTGGATTAATTGAATTACCACCTTGTTGTCTGATAGAACCAAAGAAGCTTTCAATCCTGATTGATTCTTCTACAACGTAGATATTTGAAATTGTCCGAGGAGAGTCGTCTCCAAAGAATTTTTAAAGAATTTATTGTTATAACACAACAATTTTTGCATTTGGATCTGGCGGTAACATCCACATCTTTTTTATCAAATATCTTCAATTTTGTGATAAATTCCACCATTTCATCCAAATATTTTAATTGAAAATCTGTGCCTTCAAATACAATTTTGTAAGGATTGCAATTCTTCTATTCTATTATTTTTCTAAGAAATATGTATGCTCTAGGTCCTAAGAAATACAAAGTGAGGGCAACCTTCTTTAATTCGTCAGTATAACGTCTGCCAAGTGATTTTCTATTTTTTAAATTCATTTGGGTTTTGACAATGTCTGCCAATGGTTTGCTCAAAAAAATGATCACACATATCTTTAAAAAGTGCAGGGCTATATTTTGCTGGTGTAGGTTGTATATGACATGATTTGAGTAACTTTTTCTTCATCATTTTTAATTGAAACCTTAATTTTTGTTTTCGTGGTGTGCCAAAAGTCTCTCTTCTCTTACATTAATAGCATATCAGAGACTGATAGTTAATACTGCCACAAAGTGAACTTGAAATAAATAAAAAAAACATTTCCCTATCTTAACAAAATCATAAAAAAACTCTTTTATAACAAAACCAAGATTCTTTTCAATGAGACACAGGAAGGCTAAACATTGTAGGTGAGACTTTTGCCTAGTTAAATTCACAGTTGCAAACACTTAATTTTTCACCAACTTATCTAGTTATAAGAAAGCCATATATTTTGATGCATATTTACTTAGAGAGGTGAATCTAAATAAATATTATATTTACCAAGCAGCGGAGAAGCACCATGGTCCCTAGTATGTATTGCAGCGGCCTGAGAGGTATGTCCTGGTTGCTGTAATTGTGCGGGATCTGCAATTATGAAAGTAATTGTAGTAATCATTTGTAGAAATTTTACCAATTTATCTGGTTAGAAGAAAGCCATATGTTTTGGTGCATATTTACTTACAGAGGTGAATCTAAATAATGATTATATTATTTACCAAGCAGTAGAGAAGCATCACGGTCACTAGTACGTATTGCAGCAGCCTGAGATGAATGTCCCGGTTGCTGTAACGGTGTGGTATCTGCAATTGTAGAAGTAATTGTAGTAATCATTTGTGGAAATTTTACCAACTTATCTAGTTAAAAGAATGCGAAAAGCCATATGTTTTGATGCATATTTACTTACAGAGGTGAATCTAAATAATGATTATATTTACCAAGCAGTGGAGAAGCATCATGGTCACTAGTATGTATTGCAGCGGCCTGAGAGGAACGTCCCTGTTGCTTTAATGGTGTGGTATCTGCAATTGTAGAAGTAATTGTAGTAATCATTTGTAGAAATTTTACCGACATATCTAGTTAAAAGAATGCGAAAAGCCATATGTTTTGATGCATATTTACTTACAGAAGTGAATCTAAATAATGATTATATTTACCAAGCAGTGGAGAAGCATCACAGTCACTAGTACGTATTGCAGCAGCCTGAGATGAATGTCCCGGTTGCTGTAATGGTGTGGTATCTGCAATTGTAAAAGTAATTGTGGTAATCATTTGTGGAAATTTTACCAACTTATCTAGTTAGAAGAAAGCCATATGTTTTGGTGCATATTTACTTACAGAGGTGAATCTAAATGAATATTATATTTACCAAGCAGTGGAGAAGCATCATGGTCACTAGTATGTATCGCAGCGGCCTGAGAGGAACGTCCCTGTTGCTTTAATGGTGTGGTATCTGCAATTATAAAAGTAATTGTAGTAATCATTCCCTGACACACATTCCAAGAATGTATTAATTAATCCTGTCAGAAAGTATTAATCAATCCCGCGGCCAGGTGACGAAAAATAAATATCAATAACAGCTGATTGTAATGTCTACTTAAATTTAGTATTTATCAGACTGAATAACTATTTTTGTTGGTGGATCATTCAATAGAATATGACCCTTGCGTTTTAACCATGGAAATATGGTAGGGACAGCTAGCTGAAATAAATGCTTGGAATCTCCTCCTTTGGAAAAAAATTTTTCTTCAAAGTGAAGTTCACACAATTTATAATTCTTTTGTGAAACATCTGTAATCTTTCCAATTAAATCTATACGGTTACAAGACTCTAACCATAACTGTAGCCTAAAAAGTAAATAAAGGTAGGTATATTTTTATATTATCACATGTCTCTAAAAGAAATCAACTATTAATTTATATTGAATATTATGTATTATTATTCAACATATTTTTTTGCTAAACAGGGCTCTTCAGCAAAAAGCTTATTGTAGTACATATTAAAACATATGTTGTTAAAGGTAGAGGGACAGATCAATAACAATCAAAAACAGAATTACACAACTTACAAATAGGTACATGTAAAGTAGAATGTAAAATATTGGAAAATGACTATATAGCTATAATATATTGCATATAGAAACAACTTCTCTTACCTCACAGGGTCTTTGGGAAGACCAAACATAGTTATCTTTTCTCCGGATCTCGAGTGACATCCACGAACTACACAACTTATTCGCCCCATAAGAAATGCAACAATTTCTCACTAAAAGTTCCCTAGTCACTTTCACTAAACGGTATTGTTCAAATTCAAAATATATATTAACAAATAAAAAGCGTATTATTGTTTAACAACAAAGCATATTCTTTGGTTAACAATGAAATATGACATTGACGTAAAACACGTATAAGAAAATGGCGTCCATCACACATGCGCATTCAGAAAATGAATTGTCAAAACGCGGAAGCTTCGCTTCTTGTTGTTGCTGTATTCTTTGGTTTTATTTCGTAGTTTGATAAAAATCGCAATTTCCATTGAATATTATTTTAGTAGGACATAATTATACCAATTTATAATAAATAAATAATATGGATACTGACGATTTTGATAATACTCCGCCAGAGATATTGGAAAAAGCTGCAAAATTGACTTTAGATTTGTTGCCGGAAATTTCACGAAATAAGTATGAATTAGCATACGAGAAATTCATGGAATGGAGAAGAAATACAAAAATAAAATCTTTTTCGGAAAGTGTACTTTTGGTATACTTTGAAGACTTGTCGAAAACTTAAAAGGCGTCTACACTTTGGTCACACTATTCAATGTTGCGAAGTACTATCAATATAAAAAACAACATTGATATATCCACGTATCAGAAATTACGTTTCTTTTAGAGAAGAAAGTCCGACAATTACGTCCCCAAAAAATCAAACATACTGACAGCAGACCAACTGCAGAGATTTTTAAACGAAACTCCAGACAAGGAATATCTACTAATAAAGGTGAATTTATTTAGAAGGATCTATTTTTTGAATTTAATTTTATTTTTTCCTTGAATTAACATAGATTTTTCCAATTAGTAGGGTTTTCAATAGATAAAAAGAATTAAATAACCATTAAAAATTCTATTTCAAATTACGCTATATAGAAATTTGTACCGTCTACCTAACCTATCAATTCAAATTAGGTAGTGCTGAAGTGGATAGTGTGTCCTCTAGGAACTGAGTAATCCCGGGTTCGAAACTCTCGGGCGGCAAATATTTTTTTGTAAAATATGAATCCTGTTTTTTTTATTTGCAGACAGCAGTAGCTATAGGCATAGCAGGGGCATGTCGTAGGGAGGAGTTGTGGAAGTTAAGAATCGATAATTTAGAGGAATTAAATTCAGCTTTACTTGTGAAATTAGATAACACGAAAACGAAAAAGCCAAGAACGATCACTGTAACGGAAGAATTTTATGAGATATATAAAAAATATGCTGCTCTTCGACCGATTGATTTGCCAGAAAAACGTTTCTTTTTAAATTACCAACACCGAAAATGTACTAAACAGGTAGTTAGCATTAACAAATTCGGAAGTATGGGTAAGACAATTGCAATTTTTTTAAAATTAGAAAACCCTTATCTATACACAGCTCACTGCTTCAGACGTTCTTTGGCAACAATTTAAGTAAATTCAGGAAGGGATATATTAACATTAAAGCGCCATGGAGGATGGCAATCCAGTACCGTGGCAGAAGGATACGTCGAGGAATCTATAAAAAATAAAATTAACGTTGCTAATAAAATCGTCAACTCCATTGTAAAACCACTCGAACTCTCCACAGAAATGGAGACAGAAAATACTCCGTATATGAACGATCAATCCTCAACGTCTACAATCAACATAACAGAAAATCTAATAAAAAGAAATAACGTTACGGGTTTGACTATACAAAACTGTAAAAATTTCACAATCAACTGCAATTTTAAATAATATCATTTAACAGTTAAGAGGATATTTTAGCATTATTTTGGTTTTACCAATCTTAAAAATAAATATCCAGTTACATTTCTTTTATTCTTTCAATTTATGCAGTTGTAAAAAAAGTATTGTGTGCAACACGTGGGAAGAGTACTTTTCTCACTCGTGTGTTTGCGGCACTCGCCCGGCTCGTGCCACAAACTTCCACACTCGTGAGAAAAGTTGAACTCTTTCCACTTGTTGCACAATATACTATTTGAGGTTATAATAAATAACTTCTAGCGGTATGTGTTAATTTTTAGCATTAAATATTGAATGAAGCATGTTGTCTGAGTATGCATCGGAGCAAAATATTCATGTAAAATTGTGTTTTTTATATTGATTAATATTTTTTATTTAGTACGACATACGCGTTTAAGTTTATTAACGTTTCTTCAAATTATTTGCGAGATACTAGCTTTGTGTATTCTATTTTTTTTAAAGTAATGTTGTTACGAGGTTCATAGATTGTGAAACATTTTAAAAATGAATTCTGAATCAAACCGATTTTAAAGTTACTCCTAACTGAAAACCGGAAATATGCCTACTCTTGCAATGAAAATATGTGGCAACGTAGCATGAACGAATAGACGTGTTTAAGTGTGCTCCGCTATTTAATGTGATTGCAGTACAAAATTACTGATATATTATATATCAAATATATCAGTGGTTGTTCACTAACTAATTCAAGATATTGTAAAGTTTTTTCTTATTTATTAAAAGTTTTCATTACGGGTGGGATACATTTAAAACACTCGGTATGTCTACCTACTAATTTATTTAAACACTAACTCACTAACACTTGATTTATATATACTCAACTAATCACTTAAATTTAATTTATATGCTCACAAACTTGATTATATTAGCACTTTACTGTTCGGTGTATTTTCGTTTATTTCTCGTGCTCACTTTATCAACTCCTCATCCGCTAATCGGTCCTTTATTTATATGAAAGCCCTTTTTACTAGAAAAATCTGGACTGCGGCTTACACACACAAAAAAAAATTGGTTCTGGCCTTTTCTAGATAAGTCTGGTAACAAAAACAATGTTTACATAAGATAGTCGTAAACAGTTATATAAAAAAACCTGCGTATCCGCCATAATTTTAACTTTCATACCTGGCTTAGACAGAGTCGGATTTAGGGACTATACCAGTTTGCTGTTTCGTAACAATATCCTATCGTTAAGTTCGTGAAATTTTGTGTGAATTTCGCTAATATGGATAATAATACGAGAAGCAGAAAACTACCGTTGTCAGACGACAAGTCTCTAGAAGCACTAGTGGAAAAGGTATGTGCCAAATTTGTCCTAATCCACATTAAAAACAATAACTCAGTTAGAATATCAGGTATTCAGGAGAATGACCATGAAAATTTGTTAGAAATAGTCTTACAATTGTTCAACAAAACACTGAAAATTGATTGTTCAGGAAGGGATATTATTAATTTATACATGGTCGGTAAAAAAGATCCGAGCAACACCGGAATCAAAGGAAGTGTGATAATAGATATGTGTACCTACCTGAAAAGGAAAGAGATATTAGAAGCAAGGACATTATTAAAAGGCACAGTGATATACATTAATGAAGACCTTAGGAAATCCAGATATGACATGCTAAATATGGCTAAGCAGAAATACGGTAACCGGAATGTGTGGATTAAATATGGCAAACTGTTAATGATAAAAGATGGAGGTGTCAAGCATATACGAACACTAAAAGACATATGATTCTCAGTCTTTCTACTAAAGCCGGCAACACAGCAATAGACATCCGGACGGGGACAATGAGGTGTACCTACCTACTTGGATATTGCTGTAACTTTTTATGTCGAAAAGTGTCATGTTTTTACATTCATACATATACTATATATTCCGTATATACCCGGGACTTACCATAATTGGTTGGTGTGTTTCAGTCTGGTTTTCTTGGTTGCTGGGTGACCTCCAAAGATTCACGGAACGATTGTCAAATGTCATTGATCAGTTGTTATACAATTTCGTATGAGCCACAAACTACGTAGTATGAGGTATCAGCCTCAGATGAACAATTAAGTGCTTCTTTTCTATTCCATTGTTCGTACCTATATTCTATCAATACCCATTCATTTAGAAGAAATGGACGAGGCAGCTGCGTATTTCTTTTTAAATATGGTAGTTGGTACATCATTATCTGTCCTACAATTAGATCCATTGTCCCTCTTTTCGTTTTGCAATGCCCACTCAAAAAAGTTCGTCACCCTAGATAACAAAATGAAAATAGAGTATATTGCAAAGACTTGTTCGGTTATTTTTGTTTTATACTTCTTGCATCGATCTTGGAAATGAAAAACAAATGTGATTTTTCTCTGAAAACAACAACAACAATAAAAATCAACTTGGCTGGAGGATAAATGTCCGTATATATATATATAGGTTATCTATGGATATGAAATAAAAATACCAAAACAACCTACTTGAATCGTTGGCTGTACTGGTGACATATAGTATACTTCCATATTTCCTATAATCTCATTCTGTGGGAGGGTGCGGTAAATGCCTCGAGGATTTTTATTTCTCAAAAATGGATTGTCCGTCTAATTTCGAATTGAGATTATAGAGAAACATGTAGAAACCATTTTAAAGATTTCGGTGCACTAACTTTTTATTCTATTTACATCTACAAGTGCATATTATATGCAAAAAGTAATTTCAGTGAATTTAGTCTTACTTCTGATTTCCATGATTACCCAACCAGATCTGGAAAACGTATACGGCCACCGAAACATGAAACCTCATTGTTTGAAAAAGTCTTGTCTATAAAGGAATTCAATTCCTTAATCATTTGCCCAGCTGTATAAGATGTGAGAGCGACTTCAATGTGATCAAACAAAAAAATAATTTCTTTTTAATTGTAGAATGTTTCTATGATGTGTCAGAGTTTCTAAGCAAACGATTTTAATTTAAGTGTTTAATAAGTAAGTCGTTTTCAATGTTATATCCTCTTCTCTGTTTGACCTGTCCTATATCATGTACTATGATCAAAAAGGATGAATAAAGTATTATTCTTATTATTATAAATGACCGAATTTTCAGGCAACCGCGTTCCATAAATCGAATATATTTCAGCGGGTGTGTATTTACAGAATACAAAAATTGGAACCGAAGCAACCGAGGTGATTAACGGAATATATTGATAGTGATAGCAATTTTTTTGTTATGTTTGTTTGTGTACTGTTTATGTTTTCGGAGATTCTGTTTATAAATTTGGAGAAATCCTTTAATTTCGTCCGGTCAGTTTATATATAATACTTAATTTTATTTCTATACTACATTTTCTGAATTTTTGTCTTATAAGTAATTTATGTACTGTACTTTTTTCCTTTTGTTTTTTTAATAGGGAACTATACTATAACTATTATTCATGAAAGTTCAAACGTATTATCAAAATATTCGAGATTTGCGGACGAAGACAAATGTACACAGTAGTACTATATTTGATCCAAAAATTCCTTCAACGAGTGGACTTGGTCCCCTTGGCGACATTATTAATAACGAGGTACCCTTGCCTTCTACAATTAGCGAATCAGTGACAAATAATGGACACAGTAGTACTATCGTTGGTCCGGAAATTCCTTCAACAAGTGGCATTGATTTCCATGGCGACATTATTGATGAAGAGGATCCCTTTGAAAATTCGGGTTCAAGTTTTGTACATTCAAGCGATTCAGAGTCATCCAAAGAAACCAAGCCCAGCGTTTTAAACCACTGAAGCGAAGTAGAGAGCAAAATCATACTAGTAAGGGATATGTAACCCCTCAGGAAGTGGAACCACCAAATTAAAAACGAGCAATAAAAGGAGAATCGGATCCCTCCATCTGCAAAAGAAACAAACAAATGACTCTGCGAATGAAAGGTGAGCCATATGTGGTAGAAGTTAAGGGAGAAGGTGGATATATATATATATATATATATATATATATATATATATATATATATATATATATATATATTATAATTGTTTATTCCAATAATTTATAATTTCTTTATATATAAATGTTGTTTTAAATTGAATTAATCTATACTTGACTTGAATTGAATCAAATTACCTTCGGCTAGCTGGGTTCGAATAGATTGTAACATAATCTCAGCTTATTTAAATACAGTCGGAAGCATGAAAACTCCTCCCCTTGAGTTCTGGATGTATATAAATCTATATGTAAGTTAAATTTTAATTTTTTACTTTAAATCTGCTCTTTATTATATACCATTAAAATTTAAATTCAGATGAATATCAAATAGACAGAATGAAATACTCAATTTATAATAAATTATTAAGGACATGAATACGAATAAAAATGCCAACACTTCTAGAAAAATTGTTTTAATAAATTGTTACGATAAAAAAAATTGTATTCTTATGAGATCAAAATTCTCTCATACTCCTGCATTCTATGCAATCCTTCATACAGAAGATTTTAGTAGATTGCGTCGGCGCATCAGTACAACGCATGCGCTTCTAGAGTTCCAAGCTACACTAACATGTTATTCACAATCAATGCTGTATGTGAGAACTGTTTATACACTTTAGCGTTCTAATAGTCGTTGAAAATTTTTATATATGATATCAGAATTATAACAATATAATTACATACATATATCTACAAAATTGTGAGAGATGTGAGATGTGGATAATAATAGATAGAAAGGTTAAACATGCATCAGAGTGAAATAAGAATTGGAAATTTTATGATCATTTATGAAGCATGTGAACATTTAATGGAATAATTTAATCGAACAAGTAAGTACTCTAATAATTATGATAAAACAAAATGCATGGATATCCATGGATATTATATGATTTGCATCATATTATATTGTTCTTGGCCTTTTTATGATTTTATTCTTAGAACGTTCTAATTATCTTTTATAGTTCACCGTTTATATATATGGAATTCCAAATTTTATAATTAAAAAGCACAGACCTTAGTTCAAATCTTCGGTACCTTGAATGCAGCCAGCGTCTCTAAACTCTTGAAGATCTCTCATCGGAGAGATGCCCCTTTCTGATCACTTCTCGTTTATAACTGTTTAACCAATACTTATATAGTTATTTCTTACCCTTTTTGTATTAATATTTTACTTTTTAACAATAATTTTCTCAACTTTTTAATAGAAGAGATTCATGCAGACGCTTCCTCTTCCATACCACCAACTACACTCCTTTTTGTTTTCAAAATCAACAAACTTTTTCCTTGGAAAATTCATAGCTTGCTCATCATTGTTTTTCTTACACAAATTGTTGATTGTCATGTCTTTTAGTTACTAAATAAAAATATTTAACTTATGGTTCCTTAAAGATTAACACACTTATTTCTGTCTTCGAATATTTTCTTTGGGATTCTATTAAATGTCTTTTTCTTGTATTCCCCTTGCAATTTTCATCATAATTACCTTCTCAAGGTATTATTTACATTAGTTGTTTTTTACAAAATCTACTACCTAAATTATTGGTTGATATATATGTAATTGATTGTTTTCAAATTCTTGAATTTTTACTATTTTTTTCATACATAAACTATTGATTTTTACCAAATTCATTGTTATTGTTCTTCATAAAATAAATAATCAACAAATTTGAGTCGGCAAGAAAATCACCAGATTTTATTAATTCCGGTCTATGAAACGTATTTCTTTGTCATATTAATAGGCTGTGTTCCATATATCATTTATCAGAAAGCTTTTAACACTTTCTTTAGATTTTCAACTTTTACTGTAAACACCTGTAAATATTGATAATCAATTATTGATATGAATATTAATTTGTGTTATTTCAGGTTTCACATTATACTAACTTTCATTTATACTGAAACTTATATTGCAGCGTTCAGGGTAATTTGGAACTTATTAACATATATATATATATATATATATATAAAGGAGAGAAATGAAAGAAGAAGGATGCGTTTCGGAAAGATGTCTGACTTCAAAGGATAAAAGACTATGCTCAAAAATTACAAACGACCAAAGAAGAGAAATATTCCACATGTTTTTGTCTGATTTAGACAGGAGATAGCGAAAAGTTTTTGTTTGTACTTTGGTGAACCAACAACATGTTACAGAAAAAAAAACTATGAAAGCAGTGTCTAGATGTACCAGCTCTTTACGCTACCATTTAAAAATTAATAACGAACTGAAACATGTGTGCAAAAAAATGTTTTCATCTACCCTTGGCATTGGAGAATGGACTGTCCATAACTGGGTAAAAAACGCACATTCTTCAGGTATTGTGAAGTACTTGAACGTTTTCCTTCTAAAGTAGAAGCAATTTACGCTGATTGTAGAAAGAAGATTGTTGAATTTTTTGGAAGGATTCCAAAGTTACCCTCACATTACTGCCGTTCTTCCACAGACAAAAAATATTTACAGACGGTCTTTCACTCGGATTCGAAAGTGTAGCAACTATATAAAAAAGAAGTTGAGCCCAGCTTTGTTACCTGTATAAACGTTTATCTATCAGAAATGAGAAGGTTAAACATTGACCTATTTCATCCCAGAAAAGATCATTGTGATCTTTGTTTTTACCACAAAATGTGGAATGTAAGCGATGAAGTTTATAGAAAACAAATAGCTTCGAAATAAAGAGCAAGAGCAGAAAAACAAACAGACAAGTTCGAGGCCGTTGCAGGAAACTGATATGCTATAACAGTAGATGTTCAAGCTGTACAACTAGTACCACAAATGCAAGCTGGAATCGTATACTTCAAACAAAAACTGGCTTATCATGATTACACCCTGTATAATTTGAATACATACAAAGTAGTTTGTTACGTATGGCACGAGGGAGAAGGGGGTATGGATGGAAACTGTTTTGCAACATGTTTGACTGATTATATTGAAATGGAGCTTGAAGATGGTACCGGAAATCCTATAATTATTCACAGTGGTGGACGTGGCGCGCAAATCAGAAAGATTACATTATCAAACACTCTTCTACACTTTGCGATTAATAACCAGACCGTAGTTATTCAAATTTCTTGGTAAAAGGGCACTCACAGTGTGATAGTGTCCATTCAACCGTCGAACGGAGCATCAAACACCGGGATATCTACTCACCATCAAATTATGTGGAGATCATTGAAGAAGCCTGACAAAAAAAAGTCAGTATCATGTTGAATACGTCAATCATTAATTTTTAAAATACTATTCTGCAATAAAACCCTACTCGTCTATTCGTCCTGATAAAAAAGTTGGTGACTCTAGTGTTAATGATTTGAGAGCCCTCAAGTATTGTCCGACCGGCGATATTCAGTACAAATTAGATTTTTAAGAAGACTGGAAACCACTTCCCCAACGCAGTAGCTATAATATTGGTGAGATCGGAAACTTTTATAAAGGACCATAGTCCACAAAAGGAGATAAATATAACCATCTACAGTCCCTAAAAGCGTTTATTCCGGCCGATTACCATGGATTTTATGACGCCCTTGCTCACTGACTTCATTCAACTTGCTTAAGTTTAACATACAATACAATCTTTACGTGTTCATTTGATTTTTTTGTATTTTTTAAAAATATACAGTATTTCCTTTATTTCGTTCTATTAACTTTAATAATTCCACTGCCTCCTATGTCAGTTATTATTAAACTTTTAAATTTTATAAACTCGTATCTCATATTTTTTGCAAACTTTTTATCCCTTTTCATTGTTTTTGGAAAAAATCAGTTAGGTAACAAATGAAAAAATATTTATGACACGTTTCTAATAAACTTCAGATTATATAGTTTTTTCTGTTTCCTCTAAAATTGCATTTTTAGACCTACGAGGTTTTGACTTTAGGGCGACGATTTTCAAGTTTCCAAGTGGGCGTTCCCACCATCTTGAATTACATAAAGTTACGTTTCTCGCGATTTTCCTCAATAAATGTGATTAAAAATAATTTCTGTTCAAATGCTTACTTAAATTCGAACATTTTTTGTGAGAACAATTTTTCTCTATCTTTCGGAATAAAGTGGTGGGGGTATTTGAATGTTGTTTTAAATAAATGCCTGCAACTGCGAAACGGCTTAATGGATTTGTATAAATTTGGTATAATCGAAAAGAACATTTCTGGGGCTTTTAGGTTTCTTGTAATTATGATAGTTGTGACCTTACACGGCCACCGATAGAGGGCGTTATTCGATATTATAACCAAAATATTGGATTTTCTCTAAAAATTTAAATGCGATGATAAGACTTTTCTTAGACTAGAAAAGAAACAAATGATTGACCAATAAGCTTGCGCAAACCCCGTCATAATATCTTTTTCCTAGCTCAAATTGTTAAAAAAAACATACTAAACCAGGAAAACTCAAATATCCCCATTTGAAAATGCATCGGTTGCTTTCGATAAGAAGGCAACACAATCGCCTAACAAAAATATTGCCAAGTAACGTCAAATTTTTGTCACTCGCAGCCCAATATTGTTGATTGCGTATAATTTGAGTACTTTTTAATCAACATGCCACTCACAAATAATGAAGCCGTTGACATGATTGCGATTTATTTCGAGTGTTTTGTTTTCAAAATGCAGCTATAGCTGCAAGATAGTAGGCGGCATGGTATCCAGATCGCCGTCATTATGGGAGAAGGATGTTTCCGCGCTTGGTACAGCGATTACGGGATACTGGAAGTTTTCGTCATTCTAAACGTCGCAGGAATCGCAATGGAAGGACCGAAGAAAACAATGTCTTGGCTTACATAGAATTTGATAGACATGTAGGAACTACAACATTGTCTCTAGACTTGGGAATAGCACGAACAACTGTTAGAAATATTTTGAAAGATTACAGGTAAATAATTTTATCCCATTCCAAGCATCTTAGAACATACTCCCATATACACCATTCAGTGTTATTCTGATTATATTATTTCTACGCATATGCTGTTTCATACTTTTAGATTACATCCTCACCACACAGTGTTGCACTAGGCGCTAAATGAGTAAGATTTCGATAATAGATTAAATTATTGTCAACGGATGCTAGTCATGCTTGAAGAAAATAGAAATTTCTTAACGGAAATTCTCTGGACCGACGAGGTATTGATGGTAGAGTAAACCATCATAAAATGTATTATTGGTCCGCTGAATGTCTGCATTAGTTAAGGAAAGGGCAGCACCAGGGCTTCTTCTTTTTCTTCTTCTTCAAGTGCCTATCCGCACCGGATGTTGGCGATTCGAATTTTGTTAACAGCAGCTCGGAGTAGTTGAGTGGTTGATTTGTTGAACCACGTTCTTAAATTTTTCAACCACGATATTCTACTTCTTCCCACTTCTCTAGCCCTCCATACCTTGCCTTGGAAAATCTTCTGTAAAAGGGTATATCGGCTCTCATTACGCATTATATGTTCAAGATATTGTAGCTTTCGGGTCTTGAATGTGTTTAGAACTTCTTTTTCCTTTCCCATCCTTCTCATTACTTCCATGTTGGTTATTTTCTCTGTCCAAGCTATTCGTTGGATTCTTCGGTACAGCCACATTTCAAATGCCTCAAGTTTTTGGAGGAGGCCTCCGTAAGCGTCTATGATTCGACCCCATAAAAAAGAATCGAAAACACGTAACATCGCAGTAGGCGAATTTTCGTTGACAGCTGAAAGTCGTGACTGGTAAAGACTTTCTTCATTCTGATGAATGCTGTTCTGTTGTTGACTTTTTCTAAAGGAGTTTCGTCCGCCAACAAAATACCGATCATAGATCACATTGAACACTTTTGTAAGCCACTTTAGATTCTTCCCTTCGAACAGCTTCACTATTTCAGCAGGAGTCCCGTCGGGGCTCAAGCCCTTTTGATATTTTGCATTTTTCAAGGCTGCCTGCACTTCTACCTCTAAGATTGGGGGACCATCTGTTTCTTCGATATTGGGTGGCACCGTTATCACAATTAGCTTGACATTCTTCGATTTACATACATTTTTCCAATTCCTCTTCTTCGTTGGCTGTTCTTGGTTTCGTTCTTATTTATTTTCATATGTTCATGTATTCTCTTTCATTATTTTTATACAATCTCCTCTTTTCCATCAGTTCTAAGATCTTATCGGTCATCCAAGATTTCTTCATCTGTTTGTTAGGCTTGAAGTACTTGTCTTTGACTTTATCTTTGACTTTATGTACACTTTCTTGAAGCATCTTAGGGTCTTTTTCTACATTTCCATCGTTTTTCTGTTCTTCCGTCTCTGCCAAGAGTTCGTTTTTTACCAAATTGCTTGTGGCTGTGGCTTTCAGTTTTCTGTAGTCTTTTTTTTTCTACCTTCTTCAACATCATCCTTCCTATAAGCGGGTTATGATCCGACTGTACATCCGCTCCTGGACATATTTTTATGTTTTTGATACTGTTTCTATATCTTTTAATAATGAGTACAAAGTCTATCTGATTTCTAGTCTTCCCATCATTCGATTTCCACGTGTTCAATCTACTGGGATGATGTATTGGTAACAATCAGATCATGTTCAGCTACGAATGCACTTAGAATGTCGCCACGTTCGTTTCTCTCTGCTCGTCCTAAGTCTCCAATGTGTTTTCCAGTTTTACTTTCACCTTTCCCAAGCTTGGCATTGAAATCACCCATAACGATGTTTATATCATGCTGTGGCAAGGTTTTGATTATATCTGATATTTGCTTGTAGTACTGGTCTACGTCCTTGTTGCTGTAGTCTGTAGTAGGAGCATAAATTTTGATGATATTAACATTAACGGGCCTTGCATTAATTTGTAGAAGAGCTATCCTCTCTGATATCGGCACAAAGTTGGTAACACACGTTGCAATTTGTTTGTGCAGTATAAATCCAACTCCATGTTGGAAAATGATGTTTCCTGTTCCAGAGTAATATACAGAATATTCCTCCCCGTTGCAATTAGCTCCCGTACCATGTCATCTCATCTCACTAATGCCTAAAATCTGCACTTAAAGTAGTTTAATCTCTTGATATGTGTTTTGCAGCTTTCCAGACTGTGCTAGTGTTCGCACATTCCATGTACCAAATATCACGGTCCCAACTTTACCTTTCTGTACCATCCTTTATTACTAGAACATTCCCCTCCGGAGATCCGAATGCAGGACTATATCCGGACATTTTAAATTTTGTCTTGACCATAGCCATCGTGATAAAACTAGGGAAAACTCGAATGAGTCTTTAATGTGTTGGGTTGCCATTTGCCTACCACATCCTTATGCCGTTGATCATTTTCTGATTCCTCCGCCTTTGGAGCCGATTTCTCAACTCCATGACAAAAGAGTGCCCTGCTACTTACTTCTCCTCCACCCGAAGCTGTTGGCCACTAAGTGGGGGATTGCTTATCCCGGCAATCGTTCGGTCGTCTGAGCTTCGTTGGTTATCTAGCTGGGTGGACCACGCGCAGGCGAGGTTGACATTTGGGCAGGTATTATTATCTCTACTTTCACCCCTTCTACCAGGGACGCTGAAGCCTAAATGTGTGGTGCAGTATCATTGGGCACAGAATTATTGGACCTTATTTTTTTGATCAAGCTTTAACTGGCAACCGCTTCTTAGAGTTTTGGATCAACGACTTACCAATTTTGTTGGAAGATGTGCCACTCGCAACTAGGAGAACTATGTTTCTGCAATTAGATGGTTGTCTGGCACATTATTCAATCAATGTCCTAAACCATACTAACGGGACATTTCGAGAACGCTGGATAGGAAGGAGAATCCTATTTCCTTGGCCGACAAGATCTCCCGACTTGACATGTCTTGATTTTTACTTATTGGGACGCTTAAAAGACATTGTTTTTCATACTCCACCAACAACACGAATGGATATGGAAAACAGAATTCGAAACTCAATTCGTCAACTATCAGTGGCAGAAATCGAGGCTGCGGTTCTGTCGACTCAAGAAAGACTGGAACAATATGTGGATTATGACGGAAGGCAACTTTATTTAAAAGCAAAATGGCTTATAAATACGAAAACGTGTGACTTAAAATCACAGCACTAAATAAACTGACATTTCTTGTGAATATTTTAGAGAGGAGTTTGTCTTTTATTTCCATGGCCTACCACTTGCCTTCTTATCGAAAGTTACCAAATCATTTTTAAACAGGGATATGTGAATTTTCCAGGTTTAGTATTTTTTTAATAATTTGAGTTAGGAAACGGATATTAAGAAGCGGTTTGCGCAAGCTTATTGGTTGGTCATTTGTCTAAAAAAAAGTCATATAATCGCATTTTCTTCTCTATGAAATGACAGCATGGCTACTCCATTAATCCTTCAACGGCGGGAATAAATTTTTTTGTGTAAACCTAGTAAAAACAGTCTATCAGCAATCTATCAAAAATGGTTTATTTTTAATATATTTACAAATTTTTGGCAAAACAGTTAGTATTTTATATGAAAATTACTGTTACATATAAATAACGCTAACCGTTTGTGGTATACAAAATACCTACTTTAAATGGAAAATAAAATTACACTCTAAACATAATCCCACATCACATTTGGTACACATTGTACGTGTACTAGTGCTACATACTTCTCCGGCACAATGGCGCCTTTTATTATTGGGGATACTGGTTAGCAAATGGTCCATTCGATCATATCTCAAATTGTTCGAAACTCAACTAAGTGTTACGCTGGATTTGGCAGTTGCCTGCCTTCCAGATCCCTGGCGTGCAACGCCGAAATGAGTAAGGTAATTTTGTGCAACTTCTCGTCGAAACTCTAATTGAGTGAGCGGTGTTAAATTTTTGCATTTTTTTAAATGGACCAAGCGTTCACTACGGCAACATCGAGGAGCCAGAAAAAAGTTGGCGACCACCATTCTATTCGTCGAATAGAAATTCTATACCTGGATATATGCTGATCCATCAGATAAGTTCCACCCATGCAGCGATTGTATTCAGAAATTATTCTGGGTTGTGGAATTTGAACGATTTTTTTCTCAGCTCGAGAATAACGCTTTACCTGAAAGGTTGGATTTGTACCATGACATGTGGACGCCACAATTACCACGTTATTGTCCACCAATTTCATCAGAATGATCCAATCATCTTAATCAATCTTGGAAATCGTATCACCCCGTTTATTGGTCTTAGCAATATGAATCTTCTGTGGCAATGTACAGGTTTTTGGAACTATGTTTCCCCTCATCGTTCCCGTACCGTCGTAGCCCCTTTGTTTTATGTTGAAATGTAAGTTAAAATTTGTGAAAACGTTGTTCATGTAAAATTTAGCTCATCTATCATGCACATCAATGGAGCAGCACACTTTCCACAATTATTTTCATAGATCGTGTTCGCATTTGGATTCTTTCCCTGGTACATGTCGAAGTTTATCAAGTAACCCGATGCAGAATTCAGGCACCACATCTTGTACCCGAATCTTATAGGCATTCCTCGTATAAACTGTTTACACGAATGCCTTTCATAATATCTAATCATAGATTCATTGTAATCTAATTCTTGTTCGGGAATCCAATTGTTGATAAATTTAGATTTCAGCAAATCCATAAACGGTCGTAATTTCCACATTTTATCTTCAAAATTAGGCTGCAAGTTATCAGCACAGTGCATATATTTTAGGATCTGACGGAATCGGTCTCTTCTCATGGCATTACTGACCAAAGACTTGCTCATATCTCCCTTGGAATTCCAGTAGAAATCTCGTCCTGGCAACTCATTATAGCCTGTAACAATAAGAATTGCGATAGTGCATTTAATTTCCTCTTTGGAAATGTTTGGATGAGGCTGGCTACAGAAAAGGGCATACCTATTGGATTCTTCGACAAGCAGTCCAATTACTTCATCATCTAAAATTTTTTCGAATATTTCCACATAATCCATGTTTCCATATTTGCTCCAATACGGTTAAGGGAAAGATCTTGTTCTTTCCTGGAAGTCACGGTTCATCCATGTTATATTTTCTAGTCCCAGACGACGAAAACCCTGACTTGTATCGGAATCATTATCAGGATGCATAAAAAATTCTTCCGATACGTCGCTACCATCGGCATCGGTTAGGGTAGATGGGAACACTAACTCAGATTTTGGCAATAATTGCCGTCCACTAACGTTATCAACTACCATCTTCTTCGACCAAATCTTCGTCCGTTAATATATTCGCATCAGGTGGTTCCTCCCCCCCCCGTTGGAATTTTTCCGCTAAAATGCTAGCACAGATAAAGGACACCTAGCACAAGCTAGCACACCATTTTTTATAGCTAGCACACCAACAGCTTACAATAAAAATGCTTTTGAATTCGGGTGGGGCCAGGAGAACGCTAGCCCCCTCCGGTAAGAATTTTTCCGCCAAAATTCTAGCACAAATGAAAGACACCTAGTACAATCTCGCACACCATTTTTATAGCTAGCCCACCAACTACACTTTTGATTCTGGGGAGTGGGACGGAGGTCAGTGAAATAACGCTGTACTTACTCGATGAATAAATGAATAGGTTGAATATATATGTAAATCGGCTGGTTTAATTGTTTCTTACTGTTGTTACGAAAAATTTTCGGAACATTCCACTCATATGGTAAAAATTCCAAATGAAGCAGGATTTTTTCAGAGTTAACTCTCCGACAGGGCCGATAATTTCTCTTTTAAGTCAGTATCTAAGTAACGTCTGAGTAACAATAGTTGTTATTATCATAATTTTAATTTAAAATATCATAAAAATGTGACGGTTTGAAAACGATTCTTCAAGTTTAATCCAAAAATAAGTGACTGAAAATGAACCAAAAAGGGTAATTAAATACCATGTAATGTTGTTTAAATAATATAAATTTCGCATTAATACAGTTTTATGTCGTCTAATCGAGAAATTTTCTATCGAATTACACTCGTGAAAATAGTTAGATCATTAGTTTTACTTATATAGTCCATGTCGCTTGTAATATTATTAGAAAGAATACATATTATTACAACCATCAGCCCCTCACAGAAACCCTTTCTTAATCCAAACATCTGAATCGGCCGGTGTGGATGTACCTACAAGAATTTTATTTACTCTTAAGACCCATTAAAAAGGCATTATAAAAATGATTCAAATTTTAATGATAGACTTGGTTTAACGACCCTTTTAAAAAGTCCGATGAAAACTTCAGATGGATTATACCTTGTTTTTAGGAAAATAAAAATATCTATTTCATCAATTTTGCTGCCTTCCATTTCATACCCATATTGTGAGCATAAAAAAATTAGTCCGCCAACTTTGGTGATCTGCCATGTTGAATTTAGAATGACGTCACATACCTCATCATAGATTGGTATGCAAACTACACGTATATACAGAATTTCAGCTCAATCGGTTGAAGATAACTGCTTCAAAACTGAGTTGCAACCGAACAAACATACATTGCCAGTTACATACTAAAAACTTTGATATGCCACAGAAATATTTGAAGCTCTGATTAACCGGCTCTAAGAATTAAAAACTGCACGTTCTAAGTAAACATGGGAATTTAAAAAAAAATGATAGTCAAATGCAATATTTATGTTATGATTACAATGGTTAATTAACCATCAACTTCGGCATAAATATTCTGGCAAATTTAAATATAAAGTTTGAGTGTTTCTTTTAAATAAGTACTACAGTGAACCACGATCAGTCTAAAACATGTATTCACAATATATTGGAACATTTTTAGGTATCTCAGCCGCCCCTTCCCAGATTGCACAACTTTGTCCAAAGAACATATCCAACAGCTTCTCTTTTTTGGACATTTATTTATCCAACATGTCTGTACGCAAACGTTTGTCGTTGCCTTTTTTATAGTGTGACGTTATTTGCAACTTATTTGTGCACGGATTGTTTCTGATTCCGTGACTAAATGGTTCAATTTAATTATTTTGTTTTATTAAAATTAGTATGATTTTAACAAAATTATTTTTAAAAGTGAAGGTTTTTTGTAATCTTTCGTTTTTTAGCATTAATTGAAAATAAATAGATAATTTTTAATTAAATAATAGTTAATTACTAATTAATCAAATACCTTGCTAGATGAGAAAATATAGATATCACGCACAATCCGGCAACAGCTGACAACAATAATGCTGTTTAGGGGCCATTTTTTATAGGAAAATGATGTTTAAGGACAAATACATCCAACATTTTCATCCATTCGTGTAACCATAGCGTTATTTTGCAGATACCCTCCACTCCCTGATGTCAAAAGCATTGTTGAGGTACTAGCTATAAAAATTTTTGTGCTAGGTTGTGCTAGGTGTCTTTTATTTGTGTTAGCATTTTGGTGAAAAAATTCCAACCGGAGGGGGCTAGCGTTAACCTGGCCTCACCCAAATTCCAAAACATTTTTATTGTAAGCTGTTGGTGTGCTAGCTATAAAAAATGGTGTGATAGGTTGTGCTAGATGTCCTTTATCTGTGCTAGCATTTTGGCTAAAAAATTCCAACCGGGGGGGGGCTAGCGTTAACCTAGCCCCACCCGAATTCAAAAGCATTTTTATTGTAATCTGTTGGTGTGCTAGCTATGAAAAATGGTGTGCTAGGTTGTGCTAGGTGTCCTTTATCGGTGCTAGCATTTTGGCGAAAAAATTCCAACTGGGGGGAGGGGGGGCTAGCGTTAACCTGGCTCCACCCGAATTCTAAAGCATTTGTATTGTGAGCTGTTGGTGTGCTAGCTAAAAAAATTGTTGTACTAGGTTGTGCTAGGTGCCCTTTATGTGTGCTAGCATTTTGGTAGAAAAAATCTAACCAGGGGTCTAGCTTGACGGACCTCCGACCGCGGCTAGTTTCATTCTCTATAATAATATCGCGTTGTTGCCGCGTTTTACATTAGTTCTTTGGCGTTACATATAAGTAACGTTAGCCATTGAAAGGTTTAAGCCTTCCATGGGCAGTAATGATTATTAAATAAGTTCTTAAACGTTTGGAGGTTGAAAAGATTCTTTCCGATGTAGCAGTGGGCACAGGCAGTGTACAATTTTTTTTATAAGTTTGTGTACATTCAGGTAGGCATGCTGACTACAAACTTCTAAACAGGCCAGTGCCAGACGTTTGTTTATTATTTCTGAGCATTTACTTTAATATTCGTGTCAATTTTTAATTTCTGATTTTATAATAATTTTGGGAATATCCGATAAATACAAATCTAGTAATTTATCTTACTGATTATTGCTTTATTTAGTTCCTTCGGCTCCAATAGCGTCGGCGGATATTAGTTTAACTGAGTCCATGCGGAGATATATATCACCCCCTTTCCCCCTTCCCACTGATTCCTAGTACGATGGATGTATGTATATAGAAAAAGTCTAGGTATCGAGGAATTTCTACTGTAAAAATTCTAAGCATCGAGGATCCCTCTACAGATCCGGAGTAAGAGTGATTGTTGAAATTGTTTGATATATTGATTCTTATCGAAATAAAAATATTTCTCAGATTTTTCATTGACAAATTCCATCAAGTTGAATGATCCAATCCGAAATAAAGTTTTGGCAGATTCGATAACTTGTTCGAATCGTATAATTTAAGATTTGTTTCATTTAAAAAAAAACTCTTTTCAATTATAGGTATGTCTAACTTGCTTGGGAGATTCGTTGAAGTAACAGACATGGTATCTGCGATCAAGAAATGCGTTCAAAGAGTAATCCATACTTTGGAAAAACGAGGCAATACACGGGCAGCCAAAAAAATTGAGAATATCGATGATGATGATATCTCATATATACTAACAAAAATGACGATAAATGATGATAAAGATGCATTCAACGAAGCTGTTATTATACATGGCGATTGTTGGAACAACAACATGATGTTCAAATACGAGGTGAGTTGGTTGTGTTGTTCAAAAATTCCATAACTTCGGACATTTGGCAACCCTAGGTGCATATAATGATGAGCCAGTGCAGCAAATAATAATAATAATAATAATAATAATAATAATAATAATAATAATAATAATAATAAGTTTATTTAGCAAAATTTTATTACATGCTTTACATAAAAATTGTTGTTTACATGGAATTCCCACTAAAACTAAAGCTGCGCGTGGGTTTTACACATTCAAATTTCCAATAGTCTTTCTGCATAGATATTGACAATGTAAAGTAGGTTTGAATTCACCTTTTTTATATTAATATATCGATTTCTAACATTTGGACATCCAACACATTTCATATATAAATGATAGAAAATTAACAATAAAAAATATAAAACATTCACAATAAAATACAAAATATTTACAATATTTCCCAAGCACATCAGATATTCAGAATGTAAAACAGGTTCACTTTCATGTTGATGATTTCCATCTTAGGCATTCAACATATTTCGTTCATAAATTCGAGAAAATTAACAATAAAAATAGAAAACATTAACAATAAAATATAGAAAACAAATACTTTGTAGAGTATTCCAATTGATAAACGACATTGAATCATATAAACACAATTAATAGTAACATGAAGATTTAAAAAGTCTGTCAGTCAAAAATAGATCGAACCAGATCTCGATTTAAGTTATTTATATATTTTCACCATGTGATGAGAATTTATATTCATTTTTTGTTCAGGGGGTAGAAAATTAAAAATTTTTGGAATGAGATAATATATGTTTCGTTGTCCAATTTTTGTACTACTCAGATATGTTTTAACGTGATATTCTTTTTTTTTCCTAGCGATATGTTCATGGTCGATATTATTTAATAGATTTTTGTTTTTGTGTATATGAGTAAGAATGTTATTAAGAAATATTTGTCTTACATCGAAGATTCTTGCTTGTAAAAAAAGCAAATTGCTTGAGAAGGTTGGTTCTTTTCGATACATACATTTCAGAATTCGTTTCTGCACCGTTTCCAACTTTTTCAAATGAGTAGCAGCAACCCCTCCCCAGCTCAGTACAGCATATTGAATACGAGATTCTACCAGAGCGAAGTGAATGATCCTCAAGTGATAAGTATCAAGTAATTTGCTCAAACATTTGAATTTGAACAACATACTTCTTAAGGTTTTTGTCACATTCTCAGTGTGAACGTCTCACCTCATATGACTATCTATCGTTACACCCAAATATTTAATGGTATCTGTTCTGGAAACATCAACAATCAACTAGCCGTTCCGTATATCGAGAGTGTTGAAATGTGGCGAATGATTCATGTAAGCCGTGAAAAACATAAATTTAGTTTTTTCATAGTTAATTGTCAATAGTTGATGATTAAACCAATTGTTAATTTGTGGCATATCAGCTTCCACTTTTTCTTTCAGGTCATGCCAGTTTTTATCCTCATAGAAAATCACTGTATCATCTGCGAAGCTGATTATAGTTCCTATACTACTCATTGTGAGAAAGTTGTTAAGATATATTGAGAATAATAGTGGCCCAAGTACAGTGCCTTGTGGCACACCAAACTGAACTAACTCTTCTGAACTAACTTTATTTTCAATTTGTACAAATTGTTTTCTCTGGTACAGATAGCTTTCCAGAAGATTATAAGTTGTTCCCCGAACTCTAATATCTTCCAAGGTTTCGAGAAGCTGTGTATGGCTCACAGTATCGAAAGCCTTGGATAGGTCTAAAAATACACACAGACTAGGTTTTCCGTTATCTATCGCTGTATAAATTTGGGATGTTAAGCTTATTATAGCATCTTGGGTAGATTTGCCTTCTCTGAACCCAAACTGTTTTTCTGACAGTTAGTTGTTTTTCTCTATATAATCATTGAGTCTATTCTTGAGAGCTTTTTCAAAAATTTTCGCGATGTTGGATGTAAGTGAAACTGGTCGATTATTTTCAATCACACATTTTCTTCCTTTTTTATGAAGTGGTTTTATAACAGCTACTTTGAGTATAGAGGGACATACACCAGATTTCATTATTTTGTTAATGAGGTATGCCATGGGTTTGGCGATTCCTATTTGAATTCCTCTGAGAGTGTCAGCTTTAATTTTATCAATTCCTGGCGATTTATTTGGTTTCAATGAATTTATGATCTGGCATATTTCATCCTCATCTACAGGTTTAATAAACATTGAGTGTTGCAGATATTTTCTTGGCATTGATTCAGTAATAGGTTTTTGAATTAATGAAGCCAGTTTTTTCCCCACTTTCGCATAATGTTTATTGAAGGCGTTTGCAATTTTTAGGTCATCGTTCAATACATCATTATCAGTGATAATTTCTTTGATGGTTGATTTTTTTCTTACATTCCATACTGTTTATTGTGTTCCAAAGATGCTCTGAGCTTTTTTTCTCTTTTTAAATCTCCGCTCTATAATAGTTTAATTTCGAAATTTTCATTACACGGTTTAGATGATTGCGGTAATTCTTAAATTCCTGTCTGTAAGCTTCTGGGTTCTCCCGATATTTTTTGTACAGTTGATTTTTTGTATTTATTGATTTCATTCGTGCTTTTGTGACCCAATCTTTCCTTTTTTTATCCTCATTTTTCTTTTTGATTCTTTTTGTATGCTTTCCTGTCAGTTCACATATAAGTCCAATGAAGAATCTAGTAGCTATATCTATATCTATCATCTCGTAAAATAAATGCCAATCATATTCGCATAATTCCCTTCTCAAGTTCTTGTAATCCGTGTATTCTATATATGAGTCTGTTAAAGCCCTAAGAGGTTCCGATTCAATCGGCATTTTCAGGATTTGAGTAAAGTTCCCAAATCGAAGGCACCCTGATGCAAAAACTATTCAAAGAGTTGAACACAGTTTAAGGCAAGCAGATTAAATAAGGGAGTTCGTCATTTTACGCTGAAGAAGAGCAAACTCTTGATTCTGTTAAAGCAGAACCAATTACAAACCAGACCAGACAAATTGTACTCGTCGAAACATATCCAAAGTCAAATTGTACAAAAAAATTTTTTGAACCAAAAAGTTCAAGAGGAACTTTTAGTAGCATTGCTGATATAGCTTCAAATGTTTTATTTGGATATTTATTTATTACGAAATAACAATTAATAACAAAAAATTTGTTGACGCTCATTCAGTGGATGAGGTAACAAAAAATGCAGCTCGGCGTAATCTAGAAGAAGATGAATATTTCGATGTTTACATTGGAGATGATACATTGCACAGATTACAATTAGGGTGATTCTTGAAGCTATTTATCGAGTTATATTGTATTATATACTCGATAAAAATCATAGCTGAGTCGGATGTTACTAGATCTTCTAACTCTACCTCGTCCTAAACAAAGTCTTTCAGTTAACAGACCAAACTCTACCCCCATTGTATCCAAAAAGTAAGGCTGCATTTTTCAATGTGAGTTCAATTTTAAAATGTATTATTAAAAAGTCTATTTGAGATCTAGAAAATAATTAAAAACTAAAAACTACCACAAAAAAACATTTTTTGGAAGAACATAAATAGATATGAAATAAAAATCTAAAACACAAAATGTCCTGAAAAATTGTCTTGTGAATACATAATTTTTAAGATAAATTCACTGTAAGACTAAATCAGTCCAAAGACCTCTTCGCAAGGTGAGAATAGGTGACGCAAGTACACCCCTTATAGAATATGTCATATCAGATCATACGATATATAGGGGAAAGTTGGGTAGAACGGGATTCTTAGTGTTCTAGGTCTCATTACTTTTTGAATAAAGAAATGCTGGAGACTATTTTTTGGCTCCAGTTTCAGTTATTCATTGGCTTTTGATTGATACAATTTTTTATGCAAAAACAGAAGCCACATGAGAAAACAATATGTATAATAAAAAAGTATCCCGTTTAATCCACCTAGTCGGATAAAACGGGATACTTAAGCTTTCATAGTTTCTATAACGTTTAATCCCCAACAAGTAAGACAAAACATGGTAAATAATGAAAAATTATTATAATTATTATTCTTAACAATATAAAAGGAAATGTTAACAAAACAAAATATTAAAATGTCACTAACAGGAGTCACAGGTAAAAACCGTCTTTGACTTCCTCCAGTCCCGCACAAGGTTCATGGGCACAGTCTTCACAATGTTGGCACCTTAACCAACCTTCTTCTGCTTTAGAGTTGGAATAATGTTAAAATAGTTATTTGTAAAACAAGTGTCACAATGACTCGTTTTGTGGTACGAGTGAAGATTGCACAACGAACCGCGACGCGGTGAGTTTGTGCAAATCACGAGTACTACAGAAAGTCAGTGTGGCACAAGTTTTACACAATATTTTTTATAATTTGCATTTATTTAATCATTTAAATAAAATATAATTTCATATAATCCCTGTTTTTAAACTAGGAGGAGTGGTTGGAATTAAGTTGGCAATTCTGTAGAATCCTAATTGGTCAGATCACAGATGGTTTTTATCAGCACTTCTGACTTTTGACATATTATAACCGAATAATTGTATAAATTGTGAACAAACTATCATTCAAGCAAAAAGAGTATGAATATTTGTTTAAAAAAGAGCTTCTTCGTATATGCTCTTGCGATCTATTTATATTATATCATGAACAGAATTATTTCTGTAATACATCTTTACATAGATATCTGGTAATTTATGCCAAAAATCGAACGTTGTGTATACCTATATATTGATCCTATACAATATAAAAATAAACAATTGACAAATCATTGATAAATAAACGTTAGCGTACTTAATTAATATTTTTAATATATAAATCATTCTAATTTACCGTTAATATAATAGTTTGCTAGCTAGAACAACGCTAGACCATTTTATTTATAATTTGTGTCAAGGTTAAAGTCAAATGTCAAATGAATCTATAACCAAATCAATAAACTACCGTACACTAAAAATTACTATAACATTGTTCAAAGAGCTTCATTGTGACACTGTAAACAATGTTATAATGAAGTCTCGTTTATACGCGAATCATAGAAAATAGTTTATAACATTTAGTTCATTAAATTACCAGTATCAGTTCAACGCATTTCATCTATATCAGTAGTGTCTGTGTTCCTTTGATTATATATAGTATGCTTACAAAATAAGACAGTTCGGCGATAAGTATAACAGTCACTGTCATCCATTTTCAAAAGAATTCCTTTTTTGATTCTAAAAAGTTACAAAATACTCGCAGTGCAGTGAATTGTCATAAAGATTAAAAATATTCATCAACAATTTATTTCCACTACTTTGAAGAAGTTGAGATGGATAACTGTCGTTCCAGTGCTGATTTCTTACGTCCATCCATATCGAAAGATTGGTATGTAAGTACAAATTTAAGTTCTCTAGTGTTTTGGTTTGGGAGGTTAGCCCATCCCGTTCAAATGAACTTCGCTGCAAAGTATACAGTCTTCGCTTTCATCTTCTACACTGCTACTGTCTTTCATCCTTGGGTTCTTTGCTTTTACGTCTTTTCTAGTCATCATTTTCAGTGTCTCCTAAGTTTAACTTTGGCTTCTTTGTGGGAAGTCTTTTAAACATTGATTCCTCTAATTCCTTTTTATATGGTGTCAATGTTAACACTGCAGTTTTACACCTTCTTCTGTCATTTAGATTTCATTTTCTTTCAGAATGAGGAACTGGAACAATTTGTTATGGCCTTATAACGAAATTTTGGGTGGCATGGGAACATGAAGGAGTCGAATTTTCATAAAATTGCTCTGTAGGTATCGGCGTTGTGCTTGGTGGCTTTCTCAGTGGTGATCTCGGTAAACTTCTTAATGGTGTCCTGGGTGGTGCTCTCAGTGGTGTCCTTGGTGGTGTTCTAGGTGGAGAGTTTATAGGTTCTGGTATCTGGTTATCATTTCTTTTGCGTTTGTGTGTGTATCTCCGTTTTTTTAATCCGCTAACCGCGGTTTAGTCGCTAGCAGATTTCATAAAAGCATTTCCGAAATGTTTGCCTATTTGAGAGAATAGGTCTCACTGGATATTGTTGCATCTATTTTTGGACCTCTGAACTCTAACACGTGCTGAATGGTGACATGAAACTTACGTCTAGGGGTCGTAGACGGTGTGCTGTATGCTGGTAAGGACAGTAACACAACAGCGTTATACCTAGCTCTTTATTCTTGGTATGAGTGGCATGGTCGTCTAGAAGCCAGAGAACGGGGTTTTCTTCAGAAGGGTTGGAAAAAAGCAATTAATTTATAGAACCAACTCAAAAATACTTCCGTTTGTATCCACCCAGATGGATGGTAATGAGCTGAATTACCAGGGGGAGGATCATCCAACACTTCTGGCTTTGCCCTAGCTCTTGGGAAAACGAACAATGGTGACATGAATGCACTAGCACTCATGCAAATCCCCACTGTAACCAGAACTCCACGTGCAGCCGAAGAAGTCCTAGTCGTTTTTGCTTCAATGGTTGTAGGAGGAACTGCATATTCCTCAGCAGCTTTGAGATACCCCATCTTTCCTCCAGTTCCCCCTCAACAGCCTCACGCATACTGTTCTCATCCCAATACTGCCTTTACGTTTCTCTTGTCTACTTTCCCATTGCAATTCTAGCCTGAAAAAGACATTGACGATGCAGTGTCCGGTTTTACCCAACTGTGGATTGCTAAAACATGTGACTATATTTTAAAACCCAGCAAATTCCTAATACCCATTGTCCGTAACAATAGTAAAAAAACACAGTATCCCTAAATCTGAACATCTCTATTTAAATTTGCCAGTAAACTCGAAAATCACCGTTTGAAAATCACGCTAAATATTTTATTTTAACCTTACACTTCGACACATTCGTCCCTAGAGTGAAATGAGATTTGATAGATGTCTTGCTGGACATCGGTAGTTACCGAGACTTATCAGTCACGGTCATACCCGATACATGGTACTAATTGTTTTAAAATAAAACTGGGTATCCGGTTTTACCAGACTATCCAGTTTTACCCAACCAACCCCTAGGGTGGTACAAGTACTATATTTACTTATAATCTTTTGAAATTGAAGGTACGCTATGGATGCATATTCACAGTTTATTCCTTATTGATATGAAAGTTTTAAATAGTTTATGTACTTGCTGTCAACCCTGTTTGAATAATGTTAGTGCTTGTTTGTGTTTTTCCCCATTTTCATATTAATACATTTTATTTTTCAGCCACTCTTATTGTATTACGGATTGAAACATATTTTGGTTTCCTTTTCAGTTCTGACCAATCAAGCGAAACAGATGTGACTTTGCTTTGTAATGCGTTTCGATAGTAAAACTCTGCTGGGCCCCCTTCTTTCTAACATGTTTTAAAAGTATAAATCGGATGGGGCCCCTTCTTTGATATGTTCTTTGATTGTGTAATTCGAATGGAGTCCTTTCTTTGTTGTGTTTTCATAGAATAAATCGGTTGGGACCCTCCTTTGTTATGGGTTTTGATAATGTAATTCGAGTGTGGCCCTTCCTTTCTAACGTTTTTCAATAGTATACATAGGATGGGGCCCTTTCTTTGTTATGTGTTTTGATAGTACCTATGAATCGGATGTAGCCTTTCTCTGTATTGTATATTGATTGCACGAAATATTTTCTATACATTCTAATCATATATGTTTTTGGTAGTATTGTAATGGTTTTCTTATTTATTTACAAGTTTTTATACGACGGGTGGGATAAATTCATACACACTGTATGCTTACTCACTTAATTCATTTATTCACTAATTCATAATATATACAGTTACTATTTACTTGTAGACTGTTTATGAGACGAGATCAAATTTTGAACTAACTTCTGCCGCTGGTCGGTAGTCTTTATATAAAAGTGCCCTTTTTCCTGAACCGCCAAAATTTTAACTTGCATACATGGCATAGACAGAGTCAGATTCAGGGACTACACCAGTGTGCAATTTCGTAACATTATTTTAGCTCCACAAGGCTACACCGAAAATCTCAAATATCACACACAATAAGAAAGATCTTGAATCAAGCTACAAAAAACATGATGAATTTTTTTCTCTATCTGAGGTCAAAAACCGTATAAATTGAAAGAAACTTGAAAAAACGAAAGAAAAGTAAATTTTGGACCACTTATTTCAGCAATAACTCCACAAGGGTACAGCAAGTATCTAAAATATTATATACCATTGGAAAGTTCTTCAATATAGCTGCAAAACAAAGTTAGGGTGTGTTTTCTCTATCTGAGGTGGAAAACGTATCAATAGAATTTTCAAGGATCGTGGTATGATGCGATCGTAATAACTTTTCATGGAAATCGTTAGAGCCATTGCAAAGCTGCCACAAATATATACGGGGTGATTCATACCTATTGGGACATAGGCTAAGGGTAGATTGCTTGGACCAAAGTATAACGATATAGGACCAAATATACCTCAATAAAATATGGCGGTGGAAAAAGATAAAGAGCGTTAAAGGTGATTTTTTTTTCGTTTTTTGCTAATAATTTCACTGTATATTCATCGATTGTTATAAAAATCGGCACAGAGGTATAATTTTATACAGGCAAAATTGTTTTATGAATTATTTGACATTTTGTGACAGAGGGTGCCTCGTGAAGGATTTCTGATGATGAAATTGACTGTTAACTTTTCTTAGCGAAATTTCTCAGTTATTTTTATCGGAAAATATGACATGAACATTATTTCTACGTAATATTGGTACTCTTGTTCAAACACAATATTCTCATTCGTTTTCGTGAAAAACGCAATTGAACAGTTCAGAGTATCTGAAGGGAATTTCAAGTAACCGACAATAAAAAACTTTTATCTTAAGACTTCTATTTCGACGATAAAGCATGAATAAAAACAATGTAATATGAAAAGAGCAAACTCATATTACATGTTCTACGTGGCCTCCTCCGACTTCTATGCCTTTTCTAATTATTTTAATAAAGGACTTTCGAGCTTCAAAGAACATATTATTCTGTCCCCGTTATAAAGTTAGCTGTATTTTCTATTTTATTCCAGAGTTCGTCTCTCGAGTTAATTCCATTGGCATAAACTAAGGACTTCATATGTCCCCAAACATAAAAATCAAGCGGGTTATACTCAGGATTTCTTGGTGCCCATTTAAAATCACTTCCTCTGCCAATTCATCGTTGACGAAATATGTCATTTAGATGATTTCTAACAACTAAAGAGAAGTAAGGTGGAGCTCCATCCTGCTTAAACCACGTTTTATTTACTACAGCTAGTGACAGATTATCCAATTATCACCAAAAGTATTTTGCAAAAAAAAATAAGAATCTCCATTCAAATTTAGAGGCAGAACATATGGCCCTAGTAGTTGGTCGCCTATAATTCCACACCATATATTCAATTCAAACTCATGCTGGAAATGTCTTTCTTTCAGAGCATGCGGATTATTTTCATCCCAATAATGGCTGTTTTGCCAATTAAATACCCCTCGTCTGGTAAAAGTCGGATCATCGGTGAACATAATATTCTTAATAAAATTTCGGTCCTCATTATGCTTGTTGAGAATACGTTGGCAGAACTGTAACCGTCGTGGGAGATCTCTTGGAAGCAAATTTTGAACAGGAGTGAAGTGATAAGGGTGGAACTTTTCTTTTTTCAGAATTCTGATAATAGACGACTGACTTACTCCTGTTGCTGATGACAAATGACGTGAACTTACTGTAGCATTTTCATCTATTTGAACCAAAATTTCATCTTATTGATTAGGTGAAGTTTGTTCCGTACGACAACCTTGATTTTTTATTGTGGAATGACCTGGTTTCACCCAAACGATGAAATAGATTTGAAAAAGTTTTGTGATTTGGTTGCCTTCTGCATGGATATAACAATTCATACCTTCTGGCTGCAGAACGCCCGTAAAAATGTTCTTGTGCGTATACACAAATCATATTCCGCATTTCCTCATTCGTAAAATGATTGTGACGTGGCATTTCAAACGAAATAAACGGTTTTACAGATTAAGACTAACTTTTCCGCATTTGTGGCCCCGAACAATATTCTATGATAAAATTCTTACTTGTATACACTTCGGGGGATGTATCGTGCTAACAAACCGAATTTCTTCAAAAATAACCAAAAATTTTAGTATATATGGATTTATAGGACCCGCTGTACTCGCTCTAGTCAACTGAAAATCAGTAGGGTACATCTGTGAGACTCCTTGAACAATATTCAATCATAAAATTGATCAATCTTATACTCTCTGGAGGCTGTATCGTGCTAACAAACTGAAAATTCTCCAAAAATGACAAAAATTTGGTACTTCAAGTACCATAGCAGACGTTGTAGTAGCTTTAATGAGCTGAATATCAATAGGGTTCATCTTGGAGATGCTCTGAATAATATCCAATTATAAAATTGGTCAATTGTATATACTCCGGAGGCTGTATCGTGCTAACAAATTGAAGCTTCTCCAAAAATGACAAAAATATCGTACTTAAAGTACTGTAGCACCTGTTGTAGTGGATCTGGTGAGCTGAAAATCAATAGGGATCATCAGAAATATGTCCGGAAGAATATTTTATCATAAAATTGGTGACTTGTTGAACTACGGAGGCTGTATCGTGCTAACAAACTGAAATTTCTCAAAAAATTACAAAATGTCGTACTTCAAGTACCATAGCACCCGTTGTACTGGCTCTGGTGAGCTGAAAATCGATAGGGTTCATCTGTGACATGTCCTTGACAATATTCAATCATAAAATTGCTGACTTATTGCACTCCGTTGGCAGTATCGTGCTAACAAGACATGTAAGGAAAAGTGGCCGACGACAACGACGACGACGACGACATACAAACCGTTTTTTCGTGTTGTCGTTGATGGAAAACGTGAAAATAACTCAAAAAAAATTTTCAAAATTCCAACTTTTTTTGGGGTAAACCAATACTTTTCTCGCATATAAATAGGTTGACGGAAAAGTAAAAGTATATGATATCTGTCGATTTCATCATCAAAAATCGTTCACGAGGCTCCCTCTGCAACAAAATGTCAAATAATACATAATGTAATATTGCCTGCAAAAAATGATGCCTCTGTGCAGATTTTGATAATAATTGATGAATATACAGTGAAATTATTAGCAGAAAACGAAGAAAAAAATTCAACTTTAACGCCCTTTATATTTTTCCACAGCAATATTTTATTGAGGTATATTTGGTCCTATCGCCATATTCTGGTCCAAACAATCTACTCTTAGCGTATATCACAATAGTTATGAATCACCCTGTATACCGACAAACTACCTAAAAGGAGGCACCTGTATCTCAGCTATGAGTACATCTAGGCGGCTGAAAATATTACCGTAGCTTCTCCTCAACGCCCTAAGTCAACTGAGAGAATTCTTGGCAACTGATCTTGCCTGGACCCCTATTCTGTAACTAAAGCGAGAGATCGTGCACGACTATTCATTGGTATGAGTACTCTCTCACTCCTCACTCACATAATTCTTAAAACCGTATTCACGATGAATTGGCGACTCCACTACATTTGGCTCAGCGTTGCCAAATGGAACGGCCAGTTTTGACCTACTATTTAGTAGTTTAAATGTACTTTAGGTTATATGAGGATAAGAAACGAAGAAATATTTTTAGATTTGTTGTTGTCCAATGTTGTTATTGTGGGTGATTTAAGATTGTGTGTATATTTCAGTTTTGTGTATTAGTTATTTACTATATTAAAAAAAGACAATAATAATATTGTGTTAAGCACAAAAAACATTGTTAATAGAGTTTATGAACAATCATCCAGAATTGCGCAATGGAAAATTTAAGCCCAATTAAAAACCACAAAAATTAAACTTGTTAACTCTTCTCTAAAAATAAACAACAACTAAAAACTAAGTCTGTACTGTGAACTAAACCACTTGATCAATTAAAATTAAACCTTTTTACTGTTTGATTAACAACAATCCAACAACATACAACATAGAAAACGACATTATGCGCAAGCCCGTTCTCTTACTCCCCTGCTTTTACCCAGTAGAGTAGTCGCATACGAGTATGTGAGCACTCTCCTACCTTAGAGAATACGAATTTATAATTTTTAGGAGAGTGGCATGCGCAGTAACGCAGAATAGGGGTCCTCTGTGATCTTCAATTTCAATATATTCAAAATATCGCAAAATTTTTGACATGTCCCCTAAAATTCATAATTATTCCAAGAGTATCAAAGATGTAGTGGTCTTATTTATGTCATTCGCTAGAAGGAATACATATCTAAGTAAGCGACCTTATTTGGTTTTTCCAGTTCCGTATTGTGAGAATTGTACAGGGTAAAAGTCAACTTAAATATTTTTGAGACATACTTAAATTAAAAAAAATTGCAGCATCTGCGCCCATGGAAAGGAAATAAGAAAATATGTGTAAATCGGAAGAGAAATGTTCATATTGTTATGACTAAAATACATCAACTCTCCAGTTACCATATAAGCCGAATTACAACTTTTCTTCCATTTATTTCCAAATGTTTGACTTACTTCTGGATAAATATTAATAATTTCGAATTTATTGGAAATATACAGGGTGTCCTGGGACTAATGGGAAAAAAGTCAGGAGCGTTTATTCTGAGCCAAAATAATGTTAGTACTTCATATAAACATTTTCTATGCAGGCCCTCGTTTTCGAGTTATAAGCCTCCAAAGTTTTAATTTTGAATTTGGTGGTTTTTATTTTTGTTTTTTGAACTAGTTATTTGATCTTTTTAAAATTCACGGCAAAGCTATAATGTATGTGTATGTTTATTTTGGTAAGGTAAACAGATTTACAGTAGTGCCTTGAAGCCAGGGACGGACTAATCGCAATGGTTAGTGATCCAAAAAATTTGCAGGGATGGCACACCCTGTATGAAATTATCGAAATTCATTTCACCACACATCATGCTAAGGAAAAGGTACTCCTGTTGGAATTCGATAAAATGAGCCGTTTGGCTAATATTTACAGTTTTATTAATACCAATTCACGCAGTGACCATTTTTATAAGTACACAACGAGGTAAAACTAACTTAGTAATAGATGTCCAAGATTTACCTACAGTACTAAAAAAAATTATTTAAATATGGTAGAAAATAAAAAACATTAACGACTTATTAATTCGAAAGTTGGTAAAAACTTTTGAAAAGTGTTTTTACCGTTTGTCAAGTAACCATAGGATTAGTTGTCAAACGTTGTGTAGAATAGTTCGTAGTCAGTACTTGTCAATAATTCATAAGTCCTTAATTTAACAGTTACAATGGCAGAATTGACTTTTATTGAGTACGCAGATATACATTTAATGTATGGACTAGCTTCTCGAAACTGTCTAGAGGCCAGAAAGCTTTATGTAGAACATTTTGCAAACAGAGCATTGCCAGACAGACGAATGTTTGAGCGTATTGATCTCAGGTTACGAGAAACAAGTATGAATAAGTAAATGTAATTGTCCATGTAGACAAAACAAAATTTTAAATTTTGGGAAGTTTTTTGCCAAAAAAACTTGGAGAAGGTCCAGTACGAAGC
The DNA here is from genome assembly GCA_963921935.1 of Galeruca laticollis. Taxonomy (NCBI): domain Eukaryota; kingdom Metazoa; phylum Arthropoda; class Insecta; order Coleoptera; family Chrysomelidae; genus Galeruca; species Galeruca laticollis. Next base: position 37,331,230 of record OY998179.1, on the reverse strand, counting down.
GTACATATTGTGGCAGTTGAACAAGACTTGTTAAATGTAGTTGATAATGAACCATCAACGAGATTACAAAAATTATCAAGAGAACAAAACGTCTCGAAATCAGTTGTTCATCGCGTCCTGAAAGAACAGCTGTTATATCCTTTTTACATTAAAAAAGTACACAGTATGACAGTGGCTGATTATCCTGCACGACTTGAGTATAGCCAGTTGTTTCTGCGACAACAAGCAGACGATACATTTACTAGTAACGTTCTCTTTACAAACTAATCCGGTTTCACCAGAAATGGAATCATAAATTCTCATAATATGCATTTATGGGATGATGTGAATCCACATGGCATTATCCAAACTAGGAGCCAGCATAGATTCATGTTTATTGTTTGGGCAGGAATAGTTGGCAATCATTTGATAGGGCCATACTTTATTGACGGTACTTTGACCGGTCAGAGATATTTGGATTTTCTGCAAAATTAGTTATGGAACCTGTTTGATGATGTGCTACTACAAACTCGTAGGAATTTATGGTTCATGCATGATGGGGCCCCTTCTCATTTCAGTTTAGATGTAGGACAGCATTTACACACTAGCTTTCCTGATAGATGGATTGCTCGTGGATGCCCTTTTCAATGACCACCTGGATCAGGAGACGTTAATCCTATGGATTTCTCTCTCTAGGGTTACCTCAAAAGTAAGGTATACGCAACACATGTGCAAACAAGGCAACATTTGGAATAAGGTTAGTTTTTGTTGTTGTTTAGGAATTAGTTTTAGTCTAAAGTTTAATAACTTGTGTTTTTTGAGGTTTTCTTAATGGTTTAATAATGTGTTCGTAATTTTGATTAGAAGCAACTAATTACGTTATTTGCGTACCTATTTCATTCCCATTAAATAAGTTCTTAATGTTTTTATCATCTGCTATCATCAAATTATTTTTTTTGTAGTACTGTAGGTAAATCTTGGACATCGAAGTTAGTTAGGTAAATTTGTACGTAGCGCATTAATAAAACTGTAGATATTAACCAAACGGCTTATTTTATCGAATTTTAACAAAAGTACCTTTTCGTTAGCTTAATGTGTGGGGAAGTCAATTTCCATGATTTCATACAGGGTGTGCAATCCCTGCAAATTTTTTGGATCACTAACCATTGCGAGTAGTCCGTCCCTGGCTTCAAGGCACTACTGTAAATCTGTTCACCTTTCCAAAATAAGAATACACGTACATTTTCGCTCTGCTGTAGATCAAATAACTAGTCCAAAAAATAAAAATAAAAACCAAATTCAAAATTAAAACTTTGGAAGCGAAAACGAGGGCCTGCATAGAAAAAGTTTATATGGTGTACTAACATTATTTTGGCTCAGATTATACGCTCCTGACTTTTTCCCCATTAGTTCCGGTACACCCTGTATATTTGTTTCCTATGTCATCCGATAGAAAGAAGAATCTTGAAAAATTTAATAGTGAGTGTCAGGAATGGTTATTTCTTGTTTATAAACGCTCATTTAACGTGAATAATTTCAGAAAACGATGACAAAAACCACTTATTATATGCTTGGCCAATACTTTCCTCAACGTTTCGAGATAATCTTCTATAGCTGTCGAGATTTACCTTTATTATAGTACAAAAAAATTTATGAGAGTCCGAGAAAATCATTAAAACCAAAATAATTGTAATATCGAATTTGAGTGGCATTAATTTCATGTCCAGGATGATTCTTCTACTGTATCTTATTTTTATTGGACTGATAATAATTTATTCTCATTTTTTTTAGGGAGATGATAAATTGAAACCAATTGACGTGAAATTTTTGGATTTCCAAGTTGCCAGAGTAGCATTCCCTGTATTCGATTTATCCTATTATCTTTACACAGTCGCTGATAAATCAACTCTAGATAAATTCGATTATCTTTTAGAAGAATACCACAATACTTTAACTGCCTATTTACGACAATTCGATATAAATTCTAACGACGTTTTCACTTTAAAACGACTGAAGGAATCTTGGAAAAAGTATGGTAGGTTCGGTTTATATATGGGTGCTTTTGTTATACGAGTTGAGCTGTCGCAAGCACACGAAGTCATTGATTTTAATAAAGAAGCTGCCAACAACACAATGGCTGATATGAACATCGACAATATAGAGTACCAAGAAGAATATGATAGGAGGGTTGCTGATGTTTTCAGTCATTTTGCAGAGGAATTTTTATGAGAAATTGTTTGTTTATAAAATAAAGTCTACCACCGTAATATTAGAAAGAATAGTCCCTTAACAGTGTTCTATATACTTCCCACCTCAACATTCAATCATAAGCATACTGCGTAGGGATCTAGATATCTTCAGGAGATAATCCTTACATATCTTTAAATATGTAACGTAAAAACAAACCCCGTGAACCAATGCACTTATCCCACTTACGTTAGCGACCTATTGAAAATCAATTACTACTAATTCACCAAGGTATCAGCCTATCGGATGGCCAATCTATGCGACAAGGTATTTTACCCGCTAGACTTCAGTCGAAGAAACGAGGTTCTTACGCTGGTAACGAACAATCAAAATAAAAGCTATATAACCCAAGGCGCTAGGTAAACCGTACCCGAGTAAATACCTCAGTTTAATTCCCTAACCGTAGTTCACCCCCAATTAGGAAAGTACTACGTAAAATCAAACTCGTAACTCAACTCACAGGAGAAATGATTCATTAAGGTGGTGGTTTGGTTTGAATACAGTTTTATAGTGTATTACAAAATTTTGGGGAGTTGTTATTCCCACAGTGGACACTTAAGGTCCATCAACCCTTACTATGAAAAAAATGAACAGATCGATATGAAATCCCTTACGAACTGTCGACATTTACATAAGTCCCTTGCTCAGAAAAATTTGGAACAGAGACCAGTTCTGAGTTAAGTTGGTTCTGAAACTTGTAAAAAAGATCATACAATGTGAAAACGGTGAGAACCTGAAGGGTTACCCATACCGTGGCTTATCTACTCATAATAAATTGTAAACTTACCAAAATACAAAAAACAAAATAAATTACCATAAAACGTTCCGTGTGAGCTCAGACGCAACTTACCTACTCTGCAGAGAGTAATAAATGACCAAAAAAATTACAAGCCACTTGTATGTTCACAAATGGTGAATTATATATACATACAAATGTTATATATACACTATAAAAATAATTATTGAAAGATTCAAATGATTAAAACTTGCGCGTCTTCACCCGCTGGTGATAAATCCTGACGATACACAAGTGGTTCATGAGGTAACAATCACTATGATGGGGCTGCAAGCATCGCAGGAACGCCGTGGTACCACGAACCAACACCAAGTGACCCCGGAACTAATCCAATACGGAAATCCGAATAACCGGAATCCAACAATACACCACAATCTATGAAAAAACCCTCAAAAACACTAATGAGTGTGGTCACTATACTAAATTGACAATAAACCACCCTAGGAGTTCATCACATTTATCCCAGTGTGAGTCCTATTATCAACCCACCAATAACCATTTACTACCTGAGCGGGACGGACCACTTTAATAAAAAAAATTCCGAAGTAGAATTCCATTAAACCATATATTTGATAACGTAAGTATATTACCCCCTATAAAGTCTAAAATTAACAAAACCCGAGATAACCATCCCTTACTAATAAGTACTCCACCCCCAACGTAATATACACAAGCTCTATCCTGAACATATAATTAGCTGGTGTCATCTTATTCGCAACACTATGAGGAACAATTACTAAATACAGCAAATGTTAAATAAAATAAATCTCACCTGTGTGACTAGGACAGGGTTTTCCTGTCTGCTGCTAATCGGTAGTTGAAAGCCATTAGATGAACTTAAACACATGGCGTTGTAGGTGACTGGGCTTGCATATTAATCTGCATCTCCACAGATGAGGTCTGGACGAAATACTATCTCCACAAACTTCTCTAACCCACACTACTCCACCCAAACCAAACTACCCTCTCAAATTCATGTTTCCCTGCGGGCTGAATGTGTATCCATCATACGAAGTTTTGAGGCTTCCAATAACCACCTACATTCGACACCATTCTGATAAAAAAGAAAAAGAAACACGACAGGTTTCATTGACAACCCACCATTCCGTTCGAGAAACACTCGAGCTGTTGGGATCACATACGTTCCATGACCTCGGAGTGAATTACCCCACTTGTACATCGCATAATAAAATCCCCTGTATAAAAACACTAATTGACTAATCAACAATAAACCCTATATTCACTAATATCCCACATCCCACTACCATATTTACAAAACAAAACATCACTCATTATACCCAGATGTACATCCACAGTGCACCGGTAGGCAACCTTCCGAACGAATCACAGATCTCTGAAGGTTTGTAAAGGAAGAATGAACTAGGCAATAACATATGGCAAACTAGCTGTTTGATTCGAATATTGGAATGTTGTTTACATTCAATGGTACATATAACAAAGTTCACTCTTTTTAAGTGTATATTCAGATTACTGTAACTATTCTACTGAGTGTGATTATTTCCTTTACAATATTTATCCAGTTGGTGCTAAACAAAGTGACGGTCAGGCTATTGAATCACTGAGTTAATGGCATAACTAGAAATTGTTGACAAACGAAGCTAGTCTGACTTGATATTAAGGTGGGAATGTTCATTTATTATGACCAAAACTGAAATATTGTAGTCTTTTTATGCGATAGATTTATAGTAACGAAGAAAACCGTAACAAATATTAAACAAAGTACTGAGCCGCAACTGTCTGTTAATATAGTGACGACAAAGTAGACGAAAGTGGGTGTTCAATGGGAATTCATTAGGGAGGTCACGGATTTGAATAAAAACTTTTGAGACACCTTCATATATAATTGTATTTAAAAGTCCTCAGTTTCAAAAACTGGGTTATTTAAGTCTGAAAACTAATTTTCACCGAAATTTTTCAAAAGCGTCCACAATTATATGTACAATCATTATTTTTCAATGAAAATGTATATTTTCATGTTTCTTGAAAAGCTGATAGTGAAGTTAAGAAAATGTGAAAAAATGGCGCTCAGTAAATATGAAGTTAATTGCAAGAATTAACGAATTTTCTTCAAAATTCCATGAATATCATGAATGAATTCAGTGAAAATAATATAGATGCCTATACGTTTCAAGGATTGTGATTGAATAATCATATGATATTAGAATACATATATTATAGTGAATATATTTCGAAGTAATGAAAAGCACTTACAGATTTCCTCTAGATACAATTGTCAAATCTGTCTTTTTATGCAATTTCAAAGTATAAATTGATAAGAATAGCAATATAAAATAGTAAAAATTCCTTATATGTTGTCCTCTCATGAAGTATTGTCATAATTCCAAACTTGGGAAGTACTAATTTCAACAATATAAACGATTATTCTTATCAGCCCAGAGTCCAACTACGAACCTAAAAAAGTAGACATAATAATACTTGTAAACTAAAAATTAATACAAGCATTACAATTAAAAAGATATAAGGATATATTATCTGGGCTTTTTAATATACCCAAACGCCTTATTATTCGAAATTTTAAAAGAAAATGTTTTGACCATGAGAAATGTTTGTGATATAATGTATGTGTTTAAAATAGGTTTTAAGATGTAGAATTTGTATAGTAGATGTTATTTGTTAAGTAGATCATGTTTAGATGTGTATAAAAGGTGACTGATAGAAATAAAAAACATCGAAAAGGATCAAAAATGACTTTATGACCATTCTAATCCCACTAAACAAGAAACATAACAAGTCTTTTTTGTGATGTTCTTTTTAGAGACTGTTGGTGATGCTAATTTAAAGCGTTTCTAATGAAACTTACTTTTTCTAGCTAATTCCACAATATATTGAAAAAATGTTGAAAATTCCAAAAAATTGACAATTCTTTCGATATCAAATACATATTTGATGTGGAATTAGCTAGAAACAGTTAGTTTCATTTAAAACACTAATATGAGTAGATTCCACGAAGTCAGGGTCGAGACAGTTAATTTATCTCCTAGATATCTAAACCAACTTTATTAACATCCATGTCATGTAAATAAAACATATTTTTGATGTACACAATAATACTTGAATTCGCAGTTACATACACATCCTATGAACTTCTTTTTAGCAACTTCCTATAGGAAACCATACGATGTTAATTTGTATACTTTTCACTAATGTCAGATAGAGAACATTACTGTTATATTACATGTTTCTAAGATGATTACATATTACAGTTACTTTTATATATCTCGAACTAATTTTGAAACAGACACTACTCTACTCTCAGGGTTGTATGAAAGGAAAATTTTTAAAAGAGTAGACCGTAGAATCGTGCCAAACTAAGTTTGTATTTGGAGATAACGAAACCAATTCCCAGGGCTTGGTTATCTGAAGGATATGTAGATAGAAAATTTTATATTGAAGTTATAATGACAAAAAATGAGGAAATGAAAATAAGGGTGCCACTAACTTTGGTTCCTAAACAAATTTAGAAAGGAATCAAATACACAATCATGCAACTTTCAACTGATGTGACTGCTTAAAGAAAATCATTTGGTAATGCTGAATGCCATGTTCCTGTAAAGTAAATAATACAAGTATTTGAAAACATATATAAATATAATGAAATGAAATTATACAAAAATGCAGAAGGTATTAGTAAACTATTATATGGAGATTACTTATATGTCTAATACAGACATTTTGAGTCGTAGAAGTAGGTGTAGCCTTTTTATGATCACAAAGAACTTATCAGGAAGTTATGAAGGCATCTATGTTGGTCACTCCATTCACTCCAGGTCAAACTTGAGTTCTCTGGTAAGCTAAACGCTTAGGAACGTCCTGCCCAGGTATTACTGATTTCCGTTAGTTTCGCTGGCCCCAGAAATTGTGTCATATAGTCCGATTTCCAAAAATTGAAATGACATAGGGATGTGAGATCCCGGAATTATGCAGTGATCCAGCTGATTCTCCTGCCAAGATGTTAATTTATAATTCTATAAAATTGCTCTTGGCACTTTCCAATTACTGCACAATTCCTTCGATCTCGGCAAATTCTCAAAATTCTCTCCCGTTGAAGTCAGAAATCCGATATCGATAACCCTTCCTTTTCCCGAATAGACTTTACGACTATTTCACCACAAAGGAGTTTTCGATAAAATTTAAAAGTAGTTTTATTTCACATTTAAACTGGAAATACGTGACGTATATTCCACCAAAAAATTGAACTTCTTTGAGAAATTATTTAGTAAAATTATTTCTTTAAATGTTGACAGCAAAGTTAACGTACAAATTTTTAGTAACCTCCTGCTACTACGTTGATACGATGTTAGTTAATAAAACTCTCAGTAATATTTAGGAAGAAAACAGAGGATGAACTGACGAACGAAATAACTGACCAGTATGACATGGCGGATCGAGGCGTGGTTTTCAGTTTCGTGTTATATTCTATTTGCAGGGAGCACATTTTTTACGAGAAGTACTTAAATAAAGTGGTCTTCGTTTTCGTTAGTTAACTACTTAGCTACAGTCTCTACACATAGTTATAGTTCTTGGTATAATGGACGAACAGTAATCGGTAAGTACCTATTCCAAAATCATAATTATTAAAACTTAATACTCATTAAATACTTTAATCGGCTAATGCACAATGAAATTCCGGGTGGTGGGATGGTACCCTAAAATTATATAATAGGGTTCACACAACAAGGTTTTTCCTACTTTTAAAATATTTTAGTTAGTAGGTATATTTTTAAAACGATACAGGCTAAATAGTTCGAGTCATACATATGCATTATACCTTCCAAAAACTTATTATTAGATATTATTATTAATAATAAAACATGCTTTCTAGAGATGTAGAAGAAAATATGTTCAATATTCAAGATATTCCAGAAGCTACTTACATAAATAAAATGAAAAACTAATAGTTGGTAATTATGTAAATAAAGGGGAGTAACTATTTTAGCTGATATAGGCGTTGTTTTAAATAGTACAAAAAATATTGAATCAAGTCTCTCTAGATCTAGTTATTGTAGTAGTAGTTATAGCCATCAATATAGTTTTGTAGGTTTAGAAAACTACAACATTGATACTAAAAATTCTTGTGGACAACTAGAGACTGTTGAGATTTTAAAAACAGGAATTTTTTCTAAAAAGTTCACTTCCATTTGAAAATCCACTGTGTACAATAAAAAATCTGAAGTAAAAACTTCTAGATATCCCTTACACACATTTTATTCAAAATTTATTACTTGGATATTGAACGTTTAATTTATAGATATGAGATTGCATTTAATACTAAGAATTATTTGGAATTATATGATAATTGATTCCGTTTCATTAAATCCGCATCTTTTAGCTGCCTAAATGTATCTTATGTTAGTAAACAATAGTATATTATACACCAAGCGACTAAAGTGGCCCATTTAATCCCGCGGGTGGTGTTTGATTCCCGAGGGAAGTAATCCACCTGAGGGATTAATGTCACTTTAGTCGAGATGTGTATACGCTATTTTATGCAATTCCGGTAAATCTATATACTTTTTAATAAGAATAAATACTGCTTAGGATGAGCTTTTACGAAACTTGGCTGGGCATCGAGGTTGAACTTCTAAGATGCTTGGCTGGGCATCGAGGATGTACGTTTTTATTTGTAGTTCAAATCCCTTAATAAGATTATAAATACAAGTACAAGTAGGTCGTAGGTAAAGTATAGTACGTAACTCGTGTTGTAACGCATTTAACGCACTCACGGAATGACGCACTCGCCGCTACGCGGCTTCGTGCGTAACTTTTCCGTTCGTGCGTAAAATGCTTCTTACAACACACGTTACGTAATATACTATTAAGTGGCAAAAGACTGGGAACCTTTTTATTTGTTCGATTGTTCGCCGTTTGTTGTTACTGATTGATATACGTATATACAACATATTTTCAATCTTTTTGTTGCAATAAATATTTTCAAAACATTTATACGGGGTGGGAAATATGTATCCCACTGATCTCTCAGAAACCTATAGATATGGCTGACTTCACTGGTATAATACTTTCTCACTATGGTAACAGAAAAACAAACTTATTATGATTTGTGGAATACTGAGAAACACTCTTTGCACAAAGCAATATCGCACGTTTTACAGATCGTATTGCTTCGTTTTTCTTTCTGATTTGTGCTACAGTGGGCAAAGCGTCGATAAGTTTTTATTTTCTCTGGAATATGATCTCCCACATTCACAAGTCTAACTAAGTTTTGAATCGTCTGACAACCATCTGCACAATTTCTTTTCCTGGCTTGGCGTACTGCTACTGGTGTAATTGGTTATCAATTCATTTACTAATTTTGACATAAACTGTAAACGTATAAGTCCTTTTAGTGTCTTAGAATTTATGATGCCACTATTTACAATACAGGCGTCAAGTAAATAATAGAAAAATTTCAGCCACCATCTTCGAGACTTTTGTTGAATTGAATAAAATGACATGTACTGGTCAAACAAATCATCACCGCCCATGCTCTTGCTGTAAGCAGCAACGGCTTTAGTGCAAGACACCGGCAGTCGGATCCCTTTATTGTCGCGTCTAAGCATATTTGTAGCCTCACTTCGATTGTGAACGGTTGTAATTACGGAAACACTTTTGTTTCCCCTGTCTTTCCATTTCAAAACCGCAATATCCTCAGTTTGAGCATAATTTGACTCATGTGTAGTCAAATATTTATCCTTTATAAGATTACTGGGATATTGTTTACGGGTGTTTCGAATGGTTCCGCAAGCAAATACATTTTCTGATAGTAACTTATACATGAGCGCAACAGTTGAAAAATAATTGTCGAAAAAAGGTAATAATTTTTCTTGGCATATGGTCGAGACAAGTTTACCACTCTTTCGCCTAGGGGACCCCCACTACTTTCACTTTTCCCAGTATAAAGGTCAGAGTTGAGTAGATATCCTTTATCGGCACAACAACAAGACCACATTTTGAACCCTCTTTTCATGGGTCTCATCGGCAGGTATTGCTTCATGGTATTGCGGCCTTTGAAACCAATCATTGACTCATCTGTACAACAGAGAAGAATTATCCGCGACCCGATCCGATGACCACCGTAGAGAGACTGCCCGCCTCCAGAACCAATAGATCGTGTATATAATTCTTGTACAGAGTATTAGATTTTAGTTGTAAATATTTATTGTAGTTTGAACACCTCACTGTTAAATAGAGAAGTATATCTAACCATCCAGCACTTTTCATGCTCTACCACCCTGACTAACCGTTACAAATGGCGCTCGAGCAGGCGTGACAAATGGCACCCGAGCAGGTGTGACAAATGGCGCCCGAGCAAAATGGAAGATAAGGGAAACAAAGATTACAAATATACCAGAGCAGCCAGGAAGGAGAAGATTACAAAATTAAGATAAGGGATACAAAAATTGCAAAAGGTTAGATACACCAGAACAGCCAGGAAGTAACCAAACATACAAAAGCGGCAAAGCAGACAGGAACATACCATGAGCGAACAAGGAGAATACGCCGACGTGGGATTAGAGATAGCGGACACAAAAGTAGGATGGATATACAAGCTCCAGAAGGAAGAGCTAGTGACAGAACTACAAAAATTCGAATGAGACACAAGCGGTTATATGAACACACTACGGGCTGAAGCTAAAAAACCTAGAGAAAGAACGTACACTGCCGAAAACAGCGAGTCCGAAGATAGACATAGTAGGTACAGTTAGAAACACGTAGATTGCACTGAACTGGACAAAATAAGGAGATGGGGAATATACTTTGATGGCTCAAAAGACCCGATAGAGTTCATTGAAAGGTTGTAAGAACTCAAAACATGCTACCAGCTAAACGACGAAGTTATACTTAGAGCTCTGCCAGAAGTGCTAAAAGGCGAAGCAGTTCTTTGGTACCGGAATAATAAACATCTCTGGAAAACCTGGCAAGATTTCGTAGATGATTTCGAAACATTTTATGTATCATTAGATTTATCAACATACTTAGAAGAAAAGATAATGGAGAGAAAACAAGAAGAAGGCGAACCGTTTGAACAATATATCACAGAAATTCGGACAATAATGCGGAGACATATGGGCTTCAGCAGTAGCCAACAACTAGAAAAGATATATAGAAATATGAACCCGAAATACAAATTTCACGTCCGTAGAAATGAAATCGCATCAATGAGAGACCTTACACGGCGAATAGACGAACTAGAAAGTATCCGAAAAGAGATCGAGAAAGCAGGCAAACCCGAGAGTAAGACCAATTACGACAGCCGCACGGGGCAAACTCCCCAAAACAAGAGCAAATTACCGAATTACAACCGACAAGATTGTTGCTGGAGATGCGGTGAAAGAGGACACAGAAAAGAAACTTGCTACGGGAGACAAATATTATCTTGCAGTCATTGCGGAACAATAGGAACAGCGTCAAATGAATGTAGTTGTCGGAATTCGGGAGACGTCACAAGGCTCGATTCTTCGAGAAGCAAGATGAGCTCAATAATATCCTCCACTTTGAACAGCTACAGTATATTAGAAGATGAAAGACCGCACATAACAATTTTTACCCAAAACCAACAACAATTAAACGCATTAATCGACACAGGAGCACAGAAATCATACATAGGGACAAAATGACTGAACAAAATTAAACACTCCAAATATAGGACTAACCTAGAAAATACGGCGGTTACTTTAGCAAACGGATATAAAATGAAAATTACAAAGAGCGTTGTTATTCCGTCTACAATAGCTGAACAAGAGGGCGAGGCAAAATTCCTCTATCTTCCGAACCTAGAAGAAGAAGCAATTCTAGGAGTAGCAGATATTGCAGAGAGAAAAATACTGTTAAAAAGATTGTGAAATCTTGAATTTTATTGTTTACGATACTTTTAAAATATGTAAGATATTTGTATGCTCCCTTTCTTCATTGTATATATTTAAGGCGTAAATTCATTTTAGTTAATAGCGTTGTAAAAATATGTTTCAGAATTGATAAGATCTTTCATATTGTTGTAAATGCAAAGGATAGTTTCATTTTATTTTCAACTTTTGTTAAATACTTTCAAAATATCACGTTTTGCAACAATAATGGTAAATAGTTTTGTTTGGGCATTGAAATAGCACATTTTTGAAAGTCGACATCTTGTCGCATTGTCCTATAGTTAGGAAGTTAGGAAAAGGTCACGTTTCACCCTATTATATATTGTATGGTGAAAACCCTAAATTTAGTGTCACTTCTGCATTAATTTCATGGTCCACGGTCGGAATATATGAAAGACATTTTTGAATAACCTTTCTGAGTAGAAAGGTTACAATTGCTATTGGAGTATTTAATAGAAATTTAACTATTTATTGGCGGCACCCATAGTTGATTCTTGTCTAGGAACCCGACAAGTCAAATGATACTGGCCAATAGGAAATATTTATTTTCGTTTGGTCAACCCAATCCACGTCTAAACACGCCCCTCGCAGATTTCTATTTAACACGTCTCACAACGTGAAGAAATCAGTTTCTCACTCATCAGTTCAACACTTATTGACGCGAGTTTTACACTCATCGAATCGAGCTCAACGCTCAACAACAAAGTTAGTTTTTTACACTCATCGAAGCGAGTTCAAGACTCAATAACAAAGTTAGTTTTAATATTCATCAAATCGAAACATAAAGTGTCTTCCGATCTGAAACCACCGAAGTTCACCATTCACAACTTTGTACCATTTTGTAAATTTGTATATAATAAATTATTAATTTCGACATTAATTTTGTCAAATTAATATTATTTACCTAGTTGAATGTCTACGCTAGTTGATGAAGTTCAGCTAGAAATATAATCAAAAACAAATACCATGGGCAGACCTGTTAAAAGAAGAAACCGACTTAACCCCAGAAGAGCAATAAATTTATAACAAACAAACACAGATAGATCACACCGTACAAAACCCAAAGGAACGACAGGAAAATCACAAGAAAACGGACAACGGAAGAATACAAATAATAGAACAGCAAGAAAGGATACACGAAGATAAAGCATTCATAGAAAGATTACAGAGTATAAGATACAATAACGGAAGACAGCAGGCAGTAGTTAACATGGAAGAATTAAATCAAACAGAAGCCAACCACAAGTATAAAATTAATCCGGAACTACCAGCATTAGCGAAGGAAAGACTAGAAAGGTTTTTAGAAACAGGAATAAAAAAGTTTAACAACAGCCGGGGAGTAACACCATTGGCAGCACACACAATAAAACTAAAACACAACACACCTATCAAACAGCGGTAGAGACTGAGGAATCCGATAGACTACATTAACGTAGCACCGAGAAATGTGAAGCAGATTGGTACGAGAAAAAAAAACAGAAGTAGGAACACAACCGCAAAAGCATAAAACAAAATTATTAGGTATGATACTTGACCAAAAATTAAACTGGAGACCGCACATTGAATATCTGATCAACAGATGCCGAAGAGTTATTAACATTATCAAATGTTTGTCGAGTATCCGATGGGGGTCCGACAGAGAAATTTTATTACGCATCTATCAAACTTCAGTGCAATCCAAAATTGACTTTGGCTGTATTGTTCATGATTCTGCAAGACGTTCACACTTGAACCAGCTAAATAAAATCCAAAATCTCGCAGTAAGACATGCAATCGGTGCATTTAGAACAAGCCCTATAGAAGCAATCTTATGCGATGCTTCGTCCTTACCCCTAAACTTAAGGAGAGATATGCAGCTCATAACATATGGCGTGAAAATACAAACGTTACCCAACCATTTAAATAACAAGATTTTCACAAACCTTCCCAGTCCACACACACTAAGACGTAGTTCAACTAAACCATCCAGTATTCGTTTTTCAGACACATCTGAAGAGTACAGGATAAACTTACAAATAGAAAAAATGACCTATACGTATGACACTCCTCCATGGCTAAGAAAACTACCACAAATAAACATATCTCTCAGTAAATACAAAAAAGAAGATACTGCTCCATCGATCTACCGAACGCTATTTTTAGAACAAATAGATCTATACAACGAACATTTAGTCATCTACACAGATGGTTCCAAATCAGATAATGGAACAGGGGCGGCAATCGTAATCGGTGTAGATTCCTTCTTTTGGACCCTAAACCAAGAGTCTAGTATACTTAATGCCGAGTTGTATGCAATATGGCAAGCGTTGTTGTACTTCAGTCAGAGCAGCTTTGAAAAATGTTTAGTTTGTACGGATTCCTTAACTGCCACTCTCTCGACAAAAAATCGTTTTTCTGCAAATGAATGGGTTGTACGCATTCAAGAATTATCAACCCATCTATACAGTATGCAAAGAACTATTTCAATAATGTGGATACCTGGGCATACCGATATTACCGGTAATACTAAAGCTGATCTAGTAGCAAAAAAAGCCACAAGCGGAACAGTTGACAAAGGCATACCTAACACCTTCCTGGATATGAAAACGGATATAAAGAATAAAATTTACGAAGCATGGCAGAACAGATGGAATACATATGACGGACAATTAAGACACATTAAACCGAGCGTACAAAAATGGTTCTACCCCAAAACTCTTACAAGGCGTGAACAAGTCGTCCTCAGCCGATTAAGGATAGGCCACACAAACCCAACCCATGTACACCTCCTCCTTGGAATGAACAAACCCAGATGTGAGAAGTGCGGCATCCCACTGACAACCCAACATATATTAACTTGTGCAGCCTTCAATTTTCACAGACAATTCCTCAAAATACCCCAGATCGAAAACATTCTTAGAAACCAAAATGACGAGCTTAACCAGGTGATAACTTATCTAAAGTCCACAAATTTATTTTATAAAATATAAATTACCCCAATGATATATCGACGAGCACAATGACCTAGATGTCGATGCTCAAACACACAAAAAAAAACACGTCTCACAACGTGAAGAAATCAGTTTCTCACTCATCAGTTCAACACTTATTGACGCGAGTTTTACACTCATCGAATCGAGCTCAACGCTCAACAACAAAGTTAGTTTTTTACACTCATCGAAGCGAGTTCAAGACTCAATAACAAAGTTAGTTTTAATATTCATCAAATCGAAACATAAAGTGTCTTCCGATCTGAGACCACCGAAGTTCACCATTCACAACTTTGTACCATTTTGTAAATTTGTATATAATAAATTATTAATTTCGACATTAATTTTGTCAAATTAAGATTATTTACCTAGTTAAATGTCTACGCCAGTTGATGAAGTTCAGCTAGAAATATAATCAAAAACAAATACCATGGGCAGACCTGTTAAAAGAAGAAACCGACTTAACCCCAGAAGAGCAATAAATTTATAACAAACTAACACAGATAGATCACACCGTACAAAACCCAAAGGAACGACAGGAAAATCACAAGAAAACGGACAACGGAAGAATACAAATAATAGAACAGCAAGAAAGGATACACGAAGATAAAGCATTCATAGAAAGATTACAGAGTATAAGATACAATAACGGAAGACAGCAGGCAGTAGTTAACATGGAAGAATTAAATCAAACAGAAGCCAACCACAAGTATAATATTAATCCGGAACTACCAGCATTAGCGAAGGAAAGACTAGAAAGGTTTTTAGAAACAGGAATAAAAAAGTTTAACAACAGCCGGGGAGTAACACCATTGGCAGCACACACAACAAAACTAAAACACAACACACCTATCAAACAGCGGTAGAGACTGAGGAATCCGATAGACTACATTAACGTAGCACCTAGAAATGTGAAGCAGATTGGTACGAGAAAAAAAAACAGAAGTAGGAACACAACCGCATGAGCATTCGGATTTCACAATCATAGACGACAAATTATACAGACACTTTCGCGATAAATATGACTTGAAGGAGACAGAAATGTCAAACCCGTGGAAATTATGCATCCCCACAAGCGAGCAACAAAAAATAATAGAAGAAAACCACAGCTGACATACATCAGGACACCTGGGAATAGCAAAAACAATAGCACGACTAACCAGGAACTACTATTGGCCAGGAATGTTCAGAGACACAGCTAAGTTCGTAATAGAGTGCCAAAGCTGCCAGAACACCGGGTCGAATGCAATCGACCAAGATCCCTCAAGAACCATGGCACACAGTGAGCTCCAACGTCGTAGGACCACTACCGACCTCCAGGAAAGGTAATAAACTAAACCGCAGAGATGGAAGACGCACACGGCCTGTACGACGATGCCATATGGCAAATCCAAGAGAGAGAATTGGACCTACCTCCAACACCAGGAAAATCAATCGAGAAAGAATGGAACCAGTTGTTAGAAAGGAGAAACCAGTCCCTACCGGTGAAGGACCACTAATCCAACTCGTGCCGGAGCAAATACGAAACAAGCCGAAGACAGAAAGGAGAAGGTACCGATACAGGCTAGCCAACGGAGAGAATATTAGCATATAGTACGAAGCCAAGCAAAAAAACGATCACCACAGCGTCTCTCACCACTGACGAGGAACCAAAATATTGTTCCAAAATTTTTCACGACCTGGGAGGGGTGTAATGACACTGTCGTCTGAACAAGAAATAACCGCTTATAACTTGACCGATACTACCCAAGCGGATGAACTGCGATATACCAGGCAAGCTCTATCCTTATGTATAATAACGATAGGAAGCTTCAACGGAAGATAACCGAAGTGTTGCACTATATCCCGGAGCGCGTTGAGCCTGGGATTGTGAACACATAAACATCCGGCTTGTCGTCGACCCCTCGGTGTGCGTTGAACCCGAAGCTAGACGCTGAGCAAACCCTATATAACGGACGAAGTCCTAAAGAGTGTTGAGCTTAGGGCGGACGCCAACTACCCTAGGTCAAGCCCTGCAGCGTGTTGAGCGCAGGACCGAGGCCTTCCCGATGAGCCGGAATCCCGGAGGGCTTTGAGCACGGGACGAAAGCAAACTCCCAACCTCCGAGATTACGCTGTGCGTTGAACGCGGGATCTCGACCATGACACACCCCTTTGGTTATAGGAACAAATCGTCCCAGTGAGAAATCCGAACAACAGAGTACAACAACGCCCGAGCAGGGTAAACCGAAGCCGTGGTGGGTAGACAGTAACCGTGACAATCCGGACAACAGAGGAGAATCATCCGCGACCCGATCCGACGACCACCCTAGAGAGACTGCCCGCCTCCAGGACCAATAGATCGTGTATATAATTCTTGTACAGAGTATTAGATTTTAGTTGTACATATTCATGTATCTAACCATCCAGCCCTTTTCATGCTCTATCACCCTGACCAACCCTCACAACTTTTCATAGCAGTTGTAGAAAAAGTCGTTTTCCTTGTCTTACTTTCATAGACTATCAACTAATAAATACGGAATGCTAGTAACAATGAGATTGAACAGACAATGTAAGTAATACTACATATATATTCCTATTTATGGCGCTCACTTGGCTTCAAAATCAGTTGAGATGAGGGTACGAATAAAACTTGAACTTCAGTTTCAGTTGAAGTATGCATTAACAAATTCACTCAACATTAGACTCGGTCTTCGAAGAGAAGCTTTCTGTCAGAACGTCTTCTGGTTAGAAACACCAACAATAGATTACAGTTATTCCGCATTTGTGTTCTTAATTATGATATACTTATTTTAAAATTCTCAATAATGAAATTCTCTTAACAGTAATAAAAATAGAAATTTATTGAATATTGTTCGACAGAAACGACTGATAAAAATATATGAATTTACTTCTTCAACAGAAACACTGTTTAATTGTGGCCAATATAAAAGTTCAAAATACTGTTCTTGAACTGGATAACAGCGTATTAAGATTCTCTAGAAGTGGAGAAATTATCATCCACTTTCAATCCTTCGCAAATTGAATCTACTCTATTCTATTCCCTTGTAATCGGTACGCTGCGCTGCTTAAATAAAAACATATTAATTAGGAATATATCCAGAAACTGAGAATTAATCTCAAGTAATTCATTAGTAGAATAATATTCTTGGGAGCATTTGAGGTATGATTTCTGCTAGTTCTGTTAGGAGGATGCATCATGAAGAATTGAAATTTCATACGTAAAAATTAGCTGTAGTGCAGAAGCTGAATCCATGTGATTTTGTTCCTCGAGAAAATTCATGTGAAGAGCTTCTTGCAATACTTACCTGACGACATTCTTATTTTCTTCAGTAATGAGACTCACTACTATCTTTGGAAATGTGGTCTTAGAACACCTTAAGGACAACTTTCGTTGTAGGGACCGACAAAGATGACGGTTATGCCATATGCCGTGAAAAAACACAAACAATGTGATGAAAACACTATTAGTAGTATTAGTAGTTTTGTATAATCAGCGTTTTTAAATGTTCATTTTTAAAAACTGATAATAAATGTTTGTGATGTCGTCATCAAAAGTATCTTTCTGTATTCATAGCTGTTCAAATATGCTGTATAAAAATACTACGCATGTTCTAATTAAAACGTTTTGTTAACTATTATTTTATGTATAATCAGTATGATACTATAATTGGCAGCTATTAGAAAAGTTCTAAACTTTCTTTTTATATAAATAAAATATTATTATCTAGAAAATAAAATATTGTTTTCTTTACGATTTCATTGATTATATAAAATAAAAAACTAGTGTGTTTGCTGACTTTAATATTATATAATAAGTTCAAATAATTAAATACTATTAAGGGGAAGAAAGGAAACATTTGTACAAAACGAATCACTTCAAGTTTTTTAATTACCTTTCAGAAAACATCGGGAGGATTGGGAACCAAATAAAAATACTAGAATTTGCAGTGCTCATTTTGTCAATAATCAGATAATCCCCTTCACCCATCTTACATACCAATAAGTTTTCCTGGCAAAGATAATAAAAAGATCTATTAATTTTTTACATTTTGTAGGTTATTTATTATACTGTTTACATCACAATGTTTTTCTCATTGACCACCAGGGCGCTCTACTTTCGGCATAAGTGCTGCCTCTATAGTTCCGTCTCGATCCCTATAGTCAACATTCTTCAGAAGCAGATTGACGCAGTATATTGACAAGTAAGAATGACATTTGTCTGATATTGCATTTACGTGTACTTGATATTGCTCACATAATTATTTGTCCTACTTTTCCTTTAATTGCTTTTGAAAATGAGCAAGTTGCTCTGACGGAGTAAGAAAAATCGAATGTTGTTAAACTTCATTTTTACGTGTAGTTTGTTCGCATGACAAATCGAACGAAATAAATATAATAATGTAAGATTGTATTAAAATCTCAGAAGATTTGATATCAAATTTATTCAGAAAACCAGTCGAATACTTTGAACAAGCTATTGGCAACAAGTTATTATCCATGAATTTTCTGTACTGATTCCCAAAGAGAATAAAAGCAATTTTAAAAAAGCATATAAACTGCGCATCAATAGTTTTACTGGAATCGAATATAGTTTTTCCTACAAACCTACACACTAAATGGAATTAAAGAGGAGTCGTTCCGAACCTTTGTCTTTCTAGAAAACTAGAGACAAAAAATCATGCTTTATTCGTAGCTTCGAGTTTCCCAAAGGACAAAGTTTTTTACTGCAGTTCTAAAAGTTGGCAGCACTGACTACACCAAAAAATGAGAGTCGTGACAAAGGGATTGAGACGAAATGAGACGGAATCCGGAGATTCAGTAAGGCGTCAAGTTTTGCAATTACGAGAATGAATTACAAAAAGAGCCGAATATAAATCAGACTTTATTTAAAATTAAGGTGTCCTTTGTGGCGAAACTTTTCTATCATCATTTACATTCGCTGTTTACCTGTCACTAATTAAACGGTTCGTTTATTGCGCGTTTTTTAAGGCTTTGTTCATTAAATCTCACGCTTTTCTATTCAGTCTTCTAGCAAAGGGTTTTACACTTTCCAAAAAATGGACATTTCTAACAAAAGTGAATTATAAACCAATATTTCAAAGGATTTACGATTGGAATTGGAAAAAAACTATAGAAAAAATTTTAATTAGAAACGTTTTTCAAACAAAAAGTTTTAATTGTTTCTATTCTGGAAGTTGACATTAGAAATGCTGCATACATGAAATTATTATTGATACAAAGTTTAAAATATTTAGTATTAACTCTCGAATAACATTGTAACTAGTGTAATAAACACGAAATATGGCAAAGGGAAATTTAGGGACACCGTATATAGATATAATTTTCTTCATAATTATATAAGTTGGATTCAATTTATTATGAAAACGAAAGTTGACCTAGAGCCGAAAAAATTTGAACAAACAATCTACACAACCGACGAGGTCGATGACAAAACACACGATGGTTTGTTTATCAAAAATATAGACAAATCTTGCAACTTAGTATGAAGAAATGAATTGAAAATTAACCTTCAATTACGAAAATAAAAAATATGAGCAAAACAAAGGTAATTAAATAACACAACTACAGTTGATGTTTTTAATAACAATCCTCGCCCCAAATCTTCTGAAATAATTAGCAGAAACTTTGGAACAGAGGGCAGTGAGGAAGTAACCCTCATAGAGTAATCAGGTACCGTATGGCCTGGTACTCCCCTATCTTCGACGGCCCGTATGTGAACAGCGATACTGTTTTGTTGTGAATTGTGATATTTCAAGTTCTTTTCTGTGATTATATATTTTTTGAACAAATATCGTATTGAGATTTATTTTGATTTGTCTGGGTATCCAAAGATACATTTCCTGGTCATATTGAGTGCACTATTGACATTTGAGCCCCTCACCTAACATATTTAGGAAATAGTAAGATTTGCAATCGATTTACTAATCCAGGGGAACCCTAAATTTTAGTCAAAGGAGTTTAAAGATTATACAGGGATATTGATATGTAAGAAATCTCTTATTCATATCATAACCAGGTCAGATTACGAAAGACTTTTTTTACTAGACCTGATAGTTTCTTTCATATATTATACAGGGATATTCATATGTAAGAAATCTCTTATTTATATCATAACCAGGTCAGATTACCTTCAGGTTACGAAAGACTTTTTTTACTAGTCCTATTAGTTTCTTTCATATATTATACAGGGATATTCATACGCCAGATAATTTTCATTTATCTCATAATCAGGAAAGACTACTTTCAGATTATGGAAGACGTTTTACCCTGGTCGCATTAATTTTTTCTCATACCTTATACAGGGATAGTCATATGCAAGACATCTTTTATGTTTGTCATAATAAGGAGAAACAATTTCCAGACTATGAAAGACGTTTTTTCTCCTTATTGATTTCTAATGTATTGAACCGGGACATTCTCTCACGAATAACTTTTATTTTGTCCCAACCAGGGTTGAATTACTGTACTTATTTATTTTGTTCTTGTAATATATATTATCCACCCAGTCTGTTTCCTTTACCCCTCTCTTCGGACCAGCAGGATTGAACGGGTTGACGCGACCTGCCTTAGAACTCAGGCTTGGCACATTGTATAAGCCCAAGAGGCCCCACAAGGGGATTCCTGGCTCTAATTGTGTCCTACGGCACTGGTGACAGTACGCTGCAAAATTCAAGAAAATATGGATCCAAAGGTTGTCATACACTGGTAACAGAGGGCTGTGAATTCAAAAGGACAACAGCGGTTATTACAGTGGTGACAGGGACAGAAAAGCCATTAAAGTGGTGACAGAATTTATTACACTAGCGACAGAAAGTTGTATTGTTCAGTGTTCACATATTATGTGTAACCGGTGCTAAATAATTTAACAGTAACTCAAGGGAGTGATACATGTAAGAAATCATCAGAAAATAAAATTATATTATCTACAAAGATGATGACTCTTTGAAATAAGTCCGATAAAAA
This sequence comes from Galeruca laticollis, assembly GCA_963921935.1. NCBI lineage: Eukaryota > Metazoa > Arthropoda > Insecta > Coleoptera > Chrysomelidae > Galeruca > Galeruca laticollis. The sequence goes on along the minus strand of OY998179.1, from coordinate 37,309,349 downwards.
GAAAATATCGAGATTGTGGAAATTCTAAGATAATCCAGGTTCAAACAAAATTTGACGCACAGAGACGAATTTATCTTGCATAATCCAACATGCTACACAACCATAGGACGTATTTTGTGAATAAATGTAAAGAATGGCAATAATGAATCATTTTGACGAGGTCTTTCTTCCTGTAAAATATAACGGACGTAACTATGACACCCGCGGCTTTACTATCTACCAGATTTTCTCGGGCTCCAGATTTTTTAGATGGTTTACTCCACCGAACTCTCGAAAATGGTAGCGTCAAGAGTCACCAGGGTAGCAACAGATGGAGATTAAGTAATTCCAGGGGTCTGTTGTTTTTGACCTCTGTGCAGTGCGAAATGGGAAACAGGCTTTAATTGTTTACCACTATCGAAAAATGAAACTACCGGTGCTTGACAAAATTATTAACTTGAGAAAAGAAAAATAAAACGACCCAAGAAGTTATATATTTAAAATAACTAAATATTGGTTAAAACCCTTCAGTATTTACGATATCTAATTAGACTATTACTCAAACCAAAGCACTTTATCACAGAATAAATGTTTTACAATTACATACCTAACGTGCAAAGCTTTAATAGTTTTCGGCGATTGCCGGTGAAAATCAGTGAAAATTTACTAGCAGTACGATGAAAATTACACAGAGGAACCGTTACCAAGGCACTAGCGGTGTTTTACGGGAGAGTTTCTTAGTATTTGTGTACGGCTTAGAATAGAACGGCGGTAACTAATAAATTGCCCTCGGTTTTTGTACGGATATTACCCCGGCCGTTGGTACTAAATCAATCGCTTAAAGAACAGTTAGCCGGCAGAATCCGAAAATCTCTCCCTGGCGAACCTATCATGGCAGCGAACGCTCGCATGATTATTTCGTTTCACGTCTTGGAAAACCCTCGAAGGATGCACCTGCTATGGCAGCGAACACAGACGAGGCTCCTCCAAGTTGCCTATTATCAAATAGTTAGAGTCACGCTACGCAGGCCTATGGTACTAGATTTAGCAATTCCCGAAATACTTTGAAAATCCCCCAAAAATCTACCTCTTTGCAGCGAGGATGCTTGAAGGTTTCCCAACGGTATTTCCCTTCCCTAATGTTGTATATCGGAATCGGGATTCCCGAAATAATTTGAAAATCCCCCAACAATCTACCTGCCATTGCAGCGAGGATGCTTGTAAGTTACCTAACTATATTTCTTTTTTCTCAAGTAAAACTAACAGATCAAATTCTTACTTCGGAATTGTACACAAATACCCGGAAAATCTCTCAAATCAAACAAGCAGTAAGCAAAATAGAATATATTAGTACAACTACGAAAGACGCTAGGAGCAAAATGAATTCAACACAAGAAGAATGATTTATAAGATAATTTCTAAATTCGCTTACCTCGTTGACGAAAATCGGTCGTAGTTTCGGACACGGCGGAAAACGGCGGAGAGCACAGAAAACAAGTGTAACAGCAAAAGCAATGGGCTAAGAGAGCTATTCCGCCCCGTTTGCCGATTTTATTCATTCTTCTCTCGACCCCACTCAGGAGGTCCCCTACTTAACAATCTTAAGAACGGCGCGGACTGATTTACGCGAACGATACAGTAAGCAATACATATTCAATATACCGGATGTATCAAAAGAAATACACATATTTCAAAATTATTACTAGTAAATAAATTTACGATTTGCGGCATGCTTTACGATTTTCTTTTGTATCAAGGGAGCACAACAGAAACTTCTGAGGAACAGGAAGAAGTTTTTGGATTGTGTCTGTGGTTGTCAAATTGACTGAGAGGTTGAGTTACAGTTGCCATCAGCTATACTCTGATAATTATTTTTCCAACTATAATTTACTGCAGTACTTGCAAAATAAGTACATTCTTGCGGTATGTATAGCAAGAATTGATAGCTTCAAAAGTCCTCCTTTTAGTTCCGATAAAGAAATGAAGACGAGAGGAAGAGGGAGTACCGAGAAGGTTTTGAGTGGCGACGGGCGAGTCATTATGATCGAATGGCTTGACAATAAGCCTAACGTTATGACCTCTAATTTTCTCAGCGTTAGGAACAGGTCAAAATGTAAATGGTGGGATTAGAAAGAAAAACTTACAAAGAAACTGATAGACCGGGGGTGATACAATCAAAATATGGGGAGGAAGGGTAGATCTTCTAGATTTTTTAATCACCCTGTATCGAATATTCATTAGTTCTGGATAGTGGATATTCCGTATGTTCACACACGGAATTGATTTGGCGTGTGCGAACTCGTGGTTGGAATATCGGTAGGTTGCCACTTGATTGGGGATCCCAAAAAAAGAAATTTTGGACCTGATCCATTTTAGAGCCCATGAGGCAGAGGCGCTTATGAAAATGGATAAAATAGCTTCAAAAACGGGGAAGATCATTATTGTCGAGTACACCGTCACCAAGTACTTCCTCTAGGTCGTCGCCGATAGACACTCCAGGCCCTTCGATGGCACGAAAAGAAACTAAGCCTGTGAGGGAAGTCCGTATGGATAATATTGGTCACTTACCCAAATTTCATAAAAAAAATCTGCCAACAAGATGCAAATATCGAGCGTCTAAAAGAAAAACACATCATTTTTGCGTGAAATGTGTTTATAAATATCACACTGAACAATAAAGTTTAGATTCAGTAAAAAAAAAATAAATCCTAATACAGTCTAACGCAATTCATTTCCGGCTGTGCATGGTGTCCACCACCTCGCAATACGTAGAAAAGTTGCTAATCGATCTTTTGAACAACAATAAAAGCCTAATCCTCATCAACTTACCTTTACATTTCCCAAGGGTGAAAATCTTTCAACCAAGATAGTGTGGAGTCCTTTCTAAGCATGTCCTCTTTACTTATTTTCAACATTTTCCAGAAAACATTTGCGAATAATCTTATATTTCTCCTGTAGCTTCAACTTATTTCATATAATATTTTTCTCAGCCGGTGACCTACCTAACTTTCGCATACGTATTTTCTGTTGCGTGTTCGACATCGTCTTATTTACTGCCTATACTATCTTAACTTTATTTGAAATAACCTAACCCAACCTACCGTTTTCTTGTGGTAAAATATTCATAAATAACTCCGAGGAGAGGTACCAGAATGTGAGGTTCTAGTGATAATATCCGGAATTTCTTGAGAGCACCCAACGCATAATTACACCAATACTGGTAGCTTTTCTAACAAGTCATCCAACCAGCGAAGAACCGCCTCCTGGCCATATCGTTAGACTAATTTATCACTACCGCATACATTCTTTCCTTTTATCCACACATCACATACTATTCCTAAACCCCCCATTCAGATCCTTTTTCGTTTCATTTTTCATTCTTCTTCCCTCTTCGCCTCTTCTTACATTTTGTCCCGATCTTTTAGGTTCAAAACCACCGTCCTCGTCATATTCAATCGTCACTGCAGCTTCTCTTTCTTTGACACACAAATGGTTGTAATATATTCACTAATAATCAGTAACCCGATTTCACTCAATAACAACCGATTCACTACTTCTTTCATCATTATTCCGAACACTCATAAAATAATATATTTTATCTCCATGTCCAACCCACTTCGAACACTCCAACAATAATGTATGTGCCACGGTTCCCAGTATCCCATAATATCCGCTTCCATTGTTCACACTTTTCTTGAATCTCAGCAGATAGGTTTCAAAGCAATCAAGACCTGTGATGATATAATTTACTCACCGACGCCACAACTCATCCAGCGGCTGAGTCTTGATGTCAGTGAGTTTGTCCGCTGCGACGTATCTATTGTCCCATTCTCCTTACTTTCTGTCACATCTCTGTCTTCCTTACCTAACCTAACTCAACTCGGCTCAACCTAGCAACATTACAAAAAACGTACGACCAAAACGATACTCCCAAGTCCCTTGGTCATTTTGGTCATTGTTTGGGAACATAATGAACGGTTATTGGGATAAAGCTGAGCCAAAAACGTTCAACAGAAGATAGATTACCTAAGAAACGAATAGCTGCGATCAAACATAAAGGAAACAGTTCTTTGACGTTGCCACAATGTCCTAAATAACAATAGTTGCATGTGTTAAATATTCCATTTGTGTTTATTTACACGGACAAAACAATCACAATAGTCACTAATTAGAGAATATTTGAAAGTTAAATTGATCACAATGCAAAAAGACATGTTAATTCTGAAGCTGCCTTCTATTCTATGCATATGTTATTATATGCTAGTAAAAAATGAATGGAATGTATATATGTATGGCGAATGCACCTTCTGTCTTCGTAGAAAAAATAGAGAAGACACCCTTTTGCCCTGAATACTCAATTTTTTTTTCGATACTGCATCTCAGATAAAAGAGGTGATGAAGTTTTTAAACATATTAGCCGTTTGCAATTGAAAATAAACGGTTTTAAAGATTAAAACTAAATTTTCCGCATCTGTGAGATGTCCTGAACAATGTTCTATCATAAAATTGTCACTTGTATACACTTCCGGGGATGTATCGTGATAACAAACCGAAATATCTCCAAAATAACCAAAAATTTAGTAGATCTAGATCTATAGGAGAAACGTCAATTCGCCGCTGACGGAAATAAAATAAAATCAATCGCAAATGTTTGAAATCCGAACAGTAATCTTCATTTTCGTTATTAGACATGATTAGTTTTGTAGCTGATATGGGTTTACAAAATTTGTCTAACGCGGCGTATTGTGAGGTAAATTTATCAATATTTGGCAGGGACACGGAGTTACCCTGCTCCTCCCCTATTTCTTGTGCTCAGGACGTGTTCGCCGGTCAGTGTCTCCGTGCCTGCGCTATTGTCATTTTTAGAGGATAATTTTTTCTGTTTTTGCATAATATTGTCGAGTGTCATGATTTTTCGGTTTAGATTTGTATTTCGGGCAATTCATTTTTCCATGGTAGATGTTCGGTCGGAGTTAATCCTACAACAGGAGGGTATGGTTAACTCTAGGCTTCTTTCTCGTGATTCGGTGTGTGAGTTTGTCTGTGCTAGTGTCAATTCTATACACTTTTCTCTGCTGCCTAAATACTTTTTATTTGAGTTTCCTAGGCACTTGTTATCGTTTTCTATATACTTTTTTCGTTTCCTATACACTTGTTTTGTTGTTCTATGTACTTTTCGTTCTCGTTTTGTGCAACCTTTCTGTTAATATTGATTGTGGATTCTAAGCACTTAGTGAGAGTTTCAATGTCAGGAGTTTCTAAGAACTTTTCGAATATTTCAGTTATTTTTGTGGTTTCAAGTATAGGATTTATTGTTGGTTCGATAGAAACGATCCCTTTATCAATGTATATCAATTTGAGATAGTCCCTACTTTTTCATTCTAATTCCAAAGTTCCAATGTCGTGGTTTGTCGTATTTCTCGCTTCCCAGTCACCTTTTTTTGTGTCTGTTTTGTAAACTGAAAGTTTTGGCAGTTTTTTTGCCATTATTTTAAGAATTTTGTGTTTGCAGGTAATTTCAGTTTAAGATTTTCTTGGGGATGTTTTAACAGACACAATTGATTTTCTCAGACACACAGTATTATCACTTATCAAATTCCTACTTTTGGTCAATTCGGGTTTGATTGTATTTAACTCGTGAATTTCCTCTTTTAGTGTATCCGGTAGGGTATTGAGACCCCGTTATTGGGGGAGACGGCGGGGTTATAAAATCATTAAGACGATCTCAATAGATTATAACTTTATCGAAAACAATGTATTGAACGCTTCCATATGGAAATCTAAATATCATGCCATTGAGCTCAATAGTTAGCATGGGAACAAGATGTTTCTTCTCTTAGACATGTATATAAAAATTTCACTCGATTCTCAAATGGACCTCATGTTACTTTGAAATGACTTCTTCATTTAATTTTGTTCTGAATTGATTCCTTTCACATTAGACATATTTTAAGAAATTAATGAAAGTATCTACAAGAATTCTCTAAATTTGTTAAAATTTAATAAATAATATAAGGAATAGTAAAGTATAAACAGTTTTGCTTGAAAAAATCAATTACTGATAAATAAATCATATTTTTTCGATAGTTTCACGAAATACAAATGTTTCTTGTTTACCACAAAAACATATAACTACTTTTGAAGAGAAGAGAAAGGATGTCATAAAAAACAATATAGTTTTTAAAGGGCCTCTTCATATACCCGTAGGTAATGAAAACCCAATGGCAAAACTCCAATAAACTCCATTTAACTTCTTTTTTATTGTCGTTTATATGTGCGTAGAGCGGAACAAAAATAAATAGCCAACAAGATAATAAAATATTTTGGGTCAAACTGTCTCAACAGTGCTTTTGTGTAGCGAATGAATTTTTTGTCTACCACTTTCCACATTATCTGCAAATAATGAATAAAATATTGAGTTGAGGATAGGAAGCATGTGTTGTGTTTATTTGGAGATTTTAGGTATATATTTTTTAAAAAGAGGTATAATCCAATTTGTTGGGTAGTGCATAGCTAAATTATGATATGTAAATATATTTTTTATCATTCGCGTTTAAAAGAGACTTCATTATAACATTGTTTACTGTGTTACAATGAAGTCTCTTTGAACACTTTTTCAGTAGTTTTTAGTGTAATACAGTTGGTTATTGTATGTAGTATGTATTTTTATTTGACAATTGACTTTAACCTTGAGACCAATTATAATATGGTCTAGCGTAGTTCTAGCTATAGTTCAGTCGGTAGAGGTTCAGACTGTGTCAAAACGTGATAACTCAGAAATAACTATGCAGACCTACTTTAAATGGCAAGTACAATAACACCTTAAAATGCTGACAGAAAAATTTATCAGGAAGAAAAGTTATTAACAATTCAATTGAAACATTCGCCTTTTTTAGAAAATTTCCTTAAATATGTCAGCAGGATGACTTTGTGCAAAAAAATGCTTCATATATGATTTATTTGTAAGAAAAATAGCTACAAAATGCCGGAGGTCCGATTTTGAAATTTTCAATAACAAAGCCGGAAGATGGAAAAAACGGTAAAAAACGTCAATTTTTTTGTAAAAATCACAATTATAAATCAGAATTCATTAAACTTTCGAAAATTATAGTTCAATTCATATAAAAGAATGACGCTAAAGCTGAAAATCAGGAAAGCAAAACTTTTTGTTCTATGAGGTTTTATAAATATACTGCATGGAAAACTCAAGGCTTTGCCAAATTAGTTTGAAGCCACGCTGATACTTGATATTTGGTATACAGGTAGTGTAAATATGCAGAAACAAACATCAATTAACAAAATTCAATTATCTTCATTTTTACAACTTTGGTAAGGTTTTATACGTCACCCTACTTTTATACGCCACCGTTTTTTCCCTATAGTTTTTTCAATTTTCATCTTAGAGAAATCTCTTTGAGGGAAATCGATTCCTTCTATTTTTAGACGTATTCTAAAAAAAAATTTGTGCCAGGACCTTCTGGACCGAAGATACGTTTTTTTTTAAATCTGGAAGACGCAATAAACACGTTACAGCACTCTGATTTTTGGTTGTTAATATATAATACTTATATTTTCAATACGAAAATATTCGGATATGATTCATTGATTTCTAGTGTTCGTAATCGAGTATCAAAGTAAAGCGCGAGTGGGGGCCGGAGCGCGCGCCGGACTGGGGGAAGCCCGGTGCGCTCACAAATGAAAACTGATTTCGTGCGTTCTCTTGGCTTTCTCTTGCAAAATCTTTAATATCGTGGTTCCTGGACCACGTACAAAAATCCTTTTGTACTTAATTTGGGGTACCTCGACGAGACAAACGAAAATAACGTATTCATTTTCATTTTCGAGGCAAAATAATCTTGGAAATATTTCATTTCCCGTATTTTTAAATTTGCTTTGCTTTTTTAGTCAATTAAGTTGTTATTTATTATTAATATAGTATTTTTCATGCAATATCTTCACTTTTTTGTTTTTTAAAAGAAAATTGACGTTATGTTAGGGGCCATTGGGGCCAGCACGAGACGCGCACGAAATTCGACGCTGATTGTCTATTAACTCTAGGGTCCCTAACATAACATCAGTATCATTTAGAAAAACAAAAAAGTAAAGATATTGCATGAAAAATACTATATTGATAATAAATAACAGCTTAATTGACAAAGAAGCAAAGCAAATTTAAAAATACGGGAAAAGACATATTTCCAAGATTATTTTGCCTCGAAAATGAAAATGAATACGTTATTTTTGTTTGTCTCGTAGAGGTACCCCAAATTGAGTACAAAAGGATTTTTGTACGTGGTTCAGAAACAAAGATATTAAAGATTTTGCAAGCGAAAGCCACTTTGAACGCACGAAATCAGTTTTCATTGTGAGCGCACCGGGCTTCCCCCCCTCCGGCGCGCGCTCCGGCTGCCACGCGCGATTCTTTTTGATACTCGATTACGAACATGTAACGCTCTTACGTCGTTACTAAATGGGTTGGCGCCTCAACCACAGGTGACGGGTTGCCTCGGGCGCCAGTTTATTAAAGTGGTATGCTCCACTCGCTCCGGGCAGCGTCAGTGAAGAATTAAAATACACCAGGGGTCACTTATGGTGGTGACAAGAGTGTTGCGGCCGGTAGGGCAGATTTTACTTGCCTCCCCGGGTTCGTAACCTGGGTATTAGCTGCTTAACGTTCCTACCTATTTGCGGAGGTTTAGTGGTAATTGGAGTTGGAGAGAAGAGAAACCAAAAGTTACGTATTTACAAAGAGTCTTTATTACACAAATAGCGGAAAAGTTAATCAACTAAACTAAATGTCCTCTAATTCGGGTAGGCGGGGCAAAAGAACTAGTACTAACTACTATACTACTGGTTCAAACGGTCTCTCCTACGGTAAACTACTACGGTAAGTAAAACAAAGCTACGCAAGCGTAAGCAATAAAAAATGGGCGGTTAGCGGAAGCCGGGTGGTACGGTGGACGGTTAGCGGTAGTGTGCAGAGCTACTACGGATTGCAAGCGACCCTCTAGGTTAATCAAAGCTCTACTTTCGGGGGATACGGCTCTCGGTTTCCGCGGTATCGGAATCTCGGAGTCGCGATGGCCACTACTAGGATGTGAGAACTCAACTTTCTAGTAGCGGACACGGTTCTCCTCGATCGGATGGCTGAAGGCCCAAGCACGGCCGCTACTAGGATGTGAGAACTCAACTTTCTAGTAGCGGACACGGCTTCCCTTTACTTCCCCTGATCGTATTGTACGGCGAGAACCATATACCCTAAAGTATAAAATGGAATATCACTCACCTCGGTAAACGGTACGGTTGATCTAGCGGTATCGGTTTTTTGAAAGAGAACGGTTTGTGAGCACAAGGAAGTCTCTTTGATTTAATTCTCACCTGCGTATGCGGGTAAGGTGCTGAGTCTACGAATAGACTGACGACTCTGAGAATCGTTCTGCTTTACAGTATGGGTTGTTGAGGATACGGTGCGAAGAAGTGAGTGTCGCCGACTGTCGGTGCAGGTTAGAGAAATTATATTACATTGTACCGATGTTATTATACGGACGGAGAAATACAGTGTTCGAACGCTTCATTTCATATTATACGGAAGATTGTGCTTTTGCCCGGTCTTTGAAAATGTATATTCGTTACACACCTTTCCCACTTCGGGGAAAAAAATTTATGCCTATATATTTCTTTCCAAAAACTTCCCTTGAACTATCTATTACGGAAAAGATACCAGAACAAAAAAAACGACTAGGCGCCTACCCCTTTTGCGGCCGAACCCTTTTATTTTCGGAAATGAAAATATGAAACTCAAAAGGAAAATCAAGTTTAATTCTTCTCGGTTCTTCGGTTGATGTCTTACAGGGGTGATGCTTCCGACTTCTGGTGAAGACGCGTCTTGAAGAGATGCTGACATCCGCAGGTGGGGCAGGGCGCATGGCAGCGCTGGAAGGTGATTTGACCACTGAAACTCCGGGGTCCGCGGCGTCACGGCGACTAGGGGTGTCTTGGCTTTCCTCCATGGCCTCCAGAAGGTCAGCGACGACTTTGTCTACGGTTGTCTTGGTTTTGAGAGTCGGATCCATCCTAGCACTCTCCTTCTATGGCTTCGAAATTCCTGAAAGGTCAACGCATATCAGTATTCTAACCAAACAAACGGCCCGGCGGAGAGATACCAAACAAATGACTATTACAACAGATTTTCTTAAATGAGGTTCGGACGTAATTTAACTAACGCATAGGGGTCCAAATAAATAGAAAACAATTCTGGTATCTATCTATAAAAATGAAATTAAAGAAAGCAACGGAAGACTAAGATACGAAAAAGAAGGACAACTATACTACCCACTGAGCACAGAACCTTGCAAAACATTGCTGCAAATTTCATGTATATACATTTTGAAATGTTTCCTGGAGAAGTTGCAGTAATAATATTGCGTTAGTTTAGTTGGAACGTTCTAACTTGCTCATTAGAGAAACATTCCATAAAGTTGAGATTTCCATCCCACTGAAACGTTTGTAATTGAGGTTGCCGTGATGTTCTTAGATATACCAGTTGTAATATTGCATCAGCATTTTTTCAGAAACATTGCTGTAAGTTAGTTATTTGTTATTTTTGAAACAATTCGCTATTAAGTTTCAGTGATATTGTCAAATACACAAATTGAAATATTGGCATTTACTTCCACAAGTAACATTGCTGTAAGTTAGTTATTTCTTCCAGTCGAAATATTTAGATATGAAGTTCCAGTACCTATCCAAGTTGGAATATTGCGACATTTTTTAATCAAGAAACATTGCTGGAGTTAATAATATTCCTTCCTTCTGAAAAATTCCTAGATTTCGAATTTATATATTTCTAGGTTAGGTCTGATCGGAACTGAGTGAATGGTTCCCAATGCATCGTTTTTGTTTTTTGCGTCGCGCGTCACGTATTCTGATCGGCAAATTCCTGACGCGATTCACCAATTCGCCAATCAGAATGCGTGAAGATAGCGTGACGAGCGACGCAAAAGGCAAAAACGATGCATTGGGAACTCATCCTAACTGAGCCCAATAATAGTATAGAAGAAAAACAAAAAGGTTGAGTTAGGATTTATTTCTTTCGAGTTTCGAGTGTTTCGACCGGTCCTTGGAGAGAAAAAGAAATAACATTTTTCACATTTATTCTGTTTTCTTGGTGAAGTGAAACAATGGATTAATTTATATTTGTTTTATATTTGTATATACTCTATACAATAGGATCACAGTTTCCTTGTTATATTATAGTTGTGAATTGAAAGGTGTGTTTCAGGTATAAATATTTGTTTTTCACTTAGAATTATTACGTTTCAATTATATTAGTTGTTATATAGTATAGCAACAAGACTATAGGCTTCTTCGATTTAATCACTTGTTTGTGAAGTTCATTTGAACCACAAATTTTAATTTTAATATGCATCCAGGAAGCACCGAGTAATCTGGTTGTTTCCCAGTATATAAGTTGATATCTGTGCAAATTGTGTAGTGTGATATATTTTTGTTATTAAGATATGTTTTATTATGAATTTTTTAGTTCAATAAATCAATGGATGCATATTTATAATTTAATTTTTTTACTGCTCTTAGTATTTGTATAATGGTTCCATGCGAAGTATTCAGTGAACCATTACCTAGAAACTGACAAAACGAAATTGATGAATATAAAGCAGTGTTCAATCATTCATTCATTGAACTGAATTATCTGCTACTGGAAATACATGTTTTTTGTATCTGATGTTATTATTTTATGTGCAATATTGTTTTTATTTCGGTTCAATAAATCGTTGGAATATTTTGATTTAAATTGCTTTTTTCGGGTTCTCTTACTTGTCCAAAGTTCAGAACGGACACACATTCTGCGTTAAAAGCGCAGTCACTAATGAATCTCAATAAGTTTTTTTTAAATTAGAATATACATTTTGACAAAACTTTATGAAAACTTTCAACCACACCATGAAACCAAATTGAAGTCACTAGCCCTCAACACACGTTTAGTTAATCATGCTATAGCCTCTACAGATTAGAAGTACTCTTCATTAAGTACAAACGCAAGTCATTTCAATTTGAGGTTAAGAGACTAATTGATCCATTTTGAAATTTTCCAATCTTGATATAATTAAGCATTTTTACATAATCAATATGATAATTGGAGAGTACCTGTAACTACCTAATAATTATATTGCCAAATCATAAAGATGATTTTAGTAAACTTTCGAAGAGTATCTTCAACTTTCAATAACAGGAAATATGCAACGTCTTGTAACATCACAAAAAGAAGTTGATTCAAGTATACTTCTGAAATGTCTTGGAATGGTACTAGTAAGTTCTAATTATAAGGTCCCTGCTACATATCAAATGAAAGATGATTTGAATATAATTTTGAAATGTATAGGAACATTTCCTGAAACGTCTAGTTATAATGTAACTGCAACATCATAAAAGAAAGTTGATTAGAATGTGATATTGAAATAATGATGCAACCTTGCATTTGAACGGTGTTAGAAATATCCGTACGTACCATCACCTAACATAACATTTGAAATATTACAAATGAACGTTGCAAAGACGGCCGTTACGGCGTTGCTGGCATGTTGATGCAACATCATTGCAAAGTCGGAAGCAACATTACACATCCTATATGTGATTTGTAGCAACGTTGATGCAACATATTCTTGCTCAGTGGGTACAGTCCTCTTTAGTAACCCCTCTTGTCGAGGCACACGCAGAATCCGCTGGAGTATTTTGCCTGTTCTGATTTTGAGGTTGTATACTACCGGCGAAAGAACATGGGTCACGGTATAGGGGCCGGAATATTTGGGAGCAAGTTTCGCGGCGAATCCTCGGTCCGCTGAGGACAGGTGGTGCTCGCGTTTCATGACTTGATCACCTACATGGCAACGCCAATCTCGGCGCCGGAGGTTGTAATGATGACTCTGAGCGGTGAATGCATTGGCTCGATTTACCCGTACCATCTCGAATGTATCTTTTAAGCGGAGCAATCTGTCGGTGTGCTGAGTGGCATCCTCTTGACTGGCATTTACGTTTCCCTTTTCAATGGGAGATGCAGTGCGGTATATGGCCTTGGGAACTTCTAGTTCTATTCGGGGGTTCTGAGGGCGATAACGTTGCTTGATTGGATCAGGATTGGTGAGACGGATCCTGTGTTCCATCAACGGTGTTACCCCTCGAATATCCTCAAATGACGGTAGTTCCTCCTGTAGAAATCTCTGTAGACAATCTTCTTCATCTTCGGTAAGAGTCAGCGGTGGTCTTGTCGTGGTGACCCCAATGGGAAGGCACGGTACGGGCCGAGTCTCCTTTATGACGGGACGGTGGTTCACCGTGGATCTCGACGTTTTGGTGACAGCCTCTGTCCTAGGTGGGCGATTTCCTGGGTCAGCTGATGTCGGGGGAATTGAGGCGTTTTGAGGGCTTTGCTGCGCAGGCCTCGGGTGGTCGCAGCGTCCTAGCAGTTTTCCGGCCGTGGACACGGACAGTCTCGAGACATAACTCCGTCCCTCTTACATCTGGAGCAGAAGATCCTGGGAGTTCCTCGACATTGACTGCGAAAATGTCCGGTCTGGCCACATCGCCAACATTCTTGGTTCCTGCCGGTTGGTTGGTTGTTGGGTGCTGTATCCTTTGGGACAAAACGGCGTCCAGTGAGCCGAGTTGGAGACGCGGCTCCTTGTTGGGTTGCCCTAACGGTCGCTGCAGCCGAGCGCGGCTGAGAACGACAGAGTGTGGCGGCAGAAGCGGCGGCATAGTCCTGATCATGCACCTTCTGCGTTGGCTGCCGCACTGGATACGAATTGGTGTGAAAGGTTTGTCCTCGCGATTGCTCGATCTCGGAGCGTAGCATTCGTAATTCCGGGCGGTCTTTGCAAATTCCTGCACATTCGAGAAGTCCGTCCTGCGAATCTGACGGCGAAACTCCGGGTGAAGATTCCGGTATAGCCAATTCCTGCTCCGGGGTGATACTTCCATGGCGACGGATGAGTGTTTGCATATCTGTGATATATTTGGCAGTACTCTCTTGAAGCTGGTGAGTTCTTCTACTGATCGCTACCTCTAAGTCGTGATAATTGACCGAGAAGAAAAAATTTGGGAAGGCAGTGCAGAACTCTGGCCAGTTAGACCAGTATTTGCGGTTATTCCGGAACCAAAGCGCTTGCATTCCATGTAAGAGCTTGGGCATAGCTTGTAGTAGCCGGTCGAGAGAGATGGCTTGTGACTCACAAATCTCCTCAAGCCTCTCGAGGAAAGCAGCGGGGTCTCCTGATCCATTGAAGCTTATTCTCCAATCCTTGGTTCTTAATGGCGGCATCATTGGTCCTGAGCTTGGTCCTGGCGTGAGCTGGATTCCTACCAGTGTACCATTGAACACATTTGTTGCTGCCGGTTCTTCTGCACTGGTTACGGTGACGGTCGGTAGTGCGACGGTTGCTGTGGTTGCGCCGGATGCTTCTGCAATGGTTATGGTGACGGTCGGTAGTGCGGCGGTAGCGGTGGTTGCTCCGGATATGGTGGGAAATACAAACGGCATCGCGGCGGTCGGTGCGGGGCAGGCGCGGCCTTCACGGATGAACTTGGAAAGGCGGCGTCTCTTATCATCTACGGTTCCGGTGACTTCTAGCCTAAATTTGGCTAGTTCCACGTCTAGTTCCTCCTTCCTTAGGAGGTATACCCATCCAATACAGATGTCAGTCGGTTCGGGTATAATACGGAGCCCTGAAGTGTTTGCGGTGTTATTCGGACCTCTAAAGTGACGGGATCCATTTCACGACCTCAAAACTGGTTTTACTCAAGTTACGGTGATCAGCGGCCTCGGTACACTATGAAAATGGTCTTTTCCGCGAAAAACGGATAACCTGTCAAAAATGACGGGTCGGCGGATTTCGACGGATTCGGATATAAGACGGTCTACTAAAACGTCTGCAACGGTTTTCACCTCTCTGTAAAGTTTGGATTACTTCCACCAACTCCAAAACCGTTTTCCTACGGGCTTCTGGTCATTAGCGGATACGATACATCATAAAAACGGTCCCTGCTCGGGCGCCAGATTTGTAACGCTCTTACGTCGTTACTTAATGGGTTGGCGCCTTAACTACAGGTGACGGGTTGCCTCGGGCGCCAGTTTATTAAAGTGGTATGCTCCACTCGCTCCGGGCAGCGTCAGTGAAGTTTTATAATACTCCAGGCGTCACTTATGGTGGTGACAAGAGTATTGCGGCCGGTCGGGCAGATTTTACTTGCCTCCCCGGGTTCGTAACCTGGGTATTAGCTGCTTAACGTTCCTACCTATTTGCGGAGGTTTAGTGGTAATTGGAGTTGGAGAGAAGAGAAACCAAAAGTTGCGTATTTACAGAGAATCTTTATTACACAAATATCGGAGAAGTTAATCAACTAAACTAAATGTCTTCTAATTCGGGTAGGCGGGGCAAAAGCACTAGTACTAACTACTATAATACCGGTTTAAACGGTCTCTCCAACGGTAAACTACTACGGTGAGTAAAACAAAGCTATGCAAGCGTAAGCAACAAAAAATGGGCGGGGGTGCGATGGACGGTTAGCGGAAGCCGGGTGGTGCGATGGACGGTTAGCGGAAGCCGGGTGGTGCGATGGACGGTTAGCGGAAGTGTGCAGAACTACTACAGATTTCAAGCGACCCTCTAGGTTGATCAAAGCTCTACTTTCGGGGGATACGACTCTCGGTTTCCGCGGTATCGAAATCTCGGAGTCGCGGCGGCCACTACTAGGATGTGAGAACTCAACTTTCTAGTAGCGGACACGGTTCTCCTCGATCGGATGACTGAAGTCCCAAGCACGGCCGCTACTAGGATGTAAGAACTCAACTTTCTAGTAGCGGACACGGTTTCCCTTTACTTCTCCTGATCGGATTGTACGGCGAGAACCATATACCGTAAGGAATATCACTCACCTCGGTAAACGGTACGGTTGATCTAGCGGTATCGGTTTTTTGAAAAAGAACGGTTTGTGAGCACAAGGAAGTCTCTTAGGCTGAATCCACATGCATCCGTGATCACGGACGTACGTGTGCGTTTCTCGGATATCCGAAAATATGATCATCCACATGTGTCAATCCGTTCACGCATTCGTTTATGGTACCAAACGTTAAAACAACCTCAAAATATTCTAATATTTCTGTTATTACCGTATGACTGATTCACCGATATTCTTAAATTATGAGTGTTTGTCGTGTTAGTGTTAATAATAGGACTTTAATCATTTCCTGTTAAAACATACAATTAGTGAATGCTCCTCCCTCTACACAAAGCAATTTAGAGATAAGAAATAAAAATAGCCTACCTAATGTTTCTGAAAAACAATAGGCTCATCACACAAAACCCACAAAAAAGATCAATGTGGATAAGACAAATTTTTATGGAAGAATCTTTTCTAGACTCGACATTTTTTAACCTAGGTAAAAAATTCTTTCCAAAAGTAGTCGGCGAATCACCAGAGAAACGTAAACAAAATAATAACCTAACCTCAATCACGCTTGAAAAGTTAAAATTAACAAACTTCAATCCGTTTTGACCTTGAAACGTGCGTGATTTTGATCCCTAAAATTTCATTAGTTGATATTGATCACGTGGTATGCAACGGATACGTATCACGGATGAATGTGGATCCAGCCTTAGATTTAATTCTCACCTGCGTATGCGGGTAAGGTGCTGAGTCCACGGATAGACTGACGACTCTGAGAATCGTTCTGCTCTACGGTATGGCTTGTTGGGGATACGGTGCGAAGAAGTAAGTGTCGCCGACTGTCGGTGCAGGTTAGAGAAATTTTATTACATTGTACCGATGTTATTATACGGACGGAGAAACACAGTGTTCGAACGCTTTATTTAATATCATACGGAAGATTGTACTTTTGCCCGGTCTTTGAAAATGTAACTTCGTTACCAACACTAGAAATCAATGAATCATATTCGCATATTTTTGTATTGAAAATATAAGTATTATATATTAACAGCCAAAAATCAGAGTGCTGTAACGTCTTCCAGATTAAAAAAAAACTATCTTCAGTTCAAAAGGTCGTGGCACAAAAAAAACTTTTTGAGAATACGTCTAAAAATAGAAGGAATCGATTTACGTCAAGGAGATTTCTCTAAGATGAAAATTGCAAAAACTATAGGGCATATAAAAGTAGGGTGACGTATAAAACCTTACCAAAGCTGTAAAAATGAAGATGATTAAATTTTGCTAATTGATATTTGTTTCTGCATATTTACACTACCTGTATACCAAATTTCAAGTATCAGCGATGCTTCAAACCGATTTGGCAAAGCCTTGAGTTTTCCATGCAGTAGATTTATAGAACCTCATAGAACAAAAAGTTTTGCTTACCTGATTTTCAGCTTTAGCGTCATTATTGTGTATAAATTGAACTATAATTTTCGAAAGTTTAATAAAATTTGGTTTATAATTGTGATTTTCACAGCAAATTCAAAAAATTGACGTTTTTTTACCGTTTTTTCTATCTCACGGCTTTGTTATTGAAAATTTCAAAATCGGACCACCAGTATTTTGTACCTATTTTTATTACAAATGAATCATATATGATGCATTTTTTCGTACATAGTCATCCTGCTGACTTGTTTGAGGAAATACGCTAAAAACGCTAATTTTTCAATTAATTTGTTAATAACTTTTTTCCTGATAAATTTTTTTGTCAGCATTTGAAGGTGTTATTGTACTTGCCATTATTTGTTTTACAAATAACTATTGTCAAATTTCCGATGGCTGTCATAGGGTTCTAATGGATTTTAAGATATTTTTTCTGAAAGAATAGGAAAATGCTTGGCATCGTTGTTAATTAGGTTTTGTTCCCAAAACTCCAGCTTTTTGATAAATGCTTTTATATCAGAAATCATATTCGCTAGTTCTTTGTCTCTCCCCTGGAGCTGCAAATTAAGTTCCTTTAATTTTTCTGTAATGTTCACGAGAAAACCAAAATCTCTAAGCCAGATTGAATTTTCTAGCTCCGGATTCGGTTCATCGCGTTGTTTGAAAAATTGAACTATGCCAGATAGGACATCATTAAAACGTTTCAGCACCCGTCCTCTACTTAACCATCGGACTTCAGAGTGAAGGAGTAGGTCTCCGTATTGACAGTCAACTTCATCGGCCATTTGGGTAGTGTCAACGACATCTGTTGATTCATCCAGTTGAAGTGAAAAATAAACACAGTTATCTAAGTCAGTTCTTAACTGTAAAAAAATATCATTGCTCATTACTTCTACACGTCTTATCACTGTAGTAGCAGAAAGTTGCATACATTTTATAGCGGAAACTATCCCGTCTTTATTTCTAAAGTATGCATACCACGAATCAGCAGCTTCTAAAAACGCCTGTTTTATCATTTCCCCGTCTTCATAAGGTTTCTTTTTTTGTGCAATTACCTGGGACACACAGTACGATGCTCCAGTTGCAGCCTTATTTTTATCGACTGTTCTGAAAAATATTGATTGTTGTCCAATTAACTGCTTTTTTGAACGTTTCAGTTTCTCCTTTCTGGCAGAATGTAGTGGGAATGATTTTTCAAAATTAGAATGTACAGTTTCATGATGTCTCTCAATATTTCATTTTTTAGCAACGGAGACCGAAGTATTACATAACAAACAGACATTTTTTCCTTTAACTTCTGTAAAAAAGTATTGTTCTTCCCATTCCGAATGAAAGTGGTATGTCTTTACGTTCTTACAACTATTTGCCATAATATTATTTTTTGTTGTTCTCTACTAACCCAACCGCTGGACATTGGTTACGCGTTCAGTTTTGAACTAAGCGCAATGTCGCCGCGTGGTGCGTATGTATACCGTTAAAAGCAATCCTGATCGTTCTCGAACACTAACGCGCTGGTCCGGCTGGTCGGTTCTAATCGATTCTAGCTTGATGGCGTCAGCGGCAGATTGCTCACCGCAACGTTGCCGCTGTTTATGTTTAATATTATGACAATTAGATTCTACTTTTCCGCCCAACCTATCTAATATGCGAGAAAAGTATTGGATAACCCCAAAAAAAGTTGGAATTTTGAAAACATTTTTTGAGATTTTTTTACGTTTTCCATCAACAACAACACAAAAAAACGGTTTTTAGAAAAAAATCCTCTGTGTATGTCGTCGTCGTCGTCGTTGTTGTCGGCCACTTTTTCTTACATGTCTTGTTAGCACGATACAGCCTCCGGAGTGCATTAAATCACTAATTTTATGATAGAATAATGTTAAGGACATGTCACAGATGAACCCTATTGATTTTCAGCTCACCAGAGCCAGTACAACGGGTCCTAGGATACTTGAAGTACGACATTTTATCATTTTCTGATAAATTTCAGTTTGTTAGCACGATACAGCCTCCGGAGTTCAACAAGTCATCAATTTTATGATTTAATATTATACAGGATATCTCACAGATGCACCCTATTGATTTTCAGCTCACCAGAGCTAATACAACAGGTGCTACAGTACTTTAAATGCGATATTGTTGTCATTTTTGGAGAAGTTTCAGTTTGTTAGCTCGATACAGCCTCCGGAGTATATACAAGTGACCAATTTTATGATTGGATAATATTCAGAGCGTCTAATTTATGAACCCTATTTATATTCAGCTCACTAAAGCCAGTACAACGGGTGCTATGGTACTTGAGGTACCAAATTTTTTTCATTTTAGGAGAAATTTCAGTTTATTAGCACGATACAGCCTCCGGAGTTCAACAAGTCGCCAATTTTATAATTGAAAATTATACGGAATATCTCACAGATAAACCCTATTGATTTTCAGCTCCCCAGAGCCAAGACAACAAGTGCTACAGTAGATACATTAAGTACGATATTTTTGTCATTTTTGGAGAATTAGTGTTTTAAATGAAACTCACGGTTTCTAGTTCCCAGCAAACACAAAAACATATTGAATACATATATATTACATATTTCTTGAAATATAAAAGTCACAGTTATATAAAACTGAAGTCACAACTAGATAATATTTATGTATTGAATACTGACAAAGGCCGGCACAGCAAGGGAACAATAATGATATAAGAAATACATATTATAAATTATATCTTGAATATTTCCAAATTACTATGTAATATATATGTAAAAATGAGATAATATCTACAGAATATTTATATATTAAATATTACATAATATAAATGCAACAAAAGTTACCTAATTCTTAATTTATAATAAATTCAGAAAAATCTATTAAAACAATATTTTTCATAGATGAAATGAAATACAAAATTTTTAGTAGTGTTGATAGCCAAAAGATTAAGGAACTATTGTTACTATATTATCCAATACCTACCTTATGAATATTTCAAACTTAAAGCAACTTAATACAATTTAATACTTATATATTGTAAATGGCATTTATCTCTCTTTGGAATTTAGTAGCTGGTACTTAGTTACTAAAAAAACAGCAAATAGGTGCATATAAGTAGATTTATTTTATTAACATAAAAAAGAGAAACTAAAAACAAAACACCTAATGAAAAAAAAATATTGCAAAACTAAGAATATTCAAAAACTAAAATAAAAAATAATAATGCAAAACAAATGAATATTCAAAAACAAAACAATAATTAACCATGGAAAATATTTTCTTAGAAGACTTTTCGAGGTCCACTTGTAAGCGAGTGGGCAATATTAAGGGATATTATCCATTGTTTGAAGGGTTACAGTTTCGCCCTTCTTTTCCCTCTGGAGTCTATTTACTTAGCCTTATCCACACCAAGGTGAATTGATCAAAATCAGTGAATGTCATATTAAAATGTGTCAGCAAAGTTTCTAAAAATGTAGGTATATATTAATAATATTATATTAGAAAATCATATAGTAACAATACCTTGAAATAACTTAATTGATTTCAAGTTCCTTATTTTGTAGTTATCTCTTTGTCCTAACCATGAGTGAGATGCCTCTATATTTTGTATTTCTGGTTCACTGACACCGTAAGATTGTACTACGTATCGTTTTTCTGTCCTATTGATAAATCACAGAAGTCTTTCGATTTTTTTCGTTTTAAACAGTTATTTTGCCTAAAACCCATAATTTATATTAATCGAAGTATTCCAATATAAATAACTTTCAACAGATAAGTGTTAATTAATCAATTTCAATATATTTTGTCTTGACTTACTACCTGTGGTCAGAGGATTAAAGATGTGTATTTTATTTGATATTATTACAAAATTTTCATGAGCCCTAAGTGCATACCTGGGCGACGGTATTTGTTTCGGAATAACGACTCTCTACATAGGAAATTATTGTTGAATCATGTCTAAGTTGTAAGTTAAAACGGAAATATTTTCTTGAAAGGTACTTTAGTAAGATAGGTATAATGTGATTTGTAATTGTTCACTTCATTGTATATTTTAATATAGTTAACCTTTTTAATACGTTTGTTAAATAATCTTTTGTAAACTACAGTTGAATGAATGGCTCCATTGGCGATGCCCCTTGCCTGTTGATAATAATGATAATAATAATAATAATAATAATAATAATAATACAACATGAAAAATGAATACATCAGTAAGACAGACTCGTACAAATGGCTCAAAAAAGGTGAACTGTATCCTGAAACAGAAGGCTTCACATTAGCGATCCAGGATCAGGTTATTGCTACAAGAAATTACAAAAAATACATAATGAAAGACCCTAACACCACAGACGACAAATGCAGAAAATGCCACCAATTTCCCGAAACAATCGACCACATTACGGCAGGATGTAAGTTGATGGCTGGATCTGAAAATACTAACAGACATAATACAGCGGCAAAGATCATACACCAGCAGCTTGCACTACAACATAAACTCATCACAGAAACACAACCAATTTACACATACACACCACAAACGATATTGGAAAACGAAGAATACAAGTTATATTGGGATATTACCATTCATACAGACAAAACAGTAATGCACAATAGACCGGATATAACATTACAAATCAAAAAAGAGAATATCACCTACATTATTGATATTGCTGTTCCATCTGACAATAATATAAATAACAAATACAGAGAAAAGAAAGATAAATACCAGCAGTTAGCAATAGAAATAGAACGTATATGGCAACAGAAACAAGTAATTGTAATACCTTTTATAATATCTGTTACAGGAATTACCCCAAAAACATTCATCACACACCTCACGCAGTTAAATCTTCCACATTACACCCACATCCAGATACAAAAAGCAGTCATCCTACATACATGAAATATCACCAGATCATTTCTAAACCAAAGATAGAGTTAAAGTAGACTTGAGTGCAAACTCCGTCTGCTATTTATAAGAAACCACAATTGTGAGAAATAGAGACGAATAATAATAACAATAATAATAAAAATAATAATAATAATAATAATAATAATAATAATAATAATGATAACACTTACATGATGTGTTCTCCATTCCTCTACAAACAAAACTAAAAACAAACACACAGACGAAACTGAAGAAAAACCTTTTAGAACGTTATTATACTTGCAGGTATGTGGGTAGATCGACTCGTGACAATTTAAAGGTTATAATATTGAAGAGCTTTCTTCTTTTTGTTTAGAAAAACAAACAAAGATGAACCCTATTGATATTCTGCTCACTAAAGCCAGTACAATGGGTGCTATGGTACTTGAAGTACCAAATTTTTGTGATTTTATGAGAATTTTCAGTTTGTTAGCACGATACAGCCTCCAGAGAGTATTCGATTGATCAATTTTATGATTGAATATTGTTCAAGGTGTCTCACAGATGTACGCTATTGATTCTCAGTTGACTAGTGTGAGTGCAGCGGGTTCTATAAATCTAGATATACTACATTTTTGGAGAAATTTCAGTTTGTTAGCACGATACATTCCCCGAAGTGTATACAAGTAACAATTTTATGATAGAATATGGTTCAGGGCCACAGATGCGGAAAAGTTAGTTTTAGTTTTTAAAACCGTTTATTTTTGTGGAATTTTCGGAAGATTATCTGATTTTTGCAGTTTTTATTTTTTAAATTGAAATCGTTGTGAGAGCTACCAGAATTGCCTCCGCGAGCTACCGGTAGCTCGTGATCGACAGGTTGACGACCACTGGTTTAGACAGATCCGGATTCAGGGACTACACCAGTGTGCTATTTCGTAACAGTGTTATCTCGACTAATAAGGGAGAAAAGTGCCTTATAAGTAAAAATCACTTATTTTTCCAATTTAAATCTAATCTTAAAATAATTTCTGTTTATACACTTGTATGTATTGAACAAATACCTATGAAATTTCAATGAATTGAAACCAAAATACAAATTCCCCAGGGACTTTTAGTACAGTTTAGCTTTTTTGAGAGAACGCAAGCAGTGCATTGACTCTTGATTTAAGTGATTTGAAAATCAAATTTGTGCAGTTAACAATAAATCCAGAGTGATTTACTCTTATATATTTAAATTAACCTGATCCTACTACAAGATTAAACAATGCAAAGTATGTGTTAGACCTATAAGAATCAGCAAAACTTACAAAAAAATTAAGTTAGTCAACGTAATATTATTTCACATATATTATCTCAAATTTATATCATTTTATCGCTGACACTTTTAATTGGCAAATTACTCACAAAAACTATCAATTTTTGCGGTGATTTCGGGATAAACTCGAATAATAATATTTCGAGTAATGTACAAATATACATATTACTTATTATACTGTTAGATATTTAACGTATCTTCCTTATTATTTCTAATTAGAATATAATTTTTTACATTTTTACGGTAACTCTTCCAAATCTTACGACTAACGGAATATATTAGAGCATCACTCTAACTTAAATCCGTTCAAAATGAACAGTTTAAATACAAAACAGTGAATGCATGAATATAAATGTGCTCAACAGAAGTCACAACAATAAGTAAGAAACCGACCAGAAAATCAAGTGGATGCTCCTTGACGGCGTAGCAAGTGTCACGCGATAAGAAACGCGGGTATTTCCTCGCTCCTTATTTCCTGATCTTTCCTTCAGGCGGTTGTGACAGTGATGAAGGGCCTTATTATGCATATTAACGGCATACGATTCTCCATTGCTCACTGTTTTGGTCAAATATCTTTTCATCTTTTAGGAGGTTGTCGGATGGAAGATTATTGAAATAAACAATCGTATTTTTATATTATAGCAGTGGAAGAAGGCGTCCTAAGAATAAGAATACTATTCACAAGCCTAACACATCGTTTGTGGTCAAAAGTTGTTCTTGTTTGAAACAAATATCTCTAAGAAAAGTAGCTACTTCCACTGCGTGTGAATGCGTCACATTATATAACAGAAATGTGAATATTTCAAAGGGAATAGATTTGTATCATCGTAGTGGCCTAACCCGTCACCCGAATACAAATATAACTAATATCTTATTTGATCTTTACCACACATACACCTAGAATTACCAAAATTTTAAAAGAAGTAACTAACCTAACATAAAAATTGCAATTGAAAATGTTATGTCAATTAATGTGTATTGAAAGAAATTGATCCTTATGCTGGTCGTTCAAATGTTATATATAGATTAACATGCTCTACATGTAAATCTGTATATGTAGGTCAAACTTCCCAAAAAATTAGTAAGCGTTTAGCTTTACATTGGAGCGATTCACGATTATACGCAGAACGTTCAGCCTTAACTGAACATGTTTTCTCCTCAAAACATTTAATGAGTTATAAAAACTTCTGTGTGAAAAAGACAACTACTAATAGTATATTAAAGTATAAGTGGATAAAGAGGTCTTTCAAAAACGTGCGATTTTTCGAGCACGACGGCGCAGCCGGAGTGCTCGAAATAGAGCAAGTGTTTGAAAGACCAGTTATCCACGAAACTTTACGCTATTTTTAGGCTTATATCAGAATGAAATAGGGCTATTGTACAGAGTAGCATGACGCGACTTCGGAAAAATTTCAATGCAGTTTTTCGTTTTGGTGTTCCTAGATGCCAAAATCATCCTCCGTTTCAAAGGTTATATATATATATATATATAAATATATATAACAACAACAAAGAGAATCGTGGGTAATTCACGCAAAGTAAAGGGCTACTGAAATAGAGTGGTAACCGTGGACATGCATGTTTCTGGCTCATTTTGCCTCATCAGCACGGCATAACCAAATAATGATGTGAAATTTGGGAGCAAAGATGTTAATCGAAACATGGGAAAACACAAAATAACGGAAGGTTCATGGCGGGGGGGCTATATGCGCCTCCGTGTCGATGTTGGTTGATGTCCTGAAAACTCGGGATCTTCCAATTGAAGACACAAATGAGCGTTTGGTTTCCCTGCTGAAATCCGTTATTTTGTGTTTTCCCATGTTTCGATTAACATCTTTGCTCCCAAATTTCACATCATTATTTGGTTATGCCGTGCTGATGAGGCAAAATGAGCCAGAAACATGCATGTCCACGGTTACCACTCTATTTCAGTAGCCCTTTACTTTGCGTGAATTACCCACGATTCTCTTTGTTGTTGTTGTTAACATATCACGCGATATTCCTACATCTTCTTTGTTAAATATATATATATATATATATATATATATATATATATATATATATATATAACGGAATTTGTAAGCATGATAGAGGGCGTATTTTTCGACGGATCGAAACCAATATCGCTACAAAAATCGTTTAGTCCAAAATCTTGGACGAGTTTGTTAATGAGCCAAATCGGCCCAGTAAAAACAAAATGGCCGCCTGTCAAAATTGAAAAAAAAATCATATTTCCTTTGTTTTTCATTTGACGCAAAAAAGTTACTAAGATTTTTTATAGACCTTAACACGTTCTACAACTTTTGTATTCAACATTTTTCTCTAAATAGTACATTAAAATATTTATTCAAGAAAATTCACAAATTTACCAGAAATTTTTATTTTTTTGTTTTTGATTTGATGCCAGAATGTTACTTTGGTTTTCTGTACATCTCAAAACATTCTATGACTTTTGTATCTAATTTTCGATTTTGGGTTTTATGCAAACATGTTACTGAAATAAGCCTGTCCAATTGGTCCTGTGCCATTGGGATTTTTTTATTGGTGCACTTTGAAATCATAAAATATTATTATTATATCATTACTACAAAAAAATGGAAGTCCGTTCTCGATGCCCGGCCAAGTTTAATTTCATAAAAGTCCGCCCCCGATGCCCAGCCAAGTTTCGTGAAAGTCCATCCGAAATAGTATTTATTTTTATTTGACGTTACCAGATACTGCTGTCAGATCAATAATCAAAAAGTTTTTTTATTTATATTTAAAAGAATACAATGTATATATGAATATATAAATAAATTTTGCAGAAAAAACCAAATAAGACATTGGTTCACAATGAAAATATACAATTTAAAAACTAATAAAAAAGTTGTCATTGATACTTACGTTTCTCGAGTTGTTGTTGTTACCATAGGGACTTTAAAAAACGCGCGTGTTTGAAAGTTCGACTCAAACTAGCTGAGGCGTGCATTAAAAAGGTAATATGAGGCATCAATAAAAAAATAGTATATTAAAGTATAAGTGGATAAAGAGGTCTCTCAAACACGCGCAATCTTTCGAGCACGACGGCGCAGCCGGAGTGCTCGAAATAAAGCAAGTGTTTGAAAGACCAGTTATCCACGAATACTTTATGCTATTTTTTTTTATTGGTGCACTTTGAAATCATGAAATATTATTATCATTACATTACTACAAAGAAATGGAAGTCCGTCCTCGATGCCCAGCCAAGTTTCGTGAAAGTCCATCCTAAATAGTATTTATTTTTATTGGACGTTGCTGTCAGATCAATAATCAAAAAGTTTCATTATTTATATTTGAAAGGATACAATGTATATATGAATATATAAATAGATTTTGCAGAAAAAACCAAATAAGACATTGGTTCACAATGAAAATGTACAATTTAAAAACTAATAAAAAAGTTGTCATTGATACTTACGTTTCTCGAGTGGTTGTTGTTACCATAGGGACTTTAAAAAACGCGCGTGTTTGAAAGTTTGATTTAAACACGCTGAGGCGTGATATAAAAAGGTAATATGAGGCATCAATAAAAAAAATAATAAAAGTTTAATAAACATTTTATAATATAGTAACTTCAATATCACTTACTAATAGTCTAAATATAAAAAAATGTTTTCCATGTATACAATAAATTGTTATAAAATGTGAAGTGATACTTTCGATTTAACAAACCATACCGAAATGGTAGAAACCAACTACACTTAAAATTATTGACCTTTACCCTGACGTCATTAATATCTGATAACATAACCGACATAATTATTAATTGGCATCTCTTTCTATTAATAGTGAAGAACCGAACAAAATAATTTGACATTAGTCGGTTATGTTATTAGATATTAATTACGTCAGGGTAAAGGTCAATAATTTTATGTAAGTGTTTTTAAATGAAACTCAAGGTCTCTAGTTAATTCCACAATATAATACAAATTATTGAAAATTCTAAAAAATTGACAATTGTTTCGATAAATCAATATCATCGTCAGAATGACAGAAGTTACATTTCATTTTATGCCTACCTGATGTTTAGTAGTTATATTTGGCTAGACCAAGAAGTAACCTAACTTGTGATTGGCTTAATATATGTTTATAATTATCTCATTCCTTTTCAGCGAAAAATGTTTGGAAGATGAGAATATTATGAAGAATACTGCATCCCTAACAGTGACTAGAGAAGAAATCAGTACAAGTTTCAGTGAAGATACAGAAGCGGGAATAATTACAATCTTACAACTAGAAACTGAAAAGTCATTACAATAATTAAAATTAACCCAAAAGGATATCCTCACATTAGAAAATAATAATAAATTCACACCAGAAACTGAAACTGAATTGTTGGAAGATTCTGAAAACATACAGATTAATATGGAAGAAGTTTCAGAAATTATATCAGCAGAGGAAGAAGAAATGAATAATGAGGAATTAGTGAATGATCTGAATGAGGGTATGAAGTTTAAGAAAAAAGGAATTGTCACAAAGAAGAGGAAGGAAGCCGCATCACGGAGATTGAAAGGAAAGTCGTATGTTGCCTATAAAAGGGACAAGGAAAAAGAAATAACACATGATTGCACAAGGAAAGGAAGAAAAATGAAAGAGAGGTGTAAGCATGTGACTCAGAAAGAAAAGTTGTGTAAAACTTCATTCAGGTGCCATCTTATTTCTGAAAATAAAAGACAAAGTATTTTTAAATATTACTGGAAACTATCGTCATGGAATGAAAAGAAAATTTATGTCAAAGGGCTTGTTGAAACAAGACAAGTAAAACGAAGAAGGAAATCTGTACAGGAAAGAGAAGGTAAGGCGGCATTGAAGAAAAGTGTGGGTCACTATTATTTCCTAAAAACATCAAGTGGAGAGCGTATCAAAGTTTGTAGAGTACTATTTTTGAATACTCTCAGTCTAGGGGAAGTAACTTTAAAACGTTGGACTAGGCCAGATGAACATATCAACACATCTACATCAGATGATAGTGCAGTAATTACCCCAAAAAGAAAACTGGAAGAAATTCCTAATCTATCAGCTACGAAAAG
Organism: Galeruca laticollis; assembly: GCA_963921935.1. Taxonomy (NCBI): domain Eukaryota; kingdom Metazoa; phylum Arthropoda; class Insecta; order Coleoptera; family Chrysomelidae; genus Galeruca; species Galeruca laticollis. Next base: position 37,280,770 of record OY998179.1, on the reverse strand, counting down.
AGCACCATTGGTTCGACTAGTCAATAGAAAAGAAAGAGAAGATTCTGTCAAACTATGGCTTGATGAAATACCAAGACTTCCATCTCATTATTGCAGGGCAACTTCAAAAATGAGTTATGTGGATAATACTTTCATAACCAAGCAAAACATGTTCAAAATATACAAGGAAAAATGTATAGAAAAAAATAAGAATCCTGTGAATCTGAAATTATTCAAATCTGTTCTAAAATCAGAGAAAATTTCAATTCATAAACCTCGCAAAGACCAATGCGACACATGCGTTGGATTCAAAGTTGGAACTGTTTCCCAAAATGAGTATGAGAAACATCGAGATAAGGAGAAGGCAGGTAGAGCAGCAAAACAAAAAATGAAAAATTTGGCCATGGAGCATCCTGACACATTAGTAGTTACTTTGGATCTGCAGAGTGTCTTGACATGTCCAAAAGTATTAGCATCTCATTGCTATTATAAAATTAAATTACACAATTTTACGATATATGCACTGAATGATAAAAATGTCTCTTCATATGTTTGGCATGAAGCTAGTGGTCGCGTGACATGTAATGAATTCACATCTTGTTTAATATATTATCTCAGTCACATCCCACCTAATTTCAAATCAGTTATTCTGATATCAGACGGATGCAACTATCAAAATAGAAACAAAACATTAGCCAGTGCCCTTAGTGATTTTGCAAAAGAGTAAGATATACCTATTCAACAACTTTACTTAGAGAAGGGTCATACGGCGACCGTCATTCGTAAGTTCCATTCACTGGCCCTCAATAATCGAAAAAGTAGAGTTTCAAACTTTCATAATTTTTTTGGTTTTCTTTATAGTTACCTCAGTAGAATTTTATTCCATAGAAAGAACCGAGAACTAGCGACATTTTCACAATAACCGCCGTCTTCGAATAAGTCTCTATGTCGAAGGTGATTTTCTGTGATGACAATGCATGCAATCAGTACAGGAGGTAAATAGTTTTATTCTGGGTAATATTTTCGTCTTCGTTCGGTATTCAATGAAATCAATGTTTCTGAATCCGTTAAAAAATAATTCTATCGAGGAACAACGCAGAAAAATTGAAATATCACAATTATATTAATGGATACTTATTTTTGTCTTTAGCCGAAAAAAGCTGCAAAAGTATTACTCGTAAACTCGAATCCTGTAAACATTCGAAGAACACTCTCTCTCTTATTAAAAAAACTCAAGGAGACACTTGGGTGATGTTTAGAGAAAACGTCATCCCCCTCCTCACTTACTCATCTCTCACTTATAAAAAACAAAGAAGACACTTGGGTGATGTATTAAGAAAAACATCATCTCCCTCCTCACTCAAATCTCTCTCCCACTCATTTAAAAATCACAAAGGTGACAATAGGGTTATGTTTAAAGAAAACGTCATCCCCCTCCTCACTTAACTTTCTCTCTCACTCTCTCTCACTCTCTTTCTCAAAGAATAAACCGATACTCTAGCATATATCTAGAGTACTCACTCGTTTGCTTCACTGGTCTTGATATTAAACCCCTTACACCACTCTGATATCAATATTAGAATCCATATACATTTTCATCTCTTATTCACTTCCTTATACACTTACTCACTTTCATTTTACACTTATGTATCAGAGCCCTATACACTCTCAATTTCCATTCTTCCCGCGCCCCCAATATGTACGAATTCAAGACAAGCTTGAATTCTTCCTATAAATCATACATTAATTACATTTATATTTTCCCCTGTATAATAATCATTTCACATTTCTATACCTACACTCATAATACCTGCCTAGAATTCGTTCATAATATCTATTTAACATTCCAAAATCCACAAACATCAATTTTAACCATATCTTCACATACAAAAAATTATCTTAAAAAATTTCCTTATCTACAAAAACAATCTTTTCATGACAAAAAACGAACCTAACCTACGCATAATTCAACCGTCGCTTATGACGGTTACAGTTTACAATCATACAATTCTTTGGCCAATTTCCCACGTGATTTCATCTGCTTACACCCACTCTGAGCGTCACATAAATACGGCTTCAACCCAACAATCCCACACTTACTCATCCTACCGAAAGGTAAATTTGTAATATTGCTAATTTGTACACAAACAACCTGTTGTTCTGTGAATTATAGTTTACATTCTCCAGCACCGTAAAGAGTTTTTTTTATATCACCCTTTCATCTTCAGCCGGCGAATTGACCGGTATAATTAAAAATAAGCATTAGATACAATCAAATAATGTAATAATTTTAAACCTCATAACTAGTAACCAGTGCTACTTTCTTAATTGTCCCGCAAACGAACAAAATTTATATTAAAATCTGAATAAAAAAAGGTAAAAGTGCAAACGCATTTAATTTATCCGACCATATAAGCTCAACGTAGAAATAGCAGCTGTTGTCACATCAAAGTGGCTGGTCCTTCGAGATATACTCTTACCGCATTTTGCACTCTTACTAAATGCAAAGTCAGACATTGCGAAACAACCTTAAATTGGAAGCATGTCCTCATTTTATGAAATTGGATTTGAAAGTACTATATTTTGGTTTCTAGTTTAGTTTACTCGAATGCTTCTGTAATTAGCGACAGAACGGCGTTCGTATTATAGGACAAAACCCTCGATACTTTTTCTGTTGAAATTATATGAAATAATTGGTGATTAAACAACTCGAAGTATTCTCAAATTGATAATTACATGTTCGACACTTAATAAATTCCACAACTTAATTTTACCTCCTTGTAATTTTCCTAACCAATACGTATAACATCACTTCCAAACATTTAGAACTTGAAATATTATAGCACATATTTCAATATACGCCTTAAAAGCCTGAATATATAGATTAACATTCACTTGACGTGAAAGCGGTGAGAAAATTAATTATAAGAATTATTGTAGGCTTCCATTCAAATAGGTTGATTATTTTCTCTGATGTGTTTCGCTATTTTGTAGAAAAGGCTGCGGCTTTCCGGCGATTAACGGAATATTGCTCAGCTCTTCTGAATTTATTATATTATGATGTGTGTGGGAGGTTCATTAGGAGCAACACAAGAATATAACTTGAGAAATTACTCTGGAAATAAGTTTCTGGTAATAAAGTTTTTATTGTTGCGCCTTTTGAAATATAGAGTATCTGCAACAGTTAACCTGAGAGGCCACAATAAACCAGGACATTTGACAGTGAGATTATACAGGGTGATTCATTACTAATTGGAAATAATTCAATAGTAGAATCCTGACTTCAAATTATGAAGATTGATCCCAAAACACCTAAATAAAATTTAGCTGCTTACTGAGTTCCAGGGTGTTTTGTTTAAAAATTTAAAAAATATTTGTGCCCAGTACTTTAAAACTGTTCAACCTATTCAATTGATATTTGGCAGAAAGTGTAGACACTGTACAGCCTACAAAATTAAAATAAACAAACGTTTCTGGCTACCACCAGAGGCGTACGACAGGGGCAAGTGACAGGTTAATCGTTCCCAAATAACTACGCCACTGGCGGAATAGGAATTTTAGCACCATTTTTTGATTCTCCAATACTTTTTACGTAAATAAGGTACTCCTTTCTCATAACGATAAAGTCAATATTTCTCGAGATATTTCAAGTTAAACACGAAGCTGCCCAATTTTTATGTGTAATAACTATGTCGATGTTTTGGACCAGTGAATTGCATTAAATACGCAAATGAAACTTTAATCCGTGTCAACAATCAAGAACACAACTATTAAATGAACGGATGAATTGAAAACACATTGTGGTTCTGAAAATTAGAATCTAAATAAAAGTAGGTTCCTGCAATTTTATTAACATATCGGAAATATCAGAAACGAAAAGTACCTAAAAACCTTTTGCAACGAATGTTCTATGTGACCCCCGTTTACTTCAATAAGCTTATTCATTCTCTGGCTAAATGATCTCCTTACCTTGAAAAATATGTTAGGCTGATTGGCAATAAAATTAGCCGAATTTACAATTTGCTGCCATAGTTTCTGACGAGTGTTTATTTCTTGTGAATATACTAATGATTTCATATGGCCCCAAAAATAAAAATCCTGGGGGATAACCTTCGGGTGTTCTAGGCGGCCACGGAAATTCGCTACCTCTGCCAATCCAACGATGAGGAAATTGGTTATCGAGATAATTCCTCACTATCATCTGATAATGAGGTGGTGCTCCATCCTGCATGAACCACATGTATCTTCTTCGAATAAGTGGCAATTCCTCAAGATGATCGAATAGAGTTGTTTCCAAAAATTGTAAATATTAGTTACCATTCAAATTTGCTGGTAACTCATATGGACCAAACAAACTATCTCCACACATTTATCTTGAATTCGTGCTGAAAATGTGATTTTCGGAATACATGGGGATTTGCAATATCCCAATTGTGGCTGTTCAACCAGTTAAAAATTCCTCTGCGAGTGAATGTGGCCTCGTCAGTAAAAAGAATTTTGTGAACAAAATTTCGATCTTCATTTTTTTGATTTATCATCCACTGTGCAAAGTTCATCCTTGAAGGATAATCTCTAAGCAATAAGTTTTGTACTGGTGTAAAATGGTGAGGTCGTAAATTTTCCTTTTTCAAAATTCGCAAAACTGAAGATTGACTTACTCCAGCCATTGCTGCTAAACGCCGAGTACTTAGTTTCGGATTATTAGCAACTCGTACTAAAATATCGTCCTCCTGATTCACGGTTATTATTTTCGGTCGTCCCATACCACTATTACGCTCAAATTGCTGAAAGTTTGCCGATTGGATTGAACTCTGTTTGGATACATTTTTTGATATCTGCGAGCAGCAGTAACACAGAAATAATTTTCTTGTACATAAATACAAAGCATGTCTCGCATTTCAAGATTAGTAAAATTGTTGTGTCGAGGCATTTTCACTCAACCGACTTTAAATTTCACAACAATCGCCATTTCAAGTGATATAAGCAACAACTAATAGCTATGACAGCACCCCACTAGAAAAATTATTTTCTAAAACGATAAATAGACAACATCCTGTATACGACGGTTTATTAAAAAAGTTTATAGTATTTCAAATGACATAACAAATGTGTTAACCACGGTCAATTTTTCTGAGGAGTAAAATAATTTTCAAATTTTTTGGTGCAAAGTTATTTTTATTTTTTTGTTAACACCGAAAATTACTCAAAATTGTACAGTTTAGTAACAAGAACTTAATATTCAATAATATCAAATCACAAAACATCGTAATAAAATAGGTATTTCGGAACAAACTCATTGATTTTCTGGAGATTTTCTTGTCCAAAATAAGTGTTTTAAGTTGGCTTTGAAACCAAACGTATGTTTGACATTAAGTACGTGACATATTTGCTGAATATTCAATACGTAGTTATTGTTATTGCTTATTTTGTTAACGTTTGATAATAAGTACTATTTAAATAATATCAAGATGCTTACAAAAGAAGAAAAAGTTGAGATTATATTGTTGTGTGGGGAAAATACTCCAAGCAGACAAGTTACAAACATTTTTAATGCCAGGCATCCAAATCGCAATGTAAATCACACTACAATTACCCGTATTTTTAATAAATTTAAAGAAACAGGCAGTATTACCAACAATTTCAAAAAACCTCACTCAGCTGCAAAAGTATCTAGAGAAGTGGAAGAGGAAGTGTGTTTAAGTGTTATCGAAAATGGTAAGACATCAATTAAACAAATATCAACATTACCTAATGTACCTATTACTACCGTACAAAAAATTTTAAGAAGAAATAAATTCAAAGCTTTCAAACCGAAATTTATAAATACCCTAAAAGAATGGGATTTTATTCCAAGATTTGAGTTTTCCGCATGGCATCAGGGAGAATACGAAGAAAACGCACGGTTCCCAATAAATATTTTATGGACTGATTAAGCAACATTTACAACTAATGGAACTGTAAGTTCACAGAACTGTAGATGGTGGGCTTTAGAAAACCCTCATTTCACTATAGAGTGCATGGACCAATACTCATTCAAGGTAAATGTCTTAAGTGGACTGTTAATGCCAACCGATATTTGCAATTTTTACAACAAGATTCATTACCAATTTTAAATCAAATGCCGCGTAGACAAAGGGAAATAATTTGGTATCAGCTAGATGGAGCTAGTGTTCACTGTAGTGTTGAAATAAGACAATTTTTAAATGAATCATTCAATGGAAAATGGATAGGACGTTACTCAGAGTATCCAATGCCAGCGTGCTCACCAGATTTAACCCCAATGGATTTCTTCTTATGGGATTTATTGAAGAACGAAGTTTACAAACATCGTCCATTCAGGGATAGAGAACAATCAAAAAATGTAATTACTAATTGTGTCAGGGCCATTCAACCGGAGCAAATTACGAATGCAGTCAAGGATTGTGTAAGAAGAAACGAACTGTACATGTTGCGGGTTGGACATCATACTGAGATGTAAACTACTTCTTTCGGAAACATGCTTTTGTTTTTAAAGCGAATATAAGAATTATTTTGGACAAGAAAATCTCCAGAAAATCAATGAGTTTGTTCCGAAATACCTATTTTATTTAGATGTTTTGTGATTTGATATTATTGAATATTAAGTTCTTGTTACTAAACTGTATAATTTTGAGTAATTTTTGGTGTTAACAAAAAATAAAAATACCTTGGCACCAAAAAATTTGAAAATTATTTTACTCTTCAGAAAAATTGACCGTGGTTAACACATTTGTTATGTCATTTGAAATACTACTTTTTTAATAAACCGTCGTATACAGGATGTTGTCTATTTATCGTTTTAGCAAATAATTTTTTTCGTAGTCCCCATTTAAAAAAAAATGGGTAAAAAAATAAAACTTCACTAATATGGCCATGACTTCAAAACTAGATGTATTTTTTGATGCTGAACTACTTCTCTGAATAACATATCCCGAGATTTTTTAAAATAAGAGTACTCTACTCTTGCCTTAAAATCAAATATTTGAAGGCTCCTCGTACATTACTTGTGTTTTACTGTAGTTTGTTGGTGTATGTTTGGTTTTAGGGGATGCACAAACTTTTATCAAGAATAACTTTTCGTCGAAACACCCTTAATAAATAAGTTTCCAATATGGTGCATACTTTGGGGATGACATTGTATATATACATATATATATATATATATATATATATATATATATATATATATATATATATATATATATTATATATATATATATATATATATATATATATTATTGTAGTTTATTTTATGTGAATTTAATTTGCCCTACGTTGGACCGACATATTATTGTGATTTGTATTGGGAGAGAGAATATTAAAATTATTGTTTAGTTTAGTTTAGTTGATATTTAGTTTTTGTTTGCCCGGTATATTGTAAAATTTAGAATTAATTTGTAAGATAATTATACTTTTTTTCATGAGAAACTCCATAATCTCAGAGTAGGGTTCAAATGTAGAATAACAAAACAATCTTAATTCCTAATATGAGCGCCAAAGTTTAAATAAAGTCCCTATATTTCAATAAAGGAATTTAGTTAATCAAAAATATACTTGCTTTATTATTTCCAAATAAACTCTAAAGACGGTCCTGTCTGTTTAATGTTGAACCTCTCCACGATTCACAGATGTCAGTTCAAAGCTACTAACTGTTGAAACTAGATGGAGCAATCACCATAAAGAAATGAAAAAATCTCAAGAATATAATTTTAAAATGTTTTTCAAATGGAAAAACGTTATTTATTGTTGTAGAAACAAATACATCATTCTTTTACAAGACATAAATTTGTGAAAACCTACTATCTAGTATGATCACTCATTCAAATAAAATCATACACTCTGTTGAAATATTATTTCTATACATGATTTGAGATAGGCAACATTTCATACAAATTTTATAACACGAAATCCATTATATCAAAGTCTATGACAGAAAATATCGAATAATAAAGCTTATGAGCGTCTGTGCAATATCAAAGTTCAATTCTTTGTACAAAATCGGTAAGTTTACTCTACCTTCTTTATATATAATTAAAATAGTTTTAAATACCTCTGTTCACTGTATTGTTTAATTAATTCACATCAATGATTGGTTTTTATTTTGTTTTAGGTTACCTCTTGGAAGACACCATACAATTTGTCCAGCTTGCATAATATCAAGAATCAATGCTATATTTCGTCCACATCAAAACATTTTAGACAAATCCCATAATCCAAAGCTTTCTGAAAAGTATTGTGGAGACAACGTTTCCACAATATAACATTTTACTTAATTACGTCGATAAATTCTATGGTTTGTATTCAATTATAATTAACAATTTTCTTCTAATAATGTGTATATCAACTTGATTAATTATATTACTGATTAGCTTCGAAGTATAATGTATTCCTTTCTCTCATTTTCATACCAAATTGTTGTTTCTCCGAAAGTTTTAATAATTTTTCTTAAAAATTTTGCTTCTAAATATCTTTCTGCTACCAAAAAGAAAAGTACCTAGTGAATAGCCTACATTATCAACAAACTGTTCCCATTCAATTTTTTTATTATTAGCAATCTGCTTGTCGCTGATGAGAATATTTTAAACGTATTCCACCAATCAGAATTGGTTATCATAATTCTTATTGAAAATCTTCATTTCAAATAGTAGATTGTCCATCCATCATTTTAGAACATTCTGTTTTGAGTTTCTTAAATGATTATAACCCATATATTACTCCTTTAAATTGTATTTCAATAAATTTTTAAAATGACAGTTCTTATTTTCTAAAATATTTATTCGGTATGACAAATCGTTTAACAAGTGTCATGTTCCATAAAATTAATGTTTTCATTTGACTTCCTACCTTGACATATTTTAAATAGTTACATAATCTTATCGAAAACTTCTTTCAATCTCTAATATTTACTTCTTTAAAACAAATCATAATATTATTTTACTTTGACAATGAGAACAATGGATTATTATTTTTATTTATATGGAACAAACGTTCTAAAATTTTCTCTCTTAAATATGGAAATTTTGTTATTTCATTTCACCTATATTCTTATAAAGATTATTTAAAATCTTCTCCATAGTTATACATTTAGATTCTTGTATACTTTCTCTATTAAATAATGAATAGTACAGATTGTCTCCTTTTAAATAATTTAAAAAAAAATTCAAATTCCAAAATTTTTAATTACTATTATTCCATAATTCAGTATACAGAGTGTTGCAGGTTTCACTCTATGTTAACATCCCCTAAATTTTGCGTTTATCAAATTTTAATATTAGGAAAATTTCATGGACGCAAATTTTACTTCAAATATTCATAAAAGTCCTTTTTTTTAACTTCTCCATTAATTATTGTATTTGTATAAATCTTTTATATTTAAAACACCTCTTATTTCATCACTTTCTATATATCTTAGAACATAGCTATTTACTCCATTCTCATTTTCTATAACATATGGTCCCTCGAAAGGTAGTTTCAATTTTGCACATACATGTTTACTTTTGTCTGATATATTACTAATAATACGTTTCTTCTTACTTCAGGTCGCTGTTACAAGGATGATTCTGGAATCCTGTGTTGCAGTATCCTCTTCAAATAGTTTTTAATCTATTTACAATACCATAATTAAATATGTATACAAATTCTTATTTTATTTTTAGGTAAACGTTTCATTTACAAGTTTCATCCAAAGGAGTTAGTTTAAAAAATCATGTTATAAAACCATTTTTGAAGATTCTTTAATGTTCGTTATGCGTCTTATTACTTCTACATTTATCGGAGCCTCGTATTGTGGTACAGTGTATTGATTGATATTTCTTGCATCTAGGCATAATCTTAATTCACCATTTGCCTTCTTTACGACCACAATAGGATTCACATATCTTGTGTTACATCTCTCTATAATACCGTCCTTTAACATATTTTGTATCTCTGAATCATTCTCTTTCCTATATTTATAAGGTATGGGATAAGTTCTTATTCTAAAATTTCCTATTCCTCTAACTTCTATCTTATGTACATAATTATTTGCCATTCTCATCTCGTTTTTAATCAATCCTTCATACTTCATTATCAAATTCTTCACTTTCTCTTCATATTCCTTATTTCCACACACTAATTCCAATTCCTCCATAATTACATTCCTCTCTATATTTCATAACTGCCTATTATCCTCTTCGATTTCCAATTCTTCCATATTTCCACTCCTTTTTATATTCCATAACATCCTATTATCCTCTCCAATTGCCAATACTTCCATATTTCCATTCCTTTCTATATTCCATAACTTCTTATTATCCTCTTCAATATCCAATTCTTCCATATTTTCTTCCTCAAATTCAATCTTATTACAGTTTAATTCTATTTCCATCTTTTCAAAATCAATTCTTGCTTTATACTTCGTCAATTCATCTATTCCTATAACTATGTCTGTTTCTAAATTATCCACTAGCAATAATTGCATCTCAACTTCTTTCCCATCCTTTAATTCAATGCTTTGTATTATAGATCTGCTAACTTCACACAATTTCAATATTTTGACTTGTTTCCCATTTAATTCTCCTTTAATTTTTATTAATCCCGTTATTTCTTTTAATTCCAAATCTTCCCCAAATTTGATGTATTCCCTTGGATGTTCATATGTACAGATGATATTTCTTACATTTGGTATGTGCTCGATCCAAAATTTTGGTCGGGCTCTTGTTCAGTGATAATTTCTGGTTCTACCGATATCACTCTCTCTTCTCTTCTTTGGATATTGTTTACTCTTCTCTGTCCTCCATTTCCATTTCCTCTTTCTTCCTTCCTATAGTCTTTTCTTTGTTCTCTATTTTTTTCTCTTTGTCGGTTTTCATATTGTCCATTTCTGTTATTTTGTTCTCTATAATTGTTATTATTGTTATTATTATACCTCAAATTTCTGTTATAATTATTTTGATTGTTAAAATTTCTGTTATAATTGTTGTTATTTGCTGAATTATTGTTATAATTATTGTTTCTGTTGTTGTATCCATTGGTATAATTTCTATTGTTCATGTTATTTGTTCTATTATAATTTTGTTCATAATTATCTCTTCTACTATTTTGATTATTTATATTATTCTCATAATTATTGTTATTGTTGTTATTGTATTGATTATGTCTATCAAAATTGTTATCGTTATTATTATATTGATTATTTCTGTTAAAATTGTTACTATTATTATTTTTATTCCTGTTATAGTTATTATTATCCACTTTGTTTCTTTCTAATCTTTGCAAATAACTACTTAGTTGTTCTATGTTTTTAACTTTCTGAATAGTAATCGTTTCAGTTAACTCACATTTAAAATGTCTAGATATAAACATTATTATTTCCTCCTCTGGTATGGGTGGGTCTAGGAATTTAGCATTCATGAATACTGTCATAGCATAATCATTCATGCTTTTTCCTCTTCCTGCCTCATATTTGCCTGAGTAGAGTTTTTCTCTTACTATTGCTTGGGCACTATTTCCCCAGAAATATTTTATAAATTGCTCTTCAAAATCTTCATAATTATTAAAATCATATTCTTTACTTGTGTACCATACTAATGCATGATTATCTGAGTTTTCTCTTATCATTTCCTTTATGTCTTCTTTATTTTGCATATTTTTTATTTTATTCTTTAGAATTTTTATGAAAACCTTTGGGTGTATTTTCCTGTTATCTCCTTCAAATTTGTGTTCCCCTCTGTTTCCAATATAATTGTTTATTATCTTCGTCTCTATCACTCCATTTCTTGCTTCTTGGAAATTCCTATCTCTTCTTTGGTCATGTTTTTCCTGTAAATAAAATAACCTTTCTTCCATGTCTTCTAATTTTCTTGTCATTTCCAGTGTTTCTTTTGATTGTTCTTCCTTGAAAATTCTACTTCCAGTTTGTTCAATTTTTCCTTTCATAACTTCTATTTCCTTTTGTATTTCTCTAATCTTCTTTTCTGTTTTCACTTCCTCTAGCTTTTGCTTCTCTTTACATGCTTCTTCAACATTCTGTTGAAATTCAGTCGGGGTTTTGTTCCATTTTCCTTCTAAATTTCCCATTCTTTCTTGGGTGTCTTGAACTCCCATTTTGATATCCTTAACTTCTCTTTGAATTTCTCCTTTGAGATCCTTTTCCTTCTCCTCTATTTCCTTGATTCTGTTAATCTGTAAATTTTCTATTTCCGTGATCCTTCCAATTACCTCTCCTCTTATTGCTTGTTTAGTAAATTCTATTTTACTTTCCATGTATGTGTTTGATTCCTCCAATTTCTTCTCAACATGTTCCAATTTTTCTTCCATTAATTTTATTATTTGTTCCTTAGTTTGTTTAAATTCTTCATTGTTCTGGTCCATCTTAATATTCATTTCTTGTTTTATTTCTTCCTTATTTTGGTCCATTTTTCCATTCAAATTACTCATATCTCCCCTAATATTATTCATATTCTCATTTTGTTTATCCATTTTTTTATCTTGTTTATCCATTTTTCTATTTCTATTATTCATATCTCCTCGCATACTATTCATATTTGCAGCTGATTGTTGCATAATTTCCATTAATGGATAATTTCTACTTGTCCTTCCCCGCTCTTCCTGTCTTCTATCTTCCTGTTCTTCTGCTTCATCTCCCATCAAAACTTCTTCTGATAATGGTGCATCTTCTTCTTCCTGTCCTTGTTCTGCAATATCTTCTTCTGAATGTTCTCTCCCCTGTTCCAAGTATTGCACCTGAAAATCTCCTCTTCCATTACTCCATTCTTCTCTTTCTTCATCAGACCTACTTTAAACTCCTACCTGCTTCCCGTCTCTTAATGTCATTTTCCTTTCCATTTTATGTATTTAAAATTCTTTTAATACAGTCAAAAATTTCTCTTCCTATCCTTTTTTATTATTATTTACAAAATTTCTAATTATGCCCCACGTTGCGGTGACATGTTATTGTAGTTTATTTTATGTGAATTTAATTTGCCCTACGTTGTGCCGACATATTATTGTGATTTGTATTGGGAGAGAGTATATTAAAATTATTGTTTAGTTCAGTTTAGTTGATATTTAGTTTTTGTTTGCCCGGTATATTGTAAAATTTAAAATTAATTTGTAAGATAATTATACTTTTTTTCATGAGAAACTCCATTATCTCAGAGTAGGGTTCAAATGTAGAAAAACAAAAGAATTTTAATTTCTAATATGAGCGCCAAAGTTTACATGAAGTCCCTATATTTCAATAAAGGAATTTAGTTAATCAAAAATATACTTGCTTTATTATTTCCAAATAAACTCTAAAGACGGTCCTGTCTGTTTAATGTTGAACCTCTCCACGATTCACAGATGTCAGTTCAAAGCTACTAACTGTTGAAACTAGATGGAGCAATCACCATAAAGAAATGAAAAAATCTCAAGAATATAATTTTAAAATGTTTTTCAAATGGAAAAACGTTATTTATTGTTGTAGAAACAAATACATCATTCTTTTACAAGACATAAATTTGTGAAAACCTACTATCTAGTATGATCACTCATTCAAATAAAATCATACACTCTGTTGAAATATTATTTCTATACATGATTTGAGATAGGCAACATTTCATACAAATTTTATAACACGAAATCCATTATATCAAAGTCTATGACAGAAAATATCGAATAATAAAGCTTATGAGCGTCTGTGCAATATCAAAGTTCAATTCTTTGTACAAAATCGGTAAGTTTACTCTACCTTCTTTATGTATAATTAAAATAGTTTTAAATACCTTTGTTCACTGTATTGTTTAATTAATTCACATCAATGATTGGTTTTTATTTTGTTTTAGGTAACCTCTTGGAAGACACCATACAATTTGTCCAGCTTGCATAATATCAAGAATCAATGCTATATTTCGTCCACATCAAAACATTTTAGACAAATCCCATAATCCAAAGCTTCCTGAAAAGTATTGTGGAGACACCGTTACCACAATACAACATTTTACTTAATTACGTCGATAAATTCTGTGGTTTGTATTCAATTATAATTACCAATTTTCATCTTATAATGTGTATATCTACTTGATTAATTATATTACTGATTAGCTTTAAAGTATAATGTATTCCTTTCTCTAATTCTCATACCAAATTGTTGTTTCTCCGAAAGTTTTAATAATTTTTCTTAAAAATTTTGCTTGTTAATATTTTTCTGATACCAAAAAGAAATGTACCTAGTGAATAGTCTATATTATCAACAAACTGTTCCCATTCAATTTTTTTATTATTAGCAATCTGCTTGTCGCTGATGAGAATATTTTAAACGTATTCCACCAATCAAAATTGGTTATCAAAATTCTTATTGAAAATCTTCATTTCAAATAGTAGATTATCCATCCATTATTTTAGAACATTCTGTTTTGAGTTTCTTAAATGATTATAACCCATATATTACTCCCTTAAATTGTATTTCAATAAATTTTTAAATGACAGTTCTTATTTTCTAAAATATTTATTCGGAATGACAAATCGTTTAACAAGTGTCATGTTCCATAAAATTGATGTTTCCATTTGACTTCCTACCTTGACATATTTTAAATAGTTACCTAATCTTATCGAAAACTTCTTTCAATATCTAATATTTACTTCTTTAAAACAAATCATAATATTATTTTACTTTGACAATGAGAACAATGGATTATTATTTTTATTTATATGGAACAAACGTTCTAAAATTCTCTCTCTTAAATATGGAAATTTGGTTATTTCATTTCACCTATATTATTATAAAGCTTATTTAAAATCTTCTCCATAGTTATACATTTAGATTCTTGTATACTTTCTCTATTAAATAGTGAATAGTACAGATTGTCTCCTTTTAAATAATTTAAAAAAAAATTCAAATTCCAAAATTTTCAATTACTTACAGTGTGTAGTCTATTATTCCATAATTCAGTATACAGAGTGTTGCAGGTTTCACTCTATGTTTATATATATATATATATATATATATATATATATATATATAACCTTTGGAACGGAGGGTGATTTTGGCATCTAGGAACACCAAAGCGAAAAACTGCATTGAAATTTTTCCGAAGTCGCGTCATGCTACTCTCTACAATAGCCCTATTTCATTCTGAAGTAAGCCTAAAAGAAGAGGTGCCATCTTGATAATGTTTAATGAAATGCGCTGTTTCAATTCTTATTCCGTGGAATCTACTCATATTACTTTTTTAAATGCAACTAACGGTTTCTAAATAATTCCACAATATATTGAAAAATCGTAAAAATTCAAAAAAATTGACAATGGGGTGTTAAACATCACAAAAATATGATGTTTTCTCAATGTTAATAGTTGTGATAGACAAAATCATAATGAAGAAGCAATTATTTTTAATGTTTTTATTCTCACAAAGTTTCTGTATCGATTTTAAAATTCAACTTTTGGATGATTTAAATAGTTCGCTATTTATGCTTTGACGTACATTACCTAAAAGAGAAGTTAGCTACATAATGGTCGACATAGGACCGCAATTCTGCCGTCTTTGACTTTAAAATGGTGAAATATGTTATGTTTATGTAATATTGTTTTTATATTGAGTGACAGGAGTTGTTCAAATTTACTTTCGATTTATATTGGCATCATGGGTATTAGATCATTTTAAAATGTTTACGTTTTCGTTAACGCATTTACAGTTAGTTTTTATTTTTGGTGTTGACTGGATTCGTACAAGCAAATTCCAATAATTTACCACATTGAGACATTTTTATGGTGCATGAGTTTTTAAAAAAGGTCAATAGATTTAATATATCAGAAGTAAAGGGTTCCAAAGCATCGCGGTAAGTTTATATCTCACATTAAATTTACGCTATTAATACCTAGTGTATTGTATATTGAATGAGAAATGTCTTTAAATCAAATAAAAATGCTTATATAATATATTCTTAAGAAATAATTATATTTTAGATCGATGAGAGAATCTTATGGTGATAATGCCATTGGCTTTGTTGAAGTAACACGAGAAAATAACATTTGCACTATTCGGGGAATTGTATGTCCAGAACATAATGTTAGGAAAACCAACTACACTGTGGAGTTATCGATACAGGAAGAAGCAAGTGTTAAAGATGTTCATTGTTATACATGTCCAGCATCTGAAGGTAATAAAATATTAGATCACTACAATTAAATAGACATATATGTTGAAATTCCATTCTATTTTATTTGATTAACAGTATACAACTCATATCAAAAAAGGCTTGTATTATTTATTGTTGCAAAGGATAAAGTTCACATGGTTGACAAAATAATGAATATACATACGGTCTACAGTAAATCTAAATATTAAATATAGTATATAAATTTGTAAGATATACTTAGATCGCTCTAGCAAGGGACCTTGTTCGATTAATTTTTTTATTTTCACCTACATCCTTGGCAGTAAACAATGATAACTTGCTTTATAAAATTTTACACAAACTATGTTGTTGTTACAAAAAGTGAGTGTAAGACTATTTTATAAAAATACTTTAAAAATATCTATTCAGTCATACAATGTATGTTTTTAGGAGGCTGCGAACATGCCCTTGCTTTTTTGATGTGGGTTCACCGAAGAAGTGAATAACCATCTCCAACTGAGGTCACTAATTACTGGCAAAAACCATTGCTATCAAAAATTGGAACAACTCTAAAATTCATTGATGTTAAAAAGTTATCTTCTAGCTTCTCTCACCAAGAAATGTCAATGCTAAATGATAAGGCATTTTTTAAACTGTCTTCTTAAGTGATAATTGTAAAGATCAGCAGATATAGTTTTCCTGGTTTTCTATATCATTGCACAGTTATACTGATCTTAATTGGAAAAATGATATCCAGGATATCACCATAGTGCTAATAATATCTAAGCTACGATATTTGTTATATCACATCTTCTTCTTTTTTCTACTAACATATATCAAGTCAATCACTTCTTGGTCTATGCAAAAATAACTACTAAACATCAGGTAGGTATCAAATGAAATGTAACTTCTGTCATTCTGACGATGGTATTCAGTTATCGAAACAATTGTCAATTTTTTAGAATTTTCAACATTTCTCATTATATTGTGGAATTAGCAAGAAACATTCAGTCTCATTTAAAACACTAATACGATATTTTTGTCATTTTTGGAGAAGTTTCAGTTTGTTACCACGGTACAGCCTCCGGAGTATACACAAGTTACCAGTTTTATGATTGTATATTATTCAGAGCGTATCAAAGATGAATCGTATTGATATTCAGCTCACTATAGCCAGTACAACGGGTGCTATGGTACTTGAAGCTCAAAATTTTTGTCATTTTTGGATAATTTTCAGTTTGTCAATACGATACAGCCTCCAGAGAGTATACGATTGATCAATTTTATGATCGAATATTGTTCAAGGTGTCTCACAGATGTACCCTATTGATTTTCAGTTGACTAGAGCGAGTACAGCGGGTCCTATAAATCCAGATATAATAAATGTTTGGTTATTTTTGAAGAAATTTCTGTTTGTTAGCACGATACATCCCCCGAAGTGTATACAAGTAACAATTTTATGATAGAATATTGTTGAGGGCCACATATGCGTAAAAACTAGTTTTAATCTTTTCAACCGTTCATTTGTATTTTGACCAAGTCAATGTCTGTTGCACAGGATTAGTAGGCTTCTATATTTGTATTCCAAAACAATCTAGAGTAGATTGCACATTATTATATTTTGCTCGAAATGGAATAGACAAATGCTTTTTTATATGGCTGTCTGGAGGCCAAAATATGAATGTTTTCATATAATGTTCAAGTTTATAAATATCAGTTTTGAATATTTTTGATACTCCATTTACTGATAATGAACATTGACCTGCTAATCTTGCAAATGAATCATTCAATTTGATTTTAATCAAGCATATTATAACATGTTCTTCATTTAAATTATTTTTACAAGTAAGTTTATTGAAATGTGATACCACACTTTAAAAACAGCAATATATCTCTTCGCATATTTTTCAACAAGAGTATTCTGCAATTGTTCGTCTTTTGATCCACTTGTGTCAGTTAGGGACGCAAAAATCACTGCTTGAGGGTACAGTTTCAGCTGTTGCCTCTGCGGATGTGATATCTTCTACCCTTAAATCATTTTTTTGCATTGGTAAGTTCGTTACTTCTTTTGTAATAATCAGATCTAAAGTATCCAATTTAACAGTATTCTGAGATGTTAACCGACAACTAACAACAACACTTTTTACCTCTAGTGGACTTGTTTGTTGGTATTGATTGATCATTCTCCAGGAGGTTTGAGTACCAACATCATAATCATGAGAATCTGCTGTTAAAACAGGTTCATGTGGGACTACCAACTCATCTAACTTTAGCTGTTTGTTTGAAGAAGATACTGGCCAATTAAAAATATGGGGCACAACTAATGGTTTCAAAATAATTTTCCCTCCCATCATCGGGTGTTGAACATAATTTTCCATGTCACTTTCAAACTAAAAATCAAACATATTTAAATATATTCATACTCTACACATACATATGTGATTACTGACATCAGAATGATCTTCACAGCAATAGTAACTAGTTGTAGTATGTTTATATTTTCTCCTAGCAGCCTGAAACCACAATTTTTGTTAAACTTCTACTGCAGTCACGGTTACAAACTTTTTACAAGGCGTTGTGTTCATGCAGTATGATACAAAATAAGATTTATATGATATTTACATTATTCCAACTTAATTAATTGTGGAGAAAAGCTAACTAAACCTCAGATTAACAAATAAAATAGATGTGTTCTTTTTGACTTTTTCCTGTCCCAAACATTGAGTTACATTCTAAGCTCACTTGCGAGACACTTCCACTGCTTTACCATATTTACAAATCCTTTTTAGTTGCGGGTAAAAAGAAATTAGAAGTTTAATTGAAAATTTGTTGAAAAGTTATGCAAATAAAAAATAGTCATATTAATTTCTGCATTTTAGTCGCTGCTTTTAAAATTAATTAATAATACTCGAATTTTATTTAATAAAGGCATATTCTTATATATTTTTTAAACAAGTATTTCTTATGACCTTAGATACCTTTATAGTTATACTAAAAGTGGCAACATTGCTCAAAATTTCAGTACCTGTTAATGTGTCAATAGTAATCTATTTAGTAGTTTTGTCCTTGTTTGATTACCATATACAGAGAGATGCACATATCGCCAGAGTGTGATCGACGATAATTTTAAATACGCCGTAGTATTGTAGAATTGTAGTAAATAATATCAAACGTGGTTTGTTTATACGAGCGCCATTACGACTAGAGAGTAAACATTTAGTTCTTTCGTTTTGATGTGTTTTCAAGACTTTTTAGTGTGAAAAAAATAAACTTTTAAGTTAATTAATTTAATGTTTTTGGATTATCATGGTCCGTCGGTACCAAGTTTGTCAGACAAACAACCGAAATTAGCAATGCCATGTATCTACAATACCATCCCCACTTTTTGTAATTCCTTCATTATTTCACTACTGGCCTTTAGAATTGTTGGACGCAAAAATAAACGTGTTTATGAATGAATAGCCCTTTCTATGTTCATTATTACTCTAAGAACTAAACTTAACTAAAAAAATATTTACACAATCCTTTTATTTTTTCAAAATATTGAAACGTCAAGCTCGAGTAAACTGTAAACCATAGACAAAAAACAGTATTATTTTTCTATGCTCTAAACAAAAAACGAATACAAACTACGACTTTGACAGTTCTTCAAACTTAAAATTCGAATGGCCTTTTTCCAGCTGCTTATCAGTTCATAAAACATATAATCAGAAAGTGGCTAACCCATATTTAGGTTTGTGACGTATCTGTAGTGAAAGTTGCAAACATTTAGGAATGCCTAATTTCCAGTTTTCTCCTAAAATATTCGGTTCGAAAAATTTTTAATTCAATTTCTGCAAAGTACTACTAATATATTTCAATAAAATACTGAAAACCGGATATCGGTTTAACACCCCATTGCTTCGATATTACTATCATCGTAAGAATGATAGTAATATCGAAACAATTGTCAATTGGAGGAATATTTGGATAATATTTGTGGTTTTGTAACCACCCAAATTGGTCACTAGCTTCGCTAGTATGGACCCTATGGGCGACAGGTAAGTCCAGCTGTCCCCGGTGACAACCTTTAGGGCCTTCAGCTCACTTAGTCGGTGAGTGGGAGTGAATTATTTCGGTTATCCGGGATGTTTTAAAAATAAAATCGGCACCAGCCAGGTTTCTGCTCGGCCAAAATGTTCGTCCTATCCTAAACCTAGCAAATGGATAGGAAAGAAAACAAGAAAACAGGTACCTAAACTTACCAACGTGTTTATTAACTAACAAAGTTTTTTTTTAAAAGACTTGATACCCAAATTTCTTGTCAATTTCCAAATATTCAAAAAAAGATGAAAAATGACTGGACTATATCCAGTTGAAAAATAACTAGGCTACACAGAGCTCAGAATTATCAATAAAACATGTGAACCAAAAAAAAAATGAAATATATGAACTAATGAAAAAAAAACGCAAAATGAAATATAACTGGGCTATATAAAACACCAGTTATCAGTTATACATGTGAAATGATTAAAAAAAAATACGCAAAATGAAATATAAATGGGTTATACAAAACACCAGTTATCAATTATACATGTGCTTACACTTAGCTAGGATATAACATACGTCATCAACGCAAAAAAAAGATAATGATACTAATACAGACCTTAATTCAAGGGATAGCTTTGGTACCAAGGCGATCTACTGTAACTCAGGTTGGATGTGATACAACACGATTAGAAAATATGTTACATAAAAGAAAAATATATATATACAATTAAATCCACCCCATGTTATCCCCTCATCATCTTCTCATCCGGAAGAACGGTGATCGCCTCTTCCCCCCGGTCCAGGCGGAACCAAATGGCAAAGTACCCCAGAAAAGTACTCCTCCAGAAAAAGGTAAGTATCCAAGAGAAAAGAAGGTATCCCTCCAGGAAAACTTGAGTATTCCAAAAAAAAAGAAGGTATCCCTCCAGGAAAAGGTAATAATCCAAAAATATGGTATCCCTCCAGGAAAAAGTTAGGTATCCCTCCAGGAAAAACCCTTAAATGTACAGATAACATCGAATTACTAAAATGTTATCATCAACGATGAAACTATTAATCGACTGAACCAGCTTAAGGCTATGTGTCCAGACTATATATTATCAACACCAAACGTGTTGTTAAAATACGATTAAAATAATAGCTAAAGTGGAATTGAATATTTCCCCCAGAGTTATTCTCTAATATTCTAAAGTATTGCTTCTGCGGCATAGAAAAACTTTATTTACATATGGAACCAGAAAATGCTTCTTACCTAGTGTTCTACTAATCGAGATAAAGTTTTACTTGATAAACCTGAATGACTACTATGTGAATAAAATATATACAAAATCTAAGCGATAACTAAGAAATTAATCTTATGCATAGCACTGATTGACAAACTGAAAAATTATATTTATATGCCAAGAATTATCTAATGTGTGATCACACCTTACTTCAGTATGTAGAGATATGAAACAATGATACATTTCAACTATTCAACAAAGAATATTGCAAGTACATGTGCCGATATCCTATAAGTAATATGCTAATCATTCTATGAAACAATTTACTAAACACTACTTGACATCTATACTTATACTTTGAGAATTAAACTCATGTGACGAATATCAAATATACAATCATAAGTAGAACAGTTAGAAAAAGTAGCTATAAAAAAAATACATAGATATTTTTTTGTGGTTCAAAACGACAAAATACCCCTGAACTGTACAAAAATATATACTACTTTACAACTAATTGATATCTATTAATAGTTACAACTTTAAATGCTTTTCCTTATAAGAAAATGAGCGAAAAATGTCTAAACATACTTTGCCAAAAAAATATACATGTAAGATCTCTTTTACATACCTCTAAGTGAGGGCCTAAACTTCCTCAAAACTCCTACAGTAGTCTCATCAAATACGAGGATGGAAATAAGCTATCCAAATCCCGACTACGTTATGATTTCAGTCAAAAATCCTTTCAAAAAAAGGTCAGGCAGCGTGGTTTCCAAAACGGCCAACATCCATCAAATATTTAAAAAAATACAGTCACCACCAGCTTCCCGAATCAATTTACAATATCTTGATTGGTATCCCCAACTGGGATGGTTTCAAATACCATTAATAAATCAAGATATTATTCAAAACTTTGATGTGCCAATAACACAAGTAACTTAACTTCTCCCTACAACGCAACTCGAGTAAGTTTTCCAACCAATAGCAATCCAGCTGACAGAAATTCGTCTTAACCACAGAACATAGAACCACAATCCGCTTAAGACATCGAACAAAAAGTCGAGTAAACCCAAAAGTATTAATAATAACAGTTCGCATGTCATCTACAAGCACATCGGAGAGGAAATCTGTGAGCATAATGAGTTATTTATAACTCGTAACGTCAAACCACAAATGCTAGACAGAGATCTCGACTACTCCCAGTGCGAAAAGTCAAACGAACGCAGCTATCTACGACGTGTCTGTCATCGAACAAATTGACAATTCAGCCTAACCAGACTTCTCAACAACAACAATACAACGATTCTTATAAGTATTATAAATTATTTTAAGCAATAATAGTACCATAGTACCCCCGCATATGTTGATGCACAAAGCCAAAATAACCAGAATTATCATACAACTCAGATGTGATCAAACAGTTGACGTCGTTAAAGTCTTAAACAGAAGTTTCTGAACGATATGGAAATACTTACCGAAGCCATGACATGGTATATAAATTATCATCAAATATACAACTATCTCGAGAGACAAGTATGTATAAAATAATCAGCAAATATATGTTTTAATCTAACACTAGTAAAATGTTTTAGACAAAGTCAAGGAATCGAATACAATCGAAACCTGATAAGTTATAGCACTTATCAGCTAAAGCGGGCAGTTTTTTTCGGACTACTGAGGCTAACACCCCAATATGATGTAACAAAAGCAAAAATCAGTAGTCCCACGGTCACTTATATCTACAATAAAAGCCACAAGAGAAAGAAAATTAACCCTAAACACCCATGAAATATACAGCAACAAAACTGACAAGAAAACTAATTACCGGTCTTTTAAAAAGTTAGGCGCTCATTTTGTTTCATATGAAAACAAAACTTTACACTCTTCACACTTACCTAGCGACAAATATAAAATTGTAGTCAAGATGTGAAGACAGGGTTGGTTACAGCCCGCACCACTTCGCAAGAAGGATGATGGCAGAGTTATCCCTAAAACTCTGGGCTGACAGAAACGATTTCATATATGATATAAGCAGGGTCGAACTCTGACGGTTTCAGTTTGAAGGATATATTTCTACATATATCTCGGATTTGACCACTAACTTTTTCACTATTTTATTCAATTGTTTATTCAGAAAAAATACTGATTTAATAATGATGTCTGGTTTACTATCTTGTTAGGACCGAACCCTTATTGCACTAATATAAAAACATTACAATCTGCAACGTGTTGTACTCAGTAAGTGCGCTAGAAAACCGCTCAGGAAAATGGCTTCCGCTCATCAAACATGATGAGTTTGGCTCATAGATCAAAGTGCGTTCACAAAACATTCACCCGACGGTTGTGCCACAGTTGTGTTTTATGAACGCATCCAACGTTTGTAATTGTCGATATCTTGCAGTTACATCAGTCGTTATTGATTGAGCGTGAATTTTCAGCTAATAGTATTTTTGTTGAAATTATTTTATCGTGTTAATTAATGTCAAGCAGAAATATAACAATCTCCTGGGTATACAAAATTATGTTGCACAAGTTTTGGAAACTACTATCCCTGGATTCTCAAAACATTTGAATTGGTCCATTATTGAACTAGGATAACAATAGAAAAATTTGTTGACCACTAATAGAGAAATTCAACTTCTTAGTTGGCTGGAAGATGCAATAATTGGCAGCTTCATATCTCGTAGTGAAAGAAATCCATTTCAGGATAATTATGATCCCTCTTATCGAATATTTGTGACGACCTTCGATATATATCCTTTGTAGAAATTTATAAATATCATAATCATGAATGTTTGTTGGTGAAATACAACGTCTGTTCTTAAATTATTCATTATCTTGTAAATCCAAATTACGGTTTTAAAATATTCTTCAAATCGTTTGTAAAACTAAAATTCCTATTGTCAAGTAACGCTTATTTGAAAACAAAGTTTGGAATTTTTAGTTGGTTCTCAATAATTTCTCACTTCAATCTTTATAGCCCGGTGGACGGTGTCATTTTAACCTGACCATAATGTGTTGAATGGTAAGTTTTATTTTGGTCTAAAGCATAATGACTGACAGATGGCACACCAACGATGGAACAGAAGCACCGAAAACACGTCAAAAAATTTTGAGTTTCACTCATTCTAACCCAGCTGAAATTTATAGTGATGGTAGTTCAAATAATTATTCAAATAAAACAAAACGTCAGCCGTCTGTATGTCGGTGGAAGACCCGTCAGCTAGTCATGAAAACGTGTAAAAAAGTTTGGAGTTTTAGTCATTTCAACGCGGCTTAAATGCACTGAAATGATACTGTACACAAATATACAAATAAAAAAATCGTCAGCTGGCTTTATGTCTGTAGAAACGCCGTCAGCTGGCATAGTAAAAGGTGTAACGCGTAAACCATGTACCGGTTGGCAAATCATATTTGGCAGTTAGAAGTTTGGCAACGTTCGATGCGTTGTAGCGTATGCGGATTGCAAGAGCTCACTTCGCTGGCAGAATTCGTAAGGTTCGTTTCGACAGTGCAGTTCAGAGAAAAGTGTGATTACCGGGGTTGTACAATACTAACTTGTTTGGCGACTCAAGAAATTAGATTTGTTCATTAAAAGCTGAGTGAGCAGTGTCGTGAAATAATTATGAACGTTTCAAATTTCATGACCGAAGAGACAAACAATGGCAAGTGGACAATTCCATTAACAAAGGTAAGTTTTAAATATTGCAATAAATTTTTTAAACCAGAGTAATCATTTAACAAATTTACACTCGATAGTAAGTTTTTTAAATCGATTTTCGTACATAGAATATTTATTTGTTAAACGATTTGAAAAAGTGACATTAGGGTGGGACAAAGTATTTTATGTACTCATGTGTCAATTTTATGCACCGTTATGTCATCATGACAAACAAATCGACGCCACTTTTAGTCCATTTAGAGCAATCTAAATGAGACATTTTTTGGTTTTTGCATGTCTGCGTCTCATGCGTCAATTCTTCTATTCGTGAAAATAAGCACCACTTTATGCACTTGTTGCATAAATAACTATTGTTTCTGTCTACAGGAGTATATGAAAGGGCACATGATAATTTTGTGTAAGATACCTATTTAAATGTGAGGGAGAACGGGTCACAGTGGCCACTTTTTTGTTTCATATATTCTTTCCCTACTACTAATGCCTTCATTGATATGTAGTTTGCAGGATCATAATAAATAGAGTTTGTATACCCTATAAAAAAGTCATTTGAAAAAAACAAAGGTTACATGAAATGAATAATAATGATTTTTTGAGAACATGAAAACTGGCCACTGTACCCCACACGCGGGGAACAGTGGCCACATACATGGGGCACATTGGTCATCCATATAGAACTGATAAAAAATAGAATTAAGTAAGATCCTTGAGTATAAAGTGTATATAATCAAGGGTAAGATAGAATTATACCATATTATAGCCGCTTAGGTCAATACCAAATCTACTTATATTCAAGTTCTTATGTTAATGCTCCTAATAATATATTGGCAAAGAAGCTCAACAATGTACTCACTAGTTACGGATATGAATCTAAGTACTTAATTAGAAATGCAATAGAACCAATCAAAAAATTAAAAGCATTCAAATTACAAGATAACGCTAAGCTTATTTCATTTGACGTTACTAATATGTTCACTAAAATTCCTCCTGAAGAATGTCTAATACTTGTAAGAAAATTACTAGAAGATAAAAATATTAATCCAGGAATAATATCAGATATATGTATCAGTCAGAATTATTTCAATTTTGACAATAACATATATATTCAAAATGAAGGTTGACCAATGGGAAGCCCTATATATCACCTATTTTGGCAAACACTTTTATGTTTGCAGGATCATAATAAATAGAGATTTTATACCCTATAAAAAATTCATTTGAAAAAAACAAAGGATACATGAAATGAATAATAATGATTTTTTGAGAACATGAAAACTGGCAACTGTACCCCACACGCGGGGAACAGTGGCCACATACATGGGGCACATTGGTCACCCAAATAGAACTGATAAAAAATTGATATAAGTAAGATCCTTGAGTATAAAGTGTATATAATCAAGGGTAAGATAGAATTATACCATATTATAGCCGCTTAGGTCAATACCAAATCTACTTATATTCAAGTTCTTATGTTAATGCTCCTAATAATATATTGGCAAAGAAGCTCATCAATGTACTCACTAGTTACGGATATGAATCTAAGTACTTAATTAGAAATGCAATAGAACTAATCAAAACATTAAAAGCATTCAAATTACAAGATAACGCTAAGCTTATTTCATTTGACGTTACTAATATGTTCACTAAAATTCCTCCTGAAGAATGTCTAATACTTGTAAGAAAATTACTAGAAGATAAAATATTAATCCAGGAATAATATCAGATATATGTATCAGTCAGAATTACTTCACTTTTGACAATAACATATATATTCAAAATGAAGGTTTACCAATGGGAAGCCCTATATATCACCTATTTTGGCAAACACTTTTATGTTTGCAGGATCATAATAAATAGAGTTTCTATACCCTATAAAAAATTCATTTGAAAAAAACAAAGGATACATGAAATGAATAATAATGATTTTTTGAGAACATGAAAACTGGCCACTGTACCCCACACGCGGAGAACAGTGGCCACATACATGGGGCACATTGGTCACCCAAATAGAACTGATAAAAATAGATATAAGGAAGATGCTTGAGTATAAAGTGTATATAATCAAGGGTAAGATAGAATTATACCATATTGTAGCCGCTTAGATCAATACCAAATATATAAGTGGTTTGTAGTATTTGTGTATTTCACAATCTTTAACATTAAGGAATATAAACTTATCCCCAACTTTCCGTAAAAAATTATTCGAATATTCATTCAAGTCCGTACTGATATTATTGACTTGACCAATAAAATAATTTATGTTTTTTTTGTTGTAAATTTAACTAAAACAAATTATTCAACAACAATTGCACTAACAGATATACAGCTCCCCCAATCCATAAACAACACACCTATCACTTCAGACATCATTAATGTTCCTCTGTTTACTACAGATCATCCAAATGTACAGGTTCCACCTACACAAAAAAGACCCTTGCCAATTTCCACAGAATCTGTTTCTCCCAGTACTATCAACACAGCCCCCACTTTGGATATTCCATCCATAGATATTCCAAAACCGAAAGCTCCAGACAATAATCTCCGACATGTATAATAAATTTCCTGACTCATTCACACTGCCCTTAGACTACTTTATAGCTTTTCTCGAAAACTCATATGGATCTAAGGATCCACTATCAGAAGCTCAACAATTCACCAAAGACATTGAATCGTTACTTGCTGACATGCATACTATATATTCTGCCCTTACCGATAGATCCCTCAAAAATCGAGTTACAAGAATCACAAAAAAACAAGCAGGCTCTTGATATAGACAATACCGATAATGAAAGTCTGACATCACAGACATCAGTGGGCGATGACTGTATGTCTGACAGTTCTCTCATCTTACAAACTTCATACTAAACATTTAATCTCATACAATGGAACTGCGACGGGTTCTATCTCCGTCTTGAACGTATACAACACTTAGTTTCCGATACCCAAGCTGATATTGTCTGTCTCCAGGAAACGAACTTTAAGGAAAGTCACAAACGGGAATTAAAAAACTTTGTCGGCTACCACTATCTTAGATTCAACTTTCTTAGAGCTAGCGGTTGAAGTTCGGTATTTGTTTCTTGTGATTTTTATTCCGTAGATGTACCATTAGTTACTCCATTAGAAGCTGTCGCTGTCACCGTTTGGGCCCCTTAAAAAATTACAATCTGTAGTATTTACATCCCTCCAAATTACAACCTCAGTGAATCCGATCTTGCTGATCTAGAAAGGCAATTGAAACCTCCATACATCCTAGTTGGTGATTTTAATGCACACAATGCCATTTGGGGATCAAAACTCACTTTTGGAAGGGGGAAAATAGTTCAAAATTTCCTAAATCACAATAATGTTTGTTTGCTGAACTCAGGTGCAGAAACGCACTTAAATATTGCTACAAGAAATCTATCTTCTATTGATCTTAGTCTTTGTGACCCTCAAACTACACCGTCACTTTCCTGGAAAACGCTTGACAGTCTTTATGAAAGCAATCATTTTCCAATCTTCATCTCTGATAAATCAAAAATCACATTAAACTGTAAAACCAGATGGAAAATTTCTAATGCTGACTGGAATGCATTTAAAGAATTCACTGAATATCAAATATCTCAGCTACAGATTCCTAAAAATATCGAGGAATCGGTTACAGCATTCAGCAACTGTATAATCCAAAGAGCAGAAATATACGTTGGGAAATCTTTAATACCAGCATTCCGAAAACTCGTTCCTTGGTGGAATGAGTCTTGCGCAACTGCTGTCCGGGAATGTAAAACTGCAATAAATAAATACAGGAATACTAGAAATGCAGATAATTATATAAATTTACAAAAACTTAAAGCCAAAGCAAGATGGGTAGTAAAGCAGAGTAAAAAAGCTTCTTGGAATAACTATGTTTCATCCCTTACCACAGACACACCCCCGGGACAAGTCTGGACAAAAATACGACAAATGAAAGGCAATAAAACTCAGACTAAAATCTCTGCGGTAATAATTGATGATAACATTGTCACTGATAACCAACAAATTGCAAATTTAATAGCTACTCATTTTGAAGAGAAATACAAGAAAATAATAATCAAAACCACAATCAACTGAACGAGTCCCCACTCCCTATTATTCCCTCCGTAATATCTGACCTTGACTCTTTGAACCATCCATTCTCATTCGAAGAACTAACTTACGCTCTTTCTTCTTGTAAAAATTCCACTGCTGGTACTGATAATATACCATTTATCTTTCTAAAATATTTATCACCGATCTTCTCAACAAAATTACTGGAATTATATAACACCATCTGGACTAAACAGCTATTCCCAACACAATGGCGAGAATCAATTTCAATTCCAGTGATAAAACCATATAAACCACCAACAGATTTACACTCATATCGTCCCATTTCCTTAACATGCACAATGTATAAGTTGATGGAAAAGATGATTAATAAAAGGATAATTTGGTACTTGGAAAAATACAAAATAATAAATCCAGCACAATCGGGATTCAGACCGCACCGTAGTACTATGGACAATCTCGCCTATCTACAGACATATATTGCCGATGCTTTCCTTAGAAAACATGATGTAGTAGCTGCCGCATTTGATATTCAAAGTGCCTTTGATACCGTATCAAAGTCAGCAATACTTAATAAACTCAAGAAATCCAACTTCCAAGGCAACATATTGGCCTTGGTACAAAATTTCCTAACCGATAGATCATTCCAGATATCTTTTGATGGACAGGTTTCTTCGAAACACTTACAATATAATGGCGTACCTTAAGAATCAGTTTTAAGTCCAACGCTCTTTATAATAGTCATAAATGATATATGCTCATCAACTAGACCCCCTATTAAGTTCTCTATATACGCAAACGATCGAATCATCTTTTGTAGTGGTAAAAATAACCAAACTACAGGTTACATAATTCAGACAGCAGTAAATCAACTAAGTCAGTGGTTCCTTTCAACTGGCTGTCACTTCTCAGCCGCCAAATCGAAAATTATTAAATTCAGTAAAACATCGAGACCTAACATACTTCCACAAATACTATTAAATGACAAATATCTGCAGGTGTGTAACTCAATAGAAATTTTGGGGCTTACTTTTGATAGTAGATTAAATTGGAAAGAGCATATCAAAGATATAAAAAAGAACTGTGTTGTACGAACAAACATTATAAAAACATTAGCTCACCATAAATGGGGAGCTGATGAAAAAATATGTTACAGGTGTACAAATCTCTTGTTCGTTCCAAACTAGATAATGGTAGCTTTACTTACATGTCAGCAAGCAAATCCGATTTAAAAACTCCTAATTCTGTTCACAATACAGCTGTAAGAATTTGTCTAGGAGCTTTCAGATATAGTCCTGCTGAAAGTATCTACTGTGAATCCAAGGAACCGCCCTTATAGTTACGCCTGGAATTACTTCTCATGTCATACTGTGCAAAAGTTTCAGCACACCCTGAGAATCCAGTATACCCTCTAATATATCGTCCATCAAACAATAGGAATTTTGGCACTAAATTTCAACCACTTCCACAAATCCTGTCAACACTCACAACTGATATCAACATATCTGATACAGTTTCCATTCCTATCTCATCATGTCCTTCTGGGTTAGAGCAACAACCAAAGTTTAACACATCTTTAAACTTATTTCCTAAGCATGAAACTCACAGTGGTCTATTGAAACATCTCTTTTTCAATATTATAAACTCCACTCATTGCAATAAAATATTGTTTACTGATGCATCTAAGTCTGAGAACGGCGTAGGTTGCGCTGTTACCAACTCCCATCAAATAATTAAACAGCGTCGTCTACCATCTTTCGCTAGTGTCTACACAGGGTATTATATGCAATCCTTCAAGTTCTAAATTCTCTATCACCTGACGACAAACAATCAGCTATATGCACAGAGTCTCTTGCATCAGTAAACTCCATTAGACAAATATATTCCGTTCACCCTTTTGTCCAAGATATTCATGATTGTATTGGTCGTCTTGCGAGCTCTGGTGTTACGGTTACATTCATCTGGGTACCATCTCATGTTGGAATACCCGCGAATGAACTTGCGGACCAAACTGCTGAAGAAGCTTCGACAGCTAACCTCCAGACCGATTCAATGCAAACTCACAACGACCTGATTACTAGGATAAGACGTTCCATACGTGACCGCTGGGATACACGAAATTCAGCGTTTCATCGACTTCAAAGACCTTCCTTCTATGTCTGGAAGAGATACAGTGGTTGTACGCAGGCTACGTATTGGGCACACTCGACTGACTCATGGATATCTAATGTCCGGCTCCGACTCACCCGAATGTCAGCACTGAAAAATCCCACTTACAGACGAGCTGTCTGAAATATTCAGATAAACGCCGTAACCACCAGCTACGAACTTCACTTCAAGAAATTTCAAATATTCCGTACCAGTTACCTGGCCTAATCAATTTTTTAAAGGCCATTAATTTATATTATGAAATCTAAATTGTTTATGAAATCTAAACAGCTTGTTAATGTTCAGTTTTTGTAGTTATAATTATTGTTCCATGTAATCTAAACAGTTCGTCAATGTTATTGTTCAGTTTTTGTAATTGTACCATGTTTGTAAACTAAATAGTTTGTTAACGCTTATTTAGTTAATAACTGTACCATGTGTCAATGATCTCAGTTGTCGAGACCACAGATAACCCACAGATAGATGAGACACTGATTGTGGCGCCATCTAAAGAGCCTATCGACTAAACAATTGAGTGATTTTGAGAAGATTTCTGTAATTTTAGGTTTTGGCGGTATATTCAAATTTACTGTATTTTAATTATTTTATTTCAAAATAATAATTTATAGTCCATCATTTTGTAACGCGAAAAATTCGCCGAGCTGTCGTAAACTTAATATTGGCTAACCTGTCG
Source organism: Galeruca laticollis (assembly GCA_963921935.1). NCBI lineage: Eukaryota > Metazoa > Arthropoda > Insecta > Coleoptera > Chrysomelidae > Galeruca > Galeruca laticollis. The sequence continues at coordinate 37,248,861 of OY998179.1, read as the reverse complement.
ACTGAGAGAAGTCACAGCGCTATCGGTACGAAGTTAAAAATTCAGTCCTCCATTTGTCGTCAAAGTGTAAACACACCATTTCAACAAAAGATATTCGCATGTGCTCTGGCAGCCATTAGTGCTTATTGGAAAATCCGACAATTCCGACATAGGGGAGGAGAAATACAGCTGGAACCAACAATTGGCAGCTCCGACCCGATAGGTTCCTGGTCCCAAAACGGTCGATGACTGTGGGTTCCATAAAAATTTAGTGGAATTGTGTTTTGAGGTAAATTTCCGTAGACGGCGTTTGCTGGAAGGATTCATTAACAAGGTAAATGGTTGAAAAATACTTTCTCGGAATTAACAGTTTTGTAAGCAATTTAACGTAGAAATTCTGCTTCGGTTCATAATTTATTGGAGTATGTAATCTGGGTTTCGCGGGATAGTTTCGTTATATTTCATAAATTCTTATTAATTCATATTCTTCATGGCTTTATATTTTGTTGAAATAAGAATATATCACAGGGGTTGTATAAACATTCAGGGATGTGTCCAACGACGTAGTTTTTATATTATGGGTTTTTATTGGTATCGTAGTTTTTTTTTGCTAAGCGGAAAAAAACCAGTCATATAGTTTTTATTCTTAGAGTAGGTGGCTCTTATACAGTTAAAAGTCATGAGGTGTAATTATTTGCGAATTTCGGGTATTGTTATTATAGTCAGTATGATGGAATATTACGGGGGTACGTCGAAAATTTGACCGGGATAAAATGTAAACCCTATGTAGAGGCTAATTCGTTTCTCTATTTTAGGGGGGTTTTTGTATATGGACATTAAAACAAAAAATCACTGATTGGAATTTAATGGGTCAGTGAGACCAGTTCCAGGAGGACTGGATTAATCTGGTTAAGTTTCAGTTCCTGTTCTGGTGCCGGAAAAGAATAAGTTAACAGTTTTCCTTTTCTTATTTCTTCAAACTCAGTAGTAAACTCACATCTATGCTTCACATATTACCGTTTTTTTTATATTAAGTTTTATTTCTTTTTTTCTTGCGGCAATTACTATAATCTCGCTTACACTTGTATTTTGTATTTAAAAATTTCGAAATCTTGCTCATAGATTAAGATACGCTGGAACACTAGGGTACGTACCTAGTATTGCGATATTTAGTGGTTTTTACCTATTTCTAATGGTTTTATGTATATAATTTGCGCCGTATATAATTTTGAGTTGTATTTTCTCCAGCAACGCTAAACTCGTTGTTATTTAAATTTTTGGCTTATGCAATTATTTATATCTATATTGATACTGGTATAAATTGCGGAAGTGTGAACCCTTGTAACTATATATTGTTGATTTTGATATATATATATATATATATATATATATATATATATATATATATAATAAGCAACGAATAGATTAGTGGGTATTGCACGCAAATAGAAGAAGGGGCTACTGAAAAGAGTGGTAACCGCAGACATGCATGTTTCTAGCTCATTAGCCGTCATCGGTACGGTACAACCAAGAAAAGATGTGAAACATGAGAGCGAAGGTGTTTAATGAAACATGAGAAAATATAACAGAATTCAGCAGGATAGTCAAACACAACATTTGTGTCAGTAATATTAGAAGATCTCGAATATTCGAGACACTAATCTATTCGTTGCTTATTGTTCATATGTCACGCACTATTCGTACATCTTGTTATATATATATATATATATATATATATATATATATATATATATATATATTATCGTTGTATTTTTGGAATATTGTACATGAACAATTTGGTCGATTCTCTAGAATTTTTGAATTGAGATATCGGTGTAGTTTGGGGCCCTCAGCTCTTCTGCACCCTGAGATTACAGCCTTCAGCTGAGCTCAGACGTTACTTGTAATATTCCTTTTTGGTAGTGATATTGTATTAAATATTTTGAAAAGAGACCTTCGGTCCACCAAGACTAATTAAAATTTCAATCAGGGTGTATTTATTGACTTTTATTCACTTATGATAATTTACATATCAGTTTAACCTTTGGAGTGTGTAGTGAGTGTTGTTAACCCACTGAGGAGTTGTGGGCTAACTTAGGAAGTCTTGGGTGCTTGCCAAAACTTCTCTGGCGCCCTTTTGTATACTCAATAATTTTTTGAAGAATCCACCCCTTCTTCGACTCGAAGCTAGTCGACTGGCGAGCACGGGTTGTACCACGTGAGACAACCCACATACCTATAACGAGCACTGAGAGGGTTTGTAGGTTTTTCTCGTTATATGTTTTTGGTGCCCATAACGTGGGGCCGTTAGTAATTTTTTTTTTGTGTCAGCAATATATATCCCGTAATTTAAACTTAAACTTTTAAAATTAAATTTTTTTTTAGCATCTTAGATTAAACTACAACTTTAAAAATCCATATTTTATTTGTTGCCATTTGATTAAACTTGAACTTTTGATAAGTTAGATTTGCAGATATATTTCCAGTTTGTTTTTTTTTTGCTTTTTTTTAGCTATTGGCTGCACCAGATTTAAGTGAGTTTTGTAGCAAATCTGGGGCTTGCTTCAATTTTGAGGGTAATTGTTTTATTGGGGCGTACCTGGAAATAATTTCCCTTAATATGTTTTGATTGTGCCAGATTTAAGTGTTTTTAGTAAATCTGGGGTTGTGTTCAATTCGAAGGGAATTGTTTTACTGGACGTAATTTGTAAACAACATACCTTATTCTGTGAGACTATAATAGATATCAAACTGAAAATTTTATGGTAGAAATCAGACAAGAGTTTATTGGTTCGTGGGAAACATTTATTTTCTTTTCATACTGATTGATTATTGGAATTTTGAAAAATTCAATATTGTAGATTTTATCTTTTTTTTCAAACTTTGATAAATTTTCAACTTTTTCTTAGAAACCAACAGTCATTGTAGATTTAACTTCAGTTATTGTGTCATTTGTAATTTATTACACCGGATTTAATTGGGTTTTCATAGTAAATATGGGGATTGCTTAACTTTGAAGGTAATTGTTTCAATTGTGGGCGTAACCTGGAAATAATTTCTCTTAATTAGTTATTTATAGTGCCAGATTTGAGTGTTTGTAGTAAATCTGGGGTTTGAGGTCTTGAAGGGAATTGTTTTATGGGGCGTAAGTGGTAAACAATTCACCGAATTTTGTTAAGCAGTGTTAAATATTAAATTGAAGTTTCAATACAGGAAACGGACAGATTGTTCATTGTTTGATGCGTTTTGTTTTTTTTCTTCTTTTTCAGGTAGCAAGTGAATAAGAAGATTCCTGATATTGATATTATTGTTTCAATAAAAATTGTAATTTTGAAAATTTTATTTGATTATCTATTGTATAATATTTGTAATTTATAGATATTGTAAACTTAAAAGGTGAGTTACATATTGGATCACACTGTGTATATATTTTAGTATCAGAACAGTAACTGAATTCGTAAATACTTTGCTTTATGGTAAGTTTATTTGACTTTCGACGATTGTAGGCTGCATTGTGGGTTCGAACCTTAGCGGATCGGTGTTTTGGAAGTGGTGCCTTGGGCTTGTGGACTCCTGTAATTTGGAATCGCTTTTGAGGAAGGAACGTTGCTTTGGTTCGAGAAGTACACTTCGTGAAAACTCTGTGGGTTGGAGATATTGTTTGGACAAATAGGGACTTTTGGACATTCGGTATCTGGATTTGGGTTTTAAATTCCTTATTAGGTTTCAGTTGGAGGGAGGCCATTTGAGGTACAGGTGTGTCGGTGAAGAATTATTGTTCCGCTGGGTTGGAAATTGGTTTGTTGCTTGGATCGCTTGTCAAATTGAACTTAAAAAGAAAAAGAAATGTCTCGTAGGTTTGTGGTTAATCGGTTGGTTCAGGATGAGCTTGTGTATGAGTTGACAATACGTGGTATTGCAAGTGGCACGGTGTCTGAGATGCGGCGTAGTTTAACTTTAGCGTTGCAGGTAGAGAAGGAAGATGATAGTATAGATCCGCCAGAGTATCCGTATACAGCTGCCGAAGACTTGAGTGCAGTTGAGAATAAGTTAGATCAGATTGAGCCCGGTGTAGAAGAGTTCAACGAAACTCGTGTGAGTGGTAGTTTCCAGAAATTACAGAGTCAGTTGGTGCATGTCATAGGTCGGTTGGAACGTGCGACTAATTTCGAAGCAGGTGATGCTGGTGTTCGACAGAGGGCAAAAGTAGATGAACTAATGGCTAAAGCTCTCTCCTTATACGAATCATTGGGAAGTAAGGCTTCTAGACATGAGCGTTCTCGTCAATCTCAACCCCCCCAATTGGAAATCCTCTCTGAACCTGGGCCGTCCTTTGCAAATTTGTCAACTATCCGTAGATCGACTCTCAATGAAGTCAGACAACTTCCTAATCCTGGTAATGCGTCGAGGAACTTGTCTAGTATCAAGACGATCTTGCCTAGCAAGTGGGGTTTGGTGTTTTCTGGAGATCCCAAAGGTATTTCACTATCGAGCTTTCTGGAAAAAGTGGAAGAGTATCGAGTTTCGCGTAATGTGGATAAGGAAATTTTGTTAGCTAGTGGTATCCATTTATTTTCTGGTAGGGCTTATCAGTTTTATTTAGCTTATAGAGAAGAGGTAAACTCTTGGGATGAATTCGTGGATCTATTACGGGAAGAGTATCTATCGGTAGATTACAATGAAAAACTGTTCGAGGAAATCAAAAGGAGGACTCAAGGTCCGGACGAAAGCATGGGAATCTACTTGGCTGTGATATCTGGTTATTTTAAAAGGCTGTCTTGCCCTATTTCGGAGGAGACGCAACTCAAAATCTTGTTGAGGAATATCGCGCCGTATTATCAAAATATTTGGGTCTAGTAGAGGTTAATAGTGTGCGGGAATTGTTGACTTTGGGTCGTAGACTGGAGGCCAGAAAATCGGCTATTGAGAATTATAGTGTACCTTCGAGGAGATCGAATTGTTTGGAGCCAGACCTCGCTTATGTAACCTCGCAAGTGGAACCAGTAGCTGAGATCAGAGTGTCACATAACTCCATCTCGTCTTCCGCCCCTAGAGAGACAGTGTGTTTTCGTTGTAAACAGCCTGGACATCGGGCTGTAGGGTGTCTGCAGGCGACCAGTGTAAAATATTGTTTTAAATGTAAAAAGGAGGGATACACAGTTAGAACTTGTCCTGTTTGCTCTCCCAAGTCCAACCAGGGAAACGAACCAAGACGTGCTTGAATGATCGGGTAGAGTGCGTCAGTGAAAACCCCCCGGTCGATGATTTCCGTGTCGCCATAGATTACGTACTGGATCACGCTGCGAATGATGAACGTCCTTATCTTAAGATAGATATCCTAGGGAAAACTTTATTAGGACTTTTGGATTCGGGCGCTTCAAGAACTGTTTTAGGAGGTAAGGGATATGAGTTAATTTCTTGTTTAGGGTTGACTTTGGATAAAAGTAGGACGACTAATTGTACAGTGGCAAATGGTAATGTGTTACAGAGTATTGGAACCGTAGTGTTACCCGTGGTCTTGAGGGGTCGTATGCGGTTGATTGAGGCTTTGGTTGTCCCTGAATTAACTCACATTTTGATCCTTGGTGTAGATTTTTGGAATTTGATGGGCGTTGTCCCAGATCTTCGTCACGACGAGTAGCATTTTTCAGCAGATCCTGTGTTGATAAATAGTGTGAAACATGTGTCGTCTAGAACGGTACTCACTCCTTTGGAACAGCAGAGACTTCAAGCGGTGATTGATAGGAATATGGAAATTATGGGAAAAGGTCTAGGGTGTACCGATAGAGTAGAACATGTGATAGTAACTTCTAGTCCCCCCATCAAGCAGCGATATTATAGGGTCAACCCTATTGTACAGAGGCATATTGATGCTGAATTGGATGAGATGCTGCAGTTAGGTGTTGTAGAACCAAGTAATAGTCCGTGGGCTTCTCCAATTTTACTGGTCAAGAAGAAGGATGATTCCTACCGATTCTGCGTGGATTACAGGAAGTTGAATGCCGTCACTGTTCGAGATAGTTACCCTCTTCCCCTGGTAACGGATACTTTAGAGAAGTTACGTGAGGCTAAATATTTGTCTAGTTTAGATGTCAAGTCCGCTTATTGGCAAGTTCCGGTAGCCGAATCTTCAAGGCAATATACTGCTTTTACGGTACCTAGCAGGGGTCTATTCCAGTTCAAACGACTACCATTTGGTTTACATAATGCCCCAACCACCTGGCAGCGACTTATCGACAATGTTTTAGGCCATGATCTTGAACCGCATGTTTTTGTCTATCTTGACGACGTGGTTATTTGTACACAAACTTTCGAAGAACATGTACGGGTACTCGAAGAGGTTTTTAAGAGGTTAGCGGATGCTAAAATCACTGTTAGCGTGGATAAGTGTCAGTTCTGTCGTCCTGAAATGAAGTTTCTGGGGTGTGTAGTTGATCGTTTTGGGTTGCATGTGGATCCGGATAAGGTGAAGGCAATGTTGGAGTTACCGACTCCTCGTAATATTACGGAAGTTCGTCGTGTGGTTGGAACCTTCTCCTGGTACCGGAAATTTATACCTAATTTTTCAACCATCATGGTCCCCATTACGGGTCTTCTGAGGAAAAATCGTCCTTTTGTGTGGTCTTCTGAATGTGAGTCTTCGTTTCGTCGTGTTGAAGAATGTTTGGTTTCTGCGCCGATTCTTACTTGTCCCGATTTTAATAAACCCTTTGTTGTACAGACCGATAGTAGTGGTTATGGTTTAGGGGTTGTGTTGAGTCAGCCTCACGAGGATGGTGACAAGGTTATTTGCTATCTAAGTAGATCTCTTACTCGCCAAGTAAGGAATTTTTCAACCACTGAACGCGAATGTCTCGCTGTGGTTTGGGCACTAGAACAACTACTTTGGCCTTATTTAGAGGGTGTTTCTTTTACCGTCATTACGGATCACTATAGTCTACTGTGGCTACAGAAGTTGCAGAGTCCGAAGGGTCGTCTAGCCCGATGGGCAGTCAAAATGCAACAGTATAACTTCCAAATTATACATCGCAAAGGTCGTGAACACGTAGTACCAGATGCTCTTTCTCGGTCCGTCCTTGTGGTCGATGAGGTGTCTGTGGAGGTTTCACCTGAAGAGGTACCGCCCCCTCCGTTTGATACAACCAATGATAAGTGGTATTGTAAGATGGTAAAGAATGTCGCTAGTAATCCCCTTAAATTTCCGGATTGGCGTGTGAAGGATAATCTTCTCTTCAAACATGTTGTCAATAAGTACACAGAACCGCTGTCGCCTGGTGAATCTTGGAAACTGGTAGTTCCTGAAGCTGGTAGGTCGCGTATTATCATGGAAGCCCATGTCCCTCCCACATCTGGACATACGGGTATTTTTAAAACCTTCCACAGAGTAGCTGAGCGTTTTTACTGGCCGAAAATGAGAGTTGTTGTTGCTAGGTATGTTAATCGTTGTGAGGTGTGTGCTGCGCATAAGGTGTCACAAGGTAAACCTGTTGATAAGATGGCGTCTCATCCAAAGCCTAGCAGTCCGTGGGAAATGATTTGCACAGATCTGATGGGGCCTCTCCCAAGGTCGAAACGAGGTAATTCTTTCATCCTTGTCGTTACGGATTATTTGACCAAGTGTGTGCTGATATACCCACTTAGAACAGCGTCTGCAGCGGCCGTTGCTCGTGAGATCGAAGATGAAGTATTTCTTGTATATGGGGTACCCAAGGTGATTTTGTGTGATAATGGTCCCCAATACCGTAGTAATCTTTTCCGAAGCTTAGCTTCCCGATATAGCTGCCGTATCAAGCTGAATGCCAATTATCATCCAAGGGCTAACCCGTGTGAAAGAGTTAACCGTGTGATTAAGACTATGATGGCTTCCTATGTCTCGGATAATCATCGTTGTTGGGACGAGCATCTCGCTCAGATAGGATGTGCGATTAGAACATCTACTCATGAAGTCACGAAGGTAACACCGTATTTCGCTAATTTTGGTAGGTCTATGCTGTTGTCTGGTGCCGATTATGTTGATAATTCAGATTTAGATCTGGGAGATAGTGTGAGTACTCCCGAGAGTAGTCGTAACGAGAGTTTTAGGAAATTGTTCGCTGACATCAGGAAACAGTTAGAGGATGCCAATCAGAAGGCTTGTGATAGCCATAATCTGCGACGTAGGCATGTGGAGTATCTCCCGCACGATTTAGTGTGGAAGATGAATTTTGTCCTTTCGGATGCTGCGGGGTATTACGCGCGTAAGCTAACGCCTAAGTATATAGGGCCCTACTCGATAGCTAAGAGGGTATCTCCGTGGACGTATGAGTTGCACGATAAGGATGGAGCTACGGCAGGAGTATGGCACTGCAAGGACTTGAAACCATACTCTACGCAACCGCCTGACGATGAAAATTAACCCTTCCGGGTTAATTTTCTTTGACGAAAGGGGGGGAATCTGTAACGCGAAAAATTCGCCGAGCTGTCGTAAACTTAATATTGGCTAACCTGTCGACTGAGAGAAGTCACAGCGCTATCGGTACGAAGTTAAAAATTCAGTCCTTCATTTGCCGTCAAGGTGTAAACACACCATTTCAACAAAAGATATTCGCATGTGCTCTGGCAGCCATTAGTGCTTATTGGAAAATCCGACAATTCCGACATAGGGGAGGAGAAATACAGCTGGAACCAACAATTGGCAGCTCCGACCCGATAGGTTTCTGGTCCCAAAACGGTCGATGACTGTGGGTTCCATAAAAATTTAGTGGAATTGTGTTTTGAGGTAAATTTCCGTAGACGGCGTTTGCTGGAAGGATTCATTTAACAAGGTAAATGGTTGAAAAATACTTTCTCGGAATTAACAGTTTTGTAGGCAATTTAACGTAGAAATTCTGCTTTGATTCGTAATTTATTGGAGTATGTAATCTGGGTTTCGCGGGATAGTTTCGTTATATTTCATAAATTCTTATTTATTCCTATTCTTCATGGCTTTATATTTTGTTGAAATAAGAATATATCACAGGGGTTGTATAAACATTCACGGATGTGTCCAACGACGTAGTTTTTATATTATGGGTTTTTATTGGTATCGTAGTTTTTTTTGCTAAGCGGAAAAAACCAGTCATATAGTTTTCATTCTCAGAGTAGGTGGCTTTTATACAGTTAAAAGTCATGAGGTGTAATTATTTGCGAATTTCGGGTATTGTTATTATAGTCAGTATGATGGGATATTACGGGGGTACGTCGAAAATTTGACCGGGGTAAAATGTAAACCCTATGTAGAGGCTAATTTGTTTCTCTATTTTAGGGGGTTTTTTGTATATGGACATTAAAACAAAAAAAATCACTGATTGGAATTTAATGGGTCAGTGAGACCAGTTCCAGGAGGACTGGATTAATCTGGAGAAGTTTCAGTTCCTGTTCTGGTGCCGGAAAAGGATAAGTTAACAGTTTTCCTTTTCTTATTTCTTCAAACTCAGTAGTAAACTCACATCTATGCTTCACATATTACCGTTTTTTTTATATTAAGTTTTATTTCTTTTTCCTTGCGGCAATTACTATAATCTCGCTTACACTTGTATTTTGTATTTAAAAATTTTGAAATCTTGCTCATAGATTAAGATACGCTAGAACACTATGGTACGTAACTAGTATTGCGATATTTAGTGGTTTTTACCTATTTCTAATGGTTTTATGTATATAATTTGCGCCGTATATAATTTTGAGTTGTATTTTCGCCAGCAACTTTAACTCGTTGTTATTTAAATTTTTGGCTTATGCAATTATTTATATCTATATTGATACTGGTATAAATTGCGGAAGTGTGAACCCTTGTAACTATATATTGTTGATTTTGATATATATATATATATATATATATATATATATATATATATATATATCGTTGTATTTTTGGAATATTGTACATGACCAATTTGGTCGATTCTCTATAATTTTTGAGACATCGGTGTAGTTTGGGGCCCTCAGCTCTTCTGCACCCTGAGATTACAGCCTTCAGCTGAGCTCAGACGTTACTTGTAATATTTCTTTTTGGTAGTGATATTGTATTAAATATTTTGAAAAGAGACCTTTGGTCCACCAAGACTAATTAAAATTTCAATCAGGGTGTATTTGCTGACTTTTATTTACTTATGATAATTTACCTATCAGTTTAACCTTTGGAGTGTGTAGTGAGTGTTCTTAACCCACTGAGGAGTTGTGGGCTAACTTAGGAAGTCTTGGGTGCTTGCCAAAACTTCTCTGGCGCCCTTTTGTATACTCAATAATTTTTTGAAGAATCCACCCCTTCTTCGACTCGAAGCTAGTCGACTGGCGAGCACGGGTTGTACCACGTGAGACAACCCGCATACCTATAACGAGCACTGAGGGGGTTTGTAGGTTTTTCTCGTTATAATTTAACATTTCATTCAATTTAACTCAATAACGATTAGATGTTTAGTTAAATTGATTGAAATATCAAATGCTGGACCATGAATGGTTAATTAAATTGTAAAAACATACATTCTAGATTTGAGTATCATTAGATTTTCAAATGATGTTAAATCAAGATAAAAGTAGAAAATTATTTATGATAAGTTTATATTAATTTATTATTACACTCGTATGAATACACAGAGCTGGACAAACTGCTGGAGTATAACTGTTACTTACTTAATCAAAAAAAGTGTTAGCAATGAGTTGTTAACTACTATGTTTGGCAACTTTCTGTAAAAGAAAACATTTGAGTATGATTACTGTGGATGTTAGAACATGTGAATGTTAGAACAAAAGTATTTAAAATATTTTTATAGGAAAAGTTGTTAAATACTGCCCAGCTCTGTAAATACAAGGTGCCAAGTAATTACATATAGGAGTGCTAAACAGCACTTGTGACTGTACAACATTTAAAATAATATATCTAACACTTAAGACACATCTTTATTTCTTTACTGGAAGTATTAAATAGGTTTATATCACAAGCTTAAACCTAGTATATTGCATATTTGTATATTTCTACATTTAAAAGCATTCCGTTCTTATGAAACAGGCAGTTTAAGTTACTCTGCAGCTCCTGGCAGTTAAAATGTTTCTCAAGGGCTCCTAAAAATCCCACCGCCTCGTGGAAGTTCTTTCATGTTTCTGGTTGACGTCCTACAAGTGAACACACAAAATAACAACAATAAATATGTAAACACACAAATATGTTTGAAAATTTATGTCAACCAAAGAAAACAAAATGCGCTTACTATCAAAATAATAAGTTTACACATGTTTTTGTACTAAGCCAAAACAATATCAAAAAATGTTTGAATGTATATTTTTTTTGGTTTTTTGAACTTCTTTTTGGGAGCTTTCGATTTTTTCAGGAATTCTTGATTTTTACCTATTTTTTAATTTTTTGTCTTTATTGGATATTTTGGAGTTTTGGTTACCGCTAGGCCAAATACTTAGACGTAATGCCTCAACAAAAGTTAATACTCACTTTCATTTCCCATAAATTGCCACACTATGAGAATCGGCAAGGGGTCAATACCTTCCATCCCATAGCTGGTAGAGGGAATATAGCTATAACATAAAATAAAACCCAGATTATTATTTTTTCAATGGATACATTTAAAAATGGAATTGTCTGAGTATGGTGTACACACTAGATATAAATTGAGTGAATGAAAAGAGGAGTGTGTCATTTGATTAAAATTCCAGCTAAGCGCTTTTAGCCATTAGGTCATTCTCAAAGCTGTCGACTAGAGAAAAACATACAACAGGTACAATGTACATACAATGAAATAAAATATTTGATGTTACATCATTATTTAAGTAAAATTTGTTAAAATTACCCTATAAAGAGGGTGTACACACATATCATTTAGTTGTTAATTTCAAATTGAACGTTTCGTTATGTGAATTACAATTGTACACGCTCTGTATAGAGTAATTTTAACAAATTTTAGTTAAATAATGATGTAACATCAAACATTTTATTCCATTGTATGTAGCAGTTACAGGGTTTGATGTTTTTTGACACCTTCTGTATATTTTTTTTTGACGAGAGCTTTCAGAATGATCTAATGGCTGAGAGCGGTTACCTGGAATTTTAATAAAATTACACACTCAGTCCAAAATTATAGCATGCTATATTGAATACAATAAAGCTTACCATCAATTTTTGTTAATTTCCACTCATATAGGAAGGCAAATCAAACTGTCCTAATAACCGCTCTTCCTCTTTCTCAAATCTGAAGAAACACCGTTTTTTGAAAATGAGTGGATCATATCCTCCATCGTTTCTACGTCGACAAATTCAATGATTTATTACCACTGCTTTTCAGCCATATTAATTTTATCTTCCTGGGTTGGAGGAACAAAACTGTAAAAAGAAATATTTACTTTATTAATGTAGCAATTTCCAGTAAAAAACAACCATGATCTCTAAAGTAGTCGATTAAATCAGTGAAAATTCTGTGTTCTATAAAAATAAAGATAATGCTTGTTAATTGTGAAAGAAAAAATGCTCAAATTTTTTTAATAAAACTTACCGAGTACACCACTCATGAGATTGCTTCAGAATACACTTTGACATTGTCTTTTCAATTAATAATAATAAAGCAACGAAACAACAGATAATTATTACACTATAGCAATTAAAAAATATACCAAAATACCGTAACCTTAAAATAATCTCTACACTTCAACTAAGAAATGATAACAGTATAACATGTGGGGATGGGGACGAGCAATATGATATCGCGCATACACAGTTATAAAAATCAATAAAATTTGATTACTAATGACGTTACAGTTTTCGTTAATTTTTTGGAATTATCTACCGATTTTAGTTACTCGACAGGCTCTATAGATGGCACGGTCTGCAGTGTCCCTAGCCTGGTCGAGACACGTTGATGTAAATAAAAAAAAAATTGTGATTATTCTGTTAACATAGAGTAATGAATCCATATATTTGAGATTATGAATACACTCCAATAAAAGCTAGAGAATTCGAAACATGGGATGAATATAATCTACATTTGAACTAAGATACAAACAACCGTGAATTTAATATACCTAATACATCAAAATATCTGCTGCCTATCTAAAAATTTAGACCAATTTGAAATTTATTTATCGATTATGACTGCATAGTTTTGACGGAAACATTCAAACTAGATTCTCTTGAGACATCAACAAGAATGATGTTATGGTTGTATACATAAAAAAAGTCTATGATTACCAACATACAATAATTAAACTAGAGAATGTAATCTGCTGGAAATTAAACTGGTTAATAAGTTTGACAAAACTATTTAAATATATCAGCAATTATACAGGTCCCCAGCAAATAATGAAACTGAATTTATCTTTGAACTCGGAAATTATATAAAAAGAATGTCTACTTTGCAAAGCAATTACTTTGTATTCACAGTAGACATAAATCTAAATATCTAAATGCAAGAGAGGATATGATTTCAGAATACTTAAATATACTACATGAATATAATTTCATTCCATTTATTAATTATGTAACAAGACCAATAAGTGGAACTTGTTTGGACCATATTTTTGCTAACCACAAAACTATTAAAGAGGTAAACTCTTATGTTATGAAAACGTCATTACACCATTATGGTTAAATAGCAATTAGCTAATAATAATATAAACGCAACAATTCCTGAAGAACCAGAAGTAATAATACGGAATGATAATTTACGAGGAGACTTAAAAACTCATGATTGGAACCATTTCCTTCTTATTGAAGATATAGACCAAGCTGCTTAATTTTCAGTTAGTTGGTTTAATAGCAGAAATACAAAAAGGAAATCATGCATCACGGATGGGTTAGTACTGGCAATGAACAGAAGAGTTAAATTATTTAAGTTGTACAAAGTTGATACCGCTAATCGAAACTTGGAAGAGCAATACCTGACATACAGAAATAAAAACAAGGAAAAAAGATTATTATTCCGCTCAAATCGAAAACAACCGAAACTGTACAAAAGCTCTTTGGAAGACAGTAAAAGATATAAATAAATATAAAGTAAACATGAAACATATTTTTAATGACAATTTAACTCATGTATAAAAAATCGCATATGCCACAGTGCAATTGTAACTTTGACAGCGGCAAAAGTTAGCTTTAACTTCCACAGCGACAAATACACTATTGGTTTTTCCACTTATTAATTTGTTCATCAAGCTCTAATAAAAAAAACAGGACACAGCAATTCATCATCATCAATAAAACCATACTTACAAGTTGACAAAGAGTATCATTCAAGCATTATTCAATCAATTCGTTTGGAAAATGAAAAAACTTCAACATCTACTACAGAAACGATTAGCTGTGGCACCCGCAGCGATATAACTGTTCCTAGTATGAATTTCAATAACTGCGTTTTTAATAATTGTACAATAAAATAAAAATGTGTTTATTTTTGATGTTTCATAAATAAAGTTTGCATTGATATGTTTCCAAATTTCTCATTCATTAAATTGTCCTGCCGAATTACACTCGAGGTTTGTATTGATATTGGGTAAATGTGTGTTGTTCAGATTCTAAACTGTTTCCTTTAGCAATTTCACTCGAATAACTGTCAACCTTCGGTGTCGTGTTTTTAATAGTTGACAGTAATTCTCGTCAAATTGCTAGGAAACAGTTTCTCATTAAACAACCCAAATTTACCCGATAAAATACAAACCACTTGTGCAATTATGGGTGAAAAAAATCAATCATCAGAAAATAAAAATGAAATTGATAATATATTTAATTCTCATTATATTAATGTAGGTAAACAACTTGCAGAAAACATAACTATTCCAGAAGATCCTCTTTTAAAGAGAAGTCATACTATGCACTCTATTGTCCTTCAACCAAAAGATGTAGGAGGAATTCACTAAAAAATGGTAAAGCTCCTGGATCGGATGGAATAAGATCTGAAACATTAAAAGAGATTAAATATGAAATAGCATAGCCAATATAATATCTTATTAATGAAATTATATGTCAAGGTACATTTCCATCTGTGTTTAAATTAGGTGTTGTGCAACCATGATATAAGAAAGGAGATAAAAATGTGGTTAATAATTACAGACCTATATCGCTATTAAGTCATTTAGCAATAATAACTGAAAAAGTACTCAACATCAGAATATAAAAGTGACAATGTTATGATAGGGCTTCTTACAGTGGCGGAAAAGTTAGTTTTAATCTTTAAATCCGTTTATTTTGATAAGTGTTTCATCCACTTTACCAGATATGAAGAGTGTTGAAATTCAAGGTCAAATAAAAATGTTCCACATATTCTCAACAATATGAGAAATATCATATGGTATTGCCCCTGAATGTTTCTAATTTGAAACAATCACTTGTGATTTTCAGATTAATTGTTGCTGAATCCGGATCAGTTCAGATTCCTACAGATCAAAAATATATATTTTACTTTGAATTTCATATATCATTATTTCTGAGCTTAATACGTATTGAAAGAAAACTATGTATGAATGTTAGTTAACAAGAGTTATACGATTAAAATTAAATTAACTGTCTCGACCCTTACTTCGTGGAATCTACTCATATTAGTGTTTTAAATGAAACAACGTTTCTAGCTAATTCCACAATATAATGAAAAATATTAAAAATTTTAAAAAAATTACAATTGTTTCGATAACTGAATATCATCGTCAGAATGACAGAAGTTACATTTCATTTTATGCCTACCTGATCTTTAGTAGTTACTTTTAGCTAGACCAAGAAGTGACCAACATTGTGATTGACTTAATATATGTTAATAGGAAAAAGAAGAAGATGTGATATTACAAATAATGAAGTTTAGATATTATTAGCCCTATGGTGATATCCTGGATATCATTTTTCCAATTAAGATCAGTATAACTGTGCAATGATATAGAAAACCAGGAAAACTATATCTGCTGATCTTTACAATTATCACTTAAGAAGACAGTTTAATAGTGGAGAACTCCCTAAATTTATCTGTTCATTGACGACTTCATGTTGTGGGTTTCTAAAGTGTCTTCTAATTTCCAACTCTTCAAGGGAATGCAGTTCTTGTTTCTTATCACAAATATGTAGTACTTCTAGTTCTGTGTTTGGTGTCAATGAATGGTTGTTATCAAGTAGATGTTTTGCGTAATGGGATTTATCTGGCTGTTTTAATCTGTATGCTCATAAGTGTTCACTGTATCTGATTTCAAAATTTCTAAGGGTCTGGCCCAAATAGACAGCATTACATTCTGGACATTTGAGTTTATATATACCTGATTTTTTTAATGTTGGTACTTGTGTTTTAACATTTAACAATTTTGTACTTACGTTACTTTCGGTCTTAAAAGCAATTGTTGTATTCGTTGCTAAAGATACTATCTTTGAAATATTATTAGAAATATTTCCTTCAGATGCGATGGTTTTATAAGTTTTTATTTCTTCAGTTTGTTTAGGAAATATTAGATGTAATGCCACTTTTTCCTCTTTTTTATTAATTAGCTTATTTATCATATGTAATGGATAACCGTTGGATGTTGCTATTTGTCTAATTGTACTAATCTCTCTATCAAAATTACATTTGTTCATAGCAACTGAAAATGCTCTATGTATCATTGAATTGTATGCCGCTAGTTTATGTGACAGGGGGTGATTAGAACTATAAGAAATTGTCACATCAGTGTGTGTGTTGGTTCTCGGTAAATTGCATAATCAAGTACATTATTCACTCTTTGAATTTTTAAATCAAGAAAATTGATCGAGTTATTTTCTTCAACTTCTAATGTAAATTTAATTTTTTGGTGTTAATTATTAATGTGGTTGAAAAATAAATATAATTGTGGTTCACTACCTATAAAACAAGCTAATATGTCATCTGCATATCTATACCAAAATAAAACATTTTCTGAAATATTGTTTTCAAAGATTTTTCTTTCTAAACTGCCCATAAAAATATTTGCCAAAATAGGTGATATAGGGCTTCCCATTGGTAAACCTTCATTTTGAATATATATGTTATTTATCCCCCAGATGGCGGAGTGAGTTAGAGCGCCGGAAATTGGGTTTTCTTGACCTGAAGGACGGAGGTTCGAATCTCACTCTAGTAAGGGCTTTTTCATAAATGAAAAGTTCCACTAAAAATCTGGGGGTACAGGGTCCGTCAGTAAATGGCGAAAACTGGCGGACGACATCCCTCGCCCCTTGCCAACCCGCATTGAGGCAGCGTGGTAAGGTACGCCTCACAACCCCAGCATGACAGACAAGGACAAGTTACGGCCCTCATTCTCCGTGAGCCTGAAGGGCCCCAGGAGGGGTAGATCCTGGGAACCAGCCACGAGGGCAGAGGGTGCTAAGAATCTGCGGAGTCTAAACCACTACCCATTAACTACATTACACCTAGCAACTTATAACTGCCGTACACTCTCTAATCAAGCTAGGATTATGGAACTGGAAACAGAGGCAGCAAAAATAAAGTGGGATATCATGGGCATTAGCGAAGTAAGACGAAAAAATGAAGAACTCATAGAACTTGAATCAGGGAATCTTCTATACCACCAAGAAACACCAACAGGAAGAACGAGCGGAGTAGGATTCCTAATTAACAAAACCTGGAAAAATAGAATCATAAGGATAACAAGCACCTCAGACAGAGTAGCCAGCATAACACTAAGACTCTCCAAAAGATATACTATCCAGATTATTCAGGTATATGCCCCAACAATCAGCCATAGTGACGACGAAATAGAAGAATTCTATAATGAAATAACCCAAGCGCTCAGCGACGACAATAGTCACTTCAAATACATAATGGGAGACTTTAATGCCAAAGTAGGACACAGGAAAGACCAAGAAAAAGGAATGGGAAAATATGGATTTGGAGAAAGGAATGGAGGAGAGAGATAAATACAGTTCGCACACTTTCAGAACATGTATGTGGCAAACTCCTTCTTCGAAAAGAACCCTAACAGGAAATGGACGTGGGAAGGCCCCGGTGCAACTATCAGAAACGAAATAGACTTTATCCTCACCAATAAAATTAACACAGTAAAAGATCTAAGCACGCTCAACAAGTTCACTACAGGAAGCGACCATCGACTAATTAGAGCTCGACTGGTCTTAGATATAAAACTAGAAAGGTCAAGACTAATCAAAACCAACACAACGAAAAACATAAACAACGAAAGGCTGAAAGAGAACTCTAACCAATATGAAGCACTACTAGAAGAAAGACTACAAAAAGTGGAATATAACAGCTCTGAACTGATAGACACAATTCGAAACTGCGCCGTAGAAGTGGGAGGTCTGCAACAACGAGGTGAACAGAAAAAACTAACTCCGGAAAGAAAAGCACTATTACAAAAACGAAGAGAAATGGAAAAGAGAACAAACATTCAAAGAATTGAATACACCGAACTGTGCAAGACGATACGAAAGAAAATCGCAGAAGATATCGGAAATTACAACGAGAAACTGGTACAAACAACAATAGAAAACCGTAAAGGCTACAAAAATGGAAAAAGGGCACTAATAATAGGGGAAAGACAGATAGTTGCATTAACTGATGGAAACACAAGAACCACAGACAGGAATGAAATAATAGACCTAGTAGCCAAATTCTATGGAGACCTATACAAGGCCCCTGAAAATTTGGAAGAAATAATAGAACACTCAGAAGATGCCATACCAGAAGTAATGGTGGAGGAAGTAGAAATGGCACTGAAAAGCATGAAAAATGGCAAAGCAGCGGGAAACGACGGCATCACGACCGAAATACTCAAATATGCAGGAGCTAAAACATGGAAGTACCTTGCCAAACTATACACGAACTGTCTGATGTCCAGGAGCATACCTAAAGAGTGGAACAGCGCCCTTATAGTGTTGATCCACAAGAAAGGCAGCAAAGAAGACATTAAGAACTACAGGCCAATAAGTGTACTACCAGTGACGTACAAGGTATTCACAAAGATCATTCACAACAGAATACAAAATACACTAGACTCGGCCCAACCACGAGAACAGGCTGGATTCCGCAAAGGCTTCAGTACAATAGATCACATCCATACCCTCAAAGAGGTTATCAGTCGAACCAAAGAATACGACCAACCACTAGTACTAGCCTTCATCGACTTTGAGAAAGCATTCGACTCCATATATCCCAGAGCAGTAATAAATTCCCTAACAGAACAAGGGGTCGACAAGCCATATATTGAGACCCTAGCAAATATATATAGGGAAGCCAAAGCGAGAGTTAGGATATATGAGGGCACACCAAAATTCCCCACCAGCAGAGGAGTTAGACAAGGAGACGCAATATCACCAAAGTTATTTACAGCAACACTAGAAAGCATCTTCAGAAAACTGGGCTGGAACAACACAGGTCTGAATATAGATGGAGAATACTTGAACCATCTAAGATTCGCTGATGACATCATCCTAATAGCGAGTAACCCTGGCGAAATGCAACAACAAATAAATGAATTGAATGCAGCAAGCAACGAAGTAGGCCTTAAAATAAATCTGAGTAAGACCAAGATAATGTATAACGAACTGATAAACGCACAAGAAATAACAATTAATGACACTGCCCTGGAAATAGTAGAGGAATACATATACCTGGGTCAACTAATACACATATCAGGCTCTCTACTTCCAGAAATAAACAGAAGAATCAAATTAGCATGGAACACATTTGGACAGAACTCTATCATCTTCAAGTCTAGAATGTCACTCCGTTTGAAAAAGAAAGCGTTTGATCAGTGCGTACTACCAGTATCAACATACGGCTGTGAAACCTGGACCCTGAAAACTGATATCATTAGAAAACTCCAGGTAACGCAGAGGTCTATGGAACGATGCATGCTTGGAATAACAAGGAGAGATAGAAAAAGGCTTGATTGGATCAGACAAAAGACCCAAGTGATAGATGTCAAAAATAGAATCAGATCCCTAAAGTGGCAATGGGCGGGGCATCTCGTTACAAGGACAGACGATAGATGGACCACAAAGATAACGCAATGGTATCCCCGAGGCGTGAAAAGACCAAGAAGACGCCCCAACTTAAGATGGGACTACGACATAAAGAAACTCGCAGGATCAACTTGGGGCCGCATAGCTAGCAATAGAAAACAATGGGCCCACATGGAAATGGAATATATAAATATGTAATGGGAGGCTACACCATAACAAAATGGTTGAATAAGCTGCATATGATGATGATATATGTTATTGTCAAAAGTGGAATAATTCTGACTGATACATACATCAAACAAATTAAGTATATCCGATATTATTCCTGGAAAAATATGTTCATCTTCTAGTAATTTTCTTACAAGTATTAGACATTCTTCAGGAAGAATTTTAGTGAACATATTAGTAACGTCAAATGAAATAAGCTTAGCGTTATCTTGTAATTTGAATGCTTTTAATTTTTTGATTAGTTCTATTGAATTTCTAATTTAGTACTTATATTCAAGTTCTTATGTTAATGCTCCTAATAATATATTGGCAAAGAAGCTCAACAATGTACTCACTTGTTACGGATATGAATCTAAGTACTCAATTAGAAATGCAATAGAACTAATCAAAAAATTAAAAGCATTCGAATTACAAGATAACGCTAAGCTTATTTCATTTGACGTTACTAATATGTTCACTAAAATTCTTCCTGAAGAATGTCTAGTACTTGTAAGAAAATTACTAGAAGATAAAAATATTAATCCAGGAATAATATCAGATATATGTATCAGTCAGAATTATTTCACTTTTGACAATAACATATATATTCAAAATGAAGTTTTACCAATGGGAAGCCCTATATTTTTGGCAAACACTTTTATGGACAGTTTAGAAAGAAAAATCTTTGAAAATAATACTTCAAAAAAATGTTTTATTTTGGTATAGATATGTAGATTACATATTAGCTTGTTTTATAGATAGTGAACGACAATTAGATTTATTTTTCAACCACATTAATAATTTACACCCGAAAATTAAATTTACATTAGAAGTTGAAGAAAATAACTCGATCAATTTTCTTGATTTGAAAATTCAAAGAGTTAATAATGTACTTGATTATGCAATTTACCGAAAACCAACACACACTGATGTGACAATTCCTTATAGTTCCAATCACCCCCTGTCACATAAACTAGCGGCATACAATTCAATGATACATAGAGCATTTTCAGTTCCTATGAACAAATGTTATTTTGATAGAGAGATTTGTACAATTAGACAAATAGCAACACCCAACGGTTATCCATTACATATGATAAATAAGCTAATTAATATAAAAGAGGAAAAAGTGGCATTACAACTAATATTTCCTATACAAACTGAAGAAATAAAAACTTATAAAACCATCACATATGCAGGAAATATTTCTAATAATATTTCAAAGATAGTATATTTAGCAACGAATACAACAATTGCTTTCAAAACAGAAAGTAACGTAAGTACAAAATTGTTAAATGTTAAAACAAAAATAACAACATTAAAGAAATCAGGTATATATAAACTCAAATGTCCAGAATGTAATGCTGTCTATTTGGGTCAGACCCTTCGAAATTTTGAAATAAGATACAGTGAACACTTACGATTATACAGATTAAAACAACCATATAAATCCTATTACGCAAAACATCTACTTGACACCAACCATTCATTGACACCAAACACATAACTAGAAGTATTACATATTTGTGATAAGAAACAAGAACTGGATTTCCTTGAAGACTTGGAAATTAGAAGACACTTAAGAAGCCCACAATATGAAGTCGTCAATGAACAGATAAATCTAGGGAGTTCTCCACTATTAAACTGTCTTCTTAAGTGATAATTGTAAAGATCAGCAGATATAGTTTTCCTGGTTTTCTATATCATTCCATATCATCTTAATTGGAAAAATGATATCCAGGATATCACCATAGGGCTAATAATATCTAAGCTTCAATATTTGTAATATCACATCTTCTTCTTATTTCTCATCAGGTAGGTATAAAATGAAATGTAACTTCTATTATTCTGACGATGATATTCAGTTATCGAAACAATTGTCAATTTTTTAGAATTTTCAATATTTTTCATTATATTGTGGAATTAGCTAGAAACGTTGAGTTTCATTTAAAACACTAATAACGCTTAAAATGATTGACCTGACCTGACGTCATTAATAGCTGATAACATAACCGACATAATTATTAAGTGGCATCTCTTTTTACCAATAGTGAAGAACAGAACAAAATAATTTGACATTTGTAGGTAATGTTATCAGATATTAATGACGTCATGGTAAAGGTTAATAATTTTAAGTGTAGTTAGTTTTAATACGTGACATTTGATTAGTAACTTTCCTTTTATACAATATGCAGAGTTGTAAAAATAAATAACATATTGCTGAGTCATTACAAGTAACACTTTTTATGTAGTATTTGGATGAGTTGAAAGGGAAAATTGAGAAGCTAAAGTTATTCAAATTCTGAATAATATTGTTTATTCATACTGTTATTTAACGTAGCATAATAGCCTTAAACCGAATTATCCGCATGATATACCAAAAATATCAATCAACGAAATAATATTTGCACTTCAAACAGTAATTTCCCAGAATGAGTAAGAAACAATGGAACTTCTAAATTTCCGTAACTAAACTTCCAGCAAAGGAAAGTGGTGGCTGTCTCTCCAGCTATTCCAAGCGAATTTATCCAGTGCGCTTCGGAGTTTTGCAAGAAGTTATCTACTCTTGTATAAATAATGTGTTTTTGTGAACAAAGTTTAAGTAACAGGCTGTCTAGAATCGGGAATGTCGGCATCTGAATATATTGATTGACTTTAAATTACCTTTGTATCTGAAATAGAAAATTGAGACGCTGCGATGCAGCTAGCGAATGATAAAACTGTATTATTGAAGTTTCAAACCTAGAGAAAAGTTGTTCTTTGTATGTTGATGATTTCGGGGAGTTGTTTTTCGAATAATACCCGTAATTGAATCCTTGGATATAGAGATTTTATGAGATAAAACAGAAACGCTGATAGAAACTCGAGAATACATTACCTATTTGTTATGTAAATCGTAGAATGTAGCAAATTTTTATCGAAAAATGGGAGCGTAATGGGATCCTGTTTTAAATGCATAATAGTATGCAGTAATGAATAGAATTAGAGTTGTTTCAGGTTATTTTATTGCAAAGGAAGTAGGTTCGTAATCATTAGATTCCGAAATAATCAGAATTGATTACAATGAATGGATCTCTTATACAAGTCCAATACGAGTCACAAATAACTGAATATGCAAATTTCGAACGAGAAAATACAAAGCATGGTAGGTAATATCCGAAGATCCGGAACGTTGAAAATTGCTAGTGAATGAGCGCATTATAGATCAGTTATTTAGCAGCTAGAATATCCGCACATTATAAGGAATATAAAAAATACAGTGCTATTCAAAAGTCCCCTTCCTCCCTCGTATCTTTTGAACGGCTACACTTACATTAATAAAATTTGGAGGGTGAAAATAAAGTGTTGTAAACTTCTCTACGAATGGTAACAGGTGACCTAATAGTAATAGATGACGTCACAGTGCCACTCTGGCCAATAATTTTAAATAGGACCTTATGGCAAGTGATATCTCGTTTAAAAGGCATTGACATTGGCTACATAGCCATATTAATTCTGTTTGGGTTTAAATTAATTTTGACGGATAAATTAAATAAATACCAATATTATTGTAATTATTTTTTTAAATTAAATTAATCATATATCAATAATGAATTCTCATAGCAAGTGTTCGAAATGTGCTCCGTCTACTTCCTGACAGTAATACATCCTATTAGTAAACTCTTGTCGTACTCGTTCGAATGTGTCAGCTGAAATAGCATTGCATTCTTCAGTAATTCTTTCAAAACGCCAATGCTATCTGGTGCCGTAGTATAAACCTTGAATTTCAAGTACCCCCATAGAAAAAAATCTAATGGTGTCAGATCTGGTGAACGAGGTGGCCATTATATAGGACCTCCCCGGCCGATCCATCTACCTCGATATTCTTCATCCAGGTAACGTCGTACTGCACCATAATAATGTGCAGGAGCACCATCTTGTTGAAATGTTATTTCCAGATGGCCGAATTAATCTTGATTATCTTCCAGAATTTCAAGAATTAACGGCTCAATTGCATCTCCAGATACACTTCACCGCTTAAATTTGAATTCAGGAAAACAGGACCAACTACGTGGTTTCCCAAAATACCTGCCCAAACATTGACTTTTTCTGGAAATTGGGTATGTTGTTCACGAAAGGTGTGAGGATTTGTGACAGTCCAATACCTTACATTTTGTGAATTTGTCATACATTTACAGAAATCTAGTCTTCTGTCGGGGTCGTCATCCGAAAGGTGGTGCACCATTTTTAACTTGTATGGATGATATTTTAGCCAACACTCTCTGTACTGTACTTTTACTTACTTCACAGATAGACGCAACTTTAGTTGAAGAGGAAGTAGGGTTTGCTACCATTTCAGCAACTATATCAATTTTTTTATCATCACTGAATGTTGATCGACCAGATCGTTTGGCATCTTGAACACTACCTGTTGCTTCAAATTGTGAAGAAGCTCCCTCAAATAAGTTCTCGAGATATGGCGATCTGGGTATCTCTCATTAAATAAACGATCCGCTTCATGGAGATTCTTTCTAGATTCACCAATTATTGAGACAGCTGCTACTTTGTCGGCTTGAGTACGTACCATTTTGCCTATGTAAACTCTTAAACGTCTCGTGAAACAATAATAAAATTAAATATTTAAGCTATTTAGAAAAACTTTGCAAAGCAACAAATACTATTAAATTGAAAACTACAACTAACCAGAGGCGGACTGAAAAATCTTCAATATTTAAATGTGAAATAATAATTTTGGTATTTATTTAATTTATCCGTCAAAACTAATTTAAACCCAAACAAAATTAATATGTCTATGTAGCCAATGTCAATGCCTTTCAAACGAGATATCACTTGCCATAAGGTCCTATTAAAAATTATTGGCCAGTGTGGTACTGTGACGTCATCGATAACTATTACGTCACCTGTTACCATTCGTAGAGAAGTTTACAACACTTTATTTTCTCCCTCTAAATTTTATTAATGTAAGTGTAGCCATTCAAAAGATACGAGGGGGGAGGGGACTTCTGAATAGCACTGTATGAGCACATACATTCAGACTTGCATCAGTTCTATACTAACATATGTCGCAGAAACTGAAGCAGAAAGAACGGAAACCAAAAGGAGAGTGAGAACAACAGAAATGGAAATATTACAAACAATGCAAGGGACCAAACATTACGACTGAATATGGAAGACAGACATATCAATAGAATTAGAAGTACTAGATATAGTGAGACAGGTAAGAACAATGCGATTTCAATGGATATATCGTGTAAAACTAATGGATGAGGATTGGATTTCTAAGTGGCTTAGAATGAAAAACCTTAGACAATACGTCAAATTGCTAGGCATCCAGAACGTGGGTCCGACATAATATGGACATCCTGTTCATCCTATACAGATTCTTATTTTGCTTTTTTTGAGTTTTTTCTACTGTATTTACTCTATTTTTCTGTTTCGGATTCTTCTTAGTGCGCACATATTAGCAAAATGACCATTTCTATTGCACTTAGTACACGGTTTATGACATGCTGAACATTCTTTGCGTTCGTGGTTTTTACCACATCTCTTACAGTCAAATATTCATTTTGTTTATTTTTCACACCTTTATTTCTCACTGTTAATACTTTATCTGCTTTAATTTTACCTTCGAACTCGTCTAGTTGTTTGGACGCTTATTCACTAGTTTAACAGATTGTTATAGATTTGGACAAGTCTAGTTTATCTTCTGTTAACAATTTCTCTCTTACTTTATTCGATCGGATCCCAAACACTATCTTGTCTTTTAACATTTCGTCGAGTGAATTATCAAATTCGCATTTGCTTGCCTGAGTTTTTATTCTGGTTAGCATTTCGTTAAATTGTTTATCTTTTTTTGTACAATTTTGAAAAATATACATTTTTCAAACGATATATTTGTTTTTGGTGCGAGGTACACTTCAAACTTGTCTGTAATAAGTTATTTTCACTGCCATAAATGTTGCTGCCTGGACTTCGGCTGGCTTTTTATCTAGTTGAACAGCGATTGCATACCACCCGAACTGTTGTAGTCACTTCTTCCAGCACGTTGATTTGTCCGAGTCAATTTGTAGGTTAGCTGGCGGCTGTATTCCAGATACTGCGGCGTTGGTAGCCAATTAACAACTTTCTCACGTATTTTCGTTTATTTAACAAGTTTTTTTCATAATTCTGACACCATGTATTGTTGTAATTATTGGTTTAATTATGATTTTAAAGGAAATATGTAAGCGGTTAACTTGACATACGCAAACTATATTTAGAATGAGGTTTCAATGTTGATTTTTAATTTGTAATTCTTCAAAGAAATCTAGTTCTAGTTTCTTATCACAAATCTGTAGTACTTCCAGTTCTGTCTTAGGTGTTAATGAATGTTTGGTGCCAAGTAGATTCTTTTAAAATGGGATTTCTCTGTTTGTTTTATCCGTATGCTAGTAAGTGTTCACTGTGAGTAATTTCAAAATTTCCAAGTGTTTGACCTAAATAGACAGCATTAAATTCTGGATATTTAAATTTATATATATATATATATATATTATAATGGATTGTTATAGTTGAATACTTTGCCGACAATACCACTATAATTGTTATATTATCAATTTAATATATTCAACTCTAGTATAGCTAGCTCAGTAATGAAATAAAGAAAAATTTTTATGTAATTATATATTTAGGTAGAGAGAATGAGAAACTCTTACTACTCTTTGGGTTCCGGAAGTGATTTTAACTCTTTATCTCCAACACTTTATATACGAATCATTCAAATAACTTTTACTATATTTTATTTTATATTATTTGGTGCGCCTATGGATAGAAAATTTCAATATAGCAATCGATTCCAAATCTCACAGTAAGAATAGATGATTAGAAGTATTCAGTAGAATAATCGATTCCAAATGTCACTCATATCAGTTGAAGTAATATATATATGAAAACAATGATTTCATGAATACATTTATTACTACACATATATTATATGAGTCAAGAAATATGTATTATCAATTTAAACAAAGTGATGAAATCTTATATGCTAATATAAAATTATTAAGTCGAAAAATGAAAATTGTACAATAGAAATGGTAAGTACTTAAGTTTCTGTTATCAGTTTTATCAGAATCTTTTTTTTTTAAATTTTAATAGTTTCAGATTCTATTTCTTTTGACTTACCATAGATGTACATCTGTAACCTAAATGTTGGTACCAACAAAGACAAATTAAACACTAACCTGATTCACAATCCACTCATCTTCCTTTCTTGAAGAGTTATCTTCCCAAAAACAAGCTGTGGACAGGTCCGCCGACCTTATAATGCTTCTTTACAGGATTTCTTATTTCAGGAAACAAATATTTGTAATTTCTATTAGTTTCTAGCTTCTTAGATTTAATTGCTCTATAATGTTTATTTCAGTAACTTTCCATTAAGTATCATCTCCAATTGAATTGATTGAATTTTTTAAATATTCATTTTATTCTGACATCACCTCCAATAACTTGTATGTCTTGTTTCATCTATTGTATGTAGCTTCTTATATCTTCATTTATTTGGACACTTTTAGTACAAATTTCTTAGTTTTTATCTAAATTTCTTATAATTTTATCTCCAATACTCTATTTCATCTCCGCATCTCAAAATTCAAAATTCAACAACCACCCGCCTTTCTTTTTTTTTTTCGTTGCTATCCGAAATCATAAATATCTTGATTTCAGATTCATTTTCTAATTCCTAATATATAATTACAAACCATAAAATTCACATCTTTCTTGACTCAATAAATATAGATTTCTATGGTTCTGCTTCTTTTTCAATTTATAACCTTATTCCAGTCAATTTATAAAATGATTTTTTTTTGACATTTGTGACATTATTTGATATATATAACCAAAACTCTCTAAATGTTGAATAATTAAGTTATTACATGTTTATTTATTGTATCTATTATTAATGTTCAATGAATATTTTTAGAATATGGATTACATGTTTCTTTTAATTAAGGAATTTTGATTTATAACTTGTTATTTATTACTTACAATGGATTGTCGATATGCTTCTTAAATGAACTACTGTGTTTAAAGGTAAGTTTTATCCTTTTTACTCAAATTTCTTATTACTATTGCTCATATATTGTATTCTATTATGAATAGATTACTTCATCAATAAATTCTTTTGGTATCATATTAAAGATATTGAATCAAATGTTCCAAACTTCAATATATTTGTGAGAGTGAGAATTTAAATTATACTTCCATCTAAGTAGTGAAGAACTATCTCTTCTATATATATTTTTTTACTTTTATAAGGTAATAGATATTATGTATCCTGATCAAAATAGGTGCTAATAATTCTCTAACACTTAACAGATGATGTATATATGCTCCAGAATATTTTGTACATGTAAGACATATACAGTTTTTTAAATACTGCATTAAATCTTCTGTATATTGGAAATATTTTCATTAACCGATACTGGTTTATATAATTCTGTGTAGTATGCTGATATGAGTTATATTATTTTAGTTTCTGTGTTCTTGAATTATGTTCAAATCCCCTCAAATTTAAATTTTAAGAGTTCTCAATACCTTGAGATCTTCTTCACATTTAAATTTCCAATTTAAAATTAATTCTTTTTTTTCTGGAGGCAAATCTAAATTTGTGTATTATCCTTCTTTCATTATGTTCTTTGAATACAGCGATTAATTTTCCAATCTATTATTATATCTCTAATACCTATCATATATCTACACGAAATCTAACTATTTATAAATTAGTAACATATTATTATCTATTAAATAATTATCAACATATCTCAAAATTATCTTGAATCAAATTAAACTATTATTCCTAATTCCCATAAAACTTCTCAAATCTACTATATCTATTGAAATTTCACGTAACGTACTGTTATTTGTTATTCTAAAATTCCCTATATACATGTTGATCAATTTCTTCTATGATCTGTAATATTTCAACTCTCTTTTATTCTACTCTGCCTAAACAACTTACATGGAACTGGATATGATTTTACTTTAACATTTCTCAGTATTCTTCTCCTTCATTACATTGATATTTTAGTTAAGCAACCCTTAGTTCCTTCGAAATTCTTTTGTTATACGTCTTTAATAATTCATTTATAACTTCATAATATTCTTCATTACAATCTGTCCAATTACCATTACTTTTCACATCTTCTATTTATTCTATCTCACACTCATAATGGTTAGCCAGTCTAGTTTCTTTTTCAATCAATCCTTCATATTTCATCATCAAACTCTTCACTTTCTCTTCATATTCCTTATTTCCACTCACTAACTCCAATTCTACCATGATTCCATTCCTCTTTATATTCCATAACTTCCTATTATCCTCTTCAATTGCCAATACTTCCATATTTACCTCCTCAAATTCAATTATTTTACCATTTAATTCTATCTATCTATTCAAAATCAATTATTTCCTTATATTTCATCAATTCATCAATAACTATGTCTGTTTCTAGCTTCTTCATCGACTATGCTTACATATCAACTTCTTTTTCATCCTTTAATTCAATCTTTTGTATCATATATTTGCCTAGTTCATATAACTTCCGTCCGTTTGTTCCTATAAATGTAATTATTTCATCCTGTCCATCTATTTTGTTGCTTAATTTCATTTCTATTTTCATTATCATATCTTCTATCAAAGTTTCTAAAATTTCTTCTATTATCAATCCATGTTCATATAATTTCTATTTAAATATGTTTTTAAATATTACTTGTTAATCATAAACCTTTTATGTACACATCGTTTTTATATCCATTGTTTAGCATGTACAATTCCTTTTCGTTTTCCAGATTTCGTTCCCATAATCCTGTCATATAATTCAATTTTCTTTTCTTTTCCTAAACTTCGTCTTATTCTCTTCTCTTATTGTTTGATTCCCTATTGGTTTCTGTAACTTCTTTCTGTTCACCACCATAATTTTTTTAATTTTGAAGTCCCATATCTCATCAATTTCTTCCCATAAATGCATTGAAATTTGCATCTCAAATTCTTCCATCTCATTGAAGTTGCTTTTTATTATTTTCATATCCACCATAATCTCAATTCGATTTCTTTCATTTTCAATTCTCCTAATAAATATTCTTGGATCAATTATTTTTATGTTTCTCTTAAGTTTCACTCTGATTTCGCCATTCTCTGTGTAAATTATTGGTTCTTCAATTAGTCTTATGGTTTCATCTATTTCTTCCTTAGTTTCTTGTAATCGTCTGTTCATTTCTTTTAATTCCCAATTAACTAATTTCTCTATACTTTCTCTCATTTTTTTACACGTTCCCGTTTGTTCTTCTATCCTTCCATTTAAGTCATTAAATTTCTTATTTAAATTCTGCTCATACATTTGCATTATTTCCTCATTTGTTTGTTCTTGTACTTTTATAGACTGTATTTCTTCAATTGTATTCTCATTTTGTTTCTTCACTTCTACTTGAATTGCTCCTGATACATTTTCTTCTAAACATCTTCCTAGTTTTTGAACTTCTTCTTCTACCTGTTTTTCAATTGTTTCTCTTATTTTAATTCTATGTTCCTGAAGTTCTACTCTCAAATTCGTATTTTCTTCTTTTATATCAATTTTAATTTTATCTATCTGTTTTCTAAATTCTTCATTTTCCTCCCTAAGTTTCTTAATTTCCTTCAAACCTTCCATCTTCACCTCTTCTATTTTCTGTTCCATCCTGTTCATGTTTCTATTTAAATCATTCATGTTCCCATTCATCTTGTCCATCTTTCCATTCAAATCTCCCCTCATATTATCTATCTTCCCATTCAAATCTCCCCTCATATTATCTATCTTCCCATTCAAATCTCCGCTCATATTATCTATCTTCCCATTCAAATCTCCCCTCATATTATCTATCTTCCCATTCAAATTAATTAAAAATTCCATTATTTGATCTCCTCTGCTTACACTATCCTGCCTGTCTTGTCTACTATCCTGCTGTTCCCTTGATTCTTCACTTTCTTTATCTATTAAGGTTTGTTCCTCTACATCTGAATCTCCCATTCCACGTCTCCTTTCTTGTTGTTCCTCATCTGATCTGCCTTCCACACCTATTTGTTTTCCGTCCCTAAGCATCATTCTCTTTGCCATTTTAATTGTATCTAATTCTAATGTTTTTAAAACCTTCTTATCACGAAAAAAATCTTAATTTGCCCCACGTTCGGCCGCCAAATTTATAATGGATTGTTATAGTTGAATACTTTGCCGACAATACCACTATAATTGTTATATTATCAATTTAATATATTCAACTCTAGTATAGCTAGCTCAGTAATGAAATAAAGAAAAATTTTTATGTAATTATATATTTAGGTAGAGAGAATGAGAAACTCTTACTACTCTTTGGGTTCCGGAAGTGATTTTAACTCTTTATCTCCAACACTTTATATACGAATCATTCAAATAACTTTTACTATATTTTATTTTATATTATTTGGTGCGCCTATGGATAGAAAATTTCAATATAGCAATCGATTCCAAATCTCACAGTAAGAATAGATGATTAGAAGTATTCAGTAGAATAATCGATTCCAAATGTCACTCATATCAGTTGAAGTAATATATATATGAAAACAATGATTTCATGAATACATTTATTACTACACATATATTATATGAGTCAAGAAATATGTATTATCAATTTAAACAAAGTGATGAAATCTTATATGCTAATATAAAATTATTAAGTCGAAAAATGAAAATTGTACAATAGAAATGGTAAGTACTTAAGTTTCTGTTATCAGTTTTATCAGAATCTTTTTTTTTTAAATTTTAATAGTTTCAGATTCTATTTCTTTTGACTTACCATAGATGTACATCTGTAACCTAAATGTTGGTACCAACAAAGACAAATTAAACACTAACCTGATTCACAATCCACTCATCTTCCTTTCTTGAAGAGTTATCTTCCCAAAAACAAGCTGTGGACAGGTCCGCCGACCTTATAATGCTTCTTTACAGGATTTCTTATTTCAGGAAACAAATATTTGTAATTTCTATTAGTTTCTAGCTTCTTAGATTTAATTGCTCTATAATGTTTATTTCAGTAACTTTCCATTAAGTATCATCTCCAATTGAATTGATTGAATTTTTTAAATATTCATTTTATTCTGACATCACCTCCAATAACTTGTATGTCTTGTTTCATCTATTGTATGTAGCTTCTTATATCTTCATTTATTTGGACACTTTTAGTACAAATTTCTTAGTTTTTATCTAAATTTCTTATAATTTTATCTCCAATACTCTATTTCATCTCCGCATCTCAAAATTCAAAATTCAACAACCACCCGCCTTTCTTTTTTTTTTTCGTTGCTATCCGAAATCATAAATATCTTGATTTCAGATTCATTTTCTAATTCCTAATATATAATTACAAACCATAAAATTCACATCTTTCTTGACTCAATAAATATAGATTTCTATGGTTCTGCTTCTTTTTCAATTTATAACCTTATTCCAGTCAATTTATAAAATGATTTTTTTTTGACATTTGTGACATTATTTGATATATATAACCAAAACTCTCTAAATGTTGAATAATTAAGTTATTACATGTTTATTTATTGTATCTATTATTAATGTTCAATGAATATTTTTAGAATATGGATTACATGTTTCTTTTAATTAAGGAATTTTGATTTATAACTTGTTATTTATTACTTACAATGGATTGTCGATATGCTTCTTAAATGAACTACTGTGTTTAAAGGTAAGTTTTATCCTTTTTACTCAAATTTCTTATTACTATTGCTCATATATTGTATTCTATTATGAATAGATTACTTCATCAATAAATTCTTTTGGTATCATATTAAAGATATTGAATCAAATGTTCCAAACTTCAATATATTTGTGAGAGTGAGAATTTAAATTATACTTCCATCTAAGTAGTGAAGAACTATCTCTTCTATATATATTTTTTTACTTTTATAAGGTAATAGATATTATGTATCCTGATCAAAATAGGTGCTAATAATTCTCTAACACTTAACAGATGATGTATATATGCTCCAGAATATTTTGTACATGTAAGACATATACAGTTTTTTAAATACTGCATTAAATCTTCTGTATATTGGAAATATTTTCATTAACCGATACTGGTTTATATAATTCTGTGTAGTATGCTGATATGAGTTATATTATTTTAGTTTCTGTGTTCTTGAATTATGTTCAATATATATATATATATATATATATATATATATATATATATATATATTAATCTAATTGAGAAATACTTACTTACTTTTATTATGAAATTTAAATGTAGATGTTTATTAGCTAAAATTTTTGTTTAGTTTGGCTAGCTCAGTTATTGTTTTTTATATATTTATTAATTCGGGAGCATGAAACCCTTTTTTCTCTTTGAGTCCTGGCTTTTTATAATGTTGTATTTGTTTAAATAAAAAGAAAACACTTTATTTTTAAATAGATTTAATTTTAAATTCAATATTTTATATTTGATAATAATAATTTGAGACGCCTATGGATATATTATACCTACTTATTTATTTTGATAATTTCTTCAGTGCGCGTGCGTGAAAAAACTAGTCATGCGCTTTAGCATGAAACGAACAATTCTTACACGAAAGAAACATCTATACATATTATACAAACATAGTTTGTTGACGATGCAGATAAATGAATGGTTCAAACACATAAAAGAATTTATATAGAAATCATAGTTATATATGATACAAATTGCTGTGGAAAGAAAATAGTTATCTACATAGATAGAAATATAGGAATTATATACAGATGGACATAGTTATTACATTGATAAAATTTCAAGCACCATATTTATGCGATTACAACATGGCGTAAGTACATATTTTAATTTATTTAAATTCGGCCTTTTTATTAATATTAACGATTTATGCAATTAATTAACTATATAAAGTCTGTTCTCTTTCTTTTTCAGATCGATCATATTCGCAAATGTTGATCAATTTATGAAATCAAGTACTTATTTGAGTATTTTGAGTTTTTACTCTGATTATAGGCCAATAATATTTTAAACACACTGAACTGTTGTTCTTGAATTGGGATGAATGTCTCTGGACCCCAGGAATACTCCTCTGAAGCTCCAAAAACCAAAAATGATGAGAAATTTCGAAGATTCTTGTCGAAAAACTTGATATAATTAACTGTGAGTATTAATAAGATTATTTTTTATAGTACTTTATAGTTTTTATTATGTTAAACTGGGAATTTCTTGAAATTCATGGAACATTATCACACACACTCCTCGCTTCTTGACACCAGCTTCCCCATTCTCAAGCGCCCACTCGATTCTCCACTTTTTTCAACAAAACAGTCTTTTGTTTTTCTTTAGGTCACTATTTCAAAGTTTACTTGTTGATTCACAATTTGTTCTGTCATATTTTATAACCAATCAAATATTGTCCTTTGCAATCAAATTAATTGAAACTTCTTTCACTTATTAAAAAAGTTTCATACATACACTCTCTTACATTATTAGTTCATTTATAGAGTTCCTATGAGTTTTTTTTATCATACAAACAAATTAAAGTTGGTTATACATAGATACATTTAAATGGTACAACATCCAATATTGTTATTGACAGTCTATCACTGTTACACTCATATTATTTATAAATATAAATTCTTTTATGTTATTTGTCTATACTCTTTGCATTCTATTATTTATAATAAACTTTAACAAATTATTATTTATTGATTCAACGTTTATTTTATTTACCATATATCATTTGTCTATATGTCATTATTTGTTTATCTATGAAAATCTATTGAATTATATTCTATTCAATATTTGTATTTGTTTTTATTCTTAAATTAATGATTTAAATGAATTAACTATAATAATATTTGTTTTCATTTCAGATGAACAGCTGATTATGTTATGGAAAATAATCTTCGTCTTAGGCAACTTTATTTACATCATTACATTGGTTAGGCAATCTCTATATTTTATGTTATTATTGAGGTAATTTCTTTATCTATTATATTGTTATAGACAATTATTTAATATATCTTTACTTGATATGTTGTTTAAATTGAGAAAAGTGTTTCCTTTTTACTTGTTTTCTTAAATTATATTATTTTCATATATTTTCATACTAGCAACATATTTTTATAGAACTAATTCTCTTACTATCTATGATATCTGGTTCAATATATATATATATATATATATATATATATATATATATATATACCAAACTTTTTTAATGGGGATATTAGGTAAATGTACCAAATTCGGACATCTTAAGAAATAGCTTTACTGATTTTCTTGGTAACTTTGTTCGTATTTGTGACACCCGAATGAAAAAAATTAATCTCATTTCTTGAACATTTGA
Organism: Galeruca laticollis; assembly: GCA_963921935.1. Classification (NCBI taxonomy): domain Eukaryota; kingdom Metazoa; phylum Arthropoda; class Insecta; order Coleoptera; family Chrysomelidae; genus Galeruca; species Galeruca laticollis. The sequence continues at coordinate 37,213,354 of OY998179.1, read as the reverse complement.
TTTATTTATGTTAAGAACTGTTAACAATACAGGAAAATAAGTTTTTACTTAAAAAATGAAATATAAATGTATAAACCATGATCCTAATTTGGACACAGATATCCAACTAAAGTGCTCAAAAATGACACCCCCAGGTACAAAAAACGGACAGTGTCGGTATTTCGGACACAAACTTAACCAAATTTTGACATGGGAGTAAGAATTGTTATAAAAAGTTGAAATTATTGTATATTTATAAACTTTTCAATTACCCTGAATAGATGTCTTTTATTATTGTTTATTAGTAGAGACTTCAATATCGTTAAACTTGTACCAAATAACATCTTTTTTAGAAGGCCACTTCCAGCTGCTTCCACTTGGGGTCATAGCACTTACGTAAGGCTCCTCTTCGTCACTTATTTCAAGTTTCCAGGCATAATGCCTGGAAACTTTTGGTCAATGTAATTAACAATAACATAATCTCCTTTCTCAGAAATTTTCTCTAGGTTTACAATAATTTTGTCTTCATGAGCATTCATTTTTTCGTTGGCAATCTTTTGTTGTGGATCTTTTTCATTAAAACTCGTCTCTTTTAGTTCGGATCCGTTATTCATTTTCTGTTTTCTTGAGTTTTTTGGTTTTGCTGACTTTTCGTTTACCTTTTCCAGGCGCAATTTCTTCCTATTCTCTTTTTCCTGTTCTATCTGCTCTTTTGCCTGTTTATTACCATTATAAAATGCCTTCCACTGTTCTGAACTAGCAACAGCAGGTATTTTAACGAAGGTTTTTTTCTTCGCTCCCTCTTTTGATTTTTCAGGCCTATATAATATACCTTCAAACGGTGACGGTACTATAAATTTACTAGAACTAACTTCTTTTGGGCTTTGGTTATCACTTACTTCTATTAAATTAACTTTTACTCCGACTTCTTTCGAGCCATGGTTGTTACTTTCTTCTACTGAATTAACTCTCACTTTATTTATGTCTTGGTAACTTCCCTTCTCCACTTGGATCATTGTTTCTGTAGTTTGCAACCTTTCCGTTTGTATTACTGATTTCTTCCTTATTTCTATTGCATTTGGTTCTTTATTGCTTAACTTTATTATTTCTGTCGGTTCTGTCGGTTGTAGCGTATCTCTCTCTATTACCGGTTCCAGTTTTGCTTCTTTTAGTTCATTATTGCTTGACTTTAATATTTCTGTTCCTTGTAAAGTCTCATCCTCTATTACTGATTCCAATCTCATTTCTTTTAGTTTTTTATCACTTGATTTCACTCCTTTCCCTTGTAGCATATCTTTCTCCATTAATGATTCCGGTCGTATTTCTTTTTCGCTCGTACCTGTATCGATGAACTTTTCTATTTCTTTTCCTTTTTCTTTATCCACTACCAATTCCATCAATATTTCTTCATCAGTTTCAATACTTCCCCCTCCGGTGTCGTTTGCTAATGATCCAATAATTTCGATGTTCTCAAAAGTTGTATTGAATAAATACTCAGCGAGCCACTCGGCTTCTAAAACGATAGAATCATTTGGTATATTGTCTGCAACTTGCAAGTTTTCATTAGTGTTCTTTCTATTTTGTATTATATCTGCTCAAGGTTTTTCTTCGAAATGCTGTTTCAATTTTTACAATAAATTATATAGAGTCATCTTGTATTGGACCTGACCATTCACTCACAGTGGAAAGAGAAAGTTTAAATTTCTCAAGTGTACCTTTCTCAATGAAATTCAAATGGTGTGTATTGAATTCAAAATTCTCCAAAGTTTGGAGCTTCACTGCATTGTCTGTAATTGTAGTATTTGTTGTAACTTCTGCAGTTACCAGCTTACTATAATCTATTGCATCTGCATCAAATGGAAATAATCCACAAGTTTCAAAGGCATTTTGCACCATTGTAGGTGTAATGATGTCTTTAATTACAGTATCCAATAACGGAGCAAAAATGTCATTTCGAATTTATTGTTTATTAGTGTCTATTCCAAATTTAGCAACCCCTTTCTTCCAGCCAGTTTTGAGAGGTTTAAAAACCCCTACATTCATAGGCTGCAGTATATGAGTAGAATTAGGGAACAGACTAATTAAAATGATACCTTTTTCTGAACAAAAGTTGCAAAGATGCAATTTCAAGTGCGACTGGTTCCCATCTACATAAAATATCCCAGACAATGGTATATCATTTTTAAGAATCCATGGGTACAAAATATTTGACGTATATTCAAAAAAACTTTTGCCTGTCATCCAACTCGACTCCGACTTTCCCAGGCTCCAACCGTTTGGCATTCGTGCAACACCACTTTGTGAAATTCTTTTATATGGGAACATCACCATAGGAGGCGCTAACTCTACTGCCGCATTTGCTGTAAAATAAAAACAGTAGGTGAGTAACATGGGTATGTGAAAAAAATGGGAGAATTAGGGTTCTGGAATAAGACAATTACCCGTAACAAGAGTTGTTGAACATTCCTTCTCATTGTTAGCTGTACTGTTGTTACCATTTCTACTTCCTTTGAGTGCAGGAGCTTTTGATCCTTCTGGACATAAAGATGTTCGTCTAGGATATCGTGCAATCTCCATCAAATTTTCGGCGAAAAAATATGATTCAATTCCTACAAACCAGTTTCGAAGGCTTCGTTCAGTGATTTGAGCCCTAGCATGTACTAAGCTTTGAGTCATTCATGTAGAGATTTCCTTATGACGTCGCAAAAAGCCTTTATACCAGTGTCTGCCAGGTAGGCAAGTTCTATCCTTATTTTTAAAGGGGCTCTGTTTTTTCTTTTTTTTATAAGCACACATACACTTTCAAGTAGTTGTTCCTTGGTTACCAGAAATCCTACTCTAGCTGCCGCTATTATCCACTTTGCTAGGGTGTCCTCTTCTTCTTTCGATGAAGTTGTAGGGGCTCCAACTTCACACTCAACAGGATAGTTTCCATAAAATTTTGAGTGGAGGGTAGTTTTGCGAATATTATATTCTCTACTTGCAGCTTTAATAGCCATTCCATTTTTATAGCTTCTAATGCGGATATTAGTGTGTCTCATGAACATTTACAATTTTTCTTTGAGGAAATTCTGTAACAACGATAACATTACATGTACATAAAACGGACATCATTGGATGTAATCATGACACCCCGTTTCAGAATTAGGACACCATACTTTAATTTACAAAAATGAAGGAAGAACGTTGAATATAATGCTCCTCTTACCAGAAAAAGATGTGGGATACATAACTTGAAATATTGGAATATGAACATAATTCATACAACCCGTGTCCAAATTCAGGAATAGCTATTTCGGTTGGCCGTAATACTGACACCCTAATAATTCGAGGTAGTAATATAAAAAAGTAATCATTTCTTCAAAAAAGCATGTACAATTAACATATAAAAACATACTACAGTGATAAATTATGTTTTTTCAACAAAAATGTAATAATAATATTAACTGAAAATATAACAAAAAGTCGTTAGGCTTATAATACAACACACCTGTCTACGCCCTGTCAGTTTCAACGAGCTGCTAGAAATGATTTGTTCGGTTGGTTAGCCTGACATTTGAAATATATTATGACCACATGATCATAGATGGCTCGACATGTATCTAAATCGTCGTTTTATAAACTGAAATCTTATTCTAGCAATTTATATGGAAAGTGTCCGAATTTGGTGCATGGTCTGAAATTGGTACAATTACCATTTTGTTTTTACATTTAACAATTTAGTACTCACATTACATTCTGTTCTAAACGGAACTGTTGGATTTGTTGCTAAAGATATTATCTGAAATATTATTAGAAATATTACCAGCATATGTGTAACGACATTGACAATATTCCAGTCTCTTGATATAACTATATTTTTCTTTTGAATCTTAGCATTTCTGTCATATTCCAACTGAAAAATGAATTTCCAATAGTATCGACAAAACTGCACTGCTTCATAATATAAAATAACTCTGACCTGACTGAAAAGTTCATTGAGTAAACCGTTCATTTGCAGTTCATTATAAAATATCATAACTACTAATTGAGAATGATTCCAGCATCTATGGCAATGCATTAATGTGCAAAACTGTTTCTACAAATGAATTACGATTCAAATTCCTGGTGGAATAATTGCAACAAACTGGGAGAGGATTTGGAAAAGCCAGAGAAAAGCTACATACAATGCTGAAAGTCAAGCAAGAATAAATTACAAGAACGAACTTGTTCCATTCACCCTCTGAATACTAAGTCTTAGTTTGTATAAACATATTACATACAATCAGGGTGAGATTTTATTACAACCCGCTGACTTTATAACTACTCTATACAAACGAGAGAATAGCTTGTGTGCAGGGTGTATCCCGGGTGTTCTTGTTATAATAATAAAAGATTTCGACTTGCCTAAGTGAATTATTCCGTTATTTTGAATGATGCTATACTCAAGATTTTGGATTATATCACTGTTCATTTACTTAAGAATTATTCTATGTTCACAGAGGAAATTAAGGAATATCCCCGACTAAATCTCTCGGAAACATTTAATCATGATTAAGATCACGTTTGTGTTTGTAAACATCAGTAACGCAACTTGTGTTAAATGAAGCAGAACTATATCTGTAATTTATGCTTTAGTTTTATACCAAATTTAATTACATTGTACTAAAGTTATAAACCTCGATTTCCTAGAAAAGAGCCGTTGTTGAATCCAAGAAGTATTCCCTCCCTTATGACAACGGAAACAAAACCAGTTGCGAGCCAGCATTTTCACCTTTTTTAACTTGTAACTTTCTACAATAACATTTAATTGCTCATTGAGTTAATAAAGTTCCGCTTTCTCAAATTATTAGATTTTTTTTTAAAACGACTTCTACGCGATTGAACATAAAATTGGCACAGTCAATAGGTTTGTCAAACAGATCAAACCGGTCTATATCAATACTTTATCGACAATTAACGATCGCGTAAGGTCTAAAAAATCGGTAATTTGGGAAGTGTTCATCCAGACGAAGGATCCACAACGCCGAAGTTTGGAGGCCCCGGAAGAAGCCAATATTGCAGAGTCCGATTAGTTTTAAGAAGATCCAGACGAAGGATCCATATCGCTGAAGTTTGTAGACCCCGGAAGAAGCCAACATTGCAGAATCCGGTTAGTTTTAAGAAGAAAGGCGTTCGGCACCTTTTGGTATTAAGCAGATATATGAAGCCAATCTATTTATTTAGGTAAGCGAATTTTGTTCTCCGATATAATTTTCCTTCATATTTTTATGTTCATTTATGAGTGATCTTCGATTTTTCTACATTTTTATATGTTTTAATATTCCATGTCAGATAACACCTTATATCAATCATTGAATTTAGACGATAGTAATCCAGATATATTAATAAATATTGAGAATTTTTCTCCAGTAGATGTTCAGAAAATTCAATTTCAGAAATGCCTACAGTTAATGTGAATTATTCACTTTTAAAATTATATGTAGACACTATATCACAATTTGATGGCAACGCACACACATTAGGGGTATTTTTAGATGCTTGAGAGAGTTTGCAGGTACTACAAATGTAAGTGTCCAAATTAATTCAAATATTTCACGGGCAATAATAGGTGAATTAACAGGTAGAGTTTAATAGGATCCCGTTCCGAATTGACTATATGGGATTATACTAAAAAATTATTACAATTAACTTTTGGAGATCCAAGAAATCTTGATTGTGTCGTTCAATACTACCCACTAAACAAGAAACATAACAAGTCTTTTTAGTGATGTTCTTTTTGGAGATTTTTCGTGATGTATATTTGAAACTATTAGTGTTTTTAAATGAAACTCAAGGTCTCTAGTTAATTCAACAATATAATAAAAGTTATTGAAAATTCTAAAAAATTGACAATTCTGACGATGATATTGATTTATCGAAACAATTGTCAATTTTTTAGAATTTTCAATAACTTTTATTATATTGTGGAATTAACTAGAGACCTTAAGTTTCATTTAAAAACACTAATATGAGCATATTCCACGAAGTAAGGGTCGAGACAGTCAATTTCATTATATTTGAAACGTTAATAAGATATCTCCTAGATGTCTTAATTTTATTACCAACTCTATTAATATCCATGTCATGTAAATAAAGCATATTTTTGATGTACACAGTAATACTTGAATTCGCAGTTACATACACATCCTATGAACTTCTTTTTAGTAACTTCCTATAGGAAACATTCATACGATGTTAATTTGTATACTTCTCACTAATGTCACATACAGAACGTTACTGTAATATTACAAATTAACATGTTCCTAAGATGATCACATGTTGCAGTTACTTTTACATCTTTCGAAATAATTTTTAGTCACATCCTACTATTACGTCTGTACGATGTTAGTTCATAAAACTCTCAGTAATATCTCATATTGAACATCACAGTATCATAAAAATGAAAAAAAACAGAAGAGGAACTGATGAACGAAACATACAGTAGTTATCTGTGGAAACAAAAATGACAAGCATGAAATGGCGGATGGTTTTCAGTTATGTGTTATATTTTATTTGCAGGAAGCACATATTTTGCAAGTAGTACTTGAATAAAGTGGTCGTCGTTATCGTTAGTTCCTACTTAGCTACAGTTTCTATACTTAGTTATAATTCTTGTTATAATGGACGAACATTAATTGTTATCGGTAAGTACCTATTCCAAAATCATAATTATTAAAACTTAATATTCATTCAATACTTTAATCGGCTATTATACAAAGAAATTCCAGGTGGCGGAATTGTACACTAACATTATATAATAGAGTTTACAAAATAAGGGTTTTTTCAATTTTTAAAATATTTTAGTTAGTAAGTATATTTTAAAAACGATTCACAATATTTCAAATCCTAGATATGCATTATACCCTACTAAAAACTTAATATTGCAATAGGGTAGATATTATTATTAATAATGAAACATGTTCATATGTTGGCAGGGATTTGAATCTAGAAGAAAATATTTTCAATATTAAGATGTTTCAGAAGCTACTTACATAAATAAAATAAAAAACAAATTGTTGGTAATTATGTAATGAAAGGTGAGTAACTATTTCAGATTGTCTGATACAAACATTGTATTAAACAGTACAAAAAATATTGTATCAAGTATCACTTGTTCTAGGTTTTGTAGTAGTAGTCTTACCCATCAATATAGTTTTGCAGGTTTAGAAAATTTTAACATTACTACTAACAATTCTTGTGAACAATTAGAGGCTGTTTAAGACTTTAAAAACAGAAATTTCTGTTAAAAAGCTCATTTCCATTTGAAAATTCACTGAATACAATAAATAACCTGTAGGTGTCCCTTACAATGGTACCTATATTAATCTAGTTGAAGAATATGTAACTTATGATACTGAATGCTCCAGTCAACATACAGCATTCAATTATTTATTATTGTAGAAACACAGCTATTGGATACTCAATTGGATACAATTGATTATAAACTCATTTAACTTGATAATGTGTTCATATATCTTGTTCATAAATATTTTTTTTTGTATACAGCGTATTAATAATGCTTAGTTTTCATTAAGTTACAATTCCACGATGTTAATATACAATTTGTTCCAGGATGAAAATAACAAGATGAGAATAGTATATTATTTTATAGAGAAAATAAGTATATATTTTCATAGCACACCTGAATTTACCTGCTAAATGGAGTGAGGCATGTAATGGAAGGTAAATCATGAAAAGTAACTTCTCGAATATCATTTCTTTGAAGAATCCCGCATGTATCTTATGGAAAATGGGTCCCAGTCAATTGGCTGAGAATCAAGTTTGATGTAGTTATGATGATCGATCAAAGGTCTCCATGGGCACAATTTGATCTAAAATAATTGTTTCATTAGCTGCTGTTCATAACACCTTTAAATGTTTCACAGATAAGGATTTTGAAGTGTACGTTATGGAATGGATGAGGCACTCGAAACAGCCACTCTTGCGTGGGAAAAAGTAACTGTAAGTAAACGATAGAATCTTCATTAATCAGATAGGATTTCTGTTGATGTAACATAATGTTTCATTAAATCTTTATGGTGTAAAATTTTTATTAGTTTTAATATAATTAGAAAACCATTCTAATAAATTTTCTGTGAACTAGCTGTAATGTATGTGTATCCGTTGAACTTTATTAACTCAGTTTCAAAGTATGTTATACGTTATGGTAACTACAGATTAATATACCCTTTTTTATTTCTTGCTTTCACTGAATGCGTTCAATAGTTTCCAGACTTTCCAGACTTGTTATGTAATATGCTTAAACAATTCTATTTTTTTTAGGTTGGATTCCTAGACAAGATATTTTTTTTTATAATTTTGTACCCGTTTTTTTCAAATTTACTGTACTCTTCATTAATAGTGAATAAGCGTTTTAAATCTTTTATTGCTTTTTTTGCTATTTTATTTTAAATGTACAGGATGAACAATTAAGAACGACTGTAGGCCACATCTTAGAAAAGAATCAAGGTACAACTTTCAAAAAAATTACCTTCGGGTAAGTGATCTTGGAAAATTGCTGGGAGATATTTTGCAGTCTCTAAAGTGAAATGAACACTCGAAAACATAATACTCCAAAAACATACTAAAGGTGTCCTAAAAATACAATTCTTGAAATCTTGATGAGATTATGAATAAATTTAATTAAGGAGATTTTTTGCCATTATTCTTCAAATAATGGGTGGGGAAGGTTCAAACTTATGAACAAATGTATAACTTTTTCGTTTTTTAACCGAAATTAATGATTTTAGCTGCATTTAAAAATGTTTTTGTGTTTAATAAGATTGATAACAAAATTAGATAATTTTGTATCCACTCAGAAATTTCAAATGTGAATTGAAGCATTTTTTTAATTTTTATATCTGATATTGTAAATCTTATATCTTGGAATCGATTTCTATTTTTTTAACCCCTTTCCATCAGAATTTAAAAAATGCCTCATTATATTTGAAATTTCCGAGAAAAATTGGATAATTGTCGACTTTTTCACATAGCATTGACAAAATTGTTCAATTTTGTTATTTTTGTTAAGCATATCTTATCAAAGAGGAAAAACTCTTTCAAATGACGCCAAAAACATGGATATCGATTAAAAAAAGTGTTACGACATTTGTTTTTTGGGTTGAACCTTCCCCCACCCCTTATTTGAAGAATAAGGACAAAAAGTCCCTAGCTACATTTTTTCATAATCTCAACAAAATATCCAAAATAAACGGTTTTAAGGATTAAAACTAACTTTTCCGCATCTGTGGCCCTGAACAATATTCTATCATAAAATTGTTACTTGTATACACTTCGGGGGATGTATCGTGCTAACAAACCGAAATTTCTCCAAAAATAACCAAAAATTCAGTATATCTGGATTTATAGGACCCGCTATACTCGCTTTAGTCAACTGAAAATCAATAGGGTACATCTGTGAGACACCTTGAGGAATATTCAATCATAAAATTGATCAATCGTATACTCTCTGGAGGCTGTGTCGTGCTAACAAACTGAAAATTTTCCAAAAATGACAAAAATTTGGTACTTCAAGTACCATAGCACCAGTTGTACTGGCTTTAATGAGCTGAACATCAGTAGGCTTCATCTTTGAGACGGTCTAAATAATATCCAATCATGAAATTGGTCACTTGTATATACTCCGGAGGCTGTATCGTGTTAACAAACTGAAACTTCTCCAAAAATGACAAAAATATCGTACTTAAAGTACTGTAGCACCTGTTGTATTGGCTCTAGTAAGCTGAAAAGCAATAGGGTTCATCAGTGAGATGCCCTGAATAATATTCAATCATAAAATTGGTGACTTGTTGAGCTCCGGAGGCTGTATCGTGCTAACAAACTGAAATTTCTCAATAAATGACAAAATGTCGTACTTCAAGTACCATAGCACCCGTTGTACTGGCTCTGGTGAACTGAAAATCAATAGAGATCATATGTGATATGCCCTTAACCATATTCAATCATAAAATTGCTGACTCATTGCACTCCGGAGGCTGTATCGTGCTAACAAGACATGTAAGGAAAAGTGGCCGACGACAACGACGACGACGACATACACACAGGATTTTTTTAATAAAAACCGTTTTTTCGTCTTGTTGTTGATGGAAAACGTAAAAGTAACTCAAAAAAAATTTTCAAAATTCCAACTTTTTTTGGGGTAAACCAATACTTTTCTCGCATGTAGAAAGTTTGGGCGGAAAAGTAATTGTATTTCTAGGATACCTTTAGTATGTCTTTTTTGGAGATAATCACAGTATTATGTGTTCATTCCACCCCATAGCAGATATTTTAGGAACTCGAAAATATTTTCCAGCGTTTTTTCAGGGTCATTTTCCTGAAGGTATTTTTTTAAATTTGTACCATGACTATTCTTTGAAATATGGCCGACAGCCGGCGTTCTTAGTTGTTCACCCTGTATTTGCTGATTAGGCACAGAAACATCTATAGGATGTCATCTAGAATGTTTGAGGTATATTATTTAGAGGTTTAAGCAATGTCCATACAACATCTAACAGAATACACTGTATTGTTTTTGAAATGTCGCATTTAGATCATTGATAAGATGTTATTTTTTAGACATTGCATTAACATCGACAAGATGTTAAAAGGCATTTCAGAATGTAACAGTATTGTTGTTTTTAGTTCGTTATAAAGACTTCCTTTTGAGGAAGTTCTAGTAAGATCACAGTAATGTAAAAAGGCAGCGCTTCAACATCGCTGAGAAGTTGAGTTGAAATATCATAAAAGTTAACAGCCACAAGCTGGGTATAAGCGGTTGTATAGATGTGCATGTGATGAGAACAAGTGGAAAAAAAGGAAGAACATTATCACAATGTGATGTTGAATTAACATAACTGTAATATTTATTTGCATAGTGGGTAATTGCTTTACATCCATTCAAAAATTAAACACCATATAATTTTGGCATGCGTGGCCAAGATTGTAAAAGTTTAATAGCATCAAAAATAAATGAATCGAATCTACCACCTCAAGAAAAAGAGGGAGTTATGATTAGTCAGCCAAAATAACATTCGTTCAAGAAATCCAGACAGTCTAGAAAATGCACATACTTTAGTAGTATGTGAAGATCATTTCTTCTACAGTACATGTATAGCTAATTATTCAAACTCACAAAATTTTAGACCAGTTCAGAGAATGACACCATCAAATTCCCGGATAAATAATTTGTCAACTTCAAGACCATCTCAACCTCCTAATAGACAATATTCTCCCAATTTTAACAGAAACTTTAACAACTATAATTCTAATCAAAATAATAATTTCCCCCATCCTAATAATAACAAGCATCCAAATAATTCTAATTATAATGAAATATCTTTCTATGTTCCTCAAAATAAATCACCTCAGAATACTCATTTTCAAAATAGCAATTCATATGCAAATAATTTCTCTAGAAATACTCAAATTTCTAGAAATTCAAATTATCATAATAGGAACAGGTATTATCCAGAGCCAATGGATACGTCATCTGGTAATACACGTATAAAAATCATCATTTTTCTGAATATTCCAACGAATTCCAATATCCTGAGAATGTAAATTCTTCAATTCAATAATTCTCTCAAAGTAATGACTGTTGTAAATATCACAGTCAGATTTGACAAGAAACATATGATAATCATAATCCTTATCTAGAACAAAAAAATAACGTGATAAATGCACCTGCTACACACTCTCACCGTCCCACGCTGGATTCAACTCACAATTCTGATAACGCAGATACAAATTTTCGCGTGGTTATGGAAAACAACGACATAACATAATTATTATTAATATCGGAACTATTGTCAATTATATTAAAATTTTTAAAATCTATTCAATATATTGTGGAATTAACTAGAAACAGTAAGGTACATTTAAAACAGTAACATGAGTAGATTCCACGAAGTAAGGGTCGAGACAGTTAATTTAGTTAATACTGATTATTGCCTGAATCAGTTTCATCGCCTCCACCCCAATAGAGTCGGTGGATATTTATATGTTTAGCTGAGTCTGTGGGAGGACTGGAGGAGAGATATATTCCCTATATTCCCGCCCGTAAGTACGTCACTGCAGACAGTCACATATCGCTGTGCTAGAACAATACTAGGACAACTTAAAATATGCTGTTTTGAGAATATCGACTTTTCATGTTACAGTTGTAAATTACTCTTTTCTTTGTTTAATTTCTCCAAGTTGTCTTATCCAGTTTGTTGACATCTAGATATAAAATCTTATTGTAAATATTATTTTTGATTAAATATATCAACTTTTCCAAAAAAAAATATTTGTAAGATGTTCGTATATTGCATTCAGAAAAAACATTCTTAGAAATTGTCTTTGTTTTTGCTTCAAGTTGTCCTAGTATTGCATTTCCTAATAATTTATTTTATAAAAGTTATACATATGTTTGTTAAACATGTATTGCTCTATTTATTTCATGAAATTATTGAACCTAACCCTTTTTCAATGTTTAATAAAATTCGCTGGTGTTTTGTATTCGTTATTTTTAAAACCATAACTTGTCTTAGTATCAAATGAATAAAAACAACTAATGAAAAAGGTTTATTTATTTTCATATTGCAAAAAATTTATTCGCTATCGTCACGCTGAACCAGTTGTACCTTTTTCTGGTAGAGTTTCGTTATTCTTCTTTTGTGAAACATCTTCATTCTGAAATAAACGATCAATTTAAAACAAATTAACAGAAAAGTTTCAAAAAAAAATACCGTTCCAGTGTTCGCATCGTCACTGCCTTTCATTTCAGTAGAAGCACAAATTCTTGCTGCCTGTAGCAGTATTTCCTTCGTTCTCGTCTACACAGATTTCATCTTGTTGGAAAAATTAATACGTACTTCACGACACTCGAAAGCAAACTAAGTAAACTGGAAGGAATCGACAAGAGTTAACGTGCATTGTGGGCAATACAGAGATATCAAAACTATTAAAAAATGCAGCAGTTCAATACTACGATATAAATAAGATATAAATGGAATTCTTCATTTTTTGAGTGACAAACAAAGTTTGTATAAAATTTGTCAAAAGTTTTCTTAAAAACGAATCTAACTACCTAACTAACTAACTAACTACTACAGCCTGAAATAAAGTGAAAATAACGCATAGTGAAAAATATAGGATAATATACACAAAATTCTTACAAATTTAATAACTCATCGACTGAATAAAAACACATATCTACTAAAAACGATTTGAGTAAAATTTTGAATGATTTTATTGTTATACTTGATTTAATATATAATGGTAATTTATTAAAAAGTCGTTGTCCCATTATAGGAGGGGATTTGAAAGAAAGTAATATTACTATTACTTTTAGGAAAAGTCAAAGACAGATTATTACAGCGTCTTGTATTGATATTATGCTTCTGGTAGTTAGTTTTGAAATCACATATGTTGTTATATATGAAAACACAAACATTTAGAATATACAAACAGGGCAACGTTAATATTTTCAATTTTTTAAAGTGTTCTCTACAACCAGTTAGGCGAGAGACACCAGCAATACAACGAATTACTCTTTTTTGTGACACAAAAACGTCTTTAGAATTGGTAGACATTCCCCAGACGGGATTCCACTTGTGCGTGATACAGCATAATCATTTGTTTTTGTGTAAGAACGGATCTTAAATTTCTAAATAAGTAATTAGTGAAATTTAACTGTCTCACAATGCTTACTTCAATTAAGAGATTCGTCGATCAGCAAGCCCATAAATTTGACATAAGAGACACACTCTATCGATTTATTATTAATTTTTAGATCAACAAACTGCAGTTGTTTTTGTCTATGATGAAATTGTATTGCTTGCGTTTTTTCTGCATTAAGATAGAGTGAATTTATGCAAAACCAATTATAAAGACCCGCCAAGAGACTATTACAATTATCTTCAGCTACTGATTGACATTTATCAGAAACCAACAACGAGGTATCATCAGCATATAATGTAAGGTGAGTTGATAAGTTAACTGACACAATGTCATTTATATAAGTTAAACACAGATTTGGACCCATAATTTATCCTTGAGTTGTTCTCCAATCGCTCCGGTACGTGAAATTTTCGACACCATTTTCTGTGGCGCATTGTTAAAAAATGTGTTAGGCATATTAGCTACGTGAGTAGGATTATCTATTATTACATTATAGTTATTATACAATGAAATAACTTTTTACGCTCATTATTTGTAGTAAAATCATTTATTAGTTTCCATGCACTTTTTGGTGGATTATCCGAATTTGAAATTATGGTTTGATAATGTATTTTCCTAGTTGTTTTTAAAAGTTTTACATGTTCTTTTTTTTTGTTAATTATAGTATGGCCGTAGTTGCGGAAATTGTCTAGACAGTGCATGCAGATTTTTAAATTATTACTAGAACATTGTACATCTTTGTCTATCCACCTATTATTATTCTTAATTAGTTTCCTTTTCAACAGTGGAAAATGAATATTAAAATAATGCATAAAAATACTCATAAAATTATCAAAAGCTGAATTGTTATACAGAATTCCATATACAGTATTCCAGTTCTCAAGAATAAGGCTATCAACAAAATGACTCGTCGCACTCTCTGCAAAAACTCTCCTATAGCAGAAACTTGGTAAGGCAACCAATTCATAATCGAGTTCCACAAATACTGTACGGTGATCCGATACAGTGTTGTCAAAGACACAGGCCAAGGGAATATTCAGAAAGTTGACAAATATATTATCAATAGTTGTACTGCTGGTATCTGACACCTAGTCGGCCACTTGACAATATTATTGTGTATATTAAAAGGTGATAACACATTTAAAAGTTCACTGTGATTACTATTTTTTGCTCTAGTATCAATATTAAAGTCACCGCAAATAATAAAAGAAACATTAGGTTTAAAATAATCATTTGAAATATTCTCAAGATTTTCCAAAAAAAATGTCTACATTACCTGATGGTGACCGGTAACAATTTATTACAAAAAATTCAGTTTAATTTTTGTCCTTAAAAGAAAAGTAACAAAACTCAGCATCTTTAGCAGTACAAAACTCATTTAAATTAAAATTCTCTTTAAAACTTATACCCTTTCTTACCCAAATTCCAACAGCACCACCCTTAATAATGGCATCACGACAATAACTACTAGCTAAATAAATTAAAACCCTCAACATAAATTTGATCCACAGAGTCACTAGTTTCCCACAACTCCGTCAAACACACTACGTCGATGCTCTTGTATTTATTAATGTCTAATACTAAGTCACATATTTTGTTTTAGTTCAGGCTTTGCATATTTAGCAGCATTAACCTCGGGTTAAAATCTATTTTGGAGGCTGTACAGGCTTCCGAAGGCATAAAAAATTATTGACACAGGCTTTTTTTGGCCATATATTTGGTTCCATACCCTTCCCGAAGTTTTCTTGATAAATTCTTACTTTAAATGAAGAATACAGATTTGGATAACGTGATGACATCCTTTCACAGATTACTTCAGGAAAATGTGGTTTTAATAAATCTTCCATTGCAGTGACATTGGTGTCCGGATCAATTCGATAAACGTGTAATTCCACAAATTTAGGCACTCCCTTGATGGTACCAGTGACTCCTTCTGTGTTTGTTCCCACAATTTATTGTCTACTTTTACCATTCTTACGCGATACGCCTTGTACTGCGCTCAAATTTTGGAATACAATATATCTGAGTATAGCAACAGAAAGAGTATTAATTTAAGATTATAACGGTTAAGAAAACTCAAAACCGAGATTTTTTAAATTGTTCGAGTATTGTTCTAGCACAGCGATATCACTCAACATAACCTCAAATATGTAAACAGAATTTTCCAAAATTTTTAAATTGAATTACCCATGTCAAGAAGTTTGAAGCAAAAAGATTGATCATGTAACCACAGAATACACCAGCTTGATAAGAAACGAAAGCCGGCGTAAATTCTTTGATGTTTTGGGGGCAAAAAAGTGAAACCAAAAAATCTCAAATAATAATTGTTTATTTTTATGGCTTGTTTCGACAAATTCTCAATTGTCAAAGAAAGATTTAAGCTAAACAAACAATGTGAAAAATATACTTTAGCATTTCATTACACATAAAGTTTTAGCTTCTGTTTTTGGAGTTCCATCCATTATTAAAAATAACGTGCTATTGAGTACCCAAATGATTTCTATTCTCCATATTGTTATCGAAATTATATGTGGAAGTATGTATTTAAGTAGCGCTGTATGTAGGATAGGGTGAGTATAAAAACCAATACAATAATATAGATTATATATTTAGAATACCAGAGTTTACAATAGAAAAAATTTCAGTAAATGATGATATAAAATTACGATATGTATGGTACTTCAATACAAAATTTTTATAATTGATATATTTAAAAGTTACACTTCACCAGATTTCGAATTAAATATTTTACAAGAGAAAATCCACTGGTGTATGTGACAAAGAAGTTATAAAAAAGTAGCTAGAGTAAACGTTTCTGCATAGTTATCGAAGTTTTGTTGCGTTTCTCAATTATTATCAGATTTGGTGCTATTTTCTGTTTGAACAGTTTTTGCTGTTTTTCTGGTAATCCCTTCAATGAATATTACCATATAACTTAGACACACATAATATAGTACTTCTTTTGGCACTAGCTTATTTTTTGTGTTCGCTTGTAAAGGAGAATTTGTTTGCTTATGTCGTGGATGATCCTCCAAAACTGGAGAAGGGATAAGTTCTGTTTCTATAACCAAGGACGATGACGGGTATGTGTATTTTATAATGTTATTTAGTCAAACCAAAGCATTATATTATGTTTGCCAAACCCATAATCAAAGTACTGTTATTTTTTAGAGCTTAAATATATACACAATTTCTGCTTTTCAGTAACATTTTATATTTAGTATGTCTACAATAAGTGAAAAGAAATATATACAGTCATTTTTCTTGTCAAACAAAAGTAAAACATATATATGTATTGTTGTAAGGGTTCTGAATCATGTACATGTACATTTCCAAAATATATTATATTTAATTTACTTTTATAGATCCTCCATCTCAATAAGAATTTTAGAAGATCGAAAAAGGAAAATAGAGGAAGACTATATGCACAGGCTTTATTATAGACAACTTGCTGTTTTATTCATCTATTACATTTTCCAGTGTCTATTCTCTGAAGACCAGTTGAAATGTTTTCTTACATTGATAGCAAGTGAACTTGGAATGGATAACCGAACATTTTTCCGTTTTAACAAAACCATGAAAAAAGACTATTTTATATAAGAATAACAAAATAGTTAGGCTAAATGCAATCTAATTATAAGAAAGCCATCTATTTTGATGCATATTATCTTACAGAAGTGAATCTAAATGATGATTATATTTACCAAGAGATGGAGAAGCATCACCAATATGTCTTGTGGCGGCTTGAGACGAATGTTCCACTTGCTCAAACGGCATGGTATCTGTAATTATGAAAATAGTTGTAATAAATAGCAATTCCAAATAATCGGTTCAAAAAATGTCAAGCATTCTTAGATTTGTCACTCTACACTCTAAAGAATACATAACATTTACATTGCAATTCTATACAGCTGTTTAAATACAAAGCATATGGCGATTCACAGATAGGCTAATTGCAATCTAATTATAAGAGAGCCATCTATTTTGACGCATATTATCCTACAGAAGTGAATCTAAATGATGATTATATTTACCAAGTAATGGAGAAGCATCACCAATATGTCTTGTTGCGGCTTGATACGAATGTCCCACTTTTTCAAACGGCATGGTATCTGTAATTATTAAAATAATTGTAATAAACAAAATGCCAATAAGGTATTAATGAATCCAGTCGGAAAAGTATAATTAATTCTGCACTAAGGTGACAAAAGTAAATATCCATAACAACTGATTGTAATGTTTACTTAAATTTAATGTTTACCAGACAGAATAGCTATTTTGTTGGTGGATCGCTCAATATAACATGGCCCTTGCGTTTTAACCATGGGAATATTGTAGGCACAACTTGAAGACATAGGTACTTTTTCCGTCCCCTTTTGGAAGTAAATTTATCCTCAAAGTGGAGTTTATATAACTTATAGTTGTTATGTAAAGAATCTAGGGTTTTTTCAAACAAATCCCCACGGTTACATGCCTCCAACCATAACTGTGCTCTAAAATGTAAATAAAGCTAAGTAAGTATATTTATATTTTTATTTATCATATGTGTATGAAAGAAATAAACTACTACCAATTCATATTGAATATTATTATTATTATTATTATCTTCTTCCTTGCTCAGATATTCTCTGGTTAGTTTAGGAATATATGCGGACGTCAGGTCAAGCATAGTTTCCATTCTGTTTTTATTATTCCCTGTAGTTCTCATTTAAAAATTTTCTAGTTATAGAGCGAGTATCTATTATGACGGACTTCTGTAGTGGTATGTATGTTGTTGGATGATTATTATTATTATTATTATTATTATTATTATTATTATTATTATTATTATTATTATTCTGTTATCAAAGACACAGATACAGAGGAATGCTAATACTCAAAACATATATTCACGCAACTCACAATGTATAGGTGTAATGGAAGAATAACATATTAAAAAAAAAGAAATATATATCTATAATTTATTGCATATAGTGTGACGTGCTCTGTCCGCTTGCGTGTGTCGATGCGATATTGGTAGCAGCCTCTTGCCCTACCTCTCACGGCCTAGGTACGTCACTTCTGACACCTTGGAAACCTTACACTTTCTCGGGCGCCAGATTTTTAACGTGGTTGTCTCTACGGCCCCTCGACTTCACTAGTCGAGAGTTCCAGATAGTCTCAGATGGAGGTACGGTAAATTCCAGGGGTCTATTGTTGTCAAAATGCTGTGGTTATTTCTAAATAAAACAAACGTTCTCGCTAGTCCTAAAATAAAAGTAATTCTCCTGGTCCACACTACGGGAAGCTAAAATTGGTGCAGCCAAATAACTACTCTACTACTCTACTATGGGTAGGTGCTAGTTTATAGTAGGTCAATAAAACACCAAGGTTCGGTTAGGTTATATTTTAATTCTATATCTTTTTTGTATAGTTAAATAAGCCGGTATATACAATAAAGGTAACTAAAATAAGAAACTAATACAGGCAACGGGAGACACTACCCTAGTTTCCACAAAACAGATATATCATCAGATTATATATACAATTTATATGCGGTTATTAGCGACGAAGCAGGCAGGACATAAGCGAGAATGGTTTGTAAGTATAAAATAGTGTATATAAGAAAAAAACGGTAAAATCAACGATAAAATCTTCCGAATTCGGTGATCCTTTCGTTCAATAGATTTCACAAAACTTTTATAAATGAAACGAGTTGAGTGTCAATTGAAATAAATAAACGGTTAATTAGTCTTCGTATACCCGGTAGGTATATTAAGCTTTTAAATGACGGGGGTAAGTAACAAATAGTTAGGGTTATTGATTCAAAATATTAGAAAGCCCTAGCGGATATGTATGCCTGGCGCTACCCGATATTTCAATCTAAACCTCTTCACGGAAAATTGAAAGAACGGAACTGGGAACAGACCGGGGTTGCAAATTACTGGGGTTGTCGATTAAAAATATTAGAAAGCCCTAGCGGATATGTATGCCTGGCCCTCCCTGATATTTCAATCTAAACCTCTTCACGGAAAAATGTAAGAAAATAACTAGAAAAGACCGGGGTTGCAACTTACTCAATTATGGGGGTTGTCGATTTAAAATATTAGGAAGTCCTAGCGGATATGTATGCCTGGCGCTACCTGATATTTCAATCTAAACCTCTTCACGAAAAAATGGAAAGAAAATAACTAGAAAAGACCGGGGTTGCAGCTTATTAAATTATTGGTGTAGTCGATTTAAAATATTAGGAAGCCCTAGCGGATATGTATGCCTGGCGCTACCTGATATTTCAATCTAAACCTCTTCGCGGGAAAATAAAAGAAGATAACTAGAAAAGACCGGAATTGCAGCTTGCCAAATTATTGGGGTTGTCGATTTAAAATATTAGGAAGACCTAGCGGATATGTATATCTGGCGCTACCTGATATTTCAATCTAAACCTCTTCACGGAAAAATGAAAGAAAATAACTAGAAATAACCGGAGCTGCAACTCACTAAATCATTGGGGTTGTCGATTTAAAATATTAGGAAGCCCTAGCGGATATGTATGCATGGCGCTACTTGATATTTCAATCTAAACCTCTCCACGGAAAAATGAAAAGAAAATAACTAGAAAAGACTGGGGTTGCAACTTACTAAATTATTGGGGTTGTCGATTTAAAATATTAGGAACGAGAAATTTAAAGAGAAGACCAAGAAAAGACCGGACTCCGGTTATGCCAAGATGTTCCAACTTAGTGTTAAAACACGAAAATAAACACAATAAATATTCTAAATTTGTGATTGAAAAGACCTTTTAATTTCGAATCGTTATTACTAAAAACTTCTTACCTGTCACAACAACGAAATTCTCGTGGTACTTATACACCAGAAAGAAAACTCAAAAGAAATTACTAAATATTTGTAAAAAAGGAAAAAAACCCAAAAATACGGTTCGGCGGTACGGTGTTTACAGTTACTGTCGTCTAAGCTAACTACTAACTCTCGACTCAACTTTTTTGCATATGCCTTACACATTTCCACCTCCCTCGGTTAGTTCGACCTGCGCGCTACTCACTGCTTATCGTATGGCGGTGGGAAAACCAATATATTGAATTTGCTAGTTCCAAGCCGGAATAAATATTTTACATGCAATAAATAATTTCTCCACGGAAACTAGACAGTAAATAAAAATATTATCGGAACTGAAAATAATTATACCTCTTATGTACAAAATTATTTCTACCCGGAAGCTAGAGGGTAAATAATAATGTCCTTTTGACACTTAAAATAGTCATGAATCTTATAGCTGAAATGTTTTGTATACGGATTTTAACACGTATGACGAGTTATGAGTAAGATCAAATGAAATACACTCGGCGACATAATGTTAACAATTAACAAACGGAATCATCGTTACGATACTCGGCCATTCAGCATACTTATTAATCAATATATAAGATGATATACAGTAGTTAGGGGTTGTAACGAGTTATGAGTAACATATAAGATATACTCGGCTACCTAAAATAACGAAAAAAAAGGGTATATTGTTACAGTATAAAATTATTTCTATACAGAGCTATTATGCATAACGGATTATAAGTAATATTAACTGAAAATATACTCGACAACATAAAATAACTATTCAGGAAAGGAAACCTCGTTACAATAGAAACAATTCCTCTTACCTTACAGGATCTTTAGGAAATCTGAACATAGTTGTTCCGTCTCCATCTCTTGAATGACACCCACGAACTGCACACGTTCTTGGCGCCATATCATAATTCTATGTCATCAGTTCAGTATGGTTAGTCAAGTTTGACGAACCATTTGATCGTGGGATGCTTGCTTTACATTAGTGCCATTCAACGCGTTAATCGATTACAATCATTTCCTGTCATTTAAAAAACAACATGTTCAACAATACATTTTCGATATAAATCGATCAGTTCGATTATAATCGGTCTAAAGTTATGATGCTATTGAAAACAATCGTGAATCGGAAGCATGTGATTGGTCGAAAAATTTAAATAAACTACCGTTGGTCTATGGGTTATGTGATGTGAGTGATATTTTGCAATTGTATATCACATTTTTAGTTAACAGAACAGCTTCTATAGAATTAAACGTGATTGAACTAAATGAACTTGTGAAAAGTGTGAAGTACACGTGAAATGAACCAAAATAATGATGAGGTTATGTCAGTATTGATTTATTTGATTTGTAAAATGACATGACAAATGACATTTTTTTTGGTCGTTCAACAAACATTAAGGCTACATTCGTAATCAATTCCCTGGCAAAGTTGCACTTTGGCACGCAAGTCGGCACGAAATTTGCCATTCACAATAACTTCAAAGTCGACTTTAACGCAAGCGCGTTCGTACCTAAATAATTGTCAGGATTCCTTCAACATATGGTCGAAGATAGATTCTGTTTGTATTTAGTTCAGTCTGAAGTTAGAGTATATAATGTGGATTTGGATTCATTTTTTATAGCAGTATATACTGGAGTTTAATAGTGATGGACAGCGCGGAATATCATTTCAATGATGGATTTTTTTTACCGTTGCTTTTTCAATTACAAACCACTCTACGACAAACTGATAAGGGGTATAAATATATACATATATATCAAAAAAACAAATAACAAAAATTAATGCGCATGTCCCATAGCCGGCACCAAGTGCAAGTTGAAAAGTGAAAGAATGCAGCTTGCAAGAAATTTCGACGACTTTAACTTCAACTCTGGCGCCAAATTGCATTGCAAACGATCACACTGAAATATATTTGCCTAGCTTGCGTGCCAAAGTGCCACTTGGCCAGCGATTTGATTACGAATGTAGCCTAATCCGTTTTCGATTTCGATTATAAACAAAATCGGAATCAAGATCGAAGTGTTGAATAACACTATTGAAAAGGAACTAGATAAAATCGACATAACAAGAATTACATATTATTGAGCTGGCTTCACGTCAAACACAACGTATACGGTATTGCTATATCTAACAAAGAGTACAACAGCGACATCTCAACAAAACTTGTTGAACTACTGAAAACACAATTCTTGTTTTCAGTTGAAATAACTGGGACGTCAAATATCTCGCAATTAGGTTCATCCTATGTATTATTCTCCTAAGCGCATTATATAATTTTTAACTTAGACCCCTTCTAAGTTGATAAAAAATTCACGCCAACGAACAATACATCTCTGAAGGCAAGACAACGAGAGTACTCATCATAAGTTTTCTTTTATGGCATCTATCGACGTAAAACGGGTGCCTCCAAGTGGTAATATGAGTTTTCCAGGAAGAGCCGGACACATATGAAAGAAATACAGTGTCTATTCAATGAGTTTTTTTTGAGCTATTGGCTAGAATTTCATATTGTGAGATTATATACGAATTGATTCGTGAGCCATAAAAATCTTAGTTGGCTTGAAAGAAGATTTTTTCAACGATAGTCATATTAAGTGCAGTTAAAGACAATGATAATCCGCCAGAGTATGATTAGTTACCATCCACATTTCGACTACTTTTGAATGCATCGTAAAAATCATTCAATTGTTTTGACAGAAGCGTGAAACTTCTGTTACATTCTTAACCCTTCCGGGTACAAAATTCTATTTTTTATGTCAAATACAAGGCTGATTCTTTGGTCGATCTATCATAAATATAAAAACCGTATTACTACTTTAGTGAGCTGACATAATAGAACACTGTGAACAAATATAATAACAAATTACGCTTAAGCTTTTCGTCAGTATAGAGAACATATGTGCCAGATTAGCAAGAATCTCTTTGAGGATACTTTAGATGTTTCCGGTAAATGTATTATTACTTATAGACAATAAAAACTATAACCTTCTCACTCACTGATTTAATGCCGGGTTTTTGCAAATATTCCTACACTTTTAGCAGTTATATATTTGAGAAATTAATGCTTCTACTTCAATTACCCCTATTTCGAAAATACATCAAATCTTTGGTCAAAACTTGAACAGTTTCATAATATATCCGTCGCTTATTGAAAATATGCCAAATGAGTAGGGTCTCCAGCAATGAAAACTCACGCGACAATCTACTTAACAGCCCAAAGTGGGTCTGGAGAGGGTTGAAGGGGTAATTCGATGCTAGTCTTACAATTACCCACATATTTCATGTCATTTACCAAAGCTCCTATGATTGATCACAACTCTGGAATAGCATGTTTTGCATGCTCACACACAGAGGAGGTGGGTTGTTACAAAATATTTCAGACTTTACCAGTTTACAGGGATATTAGTTACGTCTTATCAGGCTGAAACTAATCTCAACGAGAAGTGTAGATATAGAAAGTTGATTATATTCAGGATAATTATTGTTTCAAATAACGGAAGTAAATTTGGCATGCGAATTAAAGGTACGCCTTCTGATAATGTTAATTATTATTTAGAAAAGCCATTACAATAATGGATTGCTTAAGATTAGACAAGGGTGGGAAATATTATAACCCAGTGAGCTGACGAAAAAAAAATTAAAATAGTAAAACAGAGATGAGGACGTATATATATATATAATGGATATTTTTGTGGGGATGTGGCAATAATACTCCAGAGTAAATTCTCTCATATAATTATTCAATTAATACTCCAATTGAACCTATTACTCTTTGGTTAACTGAAATATTGACAAAATCTAACGACTATAACAATGAATATTATGTTAAAGACTCCTTTGGAATTAGTAAATCATTCAATAACTTACTATTACCATCATATTACGTTCTTTTAAGTTTAGACGTAGTATCACTTTTTAGTAATGTTCATTTAAATATATGTTTAACATCTCTTCAACATAAATGGAATGATATAAGTAAAAATTGTAAATTCGGAAAAGAAACTTTTTTGGAATTTATTACATTTATTTTCAATAATACATTTTCTCTTACAATAACAAAAATTACCAACAAACCTTTGGAACACCTATGGGCTCTTCAATATCTCCTATATAAGCAGACTATGTCATGAATTATATTTTAGACTATGTTATTTCTGTTTTACCCTTTAATTTGTTCTTCATAAAAAAATATGAGGATGTTATAATATTATCTTTTCCATGTGATATAATAAATAATATACTCTTTTACTTCAATAGCTCGATCTGCATATAAAATTTACAATGGAAAGGGACAATACAGAACAATCTTTACCTTTTCTTGATACCAAATTTATTAGAAATAATGATAATAGAATCTTAATTGACTGGTATAGGAAACCTATCAATTCTGGGAGATATATAAATTACCATTCATATCATCGACGTAGTACAAAAATTAACTTGATTAAACAGATGAAAATCAGATATCAATACAATATTTCACAATTAAAATCTAAAAATACTCTACAAACTTTTCTATAATAACTCATATCCTTCATATCTTTTGAAACATGTTTTATATAATACTTCTGACAATAGAAATGACATTACTGTTGACACAATACGAAACGAAGAAAATAGTGACATTTTAACTACCAATATTACATCTCCAACTCATATTTCTTTTCCATATATAAAATCTATCACACCTAAAATTTCTGGAGTATTTAAACCACATAATATGAAAATTGCGAATAAACAATGTGTTACAATAAAATCAATTTTCAGTAAGATCAAAGACAAGACTCCTACTAAAAAATTAACTAATACAGTTTATGAGATTCCTTGCAATATCTGTAATAAGAAATACATTGGTCACAGTAAAAGATCGCTAACCAATCGAGTCGCCTCTCATAAAAGTGACAGTAGATTATATCCTGATCGATGTGCTTCAGCGGAACACGTGTTTTATGAAGGCCATTCTATGGATTATCAATCTGCCAAAGTTTTAGCAATAGAAAGTAATTATAGAAAACGCCTTTTTTAGGAACAACATATATTGCAGAACAAAATTATGTAGTAAATAAAAAAACAGATTTAAATAACCTTATTGTTATCTATGCATATCTTTTAGATTATGAAAAAAGAACAAAAGATTCATAACAATCTTGAATTTTATGATAAAAAAATAAAAATTGTAGTGGTTCAAGATCAAATATTTTGTTTATTGTCATATTGTTTCTTGAGTTTTTCATTGATTTATGTTTAAAAGAATTTATTATAAAAATTTACAACTTTTCCAAAATTCGCTATAGATTTTATGTAAGTATTTATTATTTCATTTAATTATCAATAATGATAACATTGAAAAAAAAGAAAACTAAAAAAAATTTATTTGGTTGTTGTTTTCGATTTCTAAAGTGGATTGGATACTTGGGTTGAATTTATTAAAAGCGCTTAGAAAGGCATCGCACTTGTTACCCGGAATTACAGCTAAACAGTGATCAACGTATCTTTTAAAAAATGTTGCATCAAAATTCAGATCATTCAATACTTTTTCCTCTATATATTCCACAACGATTTGCGCTAGACTGGAAGAAATTGGAGATCCCATTATACATCCGTTTAAACGAAAACAACAACAAAATAAATTTTCTAGACATGACACTTATAAAAACCAATAACAAAAAAAAACCAAACTATATACGAAAGAAACATGGTCTGGACGGTATCTAAATTATCACTCATGTAGTAATAAAAAAACTCAAAAATGTTCTAAAAATAATCAATATCCAGAAAACCAAATTAACAGAATCATTAAACAACGTACATATAAATTATACAATAACAACATAAAACCAAATGCACAAATGAAATCAAGCCAAGAAAAAGATACATATATAACCCTATCTTACACAAATCAGTTATCAGAAAACCTTAAATACATTTATCAACACATAACATTAATGTAAGCCATAAATCCCACAACACATTATCGCCACTTTTTACTAAACTAAAAAACAAAACCAAAGATAATAGGAAATCAAATATTATATACTCCATACCATGCATGAATTGTCCAAAGAATTATATAGGAATGACTACACAATACTTGGAGAACAGAATTAATGGTCACAAATATACAAAAAATGCATCAACCGCTTTACACAAACATGAAAGCACTGAGAATCATGAATTTGATTATAAAAAAACAAAAATTTCAGCTCAAGACACCAATCATCAAAAATTATCAATTAAAGAAATGATACATATAAAACAAGATAAGTTTTCTGTGAATGATAGACAAGATATTGAAAACTTACGTCAAATTTATTATAAGCTGATTGATTAACTAATTTCATTTCAACCTACCTCGTATGGTATTGTTCCGTTGATATTCTAAGGTGAGTACATCGATTTTAATGCTATGTTTTTAAGAAACCTACTAATATTATATTTTTATCTATCTGCTGATATTTTAATCATCCCTTATTTTTACAATGGTATTGTTTTTGGAAATGCTTCCAAAGAAGAAGCGAAAAGTTAACATTATGTATATTCATTTTTCATAGAAAAATGTGAAATATAATCGTTTTTTAATTATTTTAAACAACCTACGAACCCAAGAAAATAAACTTTACAATATTATAAACAAATGGTTGAAGAAATTAAATGAATTTATATATGTATATATATATATATATATATATATATATATATATATATATATATAAAACCACGAATATTGGGGTAACGGCCGTTACCCCAATATTCGTGGTTTTATACCTAATTAGTCGGCAAAGACTATCTCCTATATGTATATATATATATATATATATATATATATATATATATATATATCCATTTTCCATTTTTAGCCGTTTTATATCCAAATTCGTCCATCGGCTTTGATCTTGCGCAACTCGATACCAGTTCAGGCCAGCGACCTTCTTCATCTCGTCGTACCATCTTTGCTGGGGTCTTCCAACACTCCTCCTCTCTGCTCAAGGTCTCCATCTGGTGACATACCCGCTCCAGTTTTCCGTATGCCTAGCCACGTGCCCTCCCCATTGCCATTTTAGGGAACCAATTCTTTTTATTATATGGAAGACTTTGGTTTTTTCTCGTATCCAAGTATTTGTTTTATGGTCTCTCAGGGAAATTTCCAAAATACGTCTTTCTATGGCTCTGTGCTGTACTTCCAATTTATGTTTTATCTTCTTGGTTATTACCCAGGTCTCACAATCATACGTGACAATATATATATATATATATA
The DNA here is from genome assembly GCA_963921935.1 of Galeruca laticollis. Lineage (NCBI taxonomy): Eukaryota > Metazoa > Arthropoda > Insecta > Coleoptera > Chrysomelidae > Galeruca > Galeruca laticollis. The sequence continues at coordinate 37,185,593 of OY998179.1, read as the reverse complement.
TATATATATATATATATATATATATATATATATATATATATATATATATATATATATATATGTATGCACAGACTTCAGTTTGAGGACGAGTATATCTTATACTGAGTATAACTTATACTGTATAAGTTGTCCTCGAAGTGTACTCTCGGATCTAGCATACTAACATATTTGATAAAAAAAATTTTCACGGGAATGTATTGATGAATGATTATTTTTCATTTAACCCTAAATAGGTCATCCCTTACACCCACCCCCTAAAGGCGGGGGTGGGGGTGACTTTGTAAAATAGTCGTAAAAATAAATGTTTTAATTTAGAATCAAATTACACGTAATTTTTTACATATACTACTAAAATTTCATTTTCATAATTTTTTTTATAAAGTTATGCAAAAAAAATGTTATCAAAAAATTGATTATTCAATGGTGTGGGACTCCCGGATCTAGCATACTTCCATGTTTGATAGAAAAAAATTTTCACGGGAATGTATTGATGAATGATTATTTTTCATATTAACCTAATTCAGTCATCCCTCACCCACCCCGTAAAGGTGGGGGTGGGGGTTACTTTGTAAAATAGTCGTAAAAATAAATGTTTTGATTTAGAATCAAATTACACGTAATTTTTTACGTATACTACTAAAATTTTATTTTGATAATTTTTTTTATAAAGTTATGCAAAAAAAATGTTATCAAAAAATTGATTATTCAATGGTGTGGGACTCTCGGATCTAGCATACTTCCATATTTGATAGAAAAAAAATTTCACGGGAATGTATTGATGAATGATTATTTTTCATATTAACCTAATTCAGTCATCCCTCACCCACCCCGTAAAGGTGGGAGTGGGGGTGACTTTGTAAAATAGTCGTAAAAATAAATGTTTTGATTTAGAATCAAATTACACGTAATTTTTTACGTATACTACTGAAATTTCATTTTGATAACTTTTTTTTATAAAGTTATGCAAAAAAAATGTTATCAAAAAATTGATTATTCAATGGTGTGGGACTCTCGGATCTAGCATACTTCCATATTTGATAGAAAAAAATTTTTCACGGGAATGTATTGATGAATGATTATTTTTCATATTAACCTAATTCAGTCATCCCTCACCCACCCCGTAAAGGTGGGGGTGGGGGTGACTTTGTAAAATAGTCGTAAAAATAAATGTTTTAATTTAAAATCAAATTACACGTAATTTTTTACGTATACTACTGAAATTTCATTTTGATGACTTCTTTTTATAAAGTTATGCAAAAAAATGTTATCAAAAAATTGATTATTCAATGGTGTGGGACTCTCGGATCTAGCATACTTCCATATTTGATAGAAAAAAAATTTCACGGGAATGTATTGATGAATGATTATTTTTCATATTAACCTAATTCAGTCATCCCTCACCCTCCCCGTAAAGGTGGGAGTGGGGGTGACTTTGTAAAATAGTCGTAAAAATAAATGTTTTGATTTAGAATCAAATTACACGTAATTTTTTACGTATACTACTGAAATTTCATTTTGATAACTTTTTTTTATAAAGTTATGCAAAAAAAATGTTATCAAAAAATTGATTATTCAATGGTGTGGGACTCTCGGATCTAGCATACTTCCATATTTGATAGAAAAAAAATTTTCACGGGAATGTATTGATGAATGATTATTTTTCATATTAACCTAATTCAGTCATCCCTCACCCACCCCGTAAAGGTGGGGGTGGGGGTTACTTTGTAAAATTGTCGTAAAAATAAATGTTTTAATTTAGAATCAATTTACACGCAATTTTTTACGTATACTACTGAAATTTCATTTTGATAACTTTTTTTTATAAAGTTATGCAAAAAAAATGTTATCAAAAAATTGATTATTCAAGGGTGTAGGACTCTCGGGTCTAGCATAGTTCCATATTTGATAGAAAAATTTTTTTCACGGGAAAGTATTGATGAATGATTATTTCTCATATTAACCTAATTCAGTCATCCCTCACCCACCCCGTAAAGGTGGGGGTGGGGGTGACTTTGTAAAATAGTCGTAAAAATAAATGTTTTAATTTAAAATCAAATTACACGTAATTTTTTACGTATACTACTGAAATTTCATTTTGATGACTTCTTTTTATAAAGTTATGCAAAAAAATGTTATCAAAAAATTGATTATTCAATGGTGTGGGACTCTCGGATCTAGCATACTTCCATATTTGATAGAAAAAAAATTTCACGGGAATGTATTGATGAATGATTATTTTTCATATTAACCTAATTCAGTCATCCCTCACCCACCCCGTAAAGGTGGGAGTGGGGGTGACTTTGTAAAATAGTCGTAAAAATAAATGTTTCGATTTAGAATCAAATTACACGTAATTTTTTACGTATACTACTGAAATTTCATATTGATAACTTTTTTTTATAGGTAAAGTTATGCAAAAAAAATGTTATCAAAAAATTGATTATTCAATGGTGTGGGACTCTCGGATCTAGCATACTTCCATATTTGATAGAAAAAAAATTTTCACGGGAATGTATTGATGAATGATTATTTTTCATATTAACCTAATTCAGTCATCCCTCACCCACCCCGTAAAGGTGGGGGTGGGGGTGACTTTGTAAAATAGTCGTTTTTAATTTAAAATCAAATTACACGTAATTTTTTACGTATACTACTGAAATTTCATTTTGATAACTTCTTTTTATAAAGTTATGCAAAAAAATGTTATCAAAAAATTGATTATTCAATGGTGTGGGACTCTCGGATCTAGCATACTTCCATATTTGATAGAAAAAAATTTTTCACGGGAATGTATTGATGAATGATTATTTTTCATATTAACCTAATTCAGTCATCCCTCACCCACCCCGTAAAGGGGGGGGTGGGGGTTACTTTGTAAAATTGTCGTAAAAATAAATGTTTTAATTTAGAATCAATTTACACGTAATTTTTTACGTATACTACTGAAATTTCATTTTGATAACTTTTTTTTATAAAGTAATGCAAAAAAATGTTATCAAAAAATTGATTATTCAAGGGTGTAGGACTCTCGGGTCTAGCATAGTTCCATATTTGATAGAAAAATTTTTTTCACGGGAAAGTATTGATGGATGATTATTTCTCATTTTAACCTAAATCAGTCAGAGCTCACCCATCCCCTAAAGGCGGGGGTGGGGGTGACTTGGTAAAATTGTCGTAAAAATAAATGTTTTAATTTAGAATCAAATTACACGTAATTTTTTAAGTATACTACTAAAATTTCATTTTGATAACTTTTTTTATAAAGTTATGCAAAAAAAATGTTATCAAAAAATTGATTATTCAATGGTGTGGGACTCTCGGATCTAGCATACTTCCATATTTGATAGAAAAAAATTTTTCACGGGAATGTATTGATGAATGATTATTTTCATATTAACCTAATTCAGTCATCCCTCACCCACCCCGTAAAGGTGGGGGTGGGGGTGACTTTGTAAAATAGTCGTAAAAATAAATGTTTTAATTTAAAATCAAATTACACGTAATTTTTTACGTATACTACTGAAATTTCATTTTGATAACTTTTTTTTATAATGTTATGCAAAAAAATGTTATCAAAAAATTGATTATTCAATGGTGTGGGACTCTCGGATCTAGCATACTTCCATATTTGATAGAAAAAAATTTTTCACGGAAATGTATTGATGAATGATTATTTTTCATATTAACCTAATTCAGTCATCCCTCACCCACCCCGTAAAGGTGGGGGTGGGGGTTACTTTGTAAAATTGTCGTAAAAATAAATGTTTTAATTTAGAATCAATTTACACGTAATTTTTTACGTATACTACTGAAATTTCATTTTGATAACTTTTTTTTATAAAGTAATGCAAAAAAAATGTTATCAAAAAATTGATTATTCAAGGGTGTAGGACTCTCGGGTCTAGCATAGTTCCATATTTGATAGAAAAATTTTTTTCACGAGAAAGTATTGATGGATGATTATTTCTCATTTTAACCTAAATCAGTCAGAGCTCACCCATCCCCTAAAGGCGGGGGTGGGGGTGACTTGGTAAAATTGTCGTAAAAATAAATGTTTTAATTTAGAATCAAATTACACGTAATTTTTCAAAGTATACTACTAAAATTTCATTTTGATAACTTTTTTTATAAAGATATGCAAAAAAATGTTATAAAAAATTGATTATTCAATGGTGTAGGACTCCCGGGACTAGCATAGTTCCATATTTGATAGAAAAAAATTTTTCACGGGAAAGTATTGATGGATGATTATTTCTCATTTTAACCTAAATCAGTCAGAGCTCACCCATCCCCTAAAGGCGGGGGTGGGGGTGACTTTGTGAAATAGCCGTAAAAATAAATGTCTTAATTTGGAATCAAATTACACGTAATTGTTTACTTATACACCTAAAATTTCATATTGATAACTTTTTTTTATAAATTTATGCACAAAAAATGTTATCAAAAAATTGATTATTCAATGGTGTAGGAGTCTCGGGTATAGCATACTTCCATATTTGGTAAAAAAAAAATTTAACGGGAATGTATTGATGAATGATTATTTTTCATTTCAACCTTAATCAGTCATCTCCCACCCACCCCCATAAGGCGGGGTTGGGGGTGACTTTGTAAAATAGTCGTAAAAATGAATTTTTTTAATTTGGAATCAAATTTCACGTAATTTTTTACGTATACTCCTAAAATTTCATTTTTGTAACTATTTTTTTTATAAAGTTATGCAAGAAAAATGGGATCTAGCATACTTCCATATTTGATAAAAAAAATTCACGGGAATGTTTTGATGAATGAATTACCTCCATTTTAACCTAACTCAGTCATCCCCCACCCACCCGCAAAGGGCGGGGGTGTAAAATAGTCGTAAAAATTACTTTGTAAATTTGGAATCAAATTATACGTAATGTTTCACGTATACAGCTAAAATATCATTTTTATAACTTTTCTTTATAAAGTTATGCAAATAATATGTTATTAAAAAATTGATTATTCAATGGTGCACCACTATCGGGTCTAGCATACTTCCATATTTACTAAACAAAACTTTTCACGGGAATGTGTTAATGAATGATTATTTTTCATTTTATCCCAAATCAGTCATCCCCCACCCATCCCCTAAGGGCGGGGGCGAGGGTGACTTTGTTAAATGGTGGTAAAAATAAATTTTTGAATTTGGAATCAAATTTCACGTAATATTTTATGTATACACCTAAAATTTCATTTCGATTACTTTTTTTTATGAAGTTATGCAAAAAAAATGTAATAAAAAAATTGATTTTTTAATGAAAATAAAAATCGCTATTGCGGCTTTACGAATAAGAATTAAAATTTACTATTTGGCATATGTATATTTAATAAAATAAAATTCAAATTAAAAAATGATTACACGCTTATTTCATACCATAAGGGTAGAGGGGGCGGGTGTTTGGGAAATATTAGGGTTGGGGTGATTTTGAGTGTGTCATCGAATCATAAACCCTTTTTTGAGTATGTATACCAATTTTCATATTTTTTCTTCATTATTGCCAAAGATATTCAATAAAACGTGTCACCATCCCAGGCCCTTGGGGGTTGGGGGGGGTATGACTGATTTACGTTAAAATGAAGGATAATCATTCATCAATACATTTCCGTGAAACATTTTGACTGATTTGGGATAAAATGAAAAATAATCATTCATCAATACATTCCCGTGAAAAAAATGTTTTTATCAAATATATACTTCCCGAGAGTCCTGCACCATTGAATAAGCAATTTTTTGATAACATTTTATTTGCATAACTTTATAAAAAATAGTTACCAATATGAAATTTTAGGTGTATACGTAATATATTACGTGGAATTTCCAATTCTAATTTATTTTTACAACTATTTTACAAAGCCACCCCCAACCCCACCTTTAGGGGGTTGGGTGGGGGATAACTGATTTAAGTTAAAATAAAGGATAATCATTAATCAATACATTCCCGTGAAAAATTGTTATCTATCAAATATGGAAGTATGCTAGACCCGAGAGTCCTACACCATTGTATAATCAATTTTTTGCATAACATTATAAAAAAAAGATTAGAAAGTGAAATTTTAGGTGTATACGTAAAAAATTACGTAGAATTTGATTCCAAATTTAAAAATTTATTTTTACGATTATTTTACAAAGTCACCCCCACCCCCGCCCTTAAGGGGTAGGTGGGGGATGACGGATTTAGATTAAAATGGAAAATAATCATTCATCAATACATTCCCGTGAAAAATTCTTTTTCATCAAATATGGAAGTATGTTAGTTTGATGTTAATAAAATAAAAATGCATCCATGTGTAGAATATGAAAAAAGTGGGAACAATGTAATACTTAATTTAAAAAAGTATAATACTTAACATCAATCATAATCATATTCTAAAACTAATTTTAAAAACCATAGACAGTTTTTATTACTAACAGGTTCACAGTTTGAATAAGAAAAGCATGTGCAAGTTTATTAAAATCAGATCATACAATTTCATTTTTCCGTGATTCAAAATCGTCCTTTGTCGCAAAAACAAAGTTTTCAGTAGACGTTTCAATGTCGTGGTTCTCCTTAAAGTGACTGTGTAATTGTATTTTAGCCGAATTTTTGAAACTACAGAGAGGGCACTTCTTTGCATTTTTTGGAGATGATTCTGAGGAATCTACTGATAAAATGCCATGAGTCTTTTTATGGAGATGATTCTTGTGGTTGAAATTTTTCTTGTAGATATCACAACTGGAGTTGTAAGTCTTTATACACTTTTTAAGTGGAGCTAGATCATCAAGTCTTCCCTCATGAAATATTTTTACTTGTTTCCGCAACCCATATATTCGCTTGAAAGATGACTTGCACTCAGTACACACTGATTTCTCATTCATTTTGAAAAAAACTTTCAAACTTAACGTTATTTTGTTTGATTTTGATATAAACACAGCTGTTTGAAGCAAAGAAATTATTCCATGGTATAAAGTTTGACGTACCGAATGCAAGACCATTAGACCAAGTATGCAACCCAAATAATATAAGTTTGGGGATTGATTATCTCGTAATATCCGATGCACAAACGACGAAAATGAAAACGATCCGCCTCTTATAACAGGGCTGACGGCATTGAACAACAACAAAACATCGTTTTTCGTATATTGTTATATTTTTGTAGTTGCTTTTATGCTGTATTTCTGAACATTATCGTAAAAATGTCTTTTTAAAGGCTCTGATAGCAAGTTCTAGCTGTAATGTGAGTAGAATATAGAATCTCGAGAATAATAAATTGATTAAACAATATTGTCAATTTCAGGTTAAACAATATTGTAATTTTTTTTGAAATTGTATTCACAAATAAGACACAAGAACTGGATTTCCATGAAGAATTGGAAATTAGAAGACACTTAAGAAACCCATAATATCAAGTTGTCAATGAACAGATAAATCTAGGGAGTCCTCCACTTTTAAACTGTCTTCTTAAGTGATAATTTTAAAAATCAGCTGATATAGTTTTCCTGGTTTTCTATATCATTGCACAGTTATACTTATCTTAATTGGGAAAAAAGATATCCAGGATATCCCCATAGGGCTAATAATATCTACGCTTTAATAATTGTAATATCATATATTCTTCTTTTTTCTATTAACATATATTAAGTCTAGCAAAAAATAATTATTAATCATCAGGTAGGCATCAAATGGAATGTATATTCTGTCATTCTGACGATGATATTTAATATCGAAACAATTGTCAAATTTCTTAAAATTTTTTCAATATATTGTGGAATTATCTAGAAACAGTAAGCTTCATTTAAAACAGTAATAAGGGTAGATTCCGCGAAGTATGGGTCGAGATAGTAAATACTTTGTAATAGTTATTAATAATGAATCATATAACGATCTGTGGAACGTAACCCAACGTCTACTTGGAAAAAGGCAGATATGCAAATATGGTTACGGGAAAGAAGTATTCATTTTGATTATACTGATATTAAACCGGAACTTTACAGGAAAATACAGCTAAATAAACCAATATTTAAAAATTATGTTGTTTATAAGTTGTTAGCTGAACACGGTCCTTCCGTGTTACGTTTGCCACCACCTGATCCAAAATTGAATCCAATAGAAAAGATGTGGGCTATTATAAAATGAAGTTGGAGTGCGTAATACAACTTTTAAGGTAGGTGACGTGTTAAAGTTGACAGATGACACATTTGCTAGAGTCACACCAGAAACATGGAAGAATGTTTGCATTCATGTAATCAGAATGGCTTTAATAGTATGTTATTGTAATAAATTTTCTAATTAACCCATTAGTCCCCAACGTTGCGTAAACGAAACATTTTGGAATTTTTTTTAAATATATCATTGAATGTCATTGACTTTTATGTTGCTACAATTTATTCCAAATATAATAACAATTATGTTTCTATGTAATACTGCGATATAATCAAAAAATTCATTTTTTGCAAATTTATGAAATATGCGGAAATTCGGGATTTCATTTATCATATTTTCGTCGATCGTCGTTTTTTGGATCTATTATCAAACGATGGGAGCTTTCGTCTTCTTTTACTGGGGAATCAGAAATGACTTAACCCTATATGTTGGTCAGGAAGTATTCAATCAATTATGGCAATAAAAATTCGATTGTTCGATATTCTAAAAGCTCTTCAGATATTGAATCGAAATCGCAGAAAAAGGAAGCAACCATGGAAGGAAGCAACTTTGAATTTGTTTTTATTAATATTTTTATCTTCAAAACTTTATCTCAAGTAAACCACGTATCAAGATTTTTACAAAGAATTGATATTTATATCGGCGGCGCAACAGTCTTAAGAAATACATTGACCTACATTTCTGCTTTAAGAGCTCAAGAAGCGTAGAATGATTGAATATCTGAACCAATAACTCTTGCAATTAAATGCAATATAGAGCTAGTATTTCAATTTAAAAGGCAACGAAAAGTACCAAAACAAATTGTTGAGCTTGCTTTGGAATAGCAATTTGATAATAGAGAAGATTACTTCAAAGTCCGGGTATATTACTATTCAATTGATACCAATACCAATCAAATTGAATAGAGGTTTTCTGCTATGCAATCAATCAAATGAATATTATTTGTTGCAACAATACTAATTTCGAAAACATCGGGAAATTTTTACTAACGGTGTTGTCAATCAATATTGATATGTTACTTGAACTAGTTAAAGAGATGACTTCAAAAAAGATATGAAGAGGAAACTTTTCCAAATAGTATTCGTATATGAAACTTGATTTTCCTGAAGTTTATGTTATGTTTCTTCTATTTTTTACCCTACCTGTGCGTAACTGTTGCGCAATTGGAAAGATCCTTTAGTAAATTGAAAATGTTAAGAAATTGCATTAGGTCAACAATCATCGTGATCAATCTATTTTAAATGTAGAATATAATATCGCAGCGAAGTTAGATTTAAAAGATCTCATAGATTACTTTGCCAATACTAAAGTCAGAAAAAGAACGTAGTTCTAGATTTTAGTTTATTATTAGTTTTTATATTTTATATAAAGTATTTCATTTATTTCCTTTCAATGTAATACGGAAAATACCAATCTAGATATTGGTTTGGAATTAAGTAGCTGAATAAAACATATTTTTGTTTTGACACTTTTTATGATACAAAAAAATTTAAGTTTTCGTTTTGTATTAGTTTTTGTCCTGAATGGAAAACGTTTTAATTTTCTTACTTTTTACGTGTTACTCAGTGTACCTGTAAGAAATGTCCTGAGGCCCACTCGCCCCTAGATCCACCACTGAGCCAGGCCCGTCGCTAAGACAACTGATTCTAAATAGTGCATAGGTATTAGATAATATTAATATTGCTCCTGTACAAACATAGGTACAGCAAATATGACACATCTTTCTCAGTCCAGAATACATTTCTGATGATTTCTGTAATCTATCAGAGTGTGCTCTGAAAATTCGGTAGTGAAATGGCAAAGTGTACACTATCTGCTATTTTTTTAAAATACGTTTTATTGGATTAAATGATTATAAATAACGTATCTATATAATTCAATATTCCAAGAGAAAAATGTAAAAAACAAGAATTTTTTACATTTCGCTCCACCATCACAATTCAATTCAATATATTATTTTCAAGGTATATTGCATTTATGTGGTTTCTATAGAAAATAATCTATATGTATAAATATTTTTAACCCAACAACTGCATGTTGGAAATAATAAAAAAAAACTATAAGAACGCCGCTATTAGCAAAAACATTAAGGCGGCGATTCCACAGCAGACATTATAAAAACATACTTAGATAACATATTTTAGTCTTTCATAAAATCTGAAATAGAAACGGTCTTACATGGTTGCCGGTTTTACTATATTTTCAGATCTACTGATTTGCATATTGATGAAAAAAATTATGACACTTGTTTATTATTATTATTAATTTTTAATTAATCATATCTCGCATGATATTTCCAAACGCTCTGTTTAAATTAATTTAAGAGATTTCTCTTATTACCTACCTATCTAATGAAAACTAACGAAAGAAACAAACTAGCCACAACTAGTATGTGAGACATCTACACACACAAAATTATGTATTTGCAGTCGAGAAAAGCAAATTGTACTAATGCTAACTTTACAAAAGAAGTAATACATTTACATACTAATGATATGTATATACCAAAAAAGGATAATACTTTATCAGATTCAGATTTAAATCGATTTTTTATATACCTATAACAGTTATTTTCTTACATTTGTTTTTTTATTTGTTTTGTATTTTTGTTGTTCATTACTATTCGTTCTATTTTTTTTATATACTCGTACCTGATGAGTATCTACGTAACTTTATTTTGTGATTACTATTTTTAAAATGAAGCAGTAGGTAGGTATAATATATCGTATCCCCCTTAATGTTCGCTACATATGGCAAACATTTTTAGTTGTAGGATATAGGAAAATTTAATGTATGCCATCGATCCTGCATGGTCGCTAATCTGAAAAGACATTCTGACGTCACTCACGATGCCACTGTCATGGAGGCAAAATATCGAAAAAGTTGTTTGGGAAAAGTGATTAGAATGATATTTTAGGGCCATTTATGAAATTTCGAGCAAAAAAACAAAAAAATAAAAAAATCCGTACTTTTCGCCATGTTTAATGTGTGAGGGTAAAACAATTCAGAAATATTGATTGAGGTCATTCATATATAATAAAATGAAAATATTCGTTGAACGCGTGAAATTTTTTTGTATCTTGTCAGTTTGTGCAGTTTCAAACAATTTAATTGTGATATTACAATTGAAAAGGGCCGATATTAATTTTTTTTATGTAATATTTCATCAAAGTTTCAGAACATGACAACTTACATTAATAACTATTATTTAATAAGCGTAATGATTCATGTTTGGACAATATTTATAAAAAAAACAATGCGATAATATGAATACAAGATAATTTATTATCTTTGAAAGGTCTGCATACATTTCACAACGATTCCTAGTTTTATACTTTCATCATCCTAGAACCCATTTTTCTCAAATACTTTGCCGCAATACAAAGTTTTAAATTAACTAAGTGGGCTTTAAAATCATAAACGAATACTCGTGTAACATCATTGTTGCATTTGATCCGTAATTCTCCGTATTCGTTAAGTTTACTTCTATTTACACATTCTGCAAAGATATTTTTATATCTATCTATCTATCTATAACTAAAAATTCCTTCTATACTGTCACGTGAAGAAAAAATAGAGTTGGTTCTAATTTGCGGAGAAAATTATCAATGTTCAAGAGAAGCTGCTAATATTTTTAACCAAAAATATCCTGGCAAAAACGTCCATTTTAGAAATGTAGCAAAATTATTAAAGAAGTTTAAAGTAACTACAAGTAGAAACGCTAAGTCTTTTCCATCACATGACTGATACGACATTAACTATATGCATCTTAATCAAAACAATGCGACAAACAAATTTCACCCGTGCAAGCCTAAATTTATTCAAGTTCTGAAGAAAAATATTTTGACGTCCGGTTTGGTTTTTGAATTATAGAAGATAATCCAAATTTCACAGAAAATGTTTTATTTTCCGACGAATCTACTTTCACATCAAATGGAACAGTAAGCTCACAAAACTGTTGTTGATGGGCAGACACAAACTCCCACTCAAGGTTAATGTATGGTCTGGAATTTGGAATTGTCAAATTATTGGTTCATTTTTCTTTAGAGAAAACCTGAATGCCAGGCGTTATTCAACTTTGTTGGAAAATGAATTAACCAAATTTTTGGATGGTATCCCACTGGCTAAGCGAGCCAATCTTCATTTCCAACAAGACGGTCCCCGGACCTATGCCCTCTGGACATTTTATTATGGGGCTATTCAAATAACAAAATTTATCGAGTAACACCCTTCAGAGACGTCGCACATTTAGAACAATGCATATGGGATTGCGTATATGCTATTAACCAAGGTACGCTCCGAAATATTCAAAGAGAAACGAATTCCGGGACGGTGAAATGTATGGAACGAGATGGAGGACATTTTGAATTTGTGTTTTGAAATATTAAGTTATTTATTAGTAATGAGTTAGTGGGTAATCTGTTGAATATTGTTTCAAAAAATAGTAATAACTTAATGAAATTAACTGTCTCGACCCTTACTTCGTGGAATCTACTCATATTAGTGTTTTAAATGAAACTCACGGTTGACAATTGTTGACAATTGACAATTTTTTAGAATTTTCAACAATTTTTATTATATTGTGGTATTAACTAGAAACCGTGAGTTTCATTTAAAACACTAATAGTAATACGTTGGTGAACTAATCCAATTTATTATTATTATTATGACTAGTTAATGAGTTTTAATAATTTAATGAAATATTTATTGAAAATATCAAAAACGGTTCTTTTCAATTGTGGTATCAGTACTAAATTATTTTAAACTTCACAAACTGACAACATTGGACAAGGTATTGTTACAGGAAAGTTTCAAATGCTCAACTAATATTTCCATTTAATTCTCTAGGAATGATTTTAATGACCAATTTTGAATAGTTTTACGTTTATAAATTACATACGGTGCTAATTGAACTCTTTCAAAAAAGAAATTGAGGCAATATCATTTCAGAAGACCGTAATGGAGAAAAATAAGGAAATTCTTATTTTTTGTTGTTTTTGCTTCAAATTTTGTACGTACTCCTAAAATATCATTTTAATCACTTTTTCTAAATAACAATTTTCGGTATTTTGGCATCTAACCTCACTTTTCGCATTTCCACGTCGAATTTTTCCAATTTGTGGCCATGAAGTGTTCATGTAACTGATGTCAAGATGTAATTTTGGATTATCGACCATGCAGAATCGATCGTATATATTAAATTTTCCTATATACAACAACTAAAAATTGTTCCCATATGTAGCGAACATGGTGGACACTGTATGTATACTTTATTTGTTTTTAAATGAAAAGTTTGTTTTCAAATAATACATATTTTTTCGAGGTCATAAGTTTAGTTCATTATACTTTTTTGAAATTTCTATAGCATAAAATAAATCTATTGAAATTACTCAATTTTTGACAAGATTTTTACTGATGAAATGAAAATCTAACTGGCAGCCCTGCGGTCTAATCCAAATAAACTTTTCATGAGGATATACATTTCAATCAACCAACATCATAACCCTTAATTCATTTAAAAAAAATAACAGATAGCTCTCCCTTTGACCTTTTGCCATTCATTCCACTACCTACCGAATTGTTAAAGTTTGATTGATTTCCGCGTTCAAAATTTTTCGTTAAAAAAACTACATACGTAACGGGCGTCCCAATAAAAGTGGCTCTAGACCATATATCAGAAATCGTTAATAGTACAACTGCGGGAAAAAATATAACAAAAGTTTCGGTATACCGCGAGAGGGCGTAATTGGATAAAAACATTAAAAAGCCAACTTTCATAAAATTAACTCAATTAAAGGGCATAACAAAAACAATCATCGCATTCTTCAAAAAATTCTGCGTATATTTGATATTAAATTTTCAGTCTATCTACTCAAATAATGTGTACGGGGAGATTGATATGAGAAAACGCCCTTAACTCGGGTTCAACTTAACCGATTGTTGCAAATTTAGTCTTCTTGAAAACATCTGTTTTCCATCAACATAAGTTTAATAATTTCGACATAACCTAATGAGTAGCATGCACACTAGAGGGCGCTATTGACTTTGTTTTTTAAATCTAGTTATCTTTGGAAAATATTAAATAGGAGTATACAATTTTAATCGAGAATTATAAAAGTAGACTTAATTAGTAAGAGAATACCGATTACCGCATGTCGATATCTTTTTCCTATCCCGACATATCGTAAAAAACGTATACATTTTAATTATTTTCCTTTAAATATAGATTACCTACTGTGGCTATAGGTTCCGAACATATTTTTATAATTTGGAACGAATTAAAGTTGATTAATGGTAATTTCAATTAATATTTCGATGTTATTGGGAAACGGCGATCAGGAAGTTAAAGTGGAAATATATAAAAAGAAGTAGTGGGCCATGGAAAAAAACATACATATATTTCTACTTTAACTTCCTTAACGCCGTTTCACAGTCAGATTAAAAGTAATATTGAAATTATTATTATTAGGGCAAGGAATGTCAATTGTAATTATTTCAAAATTGTTAAAATCCTTTCCGTACTACCCCATAGTAGGTAATCTATATTCATAGGTGAATGCTTAAAATTTACGCTTTATGAAGTGAAACAATTTATGGGACACTACAGGATTTTTGGCGTAAAAGTAAACTCGTAAAACTAACAAATTTGTTAAACTCCTTGTCCTTATCTAATTATTATTTAATTAAGCTCAGTGAGAGAGACGCAATGCTGTTCTCCCCTTCTGTTACATCAGTAGACTCCATGATATTACTAAGCGAAATAGACTCGTCGGCAGAGCGTTAGACTGAAAACCTAAAGGTGGTTGGTTGGATACCTGGTTTCGTCAGTAAACTATTTAATTTTTCTTTCATCTATAAATCCATTCTGCTAATGTATTCAACAATGTCGGTAATGTTGAACAGAAGTATATCTGATTATTTCTAAAATATTCATGCATTTACTTGAAGCAATGGAATTAAAATAAAGTTTGGCTCAAGATTGTGGTTTGTTTGAACATTTAATAAAATAATTTCTTAAAAAGAATATTTACTTTTGTTTGTCTTTTATTGTAAATAGTTTTTGTACACTCATTCACAGTTTTTGCGTAACATAATAAGTTTCACTTCTAAAGCTGTTAGTTTTCAACTGACTCATAAATTTTTAAGATATGTCGGGACCGGAAAAGATATCGGCATGCGGTATTCGCCATTATGTTACAAATTAAGCCTACTTTTATAATCCCGATTAAAATTGCATGCTCCTATTTAATATTTTCCAAAGATAACTAGATTTTAAAAAAATTAGCGCCCCTCGCTTGAAAGTTACTCATTAGGTTATGTCCAAATTTTCACTCTTATGTTAGTGGAAAAGAGCTGTTTCCAAGATGACTGAGTTTGCAATAATCGGTTAAGAACCGGAGTTATGGGTGTTTTTTTCATAACAATTCCCATTCTCCCCCACATCTTATTTAAGTAGACTGAAACTTTAAATATCAAGTACATATACGCAGAATTTTTTGAAGAATGCAATGATTGCTTTTGTTATGCCGCCTTTTGAAAAATTTGGCTTCTCAAGTTTTTTATCTCTTTTGTTACATTTTTTGTACTCGCAGCTGTACCATGAACGTTTTCTGATATATGGCCGAAAGCCATTCTTATTGGGGCACCCGTTACATATTTCATATTTAATTAGTCATTGATAATTAAGAATACGGACGCCTTTTTGAAGACCTTTCAAAGTAATACTAATAAATTACCAACGATAAACATGAAACAGAGTATAGGTATCAATAAGCGATTACATCAAGCCGTTATAATGTGGCATCGGTGTATTGTATCTTTTTTGGTACGGCTTTTGTTCATTGCACTATATGAAGCTATTACAAAAAAAATTATCAATTCTTAGAAAATTAGGGCATAATTTGAGATCCCTTTTGGTGAAGTACCTATGTAAGGTCCGTGGAAAATAATATTTACAAAATCGTTTAGATATGGTATAAGTTACAGGAATAAAAGAACATTACTAGGTATCAGTAATAATGTTTCCAGGATTATTCAGTCCTAACAAGTTGTTCAGAGTAATAATTTATTATTCTTTAAAGTACTGTTTGTTGTATTTTCAGTAAACTGTGCCATTATCATTAAAAGTGGAAACTCAATAATATTTTAAAATCAGAATGCTGAAGACTAGAAAACACTGACAAATAACAATTTAACGCGAGTCTAGTTTCGAGAAGACACACAAAAACACGTCCATCAAATTTCAAACTGTATATTATATTATCATCTTCGGTCATATAGATTTGTACTCTTGTTTTTCTGAAACGTAAATTAAATATAAATCTCTTAATTGTCGTGAGTAAATACTGTTACCTCTATCAATAAACATTACTAACCATAAATTTTAAGGGCATTCCCAAGAGTGCTTAACCTATTAAAAGTGTATCTTAATATAAATAACAATAACTGAATAAGGTTGAGATTCACTGAAAAATAAAAACTTCTTCGAAATTGGATTACTAATGACCTACATTTTTTTTCAAAGATTATAATGTACGACGTTTCTTATATTTATTAAGATTAAATATTAATTAATTAATATTTAACACGTTGAGTGCTTCCGTGGAAGCGGAAAATTGGGTATATCAGGCCAAATCCATTTTTCATGTGTATGGCCCACTAACCCACTAACTGAAAAAATGGTGTCCTGAAAAAACTAAGGATAAAATATACAGGCCAAATAAGGTTTTGGGTATGCCAGGCCGTAGTGCGATAGTCCCCATAGAGATATATGCAAGGCATGCAGCCAACGTCGATACATGCGGCTGAAATAACAGAAATAGTTGTGTATCAGCCGCGGATACATACGGCGATGGAAGCACCGTATCTCGTGTATCCGTGTTGGATACATATGGCACTCAACGTGTTAATTTATTAAAAAAAGAACTTTTTACGTTTTTAATTTTTTTAATTAAACAAATACCGCTTGTCATAGTTTTTTTATATACGGGTGTCCCACGAGGTTCTGGCCAGTATATATCTCGAAAACTGTTTGAACTACAATATTGAAATTTGGCAGTTATAAACTGTGGGTAGTATTACACATTTTAAGCAATCAGCTACTTTGCTACAATGTCACGTTTCGGGTCACGTGGTATAATTTTTAGAAAAGTTAATGACACACCCTGTATATTGTTCCACTGCTGTATAGGTCTCTCTTATACTAATTCGGCGACACCTATTTTTTTGTGTTAGGTATATACAAACGACAAACAAATGTTCATAAAGTTTTTTATTTGAAAAACAAAAAGAATTGGAAAACAATAACACTTTTACTACAGTTTATGCTCAAATTTATGTCCACCTTCATTAATGCAGCATTCAAATCTAAGTAAATTTCTTGTGCATGCTGCTTCAATACTTTCTGGTGTAAGAGATTGGCAAGCTGCTCTGATTCTGTTTTTTAAATTATCTACATCGGTAGGAGCTGTAACAGAAATGAATCCTTTTAAATATCCCCAAAGAAAAAAATCTAACAGGGTTATATATGGTGAACGAGCCGGCCAATGTATTGTATCATTTCTCCCAATCAAGCTGTCTTGGAAATACACATTCAGATGTGACGTTACTCGCTGAGCAAAATGAGGAGTTGCACCATCCTGTTGCCACCACATAGTCGCTCTCTCTTTTAGTGGATTGTTCTCAAGCAAATTTTGAAGAATATTCTGGAGAAAATCTAAATACCTTTCGCCTGTCAAATTCCCCTCATAAAAATACGGCCCAATCAAGCGTCCATTAAACAAACCGCACCAAACATTTATTCCCAAAATAGTTTGGAAATACGTTTCTCGCGTCCAGCTGGGATTTTCAGCCGACCAGTAGTGACAATTATATCTATTAACGATACCTACACCGTTATTGTGAAAACGGCTTTCGTCGCTCCACAATATTTTATTTAAGAAAAAAGGGTCCTCTACGATTTTAATTGACACTTCTTTCTGGATCTGCAGGAGTTAGACCTTGCGTTAAATGTATTTTTAAAAGATGATATTTGTATTGCTTGAACACCCTCTGAATAGTAGATTTACTTATTCCTAATTCTTATTGCAGACATCGAGTTGAAATTTGGGGATTGACTTGGATATAAGCAAGAATGTTAATAATATTATCTTCCGTAAGAATAGGCTAACGTGGAGAATTTTGATGTTTTCCGGTTGGAAATGAACCGTGTCTTAATTTTTGTTCTACATAAGTAAAATTATTTTTTCCTGGAGTTGTTCGGTCGGGGAAACGATTTCTATATAAATCTCTAGCTCGTCTGGTATTTTTTCCATATTCTTCATAGATCATCAGCATATCGACATACTCGTCATAAGTGAAACGTAAAGGCATGGTAAGTTTCAAGTCACAAAACTTTTAACAACAATAATACAGTGACCGATTGTTCACTGATGCTGACAGCTTTTGACAACTAGAATAGCTGTTACTAGAATATGTTTTTTGTTTCTCAGCTCTCTTTTTTTTTCAAATAAAAAACCTTATAAAAATTTGTTTTTCGTTTCTAAGTACCTGACACACAAAAATAGGTATCGCCGAATTAGTATGAGAGATACCTTTACAGCAGTGGAACAATATTCAGGTTGTCTCATTAAGTTTTTTAAAAATGATACCACGTGACCCGAAACATGACGTTGCAGCAAAGTAACTGCTTGCTTGAAATGTGTAATACTACGGTTTATAACTGCCTAATTTTAATTTTCTACTTCAAATAGTTTTCGAGTTATATACTGACCAAAACCTCGCGGGGAATTGTTATACTCTTCATTGATGATTTCCAGTTTTTTAAGACAATTTTAAGAAAATTGCTGCTGTTATCTAATAAGAAACGATCGCTTCAATGTTGGCCACAATAGGATCACATGTTATATACAATCTTTAACAGTCTATTTAGTGCTGCAAGAAATGAAAAAAATCTACATTTAGAGGACACTTTTAAGTAACTATGTGTAGTTAAACTTTCTGAGAGAGTCTAAGAAAACTTATTTTTTCTTCAAACGTCAGTAAATCTGTCAGTTTTCGACTGTGTAGGCGTTTCATTTTTCCTCGGCCGGAGCTTTAGTTTTCACTTTCCCGCCAGCGGAGGGAAAAGTGTTATCATAGCAACATAGATAGAAAAGCAGCCGTAGACGCAATAATTGTAAAAAATAAATTAATATTGTTGACAGTGTCCACTGACAGCTTTATGTTACATCACTATAGCAACAACCTGTTCCTACTCACCGACACCGGTCTAAACCGCCTTGCGAACCCAATTATGTTTAAAAATTATCACTATCAAAAAGAGACGTTTTTGCATTAATTTGTCGATATTTGAAGAAAAAACAGCATATTTTATTTGGAGGAAAAGCTACTTTTCATGAGTTGCTCTCTATTACCAGCCTCACTCCGTTCGACTGTTGAGCACGAGCGCGTCATGAAAAGTATCACTTTTCCTCCATATAAAATAATATACTATTATTGGGATCGTCCAGTTATCTCACAGATATAATTATTACAAACCGATACTGATCTGCTGGTTTCCTTAGCGGAATATTTAAAATAATCCTAGCATTATCTATAAGAACAAGAGTACTTTCACAGGAGCTTCAACAGTCGATTGATAATTTTAGAATAGAGCGATTCCAATCTAATCATTTATAACTTTTAACATTCTACACCCAAGTCATATTATTATTGTATATAGCTGAAGATTCGTAATTCTAAGAAATTTGACAATTGTTAGAATTTTTAACATTTTTTCAATATATTGTGGAATTATCTAGAAACAGAAGTTTCATTTAAAACAGTAGATTCCACGAAGTAAGAGTCAAGACAGTTAATTGAATTTAATTATTAATTTCAATAGTATTCAAAATTCTAAGTTAGTTAACGTAAATAGTAAACAAACACGATTTTAAACTTTGGCAAGGCCCTTCATCTATAGTAAATGCATACATACTAGGAACTTTTTTATAATAGATAAGCACAGTATTCAGTAAAGTCAACATTCTCAAATGTGAGATCGAATTTTCTATAAAATAAACAGTTGTTCAGCAATTTTTAATCGAAATCCATAAATAGTGTTATTTCAAAACAGCTTGAATAGATTCCAGAAAGTATGGGTTGAAACTGTTGGAACAGTGCTCGATTATAAAATATCACCTATTTCAAAACTCCTTATCATGCTATGTAGCTTTATTATACACTGTTTTTGTATAACAGTTCCAGCTGATTCTTATACATCCCAAATAGTTTGGAGACTAATTTTTAGCATTTATATAACGCAACGTCGGGCACTAACTACTGTTTGATTTAATATAGGAAAAATACTGAATTGATAAACTAAAAACTACAGTGTATTTGTGTACACAAACGAATTATACATTAATAACTAGAAACATCTTCATGCTTGAAAACTAAACTTTTTTTCTCTAACAAAAAGCACCCTTTTTTGCGAGACTTTAGAAGGTCGAGAATCGTACAGATAAGAGAATTTTAGTAACATACCGAGCAGGTCCGGCCTCATTCATAGCGACCCGTTGTTTTAAAAGAAATATCGAGTAATAATTGGGATAAACCAGATGTAAAAGTATAGGTCGGAATCTGAACTGATTATTTTAGCAAAGAAAATTTCTCAAACATTAAGTTTTAATTTGAGAAAATGAAATTCGAATTGTGTGGTACAAAATTTGGAGGGTAGTTCTTCTATCAATCTGGGTTCGTTTTTATTGAAAATGATAGTTCTAAAACATTGAGAATATTCTGGAATACAATAGGAGAAGACCTTGAGTATGTAGTTACCCGTGATAAACATAATTAAGATATTTTAACTAAAACACAAATATTAGGTTTGATTTCTAAAATTTTTGACTCGCTTGGCATTGTTATAACTCGACCAAAAATCATAATCTATCGATGATGGCAAGAAATAATTGGGTGGGATGATCTGTACCTTCAGAAATAATGTTTATGTGGCGTGGATTTGAACAACAAATTTTAATTGACTTTTTTAGAAAAATACTTATACCTCTTCCAAAGTCAGTATAAAAAATATCATTTTACCAGGGCACTGCGATATTTCGTTAATAAGCGCTTTAAGTAGATACTAAGTAATACCGATAAATTTATCAATACATATCGGTGGTCAGTTTTTACAAGCTACGGAAAGCTCATCTTACTTTTGAATATCAACGTAGCTAAAAAGCATTCTTCAAATCGCCGGTCGTCGGCAGAGGTGTTGGAGTATAGGTCGTAATTACTTTATGAAAAAGAAGATAACATTTTTTTTAAAGAGCAACAGCGCGCGCCGTTTTCATATTAATATCTCAATATTCTTCAGGAGATTTTTATTGAATGCGGTTTAATTATTTTATATACAGTTGTCTTTGATTTGTTTTGTGCAATGGTTTTCAGGAGACCTTTTGGTGTAATTCACATTAACAATGAAATTCCTGCTAATAATGTAATTCAAAGTTATGATATTATCCAAGTTAATGATGAAATACATCTTAGTAATGCAATTCTAATTAATAACAATGAGACACAATTTCGGGAATTTGAAAATCGAGATTTGCATATTCATTTTCAACAAGTAGTTTTAAATATGTAATCAAGCTTAAAAGCTAAGTATGTCAATTCAACTCAAGATGAAATAATTAAAAGAATAAGCAAGTTAACGAAAATTACTTATTCCACAATTTATTTAGTAATTAAACGAGGTGTTGTGACTGAACACGATATAAAACGAAAGCTTATCGTCAGTCGTCGGGTAGACAGTTCATCTAAAGATGTGATTCAACGAACGGTTTACAATACGTACAAAGAAAATCAAGTCTCAACATTAAAAATTATTTTTAATAAAATGCAAGAGTTTTGAATATTTTAAATATACATCATTAGAAACACTTCGACCAATTTTAATAGAGCGTGGTTTTACGATAAGTATAAAAAATTAGATAGTCGAATGCGTGTTATGGAATCGCCCCGTATTGTGGTACTTCGTCATGTCATAATTGTTTGAGTCAGATTTTAAGTTATAGGGAAAGTAATAGAAATATGTTTATTTAGATAAAACGTGGTCCGACACTCACGATGTCGTTTAATGCGGTTAGGCCGACAATTAACTGAATTGTGTCTTATAAATGCGCTGTGCTCGAGAGGAAAACAAGTAATTATTTTGCTTACTGGGAATCAAAACGGCTTTGTATAAAATGCCTTATTTCCTTCAGCAAAAAATATTAACAAAGCTCTGCTTGATACATAAATAATTTGTGAAAATATATCTGATTTAACACGTTGAGTACCACCAATGCTTAAGCCAGTTCCTTACTGATGTACCGCAATTGGGCTAATACTGGATTAAATAAATAAAAGGGGTTACACTAAATATATTTGAAGAACTTAAAACAAATAAATGGTAGACATTAGAAATGTTTTATTTCTTACACATGTTTATCTTTCAAATATCGTCGGTCCAATGCCAAAACCATGAATGTGCAAAATTGGCCGTTTTGACCTAAGTGCACCATAAGTCTTAAAATGAACCATATTATCCATGACAAACTCACAATTTTGCGTTATTGGCTTTGCGAACAATTATTCAAAATATCTGAATGTACCACTTTCGCGTGTCTGACGTTGCAAACAATTATTTAGATGCTTGCGAATTTGTCGGTATCGCGATTATCTTTTTCGATGAACTTTATAAATAATCGTTATTGTAACATTTTCGCGCTTTTGTAACTGCAAATTATTTCATAAATGCCAGAAAACATTGCACTGTTCTGTATTCCACGTTGCAAGATCAGTGTTGTCTTGTGATTAGAGCAAAAAACAATGATAGAAATTGAAATAATAAAAGGAAAAAAAAATGTCGAGAATATTTAGAAAGAAAACCATTAGCTCGAAAGTCCAGGATGACGACAAAAAAATTGTAAAGGAAAATACGGAAGTTTTATCTTCAAATTTCGATCTACAGGCAGTTGTTACAATACCCAAAGATCCAGCAGGTTAAAACCTTTATTTGAGCATATGAACCATCTACAATTTTTCAGTTTACAGCTTTGCAAACCAAGATATTCTCTGTTGTTTGCGAGGAAACTCAAGGAAAAAGAGGATCAGTTGAAATATCTTCCTATATTCACGGTTACATTCTAGCACATCAAAATATTAAAGAGGTTCGAATGATGTCCGATGGGCGAGGTGGCCAACAAAAAATTCCATTTTCGCTGCTATGTGCCTTCAAATTGTCTCAAGTTATTCTACTCTAAGCCAAATAGATCATAAGTTTTATAAAACTGGTCTAACGGAAATGGAGTGCGACTCAATGCATTCGAAAATCGAAGTAAAAGCGAAATGCGCTTCCGTGTATTCTGCAGAAGGTTGGACGCAAGAACAAGGCCACGACTTTTTGTAGTCCAAAATTTAACATAACAAGTGGCCGTTTTTTATTTGGTTAATCAGTCCCTTATAGGCCAATTTAAGTATAAAATGTTTAATAAAGTGTGTGTAATGTCAGGAAATAAATGAGTATGCAGAGTGTGGAAATTCGAGAAATATAATACCAAATCTGGTACTTCACCGATTTTTTTCGGAAAATTTTGGTAGTCGTACAAAAATAAAGTCAGGGACAAAAAATTGTGGTAATATTTTTTAATTTATCCCACGATTTATTCTAATTTGTAGTGGGTTTATACCTACTATGAATATAATATCTTAATGTACCTATATAATTTCGTATATAATTTAACTTTGAATTGAAGCGAAGATTATGCAATTTTACGATTATTGTTTTCTGTGAGAAGGGTTTACATTATTGATTCATATACAAAACAATTTGACTTGGCTGTATTGTATACAATAATTATATAGTATTCCATTTTTTCTTTAGTTTATCCTGTTGATATTTTAAATGTTACATCATAATATTAAATCTATATTGTTTCTTAATTTTATTTTTATTTACAAGCATTACAATTAAGAAGTTGAATGACACATTTTGTTTAATTTCACTATTTTTGAAGTTAGCGATTTTTTGATTTTTGTAATAGTGTTTCTAGAAAATCTTATTCAGGGACATTTGAAAAATTTATTCTTAGCACTCTAAACAGCAATTTCCCATAAAGCATTTGGATAAACTCTTATATATACAACTTTGCAGGTTGGAGTAGGGCTCTTGGGTCTAGCATACTTCCATATTTGATAAAAAAAGTCACGGCAATGTATTGATGGATGATTATCTTCCATTTTAACCTAAATCAGTCATCCCCCACCCAACCCCTAAGGGCGGGGGTGGGGGTGAATATGTAAAATAGTCGTAAACATTTTTTACGTATAGACCTAAAATTTCATCTTGTTATGCAAAGTTATGCAAAAAAATTTTATCAAAAAAGTGATTATTCAATGGTGTAGAGCTCTCGGGTCTAGCAAACTTCCTAAATGAGTTATACTCGACCCACCCCCTAAGGGCGAGGGTGGGGGTGACTTTGTAAAATAGTCGTAAAAATTGATTATCTTTCGAAAAAATGAAATTCCAACGACGCCATCGTTTTCATAGAATTTTTTTATGTACGGTCCTGAATTTTCATAATCTTATCTTGAATTTGAAATTTTTCTCAGGTATTGACTTTCAGAGAAAATGCGATGATTTTAGATCTGGGGACACTCTGTTATATAAAAAACCGGAAGACATGGAGACTTCATTTTCGGGATAGGGCATATACGATGCGTGAAATCTCAAAAAAACACATTCAAAAGAAATTCCCCCTCGGGGGTGTTTTTTTGGGGGGTGAATACACTTATTTTTGTAAAAAATGAAATTCCAACGACGTCATCGTTTTCCTTGAATTTTTTTATGTCCGTTCCTAAATTTTCATAATTTTATCTTAAACGTGTGTAAAGAAGCATATGGCATAACAAACACTTAATTTTTTGGAATTCTGTTTCAGTCAGTTTCCGCTCTGCTGGAAATCATTGTATTAAACAAATACATAACGCATCCTATATGCCGTATCCCGAAAATTAACTTTCCATGATTTCTCTGAAATTTTGTCAAAGTCAATAGGTACCTGAGAAAAATATGAAGTTTAAGATAAAATTATGAATATTTAGGACCGTACATAAAAAAATTCAAGGAAAACGATGACGTCGTTGGAATTTCATTTTGCCAAAAATACCCAAAAAGACCACCCCTGAGGGAGAATTTTTTTTTGAATGTGTTTTTTTGAGATTTCACGCATCCCGAAAATGATGTCTTCATGTCTTCCCGTTTCTTATATCACAGAGTGTCCCCATATCCAGAATCATCGCATTTTCTCTGAAATTTTGTCAATACCTGAGAAAAAATTCAAGTTCAAGTTCAAATTATGAAAATTTAGGACCGTATATAAAAAAATTCTATGAAAACGATGACGTTGTTGGGATTTCATTTTTTTTAAAAATAATCGATTTTTACGACTAATTTACAAAGTCACCCCCACCGCCGCCCTTAGGGGGTGGGTGGAGGATGACTGATTTAGGTTAAAATGAAAGATAATCATCCATCAATGCATTCCCGTAAAACATTTTCTTTTATCAAATATGGAAGTATGCTAGACCCGAGAGCCCTACACCATTGAATAATCAATTTTTTGATAACATTTTTCT
Source organism: Galeruca laticollis (assembly GCA_963921935.1). NCBI lineage: Eukaryota > Metazoa > Arthropoda > Insecta > Coleoptera > Chrysomelidae > Galeruca > Galeruca laticollis. The sequence continues at coordinate 37,159,770 of OY998179.1, read as the reverse complement.
TGCATATCTTTATAAACAAAAGTTGTCGAAATGAAATTTTAGGTGTATACGTAAAAGATTACGTAGAATTTAATTCCAAATTCAAAAAAGCATTTTTACGATTATTTTACAAAATCACCTCCACCCCCGCCCTTAGGGGGTGGGTGGTGGATGACTGATTTAGGTTAAAATGAAAGAAAATCATCCATCAATACATTCCCGTAAAACATTTTCTTTTATCAAATATGGAAGTATGCTAGACCCGAGAGCTCTACACCATTGCATAATCAATTTTTTGGTAACATTTTTTTTGAATACCTTTATAAAAAAAATTTATCAAGATGAAATTTTAGGCGTATACGTAAAAGGTTACGTAGAATTTGATTCCAAATTCAAAAATTATTTTTACGACTATTTCACAAAATCACCCCCACCCCCGCCCTTAGGGGGTGGGTGGGGGATGACTGATTCAGTTTAAAATGGAAGATAATCATCCATCAATACATTCCCGTAAAACATTTTCTTTTATCAAATATGGAAGTATGCTAGACCCGAGAGCCCTACACCATTGAATAATCAATTTTTTGATAACATTTTTTTTGAATACCTTTATAAAAAAAATTTATCAAGATGAAATTTTATGCGTATACGTAAAAGGTTACATAGAATTTGATTCCAAATTCAAAAACTATTTTTACGACTATTTTACAAAATCACCCCCACCCCCGCCCTTAGGGGGTGGGTGGGGGATGACTGATTCAGTTTAAAATGGAAGATAATCATCCATCAATACATTGCTGTGAAATTTTTTTTATCAAATATGGACGTGTGCTAGACCCGAGAGCTCTACACCATTGAATAATCAATTTTTTGATAACATTTTTCTTGCATATCTTTATAAACAAAAGTTGTCAAAATGAAATTTTAGGTGTATACGTAAAAGATTACGTAGAATTTGAAACCAAATTCAAAAAAGCATTTTTACGATTATTTTACAAAATCACCTCCACCCCCGCCCTTAGGGGGTGGGTGGGGGATGACTGATTTAGGTTAAAATGAAAGATAATCATCCATCAATACATTCCCGTAAAACATTTTCTTTTATCAAATATGGAAGTATGCTAGACCCGAGAGCACTACACCATTGAATAGTCAATTTTTTGATAACATTTTTCTTGCATATCTTTATAAACAAAAGTTGTCGAAATAAAATTTTAGGTGTATACGTAAAAGATTACGTAGAATTTAATTCCAAATTCAAAAAAGCATTTTTACGATTATTTTACAAAATCACCTCCACCCCCGCCCTTAGGGGGTGGGTGGGGGATGACTGATTTAGGTTAAAATGAAAGATAATCATCCATCAATACAATCCCGTAAAACATTTTCTTTTATCAAATATGGAAGTATGCTAGACCCGAGAGCTCTACACCATTGAATAATCAATTTTTTGGTAACATTTTTTTTGAATACCTTTATAAAAAAAATTTATCAAGATGAAATTTTAGGCGTATACGTAAATGGTTACGTAGAATTTGATTCCAAATTCAAAAATTATTTTTACGACTATTTCACAAAATCACCCCCACCCCCGCCTTTAGGGGGTGGGTGGGGGATGACTGATTCAGTTTAAAATGGAAGATAATTATCCATCAATACATTCCCGTAAAACATTTTCTTTTATCAAATATGGAAGTATGCTAGACCCGAGAGTCCTACACCATTGAATAATCAATTTTTTGATAACATTTTTTTTGAATACCTTTATAAAAAAAATTTATCGAGATGAAATTTTATGCGTATACGTAAAAGGTTACATAGAATTTGATTCCAAATTCAAAAATTATTTTTACGACTATTTTACAAAATCACCCCCACCCCCGCCCTTAGGGGGTGGGTGGGGGATGACTGATTCAGTTTAAAATGGAAGATAATCATCCATCAATACATTGCTGTGAAATTTTTTTTATCAAATATGGAAGTATGCTAGACCCGAGAGCTCTACACCATTGAATAATCAATTTTTTGGTAACATTTCTCTTGCATATCTTTATAAACAAAAGTTGTCAAAATGAAATTTTAGGTGTATACGTAAAACATTACGTAGAATTTGATTCCAAATTCAAAAAAGCATTTTTACGATTATTTTACAAAATCACCTCCACCCCCGCCCTTAGGGGGTGGGTGGGGGATGACTGATTTAGGTTAAAATGAAAGATAATCATCCATCAATACATTCCCGTAAAACATTTTCTTTTATCAAATATGGAAGTATGCTAGACCCGAGAGCCCTACACCATTGAATAATCCATTTTTTGATAACATTTTTCTTGCATATCTTTATAAACAAAAGTTGTCGAAATAAAATTTTAGGTGTATACGTAAAAGATTACGTAGAATTTAATTCCAAATTCAAAAAAGCATTTTTACGATTATTTTACAAAATCACCTCCACCCCCGCCCTTAGGGGGTGGGTGGGGGATGACTGATTTAGGTTAAAATGAAAGATAATCATCCATCAATACATTCCCGTAAAACATTTTCTTTTATCAAATATGGAAGTATGCTAGACCCGAGAGTCCTACACCATTGAATAATCAATTTTTTGATAACATTTTTTTTGAATACCTTTATAAAAAAAATTTATCAAGATGAAATTTTATGCGTATACGTAAAAGGTTACATAGAATTTGATTCCAAATTCAAAAATTATTTTTACGACTATTTTACAAAATCACCCCCACCCCCGCCCTTAGGGGGTGGGTGGGGGATGACTGATTCAGTTTAAAATGGAAGATAATCATCCATCAATACATTGCTGTGAAATTTTTTTTATCAAATATGGAAGTATGCTAGAGCCGAGAGCTCTACACCATTGAATAATCAATTTTTTGGTAACATTTCTCTTGCATATCTTTATAAACAAAAGTTGTCAAAATGAAATTTAAGGTGTATATGTAAAACATTACGTAGAATTTGATTCCAAATTCAAAAAAGCATTTTTACGATTATTTTACAAAATCACCTCCACCCCCGCCCTTAGGGGGTGGGTGGGGGATGACTGATTTAGGTTAAAATGAAAGATAAACATCCATCAATACATTCCCGTAAAACATTTTCTTTTATCAAATATGGAAGTATGCTAGACCCGAGAGCCCTACACCATTGAATAATCAATTTTTTGATAACAATTTTTTTGAATACCTTTATAAAAAAAATTTATCAAGATGAAATTTTAGGCGTATACGTAAAAGGTTACGTAGAATTTGATTCCAAATTCAAAAATTATTTTTACGACTATTTTACAAAATTACCCCCACCCCCGTCCTTAGGGGGTGGGTGGGGGATGACTGATTCAGTTTAAAATGGAAGATAATCATCCATCAATACATTGCTGTGAAATTGGAAATGGAAGTATGCTAGACCCGAGAGCTCTACACCATTGAATAATCAATTTTTTGATAACATTTTTTTGCATAACTTTATAAAAAAAGCCATCAAAATGAAATTCCAGGTGTATACGTAAAAAACTACGTACAATTTGATTCCAAATTCAATAATTTATTTTTATTACTATTTTACAAAGTCAACCTCACCCCCGCCCTTAGTGGTTGGGTGGGGGATGACTGATTTAGGATAAAATGAAAGATAATCATCCATCAATACATTCCCGTGAAAAAATATCAAATCAAAGTATTTCACAAAGTCACCCCCACTCCCGCCCTTAAATTTTTTTTATCAAATATGGAAGTATGCTAGACCCAAGAGCCCTACTCCAACTATAACATTATATTTTTTATGATATATTTGATGGGAACCAACATCCAGTGGTTCATATATATTTTCTTAAAATTCACTGTTACATTTGGGCTGAAAATGTACGATAACTAATCTCTAAATTATCCACACTGTAATTTGGGGACATTGTACCCAAACTGTATGGAAGATGAACGGTAGAAGTTTCGGGACCGTCCCGAAACTGACCACTTGTCCTCAAACTGTCGTGTAGGTTGAAGTTTTCGTACCCAAACTGTAGTCTGTGCATATATATATATATATATATTTATATATATACACCATCATTCAATTTCCGATGACATTTGCATAGAATGTATTCAATAGTACATCAATCATGTCAAAATTTAAAGAAATATTCAAAATTAAAGAAAACAAAGGTCACTGCTGGTATGTAGTGATAATAAAAGAATTCCCAATCTCTTTGAAGTAAAAAAACAAATTTAGTTTTTTTTGAAAACAGGAAAGTTGGTTACCACAGTATAATGTGGTTATTTATTTGGAAAAAATAGTTCAGTTAAATTTGAGAATCCGAACGGAGAACATCGCGTTCAAGATTTCTCCAAATATTTGTATAATAGTATATGAAGGGAACAGGGGCAAAAATATGAATGTCACAAAAGCACGGTTCCGAGAAAAACGGTTTTGAAAGTTTGAAGACTTTGATATCATACATCTGAAAACATAAAGGTGTCAAATATTTTTTAAACTTCATACAGTTATATCGTCTTACGTATGTAAAACTACTATAGCGATATAATGACCACAGGCGTAGAAAAAAAATTTGTAGGTGACCTCACATTGAAAAAAAAACGTCAAAATATATGAAATATATATTTTTATGATAGTTGAAAATGAACATAATTTCAATAATACTTTTTATTGTGAACGAACATTATTTCATCTAAAAAAGAAAAGTGTTATTCAGCATTGAGGATATGGTGTAAATTTTCGAAATAGCTACTTGCTCCAGGATTTTGACAAAACTTCTTCAATTCTTGGAGGTTCTGGTACTTTTTGAATGGTGATGGAAGACGTTCCTTGTACTTTCCACTTGGTAGCACGAATTGACCAGCAGGCAATAAATCAAGATTCCTCTGTTTTCGCTTCGGTGGTATCACCACAGAAGTAGTACAGTGCCCATTGTAAGTTTCACGATACTCTATCATTCTGGGCATTCCTTCAAAAATTATCAGTTCCTTCATAGGTCTGCTCTCGAATGGACACTTTTTGAAAAAATACCCCGAAAGACGATCCGTCCAGGAAAGAAATTTATCCTGATTCTCACAATCTACTAATTTGAATGGATTAGGCTTTGTCCTCGCGTTCAAGATCTGTTCATTCCATTCTACTGGAAGCTCTACGGTGGCTTTCTAGTTTATTAATCCCATATTTCGATCACACTCTAGATAACTATGTCCTTTCACGGGAAAAGTCATCTTCATTTTTTTCAGTCGATTTGTTTTATGTACGATAATTCTTATTTTGGCCGCCACACGAATCACAAAAAATTTCTAATTCTTCTACTCTCAAATCCAAATAATTAAAAATGGAGTGGAACAGCATAGATGCTACTTCATCAGCTCCTTTTTTGCTGCGGTTTCTGTATAAGTATGAAAAAATGATTCACCTGTAGATAGCACATGGATATTGGAGGAGTAAAATAAAAGTTGACGTTTATAGTAGAAATCATTGGTGCTTATATTAGGATTAGTAAATTTTTCTGGAAATCCATGGTTATTGCCTCTGTTTTATTATTTCTCTGTGCATTGAGGCGTGCCATCCTCTTTCTTTTATAGAAGGTATCAGCCTTCAGAAGATGAAATTTGTGTTCTTGTTTCCAAGACTGATAAGTTCGCTATTTGTTTGGGATCTTGTACCATACTTAACTTCTTCGCCTTATACTCATCGCAACTGCTGCAAGTGTCTGTTCGTGGATATCCAAAACTAATGTTGAACTTTGTCACAAAAATGGTGCTGTAAGTTTCATAGGAAACTTCCATCCCAGGATATTTTTCCAGATACATTTTATGCATCTTTTTCACATTCAACTCTTCAGGTAGATAGATCCTTTCAGAATCGTGGAGGCTGTAATGCGATCTTCTACCCTTGAATGACTTGATATGTTCATAAACCGCGTTTGAAGTTGCTTCTTCAAGTTTGTTTTTATGGTTAGTATGTCGACCTCGCCTATCATGTTGCACATATCCTGAAGTGATTAGCTGCTTTTGGATACCTTGAAGACGTGTAATGAAAGCATTGCTTTATAACATATAGGTATTTCTACATAATTATCATCACACTGAATGCGAACTTTGTACTTATATGAGAATGAGTGGTAATTGGCGTTTTCATCGTTGATTTTCCTGCTCCGATGTCTCTTCACCGGGTGAAATGAAATCAGACCCCCCAAAAAGAGATTCTGTTCGTCATGTGATTTGAATCCATTAAAATGTTTAATAATCAGTTTGACATGACTCTGTAGTCGCAGTTTTTTTGCAACATCTCTCATACGTTCATGGGAGGCCCTCTTTTTAGAGTTCAATGAAATATTTTCATTCGTTTCGTCAGCCATTGTATAGTACCTGAAACATACTTTATTGAATTCAAATTACCGAAACCAAAGTGTCGAATTCACTCACTTTCTCACTATAGCATGCGTATAAGGAATCTATCAGATTATGCTTTTCTGATGATAGTATCACTGCACACTTGTGTTCTTCTAGACAGCTAAAATCAAACTGAATTAATCATGCAAAACAGCACTGAGAAAATACGCGCCAGTGGACATTCATCTTTTTTCGCCAGAGCGCAGGGACATTCATCTTTTTTCTCGTGTATTGGTAATTTTAAATTCGCTGTTACATGCCAGTTTTATTGTTTTTACCTAGTTCGAATCACATATTGAATTCTAACGTATTTGTTCTCCAGTTTGGCACCATAATCTCAAAATGGCCGTTTTTGGACATTCATCTTTTTACCCCTGTACCCTTCATATAGTAATTTAATAGTGTAATTAATTGGTATTAGCCTTTATTTGGTATGCCCATATTAAATTCTGTGCGTGTGTTGTTTTGGAAAAATTAATCATGACTAAAAAAAAAGTTAAGGACCCGGAATTCTAAATTGTATTTGGAATTGTACGATTTTGCAGATTTTTCCCGTCCAGATTACTGGTGAGTCCATTCCAGATTAGATAAATATTACAAAATTGTAAATAGATGCATATAATTATTAAGATTATAAATTTGAATTCAAAATAGAAACGAGATATAAGTATACGCATCGAACAATTACACAATTGAAAGAAAATATTAAAAAAGTTTAGGACTGTGATCGGGTACTTGACTTGATTTACCGAATTAAGTGATTACATATTCGAAATTTTGAGCCTTTTTTGAAAAATTCATGAACTTTCGAAATTGGATATTAGGTGTTTGAGTTTATAGGTTGCTTAATTTTAGTCTGTATGTGGAAGATACCATTTTATTATTTGTTATAAAAAAGGAAAACTAAAATTTGAATTTGTTGATTTGGTAATTGTATATAAACGTTATTTTTTTTACTTGCATTGGAAATCATTTGAATTATTTGAGAAACGTTGATCGAAATTAAACATATCTAACTAAATAGCAATTTGATTTGGATATTGACAATTTGTGGATTATTGGTGACAAACAAGTCATTCATACATAGTAAATGTCAGAAAGTAATTGAATGGTATTTCTAATCTAATATACAGCCACAAGATATTACTGAGTAGATAATACGGAACAAAATTGATAATTAACACTCAATTTGGACAATACTTCGAGATTAATTTTAAACTTTATAAAAAAATTATATTTGATAGCGTATTGAACCCTTACTGAGAAGAGAGTAATTAGAATTGTTCTAAATTAAATTTTTGTTTCAATATAATAAAAATTTTGATATCCGGAAATTATTTGACAATTAGTGTCAGTGTCAACTTTGAAATATATAACATACGGTGCTTAAGCCGTGTGTACAATATATATTGAAAAGTTAACGTATCATCAGCAAAAATTTGATTTTAGGGATACCATTGAATTCGTTACTGTGTCAACTACCTAGTACTACAACAATTACAATGCTTTAGACATATATTATCAATTTTATTGCTGCTTAATCCATAGCTTATTTTTAAATATTGTTTAGGCTAATTTATCCGAAAAATAGCGTGGAATCAGATATTTATCTTCACAAATATAAAAATAAAGTACGCCACTGCACAAAAATGCCCATCAATTGTCTCTTTCGGTGTAACGCCCCGTTTAAAAGAAAGAAATCTCCACAAAGTATGCACGCACATAACCTAAATCTGCTTAATAAAAAAGTGAACATCTTTTTTGCAATTCTCAAGAAAAATTGATGCATAAGTAAGTAAAATATTCTGGCATTCAAATTTTTCAGCTCCAAAGTGGCTGAATGGCTGGAATAGTGTGAAGATATCAGAGGCATCACTTTCAGTAACGCGGTAGACATCAGAGGGTGGAGAGTGTGCATCATTCATGCCTTTCTGCAGATGACAGTTTACCCTGACACGATATGAGCCTCTACTAATGCTTTCTAGATATTTATTACGTCTATTGAAGACGCAAAATGAAAATAAAATATTCATATTTACCAGGAAATTGCTGAAAATTATGTTCGCAATTATTTAAACACACAATTATCCAGTTATCTGTAAGAGGATATTGAAACTGCAAGATGATTCGTTTAGTAATTTAAATTTTGTAATCACAGATCCAATGAACGATAAAACTGAGAAAAAACACTGGAAAAATGTTTAGTCATAAATATGTTTGCCATCAGACAAATTAATTGAATGAAAATACAGATAATCACTGAAATGAAGAGAAAGAAGTTGAAACGTCGAATTTTATGAAATAGTATAGTAAAGACTGAATTGTTATGGAATTTACTGTTTCAACCATTACTCTGTGGAATCAACTCATATTACATTTTTATATTTCTAGATAATTCCACAATATATTGTTAGAAATTGCCAGAAATTGACAATTGTTTCGATATTGCTATTATCGTCAGAATGACAGAACTTACATTTTAGAATGACAGAAATTACGGTTACGGTGCCTATCACATGTTTATTAATTATTTTTTTCTAGACCAAGAAGTGACCAACCTTGTGATTAACTTAATATCGTCGGGTTACTGCCAAAACCAGGTAACTCCATAATTTGAAATTTTGAGAAATCTTCGTTTAAAAATTTAAATTGAAATGAAAAATCGTCAGTTTCAAAATGATTTATTAATTGAAAAAAAATCAAAGTAAGTAACAAAACAAAAGACATATTCCTTATAAAAATTCCTAAACATAAAAACAATACAATTTTTCCAGTAAAAAGAAGTGTATAGCACTTGTCTTTTTTTGGCAGAACAAAATTATTCATCCTCCATATCACTATCCTGAATATCGGGTTCAGGAATACCATCTTCCTTGTTCTTAGACGTTGGTAAAGACTTATAATACTGATCAAGTTCATCCAGGATGCTCCCTGATTTGCAGAGCTTCAGTAACTCCTGCTTCTTCTGAATACTGATAGGTCGAGGTTTAGAGTATGCATTTTTTAAGTGGATCTCAGTGAGGTTAATGGGGAGGACTTTACCAAAAACGTTTATCTCTTTATAATCGGATTTATGATCATACCTGTATAAAATAATACCTGGTTTGGTTTTCAAATATTTCAGGCATTCTATTTTCAGCCATCTGACTTTTTCCTTATTAGTGTTTTTGGTTTTATTTCTCATAATTATTTTATACTTAAGCTCTTCTACGGTAAACGGCTTTTTATTTGACCTAGACGTCCTTGCCATACGGAAAATATTTAGCTTGTCATGCATAGTGTGAACTGGAACATATTTTTTTGCTTTTTCAATAGCGCTATGCATGCTATCTACCTCCATATAGCTGTGTCCACTCTCTAGGAATTTCTGTTCTATCACAGATTAGTTGGGATTTCTTTGAACCAAATACAATAACAAGGCACTGATATTTTGATTACGGTTCTGCCCGCTGCAGGTATCAGAGAAAATAGAGTTCTGTTACAGCCGAGGGGAGTTTACCTACATACCTCAAGATACACGTACCAATTTCGAGGCTACTCCTGTTTCCATTTAGTTCAGTCCATGAGAAGCAATCAATATGCATTATTGGGTATAGATAATTCATACACTATTAAATTGTACGTGCAAAGTTTGCGGCTGTAGTAACATTGGACTAACATCACTACTTGGAATTAGTCTAGTCAACATGTACCATTTTTCCTAAAATTTTTGTATAGTCTCCGAAAATTACGACCATGGTCTCATTCGATTCGGAAAATCATTAAGAAAGTTTAAGGGAAAGTTCCAAAACGGGCCGAAAAAAATTGCAAAAGTTATAAACAATTAAGTGAAAAAAAAGTAGGGGTTTGGTTTTTTCGAATATCTCGAAAAAGAATGAAAATTTTTCAAATTTGAAAAAAGATCTGAAAAGATCAGCAAATTTGCTCCCTGAACTGTACCTCCAATATTTATAATTTTTACAAAGCCTTAAAAAATGAGCGAAAAACGGGTGATCGGGCCTCCGCGCGCGTTGCGTCATTCTGACGTAGCAACAAAAAAAATTATTTAAACATATTAAATATGAATATTAAGGAATAAAAAGATTAATGTAGCATTGGGATACATAAATAAACAATAATCCGTGGTCAAAAAATTTTTATCCCAATTTTTTCATAATTTAATGTTGAGATAAAAACCACGATAACTATTGAACAAAAGCCTTAAGATTTTTTTCACTTCGTGGAGTTATTGGTATTAGACCAACAAATAGATCACCGTAAAAAATTTTTTCAAAATTTTGTTTTTTCGCTTTTTTATTAACAATTGAAAATTAAAAAATAAAAAAAAGTATCTTGAATGTTTTCATTTCTGATGGTTAAAAGCTACATAAAAATAATTTTTCAAATTTTTTTACTACCATTATTTAAGAAATTCTTATAAACAAATTTTTTTTTTGCTAAAAAATGCATTTGTCAATTAACAATGGTTTTTTGAGTCTAAATTTTGAAATTAAGGAACCGTTTTTTCTCTAAAAATCATAAATTTTATTGTTCTTTTAGATACACAAAACAAAAAAAAATGTTATTCGTTTTTTGTTTGTTCATTTAATAAACAATTTGTTATAAACAAATGTATTTTTTCCGTTTATTTTTTTTAGTACTGAATCCCGAGATAAAAACAGCCATGTGTTGTTTTATATGGAAAATTTTTTTTTTCTATTTTTTACATAACTTTTAATATTATTATGCCTTTAAATTTGTCCTATTCATGTGCTCTTTTGCTGTTATTATTAAAATTACTTTGAAACTATTGCAGATACGTCTATAACACTTCAAGTCTTTTTTGTTAACTATTAATTCATTAACAACTGAAGCCATTTATTGCAGTTCTAGCTCCATTATTTATTTGATTATTACCTATTATCTTTTATAATTTTTTGAAATAATGTAGGATTTTCTTTTCTGATCTGAGTGAACTATTTTGATATTCAATCAGATTAATCTTATGAAATAAAAGAAATCAAAAACGTCATGTATGTTTATTTTACAATTTATTAATATCAAATATTCTATTATTTACATTCTTGACTACTTTTTGGATTGCTCCTTTGCAATTTTTTTGTTTGTTTAACCGGCGGTGACTCATCATCAACAGTTTCTGCAATTGTTTCTTCGGTTACTGTTTTATTTATTTCTTCAAACTCTCCAGTCTCATCTTGAAGTATCGGTTCGCATTTGAATAATCATTACCGTCTTCATTGTCATCGGAATTATGGATGGGTGTTTGTAATTGATGGATCAGAATATCAGCATCGTCATTGTCGTCATCAATTGTTGGTCTTACACTGTTCGAACAAGTTTCACCTTTACAATTCTTACACAATGATGAGCAAGAAAGTCCTGCTTTTTCTCAACCACATCTATTGGTACAATCTTTCGTGCAGTTGCAATGAAGTAGCTTTAGCAGTTCATCGGGTGCCAATTTTTCCATTGTTTTCTTTGGCAGATACATTGTTGCAGTCTTCATCCAACCTCAATCTTCTGGATTCAAATGGATTCAAATTTTTTTCATGTATCTAAAAGAACAATAAAAATTATGATTTTTAGAGAAAAAACGGTTCCTTAATTTTAAAATTTAGACTCAAAAAACCATTGTTAATTAACAAACGCATTTTTTAGAAACAAAAATTTTTTTTTAAGTAACCGGTTTTTCTCTAAAAATCATAATTTGTATTAATAAATAGATTACAAAAAAAATTTTTGATTTGCTCATAAACAATGTATTTGTTTATAACAATTTCTTAAATAATGGTAGTAAAAAATTTAAAAAAATTATTTTTATGTAGCTTTTAACCATCAGAAATCAAAACATTCAAGATATCAACAGAAAAAAAAATGTTAATACACTTTTTTTAATTTTTAATTTTCAATTGTTAATAAAAAAGCGAAAAAACAAAATTTTGAAATTTTTTTACGGTGATTTATTAGTTAGTTTTATACCAATAACTCCACGAAGTGAAAAAAATCGTGGTTTTTATCTCAACATTAAATTATTTAATTAACAAATCCATAATTTATGAAAAAATTGGGATAAAAATTTTTTGACCACGGATTATTGTGTATTTATGTATCCCAATGCTACATTAATTTTTTTATTCCTTAATATTCATATTTAATATGTTTAAATAATTTTTTTTTGTTGCTACATCAGAATGACGCAACGCGCGCGGAGGTCCGATCTCCCGTTTTTCGCTCATTTTTTAAGGCTTTGTAAAAATTATAAATATTGGAGGTACAGTTCCGGGAGTCAGGACTTTTTTTTAGCAAATTTGCTGATCTTTTCAGATATTTTTTCAAATTCAAAAAATTTTCATTATCTTTCGAGATATTCGAAAACAACCAAACCCCTACTTATTTTTCCACTTAATTGTTTATTATAACTTTTGCAATTTTTTTCGGCCCCTTTTGGAACATTTCCTTAAACTCTCTAGATAATTTTCCCAATCGAATGAGAACATCGTCGTAATTTTCGGAAACTATACAAAAATTTTAGGAAAAATGGTACATATTGACTAGACTAAATCTGCAGTACGCATTGAAGGTCAAAAGTGCAGCGGACGAAGTTAACTTGTCTTCCAATTTGGTTCTGTAGCAATCGTTTTTCCGCACAATGTGATTCTCGTTATTATCTTTATGTGGTTTTTTTTTTCTAAATCAACTGTCCCATATTGTGTACAAATTTGAAATTTTTTTTTCGAGTTATTTTTACGTTATCCATTAACAACAACACGAAAAAAAGGTTTTTAGAAAAAAAATCCTGTGTGTATGTCGTCGTCGTCGTCGTCGTTGTCGTCGGCCACTTTTCCTTGCAAGTCTTGTTAGCACGATACAGCCTCCGGAGTGCAATAAGTCACCAATTTTATGATGAAATATTGTTAAGGACATTTCACAGATAAACCCTATTGATTTTCAGCTCACCAGAGCCAGTACAACGAGTGCTATGATACTTGAAGTACGACATTTTGTCGTTTTTCGAGAAATTTCAGTTTGTTAGCACGATACAGCCTCCGGAGTTCAGCAAGTCACCAATTTTATGATTGAATATTATTCAGGGCATCTCACTGATGAACCCTATTGATTTTCAGCTCACCAGAGCCAATACAACCGTTGCTACAGTACTTTAAGTACGATATTTTGGTCATTTTTGGAGAAGGTTCTGTGTGTTAGACCGATACAGCCTCCGGAGTATATACAAGTGATGAATTTTATGATTGCATACTATTCAAAGCGTTCTAAAGATGAACCCTATTGATATTGAGCTCACTAAAACCAGTACAACGGGTGCTGTGGTACTTGAAGTACCAAATTTTTGTCATTTTTGGAGAATTTTCAGTTTGTTAGCACGATACAGCCTCCAGAGAGTATACGATTGATCAACTTTATGAATAAGTATTGTTCAAGGTGTCTCACATATGTACCCTATTGATTTTCAGTTGACTAGATCGAGTACAGCGGGTCCTATAAAACTAGATATACTAAATTTTTGGTTATTTTTGGAAAAATTTCGGTTTGTTAGCTCGATACATCCCCCGAAGTGTATACAAGTAACAATTTCATGATAGAATATTGTTCAGGGCCACAGATGCGGAAAAGTTAGTTTTAATCTTTAAAACCGTTTATTTAAATTAATATAACTACTATAAAATCTCAAATTTTTCACACTCCGACAATAAGTGCACGCCACAACTCATATTTTTAGGTTATGTTTATACAAAAACTTTAGACAAATCCGAACAGCTGAAACAGATTCACGTGTGTATTTCCGAATTTCATACTGCCAAAATGAACTGTGCCAATTATTTTACTGAATGTGATGAAGATTGTGTATTATGCCGAAAACAGTACAGCGATAACCAGATATCTGGCAGATGTCTTAGTTTCGCATGATAAAAATATACTATAATTTTTTCTTACAGCAAAAACAAGCTAACTGACTTTTTCGTTGTTTTGGTAGATCTAGAAGGTTTCAAATGATAAAATACTTTTCTATTTTGAGATCCAGCTGTACTTATCTCATTTTAGCAGACTAAAAGTTGTAAAAATGGAGTTGGGTTTTTTGGACCACTTGTTTTGCATACGTTAAAAGTTTGTTTGGAATTGTCAGGTTTTATCAGTATGTTTTTCGAACATTTTTTAATCCAATGGAGTACTTAACTCCGAATTGAGTAAAAGTGGAGTTACCTTGTTTTGGCAGTAACCCGTCGATATATATATACTAATACGGAGAAGAACTTGATACACATTGTATATCTTAATATGGGAAAAAACATGCTACACACTGTATATAAATATTCAATACAAAATTTGGTTACCACTTAAAACATAAGAAATAGCTGATCTATGAAAGAAAACTATTCAAGAAATGAAACAAATAGTAAATCGAACCAAAGAAATATAAAGAAACTTTATAATGTACCTCGTACATGCACACATGGTGGAGATAACTTGAATTCCATCTGTTTAGAGAAAATCTTTAGAACGTCACCTATTTTTCATATAGCAATAGTCAAACATTTATGATTTGTTTTAAAATATTCTTTTAGACACCGTAAAAAAACTCTTTAAAAACACTAGGAAAATCTTTCATAATACGTCAAGGGATGAAAGTCATATAATAAAACATTTTTGTATATATTGTCTGACATTTTTTAAATTAATTGTCATGTTTAATAGATCAAGTGAAAGAAATTATAGGTGTCAGCATAAAATATTTTGGAATTTATATAAAGGAAGTAGAATATGTAATTTGATTATTTAGGAATATAAAACAGGATGTTCTTAAATAGATAAATAAATAATTTAAAAGGTGAGATGAAATCTACCAACAAAAAGTATATAACTTATTTGATTGGTAAATAATACTTGTAATTTTTCAATCAGCGACAAGCTGATTCTTGGATTAAAAAAAATGAAAGAGAAGGTTGTAGATAATGGGCACTAACGACTAATAAGAAATTTTTTGATTTTGACGGGAAAGATAACAAGAGAATTGTAAGTAGCAGAATACTAACCTCGAATATTTATCCGTGTAAGAAAGTAAAGTATTGTATCGTGGAAATAATATCTCCACGATACATCTCAGAAAGAATTTGACTATGCAAACCTATCGATAATGTATTGATGTAAATTGAATTTATAATCGTCTTTGATTTATTTCTAAAACAAGAAGGACTGCAGAGTATCCAGAAAGAAGCCTAGAAAAAGAAATAAAACAAGGTGAATTGGACATAAGTGAAAAGGAATTTAAAACTATTTCATTCAAAAATTAATAAACTCACTTGCATTGTGTATATAACGTTAAACTCTGAAATTTCACGGACATCAACCATTAACACATCCTCCATTTTGTATTTTGAGTTTATTGACATCATATGGTTGATTTTTAAGTGTATAATATGTTGCATATTTGTACATATATTTAATATTAATCCATTTGTGTGAATGTTTCTTGAATGAAAGATCACTGTAGATAAGTTATTCCTTTTGAAAATTGGCATTCGAATAATGTATTTATTTTTCATGATTTCACATTAAACAACGTCTTCCTATTCGAAAAGATTTAACAAAATTGTTGGCAAATTTCATTTTAAAACTATTATCTAATTTTATCAGTTGGCAGTATTGATGAAGCGTATCGCAACTCGAGAGGGGGTTTGAAATAAAATGTAGAGGACCGTTCTGTAAGAATTTATGGAAATAGGAAAAACAAGAACTTCATTTCATTTTTATTTAAATTTTTCAAGTTGATAAATGAAAGTTTTGACGCATAAGTGAAAAATTATTAAATTCTATGGCCCCAGGATCCTGAGATTTTTGAGTTCTCATCTATATAATGGAAGTCTATAAAGGTGAGTGTAATCATTTTTTGACACCATTTGAAGATTTTAAGATATACCGGGCGAATAAAAAAACTTTTACTGATAGGAAATTTTAAAACAATAAAATTGATAAACTACAAACTAAAATAAACTGTCGGCCCAACGTGAGGCGAAAAAGGAAATTTTTATTCATTGGAAGGATTAAAAACATTAAAAAATTAAACAATTAAAAATTCACCCTAATAATAATATATATATATATATATATATATATATATATATTTTCTATATATATATATATATAGAAAAAAGAAGCTATGATATTACAAATATTTAAGATTAAATATTCTTAGCCCTATCGTAATATCTTAGATATATTTTTCCCAATAAAGATCAGTATAACTATGCAATGATAGAAAACCAGGAACACTATATCTGCTGGTCTTTACAATTATTACTTGAAAATACAGTCTAAAAAAGGAGAACTTTCTAGATTTATCTGTTCATTGACGACTTGATATTGTTGGTCTCTTAAGTGTCTTCTAATTTCTAACTCTTCAAAGAAATCCAGTTCTTGTTTCTTATCACAAATATGTAGTACTTCCAGTTCTGTGTTAGATGTCAATGCATGTTTGCTGTCAAGTAGATGTTTGGCGTAGTGCGATTCCTCTTGTTGTTCTAACCTGTATGCCCACTATATCTGCTCAGAATATCTGATTACAAAATTTCTAACCCAAATTGACAGCATTGCATTCTGGACCCTCAAGTTTATATATACCAGACTTCGTTAATAGGGATATTTTGTTTATACATTTAACAATTTTGTACTCACATTACTTTCTGCTTAAAAAGAAATTGTTGTATTTGTAGCCAAGGATATTATCTTTGAGATATTATCAGAAATACTACCTGCAAAGTGGTGATTTTGTAATGTTCTATTTCTTTAGTTTGTTTATGACATATTAGTTCTAATGCCACCTTTTCCCTTTTTTAATTAATTAATTTATTTATGGGCAGCCCTATAACACCAATTTTAGCAAACATATTCATGGACAATTATGAACGAAAAATTTCTGAATGTAACATTTCAACAAAAATCCTAATTTGGTATAGATATTAAGATGACATATTAGCTTGTTTTTTAGGTAGTGAACGACAATTAGACGTATTTGTCAACCATATTAATAAGTTACACCCAAAAAGTAAATTCACATTAGACGTTAATGTAAATAACTCAATCAATTTTCTCGATTTAAAAACTCAAAGAGTTATTATTGTACTAAATTATTCAATTTACAGAGAAACAACAAACAATTATGTAGGTATTCCATATAATTCTGATCATTCCATGTCACATAAATTCATCATCATCATCATTTAGCGCCGCAACCCTGAGTGGGTCTTGGCTGACTGCTCAGCTTCATTCCAGGAGGCCCTGTCCTCCATCAACCTGTAATCGAGTGAGATGTTCATTTTTTTGAGGTCTTATCTTATGTTGTCTCTCCAACGCATTCTGGGACGTGTTACTTTGCCTGTTGGAGTCCCTTTCCATATCAGTTTTACAAGTCTCTCGTCGTGTAGCCTCTGTACGTGTCTTGCCCATCTTAAACGCTTGGACCTCTGCATTAGTTCCAATGCGATATAGGTTGATCATCGGATCGTGGTAGTGTCCAAATATCTTTCTGAGAATCTTTCCTTCGAAGCATCTGAGTTTATCTTCGTTTCCTTTGGTCATTGTTCACGTTTCCCTACCATATGCTATTAAGGGTCTGATGATAGTTTTATATATCTGGATTTTTGAAGCCCTTGTTAGACTCTTTGATTTCATAAGACTATTGAGTGCAGAAGGACAGCGGGTTGCGGACTGGATTCTGCTTTTAATTTTTTCAGTGACGTCGTTGTCTGCTGTAACTGTGGCACCAAGGTATTTGAAGTGTTCTACTCTTTCGAAGTTGAAATTGTTTATTGTGACGTTTTGTCCTAATCTATCTCTTCGTGACGTTCTATTTACGCACATGTATTTCGTCTTTTTCTCTTTAATTCTTAGTCCTACTTCGCTTGTTGATTTCTCGATCTTGTTGAAAATGTCCTTTATTGTTATCTGCATCTGCATATGCTAACAGAAATTTGGGACCTTCCGTTGTTAGCAGTTCAGTTTTTATCTCAGCTGTTCTCACGGCTTTCTCTAGGACGAGGTTGAACAGTAGTGGCGAGAGGACATCACCTTGTTTTAGTCCGTTATCTATTCCAAAGTTACTGGATAGGTTATTGTTCACCGGTAACTTTCATACTCCTCTCTCTATGCAAATTTTGGTCATCTGGATCAGCTTTTTTGGAATTGAAAACTCCGCCATTGTGTTCCATCCTTGGCTTCTCCTTATGCTATCATAAGCCTGTCGCAAATCTATGAAGAGGTTATGTACTGTTCTATTATATTCCCAAGCCTTTTCTAGAATTTGCCCTAGTGTGAAAATTTGGTCTCTAGTTGAAGCCGGCTTGACATTCACCTAGGATGTTTTCTGCATATGGAGTTGATCTATATAGCAGGATGTTTGAGAGTGTTTTCTATGCGATGTTTATTAGTGAGATTCCCCTGTAGTTGGCGCATTTTGATTTATGTCCCTTTTTATGAATGGGTACGATAATACTTTCTTTCCATTTTGTAGGTATTTTTTCTTCTCGCCATATGAGAGTTAATAATTTGTGAATTTGCAAATGGAGTGCATTTCCACCATGCACATTGTATTTTGTACTTTGTATTTCGTATTTTGGATTCGGTATTTTGTATTTTATATTTTGTATTATATAGCTAATGTCCTTATAATTAGGTTGTAGAACCTGTTAGGACTTCAATAAATTAGTAAATAAATAAATAAATTTTAGTATTTTTGCCGGTATCTTATACGAGCCAGGCGCCTTGGAGTTATTTAGCTTATTAAATGCCCTTTTTGTTTCTTGAAGGGAGGGTTCTTCCACTGGTAGGTCTGCTCTTATGTGGGTCTCTTCTTTGTGCATTTTTTCTGGTTTTATGTTTAGGAGGTCCTTGAAGTATCTTCTTCATCCTTCGGTCAGTTCTTCTTCTTCGAGTATTAAGTGACCTTGGTCGTTCCTATGTGTCGGAGTGAATTTGGCCTTGAAGCCTTTCTTCTCAAAAGTAATTGCCTCGTAGAATTCTTTGGAGCCTAGTTTTGGGCGGTCTCTTTCTATTTCTTCATATTTCCTTCGTTCATACTCTTTTTCTTTGTTCTTATTAGTTTTCTTGTCTCTTTTCGGTATTTGCGTATTCTTCTATGCTTTCCTCTATTTGGAGTTGTAGCATTATCTTCCTTGCCTTTTGTCTGGATTCTAGTAGAATCTGACACTCGTCGTCAAATCATTTTTTGCCCTTTTTAGTTCATTTTTTCCGAATAATTTTTGAGCGGTTTCTGTTATTAATTTTAAAGTTCTCTCATACAACTTCTCAGGTTCATTACATTCTGTCTCAGAGTCTAGAGTTTGCTCGAGTTGTTCTCTGTACTGTCGTTGTTTTGTTCCATTTTGCAGTTTGTCCCTGTTCCATTGAGGGGTTGTATCCCCATCTATTCCTTGGAGGCTTCTTACGTCTAGGACGTTGCTTCCGTGACCCACATCCGCGATGATATGGTCTATTTGGTTTCGGGTGGTGTGGTCATTTGATATCCAGGTCTGTTTGTGGATGTCTTTATGTGGAAACATAGTAGATTTTATCAGCATATTGTTGGAAGTGGCCGCTTCTATCAGTCTTCGCCCATTATCATTGGATATATTATGGAGACTGTGTTTGCCTATCGTTAGGTTGAAGCAGGGTTCTTTGCCTATTTTGGCATTAAAGTCTCCACAGAGTAGTCGCATGTCTTGTTTGGGCATTGTGTCAATGTTTTTCACTAAAATGTCGTAGAACGCATCTTTGGTGGCTTCATCCTTCTCTTCAGTTGGAGTATGTGCTGAGATGATCGATATGTTATACCATTCGCCTTTTGGTCTTATGTAGCACATTCTTTCATTTATTGGTTCGAAATTTAGAACTTTTTGGACCATATCTTCTCTAATGACAAAACATGTTCCAAATTCATCTTTCTCCTTTTCATTGCCGTTAAAAAATATAACAGATTTTCTCATCATTACAATTCCGTCCCCAGATCATATAATTTCTTGGACTGCTGTTATATCGATTCCTATATTTTCGAGTTGTTCAATGGCATTTGTAGCGGCTCCGGCTCTATACCAGCTCATATGCTCATGTTGCGTTTGTCGTCTTTGTGTTATTCCTGTTCGGCTCCGAGGCAAAAATTGCAGTTTTCATAACCAGACTCCTTTTGACGAGAGTGGGCGGTTGTGGTTAGCCCTCTGCTCAACCCTCCTCCTTTATCCAGGATTGGGACCGGCAGTGACAACTGACAAGCTACTCAATCCACCCATCAGTTGCTCCTGGCGGAGTTTGTCACATAAATTAGCAGCATATAGTTCAATGATACATGGAGCATCTTAAAGAAATTAATGCAACTGAATAAATAGCAACATCCAACGGTTATTCATTACATATGATAACTAAAAATTACTTGATAAAAAAGAGGAAAATGTGGCACAAGAACTAATATTTCCTAAGCAAACGAAAGAAATGAAAAATTATAAAACTATGCATATATAATATTTGAAAGTAAATATTTTTAGCAAAAAATACAACAATTTTTTGTAAAACAGAGAATAATATGAATAAAAAATTGTTAAATGTAAAAACAAAAATATCCCTATTAAAGAAGTCTGGTTTATATAAACTTGAATGTCCAGAATGTAATGTTGTCTACTTGGGTCAAACTCTTAGAACTTATGAAATCAGATACAGTGACCACTTACGAGCATACAGATTAAGACAACCAGAGGAATTCCATTACGGGAAACATCTACTTGACACCAAAAATTCATTGACACCTAACACAGATCTAGAAGTACTACATATTTGTGATGAGAAAAAACAAGAACTGGATTTCCATGGAGAGTTAGAAATTAGGAGACACTTAAGAGATCATTAATAGCAAGTCGTCAATGAACAGATAAATCTAGGGGGTTCTCCACTTTCAAACTATCTTCTTAAGTAATAATTGTAAAGATCAGCGGATATAGTTTTCTTGACTTTCTATATAATTGCAAAGTTATACTGATCTTAATTAAGAAAAATATTTCCAGGATATCCCCATAGGGCTAATAATAGCTAAACTTTGATATTGGTGATATAATATCTTCTTCTTTTTAATTAATATATATTAAGTCAATCACAAGGTTGTCACTTCTTGGTCTAGCCAAAAATAATTATTATAGATCAGGTAGGCATAACATGAAATGTTACTTATGTCATTCTCACGATGATAGCAATATCGAAATAATTGTCAATTTCTTAGAATTTTTATCATTTAACATAATGGCATGTAAAAGTTTATAACCACAGTGAATGCAGATAATTTGGATTTTTGATTTTATTCGATTCAAGACACACTTCAAGTTGCCATTATATAACACTTTTTCACTATTTGATAGACGTTTAGATAACAATGGTAAGACCTTCAAAGGCTGTCGGTTTGTTTAATAAATTTGATACGGAACCTTAAAGTCTAAGTTTGTCCAGGATTAATCACGGAAAAGTAGTTAAAAACGGTAAATTTAAAATGGCAATAAAGATGTGAAACAATTTTTGATCAATGCAATCTAGAGAACGCAGCCCAAAGAAGTT
Organism: Galeruca laticollis; assembly: GCA_963921935.1. Classification (NCBI taxonomy): domain Eukaryota; kingdom Metazoa; phylum Arthropoda; class Insecta; order Coleoptera; family Chrysomelidae; genus Galeruca; species Galeruca laticollis. The sequence continues at coordinate 37,137,787 of OY998179.1, read as the reverse complement.
CGCCAAAGATAATATGAGTGAATGATTAGATATCTCAATGAATGAAAACCGAAACAATGATTCCCTATTCAATATACTGGACTTTGCAGTGGATACCATAATTATTAATTGGAAAACTTGGAGCCTGTACTGCACATTCTAGCGCACAGGTTTCAAAATAGGTTTGTACTAGTCCGACAGAACTGTCGGATAAGATGCTAGATAATGATCGGAACTACAATATAGTCAAGAGCAAATTGGAAGAAAACCTGGACTCTCATACTATGAGGAACTAGAGTGTTGGCACAAGGTAATATGGTAAATTTTGGCACTGTCAGTACCGCATCTCCAGATCCTATCATGATCTACCTTCGTTAGTAATGTCTGGTCAATTTATACATTCAGATATTGATAGTAATTACCATATTACTGAAGGCGACTGTGAATCTGGTGATGGATTATCTGACAAGTCTTTCCAACGTATAATTAGACATAATGAAAATATTATTGCTCACTATAATACGTCTTATAAAGCATTGAAGCGAATACTGCGTATCAATACTAAGAGAATTAATCGAGATCAGAGGGAAAAAAAATATCTGGGATAACGAAGACCAGCAAAACCAACAAATATATTCCATAATATACATAGAGAGGAGTGCAAACTGGATCGAACAGGTACCTCGACGTTTTGTGCTAGATCTAAAAAGAGAATATGTCAGGATCTGCCTGAAGATATAAAACAATAAATAGTTGTTTCCAAAATTTTGGGACATCTTTACTTGGGATCCAAGAAAAACATATTTGTGCAATACGATTACCGAAGAAACTCCAAAACAACGAAAATCAGAAAATCACGATGAATAGGCCAGTGATTTTTTCATGTGGAAAGTATCAACACAAAACCAGCTGCGATATTGTTTGGAAAATAATTTCATACGATATAGTCAGATATTTTTCCCACGATTTTGTTATTCAGAATGTTGTTATTAATTATTTCACGCAATTTTTTTTTAGTTTTTGCTTATAAAATTTAAAATAATGGAGTAATCGTGATGGCGTAAGATGAATTGTGAATAATATAAACACGAAGAAAATGAGATATCGAACAACTCGTTCGGATAGTTGGAATAGGATAAAATCAGGAAAAACAGGCCAAAAAGCATTTTTTTCAAAAATTCTTAGTTGTAGCGTAGCTTTTCCGGCCAGTATTAGTTTTCAATATAGACTTTAAGGCATAGTTCCGATATATGGCAATTACACATGCGTTTTTTCTTTTCTAGATACTGGTCCACTTAATTGATTACCTGATTCAACTAATGTTTAGTCTCCTTTTTTATAAGGATAATTTTTCCGATAAGAGTACACTCTTTCCTTTTTTGCTGCAATTTCCCAATATTCTCAATTTATAAAAAATTTATAAACAACAAAGAAGATGTAGGAATATCGCGTGTTATGTAAACAACAACAACAAGAGTTTCGTTGGTAATTTACGTAAAAAGACCGCAGACATGCATGTTTCTGGCTTATTTGCCGTCTTCAATACTGTTTAACCGAATAAGGATGTGAAACATGGGAGCAAAGATGTTGATCGCAACATGGGAAAACACAAAACAACTGATTTCAACAGGCAAACCAAACGGTCATTTGTGCTTTAAATTGGAAGATCCCGAGTTTTCAAAACAACAACCATGATCGACACGGAGGCGCATATAGCCCCCCTGTCTGAACCTCCCGACCCCAGAGTGAACAACAAAGAAGATATTCTGTGTTTTCCCATATTTCGATCTTTGCTATCAAGCTTCGGATCCTTATTTGGTTATACCGTACTGAGGACGGCAAATGAGCCAGAAACATGAATGTCTGCGGTTATCTATCTGTTTCAGTAGCTCTTTTTCTTTTTGTCTGAATTACCCACGAATCTCTTTGTTGTTGTCATATATATTTATAAACATTCACGGCGCTCATGTTAAAATCGCGGTAGTTGTGGCATCCGCGGCACTATGGCATCCGATATACGGACGTCACAATGCATCGAGCATCAAAATATCGCAAACGGTTCAGTGAATGCTGCTTGGGAATCGATTACTGATTAAATCAGCAGGACGTCACTTTTGTCGTATTTTGTATAACCACCAAGGTTCACAGGGTCTCCGTACGCGGCGATATAGTAGCACACTTATATATTTATTATATATCTTACGCACAAGTTGGCATCCGTCAGTATACATATCGAAGAACGGTATAGTTTGGCGTCAGTATATGTATTTTTCTTGCAAAGTGGCATCCTGGTAGTGTTGCCGACCTCACTTCTGGTTATAGAAACTTTTTTGTTACCTTTTCTTTTATGCCATTGCTGACAGTGCAGAGGATATTAGTTATTGCAGAAGATCTACCGTTATTAATTGAAAAATGATATTTTCGTTCTACAATTCACTCAAATCTGATTTTGAGGTAAAATAAAACACTACTGGCATTAAAAATGAATAATGCTGGCAATAAAACAAACTAAAGAATTCTGAATTTCTGTAAATCGGAAGGAATGTTTTTAGTACTGGAAAATACAAGGCCACCGAAATAACAATGCAATATATTCAGGATTTCTGGTATATTAGTATATTTTATTCCAAACTGATGAAGTGTGCGACTCATTTGACATTTCATGGAACCGTCATAGCTGAAGATAGAGTATGAAGTATGATACATGTTTCAAGTTTTTAAGAATCCATACATTGAAAAAATTTAGTTTATTCTATTTGAAAAAAAACGAACTCCATTGAATTTCCATTTGAACTGTAAATTATAGTCAGATGTTTGAATACCTGAAATCTTAATCTTTATGTCAAAATTCATAAATTCAACATGGCGGCTCCAACATGGAGGACGAGATTTGTGGTTATTGTCCACTTGTGGTTTGAGGTTACGAATTTAGCCAGAGATTGTCGAAATTCAATATCGCGGCTCCCCGATGGGAAACCAGTTAATCATAATAATAGCTCAGAACTCACGGAAAAATTACCTTATAATAATGAAGCTATATCAGATATGCATAGATTAACGAGTAGACTAAGACGCATGAAATAAAATCATAAAAAAACTTTTTAAAGACATCACGGTAGGAACACGGGCGATGACTGGCGACCCGCGCTAGTAAAATCAAACACGTTTTAAATTTAAACAATCGCACGAGATCGCATAGCATCGCATCGCGTCATAACGCGGCAAAAGCGCGTTATTTTAACGCTTGCTATAAATTTTAAAGGTTTGTATTAGTCTCGCCACATCGCATAACATCGCTTATCACTTAATCGCGTCCAATATGTACATTTACTTAGAGTCAAGGTCTCAGCTCCATATACAACACAGGCCAAATAAAAGATTTAATCATTCCGTGACGCAATTTTAGGTTTAATTTATCAACACAGAAGAATGATCTCATTCCCTTTTTTAGCACGAATTAGTGCTTCACATCTCCATGGCATTCTGAGTACACGAGTAAGCATACTGATATCTTGTTGTGTTATATTATCCCATTTCTCGATTAGAGGTTCTTATGGCTGTTCTATATTTTTTAAACAACTTTGGAAGACCTGTTCTAAATGTACAAACCAAATAACTATTTGTCACCAATTACACACTGACAAAATTATTGCACATATTTTCGATTCCAATAATATTGTTTTCCTGTATATATTAATAAATTGTCTAGCCTCTCCTGCTTTGTCGATTAATAAACATTTTGATACCTCTTGGTATATATAATAATTCTTAATGTATTCCTTGTGGTGATTTTGATAATCAAAACTGGGAAACCCTTGCAAAAAGCAGTGATATCAAAAAGAAAAAACTTTTCTAACAAGGTATTTCAACTTCAGCCTTTAATAAAAAACTTAACAGTACACGAGGGGAATACAAAGTGTGGTGAAACGGTAAACGAATATACTTTTCAATAATATTTTCAGCAAATAAAGTCATTAAAATTACTTAGGGGTATGCGAACGCCACTAAATTGCGAATCTAAGAGCAATTTTATATTACAAATTCTTTTCATGTCAGCACAAAGTAATAATCTAATCAATGAATTGCTACATGATCTAAATACATTATTATGAGAGGTTTGGAAGAGGGGAAATGATTTTGGAATGGAATAAAAACGTCTCTGAGACTTTGAGGTGGCAGAATATTTTAATAAAGTTCAATTTTCAATTTATTGGAGATGCCAGTTTTCATAACACTGTTGAATACGATGGTTGTTGAGATGAAACACGTGCATGGAAGTCGCGTGGAAAGGTCGTTTGATGTCCTACAAACACGGGAGAGCAAAAAACCGATTATACAAATTCGAATTACAGATACTTTGACGCTTGGTAATTATTGATATATCGTAATAATGCATTCCTTTGAATATTGGGGATAAAAATATGGCAAACTATATTTATGATTATGAGAAAGTGGGGAAATACGGCGCACTTAAGCCGAATCATTTATTAAATTTACTTTTTATTATTGGAAAGTGCTCTAAATTTGGAAAAATGTTAATACAATGAGTTTATCTTATGATAGCATACGTGTTATTCAATAGAAAAATAGGATACACGAAAAAAAGGTAAAATTGGTCCCGTTTCACTTCGCGATATTTCCCCATATGTCGAGAAATATCGCGCATTTTGTGGGGTTATGTCGCGCAGTGTGATGAATGACATATTGAAAGAAATTTAAAGAAGAAGCAAAAAATTAGAAACTAAATTTTGTTACCAAAGTAGTACAACGGATATTCTCTTAAGCCGGGTACTCACTGACGAACTGCAACCGTTACTGTATCGAATCGTCGTGAATGTATACACTTTCGGGCTTCTCGCGACCCTCTCGATCCGCAGTGTTCGTAGAGTGCTCGTGTCGGAATGGCGATATCATCAGAAATGATTACGAGTGCGGCATTTGTTTTAATGGACGCATTGATTGAAAAACGTCCTCGACGATGGTGGCGTCATGTAATGTACGAAGAAAAAACTGGACCTTCGTTATTTGCAGCTCTGAAGTTTCAACAAATTAGTGGCCATTACAAAAATTTTACGCGAATGAGTCCAACAGTATTTATTTCGTATATCCAAACAAGCCATTAGTAAGATTATTCCAGAGGTCAGCGAAGCAATTATCGATGGATTAAAAGAACACGTAAAGGTAAGTGAATGAAAAATGTATTCTCTTACTATAGTATCTACATATGATAAATGTAAGTAGGTAAATATAAATATTGACTATCTTTCGAAATAACAGTATGGTATAATAAATGTCTAAATTAGATCTTGTATATCAGATTACTGTGAGCCTGGACTTCCAAGTGGAGAAGAAACTGGTATTTCCTGCTGAAGAGGTTGAGTTGCTCTCTGTTGATGGATGTACTGTTGAACTGATTGTGAATCTGAATGCGGAGAGGAAGTTACGTATGTTTGTAAATTTGGGCTTCCAAGTGGAGGGGATGATGTTACACTTATAGAAGATGTAGTGGCCCCCTCTTGGTAACTACTGTAGTTTTGAACTGAAAGACCTGAATGTCATGCTGTGACAGGAAGTATGAGTGATCTGTGGTACAAGTTGAGGTTTCCAGTTGCTTCATTTACAGGTTGTGACTGAGCGTAGGTTTGCTGGTAAGGGGTCGGTTCAGATAAATTACCGTACTGTTGCGCAGAATCGTAATAGCCTTGGTCAGCACGAAAAATAACTTGTAATATATCTTGCTGTACCAAGTTCAAGGCATGCTTGTTCCTATTTTTAAGCTATTGAAAAATGAAGTCACAAAATGATCTTAATTCGAGATTTTCTTGTGGGTTGATTTTTCAGCAGTAGACTTTAATATACCAAAAGCCTCCTTAAGCATTTGCATCTTCTCGTCTGGTTTTGATTTCTTTCGTGGTGGTTGTGATATTGTATTTGTTTCTGTATTTTCATCTGCTGTGTTAGTGTCTTCATTATTTGTATCATCCTAAAAGAATTACATAAGATTATTTTTCAGATACCAACCAGTTCCGAAGAATGGATGAAGATAGAGAATGATTTCAAGAAACTGTGAAATTTTCCTCATGCAATTGGAGCATTGGATGGAAAACATATTTTACTACAGTGTCCGTTCAACAGCGGAACAGAATTTTATGCCGACTATAATTTTCTGTATGTAAACATTGGCGCTCAAGGACGAATTTCAGACGGTGGCGTAATGAATGGTTGTAGTCTAAATACGATGATTGAGGAGAAAAAATTGGGAATACCTCTTCTTAGAGCATTAGAAAATCGACTGCGGAAAATTGCTTATATTTTTCTTGTCGATTCAGCTTTTGCTATGACTGAAAATACTATTAAACCCTATGCAAGAATACATCCGAAAGGATCTAAACAACGAATTTTCAACTACCGTCTTTCGAGAGCCCGTAGGGTGGTTGAAAATGGTTTTGGGATACTATCTTCAGTATTTAGAGTATTTAGGAAGTCACTGTTACTGCAACCCGAAAGGCACAAATTATTTCCATGGCTGCAATATATTTACATAACTTTTTAAGACGTAGCTGTTCAAAATCTGTTTATACACCACCTGGTGCTATGGACACTGAAAATATTGTCACTGGTGAAATAACACCGGGTAGCTGGAGAGACGATATTAAAAGTATGACTTCGTTTTTACCTATACCTGTTATTCCACGTAGGTCTGCAGAACATTCCAAAGAAAATCGCGAAGAACTAGCAGACTACTTCATGAACGAAGGAAAGTTGTCATGGCAAAACCTTGTATATTTTTTGCTAAAAACTTTATTTTATGAAAATATTGCAATATACAAAATGAATTTATTTTGCATTTCTCTGCCAAAATGTTTATGTATAATTTGCTGAACAAGATACTCGGTGAAATATTTGAAAATAAGCTTAATTATCGCAATAACTCCAAAATGTTACCCTAAATCAGTTTTGTGGTAAATGTGGTCTACTTTTTAACTACAATGTGAAGGAAAATAAATATTACGCATAAAAATTGAAACAATGAATACCTTTGTTGTCATTCCTTTTTGTGGCGTATCTCTGTCCTTCAAAAAATCAAGAGCATTATAAGCAAACCACTTGCTTTCGTATACTTCATCTCTTCCCGTGAAAAGAAAATATTACTCCAGCAACAATCACAATGAATAAGCAAAAAACTTATCCTAACCCAACTAATTATATATATCAGCACTACAGGCCTATCTGGCCCTCGGCTTCGAGATCTTTCACTCTCTCTCCATTTTTTTCTATTCCTTGCCTCGCTCTGCCAGTCCCTTAGTCCCACTGATCTCAGGTCTCTCCTAACCTCCTCCAACCATTTCTTCTTTGGTCTTCCTCTTCTATTTTTACCACCTTCTCCCCCTTTCAGCACTCGTTTTACCCATCTATCTTCTGCCATTCTACCTATATGTCCTAACCATCTCGCTCTCTGTGCTTTAATTATATGAGTTATACTTGGGTGATTTTACAAATCTGATAATTCTCTGTTTGTTCTTCTTCTGTATATTCCATTTCCTTTTATTCCACCATAAATCTTTTTGAGCATTTTACGTGTTCCCATATCTCTAGTTTATTCTGTTTTTTTTGTTCATTGTCCAGGTTCCACAAGCGTAGGTAATTGACGGTCTTATTATTGTTTGGTACATTCTTATTTTTGCTGTTCGTGATATGTCTTTTGAGTTAAACATCTGTGATACCATTCCTGCTGCTTTACTGCCTTTTGTTAACCTTTTTTCTATTTCCCTTTCTTCGTCTCCTTTATTTGTGATAGTGACTCCTAAATATTCGATTTGTTCCACTTTTTCTATTTTGTAGCTTTTGTTTCCATTACAATTTATAATAATATCGGTTTTTTCATTATCCTTCATTACCATGTATTTTGTTTTTTTCTCGTTGATCACTAGACCATATTATCTTGCCTTCTCTTCTAGTAGCTTGAATACGCTTAGCAGTTCTTTCCTGGATATTGCCATAAGTACTATGTCGTCCGCATATGCTAGAGACTGATGTTTATTCCCATAAATCAAACCTCGGGTTTTTATACCACTTTCTCTTTGTATAATTTCCTGAACTAGGTTAAAGAGGGTTGTGGATAATGGGTCTTCTTGTCTCAGACCTTTCTCTATCTTGAATTCATTAGAAGTACTGTCCTCCAAAATTACTTTACTCTCGGTTTTTCGTATGGTCATTTCCACTAGTCTTCTCAATTTACCTAATATTTTCAACTTTCTCATTGCCTCATACATTTTTTTCTTTTAATAGTATCATAGGCCTGTCTGTAATCGATGAATAGCATATGCAGACTTAGATTTTGTTCGTAAGAATTCTCCTGAAGTTGTTCCATAATGAAAATTTGGTCTATTGTCGATCTACCTGCTTTGAAACCTCCTTGGTATTCTCCTACATTTTCATTGTGGTATTTGTCTAATCGATTTTTTAGTATTTTTGCCAGAACTTTGTATGTTACATCTAAAAGTGCTATTCCGCGGTAGTTATCGCATTCTTCCTTGGGACCTTTTTTGTGGATTGGAATTATTAATGCCTCGTTCCAATTTTTAGGGATTTTTTCTTCTCGCCATACTTGTTTCAACAACTGCCATATTCTCTCCGTTAATTGTTCGCCTCCATATTTTAAAATTTCTATTGGAATGTTGTTTTCTCCTGCACTCTTATTATTCTTCATATGTTTTAAGCATCTGTCACCTCCAGTTTTTTTGGGGCTGTTATGGCTAGATCTTCCTCATCACAATTTTCTTCCTCCATTTCATTATCATTTTCGCCTAGTTCTTCCTCACCATCATTTAGTAATTCCTCAAAATACTGTGCAAATCTATTTATTTTTTTACCCTATCCCCTATTAGATATCCCTCTTTGCTTTTCAAAAAATAAGGTGCTTTCTGGTTGTGGCCTCTCCCTTCTCTTATTTCATGATAAAAATTTCTCACTTCTTTATTTTTATAAGCTTCTTCAATTTTTATTAATTCCCTTTCAAAGTAATTTCTTTTGTTCTTTCTGCATATTTGTTCAACTTCTTTCCTTGCTTTTTTATACTCTAGTCTATTTTCTTCAATGTTTTCTTTCAATAGTCTTTGTCTGATTTTATTTCTTTTTTCCAACGCCTGTTTACATTGTTCATGAAACCACTTATCTTTTTTTCTTCCCTTGGGGCTCCCTAGTATCCTATTTGTTACATCTCTCATTACAGTTTCTATCTGTGACCATTCTTCTTCTAGTTGCTCGACGCAAGGTCTTAAATTTAATTCTCTATTAATTTCTTGTTGGAAGTGATTTACTTTGGTCTCGTCCTTCAATTTTTCTAAATCGTATTTTTCCCGTTTTTTTTATCTTGTTCAATTTTAGGTGGGTTATCTTTATTCAGTTTTGTAATTACTAAAAAGTGGTCACTATCCGCATCAGCTCCTCTATAACTTCGTACATCTGTTACCCTTTTTAAGTGCTTCGTTTCTATTAAGACGTGATCTATTTGGTTTTTTGTTTTGCCATTTGGTGATAACCAGGTTTCCTTGTGGATGTTCTTATGGTCAAATGACGTACTTACGATTTTCATTTTATTTTCTAAAGCAAATTCTATGAGTCGCTTGCCCTTATCATTACGTGCGTATCTACTTTTTCCTCCCGTTACTTTTATATACTCTTCCTCTTGTCCGACCTTTGCATTCATATCCCCTATTACACATTTAACATCAAATTTCGGTATTTTATTGACTACTTGTTCCAGTTCTTCATAGAGCTTTGCTTTCGTGTCTTCATCTTTGTCCTCAGAAGGGGCATGCGCATTAACTAATGTTGTTTTCCTGTGTTTTTCTTTGATTCTTATTCTACATAGTCTATCTGATACTCCCTCAAAATCTATAATATTCGCTTTAAGTTGACTGCTTACTATAAACCCTGTACCCAGCATTCTATTATCTACTCCACTATTAAAGAACATATAATCGTCTATCTCTGTAATTACTTTCCCTTTTTGTTTAGTTTCTTGTATTGCTAAAACATCCAATTTGTATTTTCGCATTTCATTGATCAAGTGTTTTATGGCCCCCTCCTCAAATGTACCTCTCACGTTCCATGTTCCTATTCTCATTAAATATTGTTTCTCTTTTTGTTTTCGTTTAACGCAGGAGTTTACCTTAAGTTGTTGCTTTCCTGTAATAATTTTATTTATACTATTCTTCATCTTTTGCATTTCCTTGTCCATTTTCATTGCCTGGTCTACTTTATTTTCCTCTTCCTCCGAGTTTATGCTTGTCGCCACTGGTTTTTTGTCGATAAGTTCTGTTTTGTTTTTTCCAACTTCTCTTCCTCCGTGTTCCATCTCCATTCCTCTGTTTCTATGTACATTTTTCTGAACCCAATTTTCACTCGTTTTCCTTTATCTCTTTCTTCTACAGCTTTCATTCTGATCTTTTTTGAATTTCTCTATCCTTCTTCGATAAGTCATCCTGGATGAACAATCTCTCTTCACTTTTAAATCTCAATTTTTGTTTATTGAGCATCACCTTCCTTTTCTCTTCTTGGTTTGCCAGTCTTACTAAGCATGTTTTTTCTCCTAACTTTACTGAGCTTTCCACCGCTGTCTTTATTTGTAATTCTTTTTCTTTCTAGGAATTTCTCCATTTTATTTCGTAGTTCTTCTGGATTATTTGTCTCTATTCCCAGTCCCTGAACCACTATATTGTTTTTTCTTTTTTCGCTTTCCAGTCGTTCCAATCTGTGGTCCATATTGGTTATTGTTTTCTTCATTTTTCCATTTTCTTTCATCAGTTTTTCATTTTCTTCCCTCAGTTGTTTCATTTCTTCTCTGTACTCCTTTTGCTCCTCTCGTGTTTTTTAAATCTCCATGCTCATTTCCTCCATTTTGTCTCCTATTTTTTCCATCATATTCATAATTTTTTCTATATCACTTCCTATTTTTGTCGGCGATCTCCCTATTTTCTTAGTTTTTTTGGAAATATCTTCATCCGTATCATATTCTTCCTCTCTGTCGCTCTTCCCCTTTTTGCCATATTCATTATCACTCATTTCTTTCTATTTTGAAGTTAATCGCCTCAATATTAGAAAATTTTACGTCCGTCCCTGTCTTAAGTATATCGTTCGACAAGTTATTGGATTTTATCGATAAACTTGTTCTTATCGCCAAACACACCGCGCAAAAAGCTCTAAGGCTAGTCAACCCGTCGGACCTTGAACTTTTATCAGTGATATTTAGCTTGACTAATTGTTATTTATGTTAGGTATATTTGTGACAAAACTATTCTTACACTTACTTGGATACTGTCGAATTTTCACTGGACACTTTTATCCTTATACTAAAAACTTCATACACTGTTTTGCTAATTATTTATAAATTTATTGTAAAATAATAATTACATTTTCCAGTTCCACGACTTTTATTCTCTTTTGATTTCTCCCTTCTCCAAGACGCCAAGATAGTGACCATCTTTTTCTTGCAGATATCTCCTGTTGTGCCCATTACAGAACCTATTTCAGCCCAAGCATCTTCTTTCAAATGTTTTTTGTAATATTCTTTATTTTTTGGATTCCATATTACAGGCATCTTTTTGTAATTTTGAATTAATTCAAAAACCTTTTCTTCAGCCCACGTGCTCATATTCCTTCTTGATTGCGAGACTAACGGGCGTACACACGATCAAACCTCCTACATCAACGTCCACGAACCAACTGAGAATATCTTTGTGTTCGTCCTAAAAACCGACAACTGGCGGCTTGCTACGAGCGGTTCGACGTGGACTCTCGAACCTGATTCGCAACGCGTCTACACTAGGGAATTTGGTTGCTGTTACGGTTGCAGTTCGTCAGTGAGTATCCGGCTTTATCTAAACTCAAAACTAAAATGAACGACGTATCGATTCTTCTTTTTTTACTGGTGTCTAGCCTAAGTCGACAATCATCGCATGTGTATCCTGCTGCAGACTCCCAATCAGAACATTCTGAATGAACCCATACCGCACGTTTTACGCAGCGCAACCAAAGCTCCCTATTATTTCCGAATTCACCACATATGACACATATTTCGTTGGCGACAGGAGGCTTTTCTTGAATAGCAAATTCATTATAGTCTGAGTTGTTGTCATCAGAAGGATCTTCTTTGAAGAATGAATCAGAATTATCATCCGACGTGTCTTCGTTATCGGATTTCACTTTCTTTTTGAATCTTTTCTGTACTTTTACATCTTCACTCACTTTTCGCTTGAGGTTTTTGTTTTGTTTTTCATTTTTCTGGATTCGCTTAGCTGTTTTTTCCAGGAAAATAGCCTTTCGGATTGTTGCTTTGTTGTTGTTTTTCTTCTGGTCACTGCCTTAACTACTTTCTTTGGAATCGGGACAAGATCCGATATTTTGACACCTGAATGTGATGGTAAATTTGCTTTTGATCTTGATGGAGTGGATTCCTCAACAGTTAAAAACGTTGGTGTAGGTGGCTCCCGAGCATCTGCAGAGGTAGACGATGTTGCTTTCAAAGCAGCTACAGATATCGAGGAAGTGTGTGGAGGAGCTGGATTAAAGCTTCTCTCACGTTCTTCTGGGTCCAAGACAAGTTCTCGAAATTCCTCAGCTGCTGGAAAATTCTCTCCAGCGAACTTTTCTGGGTTAAAAGGAAATATTCCAGCAGCTTTAAATCCTGAGACTCCCTTTTCTATGTTTCCAACCTTCATGTATGCTTGATTGGATAAACGAGCCACGTCATAAACAGTAATCCTTTCGTGTGCAGTCGAAATGATATGAGACTCATACACAACAAACAAAGCTTTCTTTAGTGGCCCAAAAAACGTTAGGTCAAGAGGCTGGAGGTGTGAGGAGGAATTGTAAGGAGCACGATGTGATTATATTTGCAAAAATTATAAATTTGCAACGAAATGTGACTTTCATGGTTGTCAGGGATAAATTAAATCGAGTCAGCTTCCGTAGCTTTCACATAATTGTGAAAACGTTTTATCCACCTTAGAAATAAATCATCATTCGACCACCCATTGTTAGAACAGGAATAAATGCAGCCAATTGGGCCGTCTTTTTCTAATTGAGTAGACATCTGTTTTCTCGGATAAATATCATTGGGGAGCGTATGTCCCTGCTGCACTGACATCGCATAAGATGGTTATCGTTTGACCTCGTTCAGCTGAAATAGCAACGCCGACTTGTTTCTGTCCCCTTTTCGCATCAACTTTGCCAGGCTTTTTCTGGACAGTGATTATACCAGATTCGTCGACATTAAAGATTCGATTGCTCTAAAATTTGAACTTGGTCAATAGTTTATCTAGGTTTTTGAAAAAAATTCCTATAGCTTCAGAATTAAATGAGGATATACGATTGAGACTTGTGCCTTCTGGTTGTCGAAGTATCAGCTCGGGATTTCTCTTTATAAAGCACGACAGCCAATCTATTCCTGCTAGCATAGATTCCTTGTTGAACTTATGAAGTAGATGATTAGCTTCTGCGAAGTCAAAAGCTATTCTTCTCAGCTCCCGTGGAGTTACGCCATAGAATGAATTTGCCAACTTCATGACGTGATTTGCTATCTCTTTTTCTTGTGGTTTCGTAAAAAGAAGTTTCCTCCCCAAGCGGTCAACTTCTAATCCAGGTTTTAGATGGTGACGCAGTGTTGATTCGTGAATGCCGAAATTTCTTGCAACCTCGCGTATTTTAGCAGCTGAGCGTATTGCAGCCAAAGCAGTATTGCACTGTGCAATGGTTCAGCTCTCTCGTTAGGTCTCTCTTTGATAGTTGCTGACCATCTGAAATTAGTAAACATGTTGAAGTAAATATTATGGGGCAATATAGCGTACTGCTCAATATTACACCATATCGAACTTGGTTTGTTTTTCCAACCAAAATTCCGTTGTCAACGCAAGGAAATAGAAAATTAACATAGGAATATGTCCTCGAAATATGCTAGAAAATTTTTGTATATAGGAAAGATCGATGACTGTATAAAGTACACTTACCTCGCTTATTTCTTAACCACTGAAAATTATAAGGAAAACACGTATACGAAAACTTCGATTTACTGCGGTCAACTGAATGCTCCCAGTGAGCCGACTTCTGTTCAACATAGTGGTTAACGATAAGGAATAACGTACGTGTTGCCAGATTTCACTTCTCGCTCTTCGTCTCTTTTATTTTGTGGTGCGCAATATTGCCTCACTGCGCGATATTACTCCCCTTTCCCCTAATTACTACAAAAACAGAAAATATTACAACGCTTCAAATTTTTAAACTTTTGATGAAAAATATACGGTTTTAAAGATTCATCTCCAAGTAAAAAGACATTTTTGTATATTTACAACCGTGTAAGAGTCTTCTAAAGTTTTAAGAGAAAGAAGCGTAGCGTCTTACGGTCTGAAAATCAAGAATTCGACATTTTGCGTTATTTTGAAAGTGAGGTTACTATTTTTGAATGTTGAAAGGTGAACGTTATTTTATTTGAATATAACCAGACAACTTCATAAAAATAACTTTGGAAAATCCGGAAAATGGGGTAAAGGAAGCATCACTTGAGTTTGAAATAAGTATTCATAGAGTATTGAAAAATAACCAGTATAAGCCATACAAATTACTACCAGCACGTCTAACAGAAGATTAAAAGCTGGAACGCTTAGCCTGTTAACAAAGACTGGAGGAGGATCCTAATTTATATAATTTTATAATGTGGACGGATGAATTATCGTTTTCCATAACAGGACTTTCCAACAGGAAAAATAAACGGTTTTAAAGATTAAAACTAACTTTTCCGAATAACTGAGACGCCCTGAACAATATCCTGTCATAAAGTTCTCACTTGCATACACTACGGAGGCTGCTATGTGCTAACAAACCGAACTGTCTCCAAAAATTACGAAAAACCTGGTATATCTGGATTTATAGGAGCCGTTGCACTCGCTATGGTGAGCTGAAAATCAACAAGGTTCATTTGTGACACACCATGAAAATATCCAATCATAAAATTGGTCACTTGGATAGACTTCTGAGACTATATCGTGCTAATAACCCGAAATTTCTTCAAAAATGTGGAACTTCAAATACCATAGCACCCGTGGGGCGCTCTAGTGGGATGAAAATCCATAGAGTTCATCTGTGAGAGGTTTTGGACAATAACCAATCATAAAATTCGTTAATTTGATATACTCTGGAGACTGTATCGTGCTTACAAACTGAAATTTCTCCAGAAATGACAAAAATTAGTGACTTTTGCACTTCGGAGGCTGTATCGTGCTACCAGGACATGTTACGAAAAGTGGCCGACGACAAGCACGTTGACATACGCACAGGATTTTTTTCAAAAACGTTTTTCTGCGTTGTTTTTGCTGAAAAACGCAAAAATAATTCAAAATAAATCCAAAATTTCAACCTTTTTTTAGATAGAGCTGGACGGAAATGTAAAAATGATTCCTTCCGAGAAAATATATAGGAACATTCTCAATTTTGGCTCGCCAAGTAGTCATAAAATATCATTTAGTGTGTGGTTTTCAGTCTGATGCCTCAGTGCAGACAGTATTTATTTCGCTCCTCGCATGAGATAAAAAATACAATTGAATCTGGACTGGTAAACAGTAATTGTTTTAGCCAATTCAGCAACATACGCCATCAGTACATTCTCAGTAAAGGATACATTGTTGTTTTTTCTGCGAAAATCAATGAAGCGTTGGTACGCAAGTTCATACTTCTCTCTGGATTTCGCCGGAAGTAAATTAAGTGAAGCCGCGTTCGCGGCTTCTACTAGTTCAGGAGGCGTACAAGGTAACAAATAATCACTATCAGTGTTAATGTTTACTAATTCTTTTTTAATTCCTTATAAAATACGAGTCAAACAAAACCGGCTTGAAAATTATTTTACTTTCGTCATAACAAAGTAATTTCCATGGTTACCACTTCTTTATTTCAATATGAACATAGAGAAACCTATCTAAACTTACTTGATTACATCTTGAATTTAATATTTTTTAAATGTGAATCATCGATCGAAGAAAAAATAGTATGTATAATTCGTGGGAAAAGCATATTCCTAAACTCCTGTGTTACCAGACTCGTCGCTACGCTCCTCGTCTGGTCACAGTCGTTTGGGAATATTATGCTTTTCCCACTAACTATACAATATACTATTTTCTACGCCCTATCTTTAAAGTACCTTGTATTTCATCGATTTGTAGCGCTTAAAGTGGTTGTTTATGGTTAGAGTGAAAAAAAGTAAAAAAGCGTTAAAAAAGTGCCATGACGTTAACTTTATTGCGCGCTTTCCATAAGATAACACAATGAAACTTGGCTGGGCATCAAGGATGGACTTCTAAGATACTTGGCTGGGCATCGATGATGGACTTCTAAGATACTTGGCTGGGCATCGAGGATGAAACTTGGAATACATATAATTGTAATCTACCAAAGGAGCTTAATTAAAATATCCCAAATTTCTATTTGCATTTAATTTTATTATATTGGGCTGTAGAAAAAATAATGTATGAAACATGTGCATAAAGTGTCTTTTTTTTACTCTTGGAATTCCCGCGGTCAACTTTTTCCATTCGTGAAAAAAGTACCACTTGTTGCATACATTACTATTATACACTCATGTGTCAATTTTATGCACTCATGTATCAATTTCATAGACCGTTATGTGATCATGACAAATAAATCAACGCCATTCTTAGTCCATTTAGAGCAACCTAAATGAGACATTTTTTGGTTTTTACATGCCTGCGGCTCATGAGTCAATTTTTCCATTCGAGAAAAGAGGCACTACTTTATGCACTTGTTGCATAGATAACTATTCTGTTTCTGTCTACAGGAGTATATAAAAGGGCACATGTTTATTTTGTGTAAGATACCAATTTAAATGTAATATGTTTTTTAGCTTATGATTATAATTATTATACTCATTTCATACCTATCTCTATTACGTTTCGGTTATAATATTTGTTTTGAACAACTTCCGATTTCAGTTACAACTGAGGTTTGGTCATAATAAAATATGTTTGAACTAAAATCTAAAGATCGTTTAAAATAACTGATGAACTGAAACGTAATATAGTATTTTTGAATTTAATACTCCTTTTAAATTGACGAAAAACACGACATAAAATTTTATTTCAAAGAACGGTCACTGAACACAAATTTAACTACTTCCCCATTTTATTCGTATCGAAATACATATGGGTAATACTTTTAATACAACACTTATATCGACTTATTTTATTGTCAGGTCATTGAAGGAGTTTCTGCTGCTACGAAAGTTAGCCAAAGACCGCGTCCCGTAGTCAAAAAGAAGCTCTTGCAGGAAGTATTGCTGACACTGATGTGCCTACTAAAAAACAAAGAACGTCTAGTATCCGTATGGAGCAATTCGACAAAACTGTACTTAGAAGGTGCATAATAAATTATCACATATCCGAGAAAAAAGTACCCACGTTAAGAAATGTACAAGAAACCTTTGCAGATAGTTATGGCTACGCAGGAAGTCGCGAATCTCTGCGGAAACAAATACATTCTTTGGGTTTTCGTTGGACCAACATGAAATACAACAGAAGATTGTTAATGGAACGTCACGAAATCAGACATTTACGCCTACTATATTTAAGAAACATAAAAAAGTACAGAGAACTGAACAAAACTATCATTCATATGGATGAAACATACATTCATTCATGTCACACGCACCTTAAAGGATGGAGCGACAAGAGTAACGAAGGATTATTAAACCCATTTCATAAGGTAATATGCTCATCACTGTGCAAGCAGGAAGTGGAACTCCCAGTCAAAAACAGGGGATTATCATAATTAAATGGCGTACGAAAATTATGAGAAGTGGGTACAAGAAAAACTTATTCCAAACCTATCAAAAAACGCTGTTGTGGTAAATGATAACTTGAGTGAATGTAATTGATAACGCCCCATATCACAATGTTCTAAATAAAAAATTACCTACAACTGCTTGGATTAAGCAACAATTATTAAACTGGCTTTCTAAAAGAAACATATATTACAGTGAACAATTGTTAAAACCGGATCTTTATAACGTTGAAAAAATGTACAAATCTCAATATAAAACTTATAAAATTGATGAATTATTTATTCAACATGGATTGCAAGTTTTAAGGCTATCCCCTCATCACCCGGAAATCCGATCGAAAGTGTTTGGGCTGCACTTAAAGAATATGTGGCCAAGCGAAATGGTACCTTCAATTTTACAGAGGTTGAAGAATTCTGTAATGAATTTTTTGACACATTTTCTGCAAAAGATTGGAAAGTTAGATGTTCCCGTGTTAAAAGGTTGAAGATGAATTTATGAATGATGAACCACTTTTAGATACTGTTGTAGATAATATTATTATTAATTTGGCCGAAGACGGAGATAGCGAGGATAATGAAGTTGATGTATAGAGTGATTTTGAAGAATCATTTGTAGATGCACATCAATATTTTACTGTTGATGATCCCTGTACATCTAAAACATATTCTTCATTATAGCGAAATCCATACCTAGTTCTGAATAAATAATAATTGACGTGAAGGGATGTTCTAATTTCATAGTAAATATTTGCGGAAACCCGAAAATTTACATATGAAAGTAGAAATATCTATCACAAAAAAACTATAATATTTTTTATATCAATAGTATAACTATTAGACCATCTCTAAAGGCGATTTCCCCAATTTGTTTTTCATGTTTTATCTATAAACCCGAACTTTCACATTATTATCTACTACATATTATTAAGAATAACAATTTTAGAAAGCTTGATAGGTAGGTATGTCATTAACTATAACTACGAACAGATAGGAAAAATTTTTTGGCCATTGTTAAATTTAGAAAGTCGTTTAACAATCCTTATCATACTGTTCGCTTTATTTGCAAAACCTACCTGACTTCCAATTTATATACAAATAAACCTCAATGACGAATATTATGAAGGGACCGCTTAAAACACATTGTTTTTGAAGAAGAGGTGAAAGTTTATGTCTCTTGGAATCTATTTATTATTTATTATTTACATCACGTAAAATAATACAGGGTAATTATAGAATTCCCCGTATGGTTTTTGAAGCAAAAAATAATTATGTCTGTACAAAAAAACTCAATTTTGGTCGAAAAATCTAATTGTTTTGATTTCCTTATTAATTTAATTAATAATAAATAAGACATTGATCTTATTTTGTTCTGTAAACTCGATTTTATATAGCATTATACATGGGCCACAATTTATTATTTTTATAATCAAATTCAAAATATTGTGTTACCCTCGTCCGTATTAGCCGTCTCACAACCTTTAAAACTTTGCATGCGGAATGTACGTCACCTGCTCTTCCCGTTAACTTCGTTTACAACGTTGTCAGGTTGTATGGCTTTCTCGTGCATCGTGCCAAAATTAATTTGCCAACCAGTAATAATTTGTCTTCTTATGTAATCCAAAATTAGGAGTGCTTACATCTATTAAATATTTTTCGTAAACAGCGCTTTGTAGCGTGAACGGTGCTCATGAGGTAGGCAGGTAGGACTTACTATGTTTTTACATAATATATTGTTTTCCTTACTTATTTATAAGTTTTTATTACGACGGGTGGGATAATTTATACACACGGTATGTCTACTCCCTGATCAAGTGCCCAACTCTAGATATCGGGAAAGTTGTTTTAAAACCGCTCCGTGATATTACCCAAATATTGGGCTGTTAAGAGTACTTTAAAACATAATACAAGGACCATTGTGTGCCATATTGTACAGGGAATCAGGTGATATCAAAATAACTTAATTTAGTGAACTTTAAGTACGAAACCATTGATATTTATATTATTTTATTGTAAACGGTAGTGTGAAAGAGAAAGAACGTGTTGTAAAAACATAAACTGATAAGCTTTGCAACAGAAAATAATAGAGTTGGGAACCGTTCCAAAGTAACGAAGAATATTGAAATAACAATAAATAATTGCCAATAATGAAAGACTCAGATAATTATACGACTGATGATGGGAAGGGGAAGGCGGATGAAATGGAAGAGGATACATTTAGAAGATAAAAAAAATATCGAGAACGCCAAGAAAAGAGGATCAAAATGCAAACATTATGTCGGACATGTGGAAAATTTTGTGAAGTGACAGTGTTTAATCGCGAATTGAATCACACACAATTCAATAACACTTCTTCAAATAAATAAATCATACCCATCGTGTAGTTGAATGCTGTCGCCGAATTACGGTTGAAATTAGAAACAGATACTGTTTATTTTTGCATGTCCCCAAATCACATTATTTATCAGATTCATATTTATGTTACGAGGGGAACACGACGAATAACTTTGAATACTTTGAAACAGAAAATGCATTAATTAAATCATTAATAAATAAAAAGAATAAAAAGAAAGACTGAGAATATTCGATTGCAGTGGAAATTTAAAAATAATTAAGAAAGAGGTTTATGAAGGTTAAAAAATTTTTTTATCAAATATCACATCCAAATTTATTCAAAGGGCTCCAATATTCATTTTATGAAACATTTATATAATAAACAATCTAAGTTATTTCATTAAAAAAATTTTAATTGAGGAAACCGCAGGCTGAGATAAAGAGTCGAAGCCCTTTTAATTAATAGCCGGATTTAGGAATCAAATAATAAGAATAAGTATACAAATGGCTTCATATAATCAAAGGGTGTATAGAAATAATCATAATTAATTACAATATAAGATAAATTTTTGAAAACAAATATTAACACCACCCTTATAAAACATATCACAAGTTTTTAGAGTTTTTATCATTTTGTTCATTATATTGTTGAATTATTTAGAAGCTGTTGATATCATTCGAAAAACTGAGAGAAATATTCTTGTTTCAAATAACGTGAATTGCTTTTGAATTTTCTAGCGCATATCTTTGATAAACATAAACTGGATAATATCATGCA
Organism: Galeruca laticollis; assembly: GCA_963921935.1. Classification (NCBI taxonomy): domain Eukaryota; kingdom Metazoa; phylum Arthropoda; class Insecta; order Coleoptera; family Chrysomelidae; genus Galeruca; species Galeruca laticollis. Next base: position 37,116,855 of record OY998179.1, on the reverse strand, counting down.
TGAAATGTTTGCCCTTTAATCCATGTCGAATCAAACATGTGAACATTCAATTACTCCAACTACTCTAATCTGAAAATCAACATCAGCACTAAAATAACCGGATGACGACCGCTCATTAGAATGCACCATAAACATAATTTTAATTATTAAAAGCATTCCGTTAGAGTTAAATTTGAAACCAATGGGAAAACATTTCACCTTTTAGCGGTCGATTGAGGAAACAAAGTTTAGCCGCAGACCTCAAACAGTGTATAAATCTAATGGAAATACGTAGTCGAAGGGATTGTTTACCTTAGAGACTTAATAGTTAGATCCAGTGAAGGAAAATGTAGATTCTGAAATATTGATAACTTCATTTATATGATGAGCTATTGAAAGGGTGGTATGTTTGATATTTCTAACAGAAATTAATTAACATCGTAGTAAAATAATCGTTAATTGTAGATCAATGTACCTTCATTGTAGGATTGTTCGACAATATATTTCTGAACAACCGTTTGTGTCAATTGTTTTCACCTGTTTTGAGGCGTATGTAAAATAATTCCTATGCTCTCATGCACACCGATCTATATATAGACAGAACTACAATGTCAATACATTTCCTATTCGTGAGATAATGAAATTGTAGTATTGGAAACAGTCAATTAGTACAAACCGAAAAAACTGGAGTTAGTTAACGAAGAAATTTGAAGCTATGGATCGGAAGCTTGAAAAGCTCATTTATATTTTATATCCCAACTAGCAAAGTTGTTTTATAATTTTTGACTTATATAACAATTTTATTTTAATATTGATTTATTGTTGCTTTTTAGAATGCAACTTATTATAAGAAGGTTCCATAAGAGCAAGTTTAGTTTTGTAACAAAATTGTTTTATAAATTTATCACAAAAACATTTTGGTAATAAAATTATATAATATTTATGAAGAAATTCTATTTGTGTTATGTAAGAGTTTCATATTTATTGTTAAGAGAGTTTGGTAGCATTTATAAATCAGATATAAATACATTATAAAACTCTAATAAACACTTTTAGTAGCTTATGAAAGAATTTTATCTAGGTGGCGGATGCCGCAATTTTATTCCCATTGAAAATTGTAGTCACAGACAGGGCTATGAAATAATTATATAATTATTAGGATGGAAGCTGTTATGTAGTTTTTATAAAATAACTAATAAATATATGAGATTTGCCTTGGTAGTTTTAGGAAAACGAACCGCGTAAAAACTCTATGAAAATGTCGGAATTAAGGGAGTGGAAGAAAATCAAAAGAAGTGAAGAGTTCAGATAACAATAAAGAAAAACTATGAAAATATTATATTTTCCATTTAGAGGACCATATAATAATATATTAATATGGAAAAATATTGCTACACATTGTATATATCTAACACGAGTCAATTACAACTAAAGATATTGATGACTATAAGATTATTGAAAGGAAAACTATTCGAGAGTCAAAACTAAACTAAATCGAGCTAAAGAAATTCATTCAAACTTTATAATGCACCTTGTACATATATACATGACACCGATATAATAAGAATTCAAACTATTTAAGAGAAAAATTTGAAAAAACATCACCTGTTATAAAATGAATGAATCCACTCTTCAAATGAAATCGTTAAATGTTTATGCATTATCTTAAATTCCTATTAGATACCATAAAACTATTTAGAAGCCCTAGAAATGTTTCTTGTAATATATCCAAAGTTGAAATTCCAAATAAAAACATTAGGGTTATAAAATCTTCGACATCTGTTGAAGTACTTGTCATCTGGGATAGAGCAAGTTCAAGAAAGTTCGATGACAGCTGAAAATTTTTAACAATTAATAAAATGCAAAAGATATATATATATATATATATATATATATATGAATTGTTTGTTTAGAATTGTAAAAAATTATGTTTTATAATTAAAAAGTGAATATTTTGAAGAATATAATGAAATCTATCAAATGAGAACAACTATGAGCTACTTTGATTGGTTACTAATATTTATATGATATCAATAAACAGAGGGCTAATATAAAAATGAGGTTTTTTGTTTAGTAAAAAGTTGTTGATTAGAGAAAAAAGAAAGAGAGAACTAGTAGTATTGAAAAATCAAAAAGAAGTACATTGTTCTTTAGATAAAATTAATAAGAATTAAATAATTAAAGTAAAATGAGATGTGAGCTGTGATACTAACCTCCAAAAAGCATTCTTGAAGAGAGGGAATATCCTATGGGGAGAATATCGGTTTTCACTATCCTGAAAAGTCCATATATCCCGTATCGTAGGAATAATAATTTTCACGATCTTTGAAGAGAATCTATGCCTGGGAAGCCTTCGAAATTAAATTGATTCGGATGGATTCTTGAATCAATCCCGACATGGTCGAAGATGATTAAAAGGTATTTAAAAACTGTTTCATTTCAAATAAAACTTACCGTGTGTGTATTAAACATTAGATATTGAAACTCTACTGACAGCGTGTGTTTCTGACACTGGTCCATTTTCTAACGAGAATCTTTTGTGAATATCGAGTTATTTTCATATTGTATATAACGTATAACAAGTTGCAGACTTGCATGTATTTAATATAATTATATTTGTGTGAATGTGGGTTGTGAAAGGTCATTGTAGATAAGTTCATTCTTTTTAATTTATGATAAAAAAGAATAATGTATTTTCTTATATAAATTAACAAGTCTTTCCTTTGGAAAGAATGAATTATATTGTCTATAGACTGCATTTCTAAGTGTTTAATTTTTATCAGTCGGTAGTGGTATTTGAAGTTACGAGCCACGAGCGTTTTCCGAATAAGATACACAGGACCGTTTCGTAAAAATTTATTCAATACAAATATTTCAGTTCACAAATTTATTTTATCAAAATCCAGTATTAAGATTAGGCGCTTATTATAAAAAAATCATATGAATATTTAAACTTATGAACCCAAGATCCTGAGAAGCTGAGTGCTCATTAAAAAAATTAATAATTAAAAGAGATATAAAGGTGCACTGTGTGGCATTATTGAACCTAAATCATTTATTAAATATACTGGGCGAATTGAATTAAAATTTTATTGATTTTAAAACACAAATAATAAACCACAATAAATTGTCGGCCCAACGTAGGGCGAATTAAAGAAAAAATTTATTGATAAGAAGGTTAAGAAATAATAAACCACAATAATATATTATTTCACCCAAAAGTTTTAAAAAGTTAATTCAAAAGGTAAATTAGAAGAAACAAATAAAATAAATGTCGGTATATATTACTCATATGAAAGTGACTCATACACTCTAGTTCCACTTTCAATATTGTAATATATATATATATATATATATATATATAATAACTGAATATTCTATAACAAAAATTCTTACCAAACAGTCAGCTGCCATATTATTCAAATTATCCATTCGCGAGTCTATTTGTGACAAACTGTTCTAGGTATTTTTGTTCGTCGTCTTGATTTGACTCAACTCCTGATTCGGCCTGATCTGTGTCCGCGGCATCCAACATCCTTGATAATCTTTCCTCGGCCACCTCGTCAATAATTATATAATTTGGTTTCAATTTACATTGCACTGTGAACCATCAAACCGCAGGAGAAGAATTGGCATTTAAAACCAATTCATCAGCAACATTTTTTGACCATACCAATTATACTTTTTGTTCTCATCTGGCAGGAATATCTAAACCTTTTTTGGTAGTTCGAACGATTTTAAACAGTCTAAAACAAAGAGAACACGAATTATTTAAAGTAACCCAACCTTTACGAATTCAAACTATACTGTAGCAAACTACAGAAAAGTAGATAATTCACTCCATATCACAAAACAAGTGATGAATGTAAATATTCAAAAGAATACCGAATTGTACCAATAAAATCACTTACCTGACAAAATAACGTAATATGTACTTTAATAATTCTTATGGCGCCATCCACCAAGTAATAAAAAACAAATTTTTAGTTTAGAAGTGAGAAAAATATGAAACATATTTTATAAGTGCAGGAATGAGAACAATGTCTGCTTGAAATTGAGTTGGTGGATCTTTTTATAAAATGACTTTGACGCGGAAGAAGGTGACTTATTTTATAAGCATCTATAAAATACGTTGATACACCGAACAACAGAACGAACAGGACCGTAATGGAAATTTTAATACTATTTAATTAACATATTCACAATAGTATTTATTTATAATCTGTTCATGAAGTCTCGTAAAATTCTTTACCAGGGTTGGCTTTTCAAGTGCTAATTATTAGAATGCACTAGATCTAAAAAGTGATTGTTGTTTTCTAATTTCTATCAATACCAAGTAATTCTAAATTGTAAGCCTGCGTATTTCTCTGTTTCTTGTGAACTGAAATAATTAGAAATACAAGACATTCATCACTTGTAGATATATAAAATTCATTCATATGCACAAACGTGGAATTTAGAGTTTCAATTGTTAGGTTAGATATAATATTATGATCTGATTTTTGAATTATTAATCAACGAAACAATTACTCACCAATTCATCATTGAAAACAAAAATATACCAGCAGCTTTTAGTGCATCACTTAGAATATTCACAATTTTACAACACATTCCAATCATACGAACAATTCACATATAGCAACTTATCATTGACAGAAACTAGAGTTGGGATTGATTGTAAATAACGGTGATATCATGGTTATACATAATTCAGTAGTTATTTTTCAATTTATTCACAATGAAAACATTTTAATCATTTGGTTATGAGAATTATATTTTCGAATACTACATAAAAAATTATGTAACTCATTTGAAACTTTATTTTTATTGATTATCGAAGAGGAGGAGTTAATAACTCTAAATAATTTTTTAATCAATTAAATAATTACATTCAGCCTTCCTTGTTTTCTCCAAGTGTCCTCAAACCTATTAGCTTACTGCTGCTGTCGAACGCTTGTGCCGAACACAAACTGAGATTTGAAGAAGAACGAATAAAAATATTGACATTAAATTGAATTGAACTTGTATTAGGTACAAAATCATCTTGCCTATAATAAGCAAACCATACGAGCTCTGGTGCCCATTATGAAGAATTATTATAACAATAAATTTTAACATAACAAAATAACTATTCTTTAACCTCAACTAATAATAATGATAAAAATTTAATTAATTTCACTTAAATAATAAAAATCATAACAATTTGACGACTACCAATGTAGGGCAAATGAATTTAACTAATTCAACATTTAATATATCGAAATTAGTAAATTTCGCATATATATATATATATATATATATATATATATATATATATGTATATATATATATATATATATATATATACATTTATTAAGTTATCGACCGTTACTTGATTATAGAATATTTCATAAATTTCGGGTATAGCGGTCTGTAGGAAATTAAAACTGCAATTTTTCCAATATTCTCAATATTTCGACTTTGTTTAATAGCTTCTTCAGGAGAAATTCTACAATAATTAATAATTTACATTTTAAAACCTATTAAAATTAACAATAAATAAAAACTTACAGAGAGCAGCAGTTGTTTCTCGAATACGGGCACTAGCATCACATTACACACATTAAAAATAGATTAATATAAAATGTTTCTATTCTGCTGTTTTTTCTATATTATAGTAAAAAGTGATAAGAAGTTAAAAGTTGTTAATATACACAGGGACATGTTAAAAATAATTGAAAAGATTACAATAAATATTGCTCAAATTGTTAGTATCAAGTTTGTAGTTTAGGTTGTTTTCATGTTTCATGATATAACACATTTCAAGGAATAATCTAGATCTGTAGTTGTTGTTTTTATCCAATACTGTTATATTATCATAATGAAAATTATGACCAGTCTTTAAGTGGTGTTCTACTGTGGCACAAGTATTTTTGTGGGCATGGTTAGCATCGAACCTCCACAAAGTATTTGTGATCTTTGCTAATAATGGTTATCCAAGGAACGTGTTAAAAAAGCTACTTTATAACACCGAAATGTATGATGGAGCGATTGATCCTCCAGAACCACAACAAATTTTATATAAAAAGTTGTCATTTGTACCGCAGTTATCTAACAAAATAATAGCGATTTTCAAGCCATTTAATAACATGAAAATTTCAAAATACAACGAACAAAAAAATTCTAACTTATTTACAAAGCTAAGAACAAAATACCACTATTGTAAAATACCAATGTAATTTATAAACTGTCATGCAGAGATTGTTAAGGGTGTTACATAGGCCAAACGTCCCAATGGTTAAAACAAACAATCACTCAACATAAAAGTGACTGCAGACTACACAAAAATACTTGTGCCACAGTAGAACACCACTTAAAGACAGGTCATAATTTTGATTATGATAATATAACAGTATTGGATAAAAACAACTACAGATCTAGATTATTCCTTGAAATGTGTTATATCAAGAAACATTAAAACAACTACAAACTTGATACTAACAATTTGAGCAATATTTATTGTAATCTTTTTAATTATTTTTAACATGTCACTGTGTATATTAACAACTTTTAACTTCTTATCACTTTTTACTATAATATAGAAAAAACAGCAGAATAGAAACATTTTATATCAATCTATTTTTAATGTGTGTAATGTGATGCTTGTGCCCGTATCCGAGAAACAACTGTTGCTCTCTGTAAGTTTTTATTTATTGTTCATTTTAATGGGTTTTAAAATATAAATTACTAATTAATGTAGAATTTCTCCTGAAGAAGCTATTAAATAATGGCGAAATATTGAGAATATTGGAAAAATTGCAGTTTTAATTTCCTACAGACCGCTTTACCCGAAATTTATGAAATATATATATATATATATATATATATATATATATATATATATATTTATATATTGTTGTACATTTGGAGACCTAGGTTGGGTGCTGTATGTTATGATTTTTGTTATTCCGTCTATATTGTGATGCGTACTTATAATATTTGGGGTTTTGTGGAATCGTTAATAAGTGTTCTTTTCAATTTGCTCGGCTATCTGAATTAAAGGGACTCTCTTCCAAAGAGCGTGCGTTTTACTTCATCCCGATAAATAAAACTACTTCTTTAATTAACCTCCTATAATGTGTAATTACTAAACTATTTATATATCATCAAACATAAATCAATGCGGCATAGAAAAATGTCGATATTGTCGAACTGCATAAAAATAATCCATAAATCTACACAAATAAAATAATCGTTGGTATCGCTGTCTATTATACTGGCAGATGTTAACTATCATCTATCATTCATTTGCGTGTAATCAAAACATAGAATATAACCTTTATTAACTAAATGAAAATAATAATTGAATTTATAATAATTGAGAAAATGTCTAATTTTACATTGGAAATAATTATTATCAAATGAAGTTTGACGAGTTACTCAGAAGAAAATTTGATGAAGTAAATTGTAAGTATTTTCAGAAAACAATCTTCTATCCATCAAAACCAAAAAAAAATCAAATTCTTCTAACGCTGATGTTATTATTAAACAATGAATCACAAGAAGGAGATATAAATTTGACTTTAAACATGAAATATTCAATCGGTTAAAATAATTGTACACAAGGTCCGTCCTCTGTATTCACGAAAAAAAAATCTATCCTTTTTTATAAATCATCATATTTTTCCTTAACCAAAGATTTGAAACAGCATTAACGTGGAGCAGCCGATAACAGCATCTGTTTCAAATAACAATTTTCTGGAAACGGGATACAGTATCAAGTTCTACCACGTGTAACTTTTTGGTGCTAAATTCCCACCAACAACATTTTAATGTAAAATGTTGCCAGGACTAGATTATATGGATCGCACTGTCAAAAAGTTATCAGATATCATGTAGAGCCAAGCTTCTCACTCTACACGCCCTAAGTCTACAGCACTAACTTCACAGGCGGAAAATAGAAAATAACAGATTACTTCTTTTAAATGAATACCTATAAGTTATTTTGAAAAACATAACTGGAATTTTAAAGTATAAGTATAGCCTATTTTGTACAGAAAATTTTTAGGTTTAAATGGAACTTGTTTGCCCGTAAAACGAAAATCTCTGTTTTAAATCAAGTTTCTTAGATATTTTTCTGTTATAAAAGTGAATCAATTATAAAATACAACCGAAAAAAGTAAGTCAAAAAACAAACAATCAGATTTCGAAGTGCCACTTTCATATGTTTTGTTCTTACTAAGAAAATCGATATTCGTACTAGCAAAATTATCATTTAGTCGCCATACCCAAGTAATGAGGGTTCAAAAAACGTAGGTTGTTCCCTTGCGCTCCGTTTGGTTCGTCTTGGTAGGGGCACCGCAGTGCCCTCAGAACCAACCTGAAAACAGTTATGTTCAGAACTACTGGGTACAAACCCTACAACTAGTGCCCTCCATGAGAGACAGATATAAAAACCAATTTATAGGATGTGTTAGCTATGAAAACCAATTCGTACAAAATTTCATTACAATGTTGCCAGTAGTTTCGAAATAATCCTAAAAAATTTGAATGAAAACCTATTTTCTCTGTAACTTGAAAATTGCTGCCGTAACAAAAATTTCTTACAGAGCAGATAGAATGTATTTCTAAATTAATAGTTCAACAAATGCTACTAAAGGTCATCCGCCAAAAGATGTGTGCGCATTCGCCAAAAATTAACATAGTGAAACAATCTCCAGTAAACTCGTGAGCATTTACTAATTTTAAAAAAGCTGCTATTTTTTTAGAAAAATCTTCAATATCACAAGGCTGATTTCTGATCTTGCCATTCCTTATTTGCAAAAACTATGGTAAACTAATATTTTCTTACAAGATAACTGTAAAATCATTTCTCTTGATGTTAGCCATATATGTTCATTAAAATTCCTCCCAAAGAATGTCCAACACAATACAGGGATAATATCGGATATACTTAATTTATTTGATATATGTTTTAATCAGAATTATTTCACTTCTGTTAATAAGATATATATTAAAAATGAAAGTTTACCAATGGGAAGCCCTATATCACTAATTTTGACCAACAATTTTATGGAAAGTTTAGAAAGAAAAATCTTTGAAAGTAATATTTAAATAAATATCTTATTTTGTTATAGATATGTAGATGGCATATTAGCTTGTTTCATAGGTAGTGAACGATAATTAGATATATTTTTCAACCATATTAATAATTTACACCCAAAAATTAAATTTACATTAGTAGTTATAATATAATATAATCATTTACCCTTTTACCCTAAGGTATCGTGTTTGAATTTAATTTTCGTATATAAATTTTTTCCAGTCTCTCTTGTTTCTTGTTAATGTTTTTGCATCTTCCCAGGATCTACCTCTCTCTTTTAGTATATTACTCAATGCTGTATTCCATGTTTGTCTTGGTCCTCCTTCTTCCTTTTTATTTGTATTTTTGTTTCATATGTCCTTTTTACTTGTCTATTATTGTCCATTCTTTGAATATGTCCCCACTAACTGAATTGTCTAATTGTTCTCTTATTTTTGTGTTCCCAATTTTGTCTTTGCTTGTTGCTCCGAGTGATCTTCTTAGGTATTTCATTTCTGCTGCTTCTACTCTGCTTAGTGTGTTTGCTTGCCGTTTGCGAGTGTTACATAGACATCTTCCTCGCGTGGTTGTAATCCTAGTTCTTGTACGAATTGTAAACCTTTGTTCCCTATATATGATTTTACTGATCCTGTATCGAGTGATGCATGGAGGGTTTTCCCTTCATGAATGGTCATTATGGTGTGTGGTCTTCTATCTGGGGACCTGTTTACTGTCTCGTGGACCGCGAGGGTCTGTATTGGGGAACTGGAGTGCCCCTGGTTTATCCAGTTCCATTGCCGTTTCCCGGTTGTCTTCTGCAAGTGCAATCCGTTGATGAAATTCCTATCGACCCGCAATGACTGCAGAATAGTATTGGGCGTGAACGGCATACCCGACGGTTATGTCATATTCTCCCGCATCTCCAACAGCATGTATTCCTATTGAAATTCTGTATTTTGTTAAGTCCGGAATTGGTGGGATGTGTGAAGTTATCCTGTAACTCGGAACGAGATTTCGGTGTCGGTTGGTCTTGAATCCGAATTTCCTTTTGGATATCTTCGTGATCGATGACTAATTTTCCCAGTTCTGCCACCGTCTGGCATTCCTCTCGTCTTACGTATAAGCGATGATTGGGGAGCATGTTTGGAAATATTCTATCTATGGCTTGGGTTTCGGAAAAACCGTTGTGTCTCCTGATGGATGTCTGGATGTCTGACAGAAATTCTTTGAATCTTTCATATGTCTGTTGTCGACGGTTACGTATAATGTCTTCCAGTTGTTGTAAATTGTTGTCTCGGTTGAAAAATTTTCCAATGTCCCCTATAAAATCTGTCCATCCTGTCCATTGGTTTTTACTGTTCCTGTACCACAACGTTGCCTTTCCCTTCAGAACAATAGGAAGTGCCTGAAATAGGTTTTTATTTTGTATGTTGTAGCAATATTTGAGTTCATTAATCTATTTCAGGAATTCTATTGGGTCTCTGGATCCAACATAATGTATACTCCATTTTCTAATTATATCTAGAGCCTGTAAATCCTTGTCCTCCTGGGGTTGGGTAGGTATTACTGGTCCTAAAGTAACGTTACTCTTGTCCTGGATGTCTGGTGTATCTTTGACGGTCGTCCGTAAGTGGTTCACTAACCTAGCTCTCCGTTCTGACGATTTTCCCGTCGAAACTAACTCTCTGGATTCTAATTCCGCGCGAATATCTGTTTGTCGTAATTTGTGAACCCATTCAACCTTCTCGTCCGTAACTTCCAATCCATACGCCCCAGCATCGCTATCGGATACCATTGTCACCGTTTATTATAAAGTCCTACAACTCCGACTTTTAAATTTAAAACGACTGTCTGGTTTTAAAAAACTCTTTTGTTTCGTTAGTCTCCGTTAACAAGGACAAAAAACGTTGATACCGGGTCTACGCAATTTAATTTTACTGCTCGGGCGCCATTGTGTAATGCGTATTGCCCGGGTAAGTCCAAAGGAGACAGAGTCCAATTAAATCAACTGTTTCATTTCTGAAAATAATATAAACAACGATAAAAATAAACTGAAATGAAATAATTCATTATTCTATATGATGCATCGGTACGTAAATATTTCGAAGGTCACGCTTCGCCGATCCGTATTCTTCCGTCGCTTCAAAGGTACTGACGGCCTGAAATGAACCTAGGTGGAAAAACCGCGGTGTGTGTTTCGATTTCGGACATATACAAGTCGGTAGACGTTACTCTCTATGTCCTGTGAAATGTTCAGCTACCCGCGGATCTGAGCAACCGGCGGATCAATACTCTTTCGGTTTTAGTCTCAAGATTCGTGAGTATCGCTTATAGCTAGTCACTGCCCAGCTTAACGAATACTTCTACGTGCAGGGACTGTAGTTATTCCAGTGTATCAATACCACACCGAAATTATTCTACCAGTTAAAGCGATCGTTTATAGCCAGGCAGTACCCAGCTTAACGGCGCTTCCCTACGGAGACACTGCAGAGATTTCAGTGCGTCAGTACCACACCAAAATTACTCTAACAGCTAGAACAATCGTTCATGTTTCCGTCAATACCAGAAACTAACGGCCATTCTAATGAGTGATATACAGAGTAAGATCAATACTCCGGCTTAGTACAACACTCGACAGAAGACAGTGTAAAGCGTTTAAGGTTGAAGTCAGTACCCTTGACCTACGCTTCGCACTGAAGGCAGCTGAACTTGTAAGAGCAGGAGTCCGTAAACCAAGTCGCCTATTCATCTGTTGATTCGCATTTTTATATCCATCGTGGTGGTGGTGGTAGTCTCTGTCCCTTCTACCGTCGATTCATCGTGCGCATCCGAAGTGGTGGCTCTGCTGTTCTGGTGGGGTATATCGTCATCGCGGCGATAACTGGTTTTCTGAATGGAGTTTTATAGTAACGCATTTATGTCGTTACAGATTTTATCATTATCGGTCTCGTTCTCTTTTCTGTATATTTTCATCTATCTCTGTTACTGCATCAATATTTATTACATTTTCTGCATCACTACTTATATTTTTCCTTTTGTTTCGGTTTCATCTTCCTTTCCTCCGTCACGTATGCAGGTAGTATTTCTAATAATATTTGAAAGATAATATCTTTAGCAACAAATACAACAGTTTCTTTTGAAAGAGAGAGTAATGTGAGTACAAAATTGTTAAATGTAAAAACAAAAATATCCCCATCAAAGAAGTCTGTGAACACTTACGATTATACAGATTAAATGAATCAACTAAATCTAGCTACGCAAAGTTCTACTTGATACCAAACATTCATTGACACCTAACACAGAACTAGAAGTACTACATATTTGTGATAAGAAACAAGAACTCGACTTATTCAATCATACTAATTTTTTTGTATTTACGATGTTTTTGATGGTTAAAATAAGTGGACACTAACATTTGAGTTTCGCTCTTAATTAATAAATATTTAAGAACAAGTTCTTGTGATAATTGTTCAAAATGTGCTCCATCTACTTTCTGGCATGATACCCAACTTGGCAAGATGGGCGGGATATCGTCCATGGCTAGTCTTCATTCTAAGTATACTTGCTATATTTAGGAGTTGTATAATCAAAAATGTAGTTTGGAGGATGAATTTGAGAATAGGTGTTATTTGAGGATTGTGAAGCGTTTTCCCAGTGTTTTCGCCAGGATACATACATTTTATTTTTGATTGAGCTAATCACATATTTTCCCATATACACATTACAAAAAATTCCATTCAATATTCAAGACCGAATCTTTTGCTAATCGATCAGCTTTTTCATTCCCATATATTCCAAGATGTCCCTTAACCCAAATAAATGTTATACTCAACAATACTGTTTCAATGTCACATAAAATAGGACGTTAAATTCTTTCGAGTTGAGTCCCTTTTATAGCACACAATGCTGAACTAGAATCAGATATAATCACACCGCCATCTTTTTTACTTGATTTCAGCCAGGGGAGGCCCTGTAAAATAGCATGCAGCTCCGCAGTATATATACTACATATATCGGGTAATCTGATTCGTAATGATTGATTTGTATTGTGAATGTACACAGCACATCCAACTCTATCCCTCGTCTTAGATCCATCAGTGTATATTATTGTCTCGTCATCAAACTCTGCTAGTATGGATTTAAACTGGATTGTGTTATTGCGGTTCGATTCCGTATAATTCGGGATTATGATATTGTGGACTTTAAGTATAGCTTGATAAGGAATGTTATAAATAGGTAATGTTCTGTTGGTTCTGTATATTTTATTGACCTCATTGGTTTGAATAAAGGCTTCCGCAAGTGGAGGTGTGTTTTTAACTCTCCAATATCGATTTGTATGATCTTCTATTGAAATACTATATGAATTATTTATCTTGTCAGATCTGAGGGTTGAGGGTATTAAGGTTATTAAAATATTTTTGAGGTAATAATTGACGTCGTAAAAATAGAGATGGTTCGTTACATTCTGCCAATAACGCATTCACAGGTGTCGATTTCATTGCGCCGACACAGGTTCTAAGGCATTTATACTGAATACGATCTATTTTCAATAAGCTGGAATAACTACTTGATCCATATAAACAACATCCATAATCTATAAATAATTGATCTGACATAAGACCTGTAAAACATTATAGCAATGGCCCCATCTGCGGTTTGTGACACATTTTAAGAGATTATACCCTTTTTCACATTTCATTTATTTTTCATAGATATGATGTGTTTGTAACATAATAATTTAGTATCTAGTATAATACCCAAGTACTCGTCCACTACCGACAACGCTCGCCCACACAGAGTTAGGCTCTCCGGTGTGCGAAGCCTATGTCTAGTAAAAAACATAATTGAGCATTTTTCAGTAGAGAGGGTCATACATGTTTTTTCAGTCCATGTAACTACAGTTTGTATAATATTTTTCAAGTTCTCAAGACATCCTGGATGTAGTTTATACTGAATGCATCGTATTGTATTAGAAAACCGTGTATGTAAATCGGCAGAATATATATTAAATAATGAAGGACTCAATACAGATCCCTCAGGCAATCCACGATAAACAATTCTGGGACCGTGCAATTGATTTTTATGATCCCTAATATAAATTGTAGGCGAAAAATATAATTGTGATATACTCTGAGAAGTCCTTTCACTAAAACCAACCTCTACTATTTAATTTTTTAGTAAATTGATATCCACATAATCATAAGCACCTTTTATATCAAGAAATAAGCAAACTAAATTTCTGTTTTTAGAGAATGTAATTTGAACATCATTAACTAAATGAGTTATTGCATCTAAAGTACCGTAGCCCCTTCTAAATCCATACTGTGTGCAGGGTAAAATTGAGTTTTGTGCCATTCTTGCTTTAATCATCCTTTCAAGAGTTTTAGTTATACAGGACATCAGTGATATAGGTCGGTAAGACGTAAATACATTTCTGTCCTTCTGTGGTTTCAAGATTAGACAAATAGGTACTTAGTTAGTGTTTTAAATGAAACTCACGGTTTCAGTTGTTCAATGTTCTTACCTGTCACCCACCAAGCATTATATATTTGTAGTAAAATTGTTTTCGCAGGTATTGGCATATTTCTAATAATATCATAGGTTATATTATCAATACCAGGAGCTGTACATCTTGTTGATTAGATTCCAATTTCCAGTTCTATGATATCAAAATATTTGTCGACATTGTGATTGCTGGGAATTTCTGTTGGTTCTTCTATTATATTTGGATGAGAACTTGGGGAAATGTTATCAAAAATTTGATTTATGAGGCTTTCAGATATTGGTTGTTTTTTTATCGTAGAATTTTTGATTGCTATTTTTTAAACAAATGCTCTAATTTTAGCAATCTGCGTGTTTTTGTTTAAACTGTTAACAAATTTTATTTCAGCATTCCTGTTGTTTTTGTTTGAATAATAGTTTGCTTCTAGCTTTAATATTTCTGAATTGTAGATAAATCTCTAAGTTTGCAGTGTTTTTGTACATTTTATACGCGTTCTTCCGTTTATTTATAATTTGAACACAATCATTGTCCCACCAAAGGGGGTTTGACACTTTTTTAGATCCGCCAGTACGAGATTTCATAGAATTGGATGCTGCTTCATGTATTATTTCAAGAGAAGATTATCATGAGTTATATATATATATACATATATATATATATATATATACATATATATATATATATATATATATATATATATATATATATATATATATATATCAGTTCATAACGTTCTTCGCCGTTTTCTGATTTCCAGCTTCCATCTATCTCGATCGGTACATAGATTTTCCTCTATCTCTCTTGCTTGTATGTCCTTTTCTACTCCTCCTCTCCAACTCAACCTAGGTCTCCCTCTCTTCCTTCTGCCGTATGGCGTCCAATCCAGCACTTTTCTTGGTATTCTAGTTTGTTCCATCCTCTGTACGTGTCCATATCACCTAAGTTGATTAACTCGGATGTCTTCTGTTAAATTGTGTTTAGTCCCCATTATTTCTCGGATTTTCTCATTTCTGACTTTATCCAGCTTCGATTTTCCAGCAGCACGCCTCCAGTAATCCATTTCGGTGGCTTCTATCATTTTAAGTGCATTTTCCTTTAACGGCCATACCTCACTTCCATAGGAGACGATACTTTTAACTATACTGTTATAAATTTTATGTTTGTTATCCTTTGATATCGTTTTATCCCACAGTATATTGTTAAGTTTTCTAATCGCCTGTCTTCCCAGGTTATTTCGGTATCTAATTTCTTCGTCCATGCTACCTTCGCAGGTGATGTGAACTCCTAGGTATTTGTATTTTCTTGTGTGTTTAATCTGTTCTTGTTGTTCTAGAAGTAAATTCCTTTGTTCTCCCCCAACGCACATATACTCGGTTTTTTTGACGTTCACCTGCAGTCCCCACTTGTCATATTCCTCCGTTAAATTTCGTGTCATATATTCTAGGTCTTCATAATAAAATGAGTTTATATCGTCAATTAGGAGGTCGTTTACTGTGCACTCCTGAAAAAGCTCCCAATCGGTAGAAGACTCTATCCATTTTCTTGATGGTAATTCGAGAGGTGGGATATACTGTCGGAATATAGGTATAGGAAAATAATCATATCCTAATGTATCATCTATTATATTCCATTATGAGTAACTCATCAAACTACGTGAAACTAGGGTAAGATCTATTGGCGAAGGTCGTTCATTAGGCCTACCAACTTTTGTTGGATTGCCATCATTTAAAATACTTAAATTTGTGTCATCTATAGCGTCTATCAATCTGTTACCTTGTGTATTATCGAGTGTAGATCACGACTGTGATGACAGTTTAAATCATCGCATACAATAACATCACCCTGAGTCTGCGAGAAAATATGTTCCTAGTCTATTGTAGTCGCTTGTATGTCAGAAGGCTGATAAACACAAAGTATAGATATATTAAGGTCATTCAGATACACTCCACAAATCTCTATTTTGGAATTGAAATTTTTACGGAGAACCATTTACAGGTTAGATTAATTTTTTACTATTGAATAACAATTCTATTGAATTATATTTAAGGTTCTAATAGAATTCATCATCGTGAGAATCAGGTAAAGAATTTATAATTGTTTTAATTTCGTTTTGTGTTTCTTGAAAAATATCCCAGTCTGGCACAATTAAATTGAATTTTTTAATAAGATGTTCAAAAATGGGAGGAATTTTATGTGAAATATCGATTTCCAGCTTCCCCCTGTATGGCTGGAAATAATCCTTATGGGGATTCGGCAAAACAGACTTACTAGTTGTGGCCTAAGATTTGAAGGTATTTTTAACTATAAAAGGAGAAATAGCCTTGCGTTTTTTAGGAGGTTGGGACTGTGGACGTGGTACCCAGTTTTTACCTCCTGAAGGAGTCTCACTATCTTTTCGTCATTCAGATGTGGGAAATTTGTGAGGTTGTTTAATAAATTGTACCTATTGTTTGAGGTAGCTTTGGAGTAGCTTGGGTTATTAACCATTGATTCCGCTTCTTTAAATGAAATATTTTGTTCAGACATAGTTTTTTTAACCTTCAATTGATGCTGGTACTTGGGACATTCTTTTGAGACAGACTTATGACCGTTTCGTTCGTAATATATACAAAATTCCTTACTTTTACATTCTACGCCGTCTTTAACATCATGAATTTGTCCACATTTTATACAATTGTCAGTGGTACTTTTGCAATATTTTTTAGTATGTCCATATCGAAGACATTAGTAGCACTGCACTACTGGATAAACATAAAGTTCTACTACGCGAACTAAATCAATTTTAACAGGACTAGGTAAAGAATTTCCTAAAAATGTTACAATTAACATTTGTCTAGGTACGTACCGTATCTCTTTATCAGAATCAATAATTTTGCGCTTCATTATTTTAACGTCTACGACTCTTTCGCTTTCAATATTTCCCAATATATATATATATATATATATATATATATATATATATATATATATATATTCATTTGAAAATGTATCAACTTCCATAATAACGCCTTTTTTATGATTGGAAAATATCGGAATATACGCTATCAATTTGTTATCTTTCATTATTCCATGTCCTATAATTGCATGATAGTTTTTAAAAATAATTTTCACTTTATTTCTACCGACTAACTTAATATCTACAATATCATTTTTTAAATTCCTCTCATTAAAAAGATAATGACCTACCTTAACTACCGAAATACGGTTCAACGATAACATAGAACGGTCCGATATCAGTTAAAGTGTATTTATTATTTAAATTGTACTTTTTATTTATTTCAATATCCATTTTATCAAGAGAATCGTGTTGAGATGGGGTCCCTCCCCCATCTGAATCTTCAGTCATGATAATATAAAGTAATTAACTTACTTAATGCCAAATATTTTATTATTTATACTAATAAATTGACAACTAGTAAAAGATAATTTACTGTCCTATTTAAAGATAAGACACACCACACAAACTAACTATTCTATTCGAAGGTTCGAACGGTACTGATCTTTCTGGCAGTAAAACATCCTATTATTGAACTCTTGTCGGACTTGATAGAATGTGTCAGGGAAAATTGCCCTATATTCCTCATCAATTCGTTATTTTATAACGTCAATACTGGGAGGAAAGAGGGAGGAGCTGTAGCGTAAACTTCAGATTTAAGGTATCCCCACAGAAAAAATTTAAAGGTGTTAGGTCCGCTGACCGAGCTGGCCATTCTACTGGACCGCGGCGTCCAATCTATCTACCAGAATATTCCTCATCTAGATAACGTCTTACTGCAAAGTAATTGTGTGCAGTAGCACCATCTTGTTGGAAAGTTATTTCCAAGTTACCAATTTCTTCTGGATTTATTCCAGAATTTGAAGAATTAACATTTCGAGATATACTTCGTAACTTATTTAGTGCCACTCGAGCAAGATCCCGGCATGAGACTCCTCTCAAGGGTGGTTTGACCCCAACTTAATGACACACTTGCATAACAGAGGAAGATCAGACCATGAGAGCTTAGGGCACCACTACCTTTACAAACGTTGATGAAAAAACAAAACTTATGAGAAGAAAAACTATGGTAACAAAGGCAGAAACACCGTGAAATATAAAAAATGTTAAAATAAAATCGAATTAAAGCTTAACCAACCCGGGCACGATACCCTGTGACTTTCACAGCCGGGTGGATCAGAAATAAAAAAAATATATATAAAATGATTTTATTCTGCCTGAGGGCAGGACAAAAAAATACAGGAATGACTTTTAGGTACTTAACATAGAGGTGACGGTAAAAATGTCTGGAAGAGATGGAAGCTGTATTCTGACGGTGAAGATGTATTGAAGAGATGGAAGCTGTATTCTGACGGTGAAGGTGTATTGAAGAGATGAAAGCTGTATTCTGACGGTGAAGGTGTATTGAAGCTGTATTTGAACGGTAAAGGTGTCTTCTGGCGGTAACTTTAGTGTCACCTAGCTGTAATCTAGCTATAAATTGGCTGTAGCCTAGCGGCAACCTAACTGCAGAGCAAATTAAGGAAAATTTCCAAGTGGAAACAAGAGAGAATACAGACATATGTGGTCTCTGTAACCTCTCCACGGTCAGTTCTAATTCTGTGGTTGGGAGTGGCTAATGAGACGGCTAGCAGAAATTACACGAAATTCATTATTTTAAATCGAAATAGGTCGATAGGCATGTTACAACTTCACCTGTTGAATAAGAGCTCAAAAAAGTGGCCCAACTATGTGGTTTCCCGAAATAACTGCTCAGACATTTAATTTTAATGGAATTTGTGTATGTTTTTCACGAAACATGTGAGGATTTATGTCACTCCAATACATCACATTTTGAGTATTAACTTTTCCATTGAGGAAGAAAGTATTTACGTCGCTAAAACAAATTGTCCTTACATGGTGTGGTTGATGGAGAATTTTAGTGTACCTATTTTCACAGAATTGCAGCCTTTGGTCGGGGTCGTCATCTGAAAGTTGATTATCCATTTCTAATTTGTATGGATGAAATTTGTTTTAGGTCAATACCCTATGTACTGTACTATTACTGACTCCACAGGTAGATTCTACTTGGGCTGTGGACAAAGAAGGGTTTCTGCAATCTCTGCAACTGTATCAATTTGTTTATCAATACCAAAAAAGCTCCCTCAAATAAGTCATTGATATAGGACGCTCTGGGTATCCTCGTTAAAAATGAGTTCCGCTGTATGAAAATTATTTCCACTGTCACCAATAATTAAGACAGCTGTTACATTTTCAGCTAGAGCGAAACTCAAATTTTAGTGCTTATTTATTTTAACCATCAAAGACATCGTAAATTCAAAAAAAATAGTGTGATTAAAAATGTATTCTAAATACCTTTCAAAGAAGATGTCACTTACCATAAGGTCTCATTTAATATTATTGATTTCAGTTGCCTGGTGACGTCACCGATGCCTATTACGTGACCTGTTACCACTGTTAGAGAATCTTGCAATACTCTATTTTCGCGCTCCAACTTTCATCAGTTAAAGTATCAACGTTCATAAGAGAAGAGTGGGGGAGGGGATTTTTTAGAAACACTGTAATATATCAAGCGGGAAGGATCAATCCTGTAATGATCTACTTTCCCGCTAGGTATGTAATATACTATTGTTTCCTATTAGTCGATAAGAAATGGCACTATTTTTTTTATAAAAATTCACACCTTTTGTGCTTTATATTTTAATTTTCACGCCTTTCGTTTTTTTTACATAAAAGTTATAATCTTATGCTACAAATATTATATTTTAATTTTTGTTGTCTTACTACCGTACCCTTAGATAATTTCTAATACTTTATAGAGAATGGTCCTCCTTTATCCCACACATTGAGGTGAAGGCAGACTTTACATAAAAAAAACAAAGGAAACATGGAAGAAATTGACTGTCTCGACCCTTACTTCGTGGAATATGCTCATATTAGTGTTTTTAAATGAAACTCAAGGTCTCTAGTTGATTCCACAATATAATACAAGTTATTGAAAATTCTAAAAAATTGACAATTGTTTCGATAAATCAATATCATCGTCAGAATGACAGAAGTTACATTTCATTTTATGCCTACCTGATGTTTAGTAGTTATATTTGGCTAGACCAAGAAGTAACCTAACTAGTGATTGGCTTCATATATGTTTATAGAAAAAAGATATTACAAATATTGAAGCTTAGATATTATTAGCCCTATGGTGATATCCTGGATATCATTTTTCCAATTAAGATCAGTATAACTGTGCAATGATATAGAAAACCAGGAAAACTATATCTGCTGATCTTTACAATTATCACCTAAGAAGACAGTTTATTAGTGGAGAATTCCCTAGATTTAACTGTTCATTGACAACTTCATATTGTGGGTTTCTTAAATGCCTTCTAATTTCCAGTTCTTCAAGGAAATCCAGTTCTTGTTTCTTTTCACAAATATGCAGTACTTCTATTTTTTTGTTAGGTGTCTTAATTGGAAAAATGATATCCAGGATATCACCATAGGGCTAATAATATCTAAGCTTCAATATTTGTAATATCACATCTTCTTCTTTTTTCTATAAACATATATTAAGCCAATCACTAGTTAGGTTACTTCTTGGTCTAGCCAAATATAACTACTAAACATCAGGTAGGCATAAAATGAAATGTAACTTCTGTCATTCTGACGATGATATTGATTTATCGAAACAATTGTCAATTTTTTAGAATTTTCAATAACTTGTATTATATTGTGGAATTAACTAGAGACCTCGAGTTTCATTTAAAAACACTAATATGAAACATGGAAGCTTTTTAATTATTTTTTTGGAATTTCTTTTTCGGAAATTGCACATTGTAGACTGACTAAGATGGAATAGAGAGTCCTATGCTCTTACTCTATATTTCATACTGAAATTAAATAGATAACATTCCAAATGAGGACAAAATCCATTTGAACTGTTTACACTGAAAATTTCCTAATCCCTATAACAATAATTTCCCATCTCAAATCTGGCTAATTTTGTGGAAATCAAACGGCATCTTTTTCCATACAATCAATTACGATCGCAAGAGATATTTCTTCGTTTTCCAGACTCATGAATATTCCCGTGCAGGATTATAAATGGACCCATTTCATAAATCACTTCCTCCGATAAGCGACGTATTAAATGGAATTCTGATTTACATTTTCTTCGAGGGATACGAAATTTGTAAGAAGGATAGGATTCTGCGAGAAGACTTAATAAATTTTGAATATTCCTTTGACAATCTTCTTGATTCCCGAACAATCATAAGCCATGGATATGAATACGTTACGCAGGTACAAGTGCGTAAATAAATCGATGTCTACCTTATTTCTGAATTTTTCCATTAGGTATGTGAATATAAATCAACATCAATTAGCATCATTAGTCGGTATATTATTTTAAAGGGCGTAAATTCTTGGATTATACAAATATAGAAACAATTATTATAAGAATACAACTACAAACTGGTATTATCCAATTAGTAATTACTATGTCTAAAGGTGTCCATGCACTAATAAATTTAAACAAAATAAATAAAACTTATAATGAATGAAGCAGAAATCAAGAAATTCCTAGATGAAATGACCGGAAAATACTGTAAGAAATTCAATAAAATAGAAAGGAGCTAAAATCGTCTCAGATACAAGTGAAGCAAGAATTAAAAAAAAAATTAAAACACATGAGAACACGGTACAGGAACTTGTAAAGGAGAAAAAGAGTTGAAAAGTTAGAAAGAAACCAAAAACAAAATAATATTGTAATATTTGTCATGAAGAAATCCAATAGTGAAGTTGACGTACCCCAAATAAAAACGGAAATTGAATAACGTTTTCAAATAGTTCTTGTTATTCCCTATAGTTGATATAGATTAAAGTAAATTGAATACACGACAAATCATCTCATGGATAGTTTTTGGGTAATTCTGCCACTGTAAATAACGAGTTGTAAGGTACTTTTTAAGAAAACAATCTAATGAATATAACCCAAGCTTTATCGATTATGCATTTGGAGGGATTTCAAGTGCGTTACAAAAAAATGCATCAACAGTTATGTACAAAGATTATATATATCTTTTATATGCATATACCCGATAGGTACAGATAAGTTTCAAGTAAGTATTTAATCTTTAATTTATGTCCTATGATATAGGATTGAATCTTTTAATATTTAGGCCTAAGACTAGGAAAGAGAGGGGATGCGTAACGCTCTATGCAAGCTGTGGTGACGGTTTGATGCATATTCCAAAGCCGACGCCATTTTTTGGTGGTCAACACTATAGTGAGCACCAGAGAGTTTTTTGCGATTATTGAGCGATTAAAGTGATTTTGAAGTGCACTTTCGATTTTGTTAAGATGGTTAATTGTTATGATTACCAGTGTAAGAGTTCTAGCAGAAAGAAAGAACCTGAAATTTCGTTTCATAGGTAAGTTATTCCTAACTTATTTTTTTGGTAGCTACTTTTTTCTTTATACCTTAAAAAATAAGCTTTTAATCATAGAACCCCACTAGTGAGTTAGAACGTATTTCATAATAAATTCAACTATGTTAGTAGAAAAGACTTTACGGAACTTTTTCATTGAAAATTAACGAATTTATTGTTCAGTTTCTCGGAATTCCTAACCCCAAAATATCATAATTACTAATGCGTACAATTTTGATATAAGTTAAATAAATCAATATATTAGTTTTATTTTTGAATTTCCCATGTATAAAGATTAATTTATAAAATAAAAATTTTAGTCCTTTAGAACTATCATATAACGATAATGAAGTTTATGACTTGGTGGGCATTTGTATCACAATAGTTGACAGCGTTACGAGTTCCCTCTCTTTCCTAGTCTAAGATTCAAGCTGATAAATTGAGTGAATTATTATCGATATTCTTTCACGACTATGGTTATGTTGCATATGATTTGCAGATTAGCAGAGTTCATTTTGTTGGAGGTTACTGAAGTCAGGGGAGTTCAGTCATGCATCTAATTTAGACAGTTAAATCGAGGAAGCGATCAAATCAAATTGTGAGTGAAGATAAAAACTGTAATTAACAATTAGTACAAAAATACATTGTGTGAGTGTGAAGTATTACATATAATTGGTGAGTATTCTCTAAATGTTTAGATAATAGGAACATTTGAGATGAAACAATCCAACATTGCTAAACTCGAAATCAAAATTGTGTTAATTACCAGCAACAAATAAAAGCGATCAGCGAAGATCGTTCATCACATCACGAGAATTTGTTTGGAAATACAGTACCGGACTGACTTCAGAAAGAAAATTAAGATATAATAACGAACGGAGACGAGTACAGCCAGCCCGGGCAAGTGTTGGAAGCTGAACTTGGTAGCTGTCTACCGAAACTGAACGGGACGCGAAACTCGTTAAGATGCGTTAAAAAATTAAGAGCGATAAATACGATATTGAAGAAATTAAAGGAATTTTCTCGCAGATAAAAGATAATCTTATGAATATAGAAGAAAAAATTTACAGAAATGCATATATCATAATGGGATTGACACAGGGAATTCAAAAGCTGAAAGAAATAATCTCCGAGCAAGAAAAAAGATTAGACTACGTAGAAAGAGAAATAAGGCGCAATAACATGGTAATTCGAGGGATTGAAGATACGGAGAAAGAGAGCCGACAAGACACAAAGGAACAGTCCAAAAAATAATGAGAAAAATAGAAGTAAAAGTAGACCCAGAAAAAGATTTGATAGAATTCGGCAGGAGCGGAGCTTTTGGAACAAATAGAAGCAAACCACTTGTTAAAATCAAAAAATGGAGCAAAAAATTAAAAATTATGAAACAAGCTAAAAAGCTGAAAGGTGCCAATATTGGGAATAATGACGGCTACTCGAAAACAGTCCAAAGAGAAAGAAAAATGTTATGGCCTCAGGTGAAAATAAAGAACAGAGAACAAGGACACAACGCAGTACTTGAGTTTAAAAAATTGATTATAAACAACAGAATTTATGGAGCAGATGCATTTGGGGATGAAAGGCCAAAAGAAAATGATGATAAGAGACGTACAGCAACCGATCGTTCTCAAGAACATGGAGGAGGCAACAAACAGAAGAAGTAAAAAAACTAGTAGCTGAAGATAATACGATATATACAATTGAAGGCAAGGCATTGAAATGGATAATCAGTAAGGGTGAAAATAAGAGAAGTAAACGCAAGAGTTTGGTGAGAATGGCAACATGGAATATCAGGACAATCAATGGGAATAATAGAGGAAATAAAATAGGCATATTGGCACTTCAAGAAATACGTTGGAAAGGAGAAGGGCAAATAAACAAAGAAAAATATACATTGTTTCATGGAGGGGAAGACAGTCGAGTAAAAAACGGCACAGGATTTAGGATAAGCGGAAGAATGAGAAATAATATACTAGATTACACAGTTATAAGCGGTAGAATATCAAAATTAAGATTAATAAACCACATGGCAAATATCGCAATAATTAATAGTTATGCACTGACGGAAGATGCAAAAGATGACTACTACTTGAATAATATTGCAAGGAAGTATCTAACGATAATGGCCCCGAGTCAAGGCCCCAACGTTCGATGGAAAAATTTCGTGGGCCAATTACGTAAAACATTTTGAAGCAGCTATTAGAGTGAATAATTGTTCAGATAGGGAGACGGCAGTGAACTTAACTGTCGCGCATCGGGGAGATGCCTTAAATGTATTTCAGACGATACCACTTGTAGAAACGTATGCTTTCAAGCAGCTGAAGAAGAGGCTGGGCGTGCGATATGGTCACGAACATCTAGAACATTTGTACCGATTCTAGCTGAAGAACATAAGGCGGAAACGAGACGAAACCCTTCAAGAGTATGAACTGGATATTGCCCGACTAGTTCAATTTGCTTATCCATCAGCACTAGAGAACATGATGGAATGTTTGGGCATCTAGGCCTTTATTGACGGCTTATGTCATCACAATATGGAAAGGACGTTTCGATTAACTCATCCCAAAACATTGGTCGATGCATTGACTGCTGCTCTTGAATATGAAGCAGTTCCGATGTATACAGCAAAGGTAGGACCATGCAGGAAGAAGGTGACGATGACAGACTTGACCAGATCGTCAATTTGTTGAAAATTGTGGCAGAAAAAAGCCGAAGAAGATCAGCTGCTGTATTTGTGGCGAGCTAGAGCATGTACGCAGTTCGTGTAAGCTTCCTATGACTTCTGCAAACAAAGAAGCTCTTAACTGCGAAGCAGCTACGAAAGATTCGCGGTAAAACAAAGCAAGGTAACGAAGACCCGATCGTCAATTTGATAAAGAGTATGGCGGACAAGAAACCGAAGATGATCAAATGCCGGAAGTATGGCGAGCTAGAGCACGTCCATAGCCCATCTAAGCGCCCCAGGACTCCTGCAACCCAAGAACTCCAGTTACAGGGGAAAATAGACAGGAGCGAACACCTAGCTCACAGTAGTCAATGAAGAATGGTAACCCACCAGAATCATAGAAGATCAGGAGAATGATCCTCGCCTAAAGAAGATTCCGCAATGGATGAAAGAATATCGGCGACCTACCTTGTAAAAAGTGTCAAGCGGACTGCCTTGTCCTGGAAGAATACCTGTTGAAGGAAAATCCTTGAGAACGATTCTGGTTCTGAGAAGAGACAGATAGTTATACTGAGAACGAGAGTAGCAGCGGTACTGATAAAGTTACACGACAGTCCATCGGGAGGTCATCTGGGAGTGAAGGAAGCTATTCAGCGAGTCTGTGAAAAGTTTTATAGGATGAACAGCTCCGACGATGTGAAGGGCTGGTGTAAGAAATGTTCGACTTATGCTAGTACTAATGGACCACATCGCAAAAGAAATGCACCCATGAAACACTATAATGTTGGAAGCCCTATCGAAAGGATTGCTTTAGACATCTCTGGACCATTTCCGACGACAGAAAATGGTCGTGAATACATCCTGGTAGTAATGGATTATTTCACAAAGTGGGTGGAAATTCACGCAATCCCAAATCAGGAGGCCACAACTGTCGCGGATGTACTGGTGAAAGAATTTATCAGCCGATATGGAGTCCACAGCGATCGAGGAAAAAATTCAGAGCCAGGTTTTCCAGGAAATTTGTCACAAGCTGAGAATGAAGAAGACCAGGACAATAGCGTTTCATCCACAGCCAGATGGAATGGTCGAAAGAATAAACAGGACCATTGGAAAATACATGTCCAAAGTAGTTTCCAACCATCAGAGAGATTGGAACCAGTATCTCTCCCTATCTGCAACGTGTTCGACTCAGTGAGCGCACTTGAAAACCGCTCATAAAAATGGCGTCCGCTGAAAAACCATGTTGAATTTCGCTCACTGACCAAAGTGCGTTCACAGAACATTCAGTCAACTGTGGTGCAACAGTTGTGTTTTCTGAACGCACCCTATGATCTGACACTGTCAGGAGTCTTCGTAATTTGGTTGACGTCTTTGTTGGTTTATAAGTAAATTAATCAAAATTACCTTGTTGGGTTCCCTTGGAAGTCCACAGTGATCAAGGAATAAATTTGGAGAGCCAGGTATTCCAGGAAATGTGTGACAATCTGGGACTGAACAATGCCAGGATAAGAGCGTTGCATCGACAGTCAGATGGGATGGTCGAAAAAATGAACAGAACCATTGGAAAATACCTGCCCAAAGTATTTTCCAGCCACCATAGAGAATGGGACCAGTACCTTTCCCTATTTGCGTTGGATTACCGATCGGACATGAATGAGTCCACGGGTGAAACACCTGCGAAAATTCTATTTCGACGTGAAATGAGGCTTCCTTGTGACCTTGAGATTGGCTGTCGCCCTGGCGAAGATCTAGCTGGAGAATATTACGTGATCCAATTGAGAAGAAGGATGTACGATTGTTCATTATAATTTTTTCGTCGTACCGAGTCGAGAATTGTACCATTTTAGAAGGATGCCTATGGGTCTTCACTACGCGCCAGCGACATGGCAGCGATTTATCGATCGGATAATTGGAGTTGACTTGGAGAAGTATGTTTTCGTATATCTCGACGACATTATCATCTGCACCAAATCATTCGAGGAACATTTGGAATTACTTCGAGAAGTCTTTTCCAGATTAAACAAAGCAGGGCGCTCGTTAAATCGGGACAAATGCAAGTTTTGCAAATCAGAGCTGAAATAACTTGGCTATGTTATAGGTGCGGGAGGTCTAATGGTAGACCTCGAAAAGGTAGAAGCGATCCTTCAAATTCCTCAACCAAAATCAATAACCGATCTTCGACGACTTATTGGTGTTGCCTCATGGTACAGACCATGACAAAGAGGAAGAAGTGCGCCACATACAACAAGTCGGCCTTTGAAGAATTTATGGGCGCATACGGAGTTACCGGGAAAGGTAGATATGGAGTAACTACAGAACAAAGGACAAGATTTGCTCACGCTCCCGGAAGAGTATTCACTGGCACACAACATCTTTACCAGCACGAGGGTTGGCTAGCATCTTTCGAAAGGAGTTTGGACAATTAGAAAAACTGAATATCAGACGCCAACCCCTAGCAAGACACTGGGACTCAAACACAATTCGCGGTACATCTTCTACCTGGTAACTAGAAACGAATTTCCAGATCATTTCACCTACCGGGATGTGTGGGAAGCGCTCCGAAGCCTTCGAGATCATGTGCTGGAGTACCACGCGGAGGAACTAGCAATGCCCAGAATAGAGAGCAAACAGATGAATTGGCGAGTCATCAGGAACATTATAGAGGTGATATTCCAAGATACCGGTGTCCACATATTAATTTGCAGCTATACCCTTCGTTATCAGTACCCGTTGAAGACGGTTCCCTGTTATTTACATATGACCGGAAAGTGCAGTTGCCGATTTATACATCCATTCCCGGCTACAGAAAAGTTTCAGGAGGAACTTCCTTTTAAGGACGGGGTAATGTTAAGAAATCGTACACTGGTGTAGTCCCTGAATCCTACTCTGTGTATGAAAGGTAAAATTTTGTCGAAGGCGCAGGGATTTGTTCGAACTATTTTTTGTGACTAGTCTTATCCAGAAATTTCCAGGTAGACGATTGTTTTTGTGAGCCCCAATTCATAAGATTCCGGAATAAAAGGTACTTAATATATAAAGACTACCGATCAGCGGGAGATGTTAGTATATAATTTGGCCTCGTGAGATAAACAGTGGACAAGCAATTAGTCTAAGTTGTAACGACACAGTCGTCTGAACATGAAATAACCCCGATAAATAATCAGAAAACAGAACACTACACGAGCCAAACTAGACAGAGTTGGGCACCCATCACCGAGAGGGCAGCACCTTCGCCGTTCCGCTAATAACTTGGCCGATACTACCAAAGCAGACGTTCTGCGATATACCAGGCAAGCTCTACCTTACGTAGAATAACGATAGAAAGCTTCAACGGAAAATAACCAAAGTGTTGCACTATATTCCGGAGTGTGTTGAGCCTGGAATTGTGAACACATAAACATTCCGCTTGTCATTGACCCCTCGGTGTACGTTCAACCCAAGGCTAGACGCTAAGCAAACCCTGTATATCGGACGAAGTCCTAAAGCGTGTTGAGCTTAGGGCGGACGCCAACTAGCCTAGGTCAAGCCCTGCAGCGTGTTGAGCGCAGGACCGAGGCCTTCCCGATTAGCCGAAATTCCGGAGCGTGTTGAGCTCGGGGCGGAAGCAAACTCCCGACCTCCGAGATTACGCTGTGCGTGGAACACGGGATCTCGACCCTAACACACCCCTTTGATTATTAAGAATCTGGCGTCCCAGTGAGGAATCCGGACAACCGAGTACAACAACGCCCGAGCAGGGTAAACCGGAGCCGTGAGGTGTAGACAGTAACCGTGACAATCCGGACAACCGAGAAGAATAATCCGCGACCCAATCCGACGTCCACCCTAGAGAGACTGCCCGCCTTCAGGACCACTAAATCGTGTATATACTTATTGTATAGAGCTTTAGATTTCAATTGTAAATATTTATTGTAGTTAGAATACATCTCACTGTTGAATGAAGAAGTATATCTAATCATCCACCCCTTTTTCATGCTCTACCACACTGACTAACCGTTACAAGTGGCGCCCGAGCTAAAGGTTAGATAAGGGAACAAAGATTACAGATACACCACAGCAGCCAGGGAGGAGATAATTACAAAATTAAGATAAGGGATATAAAAATTGCAAAAGATTAGATACACCAGAACAGCCAGGGAGTAACCAAACATACAAAAGCGGCAAAAATCGGACAGGAACATATCATGAGCGAACAAGGAGAATACGCCGACGTGGGATTAGAGATAGCAGACACAAAAGTAGGATGGATATACAAGCTCAAGATGGAAGAGCTAGTGACAGAACTACAAAAATTCGAATTAGCCACAAACGGTAATATGAACACACTACGGGCCAGAATGGTACATTCTATGAGAAAACAGATAGGACATAATACCAGACAACAAGAAAACAGCATACAAGAAGCTGACAAACCTAGAGAAAGAACGTACACTGCCCAAGACAACGAGTCCGAAGATAGACATAGTAGGTACAGTTACAAACACGTAGATTGCACAGAACTGGACAAAATAAGGAGATGGGGAATATACTTTGATGGCTCAAAAGACCCGATAGAGTTCATTGAAAGGTTGCAAGAACTCAAAACATGCTACCAGCTAAACGACGAAGTTATACTTAGAGCTCTGCCAGAAGTGCTAAAAGGCGAAGCAATTCTTTGGTACCGGAATAATAAACATCTCTGGGAAACCTGGCAAGATTTCGTAGATGATTTCGAAACATTTTATGTATCATCAGATTTATCAAGATACTTAGAAGGAAAGATAATGGAGAGAATACAAGGAGAGAGAGAACCGTTTAAACAAAATATCACAGATATTCAGACATTAATACGGAGACATATGGGCTTCAACAGTAGCCAACAACTAGAAAGGATATATAGAAATATGAACCCGAAATACAAACTTCACGTCCGAAGACATGAAATCGCATCAATAAGAGACCTTACACGGCGAAAAGCCGAACTAGAAAGTATCCGAAAAGAGATCGAGAATGCAGGCAAACCCGAGAGTAAGACCAATTACGACAGCCGCACGGGGCAAAGTCCGCAAAACAAGAGCAAATTACCGAATTACAACCGACAAGACTATTGCTGGAGATGCGGTGAAAGAGGACATAGAGAAGAAACTTGCTACGGGAGACAAATATTATCCTGCACCCATTGCGGAACAATAGGAACAACGTCAAATAAATGCAGTTGCCGGAATTCGGGAAACATCATAAGGGCCGATTCTACGAGAAGCAATATGAGCACAATAAAATCCTCCACTACGAACAGTTACAGTATATTAGAAGATAAAAGACCGCACATAACAATTTTTACCCAAAACCAACAACAATTAAACGCGTTAATCGACACAGGAGCACAGAAATCATACATAGGGACAAAAGGCCTGAACAAAATTAAACACTCCAAATATAGGACTAACCTAGAAAATACGGCGGTTACTTTAGCAAACGGATATCAAATAAAAATCACAAAAAGCGTTGTTAGTCCATGTACAATAGCTAAATAAGATGACGAGACAGAACTCCTCTATCTACCGAAACTAGAAGCCGAAGCAAGTCTAGGAGTAGCAGTTATTGCAGAGAGGAAAATACCATGGGCAGACCTGTTAAAAGAAGAAACCGACTTAACCACAGAAGAGCCAGAAATTCATAACAAACTAACACAGATAGATCACACCGTACAAAACCCAAAGGAACAACAGGAAAATCACAAGAGAACGGACAACGGAAAATACAAAAAAAGAACAGGAAGAAAGGATTCACGAAGATAAAGCATTCATAGAAAGATTACAGATTATAAGATACAATAACAAAAGACAACAGGCAGTAGTTAACATGGAAGAAGTAAATCAAACAGAAGCCAACCTCAAGTATTAATATTAATCCGGAACTACCAGCATTAGAGGAGAAAAGCCTAGAAAGGTTTTTAGAAACAGAAATGAAAAAGTTCAACATCAGCCGGGGAGTAACACCATTGGCAGAACACACAATAAAACTAAAGCGCAATACACCTATCAAACAGCGGTATAGACCGAGTAATCCGATAGACAACATTAACGTAGCACCGAAGAAAAGTAAAGCAGATTGGTACGAAAGGAAAAAAACAGAAGTAGGAACACAACCGCAAAAGCATTCGGATTTCACAATCATAGACGACAAATTATGCAGACACTTTTGGGATAAATATAACTTAAAGGAGATAGAAATGTCGAACCCGTGGAAATTATGCATCCCCACAAGCGAGCAACAGAAAATAATAGAAGAAAACCACAGCAGTCATACATCAGGACATCTGGGAATAGCAAGAACAATAGCACGACTAGCCAGGAAATACTATTGACCAGGAATGTTCAGAGACACAGCTAAGTTCGTAAGAGAGTGCCGAAGCTGCCAGAAATATAAGCCGTCGCAACTACAAACACCGAGTCGAATGCAATCGACCAAGATCCCTCAAGAACCATGGAACACAGTGAGCTCCGACGTCATAACCTCCAGTAAAGGCAATAAACCAAACCGCAGAGATGGAAGCCGTACTCGACCTGTACGACGATAACATATTGCAAATCCAAGAGAGAGAATTGTACAGACCTCCAACACCAGGAAAATCAATCGAGCAAGAACGGAACCAGTTGGTAGAAAGGAGGAACCAGTCCCTACCGGTGAAAATTCCTCTAATCCAACTAATGCCGGAGCAAATGAAGACAAGCCGAAGACAGAAGGAGAAGGTACCGATACAGGCTAGCCAACGGAAAGAATATTAGCATAAAGTACTAAGCCAAGCAGAGAAGACCGATCGCCACAGCGTTCCACACCACTGACGTGGAACCAAAATTTTGTCCCAAAATTTTTACGACCTGGGAGGGGTATAACGACACAGTCGTCTGTGCATGGAATAACCCCAACAATTTAACTCATGTATAAAAAATCGCATATGCCACAGCGGCAAAAGCTAGCTTTAACTTTTACAGCGACAGATACACTAGTGGTTTTTTCACTTATTCATTTGTTCATCAATTATCGCGGTGTTGGTTACCAGAATAAATAGTTTGGCATGTGTGTTGAATTTTCAAGAACTAACAATAAGTCGATTCGGTGTGTCTACGAACGCCGAAATTAGTCAAATTGTTACTACCTGTGTGCATACTAATACAGTTGCGAAGCAATCATCAATCTGGCGACAATTTTCTACGTTTTGCGATGCTAAAAGATACGCATTTGAGCCAGATACTTCCATCGAGAAATTGAATGTAATATTGCCAGATATATTTCCAAATTTCTCATTCATTAAATTGTCCTGCCGATTTACACTCGAGGTTTGTATTGATATTGGGTAAATTTGTGTTGTTCAAGTTCTAAACTGTTTCCTTTAGCAATTTGACTCGAATAACTGTCAACCTAAAAACACTCCACCTTCGGTGTCGTGTTTTCAATAGTTGACAGTTATTCTCGTCAAATTGCTAGGAAACAGTTTCTCATTAAACAACCCAAATTTACCAGATAAAATACAAACCACTTGTGCAATTATGAGTGATAAATAATCAGAAAACAGAACACTACACGAGCCAAACTGAACAGAGTTGGGCACTCAGCACTGAGAGGGCAGCACCTTCGCCGTTCCGCTAATAACTTGACCGATACTATCAAAGCAGACATTCTGCGATATACCAGGCAAGCTCTACCTTATGTAGAATAACGATAGAAAGCTTAAACGGAAAATAACCAAAGCGTTTCACGATATTCCCGAGTGTGTTGAGCCTGGAATTGTGAACACATAAACATTCCGCTTGTCATTGACCCCTCGGTGTGCGATCAACCCGAGGCTAGACGCTAAGCAAACCCTGTATATCGGACGAAATCCTTAAGCGTGTTGAGCTTAGGGCGGACGCCAACTACCCTAGATCAAGCCCTGCAGTGTGTTGAGCGCGAGACAGAGGCCTTCCCGATTGGCGGAAATTCCGAAGCGTGTTAAGCCCGGGACGGAAGCAAACTCCCGACCTCCGAGATTACGCTGTGCGTTGAACGCGGAATCTCGACCCTGACACACTCCTTTGATTATAGGAACCTGGCCTTCCAGTGAGGAATCCGGACAACCGAGTACAACAACGCCCGAACAGGGTAAACCGGAGCCGTGCGGGGTAGACAGTAACCGTGACAAGCCGGAGAACCGAGAAGAATCATCCGCGACGCAATCCGACGACCACCCTAGAGAGACTGCCCGCCTCCAGGACCAATAAATTGTGTATATACTTGTTGTACAGAGCTTCAGATTTTAATTTCAAATATTTATTGTAGTTTGAATACATCTCAGCGGTTGGATGGTTAGATATACTTCTTTATTGTTGAATAAAGAAGTATATCTAACCATCCAACCCCTTTTCATGCTCTACCACACTGACCAATCGTTATAAAGTAAATAGTAGTAGTGAAGTGTTTATATAAATTAGTGTAAGTAAATATACTGCGTATCTAGTATAAACTAGTGGATAAATAAATTGAGTACACATACCGTGTGTATAAATTTATCCCACCCGTCGTAATAAAATAATAAATAAGAAAAACATTACAATACAAGTATGTCTCCAAATGAGCAATAAATTTTTCATTGCAAACTAATTGCAGTTATTTACTCCAAAAAAAAACGTACGTCAAAATGCGTGGAAACACTAAGCATGAAAATTCGTCGAAGTTGAAAATCTATCGAATATCATAAAACAAGTTTCTTCACCTCGCTTTACTTCGCAGTAGTGAATAAAGTATAGTCAAATTGTTTTCGAGGAATTTCCAGTTTTATTAAACCTCTCTAAAAACTTTTATTACACGAAGAAAACTTTATTGCATTCAAGAAGTTTAGAATTAATTAACATTCTTCTAATCTCTCCGACAATGGGAAACTGCAAATTATTTCTAGCTCTGACATAAATAACTAACTCTTCAGAATCGGAGTGGCTATTTTAGTGCATTGAATGTATTAAAATAGCAACAATACGGCTGGAAGTTTGCTAAACATTATCATTAGCTTGATGACGAATACCATATATTTCTGGGATGACAGACTCCGAGGTTAAAAGCAAAATTACAGTATTTTCCAATTTTAATCAATTAATGATTCGATTGATTTTTAAATTCGTTCGCATATTAAAAAACTTATACAGTGTATCCCAAAAAATATGTACGAACTGTATAAAGTGGTGTAAAATACGTCAAAGTGTAGGGTGTGGAAAATGGTCAATCAAATTGTTATAAGTAGCAAAACATAGTGAATTCTCAGATAAAAAATTGAAAGATATTTTAATAAGAGAGAAAAAGTAAATATTGGTTTGGCGAAATATAATAGGAGCTTTTCCGATATGTATAAAACTTTTTGGCAAACTGCATATGAATAATTTTCATTCTTACATTACATTCTATTATGTTTTTTGTATCAAAAGTGAATGCTGGTCACTTGCGCCATGTCACATCTCGACTTTGCCCACTTACGTCTTCATATTTTTGTCATGATGCGGCGGTCGGTAGACTCTCTTATATCGGCCTAATTTCACTAATGAAATACTATTCGGAAACGTAAACTGCAAAATTAATTTTATTGTCAAAACTTGACAGACAACACGACAATAACTTAAAAACAAAAATATCACACAGAGAGATCACATCTACAAATCTGGCGATCTTGAATATTTCTTCCTAACACCCCCACTCGACATATTATTCTTCGATGGATCCCATTGATATTTGGAGACGTTGAAACGTTTCGTTGGGGAGAGGCTTTGTGAAAACATCAGCAATCATATTTGAAGTTTCACAATACATGAATTGAATATCACTGTTAACTAAATCACGTAGATGATGGAATCTGACATCGATATGTTTCGTTCTGCAACAAGACTTTTCGTTGGTTGCTAGCTTGATACAACCTTGATTGTCTTCATAAAGGACATTTGCATTTTCACAAGGTATTCCGAAATCTTCTAAAAGCCTTTTTGATCAAACTATTTCCTGGTTTGCCAAAGCCGCTGATATATTTTCAGCCTCTGTAGATGATAGGGCTACTGAAGATTGCTTCTTGGTAGCCCATAACATATGATTATTCCCAAGAAATAATATAAAACCAGCTGTAGATTTTCTATCAGAGACATCGCCCGCCCAATCGGAATCAACATATTCGTTCAGAGTCAATTCAGTATTCGAACTAAATTTCAATTTATTTTTAGTTGCAACCTTCAGGTATTAGAGCACTCTCTTGACTGCATCCCAATCCTTCTGACTTGACTGACTTACTCGCCTGCACAAATATCCCACAGCAAGAGATATATCCGGACAGGATGTTGTGGAAAGATATAGCAGTGCCCCCACTGCTTTTCTATATATTTCAATATTGGGTAATAAAGGGGAAT
Organism: Galeruca laticollis; assembly: GCA_963921935.1. Lineage (NCBI taxonomy): Eukaryota > Metazoa > Arthropoda > Insecta > Coleoptera > Chrysomelidae > Galeruca > Galeruca laticollis. The sequence goes on along the minus strand of OY998179.1, from coordinate 37,080,826 downwards.
TTGTATCAAATTCGGGGTACTCTGTATCCATTGGAGTAGCTAAACATGAGGCATTTTCTTTGAGAAGGATATCAATTTTCGAATTTTGATCCAGTAGAAAGATTCCATCTTCAGTTCTTTGAGCCCTGATCCCCAAATATGATGAAATATTTCCTAAGTTGACTGTATCGGAACTCTCATTGAGTTTATCCCCAATCCATTGTATCACTTCATCATTCTCATGACAAATACACAAGTCATCAACATATAACAATACATATAGTATAGTCATTTTCTTCATTGTCATATAGAGGTACTGATCATTTTTACTCTGTTCAAATCAACATTCCAAAAGTTTTCCGCCTATAGTATCATTCCATGCTTTCGCGGATTGCTTCAAACAGTATACTGCCTTGTGGAGTTTATATACAAGATGGGAATCATTTTCATTTATATAACCTTCTGGTTGAGACATATAAATCTCTTCATTCAACAGACCATTCAAATATGCGATTTTTATATCATAATGCCTGATTTTTAATTTACGAACCCTAGAAAGCTTACGGGGGTGTCCAGTAACCCCAGCCAAATTTTAATTAATAATTATTAAAAAACCGTAACACTGGCAACCATGTGTTTTCTGCTATGTATCGGTATCCCGGTGTTCTATTTATAACGCGTGTGGCAGTACTGTTTGTTTTATGACGCAGTGAGTTCTGTCGCGATCGGGGTGACGTGTAACCCCAAGTAAGCAATAAGCGTTGTTTAAAATATTGAAGATAAAAAAAACTTTCCATGGCTGTTCGACCAGGTGACCCAAAATTCGAGGAAACTGTGCTAAGGTGGTATGAGGAACTTGAAAGTCAATATGATTCTGATAATGAAGGTACAGATTATGAAGATAATGTGTCAGTACAATCAGATTCAGACAGTATTGTATCTATCGAAGAAGAGGAATACGAAGACAGAGAAGATATTATAGATAAAAATAGAGAGAATAAAGCAGAAGACATAGATAGTGAAAAAGATCCTCTTCAACCAAAAAAGTTCAGAGGAAAGAATGGTTATAGCTGGTCTGCAGAACCACCAAGTCGTACTCGAACTCCTCAGCGAAATATTGTCTTTCGACTTCCAGGCCCGAAAAACGATGCTAGGAATATAACAACAATATTGGATTCGTGGAAACTGTTCTTTAGTGATGAAATTATTATTTCCATCGTTGTATACACTAATCAAGAAATAGGTAGGCAAAGACAAAAATATTCTAAAGATTGTCGTTATGTAAATGACACTGATTCCATTGAAATTATGGCATTATTTGGTTTACTGTATATTGCAGGCCAAAAAAAAGACAATCATCAGAACTCAAAAGAAATGTGGTCAAAGTTTGGACCAGAAATATATCGTTGTATAATGAGCGAAACCAGGTTTAGGTTTTTGATATCCTGTATAAGATTTGACGATAAACGAATCAGAGATCCTCAAGACAAATTTGCCCCTATACGTACTATATGGGAACGATTTATTTCAAACTGTACTAAAAATTATACGCCCCATAGTTATTGTACAATTGATGAGCAGCTGTTGGGATTTAGAGGAAACTGTCCATTTAGAGTCTATATTGCTTCAAAACCTGATAAGTATGGACTCAAAATAATGACAATCTGTGATTCACGCACGTTCTATATGGTGAGTGCTATTCCATATATTGGAAAAATAAAAAGACCAGATAAAGAACCTGTGCCAGATTATTATGTGAGAACATTGACCGAGAGTATCCATGGAACAGGGAGGAATATTACAATGGATAATTGGTTTACCTCTATCCCATTGACCGACAAAATGTTAACGGAATTCAATCTGACTATTGTAGGTACCATCAGAAAAAACAAACCAGAAATTCCTTTATCTCTCCTCCCAAGTAGGGAAAAAAAAGAAGGTACTTCTCAGTTTGCATTTAGTAATAAAAAAACTTTGGCTTCTTACACACCGAAAAAAATGAAGTCAGTATTATTATTATCCAGCATGCACAGCGGAAAGGTAATTGACGAAAATAGCAAACCTGAAATCATAAACTTCTACAACTCAACAAAAGGAGGGGTGGATACATTTGATCAAATGATGCACACTTCATCTGTCTCCAGAAAAACGCGTAGATGGCCACTACGATTTTTTTATGGAATGCTGGATCAAGCAGGAATAAACTGCGACGTGATACACCAAATTGTAAAAGGTAACAGAAAAAAGAGTACTCGCCGAACATTTTTATTTGATCTTGGATTTGCTCTGGCTAAACCTCACATGGAAAGACGTTTAACCAAAAATCTGCCTGGTGATTTAGCATCATCCATTAGGAACATACTTGATGTAAAAGATGAGCCTAGACCTGAAGGAGAACCTCCAAGAAAACTTTTAAAACTGAAGCGGTGTTTTTTGTGTGCAAGAACAAATGACAGAAAAACCAAAACTGCCTGCGGGAAATGTTCAAAACCAATTTGTAACGACCATAGGGTGGAAATATGTTTAGAATGTTTGAAATAAAAGTATTTTGTTCAAATACTGCAATTTTTTTCATTTATTATGCCTATTTTAATTGTTTTTTTTGGGAGGGGGTTATCAGTAACCCCATGTAAGCATTTAAAGGTGTATCTTTTACGTAAGCACTCTAGGGTTACGAACAGCTATCATAGTCCTCCCCATATTTTTGTGTGTAACCTTTTGTGACTAAACGAGCCTCATATTTCACTATTCTACCATTTGAATTGATTTTTGTCTTCTAAATCCACTTACATTTTATATCTCTTTTGTTCGGAGGTAGCTCGATCAGCGTCCATACGCCTTTCTTCCTGAATGATTCCATTTCATCTTCTATAGCATTTATCCATTTCAATTTTTCATTTTCTGGTAATTTAATTATTTCGTACCAAATCTCAGGATCATCATTAGTTTCACTTGATGTAAAGTAGAACAGTTTCTCAGGAGGTTTCCCCGTATTATTTCTTGAAGATCGTCTTAAATACTTCAACCCTCCATCATCCAAACGTGTCTCTTCACTTTCAATATAAGTATTAGTTTCGGCAATAACCTTTACCTCGATACTTTCTTCCTCTTCGTTTACGAAAACTAATTCACTGTTTTCATCCAAGATTTTGATAGATTCAAATTTCATGTCAGTGTAGTTTTTATCTTTGAAGAATTTTATAGTTCTACTTATTATTATTTTATTGGTTTCTGGATTCAAAACTCTATAACCATTGAAAGTTTCATTATATCCTACCAAAATCCCTGCTTGTGCTCGAGCATCCCAATTTGTTCTTGTTTCTCTATGAGTTAGATATAGGCCACACTGCCGAAAGCTCTAAGATGATCCAATCTTGGTTTTTCTGAATTCCACAGTTCATATGGAGTACATTTGATAGCTTTTGTAGGAAGGAGATTTTGAATATAATTCGCTGTGGCAATTGCTTCACCCCAATATTTATTCGGCAATCCTGCATCAAACATTATACACCTTGCTGCTTCGCATAAGGTTCGATTTTTACGTTCTGCTATGCCATTTTGGTCGGGCGAATACGGAGCTGCAGTTTGAGAGGAAATATCTTTCTTCTTCAGAAAACCTTGAACTGCTGAACCACAATACTCTCCTCCATTATCAAATCCGAACATTGTGGGTAACATTCCGAATTTATTTTCAACAAGTGCGAAGAATTCTTCAAATTCCTGAAATACTTCATCTTTGGAATGTGGGAGGTATAATATGGTATAACGGGAGTGGTCATCAATCGATGTAAAAAAATAGTGTTTTTTGCTAGGGTTTCTGTTTTCATCGGAGCACAAACATCAGAATCTATCAAATCTAGACATTGATTTGATCGTTTGTCACAATTCTTCAAAAATGGTTTCTTTGTTAGTTTTCCTTTCATGCAACTTACACAATTCATAATTCCATTGCAATTTTTGATTTTTATTCCTGAGGGTAAATCATGTGACACAAGTCTTTTGATATCGAACGGATTTTCATGATCTAGTCGTTTATGCCATGCGTGAATACAATTTTCATGCCGACTTTGTGTTGTTATATTTGCTCGCTCATCTGACTTCAAACATAATCTGTAAATACCATTCTCAATTATTCCCATAGCAATATTTTCCTCGCCCATTTTCACTGAACAATGTTATTTATCAAAAACAACGTTGAATCCTTTCTCTGTTAGTACCTTCACTGATAATAGATTACTTCGTAATTGAGGTACATATAAACGTCTGTGACATGAACATTTTGACATTTTTCATCGACTTGATATTTAAGGTATCTATTTCCAATTCCTGACCATAACATTTCTTGACCATAAGCATCAAAAATTTTATTTCCATCGGCACATCGGAGGTTGACGACGGAATTTTTGTTGCTGGTCATATGATTAGAAGCTCCAGAATCGATGTACCTTTCATTCGAATACCGGTTACCTTCACAAAAACAGAATTCTTCTACTGCAATCTGCAATTTTATAATTTTTCTGAGTCTTTCCATTGCTTCTTTGAATATTCTGTTTACGGAAATAACAGACTTTCTGAATATGACCCTTCTTTTTACACATGAAATATTCTTTATCGAATCTACTTGCTGTCTATTTCTTCTGCTTGTTATATGCCTTCAATGCAGTTTCTCTACCTAATTCACGGTCGTTTCCTTGCTTTCTATTGAACTCATCCATTAATTTTCCTTTCACATATTCTAGAGTGAGTTCATCGTCGGGTCTAGCATCTAGTGCTGTAACTAAAGTTTAGTTTTTTTTTGGGAGACCACTCAATAAAAGTGCTGCTACGTGAAAGTCTTTTATCTCTTCACCGATACCTCTTAACATTTCGACCATTTCCAAAGTTGTTCTTATGTATTCCGACATATTTTGCTCAGGTTCAAGTTGGGCTTGGTATAATTTTCTCAGCAAATAAAGGTTATTGGATAAATTCGCTCCTTCGTGAACCTTTTGTAGAATATTCCACATATCCTTAGCTGATGTACAATTACAGATGTGGATTATTTGGTTATTTTCTACTGATAAGGATATAGAACTCTGTGCTTTCTCATCCAAACTTGACCAATTTCTATCTGAAGTCTCTAGTTTTGGTTTGTCGACAAAGTGAAATACGTTGTTGTTTTGTCAGGTTGAAAAACGTGTACAATATATTTAAAAAAAGATTAGACAAGACATATGCTTCACTTGAAAATTTTGGTGTATTTATAATATTTGTGATTCAAACAAGTTAATAAATCAACGAAACTGATATAATTAAAATGAACGTTTTTTAGATTAACAAGAATGTTATGTTTCTAATACATTTCATTTATATTTAACAAAGAAGTTGACGCAAAAACATGTTGGCAATGTAAACTTAAAACATTTTTCAAACCAACATGAATGCTATGTTTCTAACACGTTTTGTTGAAAACGTTAGAATCATATGCTTACATTTCACATTCCAAAAACATAATCAGTTTCAACGTCACACAAAATCGTACCTATTGCGTCAATTAGATATTCAAAGGCATCCTGTAAGATACTTGAAAATAACGTAACTCAACGTCTCAAAGACGTTTCTTGCTTAGTGGGTAATGTAAGTGAATATACTGTGTATATAATGAAATTCAGTCAATATTGTAGTGAATAAATAAATTGAGTTAGTGAATCTACCGTGTGTATGAATTTATCCCACCCATCAGGATAAACTGTTTTAAATTAATAAGAAAAACATTTCAATATAATGAATACAAAACCCCTCCGATAGTATAAGGTTTGTTAAATTTTTGAAAACGTTCTTTGCAACTTTATGTTGAATTAATGTTGAACTATTCAAAAAGTATATCACAGTTACCCCACTTCACCTTATATAATATATATTTGGTTTTACATAGGTGGTAGGTTAATAGTTCTGAGTTGATTTCAAGCATTTATTTAAAAGTATATGTAAATTTGATCTATAAAAACGTGGTTTGTGGTGATGGGACAGATTTGTCATAGTAGTTGAGGGGTAGTTTTGACATATGTCAAATCTTCCCCACCGTTTATTTTCTGTAATTATCACTTAAATGCTCCTAATATTTTCAGGGTAGCAATATGGTGCAAAATTATAAGAAGAAGACAAACCCATGTAATATTGATGCAATAGAGATCAAAAAAGCATTAAACGATATTGCTTGTGGCAAGTACACTTGCAGAGAAGCGGCTAGTGTTTATAATATAAATAAAACATTATTATTCCGAATATAAAACCCAAAGAAGATTCAGGGAGTGAGAAAAAAGCTACGTATTCGTCTAAATACACAAGTCGCCAAGTGTTTACCAATCAAGAAGAACTATTGCTGGTGGAGTACTTAAAGATGTGTTGCCATTCAAATTATGGGCTAAATTATATTCAAATGAGAACTTTTGCATATCAGTTAGCTGAATTAAACAATAAATCACTGCCAACATCTTAAAAAACTAATAAAAAACAGGGAAGGACTGAATGGTATCATTTATGAGAAGGCATAAAGGTCAAATTTCTTTGTGAAAAGCCGAGAATATCAGCCTTGCGCATATAAGAGGTTTTAATAAGAACAGCGTAAATAAATTCCATTCTAATCTTGATAAAGTGATGCTTATATATAACTCTGAGCCATTACGCATAGTAAATCTCGACGAAACTAGTATTAGGACTATTTTGGATCAACCTAGAGTTATAGCGCTGGTATGACCAAAGCAAGTTGGACAAGCGGTGTCAGCTGAGAGGGGCTCCCTCATAACAATGGTGGGTATAATTACAGTACAAGGAAACTACCTACCTCCGGTAAATATTTTTCCGAGAGTTCGATTTAAGGACACGTTTATAAGAGGAACTCTAGCTGGTATCAAAGGCTGCAATAAAAGTGATTGGAGTACAGCAGACTTGTTCATAGAATTTCAAATCATATTGAAAAACACTCGCAGCCGAAGGCAGAAGAAGGCAAATACCTTCAGCTTCTAATCGACAACAGTGATACCCACCTCTCAGTAAATTCTCCCCAGTTTTGCAGTGAAAACGGTATAATTTTGCTTAGTTTTCCACCTCACGCATTACATAAACTCCAACCTCTTGATGTTGGAGTATTTGCACCATTCAAAGCATACCTGAAAAAATCCCTAAACAACTTTATGATTAACCACCCTGGTTAACAAGCATTTATTTATGACATTGGAGAACTTACAGCATCACCTTTTTTGAACGCATTTTCGCCAAAAAAATATAACTACGGGATTTAGTGCCACAGGTATTTGCCCATACAACTCTAACATATTTAAAGAATCAGAATTCATAGACAATCCACTTGAAACTAAACTGCCAGATCCGTAACCCAATGCAGCATTTTTAGAGGCAGAGGAATCTTTAGCTGGTACAAGTGCTCCTAGTTGTAGAAAACAAGAGAAAATGGTAAATCTAAAATATATACGGATTCCCCTGAAATGAAGAAAATTGTGGAAGGAGCAATAAGAAAACAAAAAGTAGTCAAAAAGGCAAAAAATGTGTTTCAAGAGCATAAAGAAAATGTAGTTTGTGGCAATAATGACGAACAAATTAAGAGGAAAAGTGAAATGCAAAAGAAGAAAATTATTAAAAAACGTTACAAGAATCTGACAAGGAAAATGTTCAGATTACGAAAAGTGAAGCATAAAAAAAAGGAATATAAGAAAGTTGGAAGATTTTGAAGAAGAATGTGACACAGACTCATTGTTTTCACTTCGTTCAGAAAGTATTATTGGAGCTAATTCCATTGTTGAATTAACGAACAACCAAACAATGCAGGTAGTAAACTATGTTTTGGTTCAGTTCCGTTATTTACTATGTTGGTTAGGGGTTGGTTGTAAGTTGGCCATTGCTTTGTAGTTGGTTTGCTTATTTGCTTGCATGCGCTTGCTTGTCTGCTTGTGGGTAGCTTTCTGCAGTCCAATGGAGAAATGCAACCATCGAGTGTCTGCCTCCTCGATGCACCGCGGATACGTTAACGCTGTTGATCATCAGTGACAGCAGTGTTGACCAACCGAATGACACTCCAACAACCCAAACTAAGGTGTGAGGAACGTGCCGATGGCTGAATGGCCGCAGGGTATGCGACCGTGAACGTCTCCCTGAGGGTACCAGGCGACACCACCTTGCATATAGCCTTTTCCTGGTATGCAGGGCTCTGCCAGGAATGACAAACCTTTCCCTAGCGACTCGTGGGATCAAAATGGATCAAAAGAAAAACAATAGAAAACAAAACCGGAGGATGAGCGAGAACGCACACCTCCAAATATAAAGCACCGTCGTGGTAAAAGAGTCTGCGGTGCTGAGACAAAGAGAAATAGCAAAGCGAGGCAGCAGGCTGGAGTCTCTACAGACACCACCAGCGCTACTCGATTCTACCTATCTAAACCTGGCACCAGCGGCCTAAAATACAAGGGCAGCGATAGCAGTTCCTCCTCCAAAAGAGTCCCGGAACGCGTCGCCTCCCACGATAAGAAGCGCATCCGCTCCAATATCTCGGTGGAAAACTCTACCCGAGGAAAAAGGATACGGATGGACGCAAATATAAAAAGCTATAGCGAAGCAGCTACCAGTCATCTACGGGTAGCTATCATAGACAAGGCCGATTCATACGGTAAAATAACTACCGATAATGGAGACCTTCTCAAAAGATAACTAATGGAGGCTTTGGACAAAACCCTTATGTCCGCCTCCGGCAGTCAGAAGAAGCCACCTACCTTCAGGTCATGGTCGCACTCTGGCGAAATAATCAGAGTCATCTGCGATAATGACGAAACGCTAGAGTGGCTGAAGAACACGGTTTCACAATTGAAACCATGGAAGGAGTCTAAGCTCGACGTGGTACACGTCGACAACCTCCCCCAGCTGACAAAAGCCACCCTCTGGATCCCTAGCGAAGCTCACGCTGACCTGGGTGACAAAAAGGATGTGCTGCGCCGGCTGGACAAGCAAAACCCAGACCTTCGGGTGGATGCATGGTTTTCCTTCCACCACGAAGCGAAGGTCAATCCCAAAGGACACCTCTTCGTCCTTGGTATAAGAGACGAGGAAATGGGAGTCCTAAAAAAACGATCAATGAGGATGAGCTACGCGTTCACCTCATTGATTGTAAGAACAAAAAAATCTCACCCGGAACGGAGGAGATCGAGTACGGATCCCCTCTCCCATTCGAGGAACCCCAAGGAGCTATTGCTACTGCGGAGACTGTCGAGCCATCCTCCAAGATGGCGACCGACAGTCTCCTGGAGGAACTAACAGTTCTAAGCCAAGATACAGGCGACGTCAACCCACCTCCAAGTGAGGAAGTGGAGATGTCCTAAAAAGTAATCATAAACCAACTCACCACCATCAAACAGAGATGGACAATAAAAAGGTAAGATTTATTCAGTGTAACCTTCAACACAAAAAAATTACTTCGGACACTTTATGCCGCCACTTGGATATGATGCAGGATACAATAGCACTTATCCAAGAACCCTGGATAAGACAAACTAAAATCATGGGTCCCAATAATCCAAAAGGTTCAATTTTCAGTTTCTCAAGCAATCAGCTACATAGGGCGGCCATATATGTCCCTAGGAATTTTAAGACCTACCCACTGATGCATTTTTCGTTCTCCGACCTAACGGTAGTGAAGGTTGAATATGCACAGAAAGGTCAGAAGAAAGTATTAATACTGGCATACGCATACCTCCCCTCAGACGCAGCTAAACCACCACCAACTAAAGAGCTGGAGGACCTTGTGGAACACTGTCTCACCCTAAAGATTGAACTGGTAATAGGCTGCGATTCAAACTCTCGCCATGTAAGCTGGGGCAGCAAAGATATTAACACTAGAAGTAAGTTTTTTATGATTACGTAGCTAACAAGAATATCTGTATTCTAAATAGAAGTACTGAACCAACTTTTATTAAATCTCGTACTCAAACGCAAATGGATATTACCCTATCTACTATAAACACTTCGAATATAATCTCCGGCTGGCATGTATCTGACGATATTTCGGAAAACGGATAGGGCAAAATATGTCCACTGTTTGAAAGGGGATCTGCGAGGAGTCGAGGATGTGCTGCCCAACAATAAAGAAGATATGGAAATTTATTCTAAAACCATCCAAAACTCCATAATTAATGAAATGAACTGTCTCGACGCTTACTTCGTGGAATATGCTCATATTATTGTTTTTAAATGAAACTCACGGTCTCTAGTTAATTCCACAATATAATAAAAGTTATTGAAAATTCTAAAAAATTGACAATTGTTTCAATAAATCAATATCATCGTCAGAATGACAGAAGTTACATTTCATTTTATGCCTACCTGATGTTTAGTAGTTATTTTTGGCTAGACCAAGAAGTAACCTAACTTGTGATTGGCTTAATATATTTTAATAGAAAGAAGAAGAAGATGTGATATTACAAATATTGAAGCTTAGATATTATTAGCCCTTTGGTGATATCCTGGATATCATTTTTCCAATTAAGATCAGTATAACTGTGCAATGATATAGAAAACCAGGAAAACTATATCTGCTGATCTTTACAATTATCACTTAAGAAGACAGTTTATTAGTGGAGAACTCCTTAGATTTAACTGTTCATTGACAACTTCATATTGTGCGTTTCTTAAATGTCTTCTAATTTCCAGTTCTTCAAGGAAATCCATTTCTTGTTTCTTTTCACAAATATGCAGCACTTCTGGTTCTGTGTTAGGTGTCAAGTAGATGTTTTGCGTAGTGGGATTTATCTGGTTGTTTTAATCTGTATGCTCGTAAGTGCTCACTGTATCGTATTTCAAAATTCCTAAGAGTCTGACCAAAATAGACAGCATTACATTCTGGACATTTGAATTTATATATACCTGACTTCTTTATTAGTGGTATTTTTGTTTTTACATTTAACAATTTTGTACTGACGTTACATTCTGTTTTAAAAGAAATTGTTGTATTCGTTGCTGAAGATATTATCTTTGAAATATTTTTAGAAATATTTCCTGCATATGTGATGGTTTTATAAGTTTTAATTTCATCAGCTTGTTTAGGATATATTAGTTGTAATGCCACTTTTTCTTCTTTTTTACTAATTAGCTTATTTATCATATCTAATGGATAACCGTTAGATGTTGCTATTTGTCTAATTGTATTAATTTCTCTATCAGAATTAAATTTGTTCGTAGGAACTGAAAAAGCTCTATGTATCATTGAATTATATGCTGCTAGTCTGTGTGACATAGGGTGGTTAGAATTTAATGGAATTGTCACATCAGTCTGTGTTGGTTTTCGGCAAATTTAATAATCAAGTACATAATAATATATTGGCAAAGAAGCTCAATAATATACTCAATACTCAGGGATATGAATCTCAGTACTCAATTAGAAATTCAATAGAACTAATCAAAAAGTTGAAAGCAATGCACTTGCAAGATAACTATAAACTCATTTCGTTCGATGTAACTAATATGTTTACTAAAATTCCTCCTAGGGAATGTCTAATACTTGTAAGAAAATTACTAGAAGATATAAATATTAATCCAGGAATAATATCAGATATACTTAATTTATTTGATGTATGCATTAATCAGAATTGTTTCACCTTTGACAATAAGATATATATTCAAAATGAAGGTTTACCAATGGGAAGCCCTATATCACCTATTTCAGCTAACATTTGTATGGACAATTTAGAAAGAAAGATCTTTGAAAGTAATATTTCGAAAAATATTTTATTTTGGTATAGATATGTAGATGACATATTAGCTTGTTTTATGGGTAGTGAACGACAATTAGATGTATTTTTCAACCACAATTTACACCCGAAAATTAAATTTACATTAGAAATTGGAGAAAATAGCTCAATCAATTTCCTTGATTTAAAAATTCAAAGAGTTAATAATGTACTTGATTATTCAATTTACCGAAAACCAACACAGACTGATGTGACAATTCCATTCAATTCTAACCACCCTATGTCACACAAACCAGCAGCATATAATTCAAAAATACATAGAGCTCTTTCAGTTCCTATGAACAAATGTAATTTTGATAGAGAGATTAATACAATTAGACAAATAGCAACATATAACGGTTATCCATTAGATATGATAAATAAGCTAATTAGTAAAAAAGAATAAAAAGTGGCATCACAACTAATATATCCTAAACAAGCTGATGAAATTCAAACTCATAAAACCATCACATAGGCAGGAAATATTTCTAATAATATTTCAAAGATAATATCTTCAGCAACGAATACAACAATTTCTTTTAAAACAGAAAGTAACGTTAGTACAAAATTGTTAAATGTAAAAACAAAAATACCACTAATAAAGAAGTCAGGTATATATAAATTCAAATGTCCAGAATGTAATGCTGTCTATTTTGGTCAGACTCTTAGGAATTTTGAAATACGATACAGTGAGCACTTACGAGCATACAGATTAAAACAACCAGATAAATCCCACTACGCAAAACATCTACTTGACACCTAACACAGAACCAGAAGTGCTGCATATTTGTGAAAAGAAACAAGAAATGGATTTCCTTGAAGAACTGGAAATTAGAAGACATTTAAGAAACGCACAATATGAAGTTGTCAATGAACAGTTAAATCTAAGGAGTTCTCCACTAATAAACTGTCTTCTTAAGTGATAATTGTAAAGATCAGCAGATATAGTTTTCCTGGTTTTCTATATCATTGCACAGTTATACTGATCTTAATTGGAAAAATGATATCCAGGATATCACCATAGGGCTTATAATATCTAAGCTTCAATATTTGTAATATCACATCTTCTTTTTTTTTCTATAAACATATATTAAGACAATCACAAGTTAGGTTACTTCTTGGTCTAGCCAAAAATAACTACTAAACATCAGGTAGGCATAAAATGAAATGTAACTTCTGTCATTCTGACGATGATATTGATTTATCGAAACAATTGTCAATTTTTTAGAATTTTCAATAACTTTTATTATATTGTGGAATTAACTAGAGACCGTGAATTTCATATAAAAACACTTCCATAATTAATGCTTATAAGATGTCTTGCCCAATCAGGCGGGTCGATCTTGATGAATCCTCCACTCCGTGGTGTTGCCATGAGATTGACCAGCTCAGGGGGATGGCGAGGAAATCCTTTAGTAAGGCTTAAAGAACCAGACTCGATGAGGATTGGAACTTATACACCTCAAGGAGTATAAAAAAGTCATCAGACAAAAACAAAGAGAAGCATGGAGAATCTATTGCGAGGAAATCGAAGATTTACCCCAAGCAGCTAGACTCCAAAAAGCCCTCTCAAAAGATCCCCACCGTCATATCGGTATACTAACCAGAGAGGATGGCACAAAAACTGCCAACCTAAAGGAAAGCCTTCAATTATTGATGTCAACTCACTTCCCGAACTCCAAAATCACAAATTCGGCAGCCTGGGAGGACGAGGAGAATCATCACCCGACGGACGACGACTGGCGTATATCACGACACATCGTCGACTCGCACAGACTGAGGTGGGCCGTCTCAAGCTTCCCCCCCTTCAAATCCCCGGGAATAGACGGCATTTATCCAGCCCTTCAGTGGGACCTGGATGACCTAATGCCGCAGCTGGTAGAAATCCTTAGATCCTCACTGGCACTGAGGTATATTCCAAAAGGTTGGAGAGAAGTCAAAGTCGTGTTCATACCAAAACCAGGAAGAATGGACCATTCCATCCCAAAAGCATATCGACTCATTAGCCTCACATCGTTTTCAATAAAGATTTTGGAGAGGCTGTGCGAACGATACATAAGAGATGTGGTGATAACACGAAATCCACTGCATCCAAATCAACATGCATACACTCCAGGGAAATCCACCGATTTGGCTCTTCATCTCGTAGCGGGCCACATCGAGAGATCGTTGGAAAATAGGGAACACCCTGGGTGTATTCATAGACATAGAAGGAGTATTTGATAGTATCACTTTTCCTAAAATAACAAATGCACAAATAACAGCATGCCTCAACACTACAGGAGACATGAGAACCACACCAACAAGAGCTATTGAGGTAATCCTCGGTCTCACTCCCCTTGACATATACATCAAGGAGGTTGTATTGATGACCATGACACATCTACGCTTTACCGGTATACAAGCTGATGTAGGATCCGGTAAACTGAGACGTAACTTGTGGCATGAGGCCCTCAGGGAGGTCCCACTGCTGCAGGCCAATGCAGACTCGATTCCACCGCGATATGCCCTCTACAGGCCCCACAAGGTAATCTTTAAAAACAACGAACAAGACCCAACAGAAGAAGACGCAATCCGCATCTTCACAGATGGGTCTAAATCAAATGTGGGCTCAGGATGTGGAATTTTCTCCAGACCCCTGGATATAAACATAAAATGAGCAATGGGCTGCAATGCAGGTGTTGCTTAAACAGAGCTCACTGCTATCTGCATCGCTGCAAAAGAGATTACCAAAAGGAAAGCCACAGGTAATAACATATACATCCTTACGGACAGTAGACAAACTCTACTAGCCCTGAACAGACCACCTTTTACATCAGGCCTAGTACTAGAATGTCACATTACCTTAATCGAACCCTGTAACAACAACACGGACACTTTAGGCTGGATCAAGGACCATGAGAAATCGAAGGGAGCCGTATTGCAGACTCGCTAGCCAGGAAGGCAGCCTCCCAAAAACTTTTGGGACCTGGCACTTTCATTGATCCATCGGTGTCAGTGACGGCCGACCTATTAAAGGAACACTCACTTAATGAGTTCAAGGGTAGATGGGACGACGCAGAAGGCTGCAGGCTTGCCAAGGAACTACTACAATGTCCGGACAGCAAAGTAGCCAAAAAATACGTGACTATGAACAGGCAGAACCTACGAACAGCCACGGGTATTCTGACTGGTCACTGCCACCTACGATAACACCTCTACAGACTGGGTATCTCTGACACCCCACTTTGTAGAGGATGTGAGCTAGAAGATGAGACTGTCGACCACATTCTTTGTGAATGTCAGACACTCTCTCATCTTAGGTTTAATGTATTCGGCGAGCACAGGCTAACATATGCCAGTATGAGGGAACTTAATTCAGGCGACGTTATCGCCTACTTCAGAGAAGTAGGCTGGATGACGAGCTAGAATGATATTTTGAACCTCAGAAGGATGCACAATGGGCCAATTGTGGCCTAAGTGCTATGGGGTCTACCCACCCTTCCAACTTTTACAGATACAGATACTATGTTGGTAGAATCGAAGAAAAATTATATTTTGGACAATTTCAAATTTATTTCTTAAGAAAAAAATTCAACACCAATAAGTTCTATTATCCAGATGTACCTGACATTTCTGATGTGAATAGGATGGACATCATCACAATTTTACCTAACCCTAACTTTCTTAACGAATATTACGAATTCGAGATTAACTTCCATTATTATAACCTTAAATGAAATAAATATTCGTTAATACATTTTATTGTAAGCGAATATTGGAAATAAAATTCATGATTTTGTAATATATTATTTTGTTGCTTATTTTAAAACTGCCTCATATAAATGTATCAAAAGTCACATCTACCCCACGATGGGGCATATTTGACAAAATACACAATATTACTAAATTGTTCAAATTTTTGTTCAATTACGTAATAAGGATGTCTAATCATTTTTCATAAATGCATTCAGCAGTATATTCCCAATTCTTTGTCAAACATTTTGAAAAATTGTCATTTCTGTTAAACATAAATTTTTTCATTTCAAATCTGCCACGCCTTTCCCTACAAGTCTCCAGTTCAAACGTTCTTAATATAGAGTGTACACTTCTGACAGGATGTGGAACTGGTGAAATCGCGTTAATTCCTCGGAAAGCATTGATACCAATAGATCTTCCAAACAAATCACATAAGACCTAAACGTTTAGTGATTTACTCATGGACATCTATACACCTTTTTTGTTCGTTTTGTACAATGAAAAGCTGCTAATATTGTTTATCAAGAAATTCTATAATCAAATGTAATTTTGCATTTCACTTTTTTTTATACTTAGTGAAAATTTCAGGTTTAAAATCATTTAATTTTTGGATTTTCTCGCGTAGGTGACGGATGTATTAATTTGGGTACGCAGTTCCCGTGATTGGGAGTGAGGGTAGTGCTGGGAAATCAATAAGTTTAACTCTATTGATTTCTTCGAAAAAACTTTTTTTGATTTACAGATATTTGAAAATTTATAATTATCTATGTCCAATATGCAAAAATTCAACTATATCCCACGAATATTAGCATAGAAGTCTTACGATATCGTGTATGGTACTCAGACATGTTTACTATTTTATTGTCTCAAAAAGTCAAGCAATAAACCACGAGCTATGTGAATAGAAGCTAACCTTATCAATGTAATGAAACAAAATAAGGAAAAAAGGGATTGGAGTGAATGAAGTCAGTGGAAGGTACGCTATTCCATCTAGGACTCTTCGAAGGCGCTTGGAATCAAACAATCTTATGAAGGACTCTTTGGGAAACTTCCTGCGTTGGGTGCAGACAACGAAATGAGATTAGTAAACCACATCAAGAAATTGCAAGCAAGAGACTTTGCTCCAACTCCCACAACAGTACGATCCATTGCCGTCAGTTCTATCAAAAGATTAGGTTTAGAAAAGAGGTTAACAAAAAAATGTGATTATTTCAGGAATGCACTGGTTTTATTCATTTATGGCAATACATCCTGACATCCGTCAGAAAAAGAGAAGGATTATCGTTAGCTTGTGCCAAAGAAATTAATAGGGAGGAAGTAAACGAATTTTATGATTTATATCTTAGGAAAATACAACTTAATGAATATTCAACATGGATGAATATGTTATGCAAATTAATAACAAACCAGATAGGGTCGTGGCTCAAAAAGGAAGCTAATGCGTTCATGTACTTATGTCTAAGGAGAGGGGAGAATAAGTATTGGTAATTGCTTGTGTCAACGCAAAAGGAACTTTTTTGCCTCCTTTCTCAATTTTAAAAGGAGTGCACAAGAGCATGTTTGCTTTGGAGGGAATGCCACCAGGATCAGATCTGTATATGAACAGACAATCATCTTTTCATACTCCAAGAAAACCAGAGGAGCATGTAATATTATTTTAGATCGTCGCTGCTCCCATTGCAGTAATTATAAAATGTTAGAATATGCTAAAGATAATGACTTTAATGCCTTTCAAGTCACACTACTCAAGCACCTAAGCCTCTGGATAGAACTTCTTTCAAACCGTTAAATACCTATTTCAAGAAAGAAACAGAAATATGTATGCTCAGTAGTAAGACCACAATTTAAACCGGAATGTAATAGGAACAGTGATTGGACCAGCATGGAACATATAAGCAGCCATTTACAACGCTACTTCTGGATTTTGTTCAATCCCAATATTCTACCTTACTTTCTCTTAGAAGTCCTGACCTCGGAGTTACAAGTTACGTTGTTCATGTAACATCAGAAGATTAATCAACTGTAACTACTTCAACCGAAAATCAGGAATCACGTGAGTCAATAGTTGATGTAAACGAGACCAAAAATTTGGATAAATTAAGCAATTCTTTAACCATCAATGATGTTCGAAATTATTTGTATGTATTGGAGGACAGCAGTATTGAACAATGTGAAATTACTATAAAGACGCCTGACAGAAACGGAACGGTACCAAACCATACAATAAATCAAACTGCAGATAGTTTACAACATCCCTCCAATAAAATAATAAACTTACCAGGTACTTTCACAGAAAAACCTTCAAAATTTCTAGTAGAAATATCACCGTTACCATAAATACAGAGAAAGAAAACTGCAAAAAAACAGTCAGCGAAAGTTTTAGAATCCGAAAAGAAATTGAACAAAAATGTGACTAACAGAAAAAGATCAAAAACTACTTTGGAGAAAAATATTCCCAAAAAAATTGAAGGAAAACTTGCTAATTCGGAAGATAACACAGGTTGCTAGAAGTGTTTGGAAAAATATTTGCGTGAAACGGATCCAGTGCATCGGTTGTAAAATCAGGCTACACGAAACATTCACCATGCATGGTGATAGATGCAATGATTGTGGAAAATTTGAAAAAAGAAGACTAAAATGTCCATTTTCAATTTTAAATACATAATAACATGTATTTTTTTTAATTTCTGTTCATTTGTGAGTAAGTAGAATAACGGTACTTATAGCATTCTTATCTTTCGCGTTTATGATTTTTTTTGTAGAGAGAAATAAAGAGATATAAAAAATTATATAAAATATAGCCTTTATATCTAATAGATAGGTACTTACTAAAATGGAAATAATGGAAATTTGATGTTATTTGGCCATTTATCCCATCGTAAGGCAAATATCCTCTTCTAGAGGGGCATGAAACTCATCACTGGGGCAATTCTATTACATCTTCCTAGCATTACAAAAGTGTAATTAAAAATAAAGGTTTTACCATAAAGCATCCAGCACTTTAAATTTGGTTATTCAAAAGCTTTAAACACATTTTCAATTAAAGTGGGGCATCTATCCTACATTTACCCTAATTAATTCATGTAAATTAAAAAATCTTGTCATTTCATGGGTGCATTCCCAGCAAATGGAACACATTTTACCTTGTAAACTGAGATATTCCCTATTCCTAATATACAACAGAAACTTGAAACCTTCCAACCAAAAACTTTGCTCACTAATATAATTAAGATTCTGAAAAATTACTGAAACTGTAAAAATCCGCGAACTAGTATTCATCAATCTTAGAATAAGGTGGATTAGATTAGATTCGGTCCTGTTCGACAGTGAGTGAAACTTTTCTGGTAATGGCAACAAATGGAAACGGTTCAAATTATGAAATGAAATTATCCATTTTAATTGATGTCTATCTATTAGGTTAGGCATGATGGATGTTCAAAACAACGGTATTCGGAAAGTGATAAATGAAGTGACAAACCTACGGTAACTAAATAATTTTCCGGTGATGGGATCGGTTACAAATACTGTAATCGAGTTTTCTTTGCTACGAAATTTTGACAGGCAGTTTTGGAGATTGATAAGTTTGCCTTAAAATTCGAGCTTCGACTGAGGACAATGAATTTTATGTTACCATCGGTGAGAAAGATTACCTAGTAACGGACGACTCTAGAGAAAATACACAAAGTGTGATCTTTGAAACGAGTGTGTTGTAAAAGGAAGCTTAAGTTTCATGTGTTTCTTTAGTATCAGTCTCCACCTGAGCGTAATACAATCTAGTCCTCGATTGTAGATATTGTCATCTTTATTCTCATTTTACGCTGATATCTCAAGAATGCCACCCTTGATGACAATTGTGCTTTTTTATATATTAACTCTTCTTAATTTATTCACAATTTTCTCACTATTTATTCTACCATTTCGGTTTTCATTTCAGAATGTAGAACAGTTCATTTATCCATTCGTTCAAGTCGTAATCTTTCGTCTACCTAGCTCCCTATCAGAAAAGCTGAAAGTTTCTCATTTTGTACATATTTCCAGAATGCTTAGAGCTACAGTGTGGATCGTATATTCAATGCAACCAAAGAGAATTTTCACTCGATTTGTAATATTTTTACATAGCATTAACCGTAATTTTTTATAAAAAGCCTCAAAAATTGAATATTATTTCACTTATTTTTTCCTTAACATTCTCAACGTTCTCAAAACTTAGACTTTTTAGAATATTATCTGCTTTGCATATATAGGGTGTCCCGAGATTTTTTTACACGCTGTAACGAAAATGTTTATTTGAAAATTGGGTATTATTTTTGGAACCTACATTAATTTCATCCGAGGTATACAGGGTATCTGTGACGTCATTATAAAAGCAAGGACGTCATCAGAATGAAAAAAAATCATTGGAAGGGGGGATCAAACTTAGCTCAAATGAAAGGGCTTTTTATTTCATATTCAACAGTGTATCACAGTGATGGTACTCAAGTGGATAATTATACAGAATTTTCAGTTTAATGTTTATTTACAACAATATCCAGAACATTTCGACTTTACAGTGTTTTTATAAAAGAAGTTCAAAATTACCTCCGTCTGCAACAACACAAGAACCGAACCGTCTAAGTAATTCCCATGTACATGTCGCATGTATCATCTCTAGCGTAAGGTTATTACAAGCTTGTCTAATTTTATTTTTCAAATCGTTCGTAACTAGAGGGTTTTCATTATAAACAAGCTCTTTCAAGTATCCCCATACAAAGAAATCTAGAGGTGACAGCACCGGCGATCGTGGGGGCCATTGAAAGGGTCTATGGGCTCCAATACATTTGTTCGGAAATATAGCATTAAGATAATTTATTACAAAACCGCTATTATATAGGGGTGCGCCATCTTGCTGTCATATCATATCTCTTCTTTCATTCAAAGGAATATTCTCCTGTAACGCAGGAAGGTCATTTTTTAGAAAATTTTAATATCTCTGACCATTGAGATAGCCTTCAAAAAAATATGGGCCTACTTACACACCGCGGATTTTCCACTGACTAATAATGAGAGTTATGGTGATTCACGACGCCATTATCATATGAACATGAACAGTACTGATCGTGGGGTGTCTTTATGTCGCTCTGTTAAATGGTTCAGATATCGCTCAGGAGGAGGCAATAAGAATAACAAGGGCTAAATCTAGGTCGGTTAGAATTGTTTGTAGCAGCTGCTGCTCATTTAATGATGAATTGAATAATCTAACTAATGTATTATCTAATTTGTCTGATAGATTGAAAAGATGTAGTATCGTTTAACTGCCTTAGAAAATTCAACTCAGTCAATACAGATACAATTTGAGGAATGCGTGCAGGAAGCAAATCTTCGCTTTTAAAAATCCTATAACTTGATCGTATATAACTTGCCTGAATCGAACATAGATAATATAGATGATATGGATAAGGTTACTGATGTTGTTGATATATTTGAACCTCGTGACTTTAATGTGATTGTAGTTTACCGTATATGCAAAGCAGACGAAAATAGGAACAAATCTAGACCGCTAAAAATTCAATTTCAGGATAATAATACTCCATCCTACATGCTGCGCAATAAGAGAAAATTACGAGGTACTCGATTCTCTCGAATGCAAATAGAAGATGACCAAACTAAATATCAAATTAACTTCTTAAAGAATTTGAGAGAGGAGCTGGAAAGGCGCAAAATGGAGGATGAGCATCTAACCATTCTATTTTTCTATTTTTAGACGTTTTCTATCCTTAGGATATGGGCCTCTTTCAAATTTGTTTATCGGCTTACCATCTTTGCTGGGGTCTTCCAACACTCCTCCTCTCTGCCCAAGGTCTCCATCTGGTGACATACCCGCTCCAGTTTTCCGTATGCCTGGCCACGGGCCCTGCTCATTGCCATTTTAGAGAACCAATTCTTTCTATTGGATCGAAGACTTTGGTTTTTTCTCGTATCCAAGTATTTGTTTTTTGGTCTCTCAGGGAAATTCCCAAAATACGTCTTTCTATGGCTCTCTGATGTACTTCCAATTTATGTTTTATCTTCTTGGTTATTACCCAGGTTTCACAACCATACGTGACAACAGGCAGTATACACTCGTTATAGACTTTTGTTTCCAAATTCATTGGAACATTCATGCTGAAATGTACTTTAATTTGCCGTAGGCTACCCTTCCCAGTCTAACCATAAAATACGTTAATAGAATTCCAACTATTGTGAACACTACGGAGGAACTTGGTGCGAACAACTATCAAAACTCACAAACATAAATATATTCTACACTAATATAGATTCTCCCTATGCAAATCAAGCCGATTTCTTTTCATTTATTTCATCTACCTTCAATATTCACATGTTGCGATAACAGAATCCTGGTTATCCCCTAGAATATATAGCTCTCTTATTAAGCCCAATGGGTATAGCTTATACTGTAAAGACAGATTAAATAGAATTGGAGGTGTTTGCGTTTTCTTTCATATAGAATTCTTTAAAAATTAAGTCGATTCCACATGATCTGGAGGGAATCGAATCTCTTTTGTTTAAAATTGTCTTTCCTAACTAATTCTGCATATATTTATTATATATAGACCTCTTCTGTCATATGATCTTACAATCTCCATGTGTGAGTATATTGAAAAATGTAGTAAAAATAAAGAGAATCTTATTATTCTTGGCCATTTTAGTTTTAAATATTTGCTATGGCCTATTCTTTCACCTGTTGATAGCAATAATCCTAGTGTCGCTTTTTATTGTTACGAAACAGCACACCGGTTTAGTCCCTGAATCCAACTCTGTCTAAGCCACGTATGAAAGTTAAAATAATGGCGGACGCACAGGGATTTCGTGGAACTGTTTACGATTGTGACTATCAAATCTAGACATTGTTTTTGTGTAAGCCGCAATCTAGAATTATCTAATAAAGAAGGCACTAATATATAAAGAACCGACCAGGGAGAGTTAGTTTAGTTTATAAAGTGATCTCGACAAATAAACAAGAATACACCGAAATAGCGAACAGTAAAGTGTTGATATAAATTAACAATTAAGGTTGTGTGTATATAAATTAAATTTAAGTGAATAGTTAAGTGTATATAAATTAAGTGTTAGTGAACAGTTTAGTGTTTAAATGAATTGGTGTGTTAAAATTGATGATGAGGAGACAGCTAGTTATCCCTAGAACGAGACGTAGCTGAGGTACTGAAGAAGTTACACGAGAGTCCATCGGAAGGTCATCTGGGAGTGAAGAAACCCCTTCAGCGAGTCCGTGAAAGGTTTTATTGGATGAACAGCTCCGACGATGTGAAGGACTGGTGTAAGAAATGTACGACTTGTGCTACGAGTAATGGACCACATCGCAAGAGAAAGCCACCCATGAAACAGTACAATGTTGGAAGCCCTTTCGAAAGGATTACTTTAGATAGCGCTGGACCATTTCCGACAACAGAAAGTGGTGGTAAATACATCCTAGTTATAATGGATTATTCCACAAAGTGGCTGGAAATTTACGTGATCACGAATCAAGAGGCCACAACTGTCGCAGATGTATTGGTGAAAGAATTTATCAGCCGATATGGAGTGCACTTGGAAGTCAACAGTGACCAGGGAAGAAATTTCGGAAGCCATCTATTCCAGGAGATTTGTGACAAGCTTGGAATGAAACAGACCAGGACAACAGCATTACATCCACAGTCAGATGGAATGGTCGACAGAATGAACAGGACTATTGGAAAATACCTGTCTAAGAAGTTTCCAACCATCAGATAGATTGGGACCAGTATATTTTCCTATTCCCATTGGCTTATCGATCTGCCGTCAATGAGTCCACGGGTAAAATACCTGCGAAAAACCTGTTTGGACGTGAAATGAGGCTTCCTTGTGACCTGGAATTTGGCTGTTGGCCTGGAGAAGATCTAGCAGGAGAAGACTACGTGACCCAATTGAGAAAAAGGCTCGACGATATTCATAAAATTGGTTCGAACAAATCTTCAAGTTGCCAGCGACAGAATGAAAAATCGGTACGACACTCAGGCCACATTAGGCGGTTTTAAGGAAGGGGACAAAGTATGTTTACACAACCCGACGAGGAGAAAACAATTTTCTCTAAAAATACAAAAATCTTAGGAAGGTCCATACTTAATCAGGAAAAGGATCAATGATGTTATATATCGCATAAGCAAGATCCCCAAAAGTAGTTCACCAAAATCGACTAGCGCCATTCGAAGGAGACCATGACCTAGAGAAAGGAGTAAACCATATTCGAGATGTGTCTGACCTCACCTTCGAGGAATTTATGGGCGCGTATGGAGGTACCGGGAAAGCTGGATATTGATTCACTTCTGAACAAAGACAAGATTTGTTCACTGTCCCGGAAGATTATTCACTGGCATACAACATCCCCGCCAATATCAAAAACGCACGAGGGTTGGCATCCGTCTTTTGAAAGACGTTCGGGCAATTAGAAGAACTTGAAGAGCAGATTCCAGCCCCTGGCAAGACACTGAAACTGAAACATAATTCGCGGTACGTCTTCTACGTGGTGACTAAAAATTAATTTTAAGATCGATTTACCTACCGCGAGGTGTGGGAAGCAGTTCGAAACCTCCGAGATCATGTGTCAGAATCCAGCTTGAAGAAAGTGGCTGTGCCTCAGATAGCGTGTAACCAGTTGGATTGGTGAGTCATCAGGAACATGGTAGAGGTATCTTCCAAGATACCGGTGTCCAAATATTAATTTGCAGCAGTATCCGATGAAGACGGTGCCCTGCTATTTCCATAAGATCTAAAAGTGTAGAAATTGGGCCAGTTGCCGATTCAAACATCCGGTCTCGGCTACACAAAAAGTTCCAGGAGGAACTTACATTGGAGGAGGGGGTAATGTTACGAAACAACACATTGGTATAGTTCCTGAATCCGGAAGGTAATATTATGGCAGATGCGCAGGGATTTCTTGGAATTGTTTACGATTGTGACAACCTAGAATTATCTAGTGAATAAGGTACTGATATATAAAGGACCGACTAGGGACAGTTAGTTTAGTTCACAAAGTAATCTCGACAAATAAACAAGAATACACCGAAATAGCGAACATTAAAGTGTTGATATAAATTAATAATTAAGGTTGTGTGTATATAAATTGAATTCAAGTGAATAGTTAAGTGTATATAAATTAAGTGTTAGTGAGTAGTTAAGTGCTTAAATAAATTAGTTAGTAGCCATACCGTGTGTTTAAAATTTATTCCACACGTTATAAAAACGTTTAAATAAATAACAAACATAACTTATTTCTTCAAACTAATCTGAAACAATTTATAAGTGAGCCGACAAGGTTCCGTCAAGGTAATGAACCTTCAGTATTAGACCTTGTGATCTCTAATGAAGAGGAACTGATTTGCGACATTTTCTATCTGTCACCAATTGGTATCACAGATCATGTTGTTCTTCATACTAAAGTTCAGCTGGATATATCTGGTAATATCAGTGAAAAAATAAAAAAAATCCTCCACTGAAACCGATTATCAAAAATTAAATAACTATTTCACTCAAACAGATTGGCCGGTACTAGATGGTCACACCTGTGAATTTTGTGTGTGAAAAATATAAAGAAATTATATAGAAGGTATAGAAGAATGATCCAAAACTTATACACTGAAAACTAACACTAGATGTCTATGGATTGATAATCACTCAATCCAAATGAGTAAATAAAAACAATGCTTGTGGATAAGAGTTAGGAAAATCCCTGCGAACAAAACATTCGCTTGCACAGGCAGCATTCAAACAAACTCACACAGGAGTTGAGATTAGCACGAAGCAATTACGAGAATCGAATAACCTCAAGAGGTCCAAATGCTTTTTATAAATATGTTAGATCCAAGTTCTCCTCTGAAACTAGTATACCAATATTAGAAAAACCAAACGGAGACATTTGCACCAAGGAATAAGTATGCGAAATTTTTGCCGAAACTTTTACAAATGCATTTACAATAGACTCTGATTTAACAACTCTTGTAATGCCACCAGCTACTGGAAATATGAACTCACTAAATACGGTTTATATCACAGTGGAAATAGTTGAAGAAGTTTTAAAGAATCTGAAAATCGCAGCTTTTCTTGGAATTCAGAAAATATCCCCTACAGTCTATAAAAGTTACGCAGACAGTCT
Source organism: Galeruca laticollis (assembly GCA_963921935.1). Classification (NCBI taxonomy): domain Eukaryota; kingdom Metazoa; phylum Arthropoda; class Insecta; order Coleoptera; family Chrysomelidae; genus Galeruca; species Galeruca laticollis. The sequence goes on along the minus strand of OY998179.1, from coordinate 37,055,179 downwards.
AGTAGTCCCACTATCCAACCTTATGTCCAGATCACTAAAATAAAATTCCATTCCTGCCTCATGGAAATCAGAAATAGTTACGCCTATCGATAAAAATAGAAATAAAGTGCTTCCGACGAATTATCGGCCTATAAGGGTTCCACCAACATCAGTTAAAATTATGGAGAGATTAATCGTTAACGAACTTGTACCATTTTTGTTAGACAATCAAATCTTCCCAGATTCCCAGCATGGTTTTCTACCTAATCGATCAGTAACCAGTAATCTTCTAGCTGCTCTTAACGACTGGACCTTATATTTAGATTTTAGATCATCACGAACCTGTGGATGTGGTATACATAGATTTTTCTCGAGCCGTTGATAAGGTATCCATTAAAAAGCTACTAGCGCAACTGGAATATTTCGGAGTGCATGGTGATCTCTTGGTATGGCTGAAAAAATTTTTACTAGGGCGAATTTGCGAAGTACAATATGAGAATAACTTAAGTAATTCCCGTGAAGTTCGCAGTGGGGTACCGCAAGGTTCCATTTTGGGTCCTATCCTTTTCCTGGTATACGCTTCTGACTTAACTGCTGAGTTTAAATGCAAAAACAAATCGTTTGCCGATGACATGAAGTTTTGCTATTGTCCTGATTTTCAAAACTCTATTCAACACGACCTGGATGAATTATTAAAATGGTGCAAGGAGTGGAGCATACCAGTAAACTTTAACAAGTGTTGTGTTTTGCAGTGCGGTTACAACAATCCATGTGTCACATATTATCTTGAATCAGAGCCTATAAAATCAGTTCCGGAAGTTAGTGATTTGGGTGTCATAACTAACACAGGTCTGGGTTGGTCCTCGCAGAATGCAAAAGCAGTTAACAGGGCAAACTCAGCTCTCTACTTGATATCCAAGGCATTTCCAAGAATGAGTCCAGGCTTGTTCTTGAGGCTATACAAAAGTTACGTCCGACCTCACTTAGAATTTGCTATCTCCGTTTGGTCTCCGCACCTCAGTCGTGATATAAACATTATAGAGGGAGTTCAACGTAGAGCTACAAAATTGCCACTAAATTTTTCTCACTTAAACTATGAAACAAGATTAAGCAGGCTCAGTCTGACAGCACTATCTGAGAGAAGAGAGAGGGGTGATGTCATTACAACGTTTAGAATTCTAAGAGATGTCTTTTGGGACACTCCTTACTTTTTTTCATTGAATGAAGATAACAGGTTAAGAGGTCACAATTGTAAATTGAAAAAGAATCTTTTAGATCTAGTGTTAGGCAAAACTTTCTAGTAAATAGAGTATTCGATAAATGGAACAATTTAAGTAGTGGCATCGTATCAGCTCCTTCTCTGAATAGCTTCAAGATTGGGCTGAACAGGTGTTCTTGATCTGCTGTTGTACTTGATTAGTATTTTATAATTCTATCGTGCTACTATCTTTTTAAATCCCAATTTATTTTAAGTTTGTAAAATTAGTTCTGCTAACCTATTAGTACCTATATAATTTGATTTTGTAATTGAGCCGTATAAGCTTTGCTTTGACTCGTAATCACTGTGTAATAATAATAAGAAAAACGCGATTCGTCACTCCACAAACTCAACAAAATTTTACTCAACACATTCGGAGTGTCTTGCATCATAACTTACATGATGGTGATAAAGGTTAATCTCCGATCCAGATCGGTGGATCACAACTCGTGAGTTAAATGCAATTTAAATGGATGGTAATGGTTTTTTTTAATTCTATGAATTGAACTTAAAGAAATACCAATTTCTACAGCAATGGTTCGGATGGACACATGGGGATTAACCGCAGCATATGCTAAAACACTCACCACATTCTGTTCGGTCTGCGTTGGTTTGTTATGATTACTATGCATTGAGTTTGGAAATGCACCTTACCGCATCTTCTCTTCAATCATAGCAAAAGTCATATGAAAAGGTGTTCACCTTACGGGAAAACACTCCTGGTATAAGGCCTAAGCATTTCGAGAATTCCTCCTACACTCACCATAGATTAGAAACATATCTACATATTCATTCGGTGTGAATAGGAATGGCATTATTACTTCGGAGTTTTCACACTATGTATTTTTTCAAAACGATACTAGGTATGAGTATTTAGAAAGTGACAACAATCAATGTGACATTAGATTTTACTAATATCAATCAAAAAGCGATTAAGGTACAATTCCAACGCCAACTGTTTTCTTTAGCTGTCATAAAAACTAGTTATGAAGACAAAATAGGTCTATCGGAAGTGAATCCGGACATGATAATTGCGGCATTTAAACGATCACTGGTTATTGTTGCAAATAAACAATAAATTGAAAATTTGGTATAATTATCCACTTGAGTACCCTCACTGTGATACACCGTTGAATTTGAAATAAAAACATCTTTCATTTGAACTAAGTTTGATCCCCCCTGCCATTGAATTTTTCTCATTGTGATGACCTCCCTGCTTCTATGATGATGTCACAGGTACCATCTACCTGTATCTGTAAAGGTTTGAAGGGTAGGTGGCTCCACAGCACTTAGGCCACAATTGGCCAATTGTGCATCCTTCTGAGGTTCAAAACTTCCTTCTAGCTCGTCATCCAGCCTACTTCCTTGAAGAAGGCGATAACGTCGCCTGAATTAAGTTCCCTCATATTGGCGTATGTTAGCCTGTGCTCGCCGAATACTTGAAACCTGAAATGAGAGAGTGTCTGACATTCGCAAAGAATGTGTTCGACAGTCTCATCTTCTTGTTCACATCCTCTACAAAGTGGGGTGTTAGATAGACCCAGTCTGTGAAGGTGTTTTCGTAGGTGGCAGTGACCAGTCAGAATTCCCGTGGTTTTTCGTAGGTTCCGCCTGTTCATAGTCACGTATTTTTTGGCTACTTTGCTATCCGGATACTGTAGCAGTTCCTTGGCAAGCCTGCAGCCATCTGCGTCGTCCCATCTACCCTTAAACGTATTAAGGGAGTGTTTCTTCAATAGGTCGGCCGTTGCTGACGCCGATAGACCACTGAAAGTGCCAGGTCATAAAAGTTTTTGGGAGGCTGCCTTCCTGGCTAGCGAGTCTGCATTACGGTTGGTTTCCTTACGATTTCTCATGGCCCTTGATCCAGCCTAAAGTGACCGTGTTGTTGTTACACGCTTCGATTAAGGCCATGTGACATTCTAGTACTAGGCCTGATGTAATACGTGGTCTGTTCAGGGCTAGTAGTGTTTGTCTACTGTCCGTAAGGATGTATATATTATTACCTGTGGTTTTCCTTTTGGTAATCTCTTTAGCAGCGATGCAGATAGCAGTGAGCTCTGTTTGAGCAACACTTGCATTGCAGCCCATTGTCCATTTTATATTTAGATTCAGGGATCTGGAGAAAATACCACATCCTGAGCCCACATAGGATTTAGACCCCTCTGTGAAGATGCGGATTGCGCCTTCTTCCAATAGGTCTTGTGAGTTGTTTTCAAAGCTTACCTTGTAGGGCCTGTTGAAGGCATATCGCAGTGGAATCGAGTCCGTATTGGCCTGCAGCAGTGGGATCTTCCTGAGAGCCTCATGCCACAAGTTACGTCTCAGTTTACCGGATCCTACATCAGGTTGTATACCAGTAGAGCGCAGATGTGCCATGGTGATGAAAACAACCTCCTTGATGTATATGTCAAGGGGAGTGAGACCGAGGATTACCTCCATAGCTCTTGTTGGTGTGGTTCTCATGCCTCCTGTTGTGTTGAGGCATGCTGTTCTTTGGATTTGGTCCAGTTTACGGACGACTGTCAGCTGGTTTGCCTTAGCTCCCCAGGCAATCGCGCCAAGGTACCCTCTATACTTTGGATGAAATTACTGTAGGTCCCAAAAACATTACCCAATTTTTAAATAATTTTATTCGTTAATTCCTGAGTTATAGCCTGCAAAAAAATTTTGGAACACCCTGTATACAAGTGATTAGAAGACTAACTGGTATCTCGTACTTCTATGTGAACCACCCATTATATTTCTATAACCGTAAATGCATTGGAAGTTGATAAAGCAAACAGAAAATGATGCAATACAATTGTACTTCTGGTGCTCTAGCCCCTTAAGAACCACTAACATTTTCGGAATCTTAGTTGTATCACACCTAAGACAAACCATACTGAAAAGTGAAATAAAATAGAAAAAGTATACAAACAAACAATGAAAAATTGACAATTCCAGCAGGCGGTGATTTAAAAAACTGGTTCCACTTTTTGTTGTCGCTCTATGAATCACGTTACATACAAAAATAACACTACCGAAAAACTTACATTTACTGAAAGTTGTGGTTTGAAAATGGATATCAACTAATCTGGCTCAAAATAAACGTATCCACTCATTTCGTTTTGAGGTATGCCATGAGAAATAAAGAGATGGTGCATAAGTAGCCGAGAAGATAAGAAGCTTAGTTGAATCTACGCCAAATGTTACAAATAAGTTCTTGGGGTATTAGGTTCATCCATCCCACTTAGAGTATGCAATTACTGTTATTTTATGCAACAGAAAGTACATTTGAAATATATGTATTGCATTGAGAATAATGCATGTAATTCTATATGCGTCACACTAATGTAATTAACTGTGATGAACTCTTTCTGCTGAAAGGACCACTGACACCAGTCTAAGGAGTCCCCCCAGTGTTCCTTCTATAACTCTCTCTTTAGGCAGCGCTATCATCAGTGCCGTTAGGCACAAGGGAGAACGAGGTGGGATTGGGCGATGCGGGCTCAAGCGGCAAAGGTTTCGTGGATTTGCCTGGGCCTAAATTATACGCCAGGGCCAGGTTGGTTCGGCGATCGTTGCTCCTGTGACGTTAGAAGAAGTACCTAAAGGACGGAGAATGGGTGCGGGAGGGAATGAAACGGATTTTCTAAAACAATACACCTCTATATTACCAACAGATAACAAAAATTGTATAAGACATTAAATTAACATTAAACTAATTAGTTTCTTTCTCTATATTTACATATATCCACCCGGTACGGAAAATGTCGGTGATTATCCCTGTTCAACAATTACTTAACGTGCCCTGTATCTAAGAACAAATGTATAAATGAACCCCTAATACCTATCAGATAAAGCTGCTTAACTGCATATTGTAATTTCTGTGGAACAAAATTCCAATGAACCCTGTACTTATCTATTGGTTAAAAGTTTGGAGAACATTCGTTGTATTAGCCGAGGCCGGCGTAAACATTATTTGAAAGTAAGTCGGCGATAACGCCTGGCGTCATCAAAATTAAACTTTATCTTACTCGGGAAATACAATTGTGCTGATTAGCGACCTTGTGACTGAATATGTACTTACGTAACGCTTAGTTACCGGAGGGCTCAAAATTAACGTATAATCCTACACTAAAAAAATATGATAGAATAAATTGACAAGGCACTCAACACAATCTACAAGGTGTGCCCAAGATATTATTATTTCTTATTTTACCTTAAATTTAACATATAGATGAAGAAACCCGTTTCCCTGTCGAAAACACATTAGCAACTACTTTTCTGTGAAATTCTTATTCTTACTAGGTCCAAACAAAAAAAATTATCTAAGGTAAAAGGTTTTTCTATTCCCAGGCAGTGACCCTCCCTGTATATTATCTTGACAAAATCGTTTTTATCAAAATTTCTTATGCCGCTTTCCCGCCTCTTGGAGGTCTGGGTTCTGTGTATATAGTACGACTATGCCTAATTAATTCTCAAGTTAAGACATCTAACAAATAATATCCCGTTATTATATATAAAAAAGTGAATTTAGAAACTTACAGGATGTCCGCTATTACTGGATCTTGGTGTGTGAGAGCTCGATCAGTATCACTCAACAACGAGTCGGCATCTACCGACACTCGCGCCCTACAGTTTAGGTTCAAACACTTTCTGAAATTTTTCACGCAGTCTTATCTGTATGGAGCAACCTTTCGCTGCCCATGATAGCTAAGTATCACCCTGACCACTCAGATTCGCGACGTGAGGAGAGTAAGTTTCAGAACAATACACTAGAAAAAAATGAAATTAATTAATTACTTTACCCGGACTGACATTCGTACCCGTGCTGGTAATAGGAGTCGCTATCTCGCCCCTACGGTTGGGATCAGAACTACCCGGCACTTTTCGCGAACAAACCACATATGTCTGTCGGAACAAGCACGTTCCCTTTTTCTATGAATTTTTTAATTATGTTTTTTGGTTTCTTTATGCTGTGTAGGCAGCTACGTAATTTATAATGTTTTTCTTCGGCTTGTACTTGGATGGATCTAGTTCAACAGCGATGTTTACTATTTTTATAATTCGTGACGACATTATGTAATATAATTTGAAATACTATGTTTTATTTTCAAATTATTTTAGTAAGTTGTTATGACTAATCATGCTCGTAAATAAAAAAAATGTAGGTCAAAAATAAAATTTTGTTTTAACTTCGATTTATGTATTCACAGGATGTTTACGGATTTATTAATATAGAATATTATTTTCTTTTCTTTTCTCCATAGCCATACTTATTACATCACTTCCCCCTTTGTAAAAGTATTGCGACCTCCACAGGTCCAATACCATTTTTTCTATACTATATACATTTTCCTAACTTATATGTGGCCGTTTGGTTACAATGGAGGCCTATCATTTCACTAAACTAAGGTTTCATTATTTTGTGGTTTTCCTGTTTTCAGCGCTCCATTTTTACTCGCGATGCGCGTTTGTCCTTTTTCTCGGCGCGAACTTTGAATTACTCGCGTGTTTATATTGGTCGACACTGTTTTGCTCCTTGCGTTGTTCTATTCCTAACCTGGGCCGCGACTATTCACACTCGCGACGCTGTTGCTCAGTAGATCGTTTATTCGACGATTTCTGTCTGGCCAATGCTGTGATCCTCGATGACTCGTGTCCTGCTGTGTTATTTGTTCCATTTCCATGGCTTCCTCGTTTGGTTCCTTGGTCCTGTGGTGTGAGTATATTATCCATGCTGTTAGGGAATCCCAAATGATGCCTATTAGTGTTAAACCACATCCTACTGTTGGAGGGATGCGAATTCCATTTAATGTAACGCTTACTATGTATTTGATTATGTGGAATGTGCAGTATATTCCAATTAATCCGCTAATCTATTTCTGTGAACCATTATCAAGTGTGCTTTAGGGTAGATTCGGCTAGGTTTTTAATTTCTTTCGTGTCAAATATGTTTGATACTGTGTAGACTGGACTGTTGGCGTTTATTCCGGCTGCTCTGCGTGTAATTATTTTTTCGACTGCTTTCCTTCCTGTCCCAACTGTGAGGACTCTTTGTACTGCGTCGATTTCTTCCTGTGTATAAAGTCCTCTCGCTCCCAGTGGCTGAATGGGGTAGAAATGGAGGTTCATTTCTTCTTCTGCTTTTAGTATTATTGGTTCGGTAGCTATTGTGGGGTGCGGGGTTAGACCTATCCATTGACCATCTATGAAATATAGCGGTACTATTAAGTTAGAAACTTTGATTTGCTTAAGTAGAATTGAATTTTGCCTATAATATTTGTTTTATAATATAAGTCGGTGTATGTTGTAGTTCCTTAATTGGTCCGTTACAGTAAGCAGCTTGTGGTAGTAAGTTTACGACCATACTTATGTAAATGAAGTAAGGTGAATGTACCAAATTCGCACATCTCAAGGAATAGCTTTACTAACTTTCTTGGTAACTTTGTTCGTATTTGTGACACCCGAATGAAATACATTAATCTGATTTTTTGAATATTTAATTTATTTATGTTAAGAACTAAAAACAATACAGGAGAATAATTTTTTTCATCAAAAATTATATATAAAAGTTTAAACCATGATCCTAATTCGGACACAGGTATCCAACCAAAATGCTAAAAAATGACACCCGCAGGTACAAAAAACGGACAGGGTCGGTATTTCACACACAAACTTAACCTAATTGTGACATGGGAGTAAAATTGTTATAAAAAGTTGAAATTATTGTATATTTATGAACTTTTCAATTACAGGTACCCTGAATAGACCTCTTTTATTATTGTTTATTAGTAGAGGCTTGCTAATTTTTTCTTCAATATCGTTAAATTTGTACCAAATGACATCTTTTTTAGAAGGCCACTTCCAGCTGCTTCCACTTGGGGTCATAGCACTTTCGTAAGCCTCCTCTTCGTCACTTATTTCTAGTATTATGCCTGGAAATTTTTGGTCAATGTCATTAGCAATAATATAATCTCCTTTCTTAAAATTTTTCTCTAAGTCTACAATAATTTTGTCTTCATGAGCATTCATTTTTTCGTTGGCACTCTTTTGTTGTGTATATTTTTCATTGAAATTCGTCTCTTTCAGTTCAGATCCGTTATTCATTTTCTGTTTTCTTGGGTTGTTTTTTTGGTTTTGCTCACTTTTGATCATCTTTTCCACGCGCAGTTACTTCCTATTTTCTTTTTCCTATTCTATCTGCTCTTTTGCCCGTTTCTTACCATTATAAAATGCCTTCCACTGTTCTGAACTAGCAACAGCAGGTGAGGTTTTTTCTTCGCTCCCTCTTTTGATTTTTCAGGCCAATATAATATAATTTCAAACGGTGACGGTACTATAAATTTACTAGAACTAACTTATTTTGGGCTTTGGTTATCACTTCCTTCTATTAAATTAACTTTCACTACCACTTCTTTCGAGCCACGGTTGTTACTTTCTTCTACTGAATTAACTTTCACTTTATTTGTGTCTTGGTAACTTCCCTTTTCTACTTGGATCATTGCTTCTGTAGTTTGCAACCTTTCCGTTTGTATTACTGATTTCTCCCTTATTTCTATTTCTTTTGGTTCTTTATTCAGTTGTAGCGTATCTCCCTCTATTACCGGTTCCCGTTTTGTTCCTTTTAGTTCATTATTGCTTGACTTTAATATTTCTGTTCCTTGTAGCGTATCATCCTCTATTACTAATTCAAATGTCATTTCTTTCAGTTCATTATCACTTGATTTCATTCCCTTTCCCTTGTAGCATATCTTCCTCCATTAATGATTCCGGTATTATTTCTTCTCCGCTCGTACCTGTATTGGTTGACTTTTATATTTCTATTCCTTGTTCTCTATCTACTACCAATTCCATCAATATTTTTTCATTAGTTTCAATACTTTCCCCTACAGTTTCGTTTGGCAATGATGCAATAATTTCAATGTTCTCGTTATTTGTTTTGAACAAATACTCATCGAGCCACTTAGCTTCTAGAACAAAAGAATCTTTTGGTACATTGTCTGCAACTTGCAAGTTCTCATTAGTGTTCTTTCTATTTTGTATATTATCTGCTGAAGGTTTTTGTTCGCATGCTGTTTTAATTTTTTCCATAAATTATATAGGGAGTCATCTTGTATTGGACCTGACCATTCACTTACAGTGGAAAGAGAAAGTTCAAATTTCTCAAGTATACCTTTCTCAAAAAATGTCTCAATGAAATATTCAAATGGTGTGTATTGAATTCAACATTCTCCAGAGTTTGGAGCTTCACTGCATTGTCTGTAATTGTAGTATTTGTTGTAACTTCTGCAGTTACCATCTCACTATAATCTATTGCATCTGCATCAAATGGAAATAATCTACAAGTTTTAGAGGCATTTTGCACCATTGTAGGTGTACTGACGTCTTTAATTACAGTATCCAATAACGGAGCAAAATTGTCACTTCGAATTTTTTATTTATCAGTGTCTATTCTAAATTAAGCAAACTCTTTCTTCCAGCCAGTTTTGAGAGGTTGCAATATATGAGTAGAATTAGGGAACAGACTAATTGAAATGATACCTTTTTCTGAACAAAAGTTGCTAAGATGCAGTATCAAGTGCTACTTGTGCCTATCTACATAAAATATTACAGGCAATGGTATGTAATTTTTAAGAATCCATGGGTAGGAAATATTTGACGTGTATTCAAAAAAACTTTCGCCTGTCATCGAACCCGACTCCCACTTTCCCATGCCCCAACCGTTTGGCATTAGTGCAACAACACTTTGTGGAATTCTTTCATAGAGGAACATCCCATAGGAGGCGCAAACTCTCCTGCCGCATTTGCTGTAAAATAAAAACAGTAGGTAAGTAACATAAGTATGTGAAAAAATTGGGAGAATAAGGGTTCTGGAGTAAGACAATTAGCAGTAACAAGAGTTGTTAAAAATTCCTTCTCATTGTTAGCTGTACTGTTGTAAACGTTTCTACTTCCTTCGAGAGCAAGAGCTCCTGATCCTTTTGGACATAAGAAAAAAGCAGTCTCATCTGCGTTAAATGTTCGTGTATCTCCATCAATTTTTCGGCAAGAAAATATAAAACAATTTCTACAAACCAGTTTCGAAGGCTTCGTTCAGTGATTTGAGCCCTAGCGTGAACTAAATTTCGAGTCATTCGTGTAGAAATTTCCTCATGACGTCGCAGAGAGCCTTCATACCAGTGTCTGCCAGATACGCAAGTTTTTTCCTTGCTTTTAAAGGGATCTGTTTTTTTCTCTATTTTTAAAGCACACATACACTTTCAAGTAGTTGTTTCTTGGTTACCGGAAATTCTACTTTAGCTACCGCTATTATCCACTTTTTTAGGGTGTCCTCTTCTTCTTTCGATAACGGACATCATTGAATGTAATTATGACACTCCGTGTACGAAGTAGGACAGCATACTTTAATTTACAAAAATGAACGAAGAACGTGGAATACAATGCTCCTTTTATCATGTTTTTGCAACAAAAATGTAATAATAATCTTACCTGAACATATAACGAAAAGTCGTTAGGCTCATAACACAACACACCTGTCTACGCCCTGTCAGTTTTAACGAGCTGCTAGAAATGATTTGTTTGGTTGGCTAGCCTGACATTTGAAATATATTATGACCACATGATCATAGATGGCTCTTCATGTATCTAAATCGCCGTGCAGGGTCTGAATTTGGTACAATTACCTTATTAAATAATGTGATCAACATACAATATTTTAGAAAAAATTGCACTTTTTTACCTTCAGCTGTTTAGAAGTTTTAAGCAGGTTAATTCGGTGAAAATATAAGTGTACCCCGGTATATTTAATATATTTATACAAATGTTATTTCATACAAAAATACTCGAGGTATAACTTCAAAAAATATTTTAACTCTCTCGTTCATAAAAATAGACTATAACGTTGGTTAAAATTGGGCAGTGGCAGATTTTAAATACTAAAAAAATTTGTTTATTCCGATTCCGATGAAATTTTGCATAGAGCGATTTTTCCAATGAATTTGTCAGTTCTTCGTGAATAAATTATTTCGGGTGAAATATTGAGACAAATTAATGAAAATGGGATTATCCGGAAATCTGTACATTCGATTTTGCTCAGTTACGAACTTAACCTCAGTTTTCACGTTATGAATCTCCCCTCAAAATTTCTTTAAAAATCGATCGCGTTTTTGAGTTATCGTGTTGAACAACCGACATTTTTTTAAAATTGGTTTTTTGGACTCTGAAATATATGAAACGTTTATAGATCCACTAAAATCTCGAAATCGCTCAATTACAGTACTTCCCTTATATGTATATTATATTATATGTATACATAAATTAAATATACTATACATAAAGTGAAGTAGAAGACGCCTCTCTCTCCCTCTCTCTCGAAAAAAGGTGCTGATATGCACAGTATTCTTATATTGGATACACAGACACAGAAATAAGTTCATCAATATTTAAATATTGAATGTTGAGAATAAATGTTTAGGTACAAGGTTACAACAATTAATAAAGTTCAGTTTTCCAAGCTTGGTAGCTCAACAATATATTATCCTATTTCCAGTTATTCTACTTAAATTGTCTTCAATTCAAAGACTTAGCAATGTTTGATCCAGTTTTTATATTTGATAAAATCCTATTTTTCATGACTATATAGGTACTTACTAATTATAAATAATTTTTTTTCAGTTAAAATATTTTCTCAGTTATTTTTATTGGTTTACCAAGATAAATGATATTTCAAAGAAAAATTAACGAAAAACTAAATAGAACAAACCATGAAATATATTATAAACAACAGTATTCATATTATTTTCTTGGCCCCCAATTCCATTCTCCTTATATTACCTCATATTTATAAAAATATATTTAAATTCAAAACCTTTGCTGCCCTCTATTCAACAACTGCCACATTACGGCATTACTCCATAAAGTTTCCGTGTTCCACTTAAACTTTAACCAATGTAATTTACTACGTCTGCAGGAAACTATTTTTCTGGGGGAAATATTTAAACCAAGTTGATGGAAGAAAATACGGGCTGAATGTAGATGGCGATGCCTACTTAGCGTTGAAATACTCTATGTACAATCCATAATTTATGTAACTATAAAATTTACCTGGTGCATTCGACAAGTATTAATTATACCATCGGTAATGTTTATAGAACACAAGGAATGCCCACTTTCTAACCAGAGCAATATAAATAGGAAATATCACGTATTCCTTATTCATTCAATTATTTAGCGATTATATGATATATTGAACTTTAAATGAGTTAATATGAACTTTCAGTAATGATATCAGCATACCACACATAATACCTATTCAATAAACTTTGAGAGCAGAGTTGGAGTTGGAACACCAGTAATTTTTGAAGTGAAACTTTTTATGGGACACTAGCGTTTTGTCATGAGAGTTAACTCGTCGAGCTAACAAAACAGTTAAACTCCTTGTGAGAGAGGCGGAAAAAATTAACGAAGATTCGCACAAAGAGGAGACGCCGAGAATAGTCGCAGGGCATTGTTTATTGATGGCGATCGGGCATTGTTTATTGATGGCGATCATGTTATTCCGTTTATCAATCCCCACTTCGCTGCGCGAACGATAAAGTGAGAACGCATTCGGGGGGAAAAGGATACCAAAAGCGCTTAATAATTTCTGCCGATATTGGTATAATCCAGTGTGAAATTAATATAGAAATTGTTTACCTTTAAAATTAAGGCGATAAAAACTAGGAAATTTCTTTGCATTGTGTATTTATTTGTATTATTTTGAAAAAATATGTAATAAAACGTAACAAGAGTATTGAAATATATTGAAAAAGGAAATAAACAGGTATACTTGTCCGTACAGATAAGTTCTGTACTCATTAAAGTTTAAGCATAAACTGTGTTATCTCCTACTTTCCGCATTGAGACCAACGCGCATCGTGTATGTGTATTTAAAATTATTTTTTGATAAATGAAAATGAATGGACAAAAAACTTCAATTTCAGTCGTTGGCGATGGAAATTGCTTGTTCAGATGTTTGTCTTATTTTATTTTTTCAACTCAAAAATTTCATTATTTGATACGATTAATAATAGTGAAATTTATTCACGATCATTGGGACAATTTTAAAGAATTTATATGTGGAGAAGAAGTATATGATATACAAATTTCAAATAATGAAGATTATTACAACCATTTATCGAAACAACGAATTTATGGAGGTGAAGTGGAAATATCTGCTTTTTTACAACAATTAGTGTATGTTGCATTATCAAGAGCCACAACTTTAGAAAAATTATTTATTGTCACACCAAATAACGATTTTAAATTCTACCATGGACGTCGAAATACCCCTTCTACTTTAGCAGTAAGAAAAGAGTTAGAAAGATTAGAAATTAAAAGTTTGATAACAATAGATCAACATATAGTTGATATGATTAAAGAAGCAGAAGGACTGTCTATTTATACATTCAATTGCCAAAGCTTACGAGCTCATAAGTTAGATCTGAAGGATCAAGTCCTACAAAATTGTGATATATTATTGTTATCTGAAACATGGATGAACGATGATGAAAATATAGAAATTCCAAATTTTAGATGTGTTATTAAATATAAAAGACGACAAAGAAGAGCTGGAGGGGTTGCAATATTTCAGAAAAATTCAGATAGTAATAATACATTAGAATTAACTGATAACAATCATTCATCACCGTATAATGCTGAAAATCTAGAAAGATCACAAGAATTAAGTGTCGGTGATTTGTGTGCAGTTATATGTACAACTGCAAAACAATTATCTATAATTATTATATCAATATATATTTATCCGAAACAAAAAATTAATGAAATTATCGAGTTTATCTTCAACAAATTATTAATATATACTATACCACATGCATCCGAAGCTAAATCTGAAAAAGATAAGATTCCAATGATCTTAGCTGGAGATTTTAATGTAAATTTTAGTGACAAAAGTTCAGAACCACTCATTTCATTTTTATATGATAAATTACAATTAAATATAAACAATGACATTCATATTTCAACAACAAGATATGGAACTTGCTTGGATGCTGTTTTTTCAAGACACTTGAATTCATTGAGATCTGAAGTATTTGCATCCTACTTTAGCTATCATCAGCCAATTATTTCTATTTTGCCAAATAAAAATGACAGTGCAGATAAAGATATTTGAATCTGTGATTCATTAACATAAGTCATATTAATTACTTGTATAGTTCTTTTCTTAATGTAGAATGTTTATGTATATGTAATATATATATATATATATATATATATATATATATATATATATATATGTATATGTCTATTAAATTATTTCATATTAAAATTTTTTTAAAATTGTTTTTATTCTCAGTTATTGTCAATGAAGATACAAAAAATGTATGCGTCAGTCCAAAACTAACAGCGTCAAAAGTGAAACTTTTCATGTAATTCAAAAACTGTCAATGAGTGTACAAAAAAATACATTGCAGCCAAGAAAAATTGACTGGAAATTATAATAAAAATGATTTATAATAAAAATCAAGAAAAATCTACGGACTATCCCGAATTAATTACTACGGAAGTTTCACTTGTACGTATATGTATATAGTTTTATGTATATGTAAATAATAGTACGTACAAGTGAAACTTCCGTAGTAATTAATTCGGGATAGTCCGTAGATTTTCCTTGATTTTTATTATAAATCATTTTTATTATAATTTCCAGTCAATTTTTCTTTGCTGCAATGTATTTTTTTGTACACTCATTGACAGTTTTTGAATTACATGAAAAGTTTCACTTTTGACGCTGTTAGTTTTGGTCTGACGCATACATTTTTTGTCTCCACTTTCAATTTTAGATTTAAAACATAAACGTGTGTCAATGCATTTTGTAAATGGTATCCAAAGAAAATCAATATGGATACATTTTGATATCACATATTTCCAATTACAGAAGAAAAATTCATAATTCCAAAATTTCTTGACATACGAGAGTTGCCTGAAAAGTTTCCGACCTAACAAATGAATAAGACAAGTCTCCATTCAATACAATAAATTGTTTCCACCGATGGTCTAACTTTTTTTTTACCTTCCAAAAAATAGTTTCCATCTCAAGTTGCAAAATTAGCGTCTGCATATGATACCAATTCGTTCGAAAAAAATTTCAGTCCTCTAAGATCCTATGAATACGGATTAGGGTTAACAAATTCAAAGTGCAATTCGTGAATTTTAGCCATGGCGATAGCTGAACATTGAAGAGGCGCCTTGTACTGACAAAAAAGCTTTTTTCTTTTTCAAATGCAGTCGTTTCTAGCCATTCCTGTCTTCAGCTTACCAAGTAGTATTGCGTAAGAGTCTCAAGTTATTATTCTATCTTTTTAAAAATAAGCAAAATTGCTCGATTATCCCAAGAAGCAGTCACATTCTCGGACACGGAACTATCGAAATACATTTTGATTAATTTCTGGTTGTTCAAACCGCTTTAACCTTTCACTGGTAACGCGGGGTCCCTGAGACCGAGAAAAATTTGTTTCTCGTTTTAAAACGCAACGCATCTCTTTCTCGCTGTGCGCCGCCAGGTACCTTTTACCCTTATCCTTGGCCACTTAGTGTAGAATC
This sequence comes from Galeruca laticollis, assembly GCA_963921935.1. Classification (NCBI taxonomy): domain Eukaryota; kingdom Metazoa; phylum Arthropoda; class Insecta; order Coleoptera; family Chrysomelidae; genus Galeruca; species Galeruca laticollis. Next base: position 37,039,353 of record OY998179.1, on the reverse strand, counting down.
GTTTTCTGTGTAGTGCGTATCGTTTTTCTGCTTTGCAAAGTGGCGGTGTGAGACACAGACGTCACCAAACTCGTACTTTTTTTGGGGTAAGCATTATAAGCTTTTTTATTTTATTTTTGCTTATAAAATTACATTTTAGTTTCTACTAATTAACTATGTCTTGCAAAAATTATTAGATGAGGTTCCAACTGATTCCGAGGCCGGCGAACCAGAAGATGATAATGTAAGTTTGGAAGACGATCATGTAGAAGTATTGGATTATGATACGAATTCAAAGCAAGAGTTCTCAGATCTTGATGATGACTCTCTTCCTACCGAAGCCACTGCGTGTCGAATTCCTAATCTCATTGGAAAAGATGGTACAAGATGGAGAAAGCATTGTGTAGAAAAATTAAATATCAGAACTCGGGCAGAAAATATAGTTTCTTTACTGATACTATGCTTGGAAACATTGTTCAATATACCAATAAATTTATTTCAATGAAATCATATGATGTAGCTAAATACCGCACAGCCAGACTCACCGATGTCATTGAAGTAAAAGCATTGTTTGGTTTGCTATATATTAGTGGGGCCAATAAAAGCAATCACAAAAACACTGAAGATATTTTCAGAACAGATGGTAGATCTATGGAAATTCATAGGTTGACTATGTCACAAAGTTTGTTTCTATTTCTGTTGAGACATATTCGATTTGACGACTAGGAAACTGGAGTACAAAGACAACAATTGGACAAGATGGCTGCAATTCGCGATGTGTTCGAGGAATTTAATGACAATTTATCAGCACATTACAATCTCTCAGCTTACACAACGATAGATGAAAAATTGGAGGCGTTTCGTGGGAAATGCTCGTTTAGAGTATATATGCCTCAGAAACCTCGTTATGGTATATATATTTATGCATTATGTGACGCAAAAATGTTTTACACAACCAAAATGGACGTTTATGTTGGCAAGCAGCCCGAAGGGTCTTTTAGAGTGGATAATTCAAATATCGCGTTGGTTTCTCGACTTTCACAACCTATATGGGGATCCGGAAGGAATATAACAATGGACAATTTTTTTATCAGCACACCTTTGGCAAATTTGCTCCTAAAAGATTATCGTCTAACTGTTATTGGCACGATACGTGAAAACAATCCACAAATACCATTGGCTTTCACAAATATAAGAAGAGAAGGTACATCAATGTTTGCATTTCAGGAGAAATGCACGGTAGAATCTTATATTCCTCAAAGCAATGAGAACAAGAACGTCTTAGCGCTATCAACAATGCATCTTGAAGACGACAGTCTTAATTCGGCAACTGGTAAGCCAGACATCATAATAGATTACAACAAAACCAGAGGAGGAGTCGATGTTGTTGACAAGTTGTGTGCCTCATACAACTGTGCACGTGCAACTTGTCGCTGGCCTATGGTGTTTTTTTAAAGTTGCCTAAATGTTGCTGGAATAAATTCGTATATTATTTATACAGCTAACAACAATAAGTCTATTCCTAGAAGAAAATTCTTAGAAGATTTAGGATTTGAGTTGCTAGATACTCATATTCGCAGACGAGCACTGCAGGAAAATATTCCAAAAATTACAAGACTGAGATTGGCCGACATTTTGGGGTTTAACATAAATCAACAGAGTAACGATAATCCAGTTCATGGAAGATGCGCATTTTGCAATAGTAAGAAAAATAGGAAAACTAGGTTTTCGTGCAATAAGTGACACAAATTTATGCGCCTTGAACATTTGACTGGACTATGTAGTGACTGTTTTGAGCAAAATAGCGAAGATTAATTTTTTGTAACCCACAATCTTCAATGAACTGTCCCAAACAACGTAAGAAATTTTTCTGTAAGTGAAATGAACCAACTCGCAATACCATCGAATTAAATTCATTAATACTCAACTGAATTTCTTTAGCTATAAGGTATATGGCAATGTCACAGGAAAGAATGGCTACTTCATGATTCAAAGATAAACATAAGTCAACATAGTTTTTCATAGAAGTGTATACAACGTCTCTTGAAGAAGGTGGATGTGGAATGACCGGGCAAAATCCAATTGTAGTTACATTTTCGTGTTGAGCATTACTCAACTGGTGGTTCAATAAGCTGCTGGTATCCAAATAACTGGCAAAGTGGACATTCCTTTTTTCAAAATAACACTGATATATCTCTTCGCATCTTAATATTTTTGAATCGTCGTTGTCGTCCGTTTCAATTGGTTTCGGTGTAGCAATATGTGCAGTGTTCTTTTCATCGCCCTTTTGTTGATACACTACCATGGCATCTCCTTCTTGAAGTCATTGTTGTCCACAGCTGCATGAAGAAACAGTTTTTGGTCGCTTACAATATTTTTCGGTATGACTACTTCGTCATCGATATTATCATGTAACATTGATTTTACAATATCAGCGTCTACGGTCTTCATTGCTTTGTAATTGACACAGTGTCCAAGATTGTTCAACATTGTTAGAATAGGTTTAGATCTAGTCAGGTGATGAATAGACTCAGCTAGAGCAATATGTTCAGGTGTAGTCCTGTTAGTTACACTGAAATATACGTCACTAAACACCGCTAATGCTGTATGGAACATATTATCTGACAATTTACGCTTTTTACTGCTGAATAAGGCTTGCATAAAAGTCTTCCATTTTGTAGTAAATGTGCATTTCTTCAAGGCATCTTCTATGAGAATATCATCACACAACTTGTCCTTTGGTATTAGTTCAGTAGTTGATAGTTCTTCCCATATTTATTTATTTTGCTACAGTCTAGTCCTACAGTCTAGTCGACGGACGCGTTCAACTACTTCGTCTAATAAAATTCCTGCCATAAAAACCAAAGAAAATTGCTTCATTTCAGTTCGATATGAGAATAAAACCATGTTACAAAATTTATCGATCAGCATCGTTTTCAGATCACGATTAGACATAACTGCATCCTCTACTTCAGCGAGTACAGTCATGCGTTGAGTCAAGTATGTTAATTCAAAGGCGGTCGTTGAAACTGTGTCTTTCAAATCCGCCATTAATTTTTCAAATGCAGCTAGTAACTGCCCTTGACTGATGTTTGTTGTTGGTCGACCTCTTTCGTTACTCGAAGATCTTGGTAATAAAACGTACTTCCTGTAGCACGATTTCCGATATTGGAAGTTTTTGCCCAACAAATCTTCCGGTGTTTCATAGATACACATTTTGGTGAAAACTTCATCCAGTTGTCGACGCGTAGCATTGAAAATCAGCGTATCTGCTGAATTCTCAGTTAAAAGACAAAGAATAGTTATTTTATTTTACGTCGCACGACCAGAAATGAAACTACACGAGTCACTCAACGATTCACTGCTCCTTCTTTTTGACTTAAGCCCGCCACTCATGAACACCGCAGTACGATTTTGTTGAATGCAATTACAGTACAATTTTGTCGAAAATCGAATAAGAACACACACGTTTAAGATTTCGCAGTACGAGTTTACTTTCAACGTGAAAATGTCTGAAGAAAATATACTTCTAGGGGCTCTTGCGCTTTGTTTAACCGAGAAGAAAAAAAAAATACAAAAAAGTAGGTGGTGGTGTAAAAAGTGGTTACTGAAAAGAAATACTTACAGTCATGTAAATCCTCATTTGCATCATTTTTTACTTCTTGAAACTTCGCAATCAAAGTATCCATACCTCTTTTTCTAGCATTTTTGTCATGATAAGCTGGCGATTTAATTTTCCACAGACACTCTTGTTCTTTGTATAATTCGAAAAAATCTCTTAAAAACGTCTTACTATAGGCCATTTTTTAGAATTTACTGGCAAATGTATTGTTTTTCAGCATTCAAGTTGTACGATCAAATCGCAACTCTCAATTCACGGTCAAATTAAGCATTCAACCACTCCTGTCGTACTGCAGCAGACTGACTTGTCTGTCTGCGATCAAATCAAACCGACTTGGTCTTGTGGCGGGAATACACGATCAAATTACGTCCAATTCTGTCGCATTCGACAAAATCGTACTGCGGTGTGCGGTGTTGGATGGTGATTGGCGGGCTTTACGGCTCGTTTCAGTTGATGGGCCAGCTACGCCCTGAGTTGATGACGAAGCACTTACTTCCAACTATTTATACAGTGCTATTTCACGACGATGAATTTTTTCTTTGCTGGTCATTCAACTTTTATTGTTCATCAGCATTCGAATCAAACAACTTCTGAAACTTGTCTCCAATTTCGTGTTTTCGTCAATTTGCTGCATTTTCAATAGTTTCAAATGACTTTTTTTTGGTTCATTTACCAGTTTACCCGGTAAATCACATAATGCTTCGTTCGATTTTAAGCTACTGCACTAGCTTCTATCGCGGGCCTTGAGCGTGGAGACCGAATCCATAAATTCCGTAACGAAAATAACCTGACACGATACGAGGACTGTCCAGTAAATTTTAATACTCATATTCTTATACGAGGACTGTCCAATAAATTTAGATTTTTTCATGATGATACGAGGACTGTCCAATAAATTTTAATTTTTTTATACTTATACGAGGACTGCCCAATAAATGTTGATACTTTTATGACTATACAACGACTGTCCAATAACTTTTGATTATTTTATGATGCTACGAGGACTGTCCAATACATTTTGATTGTTTTATACTTATACGAGGACTGTCCAATAAATTTTAATTCTCCTATACCTATACGAGGACTGCCCTATCAATGTTGAGATACTTTTATGACTATACGAAGAATGTGCAATAAATTTTGATTATTTTATGATGATACGAGGACTGTCCAATAAATTTTGATTGTTTCATACTTATACGAGGACTGTCCAATCAATTTTAATTCTTTTATACTTATACGAGGACTGTCCAATAAATGTTGGTACTTTTATGACAATACGAAGAATGTTCAATAAGTCTTGATTATTTCATGATGATACAAGGACTGTCCAATAAATTTTGATTCTTTTATACTTATACGAGGACCGCCCAATAAATTTTAATACTTTTATGATTATTTTATGCTGATACGAGGACTGTCCAATAAGTTTTAATACCTATATACTTGTACGAGGAATGTCCAATAATATTTGATTATTTTATGATGATACGAGGACTGTCAATAAATTTTAATTCTTTTATACTTATACGAGGACTGCCCAATAAATGTTGATACTTTTATGACTATACGAGGACTGTCCAATAAGTTTTGATTATTTTATGCTTATACGAGGATTGTCGAATACGTTTTGATAGTTTTATACTTATACGAGGACTGCAAAATAAATTTTGATACTTTTATGATTATACGAGTGCTGTCCAATAAGTTTTGATTATTTTATGATGTTAATTATAGCGACATTTCTTCACATCACAAAACTACATGAATCACACAATTTGGAGCACTGCTATCATAAGAATTGAAATATGTACTTGTAATAATAATCGATGCATGTGGGAATAACGTTCAGCTATAACTGAAGCACCATAAACGGTTTGAGAACAGCGCGTTCCGCTCCAAAATTCGACAGCAGATATGTGTCGCTGGTGAGTGGGTTAACAATACAACTGACACCTGGCTTATCTGGCAACCTTGAATCAAGGTATGTGAGGGAAAAAACTGGACCACAATTCCGTCCGGCAACCTCTACAATATTGTTTTTTAACTCTTTCTTAACTCAAATCATTAGTCAGAATGTGTTCATCGGTTTTTACAAACGGACTGTTTTTCAGAGCCTGCACTACAATACGGTGTGATGAACTTTGTCGATGTTGTTGCTGGTTGTCGCAGTTTTTGAGCTTCCATCACGCTTATCATCAGTCAAGCTAATACGACCTTTATATTAAAATATCTAAAATTTCACGTGCGTAAATAATGGTGCAACATCAGACTCATCTTCGATTTAGATCGGCGTGTCACCTCTTAAAAAAACAAATATTTAGTCACAGCTGGATACTCAATGTTTTCAATTTTTATGGAGACTCTCACAATAATTTACTGAAGTGATTGTCAACAACAACTGACCATACAAAATGGTTGAAATTTCAATGAATTTTTTTCAACAAATTTTCCAAATTTATTCAAAAGGTCTGCCATCCTCATGTTTAGTGAGAAAGCTATTGAGCATTCGATTGCCAAATCAAATCATAAAATTATTATATTCCTACCTCACAGACCGATCGATCAGCGTCAAAGTTGGTTACAGCCTATCCGATTTATTCTCAACCCAAACTAGCGTTCCCCAAGGCTCGATACTCGCTCCACTATTATACTTAATTTATTTATACACACCAATTCCACGACATCCCCAAGATAATATCCAACTATATGCGGACGACACCGCACTAATCATTTCCGCCACTGACATTCGCTCTCTCAATATTCGATCCCAAAAACTACTGACCCAATTTTCTAATTGCTGCAGGAAATGGCGAGTGACTCTCAACCCTCAAAAAACCCAAGCCATCGTTTTCAAACACCTCGATACCATGAGCGAACGACTTGTACCCACAAACTTCCGCCTCGTGCTCTGGGGAGATCGACTCGAAATCCGCAGGGAAGTCGTTTATTTGGGAGTGAGATTCACTCACACTCTCAACTTGATGGCCGACCTCATGGACACTTTAAATAAAGTCCGACGTCGAGTTAATCTCGGCGGAACCTTAGGACGAACTCATCCAACCACCCTACTTCATACGTATAAGACATATATCCGCCCCATCATCGACTATAGAGCGAACGTCTATTGCTATCTTCCCGACCACCTTATGAAAAAGCTTCGATGTTGTGAGCAATCAATTCTACGATACTGCCAATACAAGGCACATTATTCACCCAGTAACACCGTCTACACCAATATCGACATTGAGCCCATTCCGTCCCGTCTAAACACCCTTCAAGCCCGATACGTTAATCGCACCATCGAATCGGGCAACGAAATATCGAAAAACGCCCTCGTCACACCGTGGATCGCTAATAGACGGCCTCTTGGCAGAACACCCAAGAGGAAGTTCCCATTCCCTCCAGTACGGCTTGTAGCCACGGCTTACGACGATCTCCCAGACATATACATCGACTACCTAGACCAATCCCCAATTTCAATCCGATAACCAAACATTGCAACCATCACATATATAATCTTGTATATCTCTCAACACATATTCCTCCTTCTATCTAAACAATCTCACAATTTATCTCTAAACACGCTCACACATCTCACAACAATTAGTCAAAACTTCTGACAAACCCTTCAACCACCTCCACCCACTCGTCGGGTTACAGGTTTTCTGCGGTTTCCCTGTAACACGGTGAATCTATTCAACAGGATGAATTTTTTCACCAGCGAAATGGACCGACGAACCAATCAGCCAATCGACGTAGAGAAGAATGCAGCCGCAGCTGTAATCGACCCCCACTCCCCCAACGAGATTATTATTGTTTTTTCAAAATACAAAAACAACGAGAATGCTTTTCCTCTGGAACACTTTCTAGCGACAAGCCCACTCCGAAACCTCGATTCAGCCCCTAACCTCTTCGAGTCAACTCAATCTCCCAAACTTCGTTAACCAACCACTTCACCCGACCCTACACAAATCCCCCGCCCTCCAATACACCACCCATCCAGCCCTGCAGGGGAAACAAATCCTATATCAGGGCACACACAACCACAACAAACCCTCCAACAAATATCAATCACCATCCAACTCATACTTATTCGAATTTCTCTCTCTCTCTTTCTCTCTCTCTCTCTTTCTCTCTCTCCCTATCTCTCTCTCATGTTTAGTTCGGAAACTTCTCAGCAATCTTTGTAAGTATCCGCTCGCCGGTCCGGCAAGTTGGTTTCAAGTAATCAAAAGTGTTATTAACTATTTCGAGAGTTTTATTATTATTTAAAATACTACAAATGACTCAAATACGCAACAGATCCTTGTCTTCTTTTATCGTGCACACCAACCAATCCAGTTTTGGAATATTCGTCCACAGAAATTGCGGTTACTGCATTAAATCCATCAGTAGATGTGAAAGAAACATTGTGACCGAAGTCCTGTAGATCCATAACGATGGATTCATCCTAAAAATGAATTACAATAAGCTCAACAATACGGTTTTTTTTATAGATAGCTAGGTGAAAAATAGCTCTTCCCTTTTGTGAGAAAAGCTTGTAAAATTTATTGTATTGTATTGCAGTGTACAAAACAAGAATACGACTCTCGTTGGAACGTGCTGCAAATGGCTATCCGAGAGAGCGCCAGAACGTATTCAGAATATTGAAGTGTTTTTTGCAATAGTAGGCCATTCATTTCTTGCTGCTGATAGGGTTTCCGGTAATATTGAGAAGGAGATCAGAAAGTTGGGGGTTATAACGCAGCCAGAAACCTACATAGAGCTTTTATCAAAAAATGGGACGGCTGTCTACTTGGGAGAACACTGCAACGTTTTTGATTGGAAAGAAACCATCTCAAATGTGGTGAGACCCACAGGAACATGGCATTTTTCTATCAAGAATACAAAACGATTCTTGTTACAGAAATGTAAAACTGCAAATGTTCTGATTAGAGGTGAGTTGTATTACCAGAATGATTTGCAAATCTTCGAAACTGTCCTAAGAGAGGGAAAAAGCCTTCACATGATTAATCTTGTCATCATAAAAAGTGGTCTACAAGAAGTGAATATGTTGGAGCTTAAAGATATTGACAAACTTCTTACAAACCACTTTGGGGCTACTTGGAGATCAATGGATGAACTCCGTTTTCATGTAACTCCTCTTTCTAATGAAACTCTTGATCCAGCGCAACCCGGCCAGGAACAAGAAAACGCATTGCCAGACATGGAAGAAACAGCAACAGAAGAAGCAACCTGCGAATTTATTGAAGAAATACCATCTGTACTTGTATAATGAATATTGTTATGCTCATAAAGTTTTTTTTGATCATAGGTTTTCTCGTATTAATTTCGATATTGTTATTTTTTCAACCGTGAATCTATTCCAAACACTTCATATTCAGTTCACAACTGATTTTAGTCGAACCTTTGGTATTAAATCCGGTTAAATTCAACATTCAGTATCAAACACAGCATTCTCCATACAATTTTTTCTAATTTTTTCAAAGAAATTAAAAAAATTAGGCATAATGACCTTAAAATCCGATGAAGTTTAGCATTTTCTTTCATTATAAACTACGTGCGCAGTGAAATCTACACTAATATGGATGTAGCACTTTTTTGCGCTTTATTCAAAAGTGAACACGGTGGAGATTGCCGCCTTTGATACTAGGGCCCTCATATATGACTCTTAAATATGCATATTTAAAATAATGATTATTTATTTTTACAACCCAAAAGATTTTTATTTTTCACTGTTGAACCGTATGGGTGGGACGGCCCAATAGTAATAGTTGCCATACAAAACCCTAACAGGGTAATTCTGATTTGCAAAGTTTCTACTGAGGAAGTTGTTATTAATACTCTTATGCAAGTAAATTTTCTTGATAGCAAGTTTGCAGAATAGCCACATGAAACTCTGGAATAGTAACAGTTTTTTCAAACTAAAGGTTTAGGTAGCACATTGTTAAATGGCTGTGAAATATTCATTAATATTTATTACACCAGCTTCAAGACAATAGTAAATAACGTTCACCGTCATTTTAGCCACATCCTAATTAAACCATCAATCTACGACCTACCTAAAATATTCACCAGGCCAACTATATATTGGGTTCCCCAAACTGGTTATCAATCTGTTTCATAGTAGATTCTGATGACGACGTTGGGTGGCATTTGACGGTCCACAAATAACAAAGAAGGATACCAACTTGAGGTTAACCTTGGGCACAGAGAATAGAGTTAGGTGAAAGTCGTGTTATTATTTTAATTTGCTTTCATTGCTATAATTAGCCAAAATAATTTGGAAAGGTTTGGCCCTATGCAGAATAATTATAAGAATTCCCTTGTAAGAAAGGTTTGCAATTCCTGATGAGTTGCTTAGTGGTGTATTGAAATATACGTCAACAGTTGACCCATTGATAGTATATGTTGATACTGAGGATTCTCCTCACTAGGAGTGTGTAGAGATTGGACTGACAGACGGCAGCAGGAGATAGACAAACTGGGAGTTTTTCGACAACTTCTGTCATCATCGCTTGGAAAGAAATGTTTGGCATAATTATGTGAAAATAGCGATATGAAACGTGAATCTGAAGCTACCGGAAAACATTTTTACGGCAACCGTCCGGAAAGTACGTACTTTCCGGACTAGGCCGGAAAGTGAAATACGTTGTTGTCATTGTATGTACCTAGTAATCAAGTATTATTATGGAAATAGAAATCTAGGCCAATACCATACAAAATTTCTCTCATCTAAACAATCAACGTGATTCGGATACTTCACCTTCATGCTCTGACAACAAGAAGCATTTAAATATGCCAAACATTTCAAATAAATTGAGCCCGTTTAATTTCACCAATTGTCAAAATTTCAATATAAATATTAATATAAGCAAGAATTGGAATGTGAGGATTAGAATCTTCCTAATTTGGTTCTATAAATAAATAATATAAAGAAATATTCTTTACTTATTTTTATATTAATGTTAATAACCAATCCACAAGGTTGCCGAAAAAATAATGTACGTTACTCGACCGGAAACTGTTTTTTCGGACTCGTTGACTTCCAGGACGCGATTTACAAAGTCTTTATCGATATAGTTAAGATCGTGACTGAACTCGAGTAGCTTTTGTTTGCAAAGAAATAGTTACACATTCTAGTCTATTACAGTGCTAAAATTGACCGTACTGGAACAGAATTTGTTAAGTTCATTTTGTTAGCTATTACGGGTACAAAATCTAGCCCATTTCAGTTGTCAGTAAGCAGTTTGGCGGTAAAAGATTGCCCTCTCTCTTCTTATTATTGTGTGTCAGCACATAGTTTAAGTTGAGGTTATAAAACTGTGCTTCTTTAATATCTTTTATTTAACGATTTTTAGTGCACTAAAATGGCCAAAACAATAATAAATGGTATCGTGGGTAGTGAAATTAATTATTTTGAATTTCAGGAGAAAAATCAAGATCATTTTGTGACTAAATTTCAGTGCAAGTTAACAAAAGGAGAAAATTGCACGGAAAAATGTGAAACCTTCATCAAAGACTTTTCGCGTAGCACAAACACTAACTGGATTGTAAACAAAGTGTTCAATAATTGTGTTCGTTATGAATTTCGCAAATCCTATGTGTGTCATCTAGCCAAGAAGAATAAACGTATAGTGAAGGGTGGTACTAAGTGAGACGGCGTACCAAGTGAGATAATCAGAATAACTATTTAAATTCTCCTCCAAATTACGTTTACTGTCAGTGAGTTGTTGACATTCATAAAGCAAAACGTTCTGCGACTTTATAGATTATTTTAGATAATTTTTACAGTATTTTTATACAAAAATTAATTTTAAGGTGAGTTAGTTACTTTCTTATATCGATGTATTATACTGTATAACATTTGTTTCATAGAATTTTGTGAATGTGATGTGATATTCGTAATATTGGGTTACTAACCTTACTTTCTGTATGATCATAGACGTTGATATTAACAAAGATATTCTTTTTGAGGGCGTTCGTGTTGTGGCATCAGAATGTACTAAGTGAGACAATATATCTGGTACTGTGAGACTGTCTCAGTTAGTACCATAATATAATTACGCAAATATCACTATATAATAATTCTCACTTGAGTACTAAACTTATAATTTCTTAAGAGATCGGTACATTTTTTACAGATGCCGCGGAAACCTAAGCGAAGAAAAATTGGCAATACAAGTGCTGAAATCATGGAACATGCAGTTAATTAGTCTGCAATGAAAATTTATCGCTGAGAGTTGCTGCTGACCGCTGTAATATAAAATTTCAAACGTTAGCGAGGTATGTAAAAAAAAGAAAGATAAGCCTGATGCGATAATGGAACCAAATTATCGGCATAGACAAGTATTTAAACCTGAACAAGAAAAACTACTCGCTGATTATCTTATAACTTGCAGTAAAATGGCTTACGGATTGACAGTAGAGGCTACAAGAAAGCTAGCTTATGAGCTTGCGATTAAAAATAATTTTGATATTCCTGTGTCCTGGAAAAACAACAAAATGGCTGGTGAAGATTGGCGTAGGGAGTTGATGAAAAGAAATAATGAGATTTCCATTCGGAAACCAGAAGCATGTAGCTTATCACGTCTAACCTCGTTTAATGTACACAATGTTAAAATATTTTTTGATAATTTGGCCAATATTTTGAAGAAATACCCTAGTTTGGCAGAAGGTTCCCGTATTCACAATTTAGATGAAACTGGCACCCAAAACGAATTGTTGCTCCAAAAGGAGTAAAACAGGTTTATCAATCTACAAGTGGTGAACGGAGGGAAACAGTCACAATGTGTGGAATAATTTCGGCATCTGGAACATTTTCACCGCCGGTACTTATGTTTCTCGGGAAAAACATTAAAAATCATATGCTAAAAGATGGTCCAACAGGTGCTTTAGGCTTTTGCAAACCTAAGTGGATGGATGAATTCAGAAATTTTCTTGGATGTTTTAAATCATTTTATGGCTCATAGCAATTCATCCAAAGAAAACGCTACCATCCTTATATATGATAACCATGAAAGTCACATTTCTCTAAAGGTGGTAGAAAGAGCTCGACAAGCAGGTGTTCAAATTTTGACGATTCCTCCTCATTGTAGTAACAAATTACAACCATTAGATATTTCCATTTACGGACCTTTTAAACCATATTAAAATGCTGCATGCGACAAGTATATGCTTCAACATCCTGGAGTTCCTATGACCATATACGATTTAGAAAGACGAATTTCAGAAGCACTTCAAAAATCTTTTACGCCTAGTAATATAGTCGCGGGATTCATAAAATCAGGAAGTTACCCGTTTGACCCAGATGTGCTCAAGGACGCCGACTTCTTAACTTCGTTTGTAACTGACCGACCATATTCTAATGATCAAGAAACTGAAAATAAGGAAAATCAACGTAGCCCATCAGAGGAAGAATTAAAAATACAGAACAAAAATGTTCCTCCTGGTGAAAAACAACTCAATAAATACACAAATAGCTCAAACTAGCTTCATTTCACCCGAAGATATTCGAGGATTTCCCAAAGCATTGCCCAGAAAACTAATTAGAGAGGGAAAAGAGAAGGGAATTAGTAAAATAATAACGGAAACGCCTGAGAAGGATAAACTGATAGAAAAGAAAAAAATCAGAAGAATTAACTAAAAAAGTTTAGCGAAATATAAGTGAGTTACAGAAGGGGGACCTAAGAAACCGCGTCAAAAGATTAAGAAGGCAAAGAAACGGGATTCGACAGACACTGATACCTCTGAAGATTCCGAATATGAAACGTTTTCTGAAACTGAAGACTGGGTACCCGATGATGAAACTGAAGATACCGTTGTGACCAAGTCAGATGTATCAGTGGACACATTTGTTTTAATTAGGTTCCCAAAACAAATTTATTATGTCTCAAAAGTTACAGGAGTGTCTAACGATGAGTTCGAAGTGTCTGTTCTTCGTAAGAGCCTCAAATTTTCGAACTACTTTGTGTTTCCAGATATACCCGATACATCTTTTGTTGCGTTGAATGATATAGCATTGGTACTTCCAGATCCTGTTCCAGGAACTACAAAGCGACAGTCTAAATTGTACAAATTCAGAATTAACTTCAGGTCGGTTAATATTCGCTAAAAAAATTATTTGATTTTTCTAATTTTATACAGAAGGTATATAATATTGTATGTCTCAGTTGGTACACTTTCAGGTACTAAATGAGACAAGATCGCACTTAAGAAAAATATATTTTATTTTGCTTATTTCTGTGGTTAATTTCTCCTTTGTGTATAATTTAGAAACCGGAGAGATTATACTATAAAATGAAATGAAAAGAAAACGGATGTATAGAAAAATAAATAAATTAGAGTAAAAAATGTTAATTCCGTCTCACTTAGTACTACCCTCCCCTATCCAAGAAAAAAGGTTGTACAAGAAATTACGAGTGTTTGGCGAGTATAAACATAGAATTCCTAAAAATTACTGAAGTCACTTTGAGAAGGTCTAGCCTATTGAAAACAGATTGGAATGTAGTTATCAATATAAACTATGAACGTTCTCACCGAATACAAGTTGCTCAAGCATTTAGCTTATTACGATTCAATGAAGATTCAAAAGAACCTTTTCACCGATATTTTGAATCTGGTATGACAGCTAGCTAGCAAATGCGCAAATGAATCCAACAGAAAGACAAGTGACCTACTCCTATCAACAATGGAGGTCTGAAAAATTTGGAGAAAGACAACCAAAGTGTTATTGAAAGAATCAAGATTAAAATGGAAGACTTACAAAAACAGGATATCCTTTTGTGTCTTAACGAAAATCCAGTTCTTGTTGTTCTGATAACTGCCGTTATGAAAAGAGCTTTCAAAACAGATCATGCAGATGAGATGATCTTTATTGACACCAGTGGTTCTTGTGACCAGAGTAGCACCTCAGTCACTTTTATTTTTGCAGCTACAAAAATTGGAGCATTGCCAATAGCTGTTATTCTTCATAAAAATAAATCAGAAAACGATTATTTATACGCTCTAAAAATGGCTAAGCAATACTTAGGAGCCACTTGTGATAAAGCATTTGAGCCACAAGTTATTATGACCGACGATGACACTGCAGAAAGAAATGCACTTAAAGTAGTATTTCCAAAATCTCGTTTGGCACTCTGCATTTTTCATGTAACGCAAGCTTTTTGGCGCTGGCTATGGGATTCGAACTACAAGATTCAGAAAGATAACCGAAAGACCATATTGACGTTATTTCGTCATATTTTGTTTGCTAAAACTACTTCAGATGCAGAGAACTTCTTGTTTCAATTATTCAACGACCCAACTTTCAACAACTATAAAAATGCCAAAGCATATCTAGAACATACCTAGAGCCGTCGAGAAGAATGGTGTTTACCTTTTCGTAGTGACGTTTTGCACAGGGGTAACAATACTAACAACTACTGTGAAGCTTCCATCAGGATTTTCAAGGACATTATATTGCAGCGATGCAAAGCATTCAACAAACGTGCCCTCATCGACTTCATCACCGGGATTTTCAAAAACTATTACAAAAATAGACTTCTAAAATTTGCAAAAGCAAGAGGCTTATGATAAGGTTTCTCGTAAAATAGGCGATATTGAAGAAATAACACATATCAGCCATCATAATTATCGTGATAAACACAAAACTGACTATTTCAAAGTAAATATAGAAACTGACTGTTGTAATTGTTATTTTGGCCAATAAGGACAATATTATAAGCATTTATGTGCAGTTGAACAAAAGTACGGACTTTCTTCAAAAAATTCCTTAATTTTGAATAAAACTGATAGGCAAGATTTTGCTAAAATTGCCTTAGGGGTTACATATTTACCTGCTTTCTATGATGACATAATTGATCTCGAGGAAACCAGTGAAACTTGTTACATAGAAAATAATACCACTGTTCAGTCAGATCAACCTGAAACTGTTGACAGCTCCTTTGATTTGCCAATTACCGAAACAATCAGTCAAGACTATGACGCAGCAGATCAACCTGAAACTATTGACAGCTCCTTTGATTTGCCAATTACCGAAATAATCAGTCAAGACTATGACGCAGTAGTTGATAGAATCCAAGCCGAATTTAAACGAGTTTCAGAGATATTGGAGAAAGACCAATGCCCTTCCAATATCGCAGTTTTGAGAAAAATGGTGACTACATTGGAAAAAGTTCAGACGACGTCTCAAAATGTGTCCATTTATCCCCACACAACTCGATTTAACTGGAGCCGAAAAATTCATGTACAACCAACCGCTGTATCCCGAAGAAAAGACTTAGAGGTAATAATCGCATACAGTCTGGAAAGCCATCCAAACTCGAAGGAACATAAAAAAAGGAAATCTCATAATATTAGCCTAAACATAGAAAGAAACGAATCCAGTGCAAAAGACATTAACTCAACAGCGCGTTACAACGTCCAATAAAAGCTGAAAAGATAAGTTTTTAGATATATTATTATGTACTCATTTGGTTTCAGTTTTATGCAAATATGTGGCTTTTGATTTTGTTAGCAATAAACAATTTTTGTTCCTACTTATTGAGTTTCACTTTTCTGAAATCATGGGTGTTTAGATTTTTTTCATGCAAGAAGTCTATAAAAAAACAATTCAAACCATATTTCAGATATCCAGAGATATTCGTGGATTCACTGCGATTTATATTATAATCTTTAGAGCTGGATATTTCAAAACCGGCTGAATTAGCTGTAGACATATTTTTTAATATTTTTTAACTCAGCAAAATACTTATGCCTTTTCGAAATATTGAGTTGCATAAAGACATTTCTATTCAAAAAATTAATACCGACCCACCTAGTCAGATATTTTCGTTCCTGTGTTTCAATGTTCTGTTTAACAATAGATTATAAAAAACTCAAAAAAAACGTATTTTTGTATGAAACATCATTCAATAACTCTAAATAAAGGATATAGGATTATAAGTACTCAAATGACTAAAGCAATGTAGACATTTATTTGATCTTAAACTTGTCTTACAGATTCTATACCAATATAGTTCATTTTTGAACCGTAATAGAATAGGTTATGCAGCTGATATTCTGCAAACAAAAACTATATGAGTTCAGTTTAGGAATTGTTAAATCGCTTCCAGGACTCGCCATAGATTGTCTATTCGTCCGGAAAACAGTACCTTCGGGACTAGTTACGTAAATTACTATTTTTTTAGTTTCGAAAAATGCAGTTTCACCAAATCTATGAAACTGTAGTTTCATGAAACGCAGTCTGCACTGCCCTGCATTTATGTATTTGTTGCAAGCCACTTTCGTTTCACGAAATCTGTTTTTTGCAACGCGTTTCTCCTGTGTGTGCTGCACCTAAATTCAAGACAATTGTCAACATCAAAATGACTCTTCATTGTCAGTTTGTGTCCGACTTAGATTTCATCGGTTGAAGTATATCTTGTCTGGACATCTTCAAATTATAAGATTGGTATTGAAAAATTGGCATTAGATATTATTACTACACAATAGATGATACATTAGACAAAAATCATTTCGAGAGACTAGGATGTTACCATGAGAGAAAGAATGGAAAGAAATACGGTGCGTTAACAAGTGAATAGTTTTATAAGAGTTACAAAATTTCAACTCTCCGATTTTACTTTTTCGCTAACCCTATCTATCACGTGAGAAAAGTATTGGTTTACTCCAAAAAAATTGGTGTTTTCAATTTTTTCCCACTAATTTTTACGTTTTTCAGTAATAAAAACCCTAAAAAAGGGTATTTAGGAAAAAAAATCTTGTGTGTATGTGGATTAATGTTCAGTATATCTTACATAGGAAGCTCATTTATTTTCAGCTCACCAAAGTCGGTACAACAGGTGCTATGGTGCTTGAAGTACCATATTTTCGATCAATTTGGAGAAATTTCGGGCTGTTAACACGATACAGCCTCCGGAGTGTATAAAAATAACCAATTTTATGAATGGATATTGTTAAGGACATCTCATAGATAAACGCTATTGGTTTTAAGTTTACCAGAGCTGGTACAACTGGACCTGTAAATTTAGATTTACTACATTTTTGATCATTTTTGGAGAGATTTCGGTTTGTTAGCACCATCCAGCATCCGGAGTGTAGACAAGTCAGGAATTATATAGTTGGTTATTATTCAGGGCACCTCGCACATTATTCATATTGATTTTTAGCTTTTCAAAGCCAGTACAGCTGGGCCTATAAATCCAGATATGACTACATTTTTGGCCAATTTTGAAAAAAATTCTATTTGTTAGCTAGGCACAGCCTCCGGGGTATATACAAGTGATCAATTTTATGATTGAATATTGTCTCATAGATTAACCCTATTGATCTTCAGCTCACCAGAGCCAGTACAATTGGTCCCATAAATCCAGATTTTCTACAACATTTTATGTTATTTTTGGAACAATTTTGGTTTGTTAGCACGATACAGCCTCTGGAGTGTATAAGAGCGGAAACGTTAGTTCTAATCTTTAAAACCGTTTATTTATAATGGAATTTATAAGGACACTTTTGACTTACGTTAAAAATCCACTCATCTTCGAAGAATAAATTCATGGGTAAAAGTTGGTGATGGATTCTCTTAAGATCTGATGCACTGCGAACATCCATGTTATAGTAAAGTCTGTTGGTGAGAACCTGTAATGAAAAAATAACAAAGTGACTACTTTATATTCTTCCTAGACGGAATCCAAACAAGCTGCGTTCGCTGGTTTAATCTAATTCTTTTCGAACATATTCTGAAGTTTTTGTAGAACGACTCTGTTTTTGTACTTTTATCTTAATCTTCATACATAATTAAGAATACAGGAATGTATATAAAAATACAAATTTTATTGAATTCATTTAAAAACTGATTCATATATCCGAAAATTTGTTTAAAATATTATATAATGTGATAATAATAATTTTTACGTACCAATGATACACTAGAAGTGATTTTGCTGCCTCCTGCTCCTCCTACAACCATAAAAAGGTCTCCATATTTATCCAAAATGATCGACGGTGCCATTGAAGACATGGGACGTTTTCCTGGACGGATGAAATTGGAAGGTGAAGGAGGAAGCCCGTATACGTTTGTTATTCCTGGAGTTGAAAAATCATCCATTGAATTGTTCAAGATTATATCCGTACTAGTTGAGGTAAAACCAGCTCCTAGTCTGAGAAATTTTCAATTTATATAAGTTAACTCTATTTTAAACAGGCGAGTGATATCGGAAATCAATAATGAATATAAAACCTGATCATTACTGGAATAGAAGGGAATATAAATGAAGATATTTCTCTAAAGCAAAAAATAGAAACATCTCTAGCAAAAGAAATACAAGTGGACGTTAGAATAAGAAACGCTCAGAAAATATGGGACAAGATGTGCTTAATTGAAATGGAAAACATAACAGATAAAATTGACATCTTGCAAAATGAAAGCAGACTGAGACATCTCTGGGAAAAAGTTTTCATTGGGTCGGATCTTACCAAGAAGGAACAGGAAATACAAAAAATAATCATAGGAAAGGCTAAGGAAGAAAAAAATAAGGGCAAACAAAGAAAAGTAGGTTACAAGAAATTAATAGTAAATGGTATAGTATGGAAATGGAATGATGAACAAAAACAGTTACAGATGAACCAAAAAAACTAGTAGACACGCGTGACAATACGATTCCGGCGTCGACTCAAGCAATGAACAAGGTACATGATTACAGGAAAAGGGGTAAAGGAAAGAACCGCAAAAAAGAAATAATTAAAAAAAAAATAAAGGTATAAATAAAGGAACATGGAACGTGCGAGGAATATACGGAGAGGGGGACATAACAAATTTAGTAAAGGAAGCAAAAAGATACAATATAGAAATTCTAGCACTGCAGGAGACACATTTAAAAAATAATAATATTAAAGAGATGGAGGAATATGTCCTATTTACAAGTGGAAATGAAAAAAGACGATTTGGTACAGGCTTTGTAGTCAGTAAAAATATGAAAGGACAAATCACACAGACAAACTACAGTTTACTGGAAATGATAAAAACATAACAATCGTTAACTTTCATGCACCTACAGAAGAGAAAACTGATGAAGATAAAGATGCATTCTATGAACAACTGGAAGAAATTATTGACAGAATACCAAACGGCAATGTAAAAATAATAATGGGAGATGCAAATGCAAAAGTAGGAAATGAAGACATATTTAGAACCATAACGGGAGGTGAAAGCAAGCATAATACGAGTAACGATAATGGTTTTAGATTAATCAATATGGCTACAGAAAAGCAAATGAAGATTATGAGTACACATTTTAAAAGGAAGAATTTACACAAAGTTACTTGGATAATTCCAGACACTAACGAATCAAACCAAATTGATCACGTGCTTATAGGGGGAAAATATGCCAAATCAATAAAAAATATAAAATCATATAGAGGTGCCGATATAGACTCTGACCATTTCCTAGTAATGGCTAAATTTGAACTAACACAAACAGATAAAAGAAAAATTAGAAAAAACAAAAGAAGAACGGTGAAATTTAAAATGGAAAAATTGCAACATCCTCAAGTAGCCGGTAAATACAGATCTAAAATCGACAAATACTTAGAGCAAACTAGGAAAGAGAATTAGGACAGGGTGTAGAAAAGAAATTATCACTGATGGAAACAGCAATTTTGAAAGCGTCAGATGAAAGCTTAAACACCATAAAGGCTACCAAAAGGAAGATCTGGCTTGACGACGAATGTATGGAAGAAATAATTAAGAAAAAAAGTTTAAGAGAAAAATATCTACAGACCGGGAAAGAACGGTACAAACGGGAATACATTGAACAAACGTAAGTAGCAAAAAAGATTTGCAGAACTAAGAAAAGAGAACATGATGAAAACAGAATAAAAATAATGGAAGAAAAATACTGGGGACAAGAAATTAGAAATTTCTACAAAGATGTGAACGAAATAAATAAAGGACATGGGCCAGAAACACCATACATCAAAGATGGAAACGGTAAACAGCTAGGAGCGAAAATTGAAATAATAAGAAGATGGAAAAGCCATTTTGAAGAGCTATTAAAAGTAAATGCAGAACTAGAAACAGAAGAAAGAGAAGACGTTCCATTGGAAGAAGAAAACCGTACCGAAGATAAAGAACCTACACTAGCAGTAATAGAAGAAATTATTCACAGTATGAAAAATAATAAAGCCCCAGGATCCAATAGTATTAGAGCAGAAAACTTGAAATACGGAGGAATTGTATTAAAAAGAGAAATTACTCAGTTAATACAAGAGGTTTGGAGGACTGAACATATGCCAGAAGGGTGGAAGAATGCAGTAATTCTACCGATATACATGAAAGGTGACATTTCACATTGCAACAATTACAGAGGAATATCACTACTTGATAGCATGTACAAAGTACTAGCCACACTAATAAAAAGATGATTAGAAACTTATAATACAGAAAAGATAACCGGCGAGTACCAGTGTGAATTTCGTAAGGTTAGAGGAACAACAGACCAAATTTTCTTACTGAAACAAGTAATAACACACTGTTACGAATACGAGGTTCCTACATATATGCTGTTTATCGACTTTAAGGCAGCCTATGACACGTAAATCAGGACTAAGCTATTTAGAGTCTTGGTAAAATACAAAATCCCAGAGAAGCTCTGCAAACTGGTAGAAATAACACTCAAGCAGACAAGAAATGTAGTAAGAGTAGAAGTATTTGATGCAACCCGAGGACTGAGGCAAGGAGACCCCCTATCTACCATGCTATTCAACAATTCAACATAGCATTAGAAGATGTTATAAGGAAGAGCAAAATAAACCGTTAGGGTACTTTACTGGATAAAAGCCACCAATGGTTGGCATATGAAGATGACGTGGTTTTATTATCAAGGAAAAAAGAAGAACTGATGAAAATAGCAAAAGATCTAGTGACAGCAGCAGAAGAAGTTGGGTTGGAGATAAATGAAGCAAAAAGCCAGTACATGAAACTAAGAAATAAAACAGTAACGGAAGAGCCTGAGACATTACGGCTAGAGCTACAGAACGATAAAATAATACGAATAAAGGAAACCAAGAACTATATGTATCTAGGTGTCCTAATAGATGATGAATGTGAGGAAGAAGCAGAAATCGATCTTAGACTGGCCCAGGGCAATGGATGTGCTGGAAATCTTGAGAGCAAAGCAAGTCACACGAGCAACAAAGAAAAAAATTACAAAACAATATTAAGACCGACAGTGCTATACGGATGTGAAACATGGGTTATGAATAAGAAGCAGAAATCCAAACTCGAAATCTGGGAGAGGAAGATATTGAGGAAAATTTATGGCGGAAAAAAACAGTAGAAGGATGGGAGAGGCGCACAAATAAAGAGTTGTATGATCTATATGATGGCTCAATAATAATTGAAGTAATCCAATCAAAAATACTGCAGTGGTTAGGTCACTTAGAACGATTGGAACAGTCTAGAGATGTAAAAGGAGTAGCATGGAAAAGATTAGAGGGAGAGGAGAAGAGAGGTGGGCCCAGAAGAAAGTGGAAAGAAGCCGTAGTGCAAGACGTCGCGGAAAAGGGAATACGGAACTGGAAAAGTGTAGCAAGAGATAGATACAGATGGAAAACTCTTACACGGATATAGGCCCTAGGGCCTGTCTTATGCCTATATATATATATATATATATATATATATATATATATATAATAAAGTCTCAAGAATTTTTTTTCTAAAAGTGACTAGGAAGAAATTTAGAAAGGTGTATAGAATTGAGATTTTGGAGCGGGCTTTTCGCTTGAAAGTATTCGGAGGAAAGATTCTATCGATTGATGTCGGGAATTGATATTTGGAAGCAGCGAAGCTTAAAAAGTGTATGGAATGGTGGGACAAAAAGTAACTAGGATTGGGACGTTCTGGTGAAAGACGAACCATGCAACGCTGCCGATACATATGATATGCTGTTGAGCTGGCTCGTTGTCAGAAATTATTATAAGCGAGATAGGTGATGTTTAGTAAATTTGGGATGTCTCCAGTGTTTTGTGAGAGGGATATTAAGAATTTGTGATTTTATTACGAGAAAAGTGTATAGGAGACATATTTGAAAAGTGTATGGAATTGAGTGTGTATGATGGAATTGGTTTTAAAATGTGTCGTGGAGACGTATTTGCGGGGGTTTGAGATATTCAACGTTGATACGGCGTTGAATAATTATAAAGGCGGTTACAGCTGCGGCTGTATTTGTTCTCAGTCGAAGTTCATCCATTTGGCTAGTGAATAAATTCACCATGTTACAGAGAAACCGCAGAAAAACCTGCAACGCCGACGAGGGGTTGGGATTGGCAGTTGGAATGTATAGAGTTTGTCCAAAGTGTTGAACAAATGAATGATAGTTGTAAGATGTGAAGAATTATTGAAAATATTGTAAAATTATTGAAAATAGTGAGTCTCTGAATTATTTTAAATAGAGAGTTGTGTGGATGGTCTAGATAGATGTAATATTTGTGAGAAGGATATAAGTGGAAACTATAATGTGGGTTATCGAATTGAAATTGAGGATTCATCTAGATAGTCGATGTATTCGTCGGGAAGGTCGTCGTAAGCCGTGGCTAGTAGTCGTACAGGAGGAATTGGGAGCTTCCTCTTGGGTTTTCTGTCGGGAGGCTGTCTGTTGGCGATCCACGGTGTGAGGAGGGCGATTTTCGAGATTTCATTGTCATTCGATAGTGCGACTAACGTAGGTACCGGGCTTGTAAGTTATTCAGCCGTAAAGGAATTGCCTCAATGTCGGGATTGACATAAACGGTATTTCTGGGTGAGTAGGGTGCCTTGTATTGATAGTATCTCAGAATTAACTGCTCCCAAGATCGAATCTTTTTTACTAGATGGTCGGGAAGGGTGCAATGAAGCTTCCGCCGAGCGCCTTGAGAAGATTAACTCGACGTTGGTATTTGGGCGGTTGGTAGTTGGAGTCAAGTGAACAGAGATGTAGAAACTGGGGCGGGAGGCGTGGGATTTTGCCAAGTAGGCTGATGTTGAGGAGCTTCGGCTATTCGTTCTGGGGCGTAATTTGTCGTTAGCGTCTTTGAGCATTGACCTGAGAAGATCATTTTGAGCTTTCAATTCGGCAAGCTGAAGTTGGTTTTGTTGGAAAAGGGCTGCATAGTCGATGACTGGGGGGTGGTACCATCGGTGGGAGCTCATAGTGAGATGAGATGGATGGTACCGTTTGGCTGCGGATTTTGATAGGGAAGCGTGGAGAAGTAGATATGGTTTGTTATGGGGCGGAGGTGAACAAAGCAAAAGATTAATTCATTTGTTGGGGGGGTTGCTAATGAAAGAGGGGGCGGACAAAAGCCGGCAGCGGACTCACTCCCGGAGGGAGTTTTTCTACGGTTAAAGGTTCCCTGCCCCTTTTTGTCTGCCGGTTAGTATTTTATATTCATCTGAACCCGCACCCGTATTCTTCGTTGTTTGGATGTTGATTTTGTAAGTTGGCTCTTTTCTTCGCTATTTATTTGATGAGAGCTATTTTCATAAAAAAAATTGCTCCATGAAGAGTAGATTTACAAAAATTCTAGTGTCCTATACAGGGCAAATTGAGATTAAAATGTCGGTTGCAATCGCCGAGTCCGGTGGGAAGCCGCTTCTGTA
The DNA here is from genome assembly GCA_963921935.1 of Galeruca laticollis. Classification (NCBI taxonomy): domain Eukaryota; kingdom Metazoa; phylum Arthropoda; class Insecta; order Coleoptera; family Chrysomelidae; genus Galeruca; species Galeruca laticollis. The sequence goes on along the minus strand of OY998179.1, from coordinate 37,015,111 downwards.
ACATTCGGTTTGAATCAGTGACCGAATTTCCAGGGGATCTTCTACTTGCTGGTAACCTTCCTTGATGACTGTGATCACTACAATGAGTATGAAATTCAAGCACCTCGTATTTCTAACAACACAATAGCATAGATAACCTTCACGTACGGTACAACAACGTCCTTTTATTTTAACCAACGGGATTGCCATAATTATCATGGAATCCGACAAGTGTTTTGATGGGCTGAGTTCGAGATAACTTAGCGATTGTTCTCCTTATCTCCAACCTCCATGGTTTATAATTTGTTGCGACTTACTCCAAGGATTGGCTTCCAGATTTTTGTACTTCAGTTGATCTTTGAAGTATGAAAAAAGTAATTAGATCATTACTGACCATGCGGGTTGCATAAAAGTTCACTGTAGTCTGTTCTATAAAAGCGAAATTTATTATAATTTTTTTAAACTGAATTGGAAGTATATTTATAAAATATAGCTCACAGGTAATTGAATAGAAATTTATTTTAGAAAATATCTAGAACAATTGATGTTCAGAATACAATAGCATCCCGACTGGGTTTATAAAAATCAATCAATAACATGTATCGTAAATATGCCACCCTTCAATTTTGTTCCCTCGTTCTGGTAGTATGTAAAAAATTAACTTACATGTAATTAATACTACTAGTCAGTGATATTCCATCGCCATTTGGTGTCCAAACACATATGTTTGCGGTACCGTGATCGGCTATAGTTTCTGTACGCATTCCATAATGTTCTGGGTCATTGAAGGTTTTATCGTCAAATATTTTATCACGTGTTTCCGCTGCGAACTCCTTAGACACAAGCTGTTCTATAACCTGGAAAATAACATATAGTGGTATACCTTAATGGATAACGTTTCTAATTAATTCTAGTTCATATTCACTCATTTCAAGTTCTAGTTCATATTTACTGTTATCCTCAATAATACTTTCCCTTTTTTGCTTCCAATATTGTCTAAACATCGTAAATCACAACTGCTCTTGTTATAGCAGTCTTATTTACAAGTTTTTCCTTATTTGCTGTCATATTAATTTTAGAAAATTAACCCATCAAACCCGAATATTAATATTTTGGTGTTGAGAAACATTACTATTGATCAATAATATTTACATCCTTATACTCACGCTATCTAGACCTTCTACGAATTTTTGATCACCTAGTATACTTCTTTGTCCATAGGTAAACTTCAATGCCTCGGCAAGCCTTTGGAAATTTAAGGATGAAATTGGATTTCCAGTGTCTAAGTAATTTTCCAACATGTTCATGACATAGATTAATAACGGACCTGAAGCGGGTAGCGGATGTGAGTATATATTTTTTCCAACTACGTTAGTATGAACTGGTTCCAGAATTTCCAGTCTAAAAAAATAGTTGAAAGCGATTTTAAATTGATTATTCTCATTCTCAAGGCTAATCACTGCTAGAAATATACAGGGTTGGGATAAAGTATGGAACCAAGTAAATATCTTTTAAACGAAAAGAACAATATTTATGAAAATTTGCAGGTAAGTGCAATGGAATAAAATGCATCTGATGTACATTTTTTTGTTAATAATACACTTCCGGTTTAACCGGAAATGCCATAAACTTCTTTAATTTAAATGGGACACCCTATATATTTTTACAGATTTTGAAAGAGCTTGTTATTTTGAATTCATACATACTGAGTTTAGTGTAAAAAAATTGTCTCATTTCCTACAGTATTGTTGTCGAATGTTGAATGGACTGTAGATATATTTTTTCGTTCAAATATATATTTTTTATTCCAAACTCAATACATAGACATATTATATTTCAAAATTATTATTTGACAGTTGTTGACAATTCACTTTTTTTAACTTTTTCGTTATTCCGTCGGGAGACGTAACATGCCGGCCACCTTGAAAGTTATCGCTTTCAATTGGAAGAAGACAAATTCTGGATACTGAGCGTTTGATAATACCATCTTGGGTTTTGATACTAACCACTCTAACCACACCGTCATCACCTGGGTGAAGCTGAATAATTCTTCCTAGTTGCCACTTCAATGGAGGTAGATTATTGTCTTTTATGACAACTAGGATACCATGTTTGATTATTTTGGAACTGGCTGTTCTCCATTTTATTCGCGTTTGAAGCCCTGATATATATTCTTTATACCAGCGATTCCAAAAATGCTGGACCAGTTGCTGAATATGCTGATATTTAGTAAGTCTATTGGTCGAAATTTATTTCCAATTATATTCTGGAAGGGCTATTAATGGTCGTCCAATTAAAAAATGTCCTGGAGTCAGTGGCGAAAGATCTTCAGGATCGGAGGATAGTGGGGAAATGGGTCGGGAGTTTAAAACAGCTTCAATGTGTTGTAAAAGAGTACTAAATTGCTCAAAATCAAATTTATTCACACCGATGACTCGTTTTAAATGATACTTTGTGATTTTAATTCCCGCCTCCCATAGACCGCCAAAACTGGGAGAATTGGCTGGTATGAAATGCCATTTAACAAGATCTTTACTTAATTTGTATTGGATATTATTTGATTTAGATTTTAAAAAATTGAACATTTTCAGAATTTCGTTATTAGCTCCAACAAAGTTTGATCCATTGTCGGAATAGATATTTTGAGGTTTTCCTCTTCGCGATATAGATGTTTTCAATGTGGCCATAAATGATTCAGTACTTAAATCGGAAACTAATTCCAAATGAACTGCGCGAGTAGACATACAAATAAAAAGGGATATGTAACATTTTATAATTTTAGGAGATCTAATTTTCCCATCTTTAATTAAAAAAGGTCCCCCATAATCCAGACCTACATTGATAAAAGGAAAAAATTGATTGACTCTTACAGTAGGAAGATTTGGCATTAAATATTCTGTGCATGTAAGTTTGACCTTAAAACAAGTAATACACTTGCGAATAATTCCTTTTGCTACATTGCATCCTGAAATTACCCAATAATTTTCGCGAACCGCATAATGTAATGTTTGTGATCCGCAATGTAATAATTTTTCATGAGTATATTTGGAAATTAAATTGGTTAGCTGATGTTTTTGTGGAAGCAACAACGGATGAGATTTTTCAAATTCAAGTTTGGATTTTTCAATTCTACCACCTACTCTTATCAGTCCCTTATCATTAAGAAATGGGTTTAGCATCGATATATGGCTTTTATTGTTTATCGGCCTTTCATTTTGTAAATTTTGATAATCTAATGAGAAACATTCTTTTTGGGCTAATTTCACTAATAATAATAATGCAAACTTCATCTCCTCAATAGTTAAATTCTTGGTTAATTTTCTTTGTACTAGTGGTAGTCTCGAATTACAATAAAATCGATAAATAAATCTAGTAACGGCTTGTAATTTTAATAATGAGGAATATTGATTAAAAATATTTAAAGAATCTAATGATAACGAAATATGACATAACTTCATTTCGGGAGGATTATTTGTTAAAGGAAAATTATTAAGATTCCATGTAGATACCTCCTGTTTAAAAAATGAGGGTCCATGCCACCATAACTCGGAATTAAATAAATCATGACAGTATGTACCTCGAGATAATAAATCTGCGGGATTTTGAGTTGATGATACGTGATACCAATTATTAATATTGGTCAGCTGTTGGATTTGTCCAACTCGGTTGGCTACGAAGGTTTTAAATTCTCTTGGTTCGCCTCGTATCAAAGATATTGTTATAGTAGAATCCGACCAACAATATGTTTTATGAAATTTTATATCTATTGATTCGCTGACCTTTTGGATCAATTCTGCGAGCAAAACTGCAGCACATAACTCAAGCCTCGGCAAGGATATTTGTTTTATTGGGGCTACACGTGTTTTTGCACACAAAAGGTTAGATCTAATTAGATCATCTGATCCAACGCATCTAATAAAGACACATGCACCATATGCATATTCTGATGAATCAGAAAAACCATGAAGTTCAATTATTTTTGAATTAGAAAACAAAATTTGTCTGGGAATTTTATTATTTTTTAAATGAATTGAATCATCCTTGAATTGGCACCATTTAGTGTATATATCTTGTGGAACAGTTTCATCCCAAGTTATCTGTAATTTCCACATTTCTTGAATAACTAATTTAGCTCTACTTAATAAAGGTCCTAGGAGACCCAAACGGTCGAAAACCTGACATATTGCTGAAAGTATTGATCTTTTAGTTATTTGATTTTCATTTAAAGACGTATTAGTCATTGTATATATTATGGAATCAGATTGTGGATGCCACTGAATACCAAGTGTTGTATTATTTTCATTTTCACCTATTTGTAAAATATTTTTATCTAGTTTTTCAATAACGTTAATTTGATTTAGTATTGTCTTATCATTACTCAACCATTTTCTTAATTCAAACCCTGCGGACTGTACAATTAGTGAAATTTGCTTTTGAATATTAATTAGTTCTTGTCTCGTATTTGCTCCTGTTATCAAATCGTCTACATAAAAATCATTATTTATTGTTTTACTGGCTACTGGAAGTATAATTTTATTTTCACAAGCTAATTTTTGTAAACATTTTACGCTTAAATATGGAGCCGAAGTGGTTCCATAAGTTACTGTATTTAATTCGTATCAATCAATTTCAATGTCACTTATTTCCGCCATAGGATTCTTTGGTAACGTCGGTCATCTTTATGTATTAAAACTTGGCGATACATTTTTGATATATCTCCAGTAATTACAAAATTGTAAATTCGAAAACGTAAAAGAATGTCTAGCAATTAATTTTGAAGTTTAGGACCACTAAACTGAATCTCATTTAAAGATATACCAGTATCTGTTTTAGCAGAACCGTCAAAAACTACACGTAGTTTAGTAGTTAAACTCGACATTTTTATTACTGCATGATGAGGAAGATGAAAATAATTACCTTCAAACGGATTATCATCTTTGTTTATTTTAGTCATGTGCCCTAACTGGAGATATTCCTTCATAAAATTTGAATATTCCAATTTTAAATTGGGATCTGCATTTAATTTTTTCTCAAGAGTCAAAAGCCTCCTTTTTGCCATGTGATATGATTCACCTAACTGTTCCTTTAAATTATTGAAGGGAATTCTAGTAATGAATTGGCCGTTATCGTTTCTAATATTGGTTTTTTCAAAATAGTATTCGCAATATTTTTCAGAGGCTGTTAAAGGAAATGATTTTAATTTTACCTCTTCTAAATTCCAAAATTTAGTAATTTCATCATTTATTGAATTATTTTGGGTAACATTTGAACACGAAATAGTTTTGTTTTTATTCAGAGAACAAATATTGCCAGCTATAATCCATCCAAAGTGAGTTTTTTGTAAAATGGGTAATTCTGGACCTAATTTAATTTGTCCTATACACAAAAGGGACCAAAACACTGAAGCACCAAGTAGTAAATCTATTCCTCTACTTTCATGTAACTTGGGATCTGCTAATTTTAAATGTTGAGGAATATTAAATTTATTAATATGAAATGATTCCAGTGATAATTTTTCTGTTATTACCGGTAGTACTAGACAATTTATGTTCACTCTAAAATTATTGTAACATGATTTTATGTTGATGTTAACTTGCTTATTGATATTTTTCAAATTTTGACCGACCCCTGTAATTGAAAAATTTACTTCTTTTTGAGTCAAATTTAATTTTTTACATAATTTTTCGGTGATCAAATTACTCTACAATAATGAACGTTATTTTTGTTATCCATTATGTGGATTAAAGCAGTTGACAAAAGTACATTAGATGGTACCTTGTCTTGTGTAGAAGCATGATTTGTAACTGTTGGATATGCAACGTTGCCGGACGCAGAGTCATCAAAATTTAATTCATTGGTATCAGATGTAACTGCCAATATTTCACCAACTACTTTGTCTGATTGAATTGGTTTGCGGTCAGAATTTGAGAACTCCAAATGTAATAATGTGTTATGAGGATTGTTGCATTTTTTACATTTGTGAACATTACAGTTCCATGAAGCGTGGTTATCCTTTAAACAATTTAGGCATAATTTTAATTTTTTGATTTCCGCAATTCTTTGATTTATTGATAATTTTAAAATTTGTTGACAAGTATAAATGACATGATCTTTACTGCTGCAGTAGAAACATTTATACTTATTTGCTATCGATGTATAACTATTAAAAAAATTTCTTTTAAATTGATTATTTGGTTGAGAATTAGTATTTTGTGGCTGTTTAGAAGAATGCTTTTTTGAATCAACATTACTCAGAATTTTAATTCGTTCCTTTAAGAAATTATTTGAATCGTTTAATTCAGGTAACTCATTTTTATATTTATATGATTGCCATTCTCTATCAGTTATATTATCAAATTTATTGGAAATGATTTGAATTATAATTCTTTCCCAATATTCGGTTTTCTCTCCTATATTATTGAGTGAACGTAAATGTTTATTAACTTCCACATATAAACCTTTAATCTCTACATATGATTCTTTACTTATATTGGAAATATCTTGTATAGCTTGAATATAGTCATGAATTAATTGAGCTTTACTTTCATAATTGTCAATTAATGCTTGCCAACCTATTTTATAATTGTCTTCCGTTACTTGTATGGCTTGTAAAATATCTGCTGCTTCATCTTTGCATGCCATATTCAAATAATAAAATTTTTCATACTTAGAAAGTGAATCATCTGAGTCGATTAAGGCCACAAATGCATCTCGGAACTCTAGCCATGTACCCGATTTTCCTTTAAAATTTGGCAACGTTATTTTAGGTAAAGCGATTCGACTACGCGCATTATTATTATTGGATCTTGAGCTGCTAATGCTACCTTCGGAAGGGTTTAATTCTTTGTTTAAAATAATATGATCGCTATTAGTATTAAATTTTTGAATTAAAGCTTGCGCATCTGCTAAATAATCATAATAATCATCTTCAAATTGGTTTCTTTCGTAATCATTAGTAACTACCCGTTGATACTCTACACTGTCGGAACTTTCGATTTGGTTTTGAATTTCATTAAACTCTTGTAATATCAATTCAAATGTTCGTAATCTAGTTGATAATCGTGAGATTGCTTGTTCTGTTAAATTATCTTTATCTATCGCATCAAAATAATTTTTAAATCGAGTCAATTTTGATTTAATTTGACCACGGGCAATTATTAGATTCGCCATTTTACACAAATTGAACATCGTTAATATGTTTAAGAAAGATAATGATTTGTTGGATAGTAATAATAGGAATAATTGGGATAAACTTACAGGAAGTTGAAGATCTTTCTTTTCTTGGTACTGAATCACTTTATTTATAATCGGCAGTAAATTTAATTGTTTATTTATATTTTATTTATTACTTCTGGACTGGAAATCCGATTCTTAAGGACAAATGTTGAATGGACTGTAGATATATTTTTTCGTTCAAATATATATTTTTTATTTCAAACTGAATACATAGACATATTATATTTGAAAATTATTATTTGATAGTTGTTGACCATTAACTTTTTTTTACTTTTTCGTTATTTCGTCGGGAGACGTGACAATTGTTTTCTTCAAGGTTTTGGTTGTTCTCAGTTAGTGAAGGTGTGCATATTTTTTGATTATGTGAACTATTAGATGAGATGCTGGCCACAACTATCGGTTAGTTAGTTTGTGAGGAGTTCGATGGTGATGCTGTGTTGTTGGATGTTAGAGTTGGGCATGATGCGGCTAAGTGTCCTACTTGTTTGCAAGTGAAACATTCGAGGTTGTCGATAGCAATGAAAATTACATATGAGGTGTTCTCGAAGTTTACGATAAATGATGTTGGTATTGTTGAATTTTTTTCGAGGGGAGAGATATATGTTTGTCGTCGTAAGCTAAGAATGTGGCTAATTTCTGGGCAAGATACATTTATTTCAAGAAAGTTGATTGGAGACAGTAGTGTGAGGCCTAGCTTTAGGAGTTCTGTTTCGAGAATTGAGTGTGAAATGCTAGGGCAGACGTTGTATAATACAATTCGTTGGCTTGGAGTTATTAGTCTGCGGGCGGGTAATATTTCGTTGTTGATTTTGATTGACCAAGTATTTTCTAAAAAGGAGTCTATTACTTCTTTGGAGCTTAAGTAAATGCATATTCTGATTTGTGAAATTCTTGAGGCGAAGGTAATGTCGTTGGGGTTTACGGAGCATCCTAAAGTTATTAAATAGTCCTCGATTTTTGCATTTTCAACAGAGTTGAATAGGATGGCTTACTGTTTGTCAGTAAATTGGAATGTTGTCGGATTTCTGTTTGCTGCCGCTGCGTATGATTGACTGTTGTTTCGGGGTAAATTGTTTGATGTTAACGAGTTCGAAGGTGAATTGGAGACATGATCTCCGTGCTCGATGTCATCCATTAGTCGGCCGCCGCATTTATGATTTTAATTTCTGGGTAAGTACGGACCTGTTCACCTGCTGGACTTGTTTTGCTTATCGCTATTATCAGTGTATACGAAATAATGGATGTGTACCGATTTACAATAAATACTGGTTTGCGTATTAGAGAACTTTAACTACTTAAAAATTACTTCGAAATTACTAGATTTGATTTGCACTGCACGATTGAGTAATTAAAATAGTTTGTTTACTATAAGTAACACTATAATTGTCGAATTATTCAGAGCTGATATCACACTGAAATAGTTCGATTTTTTTGCCAGGGTTGGCACTATGAACATTGAATTGACTGATACTGAAAGTACCTAGTTCTCATGACTTAACTAAATTTACTGTTTCGATCCTTACTAAGTGTAATATGAATTAACTATAAAATAATAACACACTCACTTGTAATTCTGTAAATCTCTTGTAGTGACAATACCTCCATGTGCCTGAATATCATTAACAAACTGTTTGGTCAAACTACCTCCATATAAAGCCATACCACCTTCTTCCGCTATTATTTTCAATGTTTCTGCTAACTTTGGTCTCCTATACAATTCCCCAAATTTGTAGACATCGTCTGTTTCCGGATTAATGAAGATTGCTCTATGAAAAATGTTTTATTTTAAAATGCAATGTCCTGATGGAGTGAAATGTAATGAGGTTTTGATGGACTATATTCTACTCTTTCCAAACCGAGTGTACAAGAGTCACAAATAACTTGTGTGCTATCACATATTTTGGTTTTGGGCATAGTTATTTCAAACGAAAGAGATAATATCGAGATAAAAATATATTTCTTCCATTGGAACAATACGATATGACCAAAATACTCCATTTTAACAAAATTGAATTATAGTCGACAAATAAAAACAGGAAAAGTGCAAGTTGATGAACGTCGGTAGAGGTTGCATATTTTGCGTTTAAAATCTTCTTTTTAAATTGAAGAATATGCGACGTTATTACTTCACAACAAGAGTAGTTTTAATATTTTATTTTAGAGTCATTAACAATAATATTCTCAGTATTGATAAAATTAATTGCCGACATTCGGGATCTCTTTAAAACCAACATATTTTGGCAGATATGTGACATTGAAGAAATAATTTTCTCACACTTTTTGTTATCACCGTTCGATATTAGAAGTCGCCAAACTACCCCCCTTTCTATAGAATTTGGCTACAAATTCAGAGTCTGAATCTAACTCTTCTGCCAGATCGTATTGTATACTCAAGAGCAGGAGTGGATTCTTCGGGTACAGAATCAGCAGTAAACGCGGAAACAGGAACATGTTTTTGAATAGGAACAGGTGTTGAAACAGGAACTTCATCGTCTTGCAGTGCAGCGGTTCCAGTAATATTTTGACGAATATATTACACAATTTCATTAGGGATCCTTCCATATCTTGTCGTACAAGTTTCATTATTTGGAAAGATACGTTATGATCAGCAGACTGTAATTCTGATATTTAATGTATATTTTGGCTTACGAGCTCACATTATCTATATAATAAAAAGTACTCACCCGATTTTGCTAAACGTGGGTATCGATAAATAAAAGGTTACGGCAAATTTATGGGAAATATTTTGACAAACATGCCACTTCCGGTTATACCGGGAGTGAACGACAACTTTGTTATTTTAAATATAACACCCTGTATATTATTAAGTTTTCCGACTCTACATTAAATTTTAATGTCACTTTGTGCAGAATACCCTATATCTAAAATTTATACTTATGGAGATATTAATTTTTTTATTTAAAAATTGACAGGTTATTGTGTAGTGAAACTACTATTTAATTAAAATAAGTACGAAAAAATATAACTGACACCTTTTTTATCTCTCAAAATTATGCCACAAAACAAAAGATAAAGTAGCATCTATCATGAACAGTAAGAAACCAGAGAATATTAATGAACTTTGGAAATTAATTGGTCTTTTATAATAAATTCATAAAATACTTATCCACGATCCTTCACCCACTCAACAATCTACTTCAAAAACACAAACCGTATATATGGACATCCAACTGTGCAGGAAGTTTCCAAAGGGTAAAATCAGAGATAGCAAGTGATAATGTTCTCGTTCACTACAACCTAGATTTGCCCTTAGTACTTGCAACCGACGCATCCCCAGTAGGTCTTGGAGCTATAATTTCTCATCGTTACAGTGATGGAAGTGAAAGACCAATTAGGTTTGCCTCACGCAGTTTAAGAAAATGTGAGCTGAACTACAGTCAAATTGACAAGGAAGCGACGAGCATCTATTGGGGACTAAAAAATTTTTCCCCTACTGCTACGGTCGTAAATTTACCTTGATTACAGACCATAAACCGTTAGTGTCCATATTTAACCCTACAAAGACACTTCCATCGATATCGGCTAACAGACTATTCAACTACGCACACTTTATGTCTGGTTTTGATTATAACATCGAATACAGAAGAACCTCTGATCATGCTAACGTTGATTTTTTATCTCGTTTTCCTACAGAACACACTTCTCGTAACCTGATGAATAGCTGCAGCTTGTTTCAACTTAGTCAGCTTGATTAACTGCAAGTTGATAGTGAAGTGATTTGTAGAACAACTGCTCAGGATAAGAATCTACAATAAGTTTCACATGCACTCTAAAAGGGAGAATCGATAGAACAGTTTGGTTTTCACGACAACGAACTCACCCTGTAGGATGGATGTATTCTTAAAGGCAGTAGGGTAGTAATTCCAGAAGATGTTCATCAGACTGTGCTTAAGGAATTACATGTCGGACATCTAGGCATAGAGATATTGAACATATGGTGAAAATATGCAAATAATGTCGACTAAATCAAAATAAACCCAGCAAAGAAGAAAATCATCCGTGGTTAACTCCTCGAGATCCGTGGGAGAGAATACACAATGGTACTTTATTGTTGTTGACGGATTTACGAAGTGGGTTGAAGTAATTCCCACCAAAACCACTTCTTCAGGTTGGTGCTTGAGAGAACTCAGAAAAATGTTTGCTACATTTGGCCTTCGATTGGTTTTAGTTTCAACAATGGAATCCAATTTACATCGGGCTACCGCCCGTAATCGAACGGACAAGCGGAACGATGCATTCAGACAGTGAAAAAGTCAGTCACTTACAGCAATGAGAGAGGAGGGTGGAAAGCTAGACATTAAACTTTTTAGGCTCCTCATGCAGTTGCGACAAATCCCAAATACCACCGGATCAAATGCGTACCACTCAATGTACGGAAGGAAGATTCGAACTCACTTGCGCTTAATGCATCCCATAATCGATCAAGAAACAACTACTACAAAGAAGGTAAAAAGGCACTTTGATGTCGGTGACAGAGTTCAAACACGGAATTACATAAATCCAAAACATAAATAGGACTTTGGGAACATTATAGAGAAAGAGAGTACTTCAATTTACAAGATTAGAATGAACGATGGCAGTATTTGGCGAAGACATATTGACCAGCTTCTGAATCTGAAGTGTTCCAGTCTTAAAAAATTAGACGGGAGAGTTGATATGATTGTGTTATTTTATCTTTTGTGTTTATTTAATGACAAAAAGTCAGCTGCAGCAATGACCATATTCGTCATTTTACGTTCACTTTAGTAGATTTTTTATGCATTTTGATATTTCTGCACTACTTCTACTCTACGTAGTACAGATGATGTAGAAAACAGAACATGCACATTTTTTCTTTCTGTTAAATGAACCGTGACATTTAGAGGGCCTCATAAGTATTCATTCCATGCCAAGGGCAAGAATTATTACTCTTGCCCTAGGGCTAGAATGAAGCTATTTCATAATCAAAAACTACGTCGTAATTTTGAAATTGGATAATAATCGTAGGAAAAATTTGTTCTAGACTTACTTCAAACCCGGATCTGCTCGAACCATGTCGATTGTTGTTCTGACATTTCTATAGGTCAAATAGTTCATAACAATTCCTCGTAAGCACAATTTAATAGTTGGTTTTATCAAATCACTCCATGGTACTCCACCACCATAATTGGTATACATATGCCAATATCCTTTAAGCTCAGATGGTACAGCAACTGATAGACCACCTGTAAATTTGAGATAAAGTGCGAAAACATAAGAAAGTGGAATTCAATATTCGAAAAATATATCTTATAGCACGTTTATGATACCGATACATATATATCTATGTGTCGTTGGATATCCGCATTACCAAAGTCATCATGGAAATCCCTTAGAAGTTTATAGCTCAGGACTAATTGTAAATATAATATTTCTAGATTAAGGAAGAGCTGAATGATTCAAAGTTGGAATAAACCTATCCGAAGTATCTATACTTTACACTACAACTGCACAAACACTAATAATACGACCTATGCATTACGCGTCCGATCGTACGATGAGCTGTACAACCACAACTAGTCTAAACGATAATTGCAGAGTCTGTGGCGTTGTCGACCAACTTATCGTATGACGCGGTTGGATCGTATGGAAATTTTCCCAGGGGAAAATGTATCATACAACCGTGTTTATTATACGACAAATTATTCTAGTGAATTGAAAACTTGTATTAACAATTTCATATCGTTCGTTATCATAGCTTTTGCGGTGAAAAGAGATAATATTAACAAATAAGATTATTGTAAATAACCAAATTATCAAACAAAATGGAGAAAATTATTAAAACATATCGTTTATGGGATCTGAAGACCAATGAATATATGAATGAAATTATACTAAAATATCAGCAGTGCCCAGAGATTGTCTTTTCCATTCCCTTTCTGTCCATTGCTATTAACTTCCTGCTGGCCACATACTTTTCTCTCAGGTTTTCCACCACCAGTTCCCTTCATCTTTTCCTTCGACATCACCTTTTTCGTTGGAGTCTGGTATTTTATATGCTATTTTCTTCACTGTCCTAGTTTCTGACATGATTTCTAAATGTCCCAGCCACTGCATCCTCCTCAATTTTCATTTTACTACCATGTCTATCTGCCGTTATTTGTAGATCTCATACACTTCTGAATTAGTTCTTCTCAAGTATTCGTCTCCTATTTTTTCACACTCACAATTCTTCTAAGTATCTACCTTTCCCATCGCCTAATAATTTCGCTCGTGGTCTGATTTAATATTCCTGTTTCACAGCAGTATAAAACCATTGGCTTTATTATGGTTTTGTTTTTTCTTCTTTTTGTTCTTCGAGATAGTCTGTTTGATCTCAATAGGTTATTTAAAGCTTCAGCGATTCTTTTCCCCTTGCTGAATCTTGCATCTATTTCTTTCGCCTCTTCGCATTTCTTTGTTATCCTTACTCCTAGATAAATGAATTCTTCCACTTCCTCAAATTTGAATTTTCCTTAGGACGCTCTTACTTTCATTTAAGTTAATTTTGAATTTCTTAATCTCATTATCTTGTTTTTCTTTTGGTTTATACATAGTCCCATTTTCTGACCTTCTTCTATTAGTTTCTTCTTCTTATTTGGTCCTTCTCCTTTTCGATTTTTGTTAGCATTGAAAAATCATTCGCTTATGCAATTAATCAATTGATGACTTTTGAATAGAATATTTCCATGTGTGTTCATTTTTACATTCCTTAAAATTGATTCAAGTGTTAGATTGAAGAGCAGCGTTGATAGTGGGTCCCCTTGCCTCGATCTGTGTTGATTTCGAAGTTTGCAATCTTGTTTTGTTATTTCCAAGTAACAAGTTGAACGCATTGTTGAACATTCTAAGATCATTTTATAAATCTGATGGTTGAGTGGTGGGTGTGTGTGTAGAATCTCGGTACAATAACCAGTTTTTGCACCATTTTCTTTTTTTCTTAACTTTTAATCCATCTTCCAATCATAAAGGGTCCACTAGCTATACAGGGTGACCCATTACTAATTGGAAATAATTTACCAGTAGAATACTGACTTCAAATTATGAGTATTTAACCCAAAAACCTAACTAAAATATAGCTGCTTACTGAGTTACAGGTTGTTTTGTTTGAAAATTTGATAACGATTTAGTTCAGTACTTTAAACGTATTTGACGTGCCCATTTCATATTTGGCATGAAGTGTAGACACTGAAGACCCTACTGAATTATGTAACACAAACGTTTCTGGCAACTACCAGAGGCGTACGACAAGGACAAGTGACTGGTTAATCGTTTCCAAATTTTACGCCACTGGCGGAATACAAATTTTAGCACAGTTTTCGATTGTCCTATACTTTTCACATAAATAGAGTATTCTCTCCTCATAACGATTAAGTCAATATTTCTCGAGATATTTTAAGTTAAATAAGAAGCTTGAGTCGATGCGTGTGCTTCAATGAGTCAACATCGTTCGAATTTTTGCTCTTCGGTTATTTCTAGTACTGAGTGATCTACCAAGTTAAATTTATAGTTAATCAGTGTTACAAAAACCGACATATGTATTGAACATTTTTAAGTATCTTCAATAAAGTTTTTGTCATTGCGCTGATTGATTGTTTACATTTTTTCGTTTCTTTTCGTTAAATAAACTGATAATAGCCAACTCATCAACCGAGTTACGATAAATTCAGTTTTTGCCTGCCCCTCATTACCAGAGGCGTAGGCAACATTTCATTATGGTTATATTGCTGGACACTAAAATAAAAACATAAAGTTTTAATTAACTGAGCCATCCTAACAAATTGCTTTTGAGTACAAGGGCAAGAATAAATCAAACAGTTTTTCCTTATCCCACAGAAACCAAAATGTCGCTAAATTAAAATGTCAACAACCCACCGACTAGCAACAGTTATGTATCAGCCGTTAAGTCAGCACCTAAACCATCTTTCCCAAGAAAGGATCAAGCCATAGTGATGCACGCCGAAGACAACCTAAAATTATTTGATTAGGTTAAGGCAATATGCGATATTGTAGGCCCCAAACATATTTCTTTTGCTTCGAGGATCTCGAATAACAGAATTTGCATATATCTAACCAATTCTAATCTTGTTGACGATCTGTTAAAATCCCATTCATCCGTAACCATCAACAATAATGTCATAAACATCCGCAGACTCGTATCTCCGACAAAAAGGATAATCATCTCGAACATATCTCCTTACATACCCCATGATCTTGCTGAAAATGCAATGAAAAGCCTTGGTTTACAATTAACCTCCCCTGTCTCGTTTCTGCGAGCTGGTATCCCAGGCGACGAATATTCTCATATATTAAGTTTTAGACGACAAGCCTACGTTCTTTCCCCATCAGACGACTTCGAATTGCAGACCTCATTAATCATCCCTTTTGACGGCAACGAAAACAGAATCTTTCTATCTACGGACAAAATGGAGTGCTTCATTTGCAAGCAACCCGGACACATCGCTACAAATTGCCCAAATCCCCCAGCCAACAATATAATGTCCCAATCCACTCTGACTGCACAAACTGAACAGATATCCTCAAAAACAGACTTTGTAAACCCAATAGAGAGCAACGATGTGAGTTCAAACGAAGACCCGATCACCCCACAAGAAAACCAGCCTGCTGCCGCTCTGCCTCCAGTCCAAAAACGCGGATATTCCCAGCTTTCATCACATAGCGAAAACTCGAGTGTACCTGCAGAAGCAGAAGTTAACACGGACGATATGCCTCCCCCTCCATTCTCCACAGCAGTTCATAAAGCTGTAAAGAAGAAGCGCCAAGTGAGTGTATCTACGGAATCAAACCTTTCTACGTCCATAAAAGATTGTATAGCAAAAACCTACCAGAAAACGCCAGATGCCTTCATACTTCCCATAGAAAACCTATATGACTTCTTAGAAAATACTTTTTGTAACTCTGATCCATACTCGGATGCCCTAAAACACACAGAGAACATCATCGGTCTAGTCTCAAACCTTTACCTAATTTACCCGGATCTCACAAATAGGTCCATAAAGAATAGAATTACCCGTATAACAAACAGGTTAAATCTGACACTGAAGAAATCATTTTGAGCAGTTCTTATATCGACAATCACGTTTTTTTGGACTTTCGCATTATCAAAAAAAGATAAGTAGTATTACTTGACTTAACCTAACCTTCAACGACTTAACAAGGTCATGCCCACATTCTCGGCATAACAAAGTTAGTCAGATAAAAAAATGAATATCATTATTTTACGTAAGTGATATCCGGTAACCTTACAAGGTTGCAGGTTATCGTGAAACATAACGATATCTATGATTATACTACAGATGCCAAATAAATCATTATCAATTCAGTATAATCATACACTGTTTCAGGTTACAAAATAAACAATTATTAGAAACAGAGCGGAAGAGAATGGAAAAAGATAATTGCGTTAAAATAATTAATAGTCTTCAAAACCAAATGGATCAGGTAATCAAGAAGAGCTACGGTTTAGAACTAAGGTTCACAAAATTAGAGAAAATACTGAGGAGAGCAAACCTGAACCTAAAAAAGTGGATGCTTAATCGAAGCCTTCGCAAAAAAGTCAAAGTTGATTTTGTTGAGCTTGTAGATTTTGTAATGTTGAGACCAACTCCGTCAAGCGCTCGTCCATCGTGGGTTCCTGATTCGTGTCGCCAATTTGTTGTGTTCTTATGGTTTAAATAGTTAGATTATGTGTAAAAGTGTAAAATAAATGTTATTGGAATTGAAGATTATTTGATAATGGAATGACAAAATACCTATCAATATGACATATTTTTGAAACAATATCTAGAGCGAAGCATACATAACACTAATTATTACATATTATATCAAAACTAAGCAGAGAACAAAAAATGTTTGAAACCCATAATAAAAGAATTATTTAGATTTAGAAAAAGCGATACAAATATAGGAGGTATATGTATAGAATGATGAACATCATAGAAAAGCTATTAGAAGAAAGGAAATTATATTATACCATATTTCCAGACGATGCACAAGCTTCCATCAAAGTGTCGCAAGAAGGACTCAAGTACAAAATGAGATACCTACTGCCTAAATTGGATATACTACTTCCCCATATTACTCCTCCATATCAGAAAGAGTTATCAGGATGCAACAAGAAGGAGCTTACTCTAAAAATAATCATTCCATACAATATAATTTTTGGACAATTCATCATCGTCTGAATGAAATAAGTGGTATAAGGAAAAGCTTAAATTCCAATTTTTGTAATAAATCTTTAGTCAGTTTTTCTAATATATCTTTTATCATAAATAATTGTATATTCATACTTACCTAAAGCTGACAGGCTTTGGTTATTTACAAACATGTCTTCCCTAGCAGCAGCCGGTGCAGTTTCTCTAGAATTAACACAAAATACCTTTCCAGTAGTTTTGTTGAAAATAGTTGCCATGAAACCACCACCAAGACCCATGGTGCTCGGATTAACAACTCCTTCACAAAATGCAGTTGCTATTACGGTATCTACTACATTACCCCCTTTCTTCATAATCATTCTAAAAATAAAGTTGTTTTCATCGATCATAAAATCTTATGGATTAAATGAAATTCCAGAGATGAAATTATTAATTCAAGATGGGCGAATTGAGATATCTTAGAGAAGACTACAAAGCATACGCAAAAACATAATCTGTCATATAATTGTCAAACATTTGAGAAATTAAGTATGTTTGGAGGAAGTATATCGTTAACGATGTCTGGTACATGTTCATATCAATGTGTGGAAAAAACATATTTTTGTAGCGTGGTTGAATTACTATTCATTTGAAATACTATGAGGTAGTGAGTAGTGAGTTTGACGCTCTCACCACTGCCAAATGATTCTGTAAAAATTTTGAAGCAATCGAAAGTGCAGTTAACACAATACAGTATATCCTGCCATAGTTCTGCAGAGTTGACGCTGTATTCAATTTAACTGACAGTTCATCCCAAATTACGAACAATTTTCATTATTGCTGAATATGAATCCATTTCGTAGTTTTAATGTTCGTCAAGAACATATAAGTTTGATTGGTGATTCATATTTACTAAAGTTTTCAGAGCTACTGTTATAAATGAAACTGTTTCCACTATATTATAAAAAAATGAAAATTTTAAGATTTTCTCTTTATTTAGTGAAATTATTTAGAAACAGTTAGTTTCTTGTATAACAGTAACATGAGTAGATTCCAAAAAGGGTTCAAACCATAGATATATAAATGTTTACATTATTCCTGAAGCCAACATTATTTCACATCCTAAGCAAAAATCAAGTGGGAAGCAGAATAAAGTACTGGTCTATCTACTGATGCCAAATTCAGTTTATTTGGTGTTGCTACAGACGCAAGCTATTAAAAGTAATCAATACTTCGAAATCTTTGAATAACATTTCAAATTTATCAGGGTTAATTTAACTATTATTTGCATTATTTTGACTTTTTTCATATTAACCCTTATTATCTTAGCGTTGCATATATGCAACGGCAGAAACTCTTGAATTTGGTGAATAGAGGTCGCTGTAAATTACAATGGCGCCATATTGGTTATTTGTTTATGACCGCTGGCTAGCTTATGTTGAGATCTAGGGTGAAATTTTTGGTATTTTATTGATTGGTGTTCTAAAAATTTGAAGAATATGGACGTCCGATTTGAGTAAGTACATTTTTTCGCAAGTTCAGTGTTTTTTTAATATATTTGATAAATTGTGTCTTTATATTGGTGTTATCTATCCTCACAATTAGTAAACGGAATAAACAGGACCAGTTTTTTTTTTTATATATATCAATCGCATCAACCACGTAGGGTTATTAGCGAGTTAAAATGATGGAAGTTCACTTATTGTAGCTTGGTTATAGTCACTATATTTTGCAACTTAATTTGCAGTCTTTTAGGTAGTTTAAAAGTTTTTTAGTTTCTTGCTTTTCTTGTAATAGTTTTTTTAGTGATAGTGGTAGTTGATTCTTTTTTCGTTCCTTGTCGTATTTCGCACATTCGATTACCAGGTGTTTCACGGTTAACTCACTGTTACACATTTCGCACATTGGTTTATTTTTTCCTGCTAGTAAGTAGTCGTGTGTGATGCGCGTATGACCGATTCGAATACGAGGAAGGATCACTTGTTCTCTTCTATTTATGTTTTTACAGTTCCAACCGTGAGAATTTGTAGTGACTTCATATGATTTGTGTTGGTTATGTCTTGCTTCTTCCTACCATTTATCACAGATTTTGCTCTTGTAGAACGCTTTCAAATCAGTATGTACGGTAAAATCGCTCCTTTCTGATTGTTGATTTGTGAATGCATTTTTTGCTATTTGATCTACTCTCTCATTCCCTTCTATTCCAGTATGGGATGGGACCCACATGAATTTAATATGTATGCTGCTGTTTCTGCAATTATGTAGCTCTTTCTTGATCAGTATGGCTATAGGGTGATTAGAGTACAGTTGACGAAGTGCTGTTAGTGAACTTTGAGAGTCAGATATTAAAAGGACATTTTTATGCTTGATTTTCTGGATTTTCTTGAGTGCTTCTAAGATGGCGAATAATTCAGCTGAATGAATAGATGTGAAGGGTGGGAGTATGTAGGATTTCGAAAAGTCCTCGGAGTAGAAGGCAGCCCCAATTTCATCTTGGTTTTTTGAAGCATCTGTGTATACCTTATAAATGCTACCGTATTTATTTAAGGCACTTAGGAATTCTTGTTTTATTCTGGCTGTTGGAGTCTCTGATTTATTAAGGTAGGCGAGGCTTAGGTCTAGGATAGGGAGTGTTATTGTCCATGGAGGAGGATCATTTATTGATGGGACGTCATAGATATTTGGGAAATGCGAATTTATTTTGTTTAAATATGTTTTGACTCTGTGATAGAAAGGAGGAGTAGTTGAGCTGGATAAAAATTTGGCTTTAAAACGATCAGATAAGACGTTGTGGGCTACTGGATTTCTTTTGTTTGATATTACAGAGACAGCATAAGAGATGCTTAGATATTCTCTTCGGTAAGAAAGCGGTAACTCTCCAGTCTCCCAATGTAAGCTTTGGATAGGACTTGTACGATGGGCACCCAAACAGATGCGAAGAGCTGTGTTTTGTATAACTTCCACTGACTGAAGAAGGCTTTTGTTGGCAGAGTTATAGGCAATCGCTCCGTAGTCAAGTTTTGATCTGATCAATGATTTATAGATGTGCAGTAAACTTGAGTAGTCTGCGCCCCAGTTTTTGAATGCTAGTGATCTGAGTAAATTAATTCCAGGTTGGCATTTTTTCTTCAATGTCAGAATGTGTGATTTCCATGTCAGCTTTTGGTCGAGTATCATTCCTAGAAAACTTATTTCTCTCACATATTCTATTTTCTGTCCATAAAGGTACAAGTTTTCAAGTTGTGGTTGAGTCCTTTTCGAGAAACATAAAGCTTTGGTTTTTGTCGTGTTGAAACGCAGTCCACTTGTTTTTGACCAATCCTCTATTGCAGCTATTGTTTGTTCGATGGTTTTATGTATTGTAGTCATATTTTTCCCTCTGCAATAGATAACCAGGTCATCTGCATATAGTCTGCATTTCACGGGTGATTTACAGTTTGCTATAATTGAATTTATTGCTATGAGAAATAATGTCGTGCTGAGATTTGACCCTTGTGGAATGCCATTTTCTTGGGTGTTCAGCTGTGAGTATACGCCATCTACTCGTACTTGGTACTGTTGTTGATCTAGAAAGTTCGATATATATTTCAATATGTTACCCCGTATTGACCAGTCGTAAAGAGTTTTGATTATTGAGTATTTCCAGACTGTATCGTAGGCTTTACGAATATCAAAAAATACTCCGATGCAGTGCTGCTTTATTGCAAAGGCTTCATGGATCTCAGATTCTAGATCGATAAGATTGTCTAACGTGGAGCGATTTTTACGGAAACCACACTGTTCGGGTATGATTAGTTTTTCTGATTCTAGGTGCCATAAAAGTCTGTTATTAATTATCTTCTCAAGAACTTTTCCCATGCTACAGGTGAGTGAAATTGGTCTATATGTTTCTGGATCTGATTTCGCTTTACTTGGCTTAGGAATGGGAATTATAATGGAAACTGTCCATGCTCTGGGATATACTTTCTTTGTTAAGATTAGGTTATATATCTTTAGTAAATGTTCTTTGGTTTGTTCACTTAGATTTCTTAGAAAAATGAGTGGAATATTATCAGGACCTGGGCTGGAGTTTTTAGAGTTTTGGAGTGAATTTTCAAGTTCGTCAATGGTTATTGCATAGTTCAAACTGTTCGTTTGCTGGTTATTATTATTATAGTCAATTTCTTGCTGCTCTGCTTTGTTTTTATGATTCAAAAAATCTGGTGTGTAGTTTGAGTTGCTTGAGTTTTTTTGATATTCACTTGATAAGATGTTTGTTATTTCATTTCGGTTTTTATAAATAGTGTTATTTATCTCCAGAAAGTTTATTGTATTGGATTGTTTTGGTTTGGATATCCTTTTGACTTTTTCCCATATAGTGGACATTGGAGTTGAGCTGTTTATTGTTGAAACATACTCTTTCCATGATTCCCGTTTCGCTTTTTTTATTGTGTATCTGGCTTTGGCTCTCAATCGTTTGAATTCAATTGAATTTTGTTCCGTCTTGCTTCTTTTGAATCTGTTAAAAGCTTCTTTCGATTTCTTCACAGCCTCTTTGCACTCCAAGTTCCACCAGGGAACCGTTTGGTGTTTGTTATTGTGTTCGTACCGTCCAATATGTTTATCTGCTGATTGCGTTATTAATTCTGTGTCAATATCCGCATCTTCCTTTAACTCGTGGAGATTTTCTCGTATAAATTCTTGGAATTCGTTCCAATTTGCTGATTTTATTTTCCATTTTGTTATTGGGTCCGGTGTATTTTCCGGTTCGCTGCTAATTATTATGGGATAGTGGTCACTATCATATAAATACGTTGATACATCCCAATTAAGTATTTGTGAGAGAGATGGGTGACATATTGTTAGGTCGATTGCTGAATCTTCACCAGTTCTTATGTCATGTCTGGTTTTTTGGCCGTCATTTAGGAGGTTAAGATTGTACTTTTCTAATAGATTTTCAATTTTTTTTTCAAAAGGTGTCTGCTTAGTAGAGCCCCAGATATAGTTGTGGGCATTAAAGTCTCCCACTATTATCTGAGGAGCTGGAATTTGGCTCAGCAGCTCAGTGAGTTCTTCTGTAGTAGGTTCCTGATTTGGGGGAATGTATATGTTACACAATGAAAAGGTCATTGTATCTTTCACTCTAACGGCGACTGCTTCAATAGTAGTTTTTAGATGAATTGATGTTGCATCTATTGTATTTCTAATATATGTTGCTACACCTCCACTGGCTATTCTTGCATTTTCTCGATTTTTAGAGAAACAATTATAATTTTTCAGATTATGGATTCTATTGTTTTTGAAATTGGTTTCTTGTAGGCATATTAGCATGGGCTTGTATTTTGAAATTATTAATTGCAAGTTTTCTAGGTGGGTATAGTACCCATTTATATTCCACTGAATTAAGGAAGTGAAGGTAAACAAGATTAATAGGTTTCAATAGAGGTATCTGTGTCCAGTTCTGTTTGGTATTCAGGGTTTATCTGTTTCAGAATTTTATTTTTAATACAAGATACAATATATTATTACAAGATATGCGAGATATTGGTATTTGGTGCACAGGTACCATCCGACAAAATCGAGTACCTAAAGGAATCACACTTCCCAGAGAGAAAACTTTAGCAAACGTTAACAAACTATCACTCAACTATTGATATAACTACTGGAATACTATTTGCTGGATGGGTTGACAACAACACTGTGACTGTAGCGTCAACATGTTATGGTGTACAACCTTTTACAAATGTTAAGCAGTATTCGAAACAAGATGAAAAAATTGTCCGCAACCGAATCTAATTCGGAAATATAATACTTCCATGGACGGGACTGATCTCATGGATCAAAATGTGTCTAGGCATCGGATCAGTGTCCGCTCGAAGAAATGGTGGTGGTATATATTCACGTGGATGTTAGACGTATCTATCCAGAATGCATGATATATTTATTTTAACACCGGTAAATCAGTTAGAATTTCGTAGAGACATAGTAACTACTTATTTAGCCAAATATGGAACAAAATCCAAAGGCGCTGCTAGACCACCTGTAGCAAGAGCAAATGAAACAGAAGGTAGAGTATCCAATGACGTTAGAAATGACGGAAGAGACCATCTGCTGGTTTCCATACCAAATAATAAACGGAGAAGATGTGCTAATGTATACTTTCATTCTCAGAACCATGTGTGTAAAATGTGACACTGGATTATGCATTGGTTGCAATGAAAATTTTCATATCAAGTAAAGTGATTACAAAAAAGGAAAATTCATTCTTAATAAAGTTGACCTCTAATTATCCTAGTGTTGCATATATGCAACGCTTCAAATCTCACTTCCTATAAGTATGATTTGTAAAATTTGTTTTAGTCATCGTTTTAATTGACATTATAAACAATGTGAATGCACAAAGCCACCAATAGTCTAGGGCATTTAGCACTAAATCACCCGAATAGAGGAAATTTGGGAGCACAACAGATATCGAGATGTGGTTTTCTGCATTGTGTTGGGGAAGGTCCAAGAAGAAACTGACGAAAATGTGGGTTAGCAGTTTTTTGAAAAACGCCTTCTGGGCCCTATTTCCAAGTACAGGCTTGGTATGGTTCACCAGGTCACGACGAGACCTTAGATCCGTTACAATGGGGGTGGGAATTGGTGGATGGAGAGCTCAGTCCTGTCACCATGACCCAGGAAGCCGGCCCCGAGGAAATTTTGAACAAAATTTCGTGTTCTTGCCAAACTGACTGTGGCATGAGGTGCGGTTGCCGCCGAAGTGGGTTGGTGTGCTCACTGGCATGCAAGAATTGCGATAACAATTACTCAAACCAAAAAGGCGCTCCCGATGGGGCCGATAATAGTGACGACGAAGAAGATAAAGAAGAGGAAGAAAATGGAGAAGGGGAAGAAGGAGAGCAACAGGAAGAAGAAGATGAGGAGTTTGAACAAGATGTTTAGTTCTTAAGTTGAAAATTTCAGTTTATAATGAATAATTCAAGATTAATAAAAACTTCTATTTGTTATTTGAATAAAGAATTATGTTCATAATTTGTAATTTTTCACTAGCTGCTTAACCATTTCCTAGCCGCCCCTGAGTGACCTGGATATTACAATGCCAGCATTGAATTCAGCATCTCCGAAAACCCCGAATAATGAGTTTGGAGCCATTTACATGGACTACGCGATTTCCCCCCAGAATGACCCACCAGATACCCCCACAGACCTGCCCCCGTGCACCTCCGGGTAATTACAATGCCACAGTTGAATTAAGCATCCCCGAAAACCCCGAGTCACAAGCTTGGAGCGATTCTCATGCACGCTGCCATTCCTGGCCCAATTCGGCCCGGCGCACCCCCACAGCGCCGCCCCTGAGCGACCCAGATATTGCAATGCCAGCATTGAATTCAGCATCTCCGAAAACCCCCGAGTAACGAGTTTGGAGCCATTTACATGGACTACGCGATTTCCCCCCAGAATGACCCACCGGATACCCCCACAGAGCCGCCCCCGTGCACCCCCGGGTAATTACAATGCCACAGTTGAATTCAGCATCCCCAAAAACCCCCGAGTAACGAGTTTGGAGCGATTCTCATGCACGCTGCCATTCCTTCCCCAATTCACCCCCCGCGCACCCCCGCAGAGCCACCCCCGCACACCCTCGGGTAATTCTAATGCCAGAATTGGATTCCTCGAAAACCCCCGAGTAACGAGTGTGGAGCGATTTTAATGCACGCTGCCATTTCTCCCCCCAATTCACCCCCTGGACAGCCCCACAGAGCCACCCCCGTGCACCCCTGGGTAATTAAAATGCCAGAATTGAATTTGGCGTCCCCGAAAACCCCCGAGTAACGAGTGTGGAGCGATTTTAATGCATGCTGCCATTTCTCCCCCCAATTCACCCCCCACGCACCCCCACAGAGCCGCCCCCGTGCACCCCCGGGTAATTCTAATGCCAGAATCGAGTTCGGCAGCCCCGAAAACCCCCGAGTAACGATTTCCGAGCGATTTTTCCGCGTTTACAATCGTTCCCATAACGGTACAAATAATGATGCAATTGGAAAATGCATTTTCCGGCCCAGAAGGCGTTTTTCAAAAAACTGCTAACCCACATTTTCGTCAGTTTCTTCTGGGACCTTCCCCAATACAATGCAGAAAACCGCATCTCGATATCTGTTGTGCTCTCAAATTTCCTCTATTTTTGCTAAATGCCCTAGTCTACAAGTTTCACAAACATTTACAATTCAGGATATTAAGGGTTAATACAACTAATAAACTCAATAATGGTCGTACTACATTATAATGAATCCTGCAGAGTTCAATATTCGTGTTTCACATTTGATAAGTATATATCCATTCAAGGAAGCCTTTGCGTAGCAGTTGTAAACGTAGTAACTATTATCGTCATATTTTTTGTCTAAAGACTACGTCGTAACAGATGATACGCCCTATTCTGTGATGTTTGTTTCCTAGAGATCATCCCCTCTTCGCTTCTCGTCTTACGTCGATCCTCACTTGGCCCACAAATTGATGTTGGCTCCACAACAAATGTAATTTATGAATGACTGGTTGGGGATGCGGTTCAAACAGTGAGAGTTAAAACTGGTAATGAACTGCTTAGAGGAAAGGAACAATATTTGAGATAGGCACCTAATTTAAGATAGTCGTATAATCCATGTGCTCCCATCATGTACAAATAGTAAAAACTACATTTATGAAACGTATTATTCGGTGTGTGAAATTTGCACCTCGATATAGGTCGTTATTTGGTTAGTAAGTGCAGATATTTGATTGTTTCCATTTGAAATATTTTTAGCTGCGTTACAATATCATTCAAAATACAAGGCAAGATTCAAGCAAATTGTCTAGATAATGTTACATTATATTTTTGTTTAACAATAACTTCCCTTTGTTGAAGATCTTACCTAGAAATTAGTTTGTAGTTTTTTTAACCAAATTCCTAATTTGAAATACTTTTTGAGTCCCAATTTGAAAGTATCTCAAATTAAGATCCAAAAATTTCTACACTGCTTTCTCTGCTCAAAAAATACAATATGTAGAATAGCGACAATATGATACAAGCAGTTAATGCCGTAGTAAATTAAAAAATTGGAATCTCTCAAAGTGTCAAAATTTTTTCGGGTACCCAATGGAACCGTCGAGAGGTATGCAAAATCAAATAAAACTTCAGAAAAACTATCGATCAATTGGTCTCAAACCGGTTTTCCCTCCAAAGCTCGAAGATGAGTAAGTTCAGTATGCCTTGTGTCTCAAATTAGGGACCCCATTTTTTTAATAAATTGTACCATGTTAAAACGATTATATTCTGAGTAAGGATAAGTTGAGGTATTTTTGTTGTTACTTTATTTCAAAGGAATAAACTTTTCGTTTTTGCAATAAAATTTGTAAGATTTTTTTTGAAAATATCTCAAATTTGGTTCCTTTCCTTTATATATCGAAAAAGCGTTATATTTATAGTGTGAATTCGTCTTTCGTTTCAAAAATTCACTAACTGCTATCACTTTTTTGGAAAGGAGTAAACTCCAGACTTACTTGCCAATTTCTGCGCAGCCTTCCGCGTTACTAACAACAACTCCTTCTCGACCAGTGATCTCTCCTATCTGATTTTCGTTGCTGTCAATATATCTATTGATGACTCTTGCCTCATTTTCAACAAGATTCAACGACAACAAGCCAACGATTACGATAACGAGTTGGTTCCTGAGAAATATATTATGATTATTACAATAAGGTACGGGCAGGGACACTAAGATCCATAAGCCCTGAATTGTACTATACAAATATTAGAGTAATTAGAAAATTAAAAATTACAAGAAAAACAAATTAATTAGAAAATATTTTCCTGACCGTATTAATTAAATTTCCGTTTTAGTTTATTCCTGGTAGTCGGCCAACACAGTTAATAGTTAAAAATAAAGAGATTTTTTTTGTATTCTTACATTCTTTTCTGATTTATTTCATTTTTTCAAACTACGTTTTGGCGTATTGCCATTTTGAAGTATTTCTCTTTCTCTACAATGAATAATGTGTTACTTAATTATAATACATTGAACAATAAAAGCTAAGACAAAATTAATTCAAATTAATGAGCTATTAAAACTTTCACATTATAAATCTGCTGTCGACTGTGGACATTGCGTTCTATAATATTTTAAAATAAGATGAAGGTACTCGAACATGTCTGATTTATAAAATCATCAACAAAACATACAAATAATAGTCATAGGCGGGTAAGATGCGAAACACCTACAGCTACTCTATCAAATGGTTGTATATTTTTGGGGGACTTTGAAGGTCCGTCTTATAGTTAATTGAATTTTTGTTCTTTTTGATATAAATAATTTCTTTGATTTCACGTTTGATTCTGTTTTCTTCTTTGTCTAAAATTTTGATGTATTCAAAATCAAAACTATGGTGGTTTTCTATTGCGTGTTTTGAAAGGGATGAGGAATGTTCATTGTTAGTTTTTATGTTGTATTTGTGATTG
Organism: Galeruca laticollis; assembly: GCA_963921935.1. Classification (NCBI taxonomy): domain Eukaryota; kingdom Metazoa; phylum Arthropoda; class Insecta; order Coleoptera; family Chrysomelidae; genus Galeruca; species Galeruca laticollis. The sequence continues at coordinate 36,987,253 of OY998179.1, read as the reverse complement.
TGAATTTTGTTATGTGGGTATTGAGATGTTTGACCCACGTATCCACCATGGGAATCGTTACATTTGACATTATACACTACATTACTTTGTTTCAATTTTTCGGTTTAAGTTTTGTGAAAAACGTCTTGGTATAATTATTAGGTTTGTGCGCTACATTTATATTATTTCTTCTCAACAGCCCTTGAATTTTTTCTGTCTGATGCACCTTGTACGTATGGTAAACTGATATATGTTTTGGTTGAGATTTTATTACTAAAGTTATTAGTACTTCTGTTGTTTGTGTCCCTTACATTATTATTATTATAAATTTTATGTATTCGTTTTTTTATTATAGGATTGTAAAAGCTTTCTGGATATTAATTACTTTGTAAAACTTCTTTAATCTTCTTCAAATTATCAGTTCTGTTATTAGGATGTGAGAAGGATGTGAGAGTTTTAGGGCTCTGTCTGTGAGGTTATTAACAACACTTCTTTTGTACGTGATTATTATATATATATATATATATATATATATATATATATATATATTATCAGAAACCCAATTACCATAGTATATGGTGTAGGGTGCGTGATTATTACATTAGAATTAAAATCTAAATATCTTCCAGACCATACATGTTTGGTAAACCTATTTGTCTCAATTTTACCGTTATTATCATATTTAACTGTTATATCCAAAAAGTTTATTAGTTTTTCGTTATCTTTCTCAAAAGTAAATTGTATACTGTGGTGAAAGTTGTTAAATTTTTTAAGAGTATAATCTAACTTGGATGGACAATTCTTCTTCTTTACGTGCCGTCTCCTTTAAAAGGTTGGCTATCATCATGGCGATTTTTATCTTGAAGCTGCGGATCTGAACAAATCAATAGAGCCACTGCCTTAGGTTGTTCAACCAGGAGATGCGTCTTCTTCCTATACTTCTTCTACCCTGTATTTCTCCTTTTATAATAGTTTGCAACAGTGTATACCTCTCCCCTCTCATCACGTGGCCCAGATATTGCAATTTTCTGATTTTGATTGTGTTGATTATTTCCTTCTCCTTTCCCATTCTTCTCAATACCTCCTTGTTCGTTGTTCTGCTCACCCAGCTTATTCTGAGGATTCTTCGATATGCCCACATCTCGGATACTTCCAGCCGGTCAGTGTCGCACTTCTTAAGCGTTCAGGCTTCCATTCCATATAATAGTACTGGAAATATGTAGCATTTTAGCATTCTGATTTTAAGATGTAGACTAAGATCTGTTCTGGTTAATGCATTCCTCATTTTATTAAACACTGTTCTAGCCTTTCCGATTCTTGATCTTATTTCTTGTGAGTAATCATTATTGTCATTTACAGTTGTTCCCAAGTACTTGTATTTGCGGACCTTCTCCACTGGCTTCCCTTTTATCCATAATGTTTCTCGCTGTTGTTGGTGTTTTGTGATTGTCATGAATTTAGTCTTTTTGGTGTTAAGTGTGAGCAGTCTCTTCTTAACAATATTGACAGACGGTGCCGTTACAATATCCTCAGGTAGATGGTTCCCTGTTGAAAAACATGATTATACATAGAATGTTGCCTTGTCCGACAAGTGAATACTTCTTTCTTCAATTTCCCTTTGTGTTCTCAAGACGATTTTCAATGTCCACATTAAATATGCTTCTCAAGTTACCATAATTAAAATTTAAAATGCGAAAGGCGATTATCATATCTCCAAGAATAATCAGGTGCATTATTAACATCAAATGAAATGAGTTTAGATTTTTCTTGTGAGTTCAATATTTTCAATTTTTTTATCAGTTCTATTGAATTTTTAATTGAATATTCAGATATATATCCGTAATTATTGAGTATGTTGTTAAGTTTTTCTGCTAATATGTTATTAGGAGTACCTATTAACATAAGAAACTTCAAGTCTAATTGGTTTCCGCATTTCATGCAATTTAACGATTTCATATAATTGTGCTGATTGAGGATATTTATTCATGATGTGTTTCATTTAATAACCACTGAAAATATCATTTGAATTATTAAAAATCTCTCTTACATTATGATAAAACTTTTTTGTTGGGTCTGCTCTAAGAATTTGTACATCGCTAGACTCTATAACGTTATTTATTTTTGACTAATTATCAGAGCGGACCTAACAAAAAAGTTTTCTAATAATATAAGATAGATTGTTAACATTTCAAACTATCTTTGAAATGGAACACATCATAAATTAAAATCCTCAATCTACAAATTTATATGGAATCGTTAAATTACATAAAATGTCGAAACCAGTTAGACCTGTAGTTTTTTATGTTAATACTCCTAATACCATATAAAAAAAGCTTTAATTACGGATATATATGTATATATATATATATATATATATATATATATTAATACAGATCCTCTATTTGAAATTTAAAGAATAAGTAAAACATAAGGGAATTTATTTAATTTTGGCTGCCATACTTTCGATACACACTGTACTATATGTAAATTATTTAATTTCGAAAGACTCAGTAGACATATCAAACATGACATTTCATAATTTTGATGACATTTGTGTAGAATATATCGAATGATAGATAGAACATAATAGGATTTGGAGAAAATATTTGAAATTGCAAATAGCAACATTACAAATGTAATAAAAGAATTTCAAAATCTCACTTGGTTATTGGAAATTATAGATTAGTAATTTTTTTAAAAAACAAGAAAAATCGGTAACTAACGGTAAGGAGAATTATTTATTTCTTAAAAATTTAGTCAGTAGTTTTTTTATCCTTTGAAGAGACAACATCAGAATTAGAGTTGTCTCAAATTTTTTTGGTAGATTGTACAAATTGTATATCATACAATCAGATAAATAACCCATATGTTAAACCCAGTGCGTGCATAATTCGGATAAGAATTGCATCGTAAAAAGTGTATGTGGTTCCAGTTTTCTAAATTGTACCTATATATTCAGAAAGTTAGCAGAATTCTATATACGTTTAGAATAAGCACGACTTTTCCTGATCCATTTGGTGAGTCCACTCCAGTTTTTAAATTTATTTCTCGAGAAATATCAGGCCTTTTTAAATACAGATGAAAATTTAGATGCATCTATATAGGAAATTTTGAAATATACCAAAATTATCGATACATATATCAGTATTAACATCAAGTGAATAGACAATTTGAGCAGAAATTTCATTATTTGACATTGGTACACGTCAAGTGTAAATTACACAAGTTGAACGTTTGATAATAATAATTAATTAGGTTGAATTTTAGTATAGCTGTATTCTAATTTTAAGTTTTGTAGAGATTACGACTGTTGTTTTTTTATTGTATTTTTTGGGAATAATAATTCGTTGAATTTGCGTATCTGATAGTATAATATATAATTTTGATTCTAACTCACGGTAGTATTCATTTAGTATCCAATCTCATTGAACTTATCAGTTTACATTTATAGAATTTTCAATTAAATCAGTGACATTTGGTTGATTTTTTAGTGACAGTAAAATAGTAAATGTCATAAAATAATTTAAAGGGCCTTTTATTATATTGAATTAACAGTTATTCGAGAGTTTGATAATAGTCAAACATTTAATTTGGAAATACGTTGAAAAACAAATACATTTGATGAATTAATTTTGAACAACTTTGATCTCACCCTGAGATAGGAGTAATAGGTCGATTGTATATAAATTCATCTTTAGATTGATATTTATTTGCGCCGGGCATATTTTTTTACAACCACTGTCAAAATTGAAATAGAATACGTACTTAAGTTCCATGTACAATAATTGTCGCTGCGACAACATATTATAAGTTGTCTCCACATCGTAGGGCAATTACAATTAGAGAATATTAAATATTTGAAGAATTGGAAATATTACAATATATAAAAATACGCAATTAAAAATTTAATAGAACTGATCAAAAAATTAAAAACATTGAACTTACCAGATAACTCTAGACTAATTTCTTTAGATGTTACCGATATGTTCTCTAAAATTCCTGCAAAATTACTAGAAAATCACAGACTTATTTTACTTTTGATAATAAGGTATTTATTCAAAATGAAGGTTGACCAATGGACTATGTCACCTATTTTGGCAAACATTTTTATGGACAGTTTATAAAGAAAAATATTTGAATGGAACATTTCAAAAAAAATCTAATTATGGTATATATATGTAGATGCCATATTAAATTGTTTTATAGGTATCGAACGACAATTAGTTTTTCAACCATATCATTAATTTACACCGAAAACTAGAATTTACATTAAAAGTTGACGAAAGTAACTCATTCAATTTTTTTCAATCAAAAATTCAAAGAGTTGATAATGTACTTGAATAATAAATTTAAAGAAAATCAATACACACTGATGTGACTATTCCAATCACCCCAGGTCCCAAAAATTAGCAGCATACTCGTATAATTCAATGGTACATAAATCATTTACAGTTCCTATGAGCAAGTATAATTTTGATAAGAGGAATTATTAGAATTGAACAAATAGCAACGTACAACGGTTGTCCATTACATATAATAAATGAATAAATTAATAAAAAAGAGAAAAAGTGGCATTACAACTAATAACCATAACATATGCTGTTAATATTTCTAATAATATTTCAAAGATAATATCTTTTGCAACTAATAAAACAATTTCTTTTAAAACAGTAAGTGATATGAGTATAAAATTGTTAAAGGAAGAAACAAACATATCCCAATTGAAGAAGTCTGGTATATATAAAGTTAAATATCCAGAATGTAATGCTGTCTATGGGTATCAAACCCTTAGAAATTTTGAAACTAGATACAGTTAACACTTACGAGCATACAGAATGAAGCAACCAGAGAAATCCCACTACAAAAAACATCTACTTGACACCAAACATTCAAGGACACCTAACACAGAACAAGGAGTACTACATATTTGTGAATAGAAACAAGAATTGGATTTCCTTGAAGAGTTAGAAATTAGAAGACACTTGAGATACCCACAATATGAAGCCAATAAATCTAGGGTGTTCTCTACTTTTAACATGATTTCTTAAGTAATAATTTCAAAGATGAGCAAATATAGTTTTCCTGGTTTTCTAAATCATTGCAGAGTTATACTGATCTGAAATGGAAAAAAGATATCCAAGAGATCCCCATAGTGCTAACAATATTGAACCTTTAATATTTGTAATATCATATCTTCTTTTTTCTATCCATATATATTAAGGCAATCACAAGGTAGGTCCAGCCAAAAATAATGACGCAACATCAGGTATGCATCTCTTAAAATCTAACTTCTGTCATTATGATGATAATAGTTAGGTATATCGAAACAATTGTCAATTTTTTAGAATTTTTATCATTTTTTCAAATGTATTGTGGAATTATTTGGGAACAAGTAGTTTCACTTCCAAAATAGTAAATCTTTTTCCTTTCAAAAACATATTTTTTTGTAATAACTATTTTCTTTTATGGATGGCATTGAGGAAATACAATTTGTAGTCAGACAAGACTTCCCTTGTGGAAAAATTTATTAATTACAACAATTATCATATTTTTTGAAAGTAATAAATGATGAAATTCATAGACTCATAAGAAAAAATTTAATTTAAAATTTCTAAGTAATTTTAATAATCCACATAACAAAAAAGTTTGAAAATATGAACAGCAAACATAAAAAATTTGGTTGCAAGTTATAAAAACCAATGATATTAAAAATTATATTGGCACTTTAACAAGTAAATTATGAACTTACATATCTAACACCTCTGAAAACCCCAATACACTGAATTATCTAAATTTTCGAACTTATTATAAAGAATGGAATATCAAAAAATCTTATCCATATCTTACTAAATCTGTTACCTTAGCGATTTAGACAACTTTATCTGTTATGTTACGGTTATTATTAGTACACTAATTGCACAAAGGTTGTAACATGATTAATTAATCTGTATATCTACATTTTCCAAAATGTGATAATAGCTAGAGCTATTTTTATTATATCGGGAGCTAAATCAAAAATAAGGTGGTTTCAAATAACAAAGCTTAATATTATATGTTTATTAATCGTGTGTTTTCTTATTTATTAAGATAGGCTATAACAGGGTTTTCCGTTGAGTACCTACACTTCACTTCACATAGTAGTATAAGTTTCATTTTGCGCAAGCTAGATGGCGATCGTACCACGCAGTAATGATATTCTGTTTAAGATATTACTTGAGATCACTGGTCAAAACTTTCTACTTACGAATTTGTTCCGGATTGTGACATTTGTATCGCAATCAAGCTTATGCGCATGTCTTAATCCTGACTGTACAGAAATTGAGAGGATGTTTTGAAGAATTGGTACGAATTTTGGACTATTTGCTAATCATTCCACGGAACTGACAGAGTGGCAATATATCCATGAGATCATATGAAACCAAAAATTAGAAAAAATATGCAGCATGCGATATTTACTCAATGGCAAATCATGAAATCAATAAATTTTTTGGCGGACTGTTCCGGATCACAGGTGATAATTCCGTCGACGTTCGATCCATATTTCACAGTCTTGGCCGCTTCAGTATTCGTCGGATTCTTGAGAATTTTCAGTCACAGTTACAGGTATAGTTTTATTTAAAGTATGATATCTTTGCATCAAAGGATTTTTAGCCTGATCCTTATCTTTAGGTTCTTTATATCATCTGAAATTTTATAATTACCCACGTATTTCATAATTCTATCTTTAAAATTAAACATGCTAGACACCAACTGTATTCATGGAAGATGTTTCTTCTCAAGCTTTGAAAGACTATGGCTACTACTCATTTTAATAGTCAATGTTTCTTAATAAATAAGGGTCTCAATTTTCCCCCTGTATATATATATATATATATATATATATATATATATATATATAAAACTGGTGAATATTGGGGTATGCAGCAAGAGAGACGGAAAAAGTGTACTCTTAGCAGAAAATTTTCAAGCTTTCGAGGATGATTGTCCTCATCATCAGGAATACTGAAATGGAAAAACAGCATTAAGATACTGTAATTAACAAACCAGATACAATAGGAAAGGAATCACAACAGGTGTGAACTTACCTCCGAGTTGAGGTTGGATTCCATCATGTTATATAAAATTAAACTACGGATATTTAAAATATGAAACAGTTAACCAGCAATGGTTAAAATATAGTTTAAAATAGCACAATCACATTAAGATGACTAAAAAAGCCAACATCTAAAACCATTTTGCAGACAAACGAACACGACTTTCAAATTACTAACTCGAAATACTGTCTTTAAAAACGTTTATTTTACAAAATGATAATTCTACAAACTACGGCAAACAATGTGAAATCTAGTAACTGACTAACTTTATCTACAACAAGTAATTTTATATATATATAATATTTACGCTGATTATGAGGTTTGCATCTTACACCGTGGAACAGCAACTCATCGGTTTCCATATGAATCGTTGATATAATTCCTCCCCTCGTAAATTCAACTTACGCAGCTAGCGAGAAGTTGAACGGTTGAGTGGTCCACCTGGGGTGGTTTCTTTGCAACTTTGCAGTTTTTCGATGCCCATTTTTTATATATACAGAATACAAAAATAAAAATTAACAATAAATAAATTAATAAGGTCCATATGCTGGGGGTTTTTGAGACTGGTCCGAATAATAATTGAGGTTGATTTTCTACAAATTTACTTTTCAACGGTCTAGTTCTGCTTCCTCCAAATGAAAGTCCAGGTTTGATGTGGTTGGGCGAAAGGTACTGTTGTCTCGATTTATTAGTAGTATCGGCTGGTTGAAGCTACTATAGAGTTTTAGGTTATTTATGACTGTGTGATGAGCTACCACTTGGCATCTCAAAGGAATTTCTAAGAGATAAGTGCCCGCTGTAAGATACTTGGTTTCCTCCTGATTGGGACATTTGAAATTTGCTGTATCCTGGACTGGAATGATGTACAACCAGTGGAAATTGTTTAGTTGTTTCAGAAATGGCTTCGAGAATTGAAATTTGGTTTTCTCGCAGCTGAAAGTGCGTTTCATTTCAAGTAAGTTTATTTCACAAGGCCTTTCTTCTTGAATTTCATGCAGGTCTATTCTCGGGCAGACATACTGCTGAGGGATAATCTCTTTGCAAGGTTTGCTTGAATAAGCAAAGTTGACACCATTCGTAATCAAAAATTCATTCTGAGGTATTATCACCTTAAACTGACTCCCTTCTAGTATTGGAGCCGAAAATAAATGGTAATAATCAAAAACTTTGGGATATGTTATAGGAATTTTTAAAATATATGTAATTTTATTATTATATTAGTAGCAATCAATTTTAATTAATTTTTCATAGAGTAAAATTTTATCGAATTCAACTTCTAAGGGCAATTCGTTTTTTGTAAATATTTTCTGCAAATTCTTCAATTGTTTAAATAAATCAGAAGTTTTAATTATGCTTGGATGCATCATTTGAAGTTTAGCAAATGTAATTGAATTTTCGATATCGTTTAAAACCGAGTTAATCAATTCATACAGATCTATGATTAAGCTAATAGCCATCATAATATGTGCATAATATTCGTAATTTGCTAGTTTGTTGATTAAATTATGGATAAATTTAATTTTAGTTTCCAAAATTTGTTCGTTATTGGTTATTTGTTCGATGGTTCTATTAAATTTATGAATGAGCGAGACTGATAATGAATTTTGATTTCTTATACTACTAGCTAAATTATTTTGGTTATTTTGTAATTCTTTGATGAGAGTTTCAAATCTTTTTCCATCGTTAGAATCTAAATTTCCAGTGATAGATTTAAAGATTGATCCTATGCCGTTTATAAGGCCTCTTTTAGTTCTTCAAGGATAGGATAATATTTCTGCTAGCTTATCGGTAATCTTGGTTTCTGTGAAGTCAAGCAATTTACAATAATTTGAGAGATCATTAGCGTATTGTATGTTTTGAACAGCAAAGGCCCTAATTTTAGTGGCTTGAATTTGTAATTTATTTATTTCTAGAGTAATTGGGTTCAAATCATAATAGTGTATAAGTCCATAACTGTACATTTCAATTTTTACGGTTCCTAACTTAAAGGGTAGCAACCCGGGATTGTTAGCTAGATTTCTAATTGTTATTTTATCTTGGAGTTCCATAGTTCCAGAAAATCTTAAATAAAGCAAAATTCTACATTCTAAATTATTGTCTCAATATTACGTTTGAAAGTTGTGTAAAAGTATCATACATAAGTTTCTATTTTTCAGGTTTTTTTCCGGGGACGTTTCAAGTTATTCATATGTACTTTATCTCTATTTTCTGTTGAAGCTGTTTTATGTGCAAGGTTAACGGTTTTTAATTTAATTGGTAGAGTGTATTTATTAGCGTGTTTTTGTCGTATGTGTTTTTTCATATATACTTTTTGATTCGGTTTAAATATTTCCGGTTGGTCTCGATTTGTATTCAGTTTAGAAGTATTTTTTTCTTTTCGATTAATTAAGTCGGAATTAATTTTTGAGTACAATAATTTTTTTCTGTGATTGTTGATGTAATCGTTTAAGAGTATTTTCTTTATGTCAATGAAATAAATATCATTATTATTAATATGTCCGTTGACTATACCTATCGGTTTCATTTTTGTACTGGAATGAATCGAATGATTGTAAGCAAGTATAGCATATAACATTTCCATTTTAACTGGGGTTTTTGAGAAGCCTTTAGTATTTAGGAGTCGTATGTGTTCTATTAGAGTTGAATGGAGTCTTTCTATTTGTCCGTTGGATTGAGGATGATTGGCAGAGGTAAAATGAACTTGAATTTTATGAAGGCTCAGTAGTTCTGTTAATACGGAATTTTTTAATTCTGTTCCATTGTCAACTATGATTTGTTTCGGTATGCCGTGATAAGAGAAGAATTTGATAAGATTGTCTACCACTTCTGTACCAGAGGCAGAATTTATGTGATATGCTTGAGCGTATTTAGAAAAGCTATCAATAACAGTTAAGAATTTTGTTTGTTCGATCGTGAAAGAATCTAAATGAATAATTTCGAAAGGATTCGAGGCGGTTGGGGTGATATTTAATTACATATGTACTGGGTTTCGTTCATATTTACTTTGATGGCAAATTTGACATTCATTTATAAAAGTTTGTACGGATTCTTTTAGGTTAGGCCAATAATATTTTTCTTTTAATCTTAAATAACTTTCATCTATTCCTCGGTGATTTGTTTTTCCTTCGTGGTAGTTTTGTATGAAAGTTTTGATTTCTTCTTGATCTGTTACATCTATTAATTTTGTGGTACAACGTTTCAATTAGATTGAATTTGATCTGTAATATTTTTGTAATATTGTCGAAAATGGTTCGTACAATTCGAGGCTTCCGAAATAAACGTGATATTGAATATTTGGCGAAATAAATTCTTTAATAAAATTGATAATGTCTTGTTCTAGGTTATTTATTGATATTTGCACAGTTATTTGTTTCTTTTTCTCAAATAACATTCTAACTTTAGGTTTCGCTGGAGAATGTAAAACGGAACTAATTATAATTTGATTTTGTCCGACGTTAACTGCGCATTTTGTGATAGGGATACCTATTACCGGATTTTCTTCAACAATAGAATGAATCGTAATAAGAGACTCGTTTTCGTTTACGTTGATTCTATCGTCGTTGTGTTCATTTTGAGGGTCAGGTGTTATCTGCTGTAATGCAGAGTCAGGATTGTTGTCACTTGAGTTTGTTGTCGAAAAATTTTCATTGTCTAGGTCAGCGTCGGGATTTACTATCAAGGATATAGTATCTAGGTCAGGGTTATCGTCTTGAGTTATTTCTGTTGTTGGAATTTTTAGTTGATTTTCAACTGTAAATGGCGAAGGTGTATTTATACTTCGTTGTGATTGAGACGGAATTGGTTATTTGCTAAAATTCATAAAGCGGCTCAAAACATGTCAACATTTTTCCAAAAATTTTCATCATTAAGAATTTCGTTCGTTTCTTAAGTATTTATTTCTATTCTAGATAATGCATCCGCACTAGTATTAAGGCTTCCACGTTTATATACAATTTTATAATCAAATTCATCTAATTGAATTCGCCGTCTAATGAGTATAGAATTTGGGTCTTTTAGAGAAAAAAGCCATTGAAGTGGTTTGTGGTCAAAAACAATGGTAAATTTTGTGCCATATAAATAAGGTCGGAAATATTTGGTGGTCCATACAATGGCCAAAAGTTCTTTTTCTGTGGTATCATAATTGCGTTCAGAATCGTTAAGGTTTCGAGATACGTAAGCGATTGGAAGATCTTTTCCGATAGGACCTTGAGAAAGCACTGCACCGAGTGCTACATTACTGGCGTCTGTGGTCAAGTTGAAAGGTTTCGTGAAGTCGGGATACTGGAGAATTGGGTCATTGGTCCGAATAGTTTTGCATGTTTCGAAGCATGATAAGAATTCGTCATTGTGTTCGATTGTCGCGCCCTTTTTAGGCATTTTGTCAGTGGTTCCGTCAAGTGGGCGAAGTTTTTTATAAAACGTCTATAATATCCCATCAGTCCCAAAAATCCTTTGATTTGTTTAGTAGTTTTGGGCTTTAATTTTATCTGAGTTGCATTTCACTCCAGAAGGGGTGACTACATGTCCGAGATAAGCTACTTCTTTTCTCAGGAATTCCGATTTATATAATTGAATCTTGAAATTAGATTCTCTAAGTCCATCAAATACACATTTTAGTCAAGGTATACAAGGCATTTTTCATCTTGTATGCCTCGTAGTATATTGTCCATTGCCCGCTGGAAGGTAGCTGGGGTATTTTTCAAACCGAATGGCATCCGTAGGAACTCCCAGTGTCCGGATTCGGTGCTGAAAGCTCTTTTCTCTACATCTTTTTCGGCCATCTCTAGCTGGTGAAAACCTGAGGCTAGATCCAAGGTTGTAAAGTATTGGCATCTATCTAACTTGTCTAATAAGTCCGTTATATTAGGAAGTGGGTACTTGTCATCAATCGTTTTTTCGTTAAGACGTCTATAGTCTATGACTACACAAAATTTGGCTTTCCCAGAAGCGTCTTGTTTCTTGGGTATGACCCAAATTGGCCCAATCTAGGCACTTGAGCTTGGTCGGATAATTTTATGTTCAAGAAATTTCTGAATTTGTTTATCTACTTCTTTTTTGTACACAAAAGGATATCGATAGGTTTTAGCGTGAAAAGGAATCTCGTCGGTGGTTCGTATTTCATGTTTAATTTTGTTCGTAAAAGTAAGTGGTGTGTTTTCGTTATAAAATATGGCGGAATATTCGAAACAAAGTTTAAGTATTTTGGATTTTTCCTCGTCGTTCAAGTGATCTGTTTTAATATTATTTAAATCTAAAGTTTGTGTAGAAGTGTCTTCTAGGTTATTCAATTCGAAATTTTTAAAAGTATTGCTATCAAATTTTTCTACAGGAAGTGGTCCTGAAAAACTCAATTAACTGATTTGTTGTGATATTTAGAATTGTAGTAATGGCTTCTCCATTTCTTGCAATTGATAGCGACTCTGGTATTTCACAACCGTGAAATTTTTGATGTGGAATGAGGATTTCACCATTTCTTATACTTGTTTTTATTTTGATAACCTTTTCAGTTCTATGTTCGATAGTAGAGTTTATGTCTTTCTGAGTTTTATGAAAATTTAATTTAATTTCACTATGCGGAGTTATTAACCATCCACTTGAAAAGTTTATGTTGGTTTTCAAATATTTCAAGTTATCTAGGCCAATAAGTCCTTGGAAGACACTATGGAATTTGAATACATAGAAGTTGAGATTTAAATTATCAGATAAATTGAAAATTTTTGAAGACGGGATTAGAGTGCTGTATTTATAGGAGGATTCTTGAAAAACTGATTTCACAGTAAATGTGTCATGAATTAGGTTAAATGAAAAATATTCAAATGCAATTTCGGGATCTATGAAAGAATTTTGATGATCCAGAATCTATTAAAAGTTTGATATTATACTCGGGGAATATTATATAAGGCAATTCACTATTATCACTTAAATTTAATGGAATTGATTCGGGGGCTATGTTTTCCCTAAATTCTGAGGCGTTTCGTGGAAATTTGTAGAATCTTGATTTGAGGAATCGAAATAATCATTATTGTTTTGTTCTTCAAATGATATTGTTCGTTTTCAGAATAAGAGTT